>JAKSZU010000002.1:135855227-137167649 GCA_026018925.1 Tupaia tana | reverse complement strand
ACTAACTCCAAATTAGAAGGGGTAGGATATGTTAATTCACCAGCAAAGAGTTCTGCTATCCTTACTTGGACAGATCAAGAGTGGCATACAGGACAGTTTCAACCTTATGTTTTATCTAAGGTACCTTTGAATCTATGCGGACGAGACGTACTTCATAAGATGGGATGATATCTATATAGTCCTTCCTCACCTATAACAGAAATGGTATTTAATCAAGGCCTTTTGTCATCTCAGGATTGGGAAAAGACAGCCCAAGGCCGACACTCTCCCCCCCCCCCCCCCCATCCCAGCGCTCCAAAATTTAGACAGAAAAGGACTAGGGAATTCTGGTACAAATTTTGGATAGGGACCTTGGTAAATCCCCCAGCTATTAGGACTGCGGCTCCAATAAAATGGCTTTCAGAGGAGCCTGTCTGGGTTGACCTATAGCCCCTAACTGGTGAAAAAATTGAAGCAGTTGTTGCTTGTTTATGAGCAATTGAGACTGGGACACATTGAGCCTTCTTTTAGCCCTTGGAATTCTTCCATTTTTGTCATTCAGAAGAAATCAGGGACATGGAGGTTGTTGCAGGACCTGAGAAAAGTTAATGCCACCATGAAAACAATGGGGCCATCACAACCTGGCCTTCCTAGTCCCAGCGCTGTTCCCCTCAACTCTCATTTAATCGTGTTACATCTTAAAGATTGTTTCTGCACCATTCCCCTACATCCTAATGTTGGCCAACATTTTGCCTTCTCCGTACCTTCCACTAACCATAGGGAACCTTCAGCCAGGTTCCAGGGGAAAGTGCTACCTCAGGGCATGGCCAACAGCGCCGCCGTATGTCAGCATTTTGTCAGTGCAGCCTTACAAGGTATCCGGGAGCAATGTCCTGCTTGTTATATTACTCAATCCATGGATGACATTCTCTTAGTGTCTGCTAACCCCAAAGAGTTATTAAAATTATTTGCAGACACTGAGTTGAGGCCAAAACAATGGAGATTGGTGGTAGCCCCAGAAAAGGTGCGGCAAATGGCTCCTTTTAATTACTCAGGACATGTTCTTCCTAACAAATTCGTCCTCAAAAGGTTTCACTTCAATTGGACACCCTAAAAACATTGAATGATTTTCAAAAATGATTAGGAGATATAAAGTGGCTATGCCCCAGTTTAAAGCTGTGACCACTTTTTGACATTTTAAAAGGAGATCCTCATCCCACTTCTCCTGGACAGCTCACCCTTGAAGGTAGGGCAGCTCTTGAATTAGTAGAATTAGCTATACAGAATGCCTGTCTGTCACAAGTGAGCAAAGACTTACCTAGAATCATCTTAATTTTTCCTACCTTACATACACCTACGGGAGCCACTTGGTAACCTCAGGGAGTCCTTGAATGGTTACATCTTCAGTCGTCTCCTGTATGGTCCCTTACTCCATTTGCACAGCTGTAGCCACACTAATTGTTAAAGGGAGAGCATGCGCCATTCAACTACTGGGACAAGAGCCACAATCTGTCATAGTTCCCTTCTCCAAAGAACAACACCACTGTGGAAGCTAGATTTTTTTTTTTTTGAGAGCTTTTTGCTATAGGGCGCGTGTGCTCGCCAGACAGACAGAGAGACAGAGAGACAGAAAGCGAGAAATCACCCCCCAGGGGGGATGGTCACGCCGCAATCCCTTCTCCTCCATTCTCCTCTCGGGATCTTGGGCATGCACGTACACTCGCCCGGTGTGAGTTTTAAGCCACCAGGTCCGGGATGCGAACCATGGTCGACTACATGGGAGTCCAGCGACATAGCCATTATACTAACTGCTGGTCCCTGGAAGCTAGATCTTGATTGGCACATGGCTCTAGCTCATTTCCTTGGCCAAATCGATTGTCATTATCTTTCTAATCCTATTGTACAGCTTGCTCCAACCATTTCTTTTGTTTTCCCTAAAGTAATTTTTTCCAAGCCCGTGCCAAATGCTACAGCAGTATTTACTGATGGTTCAAGCAATGAGCATGCAGGACATTGGACACAAAGCAAAACAAAAGTTATATCTAACCCGCCTCGTTCCACACAGCGTGCAGAGCTTTGCACTGTAGAAGCTGTGTTAACAGACTTTCAGCATCAGCCTTTAAACATTTTTTTCTGATAGTCTTTATGTGGTTTCTGTTATAAATTTGAAACCGCTACTCTTGCAAACATTTCTCAAAAAATCCTTTTCCATACCTTTTCTTTTTCTTTTTTTTTTTTGGAGAGATTTTTCACTATAGGGCGCGTGCGCTCGCCAGACAGACAGAGAGAGACAGAGAGATAGAAAGCGAGAAATCACCCCCCAGGGGGGATGGCCACGCCGCAATCCCTTCTCCTCCATTCTCCTCTCGGGATCTTGGGCACGCACGCACACGCGCCCAGCATGAGTTTTAAGCCACCGGGTCCGGGACGCGAACCGCGGTCGACTACATGGGAGTCCAGCGACATAGCCATTACGCTAACTGCTGGTTCCCTCCATACCTTTTCTATAACCCAAGATTTAGTAAGTAGATGAAAGTGCCCACTTTTCATTTGCCACATCAGATCTCACACCAGCCTCCCCGGTGCTCTTACATTTGGTAACCACCAAGCTGATGGGCAGCTCATTGCTGTAGTTTCAGACACTCTAGAAACACAGGCACGGCAATCACATAACCCTTTTTTTTTTTTTTTTTGGAGAGGTTTTTCGCTATAGGGCGCGTGCGCTCGCCAGACAGACAGAGAGAGACATAGAGACAGAAAGTGAGAAATCACCCCCCAGGGGGGATGGTCACGCCGCAATCCCTTCCCCTCCATTCTCCTCTCGGGATCTTGGGCACGCACGCACATGCGCCCGGCGTGAGTTGTAAGCCACCGGGTCCGAGACGCGAACTGTGGTCGACTACGTGGGAGTCCAGCGACATAGCCATTACGCTAACTGCTGGTTCCCCCACATAACCCTTTTCACCAAAATGCTGCTGCCTTGCGCAAACAGTTTTCTATCACTGGACAGCAGGCACATGACATTGTTAAAAACTATCCAAACTGTGTTCCTTTCCAGCCTTCTCTTCCTATGGGAGTTAACCCCAGGGGCCTGGCCCCCAATCATAGTTGGCAGATGGATGTAACCCATTCTGCCCCACGTTGGGCACCACTTGCCGGGACCTGCTCAGCTGAACATGTTTCTCTGAGTGGGGAAGGGTGTGGATTAGAAATAAATGCAGTAACAAACACACAAAGCACACAAGTATAGAAAAGCGAGGGTTGGGTGGGCCCAGGTTCTCTGATGGAGAATTTGTGACTTTGATTTGGCCTCAGGTTTATCCTTTTAAAGGGCAGAAAATGGGGTAAGAAGAAATGGAATGCAAAGAGAATGGGAGAAGAGGGAATGGACTGCAAAGCCAGTTGTTTTTAGATATAAATCGTCTGAAGATGTGAAAACTACTGGGGCCATGTAATTTCTCTGATCTTTTTGGGGCAAAATCTGATAAACACATGTAGCTTCCTTTAGCCTCATACTGTCCTGCAGTATCGGGTATCAGGTATCAACAACAAACAGGAAGATAACTGATAACAACAGGCAGATAGCATTTTTGTATGTACATGCTCTCAATAGCCATGGCTAGAGTAGCTCCAGGAAGTGCATTTCTGCATGCTTCCGAAAGTCACATCGTGTCAGACTGCTGCTCTCCACAGTAATAGTTTATGCATTTTCATTTCTGCATAATATTCCATTCTTTCTTTTCTTTTCTTTTTTTTTTTTTTTGAGAGGTTTTTTGCTATAGGGCACGTGTGCTCGCCAGACAGACAGAGAGAGACATAGAGACAGAAATCGAGAAATCACCCTCCGGGGGGGATGGTCACGCCACAATCCCTTCTCCTCCATTCTCCTCTCGGGATCTTGGGCACACATGCACACGCGCCCGGCGAGAGTTTTAAGCCACCGGGTCTGGGACGCGAACCGTGGTTGACTACATAGGAGTCCAGTGACATAGCCATTACGTTAACTGCTGGTTCCCCTCCATTCTTTATTTTTGGAAAAAAAAAAAGTTTTATTTACATATTTCTTCCTTGAAGGAGAGAGAAAAAGACAGAGACAGCATCCGCATGAATCTTGATGCCATGACCCGCCCCAGCCTCAACCAGCCCCTGATCATAAACAAGTGTGTGCCAGCTTACTCTGGGAGCCATGGGGAGATGGGGTGTGGGGTGGAGTGGAGCTGGCCTGGAACAGGCTACCTTCCATCATTGGAGGTGGAAATTTATCTGGCTTATTTCAAGACAGACTTGGAATTTCTGAATCTTTACCCTCTGGTTGCTTGATTGATTTCTGAGAGGCGGGATGAAACATGCACAAATTAGCCCACAAATTCAATTGGTAAGAAAGGAAAGATCTCCTAATGGACCTTCACTGACCCCAAATACAGCCCTTCCTTCTCACAGGTGAGCCAAGTCCAATGCATAGACTTTGTTCAGTGGGTTGGAGCAGTCATGTTTGTGGAGATTACTCTGCCTCAGTGTTCGTGACCTAAAATAAACAAACGCATATGTATGTGTCTGTGTATTCAAGTACATATACGCAGATCCATGGCAGGCGTTTCCTCAGTTTTCAGGAAGGACGGGGTGTTGTCTTGACAAAGTCTTGGTTTTTAATTGCTGTTAGCTGGGGCAGGATTGTTCAGCTCTGGCGTGCAGTTTGTGTCCTGGCCTTAGCAGAAGCGAGGCTCTATGATGTTCCCCTTGCCAGGCTTTAAGGAGTGTGTGCATTGCAGTGCGAACCAGAGTTCTGCTCATCTTATGAGAGCAAACGAGCATGACATGGAAACACACACAAAGGCCCAGCCACTGTGCTGCAAGCAGTGGGGCGCTGCTGAGTGAGCCCAGGCCACGTAAGCCCAAACCTGAGTCCTGGACCAACCTGAACAGGCACGGTGTGGGCGGGCCCCCGTGGTCCTCGCTAACTGGGAGGCCAGGGCAGGGGAACTGTGCCATGCCAAAACCCTGCTAACAATCTCTGTTTCATAGAAGCATAGATACCTGGGTATTATACATCAATTTGCATCTATTAGAGTTTACTCTTTGTAACACACAGTTCTGAGGACTTTGACAACTGCATAGAGTTGTGTATCCAGCACTGGTACTGCACAGAACTATTCTTCCATTCCCAAAGCTTCCCTTTGAATCCTTATAAATGCCTCCCTCCAATCTCTGATAACTGCTTACTTATTTTCCATCCTTATAGATTTATCTTTTTCAAAGTATCATGTGAGTGAAATTGTATCACAGGTAACATTTTGTGGCTTTTTTTTCATTTAGTAAAATGCATTTCATGCATTACTATTGTATGGATTAATAGCTTCTTTCTTTTTAAAATTTTATTTGTTATTATTATTCTTCAGTTTGACCACGCACACACACACACACACACACACACACACACACACACACAAGGAACAAGCAAGTCACCAGGTCCAGGACTCAAACTGTGGTCAGTCATGTGAGAGTCCAGCACTTTAACTACCATGCTACCTGCAGGTCCCAATAGCTTGTTTCTTAGAGATTCATATAATTAATTTGCAGATCCTTGCACTACTAAAGATATAGTTGTTTACAGTGTTTAGTGGTTACATGTAAAGCTGCTATAAACTTTCATGTGCAGGTTTTTGTGTGGACATGAGCTTTGCATTCATTTAGGTAGATGTTCAGAAGCTTGACTGATGGTAAATTTATGCTTAACTTTATGAGAAACTTCCAAACTGTTCTTTACTGTATGATTCTAATAAATAATTGTGTAAGAAATAACAGAGTTTGAGAATCATGTTTTGCAACCATGATATCACTAATAATTGATACAGAAAAGAATCCTCAATGAATGCTAAAATAGAGTGAGACTTGGATGAAGAGTGGAATAGTTACATCGTTTCAAAATATCTCTGTATCGGGAACCAGCAGTTGGCGTAATGGCTATGTCGCTGGACTCCCACGTAGTCAACCGCGGTTTGCGTCCCAGACCCGGTGGCTTAAAACTCACGCCGGGCGCATGTGCGTGTGTGCCCAAGATCCCGAGAGGAGAATGGAGGAGAAGGGATTGCGGCGTGGCCATCCCCTCTGGGGGGGGGGGTGATTTCTCGCTTTCTGTCTCTCTCTGCCTGGCGAGCGCACGTGCCCTATAGCGAAAAAAAACCTCTCAAAAAAAAAAAAAAAAAATCTCTGTATCAATTGCATTGAGAAACCATAACTTTATAGTGGAAATACCTGGCCAACAGTGCTTTAACTCAATGACCCAAGTCAACATCACGCAAAATGGATCACACTGACACTGTGGGTCTCCCGGTGTGATTCTCTGAGAATACAACATCACTTCTGCAACATTCCCGCCTACGATGCATAACTTCAATCAAATCATGAGATGTCAGATACACCCAAGCTGAAGGACTTGCTCTCAAATAAATGGCCTGTCCTTTACAAAAATACCGAAAACATTAAAGAATGTCTGACGCATTGTTCTAGATTAAAGGAGACAAAAGATACCTGACACTGACTATTGTTTATTTTCCTGGATTAGGTCCTGGGCTGGAAAAAAATGACTATAAAGAACATTATTGTGACAATCTGAGAATTTTTTTTTTTTTAAGATTTGTGCCATAGGGTGTGTGAACTTGCTGGAGAGAGACCAAAGCAGTGAGAGGGAAGTGAGAAATCATCTCTTGGGTGTGTGTGGGGGGAACGGCCATGCTGCAATTCCTTTTCATCAGTACTCATCTTGGTACTCTGGACATGCACGTACATATGCCCGGCATGATTTTCAAGCCACCAGATCTGGGACTCGCTCCGTGGTTGGCGATGTGGGAGTTCAGGTCCTCGATCACCATGTCGCCTGTGTGCCTTCAATCTGCAAAATTTGATTTGGGAAAGTGATATCGAGTCAAAATTAACTTTTTTGGTTTTGATTATTATTATTATTATTACTATTATTATTATTATTTTGCTATAGGGCGTGTGTACTCGCCAGACAGACAGAGAGAGACAGAGAGACAGAAAGCAAGAAATCACCCCCCAGGGGGGATGGCCACTCTGCAATCCCTTCTCCTCCATTCTCCTCTTGGGAACTTGGGCATGCACGCACATGCGCCCAGTGTGAGTTTAAGCCGCCGGGTCCAGGACTCAAACCGTGGTTGACTACGTGGGAGTCCAGTGACATAGCCATTACGCTAACTGCTGGCCCCCTGGTTTTGATTATTATGCTCAAAGAGATTTTGGGATTTTTTTTTTTTTTTGGAGAGGTTTTTGCTATAGGGTGCGTGCGCTCGCCAGACAGACAGAGAGAGACAGAGAGATAGAAAGCGAGAAATCATCCCCCAGGGGGGATGGCCACGCTGCAATCCCTTCTCCTCCATTCTTCTCTCGGGATCTTGGGCATGCACGCACATGTGCCCAGCGTGAGTTTAAGCCACTAGGTCTGGGACTCGAACTGTGGTCGACTATGTGGGAGTCCAGTGACATAGCCATTACGCTAACTGCTGGTCCCGAGATTTTGGGATTTAATAAAAAAATTTAGTGTAATTTACATCATAGATACTGCTTAGGTGGTTAGCAGTCCAGAAGGAATAAGGCAAAGAGAGGGAAAAAACACTGTACTTTTTTTTTTTGGAGAAATTTTTACTATAGGACATGCACTCATCAGAGAGACAAGAGACAGGGAGACAGTGAGAAATCATCCTCAAGGGGGGATGGCCACTCTGCAATCCCTTCTCCTCCATTCTCCTCCTTGGATCTTGGACATACACGCACATGCACCCGGGTCTGGGACTTGATCCGCAGTCGGCCATGTGGGAGCCCAGCGACATAACCACTACGCCATCTACTGGCCCCAAACACTGCACTTTTGTTTCAGTTGACTTACCAGCTCTTGCCGCCTTTCCATGTCGCTGGGACTGGGGGAAGGAAGGTGCCTTTGGGCTAGGAGAGAAAAATGGTGGTGTGGACACATCTCCCTTTATCCTTCCCCAGCTCTCCGGTGTCTGCTCTGGCTGTGCCCATTGTCCCTCCCCAACTTGCGCCCCCAGTCCTTCCCTCCTCCCAACAGTGGCTACAGCCCCGACTCTCACTGATAGCTGGCTCCTCCGTGGGAAGTGAGTCATTCCTGCCTGGAGGGTAGAGAAGGAGAGAGAGAGAGAGGTGAGAGCCGGGCCTGGGGCAGGACGTGCAGCAGGAAGGGGGGAGGTTCTAGTGAGGACTTCTGAGCGAGGGGCCCAGCTGTGAGCGATCCGGGAGGGGGTGTGTGACAGAGGACATGCCCAGTGTCTCCCTTTAGGAGAGGAGAGTGGGGCCTCATGCCAGGGGCAGAGAGCAGGCTCAGAGACCGGCTGAACCCCTCCCACCCCTCCTGGTCCTGACCAAACCTCACCCCAGGTCACACTCAGGGGCCCTTCCAGGCCCAGGTGCTCCACCAGGCAGGTGTAGCTCTGCTCCTCTCCGGGGGCAACCTGGACGGCCGCCCAGCCCTGGTATGTCCCGTCCCCTGCCGGCCGGGTCCCTCGGAGTCCAGGGTCCAGGGTCAGCTCCGTCCCGACTCGCAGCCAGGTTAGAGTGATGTTGGCAGGTGAGAAGCCAAACGCTCTGCACCGCAGCGTGTGATTGCCCTCAGGGTCCTCCTGCTGGGTCACCACCACCCTGGGGGGCACTCGGTTCCAGAAAGAAAGAGCACAGGGCCACATGGGGCCGGAACCCCACCTCGGCTCCCCCTTCCTCCCCAGCTTCCTCCACGGCGGGCGATTCCAGGCGGCAATGTGGTCAGAGTTCAGAGCCCACACCCCACATTTCCTCCAGGAAGCCAGCCAGGGCTTCAGTCCGCCTCGATTCCTGCTGCCGCCCTAGTGCCTGTCAGGGCGTGAGCCCAGGCGTGTGCAAAGGACCGACTCGGAGCCCTTCCCGCTCGTAACTGCAGGGCCCGGCCTCTCACCTCCTTCAGACCCCATTTCCAATTCTCACCCTTTTCCCTAAACCTCTCTTTCTCGATTTTGCTCCATAATGTATCGCTGGTCCCCCTTTCCAGAAACGGGAGACCAGGACCCTTTCAGATTTGGATCCGGGGCTGGAGGAGGGTGCACCTTCCGTTTGCGTAACAGGAATCACGTTTTTGTGGCGGCGGGTGGGCTCCTTACCGGCCGGCGTGGGGCCCCCGAGCCCTGCGGCCAGCAAGCTCCGCAGCGCCGCCGGGCACGCGCGACCCAGCCAGGCGCGCACGGCAGACAGGCGGCGCCCGAGCACCAGCTGCCTCCGCCGCCTCTCGGGCTCCGGCAGGGCGGCGCCCCAGGCCCAGGTCTCGGGGCGGTAGGCGGTGAAGTCCTCCCCGTCGTAGCCGTAGCGCCAGAATCCGCCGCCGTTGCCCAGCTCGCAGCCCAGGCTCAGCTGCAGGGTGTGGGGCCCTGGGGAGCCCTCCCCTGGCCCGCCAGCCCCAAACCCTGGGGTCACTTGTCAGGTAGAAATGCCATTTGGGGTGGCGCTGCAGGGCTCTGGAGTTCAGGGGTCGGGATGGCAGGGAGGGGGTGGGGACGGGGACGCGGAAATACGCGGACGTGTCAAATGCCTGGGTTCTGGGATCTCAGGGTGGGAGGGGTGCGGGCCGAGCAGGTGCATGGAGACCTGCGGGGACTGGGGATAAAAGGGCCCACGTGGGCCCAGGGAGAGGGGGTGTGATGCCTGGGCAGGCTCACCGCTGAGCTTGTTGTAGCCCTCTATGGTCTTCAGACCCCAAACTAAGTCCCGGGCGCGACCCTCCAAGAACGCGGCCTCCCTATTGGCCAGTGTTGGCGCCAGTTGACGGTCGGTGGCCCCTGGGCCCCTGGGCCTGGCGCCGTCGCTCCTGCTGTCATAGGCGATGAAGACACGGCCATCCAGGTAGCCCAGCGCTGTGACCGCGGGCTGCCCGGGGCTGGGCTGGGAAATGGCGGTGAGGTCATAGCGCAGAGAGTGGGACCCTGGAACACCGGAGCCGGGCCCTTGCCCTTGCTGCTGCCTTCTCCAGGATCCCAGAAGCCCTCCCTTCACACCTACACACACACACACACACACACACACATACACACACACACACACACACACATACACACACACACATACATACACACACACACATACACATACACACACACATACACATACACACACACACACACACATACACACACACACACACACACACACACACAGTCTGAAGGGACCGTTCCGTTGTTCTGGCATCCCTGGCTTCCTCCTCCTCCCTGGCGCCCTCCTCTCCCCTCTTTCTCCTCCTGTGTCCCTTTTCCCCTCCCTGCTGTTGAGCCCCCTTCCCTCCTGGATCTAAGGCCCCGGGGCTGCCCTCCCGAGCAGGGCAGGAGACTCACAGGGCTGCGTCCTGGGATGAGCAGCGGCCACCGCCAGAAGCAGCAGCAGGAACAAGGGGGGGCACACACGGGTGCACGGACCCATCCTGGAGGCTGAGGCGCTGGGTCTTGGTGTACCCAGGGCTTTGAAGTCGGCCTGCCGCAGGCCGAGTCCCTGCTGTGTAGGCCTGGAGGCTTTGCTCTGCCTGGGGCCAAAGTCCAGGCTCACTTAGTGGTGAGCAGACATGTCAATATCACTGTGGATTTTGGAAGGCCGGAGGGGCCCAGCCTGACCCGTGCCTGGAGGCCTGCTGTGTGTGTGTGTGTGTGTGTGTGTGTGCGGCAGCTGGAGGAGATCCTGACCGAGGAGCAAACATGGAGCTTCTGTCTCTGTCCCAGGTCTGTGACTGCAGGGAGACCCCCACACGCGGCTCTGAGACGGGCTCAGCTGCTCTGGAGAGGACGGGGCTGTGGGCCCAGCAGGGCGGAGTGGCTGGCAGACCAGGGCTGTGCGAGCATGTGTGGGTGAGGGGTCCTCCGGAGCAGCCCTGCCCCCACAGGCGTCAGGCGAGCTGTGCTGGTCTTGAACAGTGAGGGCATCAGGGGGGTCCCGAGGAGAAGGTGTGGGGCTGCCCTCAGAGGGGATCTATGTGTTGACATATCTATAACGTGTCGATACAGAGGGCAGTAATGGGACCAGCAGACAGCATAATGGTTGTCACTAGACTCCCACACAGCTGACCGCGGTTTTGGACCCCGGAGATGCCCACAAGCTGCAGGTAGATTCCTTACTGACTCTCCTCATGTCCTATGGAAGAGGAAGATGCACTGAAAATGTCCAAATGGCTTAGGACCCCCAGTTCCTCTGTCTTTGTATTTGTTTGTTTTTGGGGGAGGTTTTTGCTATAGGGTGTGTGTGCTCGCCAGAAAGACAGAGAGAGACACAGAGACAGAAAGTGAGAAATCACCCCCCCCAGGGGGATGGCCACACCACAATCCCTTCTCCTCCATTCTCCTCTAGGTCTCTTGGGCACGCACGCACACACACCCGGTGTGAGTTTAAGCCACCAGGTCCAGGACTTGAACCATGGCCGACTACATGGGAGTCCAGTGACATAGTCATTACGCCATCTGCTGGTCTCTGATGTTTGCTTTTCAGGGTTATATTAGACATCTTGGGCTGCCGTAACAGAACACCACAGACAGGATGGCTTACACAACAGAAATTTGTTTCTTACATTCTGGAAGCCGGCGGTCTAAGATCAGGATGGCAGCAGATTGGGTTCCTGGGGAAGGCCCTCTTCCCGCCTTGTAGACAGCTGCATTCTCACTGTGTCCTGAGGAAGAAAATAAAATTGCGAGGCATTGTAGGCCCAACCAGTGGCGGGCCTGTAGCGTGATGGACTGCAGTGCTGGAAGCCGTATGTTGTATTGTGGCTTAGACTCCTGGGTCAGCGTGGAAATACGCTGAGCACGTGTGTGGCTGTCCAAGGTCCTGAGGAGCTTAAAGGCTGGGAAAAGGGAATAGAAAGGGAATTGTGTCATGGTCATGATGAGATTGTTGAGCAAGCTTTCTCTCTCTTTCCCCTGTCCCACGCACACCACATGATATCATAACAAAATTTTTTAAGGAATGATTTTTATTTAACTTTCTTTTCTTTTTCTTTTCTTTTTTTTTTTTTTTTGGAGAGGTTTTCGCTATAGGGCGCATGCACTCGTCAGACAGAGACAGAGAGACAGAAAGCGAGAAATCACCCCCCAGGGGGGATGGCCACGCCGCAATCCCTTCTCCTCCATTCTCCTCTCGGGATCTTGGGCATGCACGCACATGCGCCTGGCGTGAGTTTTAAGCCACCAGGTCCGGGATGCGAACCGTGGTCGACTACGTGGGAGTCCCGTGACATAGCCATTTCGCTAACTGCTGGTTCCCTTTAACTTTATTTTAATTTGATCAGAGAAGGAGAGAGAGAGAAAGAGAGAGAGAGAGAGAGAGAGAGAGAAAGCCACCAGTTTTGGGACTTGAACCACAGTCGACCATGTGGGAGTCCAGCACCTTAAGCACCATGCCATCTGCTGCCCCCCCTCTGTTTCACTCTTATAAACACACCAGAGCTCACTCATAGGAGCCCCACTCTAAAGACCTTATCACATCCAAAGGCTCCATCCTGGAACACTATGAAGGGATTAAGGTTTTACTTCATATGTTTATAATGAAGCCAAATCTCAACACATGAATTTTGGGGCCAGGGCCTTCCAAACTAGCAGAGCTTGGTTCGCTCCTGGGAGTGACTGCACTTACAGACTCGCCTCTAACTGAGAGAGCAAGGGGGATGTGCTTTGTGACTCTGGTCTGGGACTTAAAGCACGTGGCAGCTTCTGCCTTACTGTCTGTCTCTCAGATCAGCTGCAGAGTCGTGGGCAGTCCTGATGGAAAAGTCCCTGTGGCTAGGAACCGAGGGGCTCGGGGGTCACCTAAAAGCATCTGAGGCCTCTGCCACCAGCCATGTGAGCGAATCACGCCTTCCTGGGAATGCCCAGCCCCTGTCTAGCCCCCAGACGATGCAGGCCTGGATGACAACTTGACTGCAGCCTCCTGAGAGGCTCTGAGCCAGAAGCGCTCAGGTGGGTAACGTCTCCTGATCCTGATCAGGGAAGCTGCAGGTAGCAGCCGAATCTGAGCTGAATAATGGCGGCCTTTAAAGACAAGCAGAGGACAGACTCACTCGCTTGGGCCGATGCTGCACAGCCAACGGAGGTTAAAGGAAACTATTCTTCAGCTAGAGAAGGCCAGGTGGGGCTTGTTTAGAACCATGGGGCCCAAGATGCTCCACAGCTGCAGTCAATAATAGACACCTGCTTTACCTTCCACCCCGCCCCCCATTGCTCTATGAAAGAATAAACCCGGGAACAGCTCAATGCCGAGGCATTCTCCATCGGAGACGCTCGGTCCGCCTGATCCCCGCTTTCTCTACCTGTCGGTCTTTTTGTCTATTCTTTCTCAATCCACCGTCCGCTTCCACTTGGGATGCACCACCTCCCCATCCCCCACCCTTCACACCACTGCTTTGTTGGGCATGGACAGGAGACCAGAGAGGGTAATAAATGTCCCGAGCTGCCAAGATTTAAGCAATTTGTTATGTAGCAGTAGAAATAGTTTCCATAGAGAATAAATTACTTTTTAAAAAAAATTACTTTCATTTTAATTATGGTAATTAAACTGAAGTCATTAGTTTATATTAAATTAGAGTAAATTAAATTAAATTTAAATTTAATAGAGTAATTAGATCTCTCAAACTGCCATATTTAGCATAACTTGAATAGGGAGATACAATATATATCTTTCAAAGTCTGGCTCACTTGGCTCAACATTAAGTTTTCTATATGAATCCATTTTCAGGATTCCACTTTCTATTAAATGCCAGGGTCTTGTTGCTTTTAATGGATGAATAGTATTGCATGGAGTATATGTGCTACACTTTTTCAATCCATTCATCTGTTTGTGGACATTTGGGTTGGTTCCATGTCTTAGCAATCATGAATAATGTTGTAATATAGTTGTGTAAGCACTTTTCTGACTGAGCATTCTCCTGTCCTCTGGGTAGATACCCAGGAGTGGAATTGCTGGAGCATATGGTAATTCTATTTGAAAGTCTTTGAGGAACCTCCATATTGTTTTCCATAGTGGCTTTACATTCTCACCAACAATGTGAGAGTTCCACTTTCACCACATCCTGCCAGCACTTATCTTTTTTTTTTTCATCTTTGCCATTCTGACTGGGGTTAGGTGGTATCTCATTGTAGTTTTGATCTGCATCTTCCTTATGATGAGAGATGTTGAACATTTTTTCATATGTCTTTTGGCTATTTGTATGTCTTCCTTAGGGAGTTGTGTTTTTTTTTTTTTTTTTTTTTTTTTTGAGAGGTTTTGCTGTAGGGCATGTGTGCTTGCCAGAAAGAGAGAGACAGAGAGACAGAAAGAGAGAAATCACCCCCTGGGGGGGATGGCCACACTGCAATCCCTTCTCCTCCATTCTCCTCTTGGGATCTTGGGCACACACGCACACACATCCGGCCTGAGTTTAAGCCACTGGGTCTGGGACTCGAACTGTGGTCAACCACATGGGAGTCCAGCAATATAGCCAATATACCAATTGCTGGTCCCTAGAGAGTTGTTTATTCAGCTCAGTTTCCCATCTTTTAATTGGGTTAATAATTTTCTTCCAGGTAAGCTGCTTGAGTTCCCTGTGTATTCTGGTTATCAGTCCCTTATCTGAGGTATAGTTAACAAAAATTCTATCCCATTCTGAGGGTTGTTGATTGACACTAATTACTGTGTCCTTTGTTGTGTAGAAACGTCTTAATCGGATGTAATCCCACCTGTATATTTTGGGGACTATTACCTGTGCTTTGGGGGTCTTACTTAAAAAGTCTTTGCCTAACCAAATGTCTCCTAGAGTTTCCCTGGTGTTTTCCACTAGTTATTTATTTATTTATTTATTTAGAGAGGTTTTCACTATAGGGTGCGTGCGCTCGCCAGACAGACAGAGAGAGACAGAAAGCGAGAAATCACCCCCCAGGGGGGATGGTGACGCCGCGATCCCTTCTCCTCCATTCTCCTCTCGGGATCTTGGGCACGCACGCACATGCGCCCGGCGTGAGTTTTAAGCCACTGGGTCCGGGACGCGAACCGCGGTCAACTACATGGGAGTCCAGCGACATAGCCATTATGCTAACTGCTGGTTCCCTCCACTAGTTATTTTTTATAGTTTGCAGTATTCGGTTTGGGTATTTGATGCACTTTGAGTTTTGTTAATGGATCTCATTGTTTTTTATAGCTGTGTAGTATTCCATAGTATACATGTACTACAACCTTTCAACCCAATCATCAATTTTGGGACACTTAGGTTGGTCCACGTTTTAGCAATTACAAATAATGCTTCAGTAAACAGATGCGTAGATGTCTTTTTTTTTTTTTTTTGAGAAATTTTTGCTATAGGGTGTGTGTGCTCACTGAAGAGACATAGAGAGACAAAGAGACAGAAAGTTAGAAATCACTCCTTGGGGGGATGATGATGACACAATTCCTTCTCTATTCTCCCCTAGGGATCTTGGGCATGCACAGCATGAGTTTCAAGCCACTGGGTCCGGGACTTGCACCACAGTCAACCACATGGAAATCCAGAGCCTTAACTACTATGCAACCTCCTGGCCCTACAGATGTCTATCTGATGGAGTATTTTCTTCTTCTTCTTCCTTTTTTTTTTTTTTTTTTGAGAGCTTTTTGCTATAGGGCATGTGTGCTCATCAGAGGTAGAGAGAGAGAGAGAGAGAGACAGAAAGTGATAAATCAACCCCCAGGGGGATAGTTATGCTGTAATCCTTTCTCCTCCATTCTTCTCTAGAGATTGTGGCATGCATACACATGTGCCCAGCATGAGTTTCAAGCTGCCAGGTTCAGAACTCAAACTGCTGTTGACTATGTTGGAATCCAGAGATGTAACCATTATGCCATCTGTGGGTCTCATATTTTCTTATTCTTTGGGTATATACCAAGAAGTGGGATTTGAAATTGACTGCAGTTTGAGGCCTGGATCTGGCCATTCCCTCTGGGGCGGTGACTTCTTGTTTTCTGTCTCTCTGTCTCTGTCTCTGGCGAGCACACACGCCGTATAATCTCTCTAAAAATAAAAGCTGTGACTTGTTGCCAAAAAAAAAAAAAAAAAAAAAAAAAGAAGTGGGATTATTGGATCATATGAATGTTCTATTTGTAAGTTTTTTGGGTCACAGATAGAACTTTTTATTTGTCACTATTAAGCGTTTGAAACAGATTCTTGGACTGGTGGTTCATATCCATCAGCTCATTCATTTTGGTGGCCCGTGTCATTCCCAGTAGCTTTTTCAGAGCTACTACCTTCACCATGAACTTGGGCTTCTTCAGCATTTTAATTTTTCTGACGAAGACATCATGGAGAGGGTAGATGGATTAGCAAGCCTTTTCTATGTCTTTTCCAATGCTGTCTGGAACCAGTTTATTGACCACTTCTTTCAAGTCATTTTTTGGAGAGGTTTTTGCTATAGGGAGTGTGTGCCCACCAGAAAGACAGAGACAGAGAGACAGAAAGCAAGAAATCACCCCCTGGGGGGATGGCCACTCCGCAATTCCTTCTCCTCCATTCTCCTCCATTCTCCTCTCGGGATCTTAGGCACGCATGCATACATGCCTGGTGTGAGTTTAAGCCATCGGGTCCGGGACTCGAACCGCGGTTGACTGCATGGGAGTCCATGCGACAAAGCCATTATGGCTTCTGCTGGCCCAAGATCACCTGTTTCTTATGCAAACCTTGAGCTTGCTGCTTCTCATATCCACTAGGGGGATCATGACACAGTAAAAATAGAATGGTCTCTAAGGATGTTTTCCTACTTTCTCACTCAATAGCACAAAGAAGAAAATTAGTTTTAAACACAAATCATTACGAAAGAACAAATGGCAAAATATTTTTACAATATTGAATGTTGGAATATTTTTATGTATCTTAAAAAGCTGCTATTGTAAAACCTACATTTGGAAACAGTCTACACTCCATGTCCTACTGTCTAAAAATAAAGGCAGGAGCAGACAGGCACACATTCAAAAGTCAAATATGCTATAGCCATCAATTTAATACCAATCGCAATGAATTTTTTTTTTCTGGGAGACTTAATGAAAAACGGTTAAGTTACAACATGAATTTTGGAAGACATATTCAGACCACAGCAATGATGTTCACATATTTCATAGAAACTTACAAAAGTCATTTATGGCATTTGGTTTGCCCATAAGAGGTTGTCTCTTACCAGTGGGTCTTCAACAGTGTTAATCTATCGATTAGTTACACAAGAAAATAGAATTAAACTATCAACTCTCTTGCCCCATTCTCTTGCCGTGCCAATAAGGCTTTCAAACATTCGTGACATGCCTATCCTTACTTTTAGTGAAGCCCGAGGAGTTTCTATTATGTAACAAAATATTACAGAAGCCGTAAAGAACAACAATGCAGGCACGTCTACCAGTATTCTAGATTAAGATTATTTCTTCAGTTTTTGATAGGTCCCACTCTGAGTACTCATAAATGTTTGATGAGTGATTGGATGACTGACCTGCAGAAAGACACAACCACTCATTGTGTTATGATCTAGAATATAAAGAAGTGTTCCACTTCAAATATCTCCGGATCCAGTGTACGGGAAATGTCTCAGTCAGCATTCTTTCCCTAACTAAGATGGTATGAACGTGGAGAATTCTGAGGTCCTATTTCACAAATTTTACACTGAGCCACCGTTGCTCAACACTGGCATGAACAGTTTGGGGACTGTGATGTCCACTGTAGGAAGTGTCCCTGGCCTCTACTCGCTTCATGCCAATAGTGACCACCAGTTGACAGGAATTAAAATGTCTTCAGACAATGCTGAATGTCCCCTGGGGGGAAAATCATCCCCAGCTGAGAACGCTGCACTAAGTGTAGGGCCCGGCCAGATCTGGACCGGACAGTAGTGAGCTTTAAAGTAGAGATGATCACTGGGCTTACGCTGCAGGGTACGCCCAAGCTACAAAGATCACACTGTTGCTACCCTGCAGGGCAGAGGAAATTCAGGGAAGCTGAGTGCCAACCAGGAAGGCCAGAGAACACTTCTTTAGAACTTTAAGACACAAGAACCATGGGATACAAGATGCTCCACAGCCACAACCTGTTTTTCTCCACCCCCATTTCAGCATAAAATAATAAACCTGGGAACGGCTTGGGGCCACGGCGTTCTCCAGCAGAGACACCTGGTTCGCCTGATCCCGGCTTTGTGTGCGTGTGTGTTCCTTTTCAATCCATTCGCTCACTTCCACTTGGGGTTCCACATCCCTTCTCCCCACAGGCTGGGGCAACTAAGCAAACCACATTTCTTTTATTTATTAATTTTTTAAAGAGGTTTTTTGCCTTAGGGTGTGTGCGCTTGCTGTGGGGATAGAGAGATAGAGACAGTGAGAGAGAAAGTGAGAAATCACCTCCACAGTGGGGGTGGCCATGCCACAATCCCTTCTCCATTCTCCTCCCAGGATTTTGGGCACACAAGCACACACACTGGTGTTTAGTTTCAAGCCAGGGTCTGGGACTCCAACTGCGGTTGGCCACGTGGGAGTCCAGCGATGGAACTGCTACACCATCTGCTAGCATTGTAAAACACATTTCTAAACTCGAATCACTAAAAGAAATCTGGAAAGACTTCATGGACTATTTGAAACATTTGCCTGTCAAAGGGCAAGGGGCAAAGTTGACAGTCATCATTCATGCTTGCGCTACAGAGATTGAAGAAGGCTTACAATGCAGTGATAAATCAGAGCACTCAGCACTGTCAGATCTTGTGCCTAACGAGTCCCACTAAAAGAATGACCAAAAACAACCAGGAAGGAAAACTATAGACCAATATCTCTGATGAATATAGACGCAAAGATTCAACAAGATACTAGCAAATCATATCCAACAACTTATAAAAAAGATTATACATGATCAGGTAGGCTTTATTCTAGAAATGCAAGATTGGTTCAACATATGCAAAACCATCAATGTAATACACCATATTAACAGGAAGAAAGATAAAAACCATATATATGGTCATATCAATTATGCATAAAAAGCATTTGATAAGATACAACATCCCTTCATGATCAAGACCCTCAGCAAAATTGGCATAGAAGGGCCATTTCTCAACACAATAAATGCAATCTGTGAAAAACCCATAGCGAACATCATCCTCAATGGAGAAAAGCTGAAAGCTTTCCCACTAAACACAGGAACAAGACAAGGATGCCCACTTTCTCCACTCACAGTACTGCAAGTCCTCGCCAATGCAATCAGAAAAGAGGAAAAGATTAAAGGCATCCAAATAGGAAAAGAAGAGGTGAAACTCTCTCTATTCACAGATGACATGATTGTATATATAGAAGACCCAATGGTTTCCATGAAAAAATTTCTGGAAGTAATACATGAATATAGTAACGTTGCAGGATACAAAATTAATATCCAGAAATCTATAGCATTTCTATATACAAACAACAGGCAGATGGAGATAGAACTGAAAAAAATTATTCCATTTACCATAGCCACAAAAAGTATAAGATACTTAGGAATAAATCTAACCAAAGAAGTTAAAGACCTCCACAAGGAAAACTATGAGAAGCTAAAAAAAGAAATTGAAAATGATGCAAAAAAGTGGAAGGACATTTCATGTTCCTGGATTGGAAGAATTAACATGATCAAAATGGCAATTCTACCCAAATTAATCTACATATTTAATGCAATGCCAATCAAAGTACCAGACACATTCTTCACAGATCTAGAAATGACAATCATAAAATTTGTCTGGAATCATAAAAGACCCCGTATTGCCAAAGCAATTCTGCAGAAGAGTGGAGTGGGCGACATCTCATTCCCTGACCCAAAAAATATACTACAAAGCTGTGGTAATCAAAACAGCATGGTACTGGCACAGAAATAGACATGTGGACTAATGGAACAGAATAGAGTCCTCAGAAATAAATTCCCAAACATACAGTCAAGTGATTTTTGGCAAAGGGTAGCAGTCAATCCAGTGGGAAAAGGAAAACCTCTTCAGCAAATGGTGCTGGAAAAACTGGATTTTCACCTGCAGAAAGATGAATCTGAACCCCTACCTCTCATCTCTGACAAAAATTAAGTCAAGGTGGATAAAAGATCTAAATCTAAGACCTCACTATAAAACTGCTCCTAGAAAACACTGGGGAAACTCTGGGAGACATTGGGGTAGGGAAAGACTTCTTAAATAAGACCCCCCAAAGTACAGACGATAATCCCCAAAATACACACGTGTGATTACATCAGACTAAGGAGTTTCTGCATGGCAAAAGACACAGTAATTAGTGTGAATGGACAGCTCTCAGAATGGGAAAATATTTTTGTAAATTATGTATCAGATAAGGGTTTGATAACCAGACTACACAAGAAACTCAAGTAGCTGTTTGGAAAAAAAGATGATCAACCCTATTAAAAAATGGGAGAAAGAGTTGGAAAAAAACACTCTCTAAAGATGACATACAAATAGCCAAAAGACATGAAAAATGCTCAATATCCCTCATTGTAAGGGAAATGCAGATCAAAACAACAATGAGATACCACCTAACCCCAGTCAGATTGTCTAAGATTAAAAAAACAAAAAAACAATAAGTGTTGGTGGGAGTGTGGTGAAAGGGGAACTCTCTTACACTGCTGGTGGCAACGTAAATTAGTCCAGTCACTGTGGAAAGCAATTTGGAGATTCCTCAAAAAATTTACAAATAGGGAACCAGCAGTTAGCATAATGGCTATGTCTCTGGACTCCCATGTAGTCGACCGCGGTTTGCGTCCTGGACCCGGTGGCTTAAAACTCATGCTGGGCGCATGTGCATGTGTGCCCAAGATCCCGAGAGGAGAATGGAGGAGAAGGGATTGCGGCGTGACCATCCCCCCTGGGGGGTGATTTCTTGCTTTCTGTCTCTATGTCTCTCTCTGTCTGGCGAGCGCATGCTCCCTATAGCAAAAATCTCTCCAAAAAAAAAAAAAAATTTACAAATAGAACTACCATATGATCCAGCAATCCCACTCCTTGGCATCTACTCAAAGGATAGAAGAATTTTTAATCGGAAAAGTGCCTGCACATCTATGTTTATTGTGGCACTATTCACAATTGCTAAGACATGGAACCAACCCAAATGCTCCTGAACAGATGAATGGATTGAAAAACTGTGGCACATATACTATATGGAATATTATTCAGCCATAAAAAACAACAAAACCCTGGTTTTTGACAGAAAGTGGAAGATTTACTGCTAGTGAAGCAAGCCAGGCTATGAAAGAGAGACATTGTATGTCCCCACTTAATATATATCGAATGTCCGCACTCTATGACTGAAACTGATTAACTAAAGGATGTAGAAACATAGTAAATGGGTGTAAATACCAGATACAGTGTGTGTGGAAGAGCAGGGCCTGAGGGAGGACATTAAGAAGAAAAATAGGGAGGCAAAGCATTGATGGGACGGGGAGGTGTGGTATTATCTGTTGAAGATATTTCGTGGTTTGGTCAGCTGGACTGGGGAGAAATACACATAGTGATGTATTCACTTTGTAAGCTAAAGAGGGTGGTTGAATGTATAAAAGAATGAAATAAAAAATTATAAAAAAAAAGAATGACCAAAACCAAAAGTCATGCTTTCATATCATTAATAATAAAAACGTAACTAATTTGAAGATTTTTATTATTTAATTTTCATTTTTTCTAAATTAATTTTAAGATATGGAACATGTATTTGGTTTTAAGATGTAAGAAGAATTTCCATGGATAAATAAGATGCATTTTATTTCCATTAACAACCTATTTATTTGACCTTCAATTTCCAACTGTGACCCAATTGAACACAAAAGCAAGGATTAGGCTGCGCTAGGCAGATTACATGATGCCCCAATACCCACCCATTATTCACCTTCTCCCCAGTTTTCTCAGCACTAAATAGGGGGTGCCGTGGAGGGATTTTGCAGAGGCAAATCAAATCCCAATTCAGTGGTCCGTAAAGCAGGGGACTGTTCTGGGCTGGACTATCCTAATCGGATGAACTCTTACAAGAGCAGAGATTCAAAATGTAAGAGGGATTCAGACTGTGACTTTCCCTATTGTGGGCTTCGTAACTGGAGGACGGCAAGGTAAAAAATGCTGGTGGCCACTAGGGGGCCAGAGCAGCCCCTCCACTCAGAAAGGCTTCCAGGAAGCCGGGGCTGGGTTCTCACAACTGCATGAAGCTGAATTCTGCCTACAAGCTCTGAATGAATTTGGAGAAGGACCCTGATCTCACCACTTTGTGAAACTCTGGACAGAGAATCTATCCACACCACGTCTGGATTTCTGACTAAGGAAGAGTGAACAAATAAATGTGTGTGTGTTTTAAGCCAGTAAGTTTATGGTGATTTCTTATGTAATAATTAAAAAAAAATCCACAGGCCCAACAGATAAATGCACACGATATTTTCTCTACTGGAATGAATTTATGAACTGATATGCACACTAACTGCATAAAATAAAAACTTTTCGTTATTACTATTTTTCATTTTATGAATTTTATGTGATGTGATAAAATTTAAGACAATCACATTTCTTTTTTTAGCTATGATTTGACTTTTAATTTATCTTAAATCTTATGACATAATTTACAAATCTATACTGATGGTATATCTCCTCTACTTTAATCCTTCTAATAAATTGGTAAAAGCACCATTACCAATCACACCTACACAGTACTTCTTCAGTTTCTATGTGTTTTTGAACAGTTGCCTAAAGACAATCCTGAAATATAACTTAGTCTAATTTAGATAATAGAATTTAAAGGTAAAATTTAACTTGCTACTAAATCTTGCCACATTGGCTTTTAAAAGTATCTGATCTTAGGACCAGAAGTTAGCGTAATGGCTGTGTCACTGGACTCCCATGTAGTCAACCGCTGTTTGAGTCCTAGACCTGGTGGCTTAAACTCATGCTGGGCGTGTGCGCGTGTGTGGCCAAGATCCAGAGAGGAGAATGGAGGAGAAGGAATTGCGCATTGGCCATCCCCCTGGGGGGTGATTTCTTGCTTTTTGTCTCTCTGTCTCTCTCTGTCTTTCTGGCGAGCGCACACGCCCGATAGCAAAAACCTGTCAAAAAAAAAAAAAAAAAAAAGTCCCCCCCTTTTTAAAGTGTCTGATCTTATAAATGATTTATTAAACATGTAAAGTGTTCTATATTCTTTGATAGTATACACAAACCACACTAAAGTGTCTTCAATAAGTAAAAAGCAGTATTTTGGATATAGGGAATTCTAAATAGATGGCATAGTTATGACCAAATATATAAACTAGACATCATTCCCTTATCTTCAGCCCTTGCATTTAATGGGTTAATGAACACAAATTAAAACACAGGTGAGTTTTGAGAAGTGAAGGGATTTCTCCAGCATTTATGTATTCATATAACCAGTTACATATAAGCCGAAATTAAAAAAAAAATCTCCAGTAGGTTTTGAGATGGCATTCACCATCTTCGTAGAAAGACGAGCATCACTAATGAATGACCAATTATATCTTTAGACAGGGCAAACAGTGATAGCACTTACTGAACTGAAATTACTACCAAAAATCTAAAAACCCAACAGTATTCATTTAACCACAAGCCAGTCTTACTTAAATCAGGACTGTCCAACAAAAATATCCTGTCAGCCATTCATGACCTGAGTTCTGGTGCAGGAGATCAGTTAAAATACGGTACACATAAAAACGGTGAGGCATTTCTGTTCTGTCGTAAATAAGGCAGTGGCCACCTGTTACTCATTAGTAGATTTTGAAGGTAAGCTATCCACTCTGCTCTTCCAGACTTCTTTTTAATGCCAGCAAAGATCATTTTTTGTTCTGGGGATATACTTCTTGGGATTCTCCAAATATTCCATCAGCGTATCCTCTCCCCAGGGGATGTCTTCTTTCTATTTTTTTTTTTTTTGAGAGTTTTTTTTTTTTTTTTTTTTTTTTTTTTTTTTTTTTTTTTTTGCTATAGGGTGCGTGCGCTCACCAGACAGACAGAGACAGAGAGACATCCCCCAGGGGGGATGGCCACGCCGCAATCCCTTCTCCTCCATTCTCCTCTTGGGATATTGGGCACGCATGCACATGAGCCTGGCGTGAGTTTTAAGCCACTGGGTCTGGGATGCGAACTGCAGTTGACTACATGGGAATCCAGTGACATAGCCATTACGCTAACTGCTGGTCCCCATGTCTTCTTTCTTGTTGGCATTTGTGTAAGAGAATCTAGGGGCCTGGACTGTCTTCTGCCCAAATAGACCATGGAGATTTGGGCCAGGCTTGTGCTTGCCTCCCTTTTCCACGGTGTGGCACTGGGCACACTTCTGAACAAAAACCTTCTTGCCTTTCTCAACATCACCCTTTTTAATTCTCTCTTTTGTTGCTCAGGAGACTAAGGTTCCTGCTCAGAAGTCAGATGTCCCACTCTCTCTAAGACAATCATATTTCATTAATTCATTCAACGATAATTAATTTAGTGCCTATTGTGTACCAGGTATGCCTTTATATATTTACTTATTTTTCATTGTTACTGTTATTATTTCTTTTTTTTGGGGGGGGGGAGAGGTTTTTGCTATAGGGCGCGTGCGCTCGCCAGACAGACAGAGAGAGACAGAGAGACAGAAAGCGAGAAATCATCCCCCAGGGGTGATGGCCACGCCACAATCCCTTCTCCTCCATTCTCCTCTCGGGATCTTGGGCACGCACGCACATGCGCCCGGCGTGAGTTTAAGCTGCCGGGTCCGGGACGCGAACCGCGGTCGACTACGTGGGAGTCCAGCAACATAGCCATTACGCTAACTGCTGGTCCCACTGTTATTATTTCTTGAGAGAGATTTTTGCTATGGGGTACATGTGCTTGCCTGAGAGACAGAGACAGAAGCGAGAAATCACCCCCCAGGGGGATGGTCACACCTCAATCCCTTCTCCTCCATTCTCCTCTCGGGATTTTGAGAATGCATGCACATACACCAGCATGAGTTTCAAGCAGCCGGGACAGCCACATGGGAGTCCAGCATCTTAACCACTATGCTACCCACTGCTCCATCATTATTATTTTAATTACTGGAGGGTGTGTGTGCATGTACTCAGCCGGAGAGATGCAGGGAGAGAGAGACTGGAAGAAAGCACCCCATTTAAGGTGTGGTTGTGTCTCAATGCCTGCTCACCATAGCTCCATTCCATCAGGATTTCGGGCAAGCAGGCACATGCAGAGTGTTTTTCAAGCTGCCCAGACTGGGATTCAAACTGTGTGGTTGGTCCTATGGGATCCCGTTGTTATAGACTGTGAGGCCTACTCTCAGGTATGCTGGAGATAAGACTTTGGCCTAAATGACCTTAAGGTGCTGTGCTCATGTGCCTTCTATTCTAGAGGCCTTACATGAGTGAGACAGAGTCCCTGGAGTGTTGTAAGTGTGAAAATGACATAATCTGGTTCACATTCACAGGGCTGCTGACCACTGTGGAGAGAAGAGTTATGGGTAACGGGGAAGGGACAGTGCTACTCCCACGATTCAGGAGTGAGAGGACGGTGGGGACTGATGGGAGAAGAGAGCCTGAGGAAGGAGACAGAATTGTTCTCTGTCTGGAGAAACAAAAGGTGTGAAAAAGAAGCAGAGGTAAAGGATTCTAAAGGAGTTCCCAGATTTAAATACAGTGTTTTCTAGATCTTTACAGCATGGTGGTTGAGGTGCTGGACACACCCACCTGGCCGACCATGGTTCGAGTCCTGGACCTGATGGCTTGCTTTCTCACTTTCCTCTCTCTCTCTCTGTGTCTCTCTCTGGTCAAATTAAAATGAAGGAATGAATGAATAGATCTTTAGAGATACAGTACAGAGGTCATTCTTTGCATTGGTATTTAATACATTCTATGGACTGTCTAAAATCTAGCTGCCCCCATGTGAATGAGAAAAAAAAAACAACAACAAAAAACAAGGATCTCAATAAAGTGCACACACCACTTAGCTGTGACTAGTTTTTTAAATACTCACAACTTAGAGGTGACGAGTGTCACCATGACAAGTTGTGCTTCTTTGTGTTGTATCCTGGCCTCACATAGACATACATAGGGCTACGGAGTGAAGAGATTTTTATTTACTTATTTTGCTTAGCCAGAGGGCAATGCACTAGCCAGAGAAAGAGCGGCGGGAGACAGAGAGAGAGAAAGGCAGAGTGACTCAGTAATCACACTGTGCTGTCTGGGTAAGCAAAATTTAGGAGCTGAGAGTCCAGCTGCAATGCTGTTCCCAAGAAGCCCAACATAATTTCTTTTACATAGTAGATTCCTGATAGTTCAGGGGTTAGCAAAACTGTGTAAAACTGTAGTTAATAAACAGAAAGGAAACTGGTCTCTATGGAAATATCTACCTGGCGAGTTCATGCACAACTTCTCCAAGTTTAAAAAGAAAACTTCTGGGAACAGCAGATGGCATAATGCTTATGTGGCTTGACTCCCACATGGCCCACCGCTGGCTGGCAGTTTCGAGCTGGACCTGGGGGCTTGAAACTCCTGCCAGGCGAGTGTCCGTGCCTGCACAAATCCTAAGAGAATGGAGGGGAAGGGACTGCAGCATGGCCATCCCCGTTGGGGGGTGATTTCTCACTTTCTGTGTGCCCTGTAGCAGAAATCTCTCCAAAATATGAGAGAGAAGGAGAGAGAGAGAGAGAGACAGAGAGAGAGAGAGAGAGAACTCCTGTCCCTCGACCTCTATTCCAGGGCGAGCGAGCTCTCTAGTTCAGGTCTCCTGGGGTGATTTTTCTTTCTTTCTTTCTTTCTTTCTTTTTTTTTTTTTTTTTTTCCCGCTATAGGGCGCGTGCGCTCGCCAGACAGACAGAGAGGGACAGAGAGACAGAAAGCGAGAAATCACCCCCGGGGGCGTGTGATTTTTCTTTTACAAGAGGCCTCGGGCAGAGGTAAGCGGGGAATCTTGTGGGGCAGGCAAGTGGAAGAAAAGGGAGCTGGGCTTGGTTTGGGGCTCTCTCCCTAGTTTCCTCAGACCGCCCGTAAGCCAGGATTCAAGGGGACGGTACGGTAAAGTTCCAGGTCCACCTACGTCTCTCTCCAGCTCTCAGTCCCCAGGGCGGGGTCGGAGAGAAGCCCAACGACTGGGATTCCCGGTCTTCGCTACTCAATTCTGCCTCTGCCAACCTGTATCAGGCCTTTCCGCCTGGATACTCCTGACGCGCCCAGCTGCCAACCCCATTGGATGGCTATTTTAGCGTCACCGTAATTCCCCAATTTAAAGTCCGCCGGGGCTCACTCCCCGCCCCAGATTCAGAGTCCTTTCTCATCCCTAGGATGGAGGTCTTCGCGCCCCGAGCCCTCCTCCTGGCGCTCTCCGGGGCCCTGGCGTGGCTGAGGTTTGGGCAGGTGAGTGCAGTCAGGAGGGGGCCGCCCGGAGGAGCCGGGGAAACCGTGTCTTTGCTGCCCCTGGCCCAGACTCCGCACCTCGGACCCACCCCGCCGGATCTCGCCGCTCCCTGGACCCTTCTCTGCCTCTCGCCCCACACCCAAGTAGCGGCTCTTGTCCCGCCCTCCCTTTCCTCTCTCGAGCCCCCTCGCCGCCTCCTCCTGTCCCGACCTTAACTCCGGCGGGAAGGAGGGTCGGGCCAAGTGTCAGCCCCTCCTCGCCCCCAGGCTCCCACTCCATGATGTATATCCACACCGCGATGTCCCGGCCCGGCGGGAAGCCCCGGTACTTCCAAACCGGCTACGTGGACGACACCGAGTTCGTGCGGTTCGACAGCGACTCCGCGAGTGCGAGTGCGGAGCCACGGGTGCAGTGGATGGGCAAGGTGGAGCCGGAGTACTGGGAGGTGGAGACGCGGACCGCCCAGGCGAACGCGCGGATTAACCAAGGGAACCTGCAGCCCGTGCGCCGCCACTACAACCAGAGCGAGCAAGGTGAGGGACGCCGGCCGGAGCGCAGGTCACCGCGAGCTTCTCCGTGAAGCTCTGCTCTACCCGGGAAGAGCCTCAGGCGACTTTTACGCGGTTTCGTTTTCCGTTTGGGCCAGCCTCTCCTTCTAGTGGGGGTGGAGGAGGACTAGGTGGGCGTGCCCGACCCGGGGCGGAGCGAAGCGGGGTGTCCGGCCGCCGGCGGGCAGGGTCCCACACCGTCCAGTGGATGTCCGGCTGCGACGTGGGGCCGGACGGGAGCTTCCTCCGCGGGTACATGCAGTTCGCATACGACGGAGCGGAATTCATCGCCCTGAACGAGGACCTGCGCTCCTGGAGCGCGGCGGACCCAGTGGCCCAGCTCTCCAAGTTCACCTGGGAAGCAGGGGATGAGACGGAGCGAAACAGGGCCTACCTGGAGGGCACGTGCGTGAGATGGCTCCGCAGGCACCTGGAGAACGGGAAGGACACACTGCTGCGCGCAGGTACGAGGGATATGGGGCGCTTTCTAAATCTGTAGCTCTCCTGACTCGCCTCCCACGGGAGGGGAGGGGATTGGGATGGATACTGGAACATCTGCCCGCCCCCACTTTGGTCCAGAGGGGAACATCCTCCTGCGTTTCCAGATCCGGTACTAGAGTGTAACTCTGAGGGCCTGTCCTTATCTCGGGACAGTTAGAGGACCGAGTCTTCAGGGAATGCAGGGGAGGACAGTTCTAGAATGCTGACCAGCGATCCCCTTTGACCCTGCAGCAGCCTGGGGAGGGTACCTTTTCTGTTAGGCTCCTCCTCTGCCTCACGCTCAGAATGTGGGGAGGATGGACTCTGCTTTTCTGAGTCACTGGACCTCCACCACAGGAGGCTTCTTAGGTTTTTCCTTATAGACCAGGAGCCTTCAACCTGGGCTTTCTCTCACCCAGTCTCTAGTACTTCCCAAGGTATGGAAGATGATCACACATGCCTGTGTTCAGACTGGAATCTGGGTTTTGTTCTCTTTCCTCTTTCTTTCTCTTTAATTTTATTTATTTTATAATTTCTTATTTACATCTTACACACTTTGTGGGGTGCAATATGGTTTTTTCAAAGCATGCTTGTAGTGTGCGGTCATCAAATCAAAGATTACCGTATTTATCAACATCAGTAAAGAATGTTACATTGTTGTGCACCTTTTTCATTTATTAATTTTTTTATTTGCCAGAGGGTGTGTGCCTTTACCAGAGAGACAGACAGAGAGATACTGTAAGAGGGAGAAGGAAACAGCAAACCCTTCATGGGGCGTGGTTATACTGCAGCCCGTTTACCTCTGTTTCTCTACCCTTGGTATTTGGGGCACACATATACACATGTCTAGGTGTTTTTCAGGCTGGGAGGGGGCAGAATTTAAATCCCAAGATAGGCCACATGAAATCTGGCTTCTTTGACTGCTAGGCTATGGGGCAAGCTCATTAACTTTTTTTTTTTTTTTGTAATTTGCTATAGGGTACAGGTGCTCATCAGAGAGACAATGAGAGAGACAGGGAAAGTGAGAAAGCACCCCCCTCCCCCCAAGGGGAATGGCTACACTGCAATCCCTTCTCTTCCATTTTCTTCTCAGGATTTTGGGCATGCACACACACACACACCTGTTGTGTGTTTCAAACCACTGAGTACAGGATTCGAACTGCACAGCCATGTGAGATCCAGCTGCCTTAACTGCTGTGGCACTGGCTGGCCTCCCTTTAATTGTTTTTGTTTGATTTTTATATACACATACACACACACTTAGTGACACCCTTCTTTAAAAAATTTTTTTTCTCTGTTGTGGTATGCTGTTTGATAACTTATTTGCCTTGAATACATGCAATATGATGTCTGTTAATAATTTTTAATTGAGCCCTTCTTCCCTTGGCCCTCCGCATGTGGGATCGAGCACACTAACCTCCACGCTACTAGCTGGTCCCCATAGTCTTCATTTTTAGTGGTTTTAATTTCTGTTTTGGCAGCTTGGGCTAAATAGAAGGTTGTATATTTAACTTGGAGATTCTGCATAGTCTAATCTATTGATACTTTCTACAGAATGTTTTATTTCCTTCATTGTATCCTTTATCTCCTGAAGTTTTATTTGATTATTTTTTAAGCTGTCTATTTATTTACAGAATTCATTAAGTCATAGATTTTCTCATCTCCTGGAATTGTTTGTCTGTTTGTTCTTGGATCTCTTTGGGTTTTGTTAGGATGAATATTCTTTTTTTTTTTTTTGAGAGGTTTTTGCTATAGGGCGCGTGCGCTCGCCAGACAGAGAGAGACAGAGAGATAGAAAGCAGGAAATCACCCCCCAGGGGGGATGGCCACGCCGCAATCCCTTCTCCTCCATTCTCCTCTCGGGATCTTGGGCACGCACGCACACGCGCCTGGCGTGAGTTTAAGCCGCCGGGTCCGGGACTTGAACCGCGGTCGACTACGTGGGAGTCCAGCAACATAGCCATTACGCTAACTGCTGGTCCCAGGATGAATATTCTAAATTCCATTTCTGACAGTTACTTTCTGTATTTTATCTATGGTTAGTGAGGAGTTAGGGTATTCCTCCCAGAGAGAGATATTTCGTCCTTTTTTCATGCTTCTTTTGTCCTTGTATTGAGTACCATTTCTTCCTGATTTATGGAGTAGATTTTGTAATGCTTGGGAGGAGAGTGGCCATCAGGACCCAGTGTGGCCTGAATGAGGTGGTTCCAGAGAGGTCTGAGGCTACCTAAAGTCTTCAGATCCAAGCAGCCCTTGGAAGGCAATCCGGGAGAGGGAAGATGCGAGCGCTGGGCTGAGCGCGCCCATCAAGCTTGCACTGCCTGCCTGGGGTGCCTGGGGTTCCTGGGGTGCAGAGGCCCTCAGGCTCCAAAGGCAGCCCTGGCAAGTTGGTCTAGGAGGGGCTGCTGGCAAGTGTATCTATGCGGTCTGCCTCATGAGTCTGCAACTATATAGCCTGGGGATGCATGGAGGTGGGTCAGATTTGAGCAGACCTGTGCTCGGAGCTAGTGGCTGGATTGTGCCCTCTAGGATTAGGAGGGGGTCTGGAATGGTGCCCTGTCTCCCCTTCTCAGTCCTAGGCAGGGGATCTCGCATGCCATCTCTCATGCCCCTCCCCTTCCCGTTACCCAGACAATTCCAGGAGGTCCCAAAAAGCTGCTTTGAGGATGGCCTCAGTTGGGGCAGGTAGCCACTCCTTGTGACTGGAGTCTGAGGGGAGGAGTGTAGCTCTGCCTGCACCTGTCAGAAATGTCTGGCTTCCTCAGTTTCTGTCAAGGATGTTCTCATTCTGTTTGGAGTGGCAGGGGCGCACAGAGTTCTTGGTCTGCAATATGAGGGAGCCAGTAAGCCTTGGTCCTCGGGAGTATTCACTCCATTTCTCCCAATCACGGGAGCCTCTTCTCCGTGTTGTGGCCTCTGCTCCTGCAGGGCTGTGGAGATGCCAGGTTGCCTGTTCCTGATCATAATGGAAGTTCACATGGTGGTCACTCTGAAGGTGGTGCCAAGCTCGTGCAGGCTGCATTGGGGTGGGAGGTCCAATGTTTTCTCTGGAGTGTCTATCAGGGTACTTCCCTAAGATGCATGTTAGTTCTGTGCCTGCTTTTTTTTTCTTTTCTTTTCTTTTTTGGTGCTTCTGCAGGTGGAGTGTGCTAGAGTCTGAAGTAGTATGGGACTGAGTTTAAGGAGAGTACCCCTCACCTTCTTCTGGTGTGTGTGTGTGTGTGTGGGAAAGTAAGTTTCCAGAGCCTCCCTGAGTCCTAAATATTCATTTGCTCTTTACGTTTCCTAGTGGAGATGGAGTACTTTGTAAGCTTCTGCCGTCTTTATCTCGGACCTTGTCAGTCTCACCTACTCCTCTGCTGGAAGAACTGCAGGAATCTGTCCCACTGTCTTTGGCCTTGCTTCCCAGGGAGATGTCACAGAGAGTGCTTCTAGTTGACCATCTTGATCAGTCCCTCCCCCCCCCCTTTATTTTAATTTCCAAGGCTACATGCACTCACCAGTAGGAAGAGAGAGAGAGAGACAGACAGACAGACAGAAAGCACCCCCAATGTGGTGTAGACACAATGCAATCCTTTCCCCTCTATTTCTCTGTCCCATCAGGATTCGGGGCGTGCATGCACACATACCCAGAGTGTTTTTCAAGCTGCTAACGTCAGGAATTGAACCGGTCAGTCATGTGGGATCTATCTCCCCATGCATAGCACTTAACTGCTGTGCTGTGGGAGTGACCCCTGTGTGCCTTTACCCCATCCTAATTGTCATTTAGATTCTCAGGATAGACATATGAGTGCTGTTAGAGTGTTCCATGAGGAATTCAAAGTGTCTCAGTTTTCTGATTCTTCCCCGCAGACCCCCCCCCCCCCGAAGGCACACGTGACCCACCACCCCACCTCTGACCGTGAGGCCACCCTGAGGTGCTGGGCCCTGGGCTTCTACCCTGCGGAGATCTCCCTGACCTGGCAGTGGGATGGGGAGGACCAGACCCAGGACATGGAGCTGGTGGAGACCAGGCCTGCAGGGGACGGAACCTTCCAGAAGTGGGCGGCCGTGGTGGTGCCTTCTGGAGAGGAGCAGAGATACACGTGCCACGTGCAGCACGAGGGGCTGCCTGAGCCCCTCACCCTGAGATGGGGTAAGGGGGGGGGCCTCAGAGCTCTTGTCAGGGAAAGCAGGAGCTCCCTGGGCACCTTCAGTAAGAACAGAGCTGAAGTCTCGAGGTCAGGGCCCCTGTTTTCTTCTGTTCCTTTCCTAGAGCCATCTTCCTGGTCCACTGTTGTCATTGCCAGCATGGTTCTCCTGGGAGTTCTGGTCATTGGCGCTGTGGTTTTTGTCATGATTTGGAGGAAGAAGAAGAGCTCAGGTAGGGAAGGAATGGTGTCTGCATTTTCTTGTCCTACATCACACTCAGGTAGTGCTATCTGTCCTGTGACTGGAAAGTACCATTTTGACCCACATGCTCGCTGAGTCCGGGACCCGTGTGCGAACGCTTACTGTTCCATGAAGCCCAGGTGGAAGTCAAGGATGTACTTCTCACTTCGATGGCCGTGGCGAGGGGGACTTGACTCCCAGTAGTAAGGGGTCAGATGGGAAGGTCTCTGCTGAGGACAGACCTCTAGGAGGGCCGTTGGATCCCGTCCCTGCACATCTCCACCTCTCCTGCTTCCTGATCCTGCCCTGGGTCTCCAGTACAGTTCTAGAAACTTACCTGGGGTCAAGGGATAGAGGATTTCTCTAGGACCCCATGGCCCGCCTCATCCCAGGCCTCTCACCGGATGTTTTCTTCCCTCAGGTGGAACAAGAGGGAACTATGCTCCGGCTTAATGTAAGTACTGGGGAGGCAGAGAGTGATCCCTGAGATCTCTGTGACAGTGTAGACAAGAGCCCCTGGGGCAGCTCCCCACCTGTAATCCCTCCCCTAGCCTCATCTGCTGTGGGCTCTGACCAGGCCCTGTGGGGCAGCCCCCCACCTGTAATCCCTCCCCTAGCCTCATCTGCTGTGGGCTCTGACCAGGCCCTGTGGGGCAGCCCCCCACCTGTAATCCCTCCCCTAGCCTCATCTGCTGTGGGCTCTGACCAGGCCCTGTGGGGCAGCCCCCCACCTGTAATCCCTCCCCTAGCCTCATCTCCTGTGGGCTCTGACCAGGCCCTGTGGGGCAGCCCCGCCACCTGTAATCCCTCCCCTAGCCTCATCTCCTGTGGGCTCTGACCAGGCCCTGTGGGGCAGCCCCCCACCTGTAATCCCTCCCCTAGCCTCATCTCCTGTGGGCTCTGACCAGGCCCTGTGGGGCAGCCCCCCACCTGTAATCCCTCCCCTAGCCTCATCTCCTGTGGGCTCTGACCAGGCCCTGTGGGGCAGCCCCCCACCTGTAATCCCTCCCCTAGCCTCATCTCCTGTGGGCTCTGACCAGGCCCTGTGGGGCAGCCCCGCCACCTGTAATCCCTCCCCTAGCCTCATCTCCTGTGGGCTCTGACCAGGCCCTGTGGGGCAGCCCCCCACCTGTAATCCCTCCCCTAGCCTCATCTCCTGTGGGCTCTGACCAGGCCCTGTGGGGCAGCCCCGCCACCTGTAATCCCTCCCCTAGCCTCATCTGCTGTGGGCTCTGACCAGGCCCTGTGGGGCAGCCCCCCACCTGTAATCCCTCCCCTAGCCTCATCTCCTGTGGGCTCTGACCAGGCCCTGTGGGGCAGCCCCCCACCTGTAATCCCTCCCCTAGCCTCATCTCCTGTGGGCTCTGACCAGGCCCTGTGGGGCAGCCCCCCCACCTGTAATCCCTCCCCTAGCCTCATCTGCTGTGGGCTCTGACCAGGCCCTGTGGGGCAGCCCCCCACCTGTAATCCCTCCCCTAGCCTCATCTGCTGTGGGCTCTGACCAGGCCCTGTGGGGCAGCCCCCCACCTGTAATCCCTCCCCTAGCCTCATCTCCTGTGGGCTCTGACCAGGCCCTGTGGGGCAGCCCCGCCACCTGTAATCCCTCCCCTAGCCTCATCTGCTGTGGGCTCTGACCAGGCCCTGTGGGGCAGCCCCCCACCTGTAATCCCTCCCCTAGCCTCATCTCCTGTGGGCTCTGACCAGGCCCTGTGGGGCAGCCCCCCACCTGTAATCCCTCCCCTAGCCTCATCTCCTGTGGGCTCTGACCAGGCCCTGTGGGGCAGCCCCGCCACCTGTAATCCCTCCCCTAGCCTCATCTCCTGTGGGCTCTGACCAGGCCCTGTGGGGCAGCCCCCCACCTGTAATCCCTCCCCTAGCCTCATCTCCTGTGGGCTCTGACCAGGCCCTGTGGGGCAGCCCCGCCACCTGTAATCCCTCCCCTAGCCTCATCTCCTGTGGGCTCTGACCAGGCCCTGTGGGGCAACGCCCACCTGTAATCCCTCCCCTAGCCTCATCTGCTGTGGGCTCTGACCAGGCCCTGTGTTTTTTTCACCCCAGACCGCAGCAGTGACCAGGACTCTGGTGCATCTCTCATGGCTCGTAAAGGTGAGCTATGGAGAGCTGAGGCGAGGGGCTGGCACAGAACAGGCAAGACTTGAGGATGGGGGTAACTTTTTTTTTTTTTTTTTTTTTTTTGAGAGGTTTTTGCTATAGGGCACATGCACTATAGCAAAAGACAGAGAGAGACAGAAAGCGAGAAATCACCCCCCAGGGGATGGCCACGCCGCAATCCCTTCTCCTCCATTCTCCTCTCGGGAAATTGGGCACACACACACACGCGCCCGGCATGAGTTTAAGCTACCAGGTCTGGGACTCGAACCGTGGATGACTACATGGGAGTCCAGTGACGCAGCCATTATGCCAACTGCTGGTCCTGATGGGGGTATCTTACATTTGTAGTTTTGAGCATGTGGTGGGTTGTTCAGAGTGTTAGCATTTACAGTGACTGCCCTGAATTTGTTCATGGTTATTTTCTTGTGTAGTGAGACAGCTGACTTGTCTGGGACTGAGTAATTGTTCACACCTCCCCTTGTGACTTCAAGATCCTTCAACCGTTCTGTGCAAGCAGTGTCTGAATATGTCTGCATTCCGCCCCTGCGTCTACCCTCATCCTCACGCTGAGCTGTGTTCCCTTCTCATTTGAGGGCCAGCAGGTGATGTGGGGTTAAGGCTCTGGATTCTATATGGCTGTCTCCCTGGTTTGCATCCTGGACCCTGTGACGAGAATTATGCCAGGCATGTGTGCATGCATACCCAAAATCCTGAGAGGCTAACGGAGGAGGAGAGATTGTGCCATAGCCGTGCCTCCTGTGGGATGATGTCTCACATTCCTACTCTTTCTGTCTCCAGCAAGTGCATTAGAGCCTATGGCACAAAATAAAACAGAACAAACAACAACAACAACAAAAATCTTTCTGGTTCAAGAGAGGTGCAGCTGGATAGCTCTATCCCTGTCTCAACTTCATGGTTCACTGAGCTATAACTTTTTATTTCTGTTTCGAAGGTAATCTGGCTTTGAATTTTTTTTTTTTTAATTCTTGCCATGACGGATGGATAGGTTATTTGAAGGAACAGAAGATTTCTAAAATTTGAGAAGAACTAAAGGAAGACCACAGAAACTTCCAGAATCTGCATGTTTGCTCTGTGGCTTCTGCTGCACTGGATAAGTCTGGAGAGGGATAAGCATGGGTGAGGCTGTGCCTGGGTTGCCTGTCCACTGTGGGTTTTTTTTTTTGGAGAGGTTTTTCACTATAGGGCGCGTGCGCTCGCCAGACAGACAGAGAGAGACATAGAGACAGAAAGCGAGAAATCACCCCCCAGGGGGGATGGTCACACCGCAATCCCTTCTCCTCCATTCTCCTCTTGGGATCTTGGGCATGCACGCACATGCGCCCGGTGTGAGTTGTAAGCCACCGGGTCCGAGACGCGAACCGCGGTCGACTACGTGGGAGTCCAGCGACATAGCCATTACGCTAACTGCTGGTTCCCTCCACTGTGGGTTTTGACAGCCACTCCTTTGCTGGGTCAGTTCCACTTCATTGGCCTTGTCCTTTCAGTAGAACCTTGTTCTATCAGAACTTGTGGTCACAGGGATTCAGACATCAGCCATGACTTGTTCTGTATCTCGGACCATGAGCCATAGGGGCTTGGCTTGTCCAGGTCAGCCCTCATCTTTTTACTTTTTGTGTCTTTATTTTTGTGTCTTTTTTCCTGCAGAGATTATACCTGTTCTTGTCTCTTGTATTTGTTTGGTCTCATTCATTTTTGGGTGTCCCAATTCCTGGTAGCAGAAGGAGTCATTTTTTTTCCTGTGATTGTCCCTGCAAGACTCAGGATGGCCCCTGCACACAGGCGTCTCTATGTTATAAAGAGATGCCTGTTCATGGGCCCAGCAGGTGGGATGGTGGTTAAGGTGCTGGATACTCCCACGTGGCCAACCACGGTTTGAGTCCCGGACCTGGTGGCATGCTTTCTCACTTTCCTCTATCTCTCTCTTTCTCTGTGTGTTTCTCTCTGGTCAAATTAAAATGAATGAATGAATAAATAAATAAATAATTCTTTAAAAAAAAAAAAAAAAAAGAGAGAGATGCCTGTTCAGACCCGTCTAATCTTGTCCTCATTCCAGGGCTCTTTCCCAGATTGCTCTTTTAATCTCTTCCGACCTTTCTAAAGGAACCAAATTCCAGAATTATCATAAAGGAAGGATTCCATAGTTTCTCATCTTAGATGAGTTTCTGATAGAGTTTTTCTTCTATTTCATCCACTTGTCTCCCTGTCCTTAGCTGTAGTGACCCTAGTGATGACTCTAATCCAAACTGTGGACTTATACCAAAAATATATATCTAAAGCAGAGGTATAGAATCTAATTTAGATTTATATTTGTTTGGAAAAGTGGACTCTAAAGGAGTTTTCTTTTCTGAAGAGAGGAATCTTCAGTGAACGCTGTGTGTGCAGGAGGGTTGGTGTGGGACAGAGAGAGAACAGCACAGGTGCATCGATGTCATTGAGTGGGAGGATGCTGTGCGGTAGCTGCCACCGAACAGCATTAGGCCTGAGGCTACATTAGTAAAGGTCTCCTCTTTAGAATAGGGAAGTGCTCTACACTATCATTTGTTCAACTGAGGTTTGTTGTCTGCCATACACAGAAACCACACGTGCACTTGCACACACAAATACACACTGTTTTAGCATTTGGAAAACCCCATTGAAGTAGAAACAGCAAATTAACCTTGTAGAGCATGTGTTCCACTGGGAAGAGACAGGCTATGTGCCCACAGCATGTAAATAAGGAAAGTGTTTATTTTAGGAGGTGGTGAGTGCTCTGGAGAAGATGATCCAGATTTATGGAAGAGTAGGGATAGAGAAGAGGGCTGTTTTACTAGGGTAGTCAGTGTGGATTTTGTTGCAAAGGGCATCTTTGAAGAAATACGTGAAGGTCAGGAGAAATGGCCCACAAAGACGTCCGGGGTGAGCTGTTTTCCAGGCAAGAGAAGCATGCTGTGCAAATGCATTAGGGAAGAAGGATGTCTGTGTGTTCTGGAAAGAATGAAGAGGCCAGGATGACTGAACAGAGTAATTGAGATAAGATCCTCTAGGCTTTCACACACACTATATCTGGTATTTACATTATATACTGCATTTCTATATCCTTTAGACAATTAGTTTCAGTCATAGAGTGCAGACACTCGGTATATATTAAGTGGGGACATACAATGCCTCTCCTTCATAGCATGGCTTGCTTCACTCAGCGTGTGTGAAAGAGGAGGGTCTGAGGAAGGACATTTGGGGGAGGGACAGGGAGGAAAAGCATTAATGGCACAAAGAGGTGTGGTATTATCTGTTGAAGATATTTCGTAGTTTTATCAACAGTACTAGGGAGAAATGTTCAACTGTTGAAATATCCATTTTGTAAGACAAATAATGTGATTGAATGTATGGAAGAAAATGAAATGAAAAAAAAAATACCCCCCCCCCCCCCAAAAAAAAAAAAGATCCTCTAGGCTTAGAGAATGTTTGAAGGGCTTTGAACTTTGCTCTGAATGAGATGCGGAGCTACAATACAGTTTTTATTTTTATTTTTCTAGAGAGATTTTTACTATAGGGTGCATGCACTTGAGAGAGAGAGAGAGAGAGAGAGAGAGAGAGAGGGAGAGAGACAGAGTCAGAAAGTGAGAAATCACCCCTCAGGAGGGATGGCCATGCTACAATCCCTTCTCCTCTATTCTCCTTGTGGCATCTTGGGCATGTACACACACATTGCCTGGCGTGAGGTTGCCAGAGGGTTCAGGACTTGAACTGTGGTTGACTACATGGGATTCCAGCAACATAACCATTAAACCATCTGCTGATCCCAGAATTTATTTTATTTATTTATTTTTTTTTTTGGAGAGGTTTTTGCTATAGGGCGCGTGCACTCACCAGACAGGGAGAGACAGAGAGACAGAAAGGAGAAATCACCCCTCAGGGGGATGGCCACGCCGCAATCCCTTCTCCTCCGTTCCCCTCTCGGGATCTTGGGCACGCACACACACATGCCCGGCGTGAGTTTTAAGCCACCGGGTCCGGGATGTGAACCGCAGTCGACTACATGGGAGTCCAGCGACATAGCCATTACACTAACTGCTGGTCCCAGATCCCAGAATTTTTTAAAAGAGATTTTTGCTGTAGGGTGCATGCACGTGCTGGAGAGACAGAGACACAGAGACAGAAAGTGAGAAATCACCCCTCGGGGGATTGCCATTGCATAATCCCTTTCCCTCCCTTATTCTATCAGGTTTTTTTGTTTATTTTAGATAGACTTTTGTTATGGACTCGCTGGAGAGACAGAGACAGGCAGAAAGTGAGAAATTACCCCCAAGAGGAAGGGCCACATGCAATCCCTTCTCTGTTCTCCTCTCGGGATCTTGGGCACGCATACACATGCACCCAGTGTGAGTTTTAAGTTGCCGGGTCTGGGACTTGAACTGCAGTCAACTACATGGGAGTCCAGTGACAAGCATTATGCCATCTGCTGGTCCCAGAAGGCAGTTTTGAGCATAGTAGGGACATGCTTTTAAAGGATCACTCTGGGTTCTCAGTTCTGAGAGAGAACTGAGAGGCGAGGGACAAGCAAGGCAGTAGGGAAAACAGTGGGGACTAATACAGGGTAGAGGTGTTGGATCTTTCCAAAGTGTGAGCAGTGGACATGGTGGGTAATGGTTGGATTCTGGACACTTTCGGATAATGGACTTTACAGAAGTCCCTAATGGATTGTACCTGGGGTATCAGAGAGAAGAGTCAGGAGGGACAGCCACAGTTCTGAACTGTAAGTGGAAGGGAGTTGCCATCAGTGGAGGTGGGAGAACTTTGTCAGGAGCACATTCGAGGAGGGGACAATGCTGAAGTTGAGATGTGTATTAGAAATTCAGGTGAGGGAGTCAGGATTGCAATTAGACAAATGAAGCTGGAATTGGAGAAGCAGTAGATCTGGCAGATGATATATAAATGATACTTAAATTCTTGAGCATGGATGAGGGCACCAAAGGAGGGATTGGCTGTAGGAGAGAAAGGGGATAAGACTAAACCCCGAGTCCAGTGGTGAGCAAGCTGCTGATACTGCACACCCAGGGAAGACTGCATGGTTCTGCCCCAGTGTCTAGAAGATGTGTAGACAAGGGCATCCCAGACTTTCCCCTGTATAGGAATCACTGGAAATCACCTTCGGACATAGATGATCTGGAGTCCAGCAAGAAATTCCATATTTATAGCACTTCTGTGGGTGCAGATGTTTCTGGTCTCCATATCCCACTTCCGTTAGCAAGAAGACAGATGAGGATTTACACATGCCTGTGTACAAGTCTCATGTGTAAGAGTCGTTACGTAGTTATTCTTGGTCTTGTGCCTTAAAATCCAAGTCAGTGGGTCTGTGGAGAGGCCCGAGTGTTTTCTACTAAGCCCACCTGTAATCCCGATGCTCAAGCACATTGGGAACCAGTGAGATCAGTGACCAGAGAGCACCCAGAGTGAGTTGTAAAACTAAAGTTTTCCTTATATATAGTCAATTATGAACTATGATGTTGGGAGATTAACTTTATCACTCATGGGTTGGAAAAATCAGGAAGTAGCTGGTAGTTTAGTATAAAGAACATCTCTAAATGGTGTTCTTTGAAATTATTTCCTAGACTGACTTCTCACTCGCTTCTTGGAACAAACAATGGACTTTCTCTAATTTATATGGAAAATAGTATAGCTGCTGCTGGGAGTTCATTTCATTTGGGGGAGAGTCACATACCAGGCTGCACCTCTGGGAACAGAATCTACAGTTCACCCTAGGTCAGGTTCCACGCACAAACCACTTTTCCTGTTAGTGGACACAGATGCCACTGCTCATAACACTGAGGCCTGAGGGAGATTGGCTAGAATGTCAGAGCTGCTCCTGGGAACTGATGTCACTACTCCTTTCATGCCATCTTTACTCGGATACTTTCTGCACAAACTGAGAATCTCTTTTTCTTCACAGCCTGGTTAGATGCTGGCATCTGGCCAAACGAGTGGTGGAGCCGAAGCCTCATATCCATGTTCAACTGCAGGAAAGATTGGGGGAGATGCTTCTATCTCCTCTCAAGATATTAAGTGTGGAATTATCCTGAGCTAGTAAGAGAGTTCAGGTACTGGGGGTTGATGGCAAGAAAAGCAATGACAAATCTTGAAGCCATGCTTTGGAGACTAGAACTTTAGTTCTGTGTAAACTCTTGGGTTTAGCTGGATGAACAGGTGACTAATAAATGGCACCTTGAGCTCATTCCCTTGAGAGTATGTTATTAGATCCAGCTTTTGTCCATACCAATTTATCTTCTAGATGATTGGATGGACAAGGGAGGGTGAGATGATCAGTCAGAACATCTCCTTGGTCCAAGATAACCAATGGGAAGTACCCAGAATTCATCTGCTCTCCAACCACAGTATTAAATAATAGATGTATATCTAGTGCAATTGCTAAAGAACACTTGAAATCCCACCCTCCAAAGATCCTAAGCTTTCTAAAATGTGAAAACTCAAAAGAAACATCATAGAAAAATAACAGAGGCAACCAGTTGTCCGAGATTGGCATGCTGAAATCAGGGGTAACTGCTCTCTGCTGGGAACGGTTGAGAGAGATCCTTAGCAGCCTGTGATACCACTGTCGATGTCATTCCTAGCTGTCCAGGAGTCCAGCTCTGCACAATCGTGGGCCCAGTAAAAGGACAGTGCAGAGATCCACAGGGATGTATAACTCCAGGGGAGGATCTTGCCCTGGTTAACCACAAGTTCCAGGACACAAGCAGCTACAGAGTGGCTTCATTTTGAGAACTGAGCAACCGCTAAAGTGAAACTTGCCTCAAGGACAGACAGCCTGCAAAGCCTCACATCCCTGAGAACTCATGGAAACCCCATCAGACCTGCATAGGCAAGTGTAGTAACTAAGCAGTAGGGCTGTGACCCTGGCACCGGAGCCCATGTAGCGTACCTTCCCCTCTTCCTGCAGAAGAGACTGAGGAAGCCATATGTTCATCCCCTGACTGGCAGGCCTGCAGTCACACTCCCACCCACAGACTCTGCTCCTGCCTGCACTGCAGAGCCTTGCCTAGTGACCCTGTCCATCTGCAGGCACCACAGAAGTCCAGTCAGGTCTCCCACATACCTGCTAGCATTACAGGAGCTTTCCAGAGCTCCCATCTGAACCAACAGCCATTGTCCATCTGTCCTGCAACAAACCACATGTGGGGAGTACCGTGCTACTGAAAAGAATCAGGCACTGAGGCAGGCAGCTTCAACTATTTCCAAGGAATGCAGACAAATCCAAACTAAGCAACCAGTCATCCACAAGACACAACTCTTCAACCAGTCTCCACATCCCTCTTGTATGCGTTTCATTCATGCGTTTCATCCCTCTTGAATGAGTTTCATTCAAGGCAGAAATGTTACATGCTTTCAGCAGATGTCATCAGCTGACTACTTCATGTGGAGGAGGATCCCCATGCCCTTTGTAGGGCCTGAGTATTTAGGTAACCACTGCACTGGGTAGCAGTTATTGTTGGCAGGAGGGAAGCCACCCCTTTAATAAGTGAGCTTTCCACTAGATGTCTAAATATTAATGCAGGGACATAGAAATATGCAAAGATAAGGAAACATTTCTCCTCCAAAAGGACACCCAAGTTCCTCACTATGGATCAAATGCAGGAATTCACAGAAATGTTGGAAAGGAATTTCATCATAACAAAATATAGATAACTACTAGGAGATGAGAAAAACATTCCATAAGAAGTATGAGGAATTCAGTAGAGAGACATCTTTAGAAATAATCAATTAGGCCAGCTGATGGCATGGTGGTTAAGGCAGTGGATTTCACATGGCCAACTGGGCAGTTCAAGTTCCAGACAGAGTAGCTTAAAACCATGCTGTGTGTATGTGTGTGTGTGCAGGCCCAAAGTCCCAAAAGGAGAACTTGAGAAGAAAGGATTGCTTTGTATCCATCCTTATCAAATAGTGCTTCTCACTTTCCTTCTCTTTCTCTTTTCTCTCCATCTGATGAGTGCATGTGCCCCCTAGCAAATTAAAAAAATAAAAATCAGATGAGCTTCTGGAGACTAAGAATACAATAGAGGAAACTAAAAATTATGTAGAAAGTATCAACAACAGATTAGGCCATGGAGAAGAATCTCTGAGCCTGAAGTTTTGGTTTAGTCTAAGCCACCAAAGAGAAAGAAAACAATAACCATTAAAAACAAAGATAATGTAAGTGAATCTGAGACACCATGAAGTGACTGAACACCTACATAATGGATATCCCTGAAGGTGATGAGATGGAAGAAGGCATAGAAAAGCTATTTTGCGGGACCAGCAGTTAACGTAATGACTATGTCGCTGGACTTCCATGTAGGTGACTGCAGTTTGAGACCTGGACCCAGTTGCTTAAACTCACTCCGGGCATGTGAGCATGCATGCCCAAGATCCTGAGAGGAGAAAGGAGTAGAAGGGATTGCAGTAGGGGGTGATTTCTCATTTTCTGTCTCTATGTCTCTCTCTGTCTTTCTGGTGAGCGCATGTGCCCTATAGCAAAAACTTCTCCAAAAAAAGAAAAAACAAAACAATTTTTTTTTTTTTTTTTTTTTTTTTTTTTTTTTTTGCCAGAGGCCTACACACTCACCAGAAAGAGATACAGAGAGGGAGAGGGAGAAAACACTGCCCCTTCAATGAGTTGTAAGCACACCACAATTCCTTCTTCATTTCTCCTTCCCACTGATACTTGGGATATGCATGCTCATGTGCCTGGCATATTTTTCAAGCTACTGGGTCTTGGATTTGAGCTGCATGTTAGTCATGTGGTAGCTCTCTCAACCACCAGGTCATGGACCCAGCCCCATTTTGCTTACTTCTTACAAGAACCTACTGGATGGGATCAGCAGGTGGCATGGTGGTTAAGGAGCTAGACACTCCCACATGGCCAGCCATGGTGTGAGTCCCGGATCTGGTGACTTGCTTTGTCACTTTCTTTCTCTCTCTCTCTCTATGTCTCTCTCTCTGGTCAAATTAAAATAAATGAATAAGTAACTAAATTTTTTTTTTTTTAAGAAGAGAATGCTCTAGGAGAATTAAAAACAAAACAAAACAAAACAAAAACCTGCTGGTGCCCTCCACCATGGCATCTCATAAGGTGTTTTCGTGTCACACTTGGAGAGCTCCTGAGGAGTCAGCCCCCCCCCCCCCCCCCAGACCTGCTCTCAATACTGGGGCGGGGGAGCAGGTAGGAGAGTGGGGTCCCGCAGAGGCCTTGTTTGACAAGTGGGACTTTCATTTGCGATGCACCTAGGGAGGAGGCAGACAGTCCCTAGCGAGGATGGAGGAGAGAGGAGGGAGGAAGGGGGGAGGAGGAGGGAGAAGGAGGGAAGAGGGCGGAGGGAGGCGGGCAGGGGGAGGAAGGAGGAAGTAGAAGGGAAGAGGTAGGACAGAGGAGGGCAGGGGCGGAGGAAGGAGGGAGGGGCCCCCCTGCACACAGCCTGGAGCGTGGAGGCGCCAGGCCAGGCTCCGGGAGCCAGAGCCCTCAGCCAGCACCCGGTGTGGGGAAGCAGACAAGCGGAGGGCAGGCACCACTCTCCCCTCCGCAGCCAGCCGCCTAGGACTGCCCTGGGCCGGTCTTGCGGGCGCTGGAGGTTTCAAGGTCCGCCACCTCTGGGGACAGGGCCCCCGCGCGCCTGCTCCTGGGAGCAGCTCCTGAGTTTCCGACCTCACCGGCCTGCACCCCGACCCAGGAGGGTGAGCGCACCCGGGAATCTGCTGAGCCCTCTTGGATCCGCACCAGCGCCGCTTCCCGCCCTCCTCCTGCTCTAAGGTCAAGGCCGAAGCTGCAGAGTCAGGCGCGATGGCAGAGCACCAGGACCTACCCCGAGGTGAGGGAGGGACTTGTGCCACGAAGCCGGAGGCACCCCGAGTCTGCTCATGGCGAGGAACCCACGGTCCAGGGGGGCTGGCGTCAGGCCCGGGAGCAGCTCGGGCTGCAGGTGGATCCGCACATGTGGCGGCAGTTCGTGCAAATTCCCACAGCCAACGGCCTTCCTCACCCCGGCAGGGGCCAGGGACCGCCGCTTAGAGGTGCCGCCCAGGCCAAACCCAGCCTACACCTCCTGGCACAGAAGCGCAGGGATCCGGGCTGGGCGGGTGAGAAATCGGCGGGTGTGGTGTGCGCTCCTTGCAGCGTCACGCGGCCACAGATCCGGAGGAGTGTGTGGGGCACACGGTCCTCTACACCCGCTCCTCGGGGCCGCAGTGCACACCGCCTGCACCCGGCCACTGCCACGTGGGCAGCCAGGGAAGGGGGTGGGCGCCCATGGCGGAGCGAGGTTGGGCGATGTCGGAAGTCGCGGCACCGCCTCTCTGAAGGCCGGCAGGGCAAAGTGGGATTTCCGGGCTCAGGCTGGGGGTCAGACTTCCTGAGGCTCCCCAGGGCACGGTCTGGTTTCCCTGCCTGGGTAGACCGCGAGGGGGTGAGGTCGGTGTTCTTCCCGAAGGACAATCGAGGCCCAAGAGGAGACCTGGTGATTCCCTCCCCGGCTCCCACGACACACACCCCCCACACGCACACACGCATGTGCAAGGCAGATGACAGGAGAAGCTGTGAGGGCGAGGAGAGGGGCCGTGGAAGAGCAGGCTGTCTAAACGTGCCCCAGAGGTGGGAGGTCAGAACCTCGAGTCCAGGACATTGGCTCCACCCACCTCTTCCCACCACCCCCCCCCCCCCCCCCCCCAGTCCCCAGCCAGCACCCAGGCAGGGGGTCTGGGGGGCCTGCTGGCTAAGAACTGTGTCCTTGCAACAGTGAGCAAGACCACCGGAATATCTCGGCCCCTACAAGTCGTGGTTCACCCGCACACCACCTTGGCAGGGACACGGCAGGCGCAGAGCAGAGGCTGCACCACGACTGCTGCCCTGGGCCGCCTGGAGAGGCCTTCTCTCAGCGCCTGGCCAGCCTGGGGCTGCTGCTTCCACACGGCAGAAGGGTGCCTACGCCTGCGGCCCTTCTCACCCTCTCCCTGACCTCAGCGATGGTCCTGCAGGCACTGCGCAGGTTTCTGGGCAGGACTGTTCACTTTCTCTACTCAGGCCCCTTACTCTTCCCTCTCAGGGCCCCGCTCTCGCTGTGGGGTGCCTGCCATGCTGGCCGGCCCTCTCAGGGCCAGCTGTGGGATTGGCCCACTCCTCACCACCTAGAGCCGTGGATTTGGGCACCTCAGTCCACGGTCTGTTGTCCCTGTCGTTACCTTCTCGCACCCATCTGGAACCCAGAGAGATACAGAGAACATCCAATGGTGGGTGGAGGCAGCTGAGGTCTCGGGGAATACCGCCCAGGAAGCTGAGGCATGCACTTCGCCTCAGAAAATTTTTCACTGCTCTGCACATGTCTTAGAATGATCCTGAAAGACTTTTTTTTTTTTCTTTTTAGTGAGGGATTTTTGCCATAGCATGCTTGTGCCTGCTGGAGAGACAGAGACAGAGAGTGAGAAATTACCCCCCAGGGGGCATGCCCATGTCACAGTCCCTTCTCCATTCTCCTCTCAGGATCTTGGGCACACATGCACAAGTGCCCAGTGTGACTTTTAAACCACCGAATACAGGTCTTGAACCGTGGTTGATTATGTGCGAGTCTAGTGATGTAACCATTATGCCATCTGCTGGTCCCAACCCTGAAAGACTTTCAACAACCAATTTTGGGTGGCTACCAAACTATTTGGCCAAAGCATGAACATTGGCAGGGTGAAAATGTATGAGAATTCTGACACCTACCTGGTTCAGGTAAGTCCCATGCCCAGGACACCCCACTCTCCCACCCCCTTATCTTCTGTATTTTTTCTTAGAATATATCTTTTCTTTTTTGGAGAGGTTTTTGCTACAGGGCACATGCGCTTGCCAGAAAGACAGAGAGACAGAAAGCGAGATATCACCCCCCAGGGGGGATGGCCACGCCGCAATCCCTTCTCCTCCATTCTCCTCTCAGGATCTTGGGAACGCATGCACACGCGCCTGGTGTGAATTCAAGCCACTGGGTCCGGGACTCAAACCACAGCTGACTACATGGGAGTCCAGGGACATAGCCATAACGCCAACTGCTGGTCTCACAGAATATGTCTTCATCCCTCCCTCTGCTGCCTTCCCTCCTCTGAGTCCTTCATTGCTCCCCTCCGTCTCCTTGCAGGTGGCCAGAGCGGGCCGGTTTGGCACCAAGGGCTTGGCCATCACGTTCGTGTCGGATGAGAACGACGCCAAGATCCTCAATGACGTGCAGGATCGCTTTGAGGTCAACATCAGCGAGCTGCCCGATGAGATCGACATCTCCTCCTACAGTGAGTGTCAGGCTCGACCCGCGTCCCTGCTCCCGCTGTGTCAGGAGTGCCTGGTGCACAGCCCTCGGCCAGCTCGTGCCCCTGGTCTTTGAGGCCACGTGGGCTGTCGCGTCGTCCTCTCTGTGGGGTCTCTTTCTCTCACCAGATTATCTCTTGCACCCCACGTCTGCCCTCCACCCGCACAGCCCTGCGTCTGCGTGCGCGTCTCTGCCCGTGTTCGCTTTCGTGCCTTGTCCTGACGGTGCCGTGTTTTCTCCTCAGTTGAGCAGACACGGTAGAGGACCCGCCCCTTCTGGAATGCTGACAGTCTGTCCCCTCAGAAGAGGACCAGGCGTGGGGTGAAGGAGACACTACTGCCACCTGCCCTGACGGCCCCACCCGCTGCCTCCTTGTGCATCACCACCCCTCAGGCCCATTTCCCCATTTGTCAGAGCGTTTTTTTAACAAAACTAGAATCACGCAAGTCTGTGGTGTCTGTGCTCCGCCCCTTTATTGTGGAGGGTCAGGTCGTGTTATGGAGTGACCCGGGAGGTCCCTGTGAGGCCGTGTCCTGCCGTGGGTGAGGTCATGGGGCTGGGGCTGCACTGCAGGGGCTCCCGGCGGCTTCCAAGTGCCGGCCCTGCCTAGGTGGCCTGGGACCTGGGGCAGGCTGGAGTGTGTCCATGGAGGGCTCCTGGGTGCGGAGGGCAGTGTTCGGGGTGGGAGGACAGAGGGGGCCGTGGGGAGCTAGGCGTCGCCGAGGCTCTCCCTGTGCCGCCTCATCAGCTCCTTCAGCTTCTGGATCTTGAGCACCAGGGCCTGGGCCTCCCAGGAGCCCTCCTGGCCTTCCAGCAGGGCCTGGTACAGCTCCAGCTGCTGCTCCAGCAGCTCCTCGGCCTGGGCCAGCTCCGCGGTGCGCTGGAACGGGGGGCCCTGTGCGGGGGGAGGGAGCATCAGCCGGGGAGGGGGTCGAGGCCCTCGGAGGCCGGGAGGTGGGGGGCTGTGGCTGGACTTCAGGAAGCCACCCTCCTCGCTGTTGGCCCCATTAGCTGAAGGCCCCGTTGGAGAAGCCAGGGCCGTCCCTGTGGGCACAGGCCATGGGGTGGAGAGGCTCCCGGCCCGGGAGCTGCACCTGGGCTCCTGGGGCAGGATGTAGGGTCACGGGGGAGGACCGGTTGTCCCTCCCTAATAAATAATTAACAGTCAGGGGGAACTGCCGCTCAAGGACTTGTGGACTGCTGCTCGGGAGGCAGGGAGGGTGGGTGGGAGGGGGAGCCCTGAGGACAGGCCTCTGGGGTGGAGGGGATGGAGGGGGTTTATCTCCCCCGGCCCCCACAGTCCCCTCCTGCCCTCCACCCCTTCTGTCCTTACCCTGGGGGGCTGCTACTTACCCTGGGGGGTGGCCTCATCTTCCCACTGTCCGTGAAGTTGGTCTGCTCCTCTGTGCTTGCCTTGGGGTTCTGGGAGCAGCCCCGGGAGCTCCGGAGAGCCAGGGACCAGGAGGACAGGAGGTGGCGACAGCACCGGGAGAGCCAGGGCAGAGGCGTCGCCATGGCGGTGAGGCCAGAGCGGTCTGAGCTGCCCAGGGGCCACCAGGAACTGGCTCCGTCCAGGCCTCGGCCTCGCTTCAGTGCCCGGCTCTGCCCAGGCCCCCGCCCGCCCGCTGTGCCCCCACCCCCCCAGCCTGGCCCCAGAGTCCAGGAACAACTGCCCTTGATGGGAAAGTTCCTGTCGTTGAGGCAGAACGTGCTTCAGGACGCAGGCGCCTGCCCCCGGCGCTGTGTCCGTCCCCGTGTTCCCTCCACTCTGCGAGGTGGGGGTACTTCCCTGGCTGCAGGTGAGGAGAGCGGCTCCGATGTCTCAGCACCCAGTGTCCGTGGGGCCTTCCTGGGGGCTCGGGGTGCTGGAGGCCCCGCAGCTGGCTGGTGGGAGGCTGGAGGGCTCCCAGGTCCACCGACTTCGCACCTTACCCTGATGTGGCTCAGGGGCTGATTCTCCTTCGTTTCTCTGCCCTCTTCCTGGTCCAGGATGACTGTTTCCTTGTCCCTGTGGAGCCAATCATGTTGTAGGGCTTTTCCTTCTCTGTGGGTTTTATCCTGAGGATGGGTTTTCCTTATTATTATTTTTTTTTTGGAGAGGTTTTTGCTAGGGTGCATGCGCTTGCCAGAAAGACAGAGAGAGACATAGAGACATAAAGTGAGAAATCACCCCCTAGGGGGGATGGCCACGCCTCAATCCCTTCTCCTCCATTCTCCTCTCGGGATCTTGGTCATGCACGCACACGCTCCCGGCGTGAGTTTAAGCCACTGGGTCTGGGACACGAACTGCAGTTGACTGCGTGGGAGTCCAGAGACATAGCCATTACACTAACTGCTGGTCCCAGAGGATGGGTTTTCCTTCTCTGTGGTCGGAGCACCTTTGTAGCTCGTAACCCTGGCTGACAGGTGACACCAGTACAGGCCTCCGTCGCTGCCTCGGCCCAGAGCAAGCCCTGTGCTCACACTGCCTGTGTGAGTCGTGTACACGTGTGCTTCCTCAGTGAGCTCCGGGGGACGTCCTGCTGGAGTGAAGTCCCAGCCCCTTGGGCCGAGGTGGCTCAAGGGAGTGGACGGTTTCAGTTTGGACCCTCTGGGGTAAGGAAGGTCCTCAGAGGGCAGGGTTGCCAGAGGGTGGGCAGTTCCTAACCAGCTTGTCATCTTTGGGACCTCACTCTGGACTGGGGGGGAAGATGGCCTCCGGGCAGTGTGGGGTCAGGTAGAGGGCCTGTCTTAGAGGTCAGGGCCTCAGACCTGGTCTATGCAGTACCTTCAGATGAGGCCAGAGGCCTCACAGTCCCCATTAGTTGATTTATCCTGATGGAGGCAACTCATTTTGCCATTTGCATCCACTGTATAGTATTTCAGGACAGCCAGCTTTATCTTTCTCTCATGGTCTTTTCTAAAAATTTCATTTAACTTGAATTTGTTTTATACGTTCAATCACTATACATCACTTAGCTTGTGAAGTGAATTTACCCAACATGAATACACCTCACACCAGTCCAGTTGAGAATACTATACACATTATCAACAGATAATAATCCATATTTGTGTCCAAAATTGTCTTGCCTCTCTATTTGTCTCCTTAATGTCTTTCCTCACACCGTCCCCCTCCTCCCACCCTCTTCTCACACAGTATCCAGGAAACACGAGTGGATCCAGTGGATAAGCCACCCTCCCCCATCCTTCAAGTAATGACGATTTTAATTTCTGTCACCATATCTTAATTGCTAACATCTAGATTTGATCAAATGGAATTAAACAGTCAACATTATGTCACGGGGTCTCATCCCGTGTGTTGTGCTGTGTGTGGTTGTAGCTTTGCATTGAACCCAAATTTTACAAACCTTGCTGCTGTAAATAAAATGTGTGTGTATTCGGGCACACATATGTATGCATTTCTACTGGCATATAGTTAAAGGTGCAACTGCTGGGTCATGGAGTGAACAGATGCTCAGCTGCGTCTCTCAAGAAACAAGTCTTGGGACCAGCAGTTGGTGTAATGGCTATGTTGCTGGACTCCCACGTAGTCGACTGCGGTTCGCGGCTTGAAACTCACTCCTGGCGCGTGTGCGTGCGTGCCCAAGATCCCGAGAGGAGAATGGAGGAGAAGGGATTGCGGCGTGGCCATCCCCCCTGGGGGGTGATTTTTCGCTTTCTGTCTCTCTCTCTCTCTGTCTGTCCGGCGAGCTCACGTGCCCTATAGTGAAAACCTCTCCAAAAACAAACAAACAAACAAACAAACAAACAAACAAACAAACCAAGTCTTGTGCTGGCCCTGCGGTCTAATGAGTAAAGATGGATCCCACCTGGGCAACCATGGCAGGAGTCCTGCCCCAGTGGCTTGGAAAACATGCCAGGTGCCCCTATGTCCGTGCGCAAAATGGAGAAATGGAGGTGAAGGGATTCCAGCGTGACTGCATTCCTCTGGGGCGACAGACATAGTCCTCTTACCCTTTTCTGCTTTGCAGGAAGCTTGAGCCTGGGTCCTGTTCTCAAAGCAAGGCTTGCTCTGTGGGAAAGGACCACCAGGTGGCGCTGCTGCGCTGCTCCTGCTCCGTGTTTCCGGGTGGGACAGGGATGGTATTGCTGATCCTGTTTTTCCGAGTGAAATCTTCCTGGCGGGCACACCTGGTTTTCTCTGGCTCCTCAAATCTAAGCAAGGACTATCTCTTCACCTCACTGGGCAAGGCTTTTTAACACAGGAAAGTGGATGCGATGTCCAGATTCCCTACATTCTCATGTACTGTGCTGCTGGTAAAATGAAATCAAAACACACATTTTAATAAATAATATAGAAAGGTAAAACGCCCTGTAATTAGTTAGTGCTTTATGTGGTCACACCATCGTGGTTCCCTTCTCCACGTGTGGACCCAGCGGCTGATATGCCTTGTCTCTGGGTAGAGTAAAACAGAAGGAACCAGTCACTGCAGAGGGGACCTAGCACGAGTGTCCTGGGGTCCCAGAACTACCGTGTAGAGATGACCCCCTCTATGGCAGCCTTTGAATACTCCCAGCAGTTCTGAAGTTGGATACTGAGGTCCAGGACCCGAACCTGGCCAATGCTCACACTCTCTTTCCTCACAGCTAATGCCAATACCACCTGCCTGTGTTCCTCTCCTCTTCCTAGAGGTAGGATTGCTCCATTACAGGAACAAGACTGAGGCGCCCTGACTGGCAACGGGCCAGGCGCCCAAGGTGGGGAGGAGGGGGTGTCAAGGCCTGCCACTGAGCCTTCTGAGCACCGCAGAGGGAAGTGTCTCCTTTACCCACACAAGGCAGCCACTGCCGCCCATTGGTGACATCCTGTTACGATTTCCTACACTTGGAGACACTGAGAGACAGTTTTCTTTCCAATTTTCACGAATGTATGAAAAGCAAGAATGTACAATTTCTAACAAAAGAGCTTCTAGCTAAAACGTTGTAGGCATTACATTTTCTCTCTGCCTTTGCCAATGCTGAGTGTATCTCAGGGCAGGGCCACGGAACCTCCAGCCTCCCTGCCTAAGGATGCCGCAGCATGTTCCAGATGTCAAGCCAATAAAGGAGGGAAAGGTGTGTGAGGTCAATACTGATGATTGCTGACTTAGGTGAGGGGCAGTTTGGAGTTCATCATAAATGTTAACATTTTTTGTGTTAAAAAGTTTTTTATAGGGACCAGCAGTTAGTGTAATGGCTATTGCTGGACTCCCATATTAGCTGACCGTGGTTTGAGTCCCGGACCGGGTGGCTTAAAACTCACCCCGGGGTGTGTGCGTGTGTGCCCAAGATCTCAAGAGGAGAATGGAGGAGAAGGGATTGCAGCGTGGCCATCCTCCCTGGGGGCTAATTTCTTGCTTTCTGTCTTTCTGTCTTTCTCTGTCTTTCTGGCGAGCGCATGAGCCCTATAGTAAAAACCTCTCAAAAAACAAAACAAAACAAAACAAAACAAAACATTTTTATTAATAAAGAGAAAGGCAGAGAGCCAGATATACTGCTTAAAGAAAAAATAATAATCATTCAAGAATTCCAGGTCGTTAATTCCACAGGCTTTCCAAAGGAAAAACAAAATATTTCACAGGTAGTCAGAGGGGGTGCAGTCACCCCCACCCCCTTATGGGTGCTCTCTAGGTCTTCCAAAACATGGGGGCAGATATTCGCCAAAAATAATTTCTGGGAGAGTATTAATACATGTAAAATAACTACAGACACCCGCTGCGGAATTATAAGAAGTGTGAGTGGGGAGCCTCTAACATGCCCAGATCTCTCTCTGGGTCTCTCTCCAGTGAACATGATAGGAAATTAAAACAAAAAAATGAAATAGTTTAAAATGTGGTTGCCATGGTGTGTGTGGGAAGATGTGGGTACAGGACCAGCGCCATGGTCTAGTCTAGTCACATGGGCTCCCGTGTGGCCCACTGCGTTCAAATCCCGGCCCCAAAGGTTTGAGGAACATGCCAAGCGTGTGTGTGTGCGTGCCCCAAGTCCCAAAGGAATGGAGAAGTGAAGGAGAAGGGGTTGTGGCGTGGTCATGCCCCACTGGAGAGTGCCTTTTCCCTCTCTCTCTGTCTCTCTGTCTCTCTGTCTCTCTCTGGCAAGTGCATGTGTCCTCTGTCAATTTAAAAGAAAAAAAAAGGCGTAAGATACAGAAAACTGAAGATAGAGCCCAGGAGTGAGACAAAGAGCGAGATCCCTGCTGCTCCTGCTGGCACCCAGGCCCGGCGGGAGCAGCATCACGAGCAGCCAGGTAGGAAGGCACTTGGCAGGCCCATCGTGAATCAGCTGGCACTTTGGCAGGAGCCCCAGGTGGCTCCACTATTGCTAAGAGCATGGCCCGGATGGTGGTGGTGGTGGTGGGGGGGGGAAGATCCTAGGAAGGTATGTCTGCTCCAGATGTAGGCGCCTCCAGGGCAGACGGGAGCATGGCGGGAGGACCCAGGAGGAATATTTCCAAGAAGGTAAAATGGATAGACTATCCAAAGCCTCCTAACTGTGAAAGACATACACATAGAAGATACATCAAAGTTAGATGAATGAGAGCTACATAAAAAATAAACAAAAACAAAGGCAATTTTCCCAAGGAGTATATATATAGAGAAAGGAGAGGGAGGACGCACCCCTCGAGGGGTGTGGTTATGACACAATCCCTTCTCCATTTCTCTACCCTATGGGTTTTCTGGCATGCATGCATACACCTGACATGTCTTTCAAGCTGCCGGGGCTTGGACTTGAACCACAGTCACGTGGGATCCAGTTGGCTTAATAATTAAGTCTGAGCTCACCACCCCTCGCTCACATGCACGCGCGCACACACGTTCATTCTCCGTCCTTACGCCCCTTTTCCTACACTATCCTCTCCTCTCCGACCAGAGAAGCCGCTCTCTCTCCGCGCGCGGTGCATTGTGGGGACCCAGGTTGAGCCTGCAGCTGCCACAGTCGCCTGAGGGGAGGGAGCAGAGGCTGCGACCGGCACAAAATGCTGGAGTCACCCCCGAGGGCAGTCGACTGTTTAGCAGCCGCTGCCACCAGAGAGGCCCGCCCGTCCCCCTGCCCTGCAGTGCGGCCTGCTTCTGCAAAGTGGTCTGATCAAAGGGACTATGTCTTCATTGAATTTCGTGTTGAGGACAGTAAAGATGTTAATGTAAATTTTGAAAAATCCAAACTTACATTCAGTTGTCTTGTAGGAAGTGATCATTTTAAACATTTAAACGAAATTGATCTTTTCCACTCTATTGATCCAAATGATTCCAAGCATAAAAGAGCGGATAGATCAATTTTATGTTGTTTAGGAAAGGAGAATCTGGACAGTCATGGCCAAGGTTAAGAAAAGAAAGGGCGAAGCTTAGCTGGCTTCGTGTGGACTCCAATAATTGGAAAGACTTGGGAAGACGATTCAGATGGAGACAAGTCTAATTTGGATAGTTTATCTGAGGATTCACAAGACAGTGATGTTGAAAAAATGCCAGATCTGGAGTAAAGAATGTTGTCATCACCTGGATTTTTTTTTTTTTTTTGGAGAGGTTTTTTCGCTACAGGGCGTGTGCACGCGCCAGACAGACAGACAGAAACAGAGAGACAGAAAGCGAGAAATCACCCCCCGGGGGGATGGTCACACCGCAATTCCTTCTCCTACATTCCCCTCTCGGGATCTTGGGCACGCACGCACACGCGCCCAGCGTGAGTTTTAAGCCACCGGGTCCGGGACACAAACCGTGGTCGACCACATGGGAGTCCAGCGACATAGCCATTACGCTAACTGCTGGTTCCCTCATCACCTGGAGTTTGAGAAAGAAAATAACTTCTCTGCAAGAGAGGCTGAAAGGCTTTGGTTGTGCAGAATTTGAGGACCTGGATCCCTTGCTCAGTGCCCTGAGTCTCAACGAAGTCTCTAGGAAACAGGAGAATTCCAGTGGACGTTTCTGGTCAAGCACAGGATAGACAGGGATGACCATTTGTTTGGTCAAGGTAGAAATCAGGATTCTGACCAAACAGGTACAGACTGCAGGGCCCATCCTGCCACGGACAGCTTTGATGACTACCCACCTAGAAGAGGTGACGATAGCTCTGCAGACAGGTATGGAGATACTTATTCAGACTGGTTTCAGGATGAGTATTGAGACAGGTTTTTTTTTTTTTTTTTAGAGATTTTTTTTTTCTGTAGGGTATGTGTGCTCACTGGAGAGACACAGAGAGACAGGAAGTGTGAAGTCACCCCTCTGAGAGGATGGCCAGGTAGGATCCCTTCTCCTCCATTCTCCTCTTGGGATTTTGGGCATGCATGCCCTCATGCCCAGCATGCGTTTCAAGCCGCTGGGTCCAGAGCTCAGACACAGAGCCGCACTCCCCACTAGGAGACAGGGAAAGTAGCTTCAGCTCAGCCCTCTGACGAAGGACCAGCCAGGAAAGATGAAAATGAAATATTACAGATGGGATGATGGTCCCCAAAGGCCAAACTGGGAACTCCAGCCGTGGTCTAGGAGACGGAGGGGCGAAGACCAGTCAAGGCGTCAGAGAGGAAAGGTGGCAGAAAGGATCAAGACTCCAGATCTGCACTGAGCCAGAGAAACCCGAAGAAAACCCAGCCTCCAAGTTCAGTTCTGCACGCAAGTGTGCTGCTCTGTCTGTTGACGATGAAGATGGAAACGAAGATGACACCAGACAGACCTCTATGTCCTGTGTTTTGTCTTTGTCTCTCTTCTCGCTGGAACAATTGAGAGCAAGTCAAACCTCTACCCAGACAGACAAGCTAAAATTCACCATCTCCCGGACACCTGTCATAGCTTTTTTTTTTTCCTAATGAAATGAAATTCTTTTGCATGCTGCTGCAGCCTTTAAAGTACTGAAGTAACTGGAAAATGTACCGATGTAGCCAGAGAGAAAGAGACTACAGCTTTCTAAAGGAAAAGCTGGGGTGGTTTTGGACATGACGCAGTTGCCTGTTAGTGGCCTCCATTTAGCAGAAATGGTAACGGCAGTGGTAATGCCGGGCTCTGGTTGAGGAGGTGTAGGGAAGTGTGAGAGTCCTACATTTTAATTCTTCTCGTCCTATTGTGGCGTATATGACTCTCGAACATTATCGGAATAAATTTTCCATCCTTGGAAAGATACACTTGGTCTCAAGTTGTGGTAGTCTCCAGGCGGCTGCCAGCCCCTCTTATTTAATTCTGAGTTACTGGGGCCACCCTAGGGAGGATTCCTTCATTTTTACCCCCCGGGGGGTAGTTGAGAGTGCATCTATGGACCACTGAAGAATAGGACTGCTTGGGGACCGGAGTAAATGGAGAAATCATGGTTTGAAAAGCAGCTTTTGGGAGGGGATGTATTCTTTTGCACTAGGTAGTAGAGAAATGGCGTGACCTTGAGTAAACGCAGGAGTAGTTTCCCAGAGCAGGACATGTTTAGGGTTCATGGAAATTCCATATTTGATGTGTCTTAGTTTTATCCTTTCTAAACGAACACTGTCCTTTCTGAAAGTTGAAACATATCCACATTCTGTGCAGACCTCGACAGTTCATAATTCCACTCTTCTCATTGTCTTACCTTCCAAACAGTGTTCTTGAGTTAAGTCCCATACTTGATCTCTGAGGCATTTTCTCTCTCAGCCACTGGGAGCCGTGAGGTGAGGAATCACTGCTTTTCTCAAGTAAGTCTGCTCCTTAATGTCTTCTGACACCTTCCCTCCATCCCGGCCTGTTCCTGCTGCTTTGAACTCCTTTACACGTCTGAATATTCTAGAACTGATGGTCTTAGGTAGTGAATAAGGGCTGATAAATAGAGAGTGAAACTGGCAGCCTTTCTTACAACCCTGACTGGAGATTTTTTTTTTAAGTTTCTTTCTGTCCCTGAATCCCACATCAATGCTTGGGTCTATAATGTGGTCTAGACCAATGTGTGGATTTGTTTGTTTAAAGCTTCCCTTTACAGAAAAAATGAAAATGGAGACAATTATTTTAAAAGCTCGTGGTTTCTCTTGCAACACAATAGCTTAACTTACTAGCTTTTATGTGCATCCTTTTAGGGGTCAGCTTGGGAGCTGGTATCCTCCCCCATCGCGGGCAATATGGCTGCCTGCAGAGAATGGCACTGTGCTCTCTTGTTTGTGAGCCTTCTCCCTGAGGTCTTCAGTTAGACCCTGTCCGACCACACAGGGTGTTGGTTTCTGTGAGTGCAGCAGTGGGCACAATGAATCATTTACTCAGAGGACGAAAGGTGTACAAAGTGGATTAGCTATAAATCATTGTTAAGGGCTGGCTAGTAGCTAGGAAGTGGGCTTTTAGAGAGAGATACCCAAGGTTTAAAAAAAAAATGGTTGTTGGGACCAGCAGTTAGCGTAATGGCTATGTCGCTGGACTCCCATGTAGTCGACCGCGGTTCGAGTCCCAGACCCGGCGGCTTAAACTCACGCCGGGTGCATGTGCGTGCGTGCCCAAGATCCCGAGAGGAGAATGGAGGAGAAGGGATTGCGGCGTGACCATCCCCCCTGGGGTGTGATTTCTTGCTTTCTGTCTCTCTGTCTCTCTTTGTCTGTCTGGCGAGCGCACGCGCCCTATAGCAAAAACCTCTCCAAAAAAGAAAAAATAAAATTGGTTGCAGATAATGACAGGGTAGGGTGTGCCCTCTTTATGTCTACTCTCTTTCCACATAGTTATACCTCAAAAATGTTTATCCCCACTCCCATGCTTTCCCACAACTCTGTTAAAATAAAAACAGGAATTGATTTATATCTCACTCCTGAATACATGTAAAATTTGCACAAAAATATCTTCTATGAAAATGATTTGTTGGGCCAGCAGGTGGCATGTTAGTTAAGGCACTGGACTCTCTGTGTCTCCCTCCTGTCAAATTAAATAATAATAAAAAATGAAATAGAAGAAGACTGAGTCCACCATGAGAGCTGAGATCTAGCACTTTTGGGGATAAGAGCAATGAAGATGTTCTGCTGAGAAGTCATCCTGGGAGAGCCCCCTCTGTCCTTTTCTCTCTGTCTCTGTCTTTTCATTCTTCTTTTAAAAAACATTTTAAGGTAAAGTATTTTCTTGGCTCTGAAATCCTCCTTTACTTGGTAATAATCCCCTCCCTTTCCCCCTCCCATCTAGGAAAAGTATAAAGGGCAGGCCAGAAGGAGACTGCGTCCACCATGAGAGCTGAGATTTTTTTGTTTTTTAAAATTAACAAAGAAATATTTTTTGTTTGTTTGCTTTATCTTTTTTTTCTCTTGTTTATTTCTCTCTTTCTCTGTTTTTTTTTTTTATCCTTTTTCTTCTACCTCATTACTTTGCTGCTCAACCTCAACACACTGAGTGTCTAGATAGGTCTAAGTGAATAGTAGCCAGGCATCCAAGTCCTATTAAGGTCTTCATATTCCTTAATTCCCACTGAATTTGTGACACAAAGAGAGAAAAATAGCATGCCAATGAGTTTGCTGACCACCTCCTCCTGTGCTCCTCTGATCGCTCAGATTGAACTCCTAATTAGGAAGAAATGAATGACCCATCTGATGACTAGAAATCACCACAGAGGCACAAAAAATATGAGAAAACAGAAAAATACCTCTCCTCAAGGGAAAAGAATAACCCCTCTTCATGTATAGACAGTGCAATGGAACTCATGGAAATGTCTGATAAGGAATTTAGAATATTCATAGTGACAAAGCTAACAGAGATGGAAGAGAAGAGAGGCAATGAATAGCAGAAGAAAAAAGCCAATGAGTTCCAGGAGGTGAGGAAGTTCTTGCAAGAGCTGAAAGAGGAAATACACATCATAAAAAAGAATCAAATGGAACTGCTGGAAATGAAGGCTATAATACAAGAAGTCAAAACATCCTTTGAAAGTATTAAAAGCAGACTAGGTCATACAGAAAACTGAACCCCAGATGTAGAAGACAGGATCGCTGGATTAGTAAAATCCATCACAAAGACTGAGAAAATAGCCCCCCAAAATGAGAATAATGTATGAGAAATACTAGATACCATCAAATGTCCAAACATCTGGATAATTGGTATCCCAGAAGGCAAAGAGACTCATAAGGGCATTGACAATCTATTCCATGAAATCCTGGAAGAAAACTTCCCAAACATAGAGAGGCATTCAAATATCCAGACCCAAGAGGACCCCAAATAGAATCGACCCAAGAAGATCTCCAAGACACATTATAGACAGAATGACCAAAACCACAAAGACAAGATACTAAGATTGGCAAGAGAGAAACATCAAGTTACCTACAAAGGATATCTCATCAAGCTAGTAGACTGCTCATCAGAAACAATGCAAGCAAGGAAAGAATGAGAAAATATATTCAAAGTGTTAAGTGAAAAACAATTTCAACCAAGAATACTATATCCGGCAAGATTATCCTTCATATGGGAAGAGAAGAACATTCTTAGGAAAAAAAAAAGGAACATTCTTAGAAAAACAAAACCTGAAAGAATTTACCAACACCAGATTAGTTCTCCAAGAAGTTCTGAAGGGAGTGCTATCCCAGGAAGTCTAAAGTCAGACACACAGAAATAAGAGTTCTAAAACAACTAAGAAAATGGCCAGCTTAATGGTAGGGACAAGTCCAGAGTTGAACGTTATCTTCTAGAATTTAAATGGAAAGATTGGACCACAACAGAAGATAAAGCACATGAGTTTGAACTGGTGAAATAGAATTTTATGACTTTGACTAAAGCATTGCTGATCTTCTATGTCCTGTTTTCCAGAGTTAAGCAGTTTTGTCTTCTCTTGAGTTGTGGGCAGGTCTATGTACCTACTATTTGAACAGAATCTAACCTGTTTCCTGACTTTAAGTATTAAGCCAAGTTCTCTTAGAATTTTTAAAATTTTGATTTACTAAAGCCTTTCTTAAAATTAAGAAATATAATTTAAAAAATACCTATTTGGTAACCACAGTAAGCTATACAGCCTCAGCTATGTGCTACTTTATAGTATATTCATTCTACCCAGAGTTTCATGCCTAAAGTCAACTTTTGTTCACAAACATGTATATATAAGCTGAACTTACTCTTGAAAGTATTTAGATTAATTTAGATATTTTATGAATCAATGAAATGTGGGAAAGAATAAAGGAATGGAGGGACCAGCGGGTGGCGTGGTGGTTAAGGTGCTGGACAACTCCCACATGGCTGACCTTGGTTTGAGTCCTGGACCTGGTGGCTTGCTTTCTCACTTTCCCTCTTTCTCTCTCTCTCTGTGTATCTCTCTGGTCAAATTAAAATAAAATGAATAAATAAAAGTAAATAAATAGTTCTTTAAAAAAATAAAAAAGAATAAAGGAATGGAAAGCAACTGCAGATACCAGAGTCAGGGTGGGAGGAGGAAGGGAAATGGCAGAGTAACAGGGAGGAAAATATATACATACAAGAAACAAGACATGGAAAATTATTTGTTGATGATAACATTTATGATTAAGCCACTTTGCAGTGTTTTCTGGCTGGAAAATTGCATTTTGTATGCTGTGGTGATGTTCAGTGAAAGAATGTAAAATAAATACATTTAATAAAAGAAATAAAAAAAAATTCTTTTTTTTAGAGGTTTTTGCAATAGGGCGTGTGTACTTGCCAGAAAGACAGAGAGAGACAGCGAGACAGAAAGCGAGAAATCACCCCCTAGGGGGGATGGCCACGCTGCAATCCCTTCTCCTCCATTCTCCTCTCGGGATCTTGGGCACACACGCACATGTGCCCCGTGTTAGTTTAAGCCACCGGGTCTGGGACGCGAACTGCAGTAGACTACATGGGAGTGCAACAACATAGCCATTACGCTAACTGCTGGTCTTGAAATAAACAATTCTTAGCGCGCACGCGCGCCCGCTTGGGCGGGCTGGGACTCGCCCCTTGCCCCTTGCATGCCTCTGGGCCTGCCGTCTCCCGCGCTCCCTTCCGTTTGCGCCAAACCGGTGTATGTGCGACAATAACGTCTGCTCCCCTGCCAGCCTGCTCCCCTGCCAGCCGTTGTGCCCGCCGCCAGGAAGGCCACCGCCTCGGTGATATTCCTTCATGGACTGGGCGATGCGGGGCACGGATGGTCAGAAGCCTTTGCAGGTATCAGAAGTTCACATATCAAATATATCTGCCCTCATGCGCCTGTAATGCCTGTTACGTTAAATATGAACATGGTTATGCCTTCTTGGTTTGACATTATTGGGCTTTCCCCAGATGCACAGGAGGATGAGCCTGGAATTAAACAGGCAGCAGAAAATGTAAAAGCTCTGATAGATCAAGAAGTGAAGAATGGGATTCCTTCTAACAGAATTATTTTGGGAGGATTTTCTCAGGGCAGAGCTCTGTCGCTGTATAGGCGCTCGCCAGGTGCTCACCACGCAGCAGAAGCTAGTAGGCGTCACTGCTCAGTTGCTGGCTTCCCCTTCCGGCCTCGTTTCCACAGGGTCCTATCAGTGGCGGTAATAGAGATATTTCTATTCTCCAGTGCCATGGGGATGTGACCCTTTAGTTCTCTTAATGTTTGGTTCTCTTACTGTTGAAAAACGTAAAACATTGGTAAATCCCGCCAATGTAACCTTTAAAACCTACGAGGGCATGATGCACAGCTCATGTCAGCAGGACATGATGGATGTCAAGCAGTTTATTGATAAACTTCTACCCCCCACTGATTGACGTCACTAAGAGGCCTTGTGTAGAAGTACCCCAGCATCATTATAGTAGAGTATAAATCTTTTCCCATGTTCAATTTGAAAATTCTGATGTTTGCAATGTTAAAGTGTCTTGCAAATACACACCAGTGTCTCATGGGAAGTTTATGATATTTTAAATATCTATACATGTATTTGAATAATATCAATCCAGAATATACTAGTATTAAAATAAGTGAAGCTGCTACTAGCTTTTTTTCCTCAAATGTAAGTTAGCAAAATAATAAAATACTGCAATCAGATTTTTTATTAAAAAAAAAAGAAATAAACAATTCTTTAAAAAGTGATTTGTTATTTGTGGACTTAATACCTAGGAGATGTTTTGACATGTAAAAGCCCATCCTTTGGGTTGTGAGTGTTTGTTTTCTCCAAGTAAATATGATCTTTAAAAAAAAAATGTATAGTGGGAAGACCAAGTAATTAGAAGAATAAAAGAATAATTAGTATTAATCATCACATCAGCCATTGTGCTATGTAACAGACAATGGCTGCATCTGGAAAATCAAGCAGTATTAACAAAGAAATGGTATTTAGAGATATGGAAGTAAAAGTGAAAAAAAAATCAGATTAAAAACGTTGAAAGAGATTGGTTCCAGGAAGGCACAAATTAAGAACAGCCAGGGAGACCAGCAGATGGCGTAATGGCTACATCACTAGACTCCCACTTAGCTGACCATGGTTTGAATCCCAGACCTGGTGCTTCATGAATTTGAAGGGCACATGTGCATGAGTGCCCAAAATCCCAGAAGGAGAATGGAGGAAAAGGGATTGCGGTGTGGCTATTCACCCTAGGGAGTGGTTTCTTGCTTTCTGTCTCTCTGTCTTTCTCTGTCTCTCTGGCAAGCATACATGCCCTGTAACAAAAACAAAACAAAACAAAACAAAACAAAACACAAAACTGTAGAGAGCAACCAATCTAAAAACATGTAGCCTATAGACACATGCAAAAACGAGCTTTTGTAAGCTACTCCAGTGGGGCTATTAAAAAGCAGTTACAGGGAACCAGCAGTTAGCGTAATGGCTATGTCGCTGGACTCCCACGTAGTCGACCGCGGTTCGCGTCCTGGACCCGGTGGCTTAAAACTCACGCCGGGAGCGTGTGCGTGCGTGCCCAAGATCCCGAGAGGAGAATGGAGAAGAAGGGATTGCGGAGTGAACATCCCCCCTGGGAGGTGATTTCTCGCTTTCTGTCTCTCTGTTTCTCTCTGTCTGTCTGGCGAGCGCACGCGCCCTATAGCAAAAATCTTTCCAAAAAAAAAAAAAAAAAGGAGTTACATACAAAAGCAGTAGTCCAGGCAAAAAACTTTCTTAAAAGAAAGAGGCGCACCGCCTCCCTGGAGCCTGGAGCTGCCCGCTTGGAGCTGCCTGCCTGGTGGCGACTGCACGGGCCGCCACCCAGCTAGCCGAGCCATGGAGCCTGGGCCAGGCCACCATGTGGGGACTGTGGCCTGCTCAATGGGACAGGGCAGGGCGCAGACCAGGAGGCCTGCCAGGACCTGCACCTGGGGCTGTCAGTGTTGGCGCTGCTCTACCTGGCCGTGGGCTTCCCAGTGGGCCTATGCAACAATGCCCTGCTGGTGCTAGTCAACCTGTACAACAAGCGCAGCATGACCATGCCGGATGTGTACTTTGTGAACATGGCTGTGGCAGGCTTGGTCCTCAATGCCCTGGCCCCTGTGTACCTGCTGGGCCCCCCAATGCCCGCTGGGCCCTATGGAGTGTCAGCAGTGAGGTGCATGTCACACTGCTGGTCCTCTTCAATGTCTCAGCTCTGGTGATCATGTACTCCACCACCCTGCTTAGCCTCGACTACTACATTGAACGCGCCCTGCCGCGTACCTACATGGCCAGTGTGTACAACACCCGGCACGTGTGTGGCTCCGTCTGGGGTGGGGCCCTGCTGACCAGCTTTTCATCCCTGCTCGTCTACATCTGCAGCCATGTGTCCTCCAGGGTTGTTGAGTGTTCCAAGATGCAGAACACAGAGGCCGCTGATGCCATCATGGTGCTCACTGGGTTTGCAGTGCCAGCCTTGCTGTTCTGTATGCACTGGTGCTCATCTCGCGGATCCGGAAGGAAGACACACCCCTTGACCAGGATGTGGGGAGGCTGGACCCTTCAGTGCACAGGCTTCTGGTAGCCACTGTGTGCACACAGTTTGGACTCTGGACGCCTTACTACCTGACTCTCCTGGGCCACACGGTTCTAGCCTCGCAAGGAAAGCCTGTGGATGGGCACTACATGGGGATAGTGCACTTTGCTAAGGATTTGTCGAAATTCTTGGCTTTCTCTAGTAGCTTTGTAATGCCACTTCTTTATCGCTACATCAACAAAAACTTCCCTAACAAGCTCCGGCGGTTGATAAAGAAAATGCACTGCGGGCCCCGGCGTTGTCCCCCTGACCAGACAGGGGTTCAGCAGGTGATGACGTAGACACAGTCTGATGCTGGGGCCACCTGAGCTCACGGAAGCAACTGTCACACCTGGGAGCACTGAGGCGGTGGCAAATGAGTTGAGGCTTCTGCCCCCCTCCCTCCTCCCACTAGGGTCTCTCATCCGGGAGTCAAGATGACCACGAGGTACTGAAGTTCAGCTGGATGCATAGCACTTTGTTTCCTTGGACAATAGAGCGCGTTCTTCCCCAGAAACAGATGTGCTGAGGCAAGAACAGGACAAGGGGTGTTTTTCTTGAAGTTTTCTATGTGTTTCCCAAAAAGGCCAACCTCAGGCCAAGGCCACGTTGTTCAAAGCAACAGGTCAGCATGTGAAGAATACACTGCGTTCTTAGTACTGACCTGCTCTCTCCTTCAGGTGTGTGCATTTCTCCTGAGCACACATCTTGAAGGCCCACGTCCTCAAACTATTATATTTACTTTCCGCCTCCTCAACATTAAGCTTTCTAAATGAAGTGATGAACACCTAAAGCCAGTATTTATACTTTGTTTGCAATGTTAAAATACTTGATTTCTCCCTCCCGTTTTTGTTTTTGTTTTTTTTTTTTTTTGAAAAAGAGATGTTCAACAGAAAATTAAAATGAAGGCAACAATACAAAGGACTGCCGGTATGAGACTGGGTGGATGGATGCTGCTGTCACATGTTGTGCTGTTGGTGATGCAGCTATGCATGGAGTAAGGACGGCAGGCCAGCAGGGCCTGCCACAGTCACACACAGGAGTTATTAAAATATTTTTTTAAGCATCAGGGATGTGGCTGGTCTTAAACAAGGAGTAATTAAGTAGCACTGAAGCTCTCTCATCGTACTTGAAACCACCTCCCCACTATGACTCCCAGATATCAGCTGATTTTTCTTTTTTCACTATGGAGCTTTCTAAATCAGTTTCCCAAACTGCAAAACTAAAGAATATATGAAGAAAGGAAAAAAAAAAGTTAGGATATCTAACTTAATATTGAAGCTGAAAGGTCCTCCCTTGGGGAAGAGGTCTAGATGTTGGGGGAAGAGTCGCTCTCAATTCAGCAAGAAGGGACAGGACACAAGCTGGCTACCCAAGATGGCCAGGGCCCAACATCTCTCCTTTGCTTAGATCCTCTGTGCTTACAGGGACAGACAGCCCAGATGGGGCTGTTGCACTCAGAGATGCATGTGGGTGTCAGCCAGAAGATGGTGCAAGTGAGGCACCCCCCTCACAGGCCAGGCACAGAGGTGTTGGCAATCTAAGCCAATTATTTGCGTCATCCACCCGGCTCTAGACATTCTACCATCCCAGTTTTTGTAAGCCTCCTCAAACTGTCCATTCACCTCTACCCAGTTCTCTAGGACTAAATTATAGGCCTATAGTCCCCCAATCCTGAAACCCAAGAAGGCTGTGAAAATGAGATCCCCCAATGCCAAGTTTGCAGCAAATTTATTTGATAGCAAGTCCTGACTGAAATGACGTGAGGTACTTTCTTGACCTGCTGTTTCTGAAGGAAGGCTAATATGACCGTGGGGTGCTGCTGGCTCATGGTATTCTGAGATACGTGATACATATACAGCTTTTTTTTTTTTTCTGACAACCTGAAAACATCTGAATTCTGAAATATGCCTGGTCCCCAGGACTGCAGAGCACAGCTCTGCACTTTGTGGCCACCATTCATGGTGTCCTCATACTCTGGTCCTGGTCTCTTGAGGAAATTAGCTATGAATTAGTTGTCCTATTTCTTATATTTGAACCATAGCTCCTCAAAGCATGAGGTGACTAAGTTAGAGTTTGCCTGTGAAGAATGATGGAAATACACTGGTGTGGCAACTGCCCCAGTAGCTGTGACAGGCTGAGGAGTCAGCTTCCTTATCTGTAGACTACGGGGCTAAACTGAAAGACAATTTTCTGAATTGTTTCTGAAATTTCTGCTGAAGGTATGCCAGGTCTCATTCAAATCTTGAAAGCTGCAGCCTGACTTCCCTTCCGGAGCACAGAGCTGGCCATTTCTCTGAGGTACACTCTCCAGAGTTTCCCATCCTAGTCGTTACACTTGAAAACCTAGGTGTTCACTGAAGAACCAGCACCGAAATCCAGCCTGGCCTGCCAGTGGATGGCTTGCTGGTGTTTAACCTCTGCAGTTCTCTTAGAAATGAACAGGCCTGGGGCAAGACCAAGCCAAGGGCAGACAGGCTTTCTAGTCAGTAGAGGAAACAGGATCTAGACAGGCACGACCAGTTTGTGGTGGTGGTGTCATGCTGAAAATAAGAGACTCTTCCTTGCTGATATTTCCTGCACCTTTTGCCCAGGCAGAGTTCCTGGGAAAGGGACAGCTGTCACAAACAGATCAGAATAGCCACTGAGGTCTCTCTGACCCTGCCTCGAAATACCACTACCCAACTAGTCTTCCCCAAGTAAAGGAAGGAGGGGGCCTAAAATCACCTTCTTTTTCTCTCTTTTTGCCATCAGGTGTGTGTATTTGCCAGAGAGAGAGAGAAAGAGTGCAACTGAGTGAAAATGAGCAGGAAAGTGAGAAATCACTCCCCAAGGAGATGGCCATGCCACAATTCCTTCTCTATTCTCCTGAGATTTGGGGGCAGGTATGCACACGTGCCTGGCGTGATCTTTTTTTCAAGCTGCCAGGTCCAGGACTCAAACCATGGTCCACCACGTGGAGTCCAGTGCCTTAACCACCAAACCACCTGCTGGCCCCCTAAACATCACTTTTCCTTTCAAATTTCTCAGCAACTTTGGGTACAAACTGGACCATTTCTAGGGGCCAATTGGGAGCTAGGACAATCCTTGAGGTCCCACCCTCACATGCATTTCAGCTCCCACACCCTACCCTGTTGGCTATAGAGTGGACTGTGGACGCCCGGCAGCCTGGCCAGGTCTGCCTAGTGAAGTTCCATGCTTGCTGTGCAGACCCATGCCCACTGCCGGAGATCCTCACTGTGCAGTGTGTCCTCTCGGATGCCTCCCACTCAGGACCCTGCCTCCTCTTATCTCCTCCTTATCTCTCAACTCCCACCAGCCTCTGCAGCTAATTCTGGTATGTTGTATAATGTACTTTTCCTGCAACACTTGCTTATCTATATTCTTGTGCTAAAGCTAGTAAACCTCACATCCCTTACCTTCTCTGTATGTTTAATTCCCCATACTTCTGCCACATAACCAAAACAAATGGAAAGAATTGAACTAGTCAAGAAGATAAAGAACTATTTGAAAAACCCAAGGTAGATTGTGAATTCTTGATTTATTCACAAGTGTGCAAGATGCCAGGACGATAGGTTTTCAGAGTTTTATGTTCAAGGGTCCTTAGTTTTGCTATCAATATCAACATTTCTTAACTCTTAGAATTAAAAAAAAAATTTTTTTTTTAAATGACAGCACTTGCATGCACAAAGCAGAGTCAGGGGAGACAGAGAGAGAGAGAAGCACTCTTGACAGGGTCTCATGCTGCAGTTCCTTTCCCCAGCCTTCCAGCTCCTGAGGATCCTGGGTGCCAGCGTGTATGCACAGCATATTCTCAGGCTGCAGGGATCTGAACCCACAGCCAGCCATGTGCTTCCGGCACTGAAGTCCAGTATGTCAGAGACATAGTAGACTGACTGCACCACCTAGGCTGGGTCTATGATCTTATTTTTGTTAATCTGCAAAACACCTTGTCATGCTTCATTATTTAAGATTTTAAAAAGTGTATTATATCTTAGATTTGTTTCATGAAGGTTATAAAATTTGTTGAAAACTATGATATCTACAGCTAATTGTGGCAGGTACATTAAGAAATCAACATCTGTTCTTTCATAAAAAGCACATAATAAAGGATAAACAACGAACAAATTTAGAAGCTAAATTACATGTCAAGATACTGAATTTAAAGCCAGTTGACAAATCTGGGAGGCTTCTCATTTCAAATTTGTTAAATACTCTCCAAAGACAGTTCTAAGAATATGAAAAATAAGAAACTACTGAAGAAAACCCCACACATTGGGAAACTAAATTATTTGATATTTAGTACTCAGTTTCTGAATTCTTAAAATTTGTACAGTAGCAATCCCATCCAAGGGGGATACATTCCTACAACACAGCGGATGTCTAAAACTACAGATAGCAGCGACCCCTATATATGGTATGGTTTTTCAATATGCTAGCTCAGGTGGCTATGAAGTGAGTAACAGTCTGTAGTGCATACGGCAGATACACTGACAGAGGGAGTCACATCTGGGGCAGGACAAAGTGGGATGGCGCCAAATTTCATCACTTTACTCAGGACAGAGCACAATTTAAAGCTTATGAATTGTTATTTCTGGAGTTTCTCATTTAATATTTTTGGACTCTAGTTGACACAGGAAACTAAAACTCCAGAAAGCAGAACTACAGATAAAGGATGGACTACTATATTTCTAGTGTGTGATGTATATCAGAAAACCAGGAAGAGAGTACCATAACAAAGACTAGCAAAGTAACAGGCTTTACAACTCTTTCGGAAAATAAGAATAGTCTTTACTTATTGTACTATTGAGGATTTCTGTGATCGCCCCCCAAATCCAGAACCGAGGGGTCTTAGGTATCCCCATAACTCTCCCAAGTCTTTCAGCAAATGTGGCAACTATGTCTGTTCCCTCGCCCCTGCATGAGGGGCCTGTCGCAGCTATGGTTGACATCACCGCACACAGCACCCGATAAATCTGAGAAATGAGTAAGTGATTGTCTAGTAATGAGACATAATTTGAACATACCCGTTTTATATTAATAAAGACTATGGCCGGTGGGCCCAGGTCGCCGGCGCCAGCTCTGCTCGGCAGGCCCTGGCTGGAGGGCTGGCCCAGCCTGGGCTCTGCTCTGTGTGCTGCGGCCCGGACCGCTGGGCCCCCGCTGCCTCTCCGGCGCTGGGTGTGTCTGCCGAAGCGGGCCGGTGGCGCGGATCAGCCAAGGTCGCCGTCCTTCCTTTCTTTGACTGGGTGGGTGGGCGGGAGGTGGCACTGGGACCTGCGTGCATTCGCGCGCTTGGGGCTGGCGCGTGGCTGCCGGGCCTGCGCCTGCGCACGGCCGCCGGGCCTGAGCGTGGTCGCCGGGCCAGCGCGTGGCCATTGGGCCTGCTTCTGCGCGTGGCTGCCAGGCCTGAGCATAGCCGCCGGGCCAGCGCGTGGCCTCCGGGCCTGCGCCTGCGTGTGGCCGCCGGGCCCGCGCGTGGCCGCCGGGCCTGCGCGTGGCCCCTGGGCCTGCGCCTGTGCGTGGCCGCCGGGCACGCGTGTGGCCGCCGGGCCTGCGCCTGCGCGTGGCCGCCGGGCCTGCACGTGGCCCCTGAGCCTGCGAGTGGCCGCCAGGCCTGAGCGTGGCTGCCAGGCCTGTGCGTGGCCGCCGGGCCGATGCGTGACCGCCGGGCCTGCACGTGGTTGCCGGGCCTGCGCCTGCGCGTGGCTGCCGGGCCTGCTCTTCTGCGTGGCCCCCGGACCTACACATGGCAGCCGGGCCAGCGCGTGGCCGCCGGCTGTGGGCGGCAAACTGAAGCCGAAAACAAGGATTAAGAACTTGCAACTATAAGCAACAGAAAGAAACTTTAGCTGTCTTGGGCCAATTGAGAAATACATTGTATAGGAGGATTTTCTCTGCCTATGGACAGTGAGAAGATGATGGTTACCAGCCCTGCATTACCTCAGGGAAAAACAAGAACTACTCTACCATTCTTAAGGAAGCCAGATACCCGAGGATGACTCACGCTGCAGATCCCCACAACACCATTCCCGGCAATCACAAGATGGATGCTGTGCCGCATCAACTGATAACCATCTCTGCTCACCAGAACCACTTTCCTGACACTGTGTTCCATGGAGACTCACCTACAATTGCGGAACTGCACGAGACCCACCCTTAATCCAACCCTGAATAGAATCTGTGTTCCCTATTGTTGAAAACTTTATGAGCTGATAATTGAAAAAAAAAAAACTGAAAGAACTGGAGGGTATGATAGCAGGGATGGCAACTGCAGATGCTGGAGACAGTATGGGAGAGGTAATGGGAATGAGTAATAGAGGGCGGAAGGGAGGGATTCAGGGAACAAACAACACACTTAATAGACACAAAAATGAAAAGTTGCCTGTTGATAATGTATATGGTAATGTCATTGTCTTGACTAATGTACACTATACTCATGCTGGGAAAAACCATGTTGTACACTGTAAAGATGTGCAATGATAAAAAAATATAAGCACTCTGGCAAAGGGAGAAAGATCTGAAGATATGATAGTGGAGAGGTTGAATGTGGATGCCAGAGACTGTAAGGGAGGGGAGTGGGTGGTGGAGAGTGGGCGTGGGGGGCGGGGGGAGGAAACATTTAGCACCAGAGAAATGTGGAGTTCTCTGTTGAAAACTGTATATGTGTATGTATGTTGTGTGTATCATGGTGGGGACTTTGTGTGGAATGTGAATTTAATCTGAGAAAGAAAAAAAAAATCAGAAAAAACAAAGACTATGCAGCTTAAAAAAAAAGGGGGCAAGGAGGAATCTACTTTCTTTAAGAAGTCTTGTACAAATATTTGACCCTTTCAATTGAATACATTGTAATTTTGATTTACAAATAAAAAACTCAAGGTCAGCAGTAGTAGCACTGGACTCCCATATGGTCAACCGCGGTTCAAGTCCCAGACTTGGCAGACCTAAGGCTTTGGATCACTTTTCTTGTTCCCAGTTTGCTTACTATGGGCCACCTTTTGATCCATATTTCAGCCAGTCAATACACTAGACAAGTCCCAGCAGTGAATGCAGAATCTCTGCTTTCTGAGTCCCTGTCAATAAATTCAGCTGGATCCAACTTTGTTTCTCCCGCATTACCCCATACTTTTAGTATCCATTCCCACATGTGTTCCTAAGATTTCTTTGTTTTTAGAAGCTATTTATTATTTGTTTTTTAAAAGTTTTCATATATTTTAAACTGACACATAGAATTATATGTATTTATTGTGTACAACATAATGTTTTGACTAATAGATACTTTGTGGAATGGGTCTATCTAGCTAATTAACAAATGCATTACTTGGGTCAGCAGGTGGTGTGGTGGTTAAGGCGCTGGACTATCACGTGGCCAACCACGGTTTGAGTGCTGGACCTGGCAGCCTGTTTTGTCACCTTCCTTTTCTCTCTCTGTTTCTCTCTGGTCAAATTTAAAAAATAATAATAATAACAAATGAAATTAAATAAATAAATTTTTACAAAATGCATTACTTGGTATTGTTACCATTTTTGTGGTGAGAACACATATATCCACTCTCAGAATTTTTTAAGAATACAATTTATTGGCCTAGCTCTGGTGGCACATGCTGTAATGCCACCCTATGTAATGCTGGAGCCCTGTAGCCAGCTGGGATTCGGATCCTGGGTGACTTAGAACAGGCTGGTCACTGTGGTCCTGCAAGGCTACAGGGGTAGGGCAGGGGAGCACAGCATGACAAGACCCTGAGTGGGCGCCTCTCTCTCTGGCATGCTGCTTCTCTCTCTTCCCTTCTTTCTCACACTATCGCTCTGCCTCATGAAAGAAACAAAACAAAAGTTAAAACAAAACAAAACAAAAAGGATAAAAGGGTCAAACCGTGGCTCTATGGTAAAATGTGATACTCTAAGGAAATCCCACATAGGGAGGTTCCTGGTTCGAGTTCAAAGACCTCCCTCGGTATGCCCAGGGTAAACCCGCGATCTACGGCAGACGAAGGCTGGGAGTGGATCATGACACCAAGACCTTTTTTCTGGATAAATCTAATTTTTGTAATATTCATGTAATTAGGCTAATAATAATCAACTCATGCTATACAGTATTCTGGTATTTTTTTCCCCATTTTTAGAGATACCTGTTATTTGTCTCCACAGTATTCTGTTTTTAATAAAACATCATTGTTAAAAAAATAAAGAAAGGAAGAAAACGAAAAAAAAAAAATCGTACTTCAAATGCAGCCACTACATATATCCAATCAGTTGATTCAGTGAAGAATTTGGCCATTTTAACATTTAGTAGAAAGAAGCCTAAAGGAGGCATTTCCCTCCTTTTCACCTAAGATTCTCTCAAAAGATTAAACTAAAGCTTCTGACACTGAAAATGATTCCAATATCACATGGATATTATAGGTTAATTAATTTCATTACTTGCTTATCATTAAAAAAAACCCAGCAACAACCCTGTTGGGGGCGTTGTCTCCTCTGTTTCTCTCCAACACACACAATCTCTCACTTTCTCTCATGAAAAAAAGAAACTTTAAAAAACAATACAGTATGTCATCAACTATGATCACCACACTGTACATAGATCTTTTTCATGTACTCCTCTTATCTAAAGGAAATTATGTATTCTTTAATGAACTTCTTCCCACCCCTTCTCCTCTTAAACATCTCAGCCCCTGGTAACCACCGGTCTACTCTCTACTTCCATGAGATCAACTCTTTTACATCTCACACATGCTGATATCACAAGGCCTTTTGTCTTTCTTGCTTAGATTATTTCACTTACTGTAGTAACTTTCAAGTTAATCTATATCGTCACAAATGATAGAATTTTCTTCCCTTTCTCTCTCTTTTTTTAAAAGAATTATTTTATTTAACTTTATTTATTTATTTATTTATTTATTTATTTATTTACTTAAATTTGACCAGAGAGGGACAGAGTGAGAGAGGAGAGAGAGAGGGAGAAAGAAAGCAAGCCACCAGATCTGGGACTTGAAACTTGGTTGGTCATAGGGGAGTCCAGCACCCTTCACCACCACACCACCTGGTGGTCCCCTGCCTGTATATTTTCAAATAACCTGTCTTAGAGTTTACAGATTCTTTTTTCTCCTTGATCAATTTTGTTGTTGCTACTCTTTATTACAGTTTTCAATCTGTTCATTGCATTTTTCATCTCCAGGATTTCGGTTTGATTTTTTTTTCTTCAGTATTTCTATCTCTGTTAATTTTCCTGTTCTAATCAATTACTGTTTTCCTCATTTCATTTCATTGTTTATCTATATATTCTTGAGCTTCACTGAGCTTCTTTAAAATAGTTATTTAAAACTCTTTGTCAAGCAGTTTATACAGCTCTATTTAGGATCAGTCACTGGCATGTTAATTTGTCCCTTTGGTAACATCCTGTTTCCCTAATTGTTCTTGAGTTCGTGGTTGTGTGAGCATGTCTGGGCATTAAAGAGGTAAGTACGGTCCAGTTGTCACATTCTGGTTATATCTGGGAATACTCTTCAATAATAAATCTGTCCAAGATTCTGGTAGATCCATGGTCTTGGGCATGGTCTCTAAGCCCACGATGCTGCAGCCATTGCAGTGTTGCAAGGCACCCCACGCCTAGGACCACAGCAGCTGGCACAGCACGTTGCTGGAATCCTGGGGCTGCTGAGGCTGGCCCAGCACTGGGACACAGACAAAGCCCCCGCCACTGAGGGTAGCTCATCAGTGGGGTGTGCCCACAGATCCCTCTGCCACTGAGGGCTGCCTGGTTCTGAGGCTTGTTTGGAAACTACAGCTTTTGTAGTTAGCAATAGTGATGCAGACTTCAGATGAAATCTACCTGGCAGGGGCAAGTTCCCTTCTGGCCCCGGGTAAATCTGCAGGGTTAGTTCCAAGTACTGACCTGAAAGTAAGGATCTACCCTGGGCTGGGTTGCAGGGGTGGGGGGACTGTCTATAAGGGGCTGTCTTACTATGGTGGAGGTCAAGGTTGGGGGTCAAGGCAAGGTCCTGTGCAGACTGCTCTCTCTCCCCCAGGAGGACAGTATCTCACTGTGGTGCTCAGGGTGGGGAGGAACGGTGGGGGTGAAGTAAAGCTGTGCCCCCCTCTTCAATGAGTCTTTCCTATTAGTGTGCTGTAACGAGGTACTCCCACCTCTCAGTTGGTTTCCTTAGGTCTCATAAAGGCCTTTTATGTGTGGGCGGTTGTTCAAATCCATGTTTCTGCGGGGGGTATCATCAATTTGCCTTTGCCTATTCTCTCCTACCACCTATTGTTTTTGTTTGTTTCTTTTCTTTCTTCTTCTTTTTTTTTTTTTTAGGGGTATTTGCTATAGGGTGTGTGTGCTTGCTGGAGAGACAGAGAGAGAGGAAGTGAGAAATCACCTCCTGGGGAGATGGCCACACCACAATCCCTTCCTCCTTCATTCTCCTGTTGGGATCTTGGGCATGCACATTTGGTATTCTTAACAAGAAATATGTTAAGAACTTAAGCAGACCAGATCCCTCCCCCCTTTTTATCCCTAAAGACCGTGTCTTGCTGGGTTGAGCAGGTTGACACTGAAATTTGGATGCTCCAGCCTCAGCTCCCAAGTAGCTGGAACAGCAGGTACACGGTGCCTGGCTAGATTACACTTCTAGAAAAACATCTTTCCAGCTCAGCCAGTGTAGTGTGGCTAATGCTGCCGAGACGCTGCTCCTCGGAGGCTGAGGCCCCACGGAGACCTGGACTCAGTTTTCGGTCCATCCTGAACAGGCTGGGGACGGGTGCCCGTTGTGAGCCCTATCTAGCTGGGGATGGAGGATCCAGGCAAGACGCTGGCATAAATCGGTTATCTTTCTCTCATAAATAAATAAATAAATAAATAAATAAATAAATATTTTGGGAAAAACTTTTCATCACAATAAAAATAACTATGCAAATTTCTAAGTAAATGCATTCAGTATCATTATTTTATTGTTTTAGAGCTATTGTTTTTTAAAAATAATGATTAATTTAATTTTATTTATCATTTTTATTGTGTATTTTAAAATTTGCTATACGGCACATGTGCTCATCAGAGACCGAGAGAGAGAATATGAGAAAGCAAGCTGCCAAGTCTGGGACTCAAACCACAGTCAGCCATATGAGTCCAGCGCCTTAACCACCATGCCACCTGCTGGCATCATTACCTTAAAAGTTGATACACATATGTATCTGTTGGCAATGATAACATTGCAATGTAAAATAGAATCAGAATCATATAAACAAAGAAGTAAAATTTTACCCTTATGTAATAGTAAGAATTCTCTCATTCCTACCCCAACCATCGCTGACAAGTCTGTCCCACGGTTCCAGGCTTCAGGGTCCAAAACCTTTGTGTTCAGAATCCCTACTCCCCCCTTAACTGCCGGATGACAGGTGTGGAAGTTCCCCTGCATTTCTGATATCTAGAAGCTGACGGTGACCTCACAGGGCCCTTGCCATGCAGCGTAGAGTGAGGTAAACCGAGTGCAGGTCTGACCCGCAGGAGGATCTCAGTGCTGGTACAGACGGGTAAGGTTCGGAGGGGGTGATTTCAATATTCCTGAAGACATTCATCTTCGTTTGCTGCAAGATCTGTTCTTTTCCAGTTTGCTTCTGGGCTATTTCACCTGCTGCTTTCTTTGCTTAATTTCCTTTTTGTTTTACAGGTTTTTGCTACAGAGTGTGTGCGCTTGCCAGTGAGAACAGAGAGAAACAGAGAGACGAAAAGTGAGAAGTCACCCCTCCCCAGAGGTGATGGCCGTGTCCTTCTCTCAGGATTATGGACATGCGCACATAGGTGCCTGGAATGAGTTTTCCGCTGCTGGATCTGGGACATGATTCACAGTCGGCCAGTGTGGGGATCTAGCAGCTTAACCATCATCCCACCTAGTGGTGTCCTGATTTTTTTTTTTTGGAGGTTTTTGCCTTAGGGCACATGCCCTCACCAAAGGGAGAGAGAGAGAGACAGAGACAAGAAGAGGGAAGATGATAAATCGCCCCCAAGGGGATGGCCACGCTGCAATCCCTTCTCCTCCCAGGATCTTGGGCAGTCACGCACACAGGCCTGGCCTGAGTTTCAAGCTACTGGGTCTGAGATTTGAACTGCGTTTGGCCATGGGGGAGCCCAGCGACAAAACCGCTACACCATCTGCTGGCCCTGATTTCCTTTTCTAACTTTGAGGGGAAAAAATAGCCTAATGTGTCAGAGAAAGGCATTATCCAGAACCCTCAAAGGGTTGTGCACCTAGACTCCTGCCCTGGGCCACCCACTCTGGGTCCTCAGTAGTCTGTGCCCCAGCTGGACCTGAGGGAAGGCCACCCCGAGGGTCAGTGACCGGAGGAGTCTCACCCAGTCAGAGCTTGTCTGCGAACAGCGAGATTCTGAAACTGCAGGAACTCCACTTTAAATCCTCTCTCAGACAGCAAGGATCTGGGCCAGCTTGTGACACAGTGGTAAACACTACGTAAGAGAAGCTACAACCCCCGTGACGACCACAGTTCAAATCCCTGGTCAGTCAGCCTGAAACACGCCGGCCACGTGTGTGACTGTCTGGGACCTGACAGGGCGAGGACTGGAGGAGGGCGGCTGGAGGTGGACGGGCCCTGGTGAGGGCGCTTCTCTCCCTCTTGCTCAGTATCTTTCACCCTCATGCTAATCATGAATAAAGAAAAGAACAGATTACACGTTTCTACTGAATAAACTATTTATAAAAAGTTAATATCTCATTTTAGAAAGTATTCAGGTAACAAATGAGGACGACTGGGAGTATAACTGTAGTTTACGTATTTCTTTGAAAGAAATCCCTGAATGAACAGATTTTGTCACTAATTAGCAAAGGCAATTAACATCACAATAAAAAAACAGTATTAAGCCTCTTGGTAGAAAAATACAATACCACTAATTGAATATTCACGCAAAAAACCCCAAAATTATTGAATATAATAAAAATCTATATCCAACTACTAAACTATGAGCAATACAATGACAGAGATACATATTAAATTATAACCAGGGGTAGAAACAGAACAATCTAAATTATGGAAAAACGGGAAGTGCTATAAGGCATATCTATTTCATTAAGAAATTCATAAAGTTAACAAGTGAAAAAATACTTTTATATAAAATTGAATTATCAAAAATATAATAATCTTACAATATAAAATAGAGCAAATAATTTATCACAAAGACAAGACGTCTTTGATTTGATCAAGGGAAGAGCATGTAACTGAGGTGGGGTTAAATGCTGGGATTGCTACCTTGGCTCAAGAACTCCTCTCTGCTGGTTAAAGGGAGTTTATCTTTTATGAAGGGGCACTATTTCATCCATTTTTCTCTTACAGTGTTTGTGTTTTATGGTAAAAAGACACTATAAAAGCTGTGCACCATAACATAAATTATAGGCCATGGTGAGAGTTTTGCTCACGACCTCCAGCCCACGTGCTCCGTGGACAGGCTTTCTGGGCCCAGCTGCCACCTGGAATCGGTGATCAGTTTGGCAGGGTGAGCACTAAGCACCCAAGGTATTGGAAGCCCAAGGACCCTGGGTAGCACCACAGGAAAGTGCTGGTGGGACCAGGCTGGGAGCTGAATCCCGGCCCCTGCTGGGGGCTAGGAGCCCTCCCTTCTGTCAGCTGAACCAGGAGCTGATAGCAGAGCCTGAAAATCCCGCTGCGTGCTGCCATTTTGGTCTCCTGTCACCGTCATCTGTGTGTCCAGGCGTTGCAGCTCCATGAGCTCTGGAGGGGGCGGGAGGAGGAGGAAACCGGTAATGAGCAGTGATGGCAGAAAACCGCGTTCCATTTCCACAGACCCTCTCCCTCCTAAGTGGCTGCAGATCAGACTCCGCCTTTCTCTGAAAAGATGAGTCCCCACTCTTTCTCCCTCCGGTCCCCCTTTCCCAGCCCTTGAGAGTCTCCTGTGGAGATTCCCACACCTTCCCCTGCCCCTAGGTCCAGCACCTACTCCCCGGGGAATGGAAGGTCCCAGGAATAAAGGAAATCCCGGGAGTGGAGCCCAGTGTCCCCTCCTTCTGCTCCTGTGACAGTGGGAGCTGCCCCAAGACAGGTCCCAGCTCCTTGCCCTTCCAGGCCGAGGTGGGCCACACAGTCCCTCCCTTCCGTGGGTTCCCAGGCCCCCTCCCTGCACAGGCAGCTGCACACAGGGGGGCCCTGCCCCGCAGGCTCTGCCCTCCTGCCCCTCAACCGTCCTCCCTCCTACCTGGTTTGAGTCTCAGATCTGGCCGCTGAAAAATACACCAGGTGCGTGTGTGTATGTGCCCAAAATCCCGAGAGGAGAATGGAGGAGAAGGGACAGTGTGGCCAACCCCTGGGGGAGTGTTTCTCACTCTATCCCTCTATCCCTCAGTCTCTCCTCCACACCCCCACACACACCATAGCAAAAAGTGAGAGAAAAAATATTAAGTAGGAGTATTGAGAAATTAGCACAAATTGCACCCCACTTCTCTGGTCAACATCCCAGTGACATCAAAGCAAGTGAGATCCAGACTCAGAGACAAGAGCCCTGTGAGGAAGGCCAGGCCCACACCAGACTGAAGACGCTGGGATCCAAGAAATGAGGAGTCGGGAGTGGCCCGGGCGTCACAGGGACCAGGGGCCAGAGACATGGCCGCAGGAGAGGGCCCTCTGTCCGGGCCTGAGTGAAACAGGGGAGTCATGGGGCCACACGAGAGCCCCTACCCACAGCCATCTGGCTTGGGAGGCCCTGGAGGGCAGACCTCAGGGCCATAAGAAAGTGTGCTTCATCAGGTAGGTAGGTAACTAATTAAACAAGTAATTAAATTACGTCCCACAGGGAAGCAGCACTGACGTCTACGTAAGGCGCCACAGTCAGGGCAGGAATGATCCCCCAGTGCCCCTGAGTGGGGCCACACAGATGGGGCCCTGGCTGAAGGGCAAGTGACCAACCCCCAGGGCTGTGTCCTGGGGGGCTGGACAAGGACCACCCAGAGGCAGGACACCAACAGTGACTGACAAAGGGCTGGGGCTGCCCCCTCCCCCCAAAAAGGGCCAGGAGACACCTGCTCGGTCCACGCTCCCATGTGACAGATGGAGAGAGCAGGGCAGGAGTGACAGAGGGAGCAGCTCAGGGTCAGACCCTGGAGGAGGCACAGGAGGGGCTGCACAGGGACAGCAGGTGGCCTCAGGGCCCGTCCCAGGCAGGTGCTCTGGCGCCATCTCTGCTCTGCAGTTGGAGACTGGAGACTGTCTCCCCGGGAGCTGAGAGCTGGGTGACTGGGGAGGAGGGCAGACAGGAAGGGCCTAGAGCGTCTCCTCGTGGGGTCTGCTCGCTAGTTTCCCGGCCTGCGCCCCATCCCAGCCACGTGCACCAGCTGCCCCCTCTACACCAGAACAGTCCAGGCCCCCAGCCATCAGCACTGATCTCCAACACCCTTGCCGGGGTGAGCCCTGGTGAGCCCCAGAGCTGGAGATGGGGGTGGAGCTGGGGGAGAGCAGGACCCCGGCCTCACTGCCACTCATGCTGTACCCAGTGGGCCTTGGCTTTGGGCAGGAACAAGGGGTGGAGAGATGAGCCCCAGCCCCTCACAGCTACCCCACCTTCCTTCCCCATCTCACGGGGCTTGTATTTCCACTCCTGTCTGTATAGACAGGGCTCTACCCACCCCCAGCCCCTGCCCACTCTCACCTGGGTGCTCTCCAGAACACGCGGGTGTCCTGGATGATCCGTGCTCCCTCCTGCACCAACAGACACAGAGAACAGTGACAGCAACGATGACAGAGAAGGTGACAACAGGGGCAGCAACAGCAGTGGCACGCAACCATCCACTCTGGAGCTCTGCGGCCTTCCCTGTATAAAAGGGCCATATTATACCCGGGCTCCCAGAGCCACAGCCTCCTCCCCTCCCCCACCCGTCCCCTGGCCCCACCCAGGCCCTGCCCCCCAGGTCCCCCCCAGACTCACCAGGCACAGGGTGAGTGCTGTGGTTCCCGCTGTGCCCCACGTGGCAGGTGAACCGTGGCTCCTCTCCCTGGGCGGCCCGGGTGACCACCCAGGCCTGGTAGGTGCCATTCTCATAGGGCAGGACACCCCCTGGCCACTGGGCGTCCTGGCTCAGGGGCTGCCCATCCTGACGCCAGGCCAGAGAGATGTTCCGGGGATAGAAGCCGAAGGCCTGGCATGTCAGGGTGACGGTGCCCCCTGAGGTCTCACTGCGGGTCACAGTCACTGCTGGGGACACTGGAGGAGAAAGGGCAGAACAGGAGGCACGGTGGTTAAGGTGAGTGGATCCCACATGGCCAACCACAGTGTGAGTCCCGGACCTGGAGTCTTGAGAAACACGTGAGCACGTGATGTACGTCCCAGAGTCCTGGGGGGAGAGGGGGGAGGACTGTGGCCTGGCCATGCCCCTGGGGGATGCTTTTCTACTCTCCCCCCAAAAAAGGTTCAGAGGGCACGCGTCCTACAGCAACTTTTTAAAATAAATGAATAAATAAGAGGGGAAAAAAGAGCAGCCACACCCCCCCAAGGAGACACAGGGACGGGCTGACCTCTCCAGGTATTTGACTCTCGTTGGAGCCTCCCTGGCCCCAGACCTTCTGCAAGTCGGACCTCACTCTGGGCCTCTCCTGAGCCTGCCAGGAGGACGGGGCTCTGGACAGTGGCCTCGCATTCCTGGACCCACATGGTGGTGCTGAGGAGGGCCTGTGAGTAGTGTGAGTCCCAGGGCCAGGGGCGGACTCCGTGAGAGGCAGATGGGCAAGACGCTGGCTCTGAGGACCCCTCTCCCCTGACACCCTAACCCCACCTCCCCAGGTCCGGTTTCTGTTGGGAAGTCGCTGCTTTCCTGGGTTACAGTGATGGACAATTCATTCCCTACTGTCTTAGGATAGGGAAATCAGAATATCAACACAGTGCACCAAGAAAACTTGCATGCAGGGGCTGGCAGGGGCGTGGTGATTAAGGATACTGGACTCCAACACGGCTGACCCTGGTTTAGTCCCGGACCAGGTGGGCTTGCTTTCTCACTCTCTGTCTTTCAGTCCCTCTCTGGTTAAATTAAAATAAATTGAAAAAGAAGGAAACATGCGTGCATCCCCTAGCATGGGGAGGGTACCTTTGGACAGTGTTTGGGGTGATGGGACTCCAGTGTAAGTGAGGAAGGCCCCTGCCAGGGTCAGTACCTGGGCTCTGGAAGCCCATCCAGGAACGCAGATACTGCCCCAGTTCTTCCACGCAGTCTGCCAGCATATGGCGGTAGTGCTTCCTGGCTTCTGCGGCACCGTCCTCCCAGGACCTCTGGAGACTCACAGCCAGAGCCTGAGCTGCGGGCTCGGGCACTGTCCATCGCTGAGTGTTCGGGTCATAGGAGAGCAGGGGCTCCCCATCATAGCCGAAATCCCAGAAGCCCCTGGTGCTGCCGTCTGCTCGGATCTCACAGCCCCAGATCTCCTGGAAGGAATGCAGGCCTGCCCCCACCCCGCGGTCACTTCTCCACTCCCTGGGCGCCCCCTCTGTCAGCCCAGGTGGGAACCTCCAGCCCAGAGGGCCCTCCCTGGCACTCCTTAGTGTCTCCCCTCTGGTACCTGGGCACCAGCTCACCTCCGAGCGACGTCCCCTAGACTCCCCTTCCTCACTTCCACCCCCAGTCACGTTCTGGGGGCAGAGACAGGGCCCGCTACCCACCCCAACTTTTCTGGAGAAGCCTCCATCGCTCCTGCCTCCGTCCACTCTCACCTCTTTTACGCAGGTCGTCTAACTCTGCCACAGTGGTCCTGAGGGCCTTCCCCTTCTCTGTGAGGAGCTGGCTCTGTGTGTCCCTGGTCTCAGCTCCCAGGATGGCTTCTGCCCACGGTCCCCAGGGCTCTGCCCTGCCGTTCTCACTGTCATAGCGCAGGAAGAGCTGACCGTCCAAATATCCGTCAGCAAAAAATCTGGATTGCACATATTTGTCCTGGGAGCGCACAGTGAGGGCATACTGCAGGGTGTGGAGTCCTGGAAAAGAGGGAGCCCCACATGAAACTGCATCTTGGAGAGACCCGCACGTCAGATGTGTAACGGAAGTCTGCCGTCCTGACCTCCTGGGGATACGGAAAACAGACGGGCAAAGGGACAAGGATGAGGAGGTCAAATTCAAGCAAAATAGGAGAGGAGGTAGGAAGGGGAAAGGAGCCAGGGAATGGAAGAAGGAATAAACATGGGGAGGAGAACAGGACAGGTGCAGGAGAGGGTCTCCCGGGCTGCCCGAGGGTGAAGGTGGGCGGTCAAGGGGACACTCGCCTGCAGGGGGCAAGGCAGGACCAAGGAGGCCAGAGATGGCAGGAAGGTCGTGCCCTAGGGGAGGGAGAGGATGAGAAAATGTGTATAAATACAGAGACAAGAGTAAGGGCTTGAAATGCAAGGAGAATAGGATGGAAGGAGAAACAGAACAGAAGGATGCAGAGTAATTAAGGGCGGGGGGGAGGGCAGGTGCCTGGACACACCGTCAGAGACCCCCGAGGGTAGAGGGGGGAGTCAATGATGCACAATGATTGAATGTATAAATAATAATAAATAATGAAAATAAAAATAAAAAAAAAATACACTCTTTTCTCATGTGAAGGAGCACCATGATCTTCTCGGTCTTCCTGACCGTGCACCGGAGCAAGCTGACTGCTCCTTGCTGTCCGTCCTACTGGCCACGTGTGATCATGTCAGGCCTCTCTCTCTGCAGGCCGTTTACAGTAAGAACGTGTCAGGTCTGCTCTGTGACAGGCAGGCAATCACAGCATCCCTCGGAGCCCTTCTCTATCGCTCCCACCATGCTGCCTGGCCTCTGTGAGGCCTGATTCATTGAGAGTCTCCCCAAAGGCCCCCCTCCTTGCCTCTGGTGTAAGCTGACTGCTCCGTCTGCCTGGCCCCCACATTGTCACATACCTGAAACTTTCCTCAGGGCTTTACTGGGATTGCGGGAGCTTACCTACTCCACCTGCAGACACATCACTTGTTTCTGCCTAACGAACTCTAAGAACTTCTCTCACATTCTCTTTGGACTTGATCCTGACGCAGGCATGCAGACATGGCGAGCAGAGGCGGAAAGGCCTATCTCGGGGTACTGTTAAGTCCAGATTTGGGGGAGGTCTTCCTCCTCCTAGAGCTCCAAGCTCAGGACACACAATTCAAATGATTTCCTTTGCTGGCTCAGGGGAAAGAGACAAACACGAGCAGGGGACAGCTGTCCTGGCACAGGTAAGACCAGGTACTCCCGCCGGCACCCCCGGCTCTTGAATTATACGCCGAGAGGTAATTCACAGAGGACCCGGCCCACAGGGAAGGATGCTTCCTGGATGCCCGGTGGGTACACGGTCCCACACTGCAGGAGGAGTGAGGGGACCTCCTTCCAGACCTCTTTTTGTCTCTGACTGGGAAATTGCCCACGGGCTGCAGCACCCCTTTACAATGCATCCCGGGGCACCGGGACTCCTCAACCCCTGAATTTAGGTCTTGTAAAAGCTTTACATGAGGGGGCTGGTAGGTGGTGGTGTGGTTAAGGCACTGGACTCCACATGGCTAACCATGGTTTGAGTTCTAGATCTGTCTGCTTGCTTTCTCACTTTCGTACTCCCTGTCTCTCTGTGGTCAAATTAAAAAATTAAAATAATCATGATGTATAAAATAAAATAAAATAAAATAAAATAATTCTTTTTTTTAAAAAAAAAGCTTTTATGAGTAGAATTTTTTGGTAATTGTAAAATTTTTAAAGAATTATTTCTTTAATTTTATTTATTATTGTTATTATTTTAAAAATTTGCTATAGGGTAAAATAAAGTGAGAAAGCAAGCTGCAAGGGTCAGGACTGGAACCACCAGTCAGCCTGGTGGGAGTTCAGCACCTTAACCACCATGACACCTGCTGACCCCTATAAAGTGCTTTCAATGACAGACATTAAACTCTGTTAGTAATTACAGAAATCTTACTTTTTAAAAGAAGTATTCCTTTTATTTTATTTATCATTATTGCTATTATTATTTTAATTTGCTACAGGGCACATGTACTCACCAGAGAGAGACAGAGAGTGAGGGAAAGTGAGAAAACAAGCCGCAAGGCCTAGGACTTGAACTCTGGTCAGTCATTTGGGAGTCCAAAGCCTCAACAACCATACCACCTGCTGGCCCCCAGAAATTTTAATTTTGCCAGTAGAAAATAATAAGAAAAAAAAGATTTTTAACATTTGTTTTAAAGATTCAAAGATGATGTTAAATATTGGGTTATAGAGAAGATTCCTCATGGCTCCTGGGAACTAGATATTTCAGGGGACAGGAGAAATGAAGATTTTCTATTCATAATTTAGCCTTCCGCAAGCAAAGCTAGCGTGGCAGGAGAGTTGAGCCCTTCCTTCAGAAGATTCCTCATGGCTCCTGGGAACTAGATATTTCAGGGGACAGGAGAAATGAAGATTTTCTACTCATAATTTAGCCTCCAGCAAGCAAAGCTAGCGTGCGATCACAACAGAACGGCAAACAGATTCTAGAACACCTCTGTCTGCTTGCTCCTGAACATTGAGGCTTAACTTCAAGAATTTGAAAGAAACACACCATCCATCAGATGACAAGAAATCACCACCGGATCACGAGAAATATGGGAAAACGAGAAAATACCTCTCCTCCAAGGGAAACGAGTAACTCTCCTTCATCCACAAGCAGTTCGGTGAAAGTCATGGAAATGTCTGATAAGGAATTTAGAGCATTCATAATGTCGAAGCTAACAGAGATGGAAGAAAAGAGAGATAATGAACTGCTAAAGAGAAAGGAGAAAGAAGTTGACGAGTTCCAGGAAATGAGGAAATTCTTGGAAGATCTAAAAGAGGAATTACACACTTTACAAAAGACTCAAACAGAACTGCTAGAGATGAAGTCTATAATACAAGAAGTCAAAATCTCCCTTGAAAGTATTAAAAGCAGACTAGATCATTCAGAAAATAGAATCTCAGATGTAGAAGAGTGTGGAGGGCATTGCATATGGAAGCCATCTTGGGAGCTTCTTGAGAACTGTCTGCCATCTTAGAAATCTTAGGCTTCACTTCCTCATTGAGCAAACCATATCTCAGAAATCATGTAACCAACTGTTGCTAGGTAATGGGAGATCCACCCACATCAATGATTGGCTCATACAGTTGTATCTCATTTTTGGGCAACCAATTGGTGTGCCCACCAGCCTGTATATAAAGCACTGTTTGTTCTGCAATAAACGGAAGACTTGATCAGCACCTCATCTTGTCTCCACTCTGTGTGTCAGTAAGAACTTCACCAGCCTAAACACAAAGGATCCCGGTTTTCACCATCCTCACCCAGGTACCCGTTCGACTGTCCTGCGGGTCGGGGTAGAAGAGAAAATGGCTGGCTTAGAAAAATCCACCACGAAGACTGAGAAAATGGCTCAAAAATTTGAGAATGATATGCGAGAAGTACTGGATACCATCAAACGTCCAAATATCCGTATAATTGGCATTCCAGAAGGTGAAGAGACCCATAAGGGCATTGATAATCTATTCCATGCAATCCTGCAAGAAAACTTTCCAGACCTAGAGAAGCATTCGAAGATCCAGTCCCAGGAAATACAAAGGACACCAAATAGAATCAACCCAAGAAGATCTTCTCCAAGACACATTATAGCCAGGTTGACCAAAACCGCAGACAAAGACAAGATACTAAGATTGGCAAGAGAAAAACATCAAGTTACCTACAAAGGACATCCCATCAGGCTAACAGCAGATCTCTCATCGGAAACAATGCGAGCGAGGAGAGAATGGGAAAATATATTCAAAGTGTTACGAGAGAAGCAATTTCAGCCAAGAATACTGTACCCGGCAAGATTATCTTTCAGGTGGGAAGAAAAGACAAGAACATTCTCAGATAAACAAAACCTGAAAGAATTTACCAGCACCAGACCAGATCTCCAAGAAGTTCTCAAGGGTGTGCTGTAACAAGAAAATTAAACACAGACACATGGAAATAAGAGTCCAAAAACTATGAAAGTGGCCAACTTAATCATAGGGACAAGTCTGGAGTTGAATATTATATCCCAGAATTTAATCAGGAAAATTGAACCAGAACAGAAGATAAAAGTACATGAGACTGATAGGTTCATGCACCTACCATTTGAACAGAATCCTAACTTGTTTCCTGGCTTTAAGCAAAGTTCCTTGGCACTTCTTTGAGTTAAGTTAAAACTGGTTTTCTTAGTAGTAACGAGTGAACTCACCATTGAAAGTAGTTAGATTATGTAGGAAATTGTGTGATCAATGCAATGTGGGTGGGAAGGGAATGAAGGACAATTGTAGACACCGGAGGTGGTGTGAGAGGAGGGTGGGAAGGGACAGAGGGTCAGAAAGAGGGGTAAAAGTAATTCTAGGAACTAGTAATGGAAAATTTTTTGTAATGTGCATGATTGAGTCACTATGCAGTATGTACTGGATGGGAGATTGTGTTTTGTATGCTGTGATGAAGCTTAGGGAAGGAATGTAAATTGAGTTACAAAAAAAAGTTTCAGGAAAAAAATATATATCTATTCAATGACTGCAGTAGGATATGTAGCCCCAGCTAGGTGCTACTTTATAGGATGTGTAAAGTAAGACTTGTGTTCATGGAAATGTGTGTATCACCTGTGTTTGCTATGAGGGTATTTGGATTGATTAGGGTCTTTGGTGATACAATAAAATGTGAGGAGAAAACAGTATAGAAAGCAAACATAGATACCAGAGACAGTGTGGGTGGAGAGTGGGAGATGGCAGAAGGTAAGAGATAGGGAATCAAGGATGGGGGAGGGGAAACAAAACACACAGAAGACAAGAAATGGAAGATCATTTGCTGACAATAACATTTTGTTGATGTGCTTGATTGAGACAATATATAGTGTACTCTGGATGGAAAATCTCATTTTGTATGCTGTAATGATGCTCAGTGAATGAATGCAAATAAATAAATTGAAATAAAAAAATATTGGGTTATAGGAAAAAAGACATGACATATTATTTTCTATGCAAAAATACATCATGACTTTTCTGATGGCTATATATAATTTTTTGTGAGAGAAAGAGAGAGAGAGAGAGAGAGAGAGAGAGAGAGAGAGAGAGAGATTTTTGCCATAGGGTGCATGTGCTTTCCAGAGAGATGGAGAGAAAGTGAGAAATCTCCCCACAGGAAAATGGCCATGTTGTAATCCCTTCCCCACTATTCTCCTCTAGGGATTTTGGGCACGCGTGCACACACGCCTGACACAATTTTCAAGTGACCAGGTCTGGGATTCAAACCATGGTGAGCCATGTGGGCCATAACCATTATGCCATCTGCTGGTCATATTTTTATATACTCAATGCAAGTTATATGATTTAGTAAGGCAAATAACATAATTATCAGCAGCGCTGATTGGCAGGTGTGTGCTCTGACCAATGAGTACGTGAGAAAATGTACTGATGGACAACATCAGTACAAACACAAAATCCAAAAGAACTAACAATGAAAATTCTCGATGTTAAAAGAAAAGACAAGACATAGGCTGACATGGATAGGAAAAAACAAACAAAAACCCCACAAAACACAGGAGCCCGGAGCCCTATTCATGCTGCTTACAGAAAACACCACATTGAAGACACACCCAGATGGATAGTGAAGGGCTGAAAAAAGGTGTTTCTTGCAAATGGATACAAACAAACAGCTGGAGTCTGATATTGATATTGGAGGACACAGACTTCAAGCTAAAAACAGTGAGAGGAGACAACGAATCACTATACAGTATTAAAGGGAATAAATCACCAAGATAATGATTATCAATATTCACAGTCCAACATTAGAGAAAAACCATATTGTACTCTGCAAAGATGAACATAATTAAATGGGAATAAGAGGGATCAGCAGGTGGTGTAATGGTCATGTCGCTGGACTCCCACATAGTCGACCATGGTTCGAGTTCTGGACCTGGTAACTTAAACTCACTCCGGACTTGTGTGAGTGCGTGACCAAAATCTCGAAAGGAGAATGGAGAAGGGACAGTGGTGTGGCCGTCCCCCCTGGGGAGTGAGTTCTCTCTTTCTTGCTCTCTGTTTCTCTAGAGAGTGCACACACCCTATAGCAAACAGCTCTCTCTCTAAAAAACAAGGAAAAAATTATATATATGTGTGTGTGTGTGTGTGTGTACATATATATATATATATATATATATATATATATATATATATAAATGGCAATAAGAAATTATAAAATAAAAATTGTAAACATACTAAATTGGGGGCCAATGTATGGTGTGGTGGTTAAAGGGGCTAGATCTTACATGGCCCACGATGTGGTTCAAGTCCTGGACCCAGAGGCTCAAGAGACATGTTGGGTGCATGTATGTGTGTATGCCCCAAATTCTGAAAGTAGGGAGAAATGGAGAAGAGACTGGCATGACCATTCCCATGGAGGGTGCTTTCTTCCTTTCTCTCTCTCTTTTTCTCTGTCTCTCTTCAGCAAACATATGCACACTCTAGCCATATTAAAAAAGAAAAACATGTAATTGATAAGTTGTAGTTATTCAGTTTAAAAACTGGAAGCAAGAACACTCAAAGCTCTACAAGGCGATCTTCTGTAGGAAGTGTCCTAGTTTAAGTCTGACCTTAGAACCAGCAGATGGTGGAATGGTTACATCGCTGGACTCCCAAGATAGTTGACAGCAGTTCAAGTACCAGACTGGGTGGCTTAAAAGTCACAGTTGGTGCCTGTGTTCACGTGCCCAAAATCCCGAGAGGAGAACAGAAGAGAAGGGACTGCGGCGTGGCCATCCCCTCCGGAGGTCATTTCCCACTTTGTCTCTCTGGCAAGCTCACGTGCCCTATAGAAAATAATCTCTTTTTGAAAAAAAAAATTCTGCAGACCAGTAGTTGCCATGATGGCTATGTCACTGGGCTCTGATGTAGACGACTGTGGTTTGAGTTTGGACCCAGTGGCTTAAACTCACACTGGGCATGTGTGCGTGCCCAGGATCCCAAGGGGAGAATGGAGGAGAAGGGATTGTGGGGTGACTATCCCCCTTGGGGGGTGATTTCTCACTTTCTGTCTCTCTTTCTCTCCACTAGTGCATGTACCCTATTGCAAAAACCTCTCAAAAAAAAAAAAAAAAAGAAAGGAAAGAAATGTACAGAGGTACAAAGCGTGTGGAAGACAATATGGCGGTTGTTCTGAAAATGAAAACGAATGACCTCTGATCTACCATTTGTACTTCAGGGTGTACAGCTAACTAAAGAACAGACAGCAGGGACGTGAGGAGTTATTTGTACGCTCACGTTCACAGCAGCAGTAGTCACAACAACTGAAAGGTCGCAGGAACCCAAGTGACTATCAACTGATGAAGGGAATTCAACATATAGAGGGTGTATATATATATGTGTGTGTGTGTGTGTGTGTGTGTGTGTGTGTAGATATATAATGTGTATATATAATACATGTGTACAATTGTTCAACATTCAAAAGTAAGGAAATTATAACACATGCTGCCACATGAATAACTTGAAAACACTGTGGGAAGTAAAATAAGCCATAAAAAATGACAAATGCTGCATTATAGGACCCTCTCATATGAGCGCCTAGAGGACCCAAATTCACAGAGATGGAAAGCAGAATGCTGGAGAGCAGGGACGAGGGGAGGGAGGAACCGGAAGTTGCTGCTTAATCAGTGCAAAGTTTCATGTTGCAAAAAAAGTGAATGTACTTAATGCTACTGAACTACACTATACACTCAAACACTGCTAAAATACTAAAATTAACATTGTGTCTAATTTAATCACAAGCACGTAACAAGAGAGACTGGTCCAGTATACCAAGAAATCATGTAAAAATAGAAAGGGATGGGGCTCTGGCCAGAGAAGAGAGAATCCAGCAAATGGGTAAAATCCCCAGCCTGGGGAAGGGCCTGCAGAGTGGGAGCAGTACAGGGGAGAGGGGCAGGCCACACCCCAAACCAGGGTGAGGGTCAGAAACCATCACGGGAGAAGGTGGTGCAGGGAGAAGGCCCCAGGAGGGGAGAGCAGCCCCAAGTGACAACTGAAGGTATTGGACACGTGAGTAGGACAGGAGAGTGCCCTGGGGACAGGAAGCAGAAGGGGAGGATGGAAGGGAGGGAAGGACTGGACCAAGGGCCTTTTCTGGGTCTTGAGGGTGGGAGATGGGAAGGCCAAGAGATGACTGTCCAGGGCAAGGACTGAGGGGTGGGGTGAGCGTGGGGCAGGGGTGGCCTGGGAGACCCCGGGGTAGGGTGGACAGGAGAGGAGGGGTGCTCCAGGTGAGGACAGAGGGGAGACCTGTGAGAGTGAGAGCTCAGGAAGGAACCAGTGCAGGTGGGCAGGGGTGCAGCAGGGCCAGGTGCCATGGGGGGAGGGGCAGAGCCCCAGCTGAGGGTCAGGGAGGGCACTGTAGCAGGGTGGGCTGGTGAGGCAGGAGCCTGTCCTGGAGAGGGAGGAGGGGGTGCTGAGAAGGAGGTCTGGGGTGCCTGCCTTGTTCTCACCAAGTCCCACCCCCTCCCTTCTGGGGGGCTGGAGGGGAGTGGGGACAGAGGGAGGACCCTGGACAAAGGCACCACCAGAAAGTTAGGGTGAGGGAAGCTGGGAGGAGGGCGGGGTGACATGGGGTGGCCTCTGGGAGGGCTCCTTGTAGACACCTAAGGGGGAGGCAGGGACCTGGGTGAGACAGGGTGGGGATGAGGGGTGACGACACCCTAGGAATGGATCAGAGAAGTGTAGACAGGAGGGGCAGGCAGGAAGGGGAGGGTCCAGGACAGAGGGGGCCTGTTGAGGTGGGCAGGGGGGCAGCCAGGAGAGAACCGGGTGTGGGAGCAGGCACAGGGCAGGATAGAGAGAAGTCACTGGGAGAATCCCTAGGTCAGAAACCGGACTCTCAGCTCCCTGGGGGTGTCAGGAATGCCCTGCCTGGCAGCTGTGAGCAGAGTGGTCCTGCCTGCACTCACATAAAACAGGCCCTTAAGTCCAGGTACTCAGCCTCCCCACACCCAAAACCACTCCACCACCCCACCCCAACCCCCTGCCCCGGACCAGAGACGGGCTCTGCCCTCAGGGAGAGGACTGGGCTCCAGGGACTGAAGGAAAAGGAAGAGCCCCACAAGCCCATGGGAAGTGTCCCCTGAGCAGCAGACCTTGACGGGCCCTTGGAGGTCCTTGGAAGAGCAACCCTGGAAGCACCCCTGGGCTGCTAGAAGGGCTGCGATGTCAGTAAAATAAAATAAAATAAAATAAAACAAAAATATAATAACATAACTTTTAAACAGAGGACAGCAGGGAGAGCAGGTGCAGCAAGGGGACCAGAGAACCAGGAAGGTGGGCGGGGGGTGAGGGAGACGGCAAAAGTCATCAAGAAGAAACAGGAATATCAGGGTTGAAGTGTGGCCATGACCAGCCCAGCCCACTCCACCCAACCGTGGACCCCCTTCGCCACCGCCGCTCCCAGAGGGGGCCCCAGCGCCCAGAGCCCGGCCCGGCCGCACAGGTTAGATGGCGCGGGGAGGGGTGGGGAGTGCCGGGCGCGGCGAGCAGCGCAGAGGAGACCGCTGAAAGAATAGAAAAGCAATGAGGAAAGCGGGACTGCGGGGTGCGGGCGATCCACGGACCCCGGCACCGCCGCCCGTACCCCCCCATCTCCCGCAGACACCTCGCCAGAGCCCACCGCCCGGCGGCCGGGCCACACGCACTAAAACCCGCCCGACCCGGGACACGCCCTCGCCGTCGCGCACAGCCAAGAACCCCACTCACCCGCAGCGGCTCCCTGCACAAAAAAGCCAATTCCGACCAGGAACGGCAGGGCTGGGCGCACCCCCACAGCCCGCATCCCTGCTCCCGCGAAACAGGCGGCACACGCGACCGCGGCGTTGCGAAGAGTGGGGACCGGCGGGATAACGCGTGTGTTGTGTAGACACGGGCGCCGGTGCGCAGTCCGCGGACACTCACTCAGGAGAGCCTCGGCCAATCGCGAGCGGAGAAGGCGAGCTGCAGCTCGCCAACCCCAGGCCCTGGTCTCCAAGTCCTAGACGAACTTTGCTGGGATAACTAGGACTTAGAAAGAGGAGAGGCTAGAACAGCCTGCGACACAGGAGTCCCCCGGTGAGACGCGCGCGGGTACGTGCGGCCAAATGCTGCATCCGAGCGCTGTGGGAGCTAACCCGGTTAGAGACTGTGCCAGTGACGTCAGGTTGCTCCACCCCAAAGCGGGGCGTGCATGCCCCGCCTCTAGCGGGCTCTTCCTCAGGGCGCCTTCTTTCCTTCCTACCCCGGAAAGACCTTAGAGAAGACGCAACACACACCGCCCCGCCCCGCCTGTGACTGTCAGCGTGACTGGCAATGCCACAGTGACCAGATTTGAAGACCAGCTGAGGATTTCAGCCCCTGCTGTCTCTCAGAAGCTTCCACAGAGACCTCAAACTCTCTCTGGCCTTTCAGCTATTTTGATCTCTTTCTCCTCCCATTGGCTCCAAGATCCAGCCAGGGCTGCTTTCTTAGTGGCCTCTCTATTCAGCCCCTGGAAGATGACAAGGTAACCTGGCAGCTCTTCATCCACTCCAACACCCTCTCTCCAAATTCCCTTTTCCAACCTGCCTTAGGACCTCTTGGAGGCTGGGCCGACCTGCCCCTCAAATGCCACAGGTCTCCAAGGAACCTCACAGAACCTTCCAGAGTCCTGGTGCTGCCATCCATCCCCAGCCTCAGCCAATCTGGATCATGGGCACACTCAGGGAGGTCCGGATAGGGCAACTGGGAATCAGCACTTGAGCCAGCCTCCCGGGATGTTGGGTTTTGCTGCTGGCCCCTTCCTTCATTCCTTCTGATTCCCTCTTTCTCCTGCCTCTAAGTCAGCTCTGGCAACCTTTTATTTTTATTTTTTTAGAGAGAGATTTTTGCTATAGGCTGCAAGCCCTCGCTGGAGAGACAGAGAGTGGGAAATCATCCCACTGGAGGGATGACCACACCACAACCCCTTCTCCATTTTCTTCCTGCAATTTTGGTCATGCACGCCCTCATGCCCAGTGTGACTTTCAAACCTCTGGTTCCAGGACTTGAACTGTAGTCGGCCACATGGGAGTGTAGGCTCACAAAGCCACCTGCTGGCCTGCAGCCACTTTTCAATTCCATGGCCACTACTTCAGCCCTTCAGCCCAATCTGTCATCTACCTTCATCCTGGAGTATTGTCCCCTAAACAGCTGTCCCAGTTGTAACCGGAATGCCCCAAGCCATGCACAGCTGTCACAGTCTGCTGTCTGACACCCCCACCCCCAATTCTCTGGTGACATCTCCTCTGAATTGCAGACTCCCTGGTCTCCTTACCCTGTCCCACCAGGGCCCACTGCCTAAGCACTCCCCTCCTCTAGATCACACTGACCTGCCTTCCAACCCACCCACCTCTCTGCATTCTTAAAGACTGGTTCCCTGAGCCAGTGGGGACAGTGGCAGGACTTCATCATTGTGCTAAAAGCCACTGGACTGTCCAATCTAAAGGGTGAATTATGTCACATGTCGATTCTATTTGAGTAACAATATTAATGATAATGATAATGATAATGATAATGATAATGGCATCGTGAAAGCCTTTTACGAAGCTTAGCCCCATCCCCAACATGGATCTCTTGGTCTTGGGAACATCTCCAACTTAGCTGCTTGGTAGAACCACCTGGACAGTGTTCAATGCCCGGATGCCCAGGCCAGAGCTAAACCCAATCCAATCAGTAAAATGCGGTGGACCTAGAACTCAGCACCCTTTAAAGCACCCTAGGCGGTTCCAGGGTTCAGACAAGATTTGAAAACCACTGTTCTAGCCCATGAACCTTCCTGATGGTACCAGCACTGCCACAGAAACCCCATGTCAGCCCCTTACACCACCCTGCCATGGGACCATGAGCACTGCAGGGTCAGGAACCCTGTCCATCCCATCTTTACCAGCCTTGCAACTTTTACTTTTCTTTCTTAAAGCTGAGCTATCCCCATCGCTATATCCCTTCCACCAGGGCCCCTGGCCCCCACTTCACTGTGGATGGAAATGTCACGCATCCCAGATCTGAAGCCTTTCTTAGGTTTACACGCATTTTACTCATTTATCTCGACCCTGACCACCTATTTAGCACATGAGGGACTGGGATCTAGTCCCCATTCTCACAGCCATTATTTATTCTTTTTCTTTTTTTTTTTTTTTAAGAATTATTTTAGGGAACCAGCAGTTAGCGTAATGGCTATGTCGCTGGACTCCCACGTAGTCGACCGCAGTTCGCGTCCCAGACCTGGTGGCTTAAAACTCATGCTGCGCGCGTGTGCGTGCGTGCCCAAGATCCCGAGAGGAGAATGGAGAAGGGATTGTGGTGTGACCATCCCCCCCGGGGGGGGGGATTTCTCGCTTTCTGTCTCTATGTCTCTCTCTGTCTGTCTGGCGAGCGCACGCGCCCTATAGCAAAAATCTCTCCAAAAAGTAATTATTTAATTTAATTTTATTCATTTACTTATTTTAATTTGACCAGAGAGGGACACAGTGAGAGAGAGAGAGAGAGAGAGAGAGAGAGAGAGAGAGAGAGAGAGAAATATAAAGCGGCCAGGTCTGGGACTTGAACTGCGATTGGCCATGTGGGCGTCCAGTGCCCCCAACCACCACTCCACCTGCCGGCCCCAGCCATTATTTTTTCTGTACTGAACTCCACAAGGTGACAGTGCAGACAGGGGAAGGAACCCAGCTAGCTCCCTGACCCTGGCCCCCAGCCCTCTCCTCCATCTTCCAGGAGCTCCTGAGGTGTTCCAGCTGCTGCAAACCATCTCATTCAGCTCACTCCCCAAAAGGACTTCGAATATTTTAATAATAATCAATAATAACAAATAATAATAATTGGTAAGTTTTGGTCCAAGGCATTTAGAGATGACTGCTAAGAGAGAGGGGCCAGTCTCTCCCTTTCTGGCTGTGGCGGAAGCCATGATGGCCTCAGACCCAGGCTTTGGGACCTCCCAGGAGCTCGGTCTGGCTGCCACTTCCCCACCGGGTCTCTGGGGTTGTCCTCCCCGACCCCACTTCTCCCCACCCTTTTCTGCTGGGCCCCACGACCTACTTTCTCTCCCTTCCACTCCTGCCTTTGGACCCCAGACTCACGGGCACCGGGAGCCTGTCTCTGCGTAGACCCTGCACCGCCGCCACGTCAGGGAAACACCCGGGGGTTTATGTAACGTGGGCGGTGCCGTTTCAGGATCTGAGGGCTGAACTTGGCCAAGGTCTGCGGGTTCCTCTTAGCCCCACCCAGGTCTGCGGGGAGTAAACAGGACGCGGGACGCTGGAGGGTCGGGGCGCTTCGGGATGTTTCTGGTTCTCGCCCGCGGCTGTGAAAATGCAGACTGCGTGGGAGGACGTTCCGAACCCCGGATCGGGAGCACGACGTGGACTCTGACCACCCCCAACAGCGACCCCGCGACCCGAGGCCGCTGGGAAAGGCTCTGCCAGCTCCCTCCCCACCCAGCCCGCCCTGAACTCTAAGATCGAAAACGCTTCCGCACTCGCAGGTTCCTCCCAGAAGGGAGCGCTTCGGGCGGTCCTGGTGGAAGCCTGCTCCCGCCTGGACCCAAAGCAAAGACGAAAGATGCAGGAAAATCGCCCTGAGGATTCCACTGGCCTCCTGGAGGATCCTAACTTAGATCCTGTCGCACCATTTACCCTCCCTGGGGTGCCAGGTCGGGCTGCTCCCGCAAAGCAGCTCAGTCAGCTCGCTCCCCAAAAGGACTTCTCTGTGCTTTAATAGTAATAATAATGATCCGTGCAACGTTTGTTCTAAGGCCTTTGGAGATGGCGACTCAGACTTTGGGGCCGCCCAGGAGCCTGTAAGGTCTGGGGGAAGGGAAAAGAAACATGGCGGAAACATTCCCGCCAGCAGGAACTTTCCTGTCGTGCACAGCTGGCCCGCCTTCACCAAGGGACCAGGCCGAGGCCGAGGGACCTGACCCGAGAGCACAGCGTAAATTATGCTGGTTTTATTAAACCCCAAAGCCTGGCTCTGGTATTTCCGCCTTTGCCGCCTCTGACCGCCACCGCTCCCAAATCAAACCTAACATCTGGTGTGGAAACCCGGGAGGGGCTGGAGGCCCCTAGGTTAGAGCCCCTCCATGGGACCTCTCTGGAGGTCATCCGGCTGGGAAGGTAAGCGACCCCGTTTCTCGGACCTCCAGAGTGTTTCTGTCGTAGTCACGGCCATGCCAGGAACACTCCCCATCCATTCCGGGTGCCCCAGGGGTACCCTAGGGATCCTCTCCTCTCTCCTCTCGGGGCTGCCTGGGCGATGCTTTCCTTTACCCTCCTCCATTCTGGGTGCCCTAGGGGTACCCTAGGGGATCGTCTCCGGGACGCCTATCCGTGGAGAGATTATACCAAAAGGGGGACGCCTCTTGGCTCATTCTCTACCCGAGGTCTAATCCGCCATGGGGTCTGCTGCCTCCAAACCTGATCCCAAAACACCTTTAGAGTGTGTCCCCCGTAACCCAAACGCCGCCTGGTCTTCCTGTCGACCAGGGCTTGGCCCAAATATTCACTAAGCAATGGATGGATCTGGCCGCCAGAGGGCACTTGGATTTCAACATCTTGACCGATCTCACCAGTTCCCGTCAGAGTAACAGGAATGGATGGAACCCCTGTGCTCAGGCTTCTTGGTGTCTGCGCTCTCGCCCCCACCCCTGTACCACCTGCCCTCCCTCCCAGGTTCTGCTTGCCAAGGCCGGCGGGCGAGGGCCGAACCACTCCTCCCCTTTCCAAGGAAACTTCTGAACCCCCTGAATCCTCTGCTCTCACTGTACCCCGGGAATCTCTCTCCTCTCTGCCGAGACCCTCTCCTGGCCCCCCATTAAACTTTCCTGAATCCTCTGCCCCCCACCTCCCTACCCTGAAAATCTTCCCCAACCCTCTCTGCCAACAACCCCTCTGTCGTCCCCCATTGCTGGCTGTACTCGCTGGAATGACCCCCCACCCCCACCCCAGGTCATGGCTCCCTTATGGGAAGTGGCCAGGGCTGAGGGAGTCCTTGGAGTCCCTGTTCCTTTTCCCTTGTGGATCTGTCAGCCATTGGAAAGTGCTTGGGCTCCTCCTCTGCCAACCCCACCAATGTATCAAGGAACCCAGATGTCCCACACAGGCCTGTGACCTCACCTGGCATGACGTCCACGTAATTATGACATCCACCCAGACGAGCGTGACCGGGCACCAGCGGCAGGAAGAGAGTACAGCGACAGGGCCCACGGTTGGCGGATGCCACCACAGGGGTATGTACTGAGGCAATCCCGCAGTTGATCCTGGCTGGAGATATCAGGAAGGTGACCTTGGCATTGTGACTACATGTTGCAGTGCCTTAAGGCAGGAATAAGACCAGCAGCCCAAAAGGCAGTAAATTATGACAAATTGCAAAGTCACCCAGGGTCAAAAAAATCCAGCCATGTTTTGAGCCACCTCGCTGAGGCTATGCAACTCCATACCCGACTCTCCCAAGAAAATCCAGTCAGGGCAGTAGTTCTGGCCACCCTTTTATCACCCAGTCAGCCACTGGTAACAGAAAAAAATAACAAACAAAAAAAACAACATCTCAAAAAGGCTGAACAAGGCCCTCAGACCCCCATAGGAGACCTGGTGAACATGGCAATTAAAGTTTTCAGTTCCTGAGAGGAGGACGCTAAAGTAGCTCCTCACGAACAGGCCCAGCAGATGGCTGCCATGCAAGCACAAGGCCTGGTGGCTGCCCTCGGCAGGCACTTCAGAAGGAGGTCCCTAGACGCAGTCTTCCCCCAGGAAACTGCTTCCAGGCAACTGGGCCCGTAAATGCCCGGATCCCAGGCCGCCCACTAAACCCTGCTCAGGGTGTGGCAAAATGGGTCACTGGGGCTCTGACTGCCCCAAAAGAGGGAGACGAGATCCACTCCCGACGCCTCCACGCCGAGAGGAGATCCACCACCCCGATTCCGACTGGCCATGATGGGATTGGCTGAGGATGGACGGGCCCCGGACTCGACCACCCCAATTACCCCGCTGAGCCCAGGGTCCAGCTTCAGGTAGCGGGTAAGTCGTTCACCTTCCTGGTGGACACGGGGCTACCTACTCCGTCCTCCCAACGTATCCTGACCCTTATTACCTTCCCAGGTCTCTACTGTGGGTACTGATGGCCAGCCCTCACGTCCTCTCTCTACTGAACCCTTAGCCTGCCGCCTCGGAAAACATACTTCACCCACTCTTTTCTTGTCATTCCCACATGCCCCACACCCCTCCTAGGCCATGACATCCTTAAAAGGTTACATGTCACCCTTCAGTTGAACTCCTCCCCCTTCCTTGGCCTCCTCTACCTGTTCCCCCACCAGACTTAATTCCCCTCCCCCACCTATTTCTTTTTGTTTTTTTGGAGAGGTTTTTGCTATAGGGCACGTGGGCTCGCCAGACAGACAGAGAGACAGAAAGACAGAAAGCAAGAAATCACCCCCCAGGGGGGATTGCCACGCCACAATCACTTCTCCTACGTTCTCCTCTCGGGATCTTGGGCACAGATGCACGTCTTGGGCACGCACGCACACGCGCCCGGTGTGAGTTTTAAGCCACCGGGTCCAGGACGCAAACCGCGGTCGACTACATGGGAGTCCAGCGACATAGCCATTATGCTAACTGCTGGTCCCTCCCCCACCCATTTCTCCAGACCAGGTCAACCCCACAGTCCCAACTCTTAAAAAACCCTCTTCTTTCCCGCACAGCAGAAGCCTATGTCATCTCTACCCTACCCCTACCATTACCTGTTGAGGTCCTCTCCATAACACTAGCCCTAGTTCTGTTAGACTGGCTGTGGTGGCCCCACAGGAATGGGTGTTCTGGAAAAGGCTTTTGCTAACAGTGTTTTGTATCTCCTACTGGTGAGAATCATGTAAGTCTAAAATGTCTGGACTTGCTAACTGGGGCTGCCTCCTCCCCACGCGGTTAGCCATGCCTGGCCCCCTCTTCCTTCTCTTGGCCTTTGGAATGGACTCTGCCTTGACAGTTACCGAGTGGGAATTCCAGGTACAACACACTTGGGACGATCAAGGTATTATCAATAAGACTGCTTGGGACAGGCGCTCCTCATGTCACTCTGCAGTTTGACCATTCGGGGTACCTGAGCAGCCCTCTGGTCAATCTTTGGCCCCTCAGAGCTGCACCCGCACGACCTCTAATCCAGTCACATTTACCATCAGAAACTCATCTCTCTCTCTCTGGCTGTCCACCCAACAGGCAGCTATCTGAGTAAGTGCCTGGGGTACAGGCCCTGGGGGTATTATAGAAATACTTAAAGTTTATCATAACCCGCCCCCTACTCGACCAGTCCTGAAAATTTTGGCCCCAGTAATTTCATGCTCTCCTTCCCCAAGCCCCCAAGTGCCAGTTTTAATCAACTCTACTTTTCATTTTCTGGCCTCCCTGGACCCCACCCAAAATAACTCTTACTGGCTCTGCCTCCCACTGTTAAGACGGGTCATAGTCACCATTCTGGTACCACCCTCATTCCAGGTCAATTATACCTCTGTCCATGTCACTCCTCTCCACAATTCTCCAATGTCTCTCTCCTCTACACGCCTAACCTCACCTTGGCTCCCAGTGCCTCTGCCCGGTGCGCCCCCCCCCCCCCCCGCTGGGATGTTTGTCCTCTGTGGAGACACTGTGTTCTCTTGCTCACAGCCCTATACACAAATCTCTTAAAATCTTGCTACTCTGGATCCTCCCGTTTCTAAAACTCATCATACTGCTATGTTTAATCCTGGCCTCTGCGCCCTGTGTTTTATGCTTTCTCAGGGAACGTGCATCCACCATCGCTCGAGTGGCAATTAATCAGATATTCCTGTACCCCTACGCACCCCTTCCCCAAGACCCTCTGACCAGATGCCCCAGATCAATGCCCTTTAACAGCCTGAAGCAGCCAGAGCGGTCGTCATCCCTTATCCCTTTAAGGTTGGAATGTAAGGTCTGGGGGAAGGGAAAAGAAATATGGCGGAAACATTCCCTCCAGCAGGAACTGTCCTGTTGTCCACACCTGGCCCGCCATCACCAAGGGACTTTCCCTCCCTTCACCATTTGGCACGCCAGCCAGAGTTGAACAGAAACAGTGAACTTCATTGGCCAGACAAGGACCCGTGGTGACCACCTATTGGGCAACGGCCCTTTAAGAATGAGCAGCGCCCACCCTGGGTGTGACTCCTTGGGCCTCTGACCAGACTGAGGGACCTCACCTGAGAGCAAAGAATAAATTATGCTGGTTTTATTAAACCCCAAAGCCTGACTCTGGTATTTTCGCTTTTGCCGCCTCTGATCGCCACTGCTCCCAAATCAAACCTAACAGAGGCCAGAAGGGCTGCGCCTCCCCAAGCAGGCCTCAAGGTCATCCCAAAGACTAGAGTGATTCACTGAAATCAGCCAAGAAGTGGGTGGGTGGGGGTTGGGGGGCGGGGGAGATGGGTGTGTGTGGGGTGTCTTAAAGAGCTTTTGTTACAAAATTCCTTGAGGAGCTTCTTCTCTTGTCGCTTGACGTGACCTCTCCCGGATATACACAGGCACCAGTGTTGGACCCCAGGCTCTAAGACACACAGAGCTGGTGAGCTCATGGGCCCTGATTTAAACATTTAATAATAATAATAATGATAATAATGATAAATAGATATAAGTAATTCTTTGGAAAAGAAAAAAGACAATCGCTCGGACATGACTGTGTGCCCCAAATCCCGAGGGGACAGTGGTGGAGAAGGGACTGCAGCGCGGCCATTGACTCGCCACTTTGCCTCCTACTGTCTCTCTCCCAGGAGAGTACTTGGCCTATGTAAAACATGTAATAATCTAAAAAAAAAAGTGAAAGAAAGGAGAAGATCCTATGGTGGTAATGTAGTCAGATGTAACCCTGCACTCTTTAAACAGAAGTCTCCAGCTTTCTCCCATTTATCTTATTTTATTTTATTTTTTATTCCTTTTTAAAGAAAAAAATGTATTTACTTAGAAACATTCAGAATGTCAACAAAACAGCTGGAACTTTTTTTTTTCTTGCAATTACAGAGTGATATTCAGTTAAGAGAACAACAATTATTTCGTATAAGCTGCATCAGAGACAACCGAAGATGAAAAAGCTACCATCCCCATATATAACTAATTTGTGCTGTGCACCAACAAGAACCTGCTTTACATTTCCATGCCAATTTACACCCCCCTGTGACCGGGCCATGTAGACAACACAAGCTGGTGAAGAGGCTGCCTCCCATGTCTAAAGGCAAGGCCTGGATTGGGAAGAAACTACCAGGCAAGGCCCAGTTTACGAGCCGTCCTTGTGTCGTTGTACTGGCTGGTTTCAATTTCTCTGCTATGAGTTTTACTGTTATTACGGTACCATGCAAGGGTAAAATATCACCCCCAACCATTACAATAGAGCCAATTAGTGACCTTGTAGGAATGTGGCTTCCTAAGATGGCACTGGAGGGCCAGGAAGTTTGAGACTCCTCCACCTGTCTGTTTAAGCCAAAATTAACATATGTTAGGTCAAATTAGTATAAGCCAAATTAGCGTTAGTAGCATATGAAAACTAAGTTAGTTTAAGGCTAGTTTTATGCAAATACCCCTTGTTAAAGCTACAGGCCAAAGTTAACTCGTGCTAGGCTAAGTCAGCACATTCACTGGGAGATAAAACAAAAGAACTCACTAATTGACAGACTCAGCCAAAAAAATACAGAAACCTGTGAGTTTTTTAAGAAAGGAAAAGCCTGGCTGGCAATGACAGGATGAACAAACCTGAGGGCTCCAGGGAATGATTAACTATCTTAGCTGGGAGCTCTTATCAAAGCAACAGGTAGTTTTTAACTACAAAGAGTTTCTCATCTATGTGCTGTTGACTATGAAAAACTGCTGATAAAACATCCTGTGTTGTCTTCTGAGCTACAAAATCTTCTTCCTTTCCCATATGGGTAATAGGCTCACCTTCTTTAGCTGTAATATATAGATAGTCCATATATTAACTGTGACTTTACTTAACAAGACAAGATTCTATCTAGGCCTTTGTAACCAGCAATGTTGCCGCCCTGGCCCGGGACTGAAGTTATCAAACTCCCTGTCCGGTAATCAAGACTGAAGAAGAAAATGCACCAAACAGACTCCTTCGTTCTGAGAACTGTGTTTGGCTTCACCTGTTCAAACAAGACAGACATCATGTTTTATGATCACTGTTCCTGTGCCTTGAATTCCCTGTTTCATAGAGTAAATCTTTTATTTCCCCCTCACCCCTCCTACTCTTGTAAGACATCCCTCAATAAACACGTGTATTTGATAGCTGCTAGTGCTGCAGTCTGGAGCTCACTCTGGCTGTGGCCGGCTGAGAACATGCTAAGAGGCATTGAGGTCTTAGTCTAATTTCTGTTCCCGATCGCCCGTGTCGCCTTCCTGTGTACGAGTCTCAACTAACCCACCCCTGCCAAGGCGGGTCCCCGGCACCCCTACTGTACCAGGCAAGGTTAGTGGCTGTTGAAAATACACCAGGACAGGGCTATCTAAAGACACATTCGCTAGTGTGTTAACTATACAAAAAAAGACACTGTACAGGTTAAAAACAAATCCTACACAGCCTTACATTTCAATTTTTTTCTTTTAAAGGAGTGAGTTGTGTACAGGGGGGGTTAAATGCTTTATGGACAAGGGAAAAAAAACTGTGCTAGAACCAACTTATTCATCATCATCATCATCTTCTTCATCTTCATCCTCTTCCTCTTCTTCCTCATCTTCATCTTCCTTGTCTTCCTCCTCCTCCTCTTCCTCCTTCTTTTTCTTGCTCTTTTCAGCCTTGACAACTCCCTTTTTTGCTGCATCAGGCTTTCCTTTAGCTCGGTGTGCAGCAATATCCTTTTCGTATTTTTCCTTCAGCTTAGCAGCCTTCTTTTCATAAGGCTGTTTATCATCTGCAGCAGCGTTACTCCACAGTTCTCCCAGTTCCTTTGCAACATCACCAATGGATAGGTCAGGATGTTCTCCTTTGATTTTTGGGCGATATTCAGAACAGAACAAGAAAAAGGCCGAAGGAGGCCTCTTGGGTGCATTGGGATCCTTGAACTTCTGTTTTGTTTCCCCTTTAGGAGGGATATAGGTTTCATTTCTCTTTCATAATGGGCCTTGTCCGCCTTTGCCGTATCTTCAAACTTTCCTTTAGCAGACATGGTCTTCCACCTCTCTGAGTCCTTCTTAGAAAACTCTGAGAAGCTGACTGAAGCATCTGGGTGCTTCTTCTTGTGCTCCTCCCGGCAAGTTTGCACATAGAATGCATATGATGACATTTTGCCTCTTGGCTTAGGATCTCCTTTGCCCATGTCTAGTTATCTTTCCTCCAAGGCACAGAGTTGCCCAGTGCCCGTCCAGCTCTCACTTGCCCCTTGCCCTGGCGCTGTCTCTATGGAGCTCAATGTACTGCAATGGCTCCCATTTATTTTATTTTTGAAAAGACTAGGCCAGGGGCCAGCAGGTGGCATGGTGGTTAAAGTGGCTGGATCCCACAGGACTAACTTTGTGGTTGGAGTCCTGGACCCAAAGGCTTAAGGAAACATGCTGGGTGCATGTGTGTGTGCCCAACATCCTGACAGAAGAATGGAAGAGAAGGGATTGTAGTATGACCATCCCTCCTGGGGGTAGGGGTGGGGTGATTTCTCACTTTCCCTCTCTCTTGGCTCTCTCTGGTGAGCACACGTGCCCTATGGCAGAAATATAAAAATAAAATAAAAAAAACTAGGCCCAGCCTGATGGCATGGTCAGTAGCAAATGCAAGTCCAGAGCAGGAAGCCACAGGGCTGACCACATATTGGGATCCTGAGGTCAGCTGGAGAATACCAGAGCGCTTGTCATGGTGCCCAAGACCCTGAGCAGGGGTGAGGAAAGGGGATCAGGGTGTCATGACCCTGTTGGTGTCCTTTCCATTTGCACACTCATGCTTTCTCCATCAAAAATAAAGTAAACTTTGAAACAGGAAGTGTATTAATCCTGAAACAAAGGTACGGAAGTGCAACACACTTTTTTCTCCAGGAATACAACTTCCATGCCCTTTTACACAGATCAAATACAGTGCTATGATTTTTATCTCCTTGTTTCAAGCATGCAGAATATTAAGAGCAAGTATTAAAAAAAAGAGCAAGTATTTATCAATATTCTTTTTTTTTTTTACTTTTGATGAGGTTTTTGCTATAGGGCACGTGCGCTCGCCAGATAGACAGACTGAGACAGAGAGACAGAAAACGAGAAATCACCCCCCAGAGGGGATGGCCACGCCACAATCCCTTCTCGTCCATTCTCCTCTCGGGATCTTGGGCACGCACACACACGCGCCCTGTGTGAGTTTTTTTTTTTTTTCCAAAGATGAAAATTTATTTATTTACTTATTTTTACATTTTTCTACAAACGTTTACTTTACATAGCAAAAAATTTTAGTTCATACTCCATAATTCTTGACAGTTTACAAACAACTTTCAAAATTTCAAGAGATAATGTTCAAAATATGTCTTATAATTTTGTATAATTTTATAACTCTCTAACAACAGAAGCAGTATGGTTTCAAATATATATATATATATATATATATATATATATATATATATATATATATATATAAATTTTCTTTTTTTAGAGTTCAGACACTCGGTATATATTATATTAAGTGGGGACATACAATGCCTCTCCTTCATAGCATGGCTTGCTTCACTCAGCAGTAAGTCTTCCATATTCATCCATTTCCTTTCAAAAGCCAGGGTTTTGTTGTTTTTTATAGATGAATAGTATTCCATTGAGTATATGTGCCACAGTTTTTCTAACCATTCATCAGTTCGTGGGCATTTAGGTTGTTTCCATGACTTAGCAATCGTGAAAAGTGCCGCAATCAACATCGATGTGCAAGCACTTTTTCGATTAAGTATTCTTCTGTCCTTCGGGTAGATACCAAGGAGTGGGATTGCTGGATCATATGGTAGTTCTATTTGTAGATTTTTGAGGAATCTCCATCTCCACAGTGGTTGGACCAATTTACAATCCCACCAGCAGTGTAAGAGAGTTCCCTTTTCACCACACCCCCTCCAGAACTTATCATTTTTTGTTTTTTTAATCTTAGACATTCTGACTGGGGTTAGGTGATATCTCATTGTTGTTTTGATCTGCCTTTCTCTTACAATGAGGGATGTTGAGCATTTTGTCATATGCCTTTTAGCTATTTGTATGTCATCTTTAGAGAGTGGTTTTTTCAGCTCATTCTCCCATCTTTTAATAGGATTGATTGTCTTTTTCCGGAACAGCTGCTTGAGTTCCTTGTGAATTCTGGTTATCAGTCCCTTGTCTGATGTATAGTTTACAAAAATATTTTCCCATTCTGAGGGCTGTCTGCTCACACTAATCACTGTGTCTTTTGCCATGCAGAAACTTCTTAGTCTGATGTAATCCCACTTGTCTATTTTAGGGATCATAGACTGTGTGTTGGGAGTCTTATTTAAGAAGTTTTTCCCTACCCCAATGTCTCCCAGATTTTCCCTGGTGTTTTCCAGGAGCAGTTTTATAGTTTGAGGTCTTAGATTTAGATCTTTGATTCACTTTGACTTGATTTTTGTCAGAGGTGAGAGGTAGGGGTTCAGATTCATATTTCTGCAAGTGGAGATCCAGTTTTGCCAGCACCATTTGCTGAAGAGGTTTTCCTTTTCCCACTGAATTGACTGGTACCCCTTGTCAAAAATCAGTTGGCTGTATGTTTGAGCATTCATTTCTGGGGACTCTATTCTGTTCCATTGGTCCACCTGTCTGTTTCTGTGCCAATACCATGCTGTTTTGATTACCACAGCTTTGTAGTATATTTTTGGGTCAGGGAGTGAGATGCCGCCCACTCCACTCTTCTTGTGCAGAACTGCTTTGGCAATATGGGGTCTTTTATGATTCCAGACAAACTTCATGATTGTCTTTCCTAGATCTGTGAAGAATGTGTCTGGTACTTTGATTGACATTGCATTAAATAGGTAGATTAATTTGGGTAAAATTGCCATTTTGATTATATTCATTCTTCCAATCCAGGAACATGGGATGTCCTTCCACTTTTTTTGTGTCATTTTCAATTTCTTTTTTTATCTTCTCATAGTTTTCCTTGTGGAGGTCTTTAACTTCTTTAGTTAGATTTATCCCTAAGTATCTTATACTTTTTGTGGCTATGGTAAATGGTACAATTTTTTTCAGTTCTATCTCAGTCTGCCTGTTGTTCATATACAGAAATGCTATAGATTTCTGGATATTAATTTTGTATCCTGCAACGTTACTGTATTCATGTATTACTTCCAGAAATTTTTTTATGGAAACCATTGGGTCTTCTATGTATACAATCATGTCATCTGCAAATAGAGTTTCACCTCTTCTTTTCCTATTTGAATGCCTTTTATTTTTTCCTCTTTTCTGATTGCAATGGCCAAGACTTCTAGTACTATATTGAAGAGGAGTGGAGAAAGCGGACATCCTTGTCTTGTACCCGCTTTTAGTGGAAAAGCTTTCAGCTTTTCTCCATTGAGGATGATGTTCGCTATGGGTTTTTCATAGATAGCTTTTATTGTGTTGAGAAATGACCCTTCTTTGCCAATTTTGCTGAGAGTCTTGATCATGAAGGGATGTTGTATCTTATCAAATGCTTTTTCTGCATCAATTGATATGACCATATGCTTTTTATCTTTCTTCCTATTAATATGGTGTATTACATTTATGGTTTTGCATATGTTGAACCAACTTTGCATTCCTGGGATAAAGCCTACCTGATCATGATGTATAATCTTTTTTATAAGTTGTTGTATACGATTTGCTAGTACCTTGTTGAGAATCTTCGCATCTATATTCATCAGGGATATTGGTCTATAGTTTTCCTTCCTTGTCCTGTCCTTATCTGTTTTAAGGATAAGGGTGATAGAGGCTTCATAGAATGAATTAGGGAGAGATTCCCCCTTTTGGATATTTAGAAATAACTTGAGAAAAATGGGGGTTAACTCTTCTTTGAAAGTTTTGTAGAATTCAGAGGTGAATCCATCAGGGCCAGGGCTTTTCTTTTTGGGAGGTTATTTATAACCGATATGATCTCCTGACTTGTTATGGACCTATTCAGACTTTCTATATCCTCCTGGCTCAATCTAGGTAGATTATACATGTCCAGGAATTTGTCCATCTCATCCAAATTATCTTGTTTCTTGGCATACAGATGTTCGTAGTATCCTCTAATAATGTTTTTTATTTCTACTATGTCTGTTGTTATTTTGCCTGCTTCATTGCAGATCTGATTCACCTGGTTCTTTTCTCTCTTCTTCTTAATAAGTCTTGCTAGTGGTGTATCAATTTTGTTTATCTTTTCAAAGAACCAGCTTTTACTTTCATTTATTTTCTGTATAGTTTGTTTATTTTCTATTTCATTTATTTCTGCTCGTATCTTTATTATTTCCTTTTTCCTGGAGTTTTTTTGGATCTTTTTGCTGTTGCTTTTCCAATTCTGTGAGGCATGATGTTAGGTGATCCATTTGCCTTCTTTCCATGCTCCTCCTATGTGCACTAATTGCTATGAACTTCCCTCTTATGACTGCTTTAGCAGTGTCCCAAAGATTATGGAAACTCGTGTCCTCATTGTCATTGGCTTCCATGAACCTTTTGATTTCAGTCTTTATTTCTTCAGTAGTTGTGGAGTCATTCAGGAGTAGGTTATTAAGTTTCCATGTATTTGAGTATTTTTGAGGATTTCTCTTGAAATTAAACTCAAGTTTAATTCCATCATGGTCGCTGAAGATGCTGGGTATAGTTTCTATGCTTTTGAATCTGTAGAGGCTTGCTTTGTGCCCAATAATGTGGTCAATCTTCGAGAATGTTCCATGTGGCGGCGAGAAAAAAGTGTATCCTGAGGTTTTGGGATGGAAAGTTCTATAGATGTCTGTTAAGTCCATTTGATTTATGATATCATTTAGATCCTTTATCTCTTTACCTATTTTTTGTCTAGATGATCTATCCAGGGGGGATAGTGCAGTGTTGAGGTCTCCAACAATTAGTGTGTTGCAGTCTATCTCCCTTTTTAGATCTAGCAGTCTTTCCTTCACATATTTGGGTGCTCCTGTGTTAAGCGCATAGATATTAATAAGTGTTATATCTTCTTGGTCGATTGATCCTTTTACTACAATATAGTGCCCTTCTTTGTCTCTTCGAACAGTTTTTGTTTTAAAGCCTATTTTGTCAGAGATTAGTATTGCGACTCCAGCTCTTTTTTGGTTCCCATTTGCATGGAAAATCTTTTTCCAACCCTTCACTTTCAGTCTATGTATATCTTTATCCATGAAAGTGGGTTTCCTGTAGGCAACAGATAGAGGGTTTTTGTTTTTTAACCCATTCAGCCAGTCTGTGTCTCTTGATTGGAGAGTTTAATCCATTAACATTCAATGTTGTTATCGATGTTAATGGATCTGTCCCGATGTTTAAGTTGGCCATTGTCTTAGTTGCCTTTTACTCTTTTGTTTCTGGCTGTTACTTCTTCAGTTTTCCTGGAACAGCACTTTCTTCAGGGTTTCATGGAGAGCTGGCTTGGTGCTGGCAAATTCTTTCAGGTTTTGTTTGTCTGAGATCCTGGCCCAGGGGTCGAAAGATGGGAGTGTGTTGTGGTAGGATGGAGGGCGTTCCTGGCTGAAAGAGGGGTGTCTGGCTTGGGAGTCCCGGGGCAGAAGCTACTGGGGGCAGTCCTCCCTCGCAGATCCTGGCCCAGGGGTCAAAACCCCCAGCGTGAGTTTTAAGCCACCAGGTCCAGGACGCGAACCGTGGTCGACTACATGGGAGTCCAGAGACATAGCCATTACGCTAACTGTTGGTCCCAATATTCTTTACATGCCTAACCCCGTTATATCCTTTTAAGATCAAAGGTAATTCTGTTATCAATAATAAAATAATAATCGAGTTTGGATTTAGAACATGGTTGTCATCAAATTATAATAAATGATGGAGAATATGAAAATAGGATATATGCGTTTCTTCCTTAACACATTAGTCACATCTGGGAGCAGGTCTCACAACTAGGATGGTCTAGGCTTCAGAGAAATCTTTAAAATGACCTTGTCTACATACTTCCCCCAGGGACCAGCAGATGACATAATGGTAACATTGCTGAACTCCCTCGGTCTCAGTTTGAATCCCAGATGTAGTAGCTTAAACCTCATGGTATGTGTGTATGCACTTGTGCACAAAATCGTGAGAGGAGAATGGAGGACAAGGGATTGCAGTGTGGCCATCCCCCCCACCCCGCCCCCAGTGAATTATTTTTTCCTTTCTGTTTCTCTGTCTCTCTCTCTCTCTGTCTCCCTGGCCAGTGCAGACTCCTATAGCAAAAATCTCTTTTTTTAAAAAAAGTAATAAAATGCATCCCTCACCCTCACCCCTACCACCAATCTTTTGGCGCAGACACATTTTCCTCCATGAGGATTATACCTGATAGTAGAACAATGGTTGTGGTCGTCCGTCTATGTAATTGAAATATGTGCTCCTGGGCGAGCGCCCTGTCTGGTTCTGACCACTTGTACATCCAGATCTGCCGTAGTCCTGGTACAGAGCAAGGGCTCAATAACCGTGGGCTGAGTGAACGGCGGCATGTCAGTCAGCACAGTGCTTTTCAGAAGAATTTGATACTGTATGGGATTTTTTTTTTTGAGAGATTTTTGCTATAGGGCTTGTGTGCTCTGCAGACATACAGAGAGAGACAGAGAGACAGAAAGAGAGAAATCACCCCCGCACGGGTAGCCACTTCACAATACCTTCTCCTCCATTCTCCTCTCGGGATTTTGGTCTTGCACGCACACATACTGGGCCTGAATTTTTTTTTTTTTTTTTGTAGAGGTTTTTGCTATAGGGCGCGTGCGCTCGCCAGAAAGACACAGAGAGAAAGACAGAGAGAGACAAAGAGATAGAAAGCGAGAAATCACCCCCCGGGGGCATGGCCACGCTGCAATCCCTTCTCCTCCATTCTCCTCTTGGGATCTTGGGCACGCACATGCGCCCAGCGTGAGTTTAAGCCGCTGGGTCTGGGACTCGAACTGTGGTCGACTAACATGGGAGTCCAGCGACATAGCCATTATGCTAACTGCTGGTCCCCGGGCCTGAGTTTTAAGCCAGCAGGTCTAGGACAAAAAGTGCAGTCCACTGTGACTGTTCGGGAGTCTACTGGCATAACCACTGTGCTCTCTGCTGGTCACAGGGAGGATTTTTTTTAAAGTGTTTATTCTGGGGACAGAAGGTGTCACAGTGTAACACAACATTCCACAAGGCTGACCCACTTGGGCAGGTCCTGAGCTCACATCTAAAGACCTCCCTAAACCCAGCCTCAAGCATGCTGGTGATCTGGGATAGGTGAAGTCGGGGTGGATCATGTTAGCAGGGCCTTATTGGGGTACCTATCTCTCTGCCTCTCTCACTTTCTCTCTGTCTCTTTGATTCATGGAAGAAATACATAAACTTAAAATATCATGGCTGACATCACTGGTTGAATCCCAGACCTGGCAGTTTGAGATTTTAACTGGGCCTGTGTGTGCACGCCCAGAAGCCCTACAGGATAGAAAAAAGGAGAAGGGATTGCAGCATGACCATGCCCCATTAGGGGGTACTTTTCTCTCTGTCTCCATCTCTCTCTGGTGAATGTATGCACCCTCTGACGAATTAACAAAAAAAAATTCAATGAATATGAAGGTTTATGCTTAATGACGACTGAGTACAACGAACGGCACTTGAGGTTACCTAAAATACAAGAATACTTAAACATATAACACTTATGCAGAAATATCTGAATATCAACCTGGAAGAAAAACACTAAAGAATACATCAGTACATACATCTCCGGATAAACAGTGCAGAAGGTAATTCTCTACCCCAATTCCCGGCTGTCCACTGTGAACCCAGGCAGGGAGGGGACAAGGCCCAAGCAGGTCCCTCAGCCTTCTCTTGTTTCCAGGAGGGCCTTTCAGATTCAGATCCCGGTACAGACAGTGCCTTGCCCAGAGGGCCTGCTCTCCTCTCAGGGACAACTAAGGGATCCAGCCTCTCCAGGGTTGGAGCGGAGACCTTCCTAGAAATAACAGATCAGTCCCTTCCACTCTGGCACCCCCTTGGTATCCTGGGGGCACTTTTTCTCCCTGGCCTTGTTCTTTACCTCACACCTGCTGTGTCTGAGGTCTGACTCCAAGTTTTCTGAGTCACTTATCCTCTACCCAGGTCAGGACACAAGTCCTTGTTTTTCTCTCAGAAACCTGGGGCCTCCTACCCTGGGCTGTTTCACCTGATTCCAGAACTTTCCAGGGAAGCCATTGTCCCAGAGCTCTGAGTCCAGGCTGGTGTCCAGGCTTGTGCTCCCTGCATTTATCCCAGTCGTCCTCTCCATTCTTAGGATGGTCACGTGAGCACTGCTCCCATGAGGAGTGCCCCGTACCTGTATTTCCTGACTCTTCCCCTCAGATCCCCGAAGACACACAATACCCGCCACCCCATTTCTGACCATGAGGCCACCCTGAGGTGGAGCCCTGGGCTTCTCCCCTGCGGAGATCACCTGACCTGGCAGCGGTATGGGGAGGACCATACCCAGGACATGGAGCTGGTGGAGGGACGGAACCTTCCAGAAGTGGGCGGCTGTGGTGTTGCCTTCTGGAGAGGAGCAGATACATGTGCCATACTTAGCATGGGGGCTGCCTGAGCCCCTCACCCTGAGATGGGCTTAGAGGGGGTTGGACTCAGGGACCAGCAGTTGGTGTAATGGCTATGTCGCTGGACTCCCATGTAGTTGACTGCGGTTCGAGTCCCGGACCCGGTGGCTTAAACTCACGCTGGGTGCGTGTGCGTGCGTGCCCAAGATCCCGAGAGGAGAATGGAGGAGAAGGGATTGTGGTGTGGTCATCCCCCCTGGGGGGATGATTTCTCGCTTTCTGTCTCTCCTTCTCCCTCTGTCTTTCTGGCCTGTCTCTCTGTCTCTCTGTGTCTTTCTGGAGAGCACATGCGCCCTATAGCAAAAACCTCTCAAAAAAAAAAAAAAAAAAAAAAAAAAAGAAGGGGGTTGGACTCAGAGCCTCTGGTCAGGGAAAGCAGGAGCCATTCTGGAGACTCTGAGCAGGGTCAAGGCTGACATTGGGGATAAGGGCCTCTCTCCTTCCATTCCTTTCTCAGAGCCCTCTCCTCAGCCACCATTCCCGTTGACATCATTGCTGGCCTGGTTATCCTTGGCGCTGTGGTCACTGTGGTGTGGAAGAAGAGCTCAGGTAGGAGGGTCGAGGTCTAAGTGACCTTGTCCCCGGTAGAGGAGTTGAAAACCCATCTCTGGCTCTGTCGCTGTTGAGACCTCATCCCCACAGGTGCTTCCCGGCTGAGACAGTGCAGGCCAACATTTATAAGGGACTTCAAAAAGTTCATGGGACCAGCCAGGTGGCATGGTGGTTAAGGTGGCTGGATCTCACATCGCCCACTGAGTGTTTTGCGTCCCAGACCTGGTGGCTTGGAAAACATGCCGGGCATGTGTGCATGAGTGCCCAAAATCCAAGAGGAGAACAGAGGAGAAGGGATTTTGGTGTGGTCATCTCCTCTGGGTGCTTTCTATTTCTCTCTCCTCTCTTCCTCCCCACTCCCATCTTTGCCCCAGTGAAAGCACCCACCCTGTAGGAAAACAACAACAAAAGCAAAAACATTGTTTATGGAAAATTTGATTTAAAGTGCAAATTTAATTTGGTACAAAAAATTTTAAAATCAATACTATTTTCTTTTTGCCTTTTTTGTTTTTAGTTTTTTGCTGTACAGCTCATGAGTTCACCAGAGAGAGACAGACAGAGGGAAAGTGAGAAATCACCTGCTGGGAGAATGGCCATGCTGCAATCCTTTTTCCTCCATTCTTCTCGCAGGATTGTCGGCATGTAGATGAGCCTGGCATGATTTTCAATCCACTGGGTCCGGGACTTGAGCTGCAGTCAGCCATGTGAAATCAAGCTGCCTTAACCTCCACACCATCTGCTGACTCTAAACATATTTTTATACACACACACAAATCTATTCATAATCTAAGGCAGAAATACTCATGATAATTAGTCTCGTTTCTTTTCTTTTTAGAGGTTTGTTTGTTTGTTTGTTTGTTTTTTGCTATAGGGTACGTGCACTTGCCAGAAAGACAGAGAGACAGAAATTGAGAAATCACCACCCCAGTGGGGATGGCCACATCACAATCCCTTCTCCTCTATTCTCCTCTCGGGATCTTGCACATGCATGCCCACATGTCTGACATGAGTTTAAGCCACCAGGTCCGGAACTAGAACCACAGTCAGCTACATGGGAGTCCAGCAACATAGCCATTACACCAACTGCTGGTCCCCAAATTAGTCTCATTTCTTTAACTGGTCATGTGGTTATAGCTACCTTTATTTATTTTCTTTAGAGAGATTTTTGCTATAGGGCACATATGCTCCCTGGAGAGACAGAAAAAGAGAGATAGAAAGCAAGAAACCACCCCTCCGGGGGGATGACCACGCGACAAACCCTTCTCCTCCATTCTCTCATGATCTTGGGCATGCAAGCACATATGCCCGGCGTGAGTTTTAAGCCACCATGTCAGAGACTCGAACCATGGCCGACTATATGAGAGTCCAGCAACATAACCATTACACCATTTGTTGGCCCCTATAGCTACCTTTTTAAGTACCTTCTTTCACTACCTACTCTGGCTTCAACAGGCACCTTAGGTAGTCATGATTCTTCACTGCTAGACTTCATTTTTTTCTTTATTTTTTTATTTAATATTATTCTAATTTTGTTCTAATTTGCTATGGGCATATGTGCTCACTAGAATGAGACAGAGAGAGGGAAAGTGAGGAAGCAAGCCACCAGGTGTAGGACTTGAACCTCAGTCGGACATGTGGGAGTCCACCACGCTACCTGCTGGCCCTAGACTTCATTCTTGATGGGTCTGGGCCATTCCTAGCTTTTGCCTGTATTAGGCTGTTACAGTTTTATGCTGACCTTGATCACAGGGCCTGGTAACACTAAGAGGTGCCCTCAGGGATCTGCTGTAATCAGGACACGTGGTCTCGGCAGGCCCTGCAGCAGTGGTCAAGCCCTGTGCGTAGGAAGCTGGATCACACAGGGCTTCGTGCAGTCTGAGTCCTGGCCTGAGCTGTGAAACGTACCAGGCACATGTGATGAATGCTCAAAATCCTGACAGGATGAAGAAATAGAGGAAAAAGGATTGCAGCGTGACCATGCTCCTTTGAGGGGTGCTTTCTCTCTCATTCTGTCTCTTTCTCTCTCTCCTCTGTCTCTGGCAAATGCACACTCCCTCTGGCCATGATAATAATAATAATAATAATAAGAATAAGAATAATAAAGACTTACTTCCTTTACCTTCATTATGGTGAGTGATAGGATCAGTCACCGCAATTAGCGCAGTAACTGCCGATTCCGAAGAATGAGGAGCTCAAAGTGGCTGAATGAAGGTCTAAACTTGCAGTTTAGAGTGTGTCCTGGTGATAACATTCCTTCCTCTGGGACTGAGATGCCTGGCCAGACGATCATAAAGTTGTAGGACGAGGAATGGCCTTAGTGACACACTAGGGTATGAATGGTGCCACTCTCATTTACAATCCTTGGTTTTTGACCATAGGAGAAACAGCAAAGTGCTGGCTGCTTATTCAAAGCATAAACCTTGGAGAACCTTCCCCAGCCATGCAAGGTAATACCACCTACCTGGTCCTATAATTGAGTCTTTTTTTTTTTTTTTTTTTTGGAGAGGTTTCTCGCTATAGGGCGCGTGCGCTCGCCAGACAGACAGAGAGAGACAGAGAGATAGAAAGCGAGAAATCACCCCCCAGGGGGGATGGTCACGCCGCAATCCCTTCTCCTCCATTCTCCTCTCGGGATCTTGGGCACGCACGCACACGCGCCCGGCGTGAGTTGTAAGCCACCGGGTCCGAGACGCGAACCGCGGTCGACTACATGGGAGTCCAGCGACATAGCCATTACGCTAACTGCTGGTTCCCTACTATAATTGAGTCTTGAAACATCCACTCCACTATTGCTAGAGTAGTAGCTGCTTCTAGGTTGTGGAAACATGGTCATACCAATGGAACCATGAGGACAGGCCCATTTTCACACTTCTGTGGCTGTGAAGTGAGTTCCTTGGACAGTAGCAATGCTGTGTGGAATACCATGATGGTGCGTACGGCTTTATACGTCCACTGATGACAATTTTGTCAGAAGCAGTCAATGCAAAGAAAGAAAACCTAGTCCAGATTAAATATCTAGTCCAGTAGGAACAAAACACTTCCTCCCATGACAGGACCATCCACAACCATCTACTTGCTAATTACCCCAGGGAATGTTGCCGAATTGGAGACCGAGTGTGGGTCTCTGCTCCTGACCGACTGGGTGCTCAGCAATGGATGCAGCCAGACTGGCCTTGATGATTGAAGTCCATGTCCCTGAGCCCCTGCACAACCTCTATCCATGAGCCTACTGGGTGTTGACAGCGGTGGCTGGGGAAAGAAGCTCACTGGTATCCACAGAATGAGTCACCCTATCCACTTGATTATTAAAACTCAATCCTCAAATGTCCTAGTCATTGATTTTCCATATTATGTCCTTTCCAACTCTCCTTGACAAAACATAGACCACATCCCATGTTTGGTATAGAACCTTGACATTTCTCCCTCAAAGCAAAATGCTCAGCCAGGTGCACCTCTCCAGTTTCTACCCACTGGGAGGATTTCCCGTCACCACTGTCCTTCAGGGACGTCCACCCCAGAAAGGAGCTATAGTCCCATAACTGTTCATTTTGTGTGGTGGCTGAATATCATGGACAACCATATATTAACCTGGGCTCAGTCTCCTCTTCCTCTGTCAAATGATTGTAGGGAATCGCCATTGAAACCATAGCACGAGCCTGAGTGAGCAGCTAGTGCAGCAGAAGAGAGACCATGGACATTTGGGGCACTTCTTCTTGTAAGTTACTTTTGCCTTCAGGGTCTTCCAGGGTCCTACCAATCATATGCCGGTACCATTTTAGGGTGGAGCGCTTCTAGGTATGGCCAGCTTATAACTTGGTGGGTCAGATAACACACAGTGCAGGAAGGGATTCTGAGGTCAAGGGTAACTCGATGGCCCACGGTCAAATGTTCTACCTCTGCTAAGGCCTAAGGAGGGCCAAAAGCTATTTTTCAAAGAAGGATAATTATCTGCAGAGGACAGCAGGACACTGCTCTGAAATCTTAAGGGCCTGCTCTGTGATTTACCTATAGGGGTAAAGACTCCAAACGACATTCCTGTCCTGCTGTTGGACCTTGTTCGACCATGGGGCAGAGGAACAGAGAAACTCACACAGCAGCCGGGACCGGTCACAGAGCCGTCTCTGGTTCTGGGCTCCACTCAAAAGTAGAAGTTTTTCAGGTCTTTCGGTAAATGGGCCAGAGTGGCACATACAAATAAGGACTATGTCATCTTCTAAACTGAAAATACCCCAGTAGGCATCCTGCCTCCTCTCTTAGTATCAGAGGGGCCAGATACTACAAATCATCCTTCACCTTAGAGGAATTATTATGGAGAACAGGCCTTCTTCAAGAGACAGCTCCACGGCTCCTGCGATCTAGCCATTTTGGGGGAAACGGAGAAATGAAGAGGTCCCACTGATAATTCAGCCTCCAGCGTACATGATTGAACTTCTACGTTTGGGAAGAAACCGACCATCCACCAGATGACTAGAAATCGCTGCAGGACCACAAGACATATGGGGAAGCAGGAAAATACGTCTCCTCCAAGGGAAAAGGATAACTCCTCTTCATCCACACACAGTTCAATGGAAATCATGGAAATGTCTGATAAAGAATTCAGAACATTCATAATGGCAAAGCTTACAGAGATGGAAGAGAAGAGAGACAAGGAACTGCTGAAGAGGAAGGAGAAAGGAGTTGAAGAGTTCCAGGAGGTGAGGAAATTCATGCAAGATCTAAAAGAGGAATTTCACACTTTACAAAAGAATCAGATGGAACTGTTAGAGATGAAGGCTATAATACAAGAAGTAAAATTTCCCTTCAAAGTATTAAAAGCATATTAGATCACACAGAAGATAGAATCTCAGACATAGAAGAGAAAATTGCTGGCCTAGAAAAATCCACCACGAAGACTGAGAAAATGACCCAAAAATTTGAGAATAATATACGAGAAATACTAGGTACAATTAAACGTCCGAACATCCAGATAATAGGCATCCCAGAGGCGAAGAAACTCATAAGGGCAATGATAATCTATTCCATGAAATCCTGCAAGAAAACTTTGCAAACCTGGAGAGGCACTCAAAGATCCAGTCCCAAGAAGTACAGAGGACCCCAAATAGAATCAACCCAAGAAGATCTTCTCCAAGACACGTTATAGCCAGATTGACCAAAACCACAGACAAAGACAAGATATATCAGACTAACGGCAGACCTCTCATCAGAAACAATGCGAGTGAGAAAAGAATGTGAAAATATATTCAAAGTATTAAGGGAAAAGCAATTTCAACTGAGAATTCTGTACCCAGCAAGATTATCATTCATTTGGGGAGAAAAGACATGAACTTTCCCAGATAAACAAAACCTGAAAGAATTTACCAGCACCAGACCAGATCTCCAAGAAGTTCTTAAGGGAGTGCTATGTCAGTAAAATTAAATGCAGACACACAGAAATAAAAGTTCAGAAACTAAGAAAATGGGCAACTTAATTGTAGGGACAAAGTCTGGAGTTGAGTATTATATCCCATAGTTCAATCTGGAAGATCGAACCTCAACAGAAATTGAAGAAAGATTAAGTACAAGAGACTGAACTGATGAAACAGCATTCTGTGACTTGACTAAAATATTGCTGCTTTTCTTCTTAGCTTTGTTGTCTGGTTTTAAGGATTTTTGTCCTGTCTTGAGCTGTCAATAGATTCGTGTACCTACTATTTGAACAGAATACTAACCTGTTTCTAGGCTTTAAGTTTCAAGGAAATATCCTTACCAGTTCAAAACTGCTTTTCTTGAAACCATCAGCTGAACTTGCTATTGAAAGTAGTTAGATTACTTATGATATTGTGTGATCAACAAAGTGTTGGAAAAGGAATTAAAGACAACTGTAGACAGCAGAGATAGTGTAATAAGAGAGTGGAATAGGGCAGAGGGTTAGACATGGGGTAAAAAACATACATATATGAAAGTAGAATGGAATATTATGGATGATAACATGCATGATTAAGCCACTACGCAGTTTATTCTAGATGGGAAACCACATTTAGTATGTTGTGATGATGCTCAGGGAATGAATGTAAATTAATAAAAAAAAAATTTCAGAAGAAAAAAACCCCACTAAAACTGTTATCTAAATTAAAAAAAAAAAAAAAAAACTGTATTTGATGACCACAGTAAGCTATATAGCTCCAGCTAGGTATTGTTTCATAGTACGTTCATTCTACTCACTGAGGTTTATGCCTAAAGTCAGACATGGACTCATGTGTATGTATATATCAGCTGCACTTGCTATTGCAAATATTTAGACAAATTAAGTTCATTAGCAAATCAATTAAATGGGGGGGGGGAGAAGGCATAGAAAGCAACCATGGATACCAGAGACAATGTGGGAGGAGGGGTGAACAGGGCAGAGGGTTAGGGAAAGGGAATCAAGGATGGGGGAAAAAAAAAAGCAAAATATACAAGACATAAGGAATGGAAAATTATTTGTATGTTGTTGATGTGATTTATTGCACCAATAGACAGTGTATTTTGGATGGAAAATTCATTTTGTATACTATAATGATGTATAGTGAATTAATGTAAAAAAAAAGACAAAAAAGAAAAAAGAAAAGAAAACCAGTATTAACTTAAATCAAAGAAATGCGGGACCAGCAGTTAGCATAATGGCTATGTTGCTGGACTCCCATGTAGTAAACCGCGGTGCGAGTCCCTGGCCCCGAGGCTTAAACTCACGCCGGGCACGTGTGTGTGCGTGCCCAGGATCCTGAGAGGAGAATGGAGGAGAAGGCATTGAGGCGTGGCCATCCCCCCTGGGGGGGTGATTTCTCAGTTTCTGTCTCTCTGTCTGTCTCTGTCTTTCTGGTGAGCACATGTGCCCTATAGCAAAAAAACCTCTCCAAAGAAAAAAAAGGAAAAGAACAAGAAAAAAAAAAGAAATCCTAAGGAACTTTCCTTAAAACTTAAAGCTAGAAAACAGGTTAGGATTCTGTTCAAATGATAGGTACATGAACCTATCCATATCTCAAGACAGGACACAAATCCTTACAACCAGATAACAAAGTCTACAAGAAAATCAGCAATGTTTCAGTCAAAAGTCATAAAATCGTACTTCACCAATTCAGTCTCATGTACTTTATCTTCTGTTGTGGTTTGATTTTCCCGATTAAATTCTGGGATATAATATTTAACTCTAGACTTGTCCCTTTGATTAAGTTGGCCATTTTCTTAGTTTTCTAACTCTTCTTTCCATGTGTCTGTATTTAATTTTCCTGATATAGCACTCCCTTGAGAACTTCTTAGAGATCTGGTCTGGTGCTGGTAAATTCTTTCAGGTTTTGTTTATTTGAGAATGTTCTTGTCTTTTCTTCCCACATGAAAGATAATCCTGCCGGGTACAGTATTCTTGGCTGAAATCGCTTTTCTCTTAACACTTTGAATATATTTTCCCATTCTTTCCTCGCTTGCATTGTTTCTGATGAGAGGTCTGCTGTTAGCCTGATGGGATATCCTTTGTAGGTAACTTGATGTTTTTCTCTTGCCAATCTTAGTATCTTGTCTTTGTCTGTGGTTTTGGTCAACCTGGCTATAATGTGTCTTGGAGAAGATCTTCTTGGGTTGATTCTATTTGGGGTCCTTTGTATTTCTTGGGACTGTATCTTTGAGTACCTCACTAGGTCTGGAAAGTTTTCTTGCAGGATTTCATGGAATAGATTATCAATGCCCTTATGAGTCTCTTCGCCTTCTGTGTCCCGACCTGCAGGACAGTCTAACAGGTTTCCTGAGGGAAGGAGTGAGAGACGGGATGAACGGCGCAGTGTTACATGAGGGAGATGACGCAGTGTCACAACTCTTCAGGGTCATCTGGAGACGACGCAGTGTTACAACTCTTCATGATCATCCAGAGACAACTCAGTTTACAACTCTTCAGGGTCATCTGGAGATTGTGGGCCAGGGATCGTAGTTATATACATGCTGGTGGGCGGTGATTGGTTGTTCTATATGTAAATAAAGGATTGTAAAAGATGAGTTATGATTGGTTGCTTTTGTGGAACAATCATGAGGTGCCGGATATGCAAATCTGAGGGATTCTAAGCTCACCGATTTGCTATGGGAAGTGGCCAATCAGAGTATGGTTTTGAAGGTGACGTTTTGAAGGGGAGCCAATCATGGCCTTGGGCATTGTGTAATTGTCTGCTGAGAAAATGAAACCTAAGGGTGATATTCACTGGTGCACAGCCTCCCACATTCTGGAATGTCAATTATCCGGATGTTTGGATGTTTGATGGTATTTAGTATTTCTCTTATATTATTTTTCATTTTTTTTGGAAATTTTCTCAGTCTTCATGGTGGATTTTTCTAGGCCAGCAATTTTCTCTTCTACGTCTGAGATTCTATTTTCTGTATGATCTAGTCTGCTTTTAATACTTTCAAGGGAGATTTTGACTTTCTTTATTATAACCTTCATCTCTAACAGTTCCGTTTGATTTTTTTTGTAAAGTGTGTAATTACTCTTTTAGATCTTGCAAGAATTACCTCATCTCCTGGTACTTGTCAGCTTCTTTCTTCTGGGCCCAGCTGCCACGTGAAATCGTGCCGGGGTCCAGCCTCGGCCGGGGTGGGTTGACTCATCGGAGGCGGCACAGGTGAACAGAATTATGCTAAAACATCATTATTTTTTAACATGTTTTTAGCCAGCTACAGTCAGAGCAAAAAAAACTCCGGACTACAGCCCTGTGGGTATTAAAACATGCGTATTTATTGAGGGAGGTTTAGGAAGTAAAGGGGGTGAGGGGTAGTAAAAAATCTACTCTAAGGAACAGGGTATACAAAGCATGGAAACAATGATTATAAAACATGCTGTTTGTCTTGTCAGATTAGGTAAAAATCAATCGCAGTTTTTAGGATTAGGAAGTCCATTTGTCTGTTGTATCTTCTTCTTAGATCTTGATTACTGGGAAGGGTCTTTTGAAGAGGGGGGTTGCAGGATGTTTGATAGCCTCAGTCCCAGGCCAGTTTGATAACTTCAGTCCCGGGCCAGGGCGGTAACATTGCTGATTACAAAGACCTAGATAGAAATCTTGTCTTGTTAAGTAAAGACACAATTAATATGTGGACTATCTATATATTATAACAATAGAGGGTGAGTCTATTATCTATATGGGAAAGGAAGATGATCTTGTAGATCAGGAGACAACACAGGATGTTTTATTAGCAGTTTTTCATAGTCAACAACACATAGATGAGAAATTCTTTGTAGTTGAGAGCTACCTGTTGCTTTAGATAAGAGATCCCAGATAAGGTAGTTAATCTTTTTCTGGAGTCCTCAGGTTTGTTCATCCTGTCCTTGCCAGTCAGGCTTTTCCTTTCTTAAAAAACCCATGGGTTTTTGTTTTATTTGCTGAGTCTGTCAATTAGTGAGTGCTGGGACCATGCAGTTAACACAGGCTGAGTATGAAAGAACTGCCCCTCGTGCCTAGAGCAAGGACTCGGCTGAGGAGAACTGTTGGCAAGGTCAACAGTTTTACGAGTTCTGGACCTCACGAATTGTGTTGCTGTACTGTCCTGCACTCAATTTCTCTGCCATGAGCCTTGTTGCCATACCCTGGTACCCCATAAAGGCACCCCCAGCCTTACTATAACTTTTACAATTATCCTGAAAGAATGAGGATCCACTAAGGCGGCAGCTGCGTAGGGCGGCAGCTGCAAACAGGAGTTACTCCCATTAGACTCACCCCACCGTCCTGGAAAATGTCAATAAAGAATGCTACATTCACTTCTCCTACTGGGGATTACATAGATAAGCATTAGGAAGGTTTACGTTAAAGCTACTAATGGGCGAAAGGATCTCAGTAGCCGGGAGGGGCTCAGGGACTCATCCACGAGGTGCTGTTACCCCAAAGACCATGAGCCACCCTTACTCTCAGGACAAGGGAAGATTGCCATTCCCCAAGCCACAGTCATTGTATAGAGCAGCACGTAGAGGGTCCCAAGTAGGTCAGTCATTAAGCTCCTCACAAGACCACATTCCTTTCCTATGTAGACTCACCCTCTTAGCTGTAGACTACCCCAGAGATAACATAGGTATTTCACTTTAGTATATACTAACCTTGTCTTTACTAAACTAGACAGGATTTATTTCTAGGCTCCTGTAATTGCTGCCACCCTAGCCTGAGGCTGAAGTTCTCAAAAGCTGACCTGAGGCTCAAGCCAATCTGGGACTAAAGTGATCAAGCTCGTCTGGGATTAAGGTTATTAAGATTCCTGGGAGCCCTCTCATCCAAAGACCCTCCCCGGTAATCAAGTTCAAAGAAGAGAATGCACCCGAAAAATGGACTTCCGTGTTCTAAGAATTATGACTGTTTATACCTAAACAAAACAGATGTCATGTTTTATGATTATTGTTCCTATACTTTGAATGCTTTACCTTTTGGAGTAAAATCTTTCACTTATTTCCCCTCACCCATCTTACTGCTGTAAAACTTCTATAATAAATACGCATGACTCCTGGCCATCAGGGCTGCAGTCTGGAGTTTACTCTGGCTGTAGTCGGCTGAGAACATGCTAAAGGGCATTGAGGTCTTGGCCTGACTTTGTTCACCTGTGTCGCTTTCCTGTGCACCCACCCCAGCTGGAGCATGGCCCCCAGCAAGTGAGTTCTTTTGTCTTATCTCTGGGTGAATGTGCTGACTTTGCCTGGCACAAGTTTTCTTTGGCCTCTAGCTTTAACAAGGGGTATTTACATAAAACTAGTTACTTAAACTAACTTAATCTACATATGTTACTAATGCTAATTTGGCTATACTAACTTAATCTTAACATATGTTAATTTTGGCTAAAACAGGTGGGGGAGTCTCAAACTTCCCGCCCTCATTTTAGGAAACCACATTCCTACAAGATTACTAATTGGCTTTATTGTAATGGTTGGGGGTGATATTTTACCCTTGCAGGGTACCTTAATAACAGTAAAACTCACAGCAGAGAAATTGACTACAGGCCAGTAAAACAACACAAGGAGGGTTAGTAAACCACCGGCCTTTTCTGGCAGTTTCTTCCCAGCCCAGGCCTTGCCTTTAGAAGTGGGAGGCAGCCTCTTTACCAGCTTGTGTTGTCTGCAGGCCCCATCAGAATAGGTCATCAGTTTGGCAGGGTGAGAACTAAGCCCCTAAGCAACTGGAAGCCCAAGTGCCCTGGGCAGCTCCACAGGAAAGTGCTGGTGGGACCACCTGCCCCTGGAAGCACAGCTCTGCCCCAGGGGCTGCTCAGCTGAGGCTGCCATGGCCGTCCTGCCTCATCCCAGGAGCTGAATTCCAGCCCCTGCTGGGGGCTAGAATCCCTCCCATCTGTCAGCTGAACCAGGAGCTGATGGCAGAGCCTGAAAATCCCGCTGCGTGCTGCCATTTTGGTCTCCTGTCACCGTCATCTGTGTGTTCAGGACTTGCAGCTCCATGCGCTCTGGAGGGGGCAGAAGGAGGGAGGAAAACCGGTAATCAGTAGTGATGGCAGAAAACCTCGTTCCATTTCCACAGGACCTCTCCCTCCTCAGTGGCTGCAAATCAGACTCCGCATTTCTCTGAAAAGATGAGTCCCCACTCTTTCTCCCTCCGGTCCCCCTTTCCCAGCCCTTGAGAGGCTCCTGAGGAGATTCCCACACCCTCCCCCGCCCCTATGTCCAGCACCTACTCCCCGGGGAATGGAAGGTCCCAGGAATAAAGGAAGACCTGGGAGTGGAGCCCAGTGTCCCCTCCTTCTGCCCCTGTGACAGTGGGAGCTGCCCCAAGACAGGTCCCAGCTCCTTGCCCTTCCAGGCCGAGGTGGGCCACACAGTCCCTCCCTCCCTCTGTGGGTTCCCAGGCCCCCTCCCTGCACAGGCAGCTGCACACAGGGGGACCTGCCCCGCAGGCTCTGCCCTCCTGCCCCTCAGCCTTCCTCCCTCCCAGCCCTGAGCCAGCAGCTCCCACTTGGAAAGCCCATAGGGAAGCCCAGGGGGCCTGGCAGGCCCAGCCCAGGAGGACGCAGCTGCCCCAGGGCCTGCACCTGACTGAGCCCGGAGCTCCCCATGCCCGAGGCCTTCCCTGACCTCTGCCCTGTCGGCCTCTCACTGCACCTGGGCCGTCCTCGCTCCTGCCCGCTCCACCTGCCCCTGGAAGCGCGGCTCTGCCCCACGGGCTGCTCAGCTGAGGCTGCCATGGCCGTCCTGCCCCATCCCAGCAGGGATCCCACCCAGCCTCTGCCCTCCCAGCCTGGAGGGCTCAAGGCAGAGAAGGGGGTTCTCAGGACCCCTCAGCCTGGGCCGTGTCTGCACCCCGGGGCTGCCACTGCCACACGCCACCACCTCCCCCCTGGAACCTCCTAGAGGGGAGCTCCACATTAGGGCTCCTTTCCATGAAATGTGCTTTACAGCAGGATCGGAGGGAACCCTGTTAAAGTGATCCAGCTGAAAACAAGGACATTTTTTTTTTGGAGAGGTTTTGGCTATAGGGCGCGTGCGCTTGCCAGAAAGACACAGAGAGACAGAAAGTGAGATATCACCCCCCCAGTGGGGATGGCCACACCGCAATGCCCTCTCTTACATTCTCCTCTCAGGATCTTGTGTATGCACATATACACGCCCAACGTGAGTTAAGCCACCGGGTCTGGGACTCGAACCAGACAACTACATGGGAGTCCAGTGACATAGCCATTATGTCATCCGCCGGTCCCATCAACACATTTTTCTCAGGAATAAACATTTAAAGTATGGACCAGTACATGGTGTGGAGGTTAATCTGGCTGAATCCCACATGGCCAGCTACATGGTTTGAGTCTCAGATCCGGCAGCTGAAAAATATGCCAGGCACATGTGTCTGTGTGCCCAAAATCCTGAGAGGAGAATGGAGGAGAAGGGACAGTGTGGCCAACCCCTGGGGGAGTGCTTTCTCACATTCCCTCTATTCCTCAGTCTCTCCTCCACACCCACACACACACCATAGCAAAAAGTGAGAGAAAAAATATTAAGTAGGAGTTTTGAGAAATGAGCACAAATTGCACCCCGCTTCTCTGGTCAACATCCCAGTGACATCAAAGCACGTGAGATCCAGCCTCGGAGACAAGAGCCCTGTGAAGACGCTGGGATCCAAGAAATGAGGATTCGGGAGGGGCCCGGGCATCACAGGGACCAGGGGCTGGAGCAGGAGAGGGCCCTCTGTCCAGGTCTGAATGAGACAGGGGAGTCGTGGGGCCACACGAGAGCCCCTACCCCCAGCCATCTGGCTTGGGAGGCCCTGGAGGGCAGACTTCAGGGCCATAAGAAAGTGTGCTTCATCAGGTAGGTAGATAATACTTAATTAATTAAGTAAATAATTAAATTACGTCCCACAGGGAAGCAGCACTGACGTCTAAGTAAGGCACCACAGTCAGGGCAGGAATGATCCCCCAGTGCCCCTGAGTGGGGCCACACAGATGGGGCCCTGGCTGAAGGGCAAGCGACCAACCCCCAGGGCTGTGTCCTAGGGGGCTAGACAAGGACCATCCAGAGGCAGGACACCAACAGTGACTGACAAAGGGCTGGGGCCGCCCCCCAAGGGCCAGGGGATACCTGCTCGGTCCACGCTCCCATGTGACAGATGGAGAGAGCAGGGCAGGAGTGACAGAGGGAGCAGCTCAGGGTCAGACCCTGGAGGAGGCACAGGAGGGGCTGCACAGGGACAGCAGGTGGCCTCAGGGCCCGTCCCAGGCAGGGGCTCTGGCGCCATCTCTGCTCTGCAGTTGGAGACTGGAGGCTGTCTCCCCGGGAGCTGAGAGCTGGGTGACTGGGGAGGAGGGCAGACAGGAAGGGCCTAGAGCGTCTCCTCGTGGGGCCTGCTCGCTAGTTTCCCGGCCTGCGCCCCCTCCCAGCCACGTGCACCAGCTGCCCCCTCTACACCAGAACAGTCCAGGCCCCCAGCCATCAGCACTGATCCCCAACACCCTTGCCGGGGTGAGCCCTGGTGAGCCCCAGAGCTGGAGATGGGGGTGAGGCTGGGAGAGCAGGACCCCGGCCTCACTGCCACTCACGCTGTACCCAGTGGGCCTTGGCTTTGGGCAGGAACAAGGGGTGGAGATGGAGATGAGCCCCAGCCCCTCACAGCTACCCCACCTTCCTTCCCCATCTCACGGGGCTTGTATTTCCACTCCTGTCTGTATAGACAGGGCTCTACCCACCCCAGCCCCTGCCCACTCTCACCTGGGTGCTCTCCAGAACACGCGGGTGTCCTGGATGATCCGTGCTCCCTCCTGCACCAACAGACACAGAGAACAGTAACAGCAACAGCGATGGTGACAACAGGAGCAGCAACAGCAGTGGCATAAAACCATCCACTCTGGAGCTCTGTGGCCTTCCCTGTATAAAAGGGCCGTATTATACCCGGGCTCCCAGAGCCACAGCCTCCTCCCCTCCCCCACCCGTCCCCTGGCCCCACCCAGGCCCTGCTCCCCCAGGTCCCCCCAGACTCACCAGGCACGGGGTGAGTGCTGTGGTTTCCGCTGTGCCCCACGTGGCAGGTGAACCGTGGCTCCTCTCCCTGGGGGACCTGGGTGACCACCCAGGCCTGGTAGGTGCCATTCTCATAGGGCAGGACACCCCCTGACCACTGGGCATCCTGGCTCAGGGGCTTCCCGTCCTGATGCCAGGCCAGAGAGATGTTCCGGGGATAGAAGCCGAAGGCCCGGCATGTCAGGGTGACGGTGCCCCCCGAGGTCTCACTGTGGGTCACATTCACTGCTGGGGACACTGGAGAAGAAAGGGCAGAGCTATGAGGCAGGGGGCCATGGCTCTCCCTCTCCGTGGGAGACACGGACGGGCTGACCTCTGCAGTTATTCACTTCTGGCTGGAACCTCGCTGACCCCAGACCTGCAAGTCTGACTCACCCTGGGCCTCTCCTGAGCCTGCCAGGTGGGGCTTGGGACTGTGGCCTCACGCTCCTCAGTCCACGTGGTGATGCTGAGGGGGGGCCTGTTAGGAGTGGGCTTCTGGGTCCTGGAGCCAGGAGGAGACTCTGATAGGCAGGCTGAGAGGTCCCCAGCTTTGAGGCCTCTTCTCTTGTCTAGCACCCCCTCCCCAGCCAGGTCAGTCTGGAGCCCACCGCTCTCTCGGGTTACACTGGTCAGTTCAACCTCTGACCCCCTGTCTTCCTCCAGGGGCTCCGACAGGACAGGAAGGTCAGAGTACAGCAGGCCAGCAGAGCACGCCTGCACCCCACGGCAGGGGAGGGGTCCTTGGGCAGCATGGGGGTGAGGAGGCTCCAGTGAAGTGGGGGACAGGGAAGCCCCTCTCCAGGGTCAGTACCTGGTCTCTGGAAGTCCATCCAGGGATGCAGATATCGCCTCAGTCCTCGCACGCAGTCTGCCAGCATATGGCGGTAGTGCTTCCTGGCTTCTGCGGCACCGTCCTCCCAGGACCTCTGGAGACTCACAGCCAGAGCCTGAGCTGAGGGCCGGGGCACTGTCCATCGCTGAGTGTTCGGGTCATAGGAGAGCAGGGGCTCCCCATCATAGCGGAAGTCCCAGAAGCCCCTGGTGCTGCCGTCTGCTCGGATCTCACAGCCCCAGATCTCCTGGAGGGAGTGCAGGCCTGCCCCCACCCCGCGGTCACTTCTCCATCCCCTGGTCCTCCACCTCGCCCACCCTCAGAGAAACCCCAGTTTCCCCCACCCCACCCTCCTTACCCCCATTTCCAGACCCCCATCCCTAGCTCTCCCCCATCCTCCCCTGTGCTGAGCTCCACAGACCCCATTCCTCAGCTCTGCCCCAGGCACATCCAGGGGGAAGGGACAGGGCCCTGCTCCCCACCCCACTTTCCTGGAGAATCGTCCTCCACTCCTGTCCCCCCTCTCACCTCCTCTGTGCTCTTGCAGGGACATGACCTCTGCCAAACTCATCCTGAGGTCCTGCCCCTTCTCTGTGAGGAGCTCGCTCTCTGCATCCCTGGTCTCAGCTCCCAGGACGGCTTCTGCCCACGGTCCCCGGGGCTCTGCCCTGCCGTTCTCACTGTCATAGCACAGGAGGGGCTCACTGTCCAAATATCCCTCAGCGAGAAATCTGGGTTGGACAGATCCATCCTGGGAGCCCACAGTGAGGGCATACTGCAGGGTGTGGGGTCCTGGAAAAGAGGGAGCCCCACGTGAAACTGCATCTTGGAGACAACCGCACGTCAGATGTGTCACGGAAGTCTGCCGTCCTGACCCCCTGAGGAAGGCCTCAGGCAGGGCGGCCGGGGTCCCTGGTTGGAAAGTCAAGGAAACAGGTTTGGGCAAGGGAGGAATGGGGGGAGCAGGAGGGCCAGAGGTGGAAGGACGTTCTCGCCAGAGCAGAGGAGGGATAAGAGGGCCCAGGGTCCTGTGACCAGAGTGAGTGTGGTACAGAGCAGGTCGGGGAGAGACGGGGAGCAAGGCCCGCTGCCCCTGGGAGGGCTCCTCAGGACAACGTGGGACAAGGCAGATGTGGCAGGTGTGGCAGTGAGCGGGGAACGGGACCAGGTTGTGAATCCAGAGACGTTTAGAGGATCCCGAGGACGGAAGTGTGTTCACATAGGTCAAAATGGAACAGTTATGGCCAGGTGCCAGGTGGGGAGGTGGACAGACCTTGAGCACACACAGTGGGCAGGGATCCCAAAGAGACGGTATATCTTTTCAACAAATGGTGCTTGGTGGGGGGTGGCCATGGCATTGTGGTTAAGGGAGCCCAAACCACTAACTGTGGTTCAAGTCCTGGTACTGAGAGCTTGAAAAACATGCTGGCCCATGGTGTGCGAGCCCCAAATCCTGACAGGATAGAGAAGTGGAGACGGAATTGTGACATGACAACACCCTTTTGGGGTGTCTTTCCACCACCATGCCTCCCCCATCAGTGATGTGCACAAATACTCTTAGGCAATTAAAATTGAAATTAATTGTCCAGGACCAGCAGGTAGTGAGGTGGTTAAGGGCAGAGGACTTCCACATGATCGACTGCAGTTCAAGTCCTGGACCTGTTGGTTTGCTTTCTCACTTTCTCTCTCTCTCTGTCTCTGTCTCTCTCTCTCTTTCTCCCCACTCCCCGGTCAAGTTAAATAAGTAGATAAATAAATAAAGTTAAATAAAATAATTCTTTAAAAAAATTAATTGTGCAAGTGATGCTGAGAAAATTGTAGATCCACATTGAATAAAAGTAAACTAAATTGGACCCTTAGCTTACACCACAGAAAAACGTTAACGTGGGGGCCTGCGTTAACTCCATGGGGCAGTGATAACAGCTGCTCAACAGATGCCAGGTCCCACACGGCAACCAGGGTTCACATCGCTGCCCCAGGACGTGTGAAACACGCCGGAGACCCGGGTGAGCCCTAGAGCTGAGGAGCACAGGAGGAGTGACAGGAAGATTCTCCCTTGTGGAGGAGGCTCATCTCAACCTCTGCCACCTTCCCACTCATTCTCCTGCATGCACGCACAAGCTATATCATGAATAAAGAAAAAATGTAATTATTTGAAAATGGATTAAATTATAAAACTTAAGAACTAAAACTTTAAGTTAAAAATATTGGTGATAGTCTTCATGACAAGGCATTTGGTGTTTTCATTAGTATAATACTAAAAGCACAGAAAACAAAGAAAAAAATGGTAAATTAAAACCGTGTAACTGACAGAGACCACACAGTGGTACAGTGCAAAATGGAATACTCTGGGGGCCAGCAGGTGGCGTGGTGGCTAAGGCGCTGGACATTCCCTCATGGCTAACCACGGTTCAAGTCCCAGACCTGGTAGCTTGCTTTCTCACTTTCCTTCTCTCTGTATGTCGATCTTTCTCTGGTCAAATTAAAATAAATGAATGAAAAAATAAAATTAAATAAATAATTCTTTTTTTAAAAAAATGGAATACTCTGCAAGGCCATGTCACGTGGGAAGATTCCAGGATCAAGTCTGGAGACCCCTGAGTGTGGCTGGAACACGTTGCCTGTGATGTGGGCTGGCTGATGGCTGGGGGTGGATCATGGTATTGAGACTTAGGGATGTTATCTATTTTACTTTCTCCCTGTCTCTGTCTCTCTCTGCCTCTTTCTCTCTTACTCTTGGAGGAAATAAAGAAATAAACTTGAGATATAGAAAAAGGGGCCAACAAGTGGCATGGTGTTTAAGGCACTGGGCTCCCACATGGCCAACCATGGTTTGAGGCCTGGACCTGGTGGCTTGCTTTCTCACTATCTCTCTCTCTCTCTCTGTGTGTGTGTGTGTGTGTGTGTGTGTGTGTGTTTCTCTCTGGTCAAATTGAATAATAATAACAAAAATTTAAAAATTGAAATAGCTGTAAAATGAAAAATATACCACCCGTATAGTGAAAGGTAACCACAAAATGGCAGAAAATTTTTACTAATCATGCTTTTTCTTTTTAGGGAGATTTTTGCTAGAGGGCACATGTGATCACCAGAGAGGAAAAAAGAAACAGGGAGAAAGAAAGTGAGAAATCACCCTCCCCAGGGTGGTTGGCAACACCACATTCCCTTCTCCTCCATTCTCCTCTCTGGATCTTGGACACGCACGCACATGTGCCTGGTGTGAGTTTTAAGTCGCTGGGTCCAGGACTCGAACTGCAGTTGACTACGTGGGAGTCCAGTGACATAACCATTACGTCATCTGCTGGTCCCCTAATCATGCTTCTTATAAGAGGTTAATTTCCAGAATATTTTTAAATGTCTATAATTTAAAACAACAAAGCATTTAACCATTCAAAAATGAGCACAGGTCTTGACCAGCCAATCCCCGCACCCACCCACTGTATGTATATTGTGATAGGCAGGTAGCTGGCCATGAGCGGCAGCCCTAAGAGAGTAGCAGAAGGACACGCATCACATCAATCACAGTTTATCAGGAGTTACAACCAGGCCCGCCGTGAGAGCCTTCTTCCCACCCCGCTCCTGGCGCCGGGAAGGCGGGAAGGCAGAGCAAATCCCATTTTCCTTCCTTGCTACCTGAGGAAGACACAGAGATGATTATAAATTTCCCTCTTGTCATTCCTCATAAAGACCCAACCAGACATTTTGGTCAACATCCTGACTGTGCCTAGGGACAGGTCTCTAATTTGGATAATCTGGACCCAAGGAAAAAAAGGTTTTACACAACTCAACACTCCCATCTTATAACATACACACACACACACACACACACACACACACACACACACAAAGTCTAATGAGCACATGAGACAGGCTTAGTATCAGGAGTCATTAGGGAAATTAAATCAAAACCCCAGTGTGATACCACTTTACACCCTCAGGATGGCCATGGTGTAAAAAGAAATATATAGAAACCTTCCAAGGACAGAGGAGTAACCTTCCAAGGACAGAGACACCGAAGGCCTGGTTCACACTGTGAGAAACTACGACAGCCACCATAGAGGACCGTATGGCGGTTCCTCCAAAACTTGAGCACAGAATGACCTGGGTGTGGCTATTCTTCTGGGCATAGGACCCAAAGATCCTAGAGAGGGGGGACAGTGAGAGGGCTCTGCACACCCACACTCCCAGGACTGGCACCACAGCCAACCACAGCCGTGCCCGTGTCCCTCACTGACAAGCGGACACTGAAATGTGCGTGGACATGGCGTACATGCTATTCATCGCCCAAGAGAGACTTCTGACACGTGCCGCCCGCCTCAGGAAGGAGCCTTGAGAACACTGTGAGGCGCGAACACGCAGAAAACACGCAGGAGCAGTGAGAGACCCCCGTCTCTCAGATGGGGGGGTAGACAAGTGCACAGAGACAGGAGGTGGGACGCTGGTGACCGGGCATGGAGGACGGAGGAACGGGGACTCGCTCTGTGGTGGGCGCAGTTCCGAGTGGCATAAACGTGTGAATGTACGACCTGGGTAAGATGGGAACATGTGTGTTCTGTGTATTTGACCAAAATGGGAACATGTATGTTCTGTGTATTTGACCAAAATGACACAGCAATGACAAGCGTCATCCCGTGTAGTGGGATAATGTAGAATGGGGGGGGGGGGGGGGCGGGGGGTGCCGGCGGAGAGGACAGAGCAGGCAGATGGGAGTCGCGGCTGGGAAGGGCCTGCAGAGGGCAGCAGGGCTGGGGGAGAGGGAAGGGTCAGAAACCAGCCCCGGAGGAAAGGGAGCTGGGGACGGTGACGGCAGGGAAGAGCAGGGCCTGCCTAGGGGGACACGCAGGGAGCAGGGGTGAGAGCACTGAGGTCAGGAACCCGGAGAGGAGGGTGAGGCTGAAGGAACGGGTGGACCCAGAGCCTTTTCAGGGTCTGGACAGATGGGAGATGGGAAGTGCGAGATGACTGTCCAGGGCAAGGATCGAGGGATGGGGTGAGTGTGGGGCAGGGGTGGCCTGGGAGACCCTGGGGTAGGGTGGACAGGAGAGGAGGGGTGCTCCAGGTGAGGACAGAGGGGAGACCTGTGAGAGTGAGAGCTCCGGAAGGAACCAGTGCAGGTGGGCAGGGGTGCAGCAGGGCCAGGTGCCCTGGGTGGAGGGGCAGAGGGACCAGGAGGGGTGGAGCCCCACCTGAGGGTCACAGGGGGCCCTGCAGCAGGGCGGTGCTGGTGAGGCAGGACCAAGAGCAGGAGCCTGTCCTGGAGAGGGAGGAGGGGGTGCCCAGATGGAGGTCTGGGGTGCCTGCTCTGTTCTCAGCACCAAGGCCTCCCCTTGTGGAGGGCTGGAGGGGAGTGGGGGCAGGGAGAGGACCCTGGGCACCATCAGAAAGTTAGGGTGAGGGAAGCTGGGGGGAGGGCGGTGTGACATGGGGTAGCCTGGGGGAGGGCTCTTTGTAGGTACACAGGGGGAGGCAGGGACCTGGGTGGGACAGGGAGGGGATGAGGGGTGAGCACACCCTAGGAGTGGACCACAGAAGTGTGGACAGGAGGGGAGAGCCGGGAGGGGAGGGTCCAAGACCGCCTATGAGTTGTGCAGGGAGGCAGCCAGGAGAGAGCCCCGTGTGGGAGGGGGACACACTGAGCCAGTAATGTTCATTTAGGGCGGAGGTGCAGGGCAGGAGGCCCAGGGGAGGCTCAGGGGGAGATGAGAGAAGTCAGGGGAACTTCCAGGCCAAGCCTTCCTACTTCACACTCTAGCCCCCCCAGTGCGAGTCAGGAGCGGCCCGAGCTCTCGCCAGCCCTCCATCAGGGTCAGGGACAGGCAGGCCGCTCACTCCACGTACTGAGGGCCCAGGGTTGACCTGAGACCGCGCTGCTGCCCCGAGAGGACTGGGCTTGGCCCTTAGGGATCCCCACACACCGGCAGGAGGTGTCCCTGGGCGCAGACCTCGAAGAGCACTTGGAGGTCCTCCAGAGGGACCACCGACAGGCACTCCTGAGCCCAGGGGTGTCAGGAGGGCAGAGATGCCCTCCCCCCAATAAAAGGAAGAACCAAAGGCGAGGTAAGAACAAGGTATAAAGCCACGGGGCGGAAAATGCGCAGGTGGTGGGTGAGGAGACCTGAGTGGAATGAAAAGGACTGGAAAAGCCCGTTAAGGCTGGGCCCGCCAGCCCGGCTCTCTCCCCTGCCCAGTCCTGGGCTCACGGTGCACCCCCAGCTGCATTTCCGGGGCTAATCTAAACGTAGCGGGGACCAGACAAAGCGGGGAGGAGTGACTGGGAGGATGGGGTGAGGGGCTGAAACCGAGGGACGATTCCTGTTGAGGTGTCCCCGCAGTTGGCTCCACCCTCACCACTCATCTGAGCCCACAGCCCCGCCCGCCAGGGACACGCTCCGCGGGACATTCGCGAACCCCACTCGCCCCTGGAACCGCCCCCAGGCGCCTGCCCTCGCCCTCGCCTACCGCGGACTGCACTCACCTGCGGAGGAGCGCCCTGCAAAACAAGGGGCTGTGACCAAGAACAGCCCGACCAGGCACACCTGCAGGGCCCGAATCTTTGCTCCCTTGCAGCTGCCCAGGCAACTACAGAGCTCTCTCCTTGGCTGAGAGGGGCCTCTTCCACCTGTCCCCACCATGCAGGTTCCTCCCGAAACAGGACTGACACCCAAGGGAAATGGAGGGCTGGGACTTCAGCCAGGCAGTGAGCAGAGGGCGGGGCTGCCCTCTCAGTGTGAAACTGGCGACCACAGCTGGCTGACAGACTTTCCCGGACTCTCTCTGATTTCAGCCTTTCAACCCGTCAACCTCACCACATCATTTTGAAGGATATGGTGACTGCAGTATGATCTCGTGATTGCGTTAAATTACCCTGAATCATACACTGCAAAAGGGCTTAGAAACGGGGAGCGCTGGGGCTTCTCTGTGACACTGAGCTCACCAGGGCCACCATCACCACCATTCCTTGAGGTGCCCTGCTGCTCAGTATAATAGGAGGCCATGGGGAGCCTCTGCCGCCTGCCTGGGAAGTTGTTTTAGACTATGTGAAAGAGTGCTTTCACTATGCAGTATATTTTGGATGGGAAATCACATTTTGTATGCTGTGACAAACGATGCTCAGTGAATGAATGTAAATTTAGTAATTAATTAAAATTTATAAAAAAATTTAAAAAAGAAAAAAGAAAGAGATGCTTTCTTATCTCTAAGACTTACCAGAAACTCTAACTTGTAGACAGTAAGTGGATTTTGCACCCAAACTACAGGGAGATCCAAAAGCACCAGCCCACACTTACAGCCACTGAGTGCCATTACGCAAACCTACAGACTGGGAGAAGATATGCTCAGGTCGTTTCAGAAAAGAAGACTAGAGGACCTTCAGGAGAAGATTCCTCATGGCTCCTGCGAACTAGTGACCTCAGGGTAAAAGAGAAATGAAGATTTCCTACTGATAATTCAACCTCCAGCAAACAAGCTAGAGTGGTAGGGAGCTCCTCTAGCCTTCTATCTCTGTCTCTGTGTCTCTGTCTCTCCCTGCTTCTGTCTTCTCATTTTTTGGTAATTTTTCCTTCTTAAAATTTTTTTAAAGGTAAAGTTTTCTCTTGCTCTCAGCTCTGCCTTTTGTCTTGTTAATAATCCCCTCTGTTCCTCCCACCCAGGCAGGAGAGGCAAGAGGTAGGCCTCCAGGAAATTTCTCATGGTTCCTGCAAACTAGTGATTTCAAACCACATGATTTTCTATTTTGTTCTTTTTTTCTAAAAAAATAAAATAAAAAATAACTACAATTATTATAATTTTTTAGATTTTTTTCTTTCCTTTTTTTTCCCTGTTTCTTTGTTGTTGTTTCTTTCTCTCTTTTTCGTTTTCTTTTTTCTCGTCTCTCTGCTCCTCAATATCCATTTACTGAATTTCTAGATGGATCTAAGGGCACTCTAGCTAAACATCCAAATACTATTAGGGTTAACATATTCCTCAATATCTACTGAATCTGCTGCACAAAGAAATCACAACAGAATGGCAAAGAAATTCCAGATCACTTCTTTCTGCTTGCCTCTGAACGTTCAGATTGAATTTCAAGAATTAGGAAGAAACACACCATCCATCAGATGACTAGAAATCACCGCAGGACCACAAGAAATAGGGAAAAGCCAGAAAATACCTCTCCTCCAAGGGAAAAGAATAACTCCTCTTCATCCACAAGCAGTTCAATGGAAATCATGGAAATGTCTGATAAAGAATTTATCATGGCGAAGCTAACAGAGATGGAAGAGAAGAGAGACAATGAACTCCAGAAGAGAAAAGAGAAAGAAGCTGAGGAGCTACAGGAGGTGAGGAAATTCTTGCAAGATCTAAAAGAGGAATTACACACTTTAAAAAAGAATCAAATGGAACTGTTAGAGATGAAGGCTATAATAAAGGAAGTCAAAATCTCCCTTGAAAGTATTAAAAGCAGACTAGATCATACAGAAAATAGAATCTCAGACATCGAAGAGAAAATTGCTGGCCTAGAAAAATCCACCACAAAGACTGAGAAAATTGCCAAAAAAAAAAAAATGAGAATAATATAAGAGAAATACTAGATACCATCAAACGTCCAAACATCTGGATAATTGGCATTCCAGAAGGCGAAGAGACTCATAAGGGCATTGATAATCTATTCCATGAAACCCTGCAAGAAAACTTTCCAGACCTAGTGAGGTACTCAAAGATACAATCCCAAGAAATACAAAGGACCCCAAACAGAATCAACCCAAGAAGATCTTCTCCAAGACACACTGTAGCCAGGTTGACCAAAACCATAGACAAAGACAAGATACTAAGATTGGCAAGAGAAAAACATCAAGTTACCTACAAAGGATATCCCATCAGGCTAACAGCAGACCTCTCATCGGAAACAATGTGAGCGAGGAAAGAATGGGAAAATATATTCAAAATGTTAAGAGAAAAGCAATTTCAGCCAAGAATACTGTACCTGGCAAGATTATCTTTCATGTGGGAAGAAAAGACAAGAACATTCTCAAATAAACAAAACCTGAAAGAATTTGCCAGCACCAGACCAGATCTCCAAGAAGTTCTCAAGGAAGTGCTATATCAGGAAAATTAAACACAGACACACGGAAATAAGAGTCCAAAAACTAAGAAAGTGGCCAACTTAATCATAGGGACAAGTCTGGAGTTGAATATTATATCCCAGAATTTAATCAGGAAAATTGAACCACAACAGAAGATAAAGTACATGAGACTGAATTGGTGAAATATAATTTTATGACTTTTGACTAAAACATTGCTGATTTTCTTGTAGACTTTGTTATCTGGTTGTGAGGATTTGTGTCCTGTCTTGAGATATGGATAGGTTCATGTACCTACCATTTGAACAGAATCCTAACCTGTTTCCTGGCTTTAAGTTTTAAGCACAGTTCCTTAGCATTTCTTTGATTTAAGTTAAAAATGGTTTTCTTAATAGTACCAAGTGAACTTGCTATTGAAAGTAGTTAGATTATTTAAGAAATTGTGATCAATATAATGTGGCGGGGGAAAGGAATGGAAGACAACAGTAGACACCAGAGATAGTGTGAGAAGAGAGTGGGAAAGGGCAGAGGGTCAGACATAGGAGTAAAAAAAAAAATACTAGAAACTAGAAATGGAAAATTTTTTATAATAACATGTATGATTAAGCCACTATGCAGTATATTCTGGATGGGAAATCACATTTTGTATGCTGTGACGATGCTTAGGGAATGAATGTAAATTAAGTTCAAAAAAAAAAAAAAAAGAAAAGAAAAGAAAAGAAAAGGTTCAGGAAAAGAAAACCTAAAACTGTTTTTCTTGAAATTAAAAAGAATGCATTAAAAATATCTACTTGATGACTGCAGTAAGATCTATAGCCCTAGCTAGGTGCTACTTTATAGGATGTTCATTCTACTCACTGAGGCTTATGCCTAAAGTTGGACTTGTGTTCATGGAAATGTATATTATCACCTGTGCTTGCTGTGAAAATATTTAGATTAATTAAGATCTTTAGTGGGGGACCAGCAGTTAGCGTAATGGCTATGTCGCCGGACTCTCACGTAGTCAACCGCGGTTCGTGTACCAGACCCGGTGGCTTAAAACTCATGCCAGGCGCATGTGTGTGCGTGCCCAAGATTCCGGGAGGAGAATGGAGGAGAAGGGATTGCTGCGTGACCATCCCCCCTGGGGGGTAATTTCTCGCTTTCTGTCTCTCTGTCTCTCTCTGTCTGGCGAGTGCATGTGCCCTATATAGCGATAAACCTCTCAAAAAAAAAATCCTTAGTGACTCAATAAAATGTGGAGGAAAAAAAGTATAGGAAGTAAACATAGATACCAGAGACAGTGTGGGAGGAGAGTGGGAGATGGCAGAGGGTGAGAGATAGGGAATCAAGGATGGGAAAAAAAGCAAAACATACAGGAAACAAGAAATGGAAAATTATTTGTTGACGATAACATGTATGTTGATGTGCTTGTTGAGCCAATATGCAGTGTACTCTGGATGGAAAATCTCATTTTGTATGCTGTAATGATGTACAGTGAATGAATGTAAATAAATAAATTAAAAAATAAAAGACATAATAGCTAAAGAAAAAGAAAAAAAAAAAAAAAGGAAGACAAAATCCCAGAGACTCTCACGTTTGGGATGTTTGAGGCTGTGAAGAGCAAGCTCCGGTGAAGGTCAGCCATGTAATGACTGTCCCAGTGGCAGGTTGCATTTTCAGGGTCACGGAGGGTAAGAAGGCTGCCAGAAGAAACGACTCTTTAACAAGTTTGAACTTGGAAAAGGAAGCTCCTCCGAGAGAGGAAGCAGCTATGAAGGCCAAAACTGAGCAGCAGAGGTATCCATGTTGGCTGAATTTTGAAAATCCAGGAATAATGTTGCAGCAAAAGTCTGTATTAAAAATAATATGTTGTGAGTGGCCATTAGGTGCTGTGGTGGTTAAGGTGCTGGACTCCCACACGACAAACCATGATTCAAGTCCTGGACCTGGAGGCTTGCTTTCTCACTTTCCTTCTATCTCTCTTGCTCTTCCCCTTTCTCTCTCTGGTCAAATTTAAAAAAAAAAATTAAATATGTATATTTTAAAATGCGGTGTGAGGATCTTTGTCACAAAGTATGTTTTATACAAACTTATACCATTTCACTACATCTGCTCTAGAGGTACAAATAAATTTTCTTAAAGGATAACTTTTTAAAAAAAATTATTTGGTTTTATTTATTTATTATTATTATTCAATTTAACCAGAGAGAGAGAGAGAGAGGGAGACTGAGAAAGCAAGCATCCAGGTCCAGGTCTTGAACTGTGGTCAGCCCTGTGGGAGTCCGACACCTTAACCACCATGCCACCTGCCAGCCCCAAGAATGACTTGTCATTTATGGCGTTAATCTATGTAAAATTTACTCTCCCAGCTTTTTGGAGAAAATGAAAAATGAGACAACTTATTTTAACCTTAGTATTAACTATTCTTTAAGAAATTAGGTACCATATCTTCCTTTTATTCCCATGATCAAAGTGACTTCTTTCGAGGCTAAAATATAAAATAGTTCCTAGATCTTTATTTCTCTCTCTTCCAGGTATTCACTTTTGAAAAGAAAAGGCCAGAGCGGTGAGGCCCAGGTGGACGTTGGAAAACCAGCCTTTCCAAATGCCCTGTGCTTGGGGGATGCCAGCTCCAAAGAGGGCCCAGAGAGGCCGCCAGCCCGTTCTCTGTATCTTCAGGCTGACTGGCACGTGGGGCTGTTAGGAGGGCAGCGTTTGAAACAGGACTGTGGTCTGGCCAGGAGCTTCTGAGCGTTGAGACAGCCCAGCATCATGGAGTTCTCCTCTTAGCTCTATCGGTTAGAGTTCCCACCTGGTCCTTCTGCCACCGGAGCAACTGCATTTCTCAATTAGACAAATTGAGTGTATTTTGCTGTTAGTGCTGAAAGATAAGCAAGTGCACCTAGCGTGTGTCTCATCTACAGTTTTGACTTTGTTACCAAGTCGTCTCGTATTTAGGTGTGGATGCTGGTTTCTGTTTCAATACTTCATTAATTCTCACATGTTTCACAAACGAGTTGTTAACGCCATCCCAGTGTGCTAATTCCCCCCACAGGGTTATAACAAAGATGAGTAAGTCATGCAGGCAGCTGTTTGGGAATTTAGCTTAATAAACTCCTCGGTAAAATGTAATCTACTGGTGATGGTAACAATGTCTGTCTGCCTATACTTAGTTTGACCTTTGCTTCTTTTTAGGTATCAAGTTCTTTAATTTTTATTACTTGGAAGCTAATCAAAAAACATCGTTTCTTGTACAGTCTAGAAGATTAGTTTTACTTGACTGTTTTGGAATGCCTAGACTCATGTTTTAAATAAGGGTAAAATTTAATGTAGTACTTCTTTTAAAAACAAGTAATCATTATGCAGAGAACAATATCGTTTTAACTTCTGAAAAGCATTTAAAATTGTATCTTAGAGATTTAATAAAATGCTTCATTGAATTTCAAAAGAAAGAAGGAACCGGGAAAGCTAGAAAAGCCTGTGGTGGAGGACTTCCGGTGTAGGGAGCCGCTCGGGTGCGGGCAGGGCAGCCCAATGCAGCAGGGGCAGGCTCCGGGCAGCTGAGTTTAGACCTCAGCCTCCTGAGCACACCAGAGCACAGCTGCTTGTCCCTGCATCAGGACGACCCCACCTCCCATCCCCACCCAAGTCAGCCCGGGGGTCACCAACCTCCTTCCCCCTGCAGCACCACATCCTGCCTGCTCTCAATCGCTCTCCCTTCCAGAACAAACTTATTGAAGAGGCCTGGTTATCCTCTCAACACACACACTTCCCCACCACTGTGACCAGTGACCGCGTTTGGAGACCATCTGCAGAGTTCAGCCCCTCTGCCTCCAGGAGCACCTTCTGTAGCCAACTCACTCAGACGCAAAACTCTGTTTAGCCATCATAATCTTTCTCCTTCTCCTCCAAGATCCAGCAAGGACTGCTTCTTCTTGGCCTCTTTACTCGGTCACTGGAAGATGACAAGGTCATTCACTCCAACGCTGACCTCTCTCCAAGTTCCCCTTTCCAACCTGCCTTAGAACATCTGCATCTCTGGGCCCGTCTGCCCTTCTAATCCCACTGGTCTGCACGGACTCTGCAAATTGCCCACCACACCAGCCAGCCCCCAGCCCCATTCCCTTCCCAGGGTAACCTCCTTCAGTCCTTCCTCCTTCTCTTCCTCTTCTTTCTCCTCCTTTGTTGTTTTTGTTTCTTTTTCTTCTCTCTCTTTTTACTAAGTTTATTCATTTATGACTTTCAAAAGCAAAATGTATAGGGAAGAGACAGCGTCCCTAACAGAGTCCTGCCTCCACAATCCACCCCAGCCTTGGCCTCAGCCAGCACCAGATTCTGCGCACGCACAGGGAGTCTCCAGACATGAACTTGGACCTGCCCACGTGGATCTCCCCACAGAGGGTCGTGTTTTACCACTGTCCGGCCTCTCCGTCATTCTTTCTGATTCCCTCTTTCCCTGCCTCTCAGTGACTCCAAGTCCATTTCTGCAGCCCCTTTTCAATCCCACGGCCACCGCCATAGGCCAGCTTTCCATCTGTCTTTGGGCGAGACTACTGCAGGGGCACCTGAGCACTGGTGTCCCAGTAATAACCAGAATGTCCAAGCTGTCCGCGTCTGCCACTTTCTGAGTGTAACACATAACACGTGAGCTCTGCCATCAGCTCACAGCTCCCCTAGGAGCCGACACCTCTGTCCCCAATTCTCTGGTGACAGCTGTCCTAGGCTGCGGTAAATGGACTCCCTGGTCTCCTTACCCTGCCCCACCACGGCCCACTGCTCAAACATTCTCCTCTAGATCACACTGACCTCAACCTTTCAACCCTTCACCCTCTCCACATCCTTCTAGGCAGTGGTGACAGTGGTATGATCTGGCGATTATGCTAAATCACACTGCAAAAGGGTGGTTATGTGCTATGTGACTCTGTCTCAATAATAATCATAACAACCGGTAATGCCAGTGGGGCTGATTTCTCAGTTCCCCTCTCACTGTCTCTCTGTTGAGCAAACATACCCTATGGCAAAATCAAGAAGGAGGAAGAGGAGAAGCAGAAGCAAATGACACATGGGACAGAATGTTCAATCTGTAGACTCTTACACAGAGCAAAGGTTACATGCAATTCAGGTAAATATAAAATCCACCAATTCTTCAAATATATTGATTTTAAAATGGGCAATAACTAAGCAGTCTTAAAGGAGTGTAGTTCAGTGTTTTTTAGGTCTATGATATTTCTTGACTATCCAAGGAAAAACTTAAGCCCATGATGCTGGAAACTGAAGACCCCTTTGGCATCTGACTGTCACTTGTCTCCAACACAGTTTCAGAGATTGCCTGAGAAGTGACAGCTCTTGGACACCTTTCTCAACGCTCAGTGAACACATACCCTTAGTGTCTCGATTACTTAGAAGACTTTAAAAACTAAATTCCCAATGCACTTCCTAGAATTCCTTCACGTGCTGTGAATCCATCTATTCACGAAGAACCAGGATTTGGCCACATAGAACCAGGATCTGTGCTGGAGTGGCTTTCTGAAAAGGTGCAGAAAGGTGCAAGAACAGCCAGAGTGCTGGTGCTTCCTCCCTTACAAGTGCCGGGCCAGCCAGTGGGGGCGGGGGTGGTTAAGGCCCCTGGATCCCCCAGGGCTGACTGTAAGGCCTCTGGATCCCCCAGGGCTGACTATATGTTTGAGTCCAGACTGGTGCCTGTGCCTGTGCACGCATGCCCAAAATCCAGAAAGGAGGGAGAAGTGGAGAAGGGATCGTGGTACAACTGGACACTAGGAGGACGGCTTTCTCACTGTCTCTCTCTCTCTCCCTCTATGGAGCTCCAGTGAGTACTTTTGTCTTCTGGCAAATTAAAAAAAAAAAAAAAAAAAGAATGCCGTGACTAGTGTCATGTCTGGTCCCTTTGTCTGACTTGTTCCAAGGGCACATCATAAGGGGTGAAAACCTCAAAGGGAAAAAGAATTAAAGCAAGGACAGAGTGGGCAAGGGCAGCCCACGGCAGATGCTCCCTACCCCCTTCTGGCTGGAACTAGAGCTACTGGCCACTTCCGCCTTCTTCAGGGCCCAGGGCAGGGTTCAGATCCTGGGAGAGCCTGCCCCCAACTGCACCGCAGGCGCAGGATTTCCCATCTTACTATATTGAAGACAAAACTTTCTCAAGCACGAAACAAACTGTAGGGAAGTGCAGCCAAGTTATCTTCCCCAAGGTTACAACTGCCGTGCCTACTGAAACATCAAATACAGTAACATAGTAACATTTACTTCTTTCAGACAGAGTGCAGGTATGTTGTTATTGAAAATTTAGAAAAATTTGACGTGCCTATCTATGTTGTTTTCTTTTAGAAATTGGAGCTCCATTCTGATATTAATAATAAAATAATGGGTACCTAGATCCCACATGGCTGATTGCGGGGGTCCAGACCTTGGTGTGTTGGCCGCAAAAAACGGCCCCTGTGCTTGCACATGCATGCCAAAACTCCTAAAGGAAAAATGGGGGAGAAGGGATTGCAGCGTGACTGCTCCCCATGGGGGAGAGTGCTTTATCACTTTCCTTCTCTCTCTCTCCAGTAAGTGCATATGGCTGCTAACAAAGTTTTAAAAAATAAATTACTTTTGATTTTGGATTCCAGAGGTGACTGTCATCAAAACACAAATAAGTGATCGAGACTATGAAAGTATGTTTGAAGGTTGCTTGCATTTCTTTCTTTTAAAAAAATATTTCTTTACTTAACATTGTTGTTATTACTTATTTTTACAGTCGACAAAAGAGACAGAGAGAGGAAGTGAGAGAAAGGGGAAGTGAGAAAGCAAGCCTCCCAGTCTGGACTCTAACTGAGGTTGGCTATTTGGGAGTCGAGGACCTTAATCACCAAGCCACTTGCTGGCCCTGTATTTGTCATTTATTTCTTAACACAGAAAGTAGGGAGATTTTTTTGGAGAGGTTTTATTTATTTATTTATTTATTTATTTTATTTTTTTTTGCTATAGGACTCATGTACTAGCCAGAAAGACAGAGAGAGACAGAAATCGAGAAATCACCCCCAGGGGGGATGGCCACGCCACCATCCCTTCTCCTCCATTCCCTTCTTGGGATCTTGGGCACACACACGCCCGGCCAACATGAGTTTAAGCCACCAGGTCCAGGATTTGAACAGTGGTCAACTACACTGGAGTTCAGCGACTTAGCCATTATGCTAACTGCTGGTCCCCACTAGTGAGATTTGGGAACAACTCTAATAACTACAATAATGTCCCAGCAGGGATGCCTACAATGTGTGTGGCTCTCTGTAATTCTGCAAGGATGTCTGCAAACAACTGTGATTTTAGAGGTCAGAGGCAGAGACACGTCAGGACTAACCTGGTTTTGTTTGTGTTCATAACTGAAGAAAGTACACATAATTTTATTATTCCTTTTATTTTCATATGTTCCTGCGTTTACTCTTTTGCTAACATTTTACCACAGCTGTTTCACCTTTACCTCTGGATGTATAAATACGGCTCTGGTCGCAACTGCAGACCTCTTGAGCGTGAGCTGCTGAACCGGGACTCCTTCCCTCCTGATGTCAGGGGATCCCTCATGAGACAAGAGACAAGGCTTTTGTTCTGGTTTTCCTAATCGAAGAACAAAAACTAAAAGAAGGCTAATATCTTTAAAACCTGCTTTATTGAGGCATAAATGACATAAAACAAAATGCATGACTTGAAAGGTACCCGGGCTCCGTTGCGGGCGGGCGGGGGCGGAGAGGGAAGTGTCCCGGAAAGCCCAGGTCAGGAGCGCGGCTGCGGGGCCTCTAGCTGCCCCGCCCCGGCTTCCTCCCCTCTCGCCGCCGCCCTGGTGCTCTGGCGGTGGGAGAGAGCGGCGTCCCCGCCCTTCTGCCCAGTCCGGACTCTAGCTGGGCCCAGAAGGTCCAAAGCCCACTGCGTCAGCCCGAGCCGGGGCGGTCCACTCTGCCGGTGCTTGGGAGGAGGCGGCAGGGCAGCGGCAGCGTTCGGAGCCCGCCCGCGGCGCACTCGCTCCCCGCGCTCCGGAGGGGCGGCCGGCGCTCAGCGTGAACCGCAGCCCCCTGCACCTGCACCGGGCGGGCAGCCAGCGGTAGCTGGGCGCCGAGGGAGTGAAGAGCAAGTTTAGAGCGGAATTTCCTCGGGTTTCACCGTAAAGATCAAAACCTGGAAAGTGTGGGGGAGCTTTATGGATTACTGCAGCACGTTTATAAGACACCGGGGCCAGCAGATGGCAGAGTGACTTTGCTGGAATCCCGCGATGCGGTGCACGGTGGGACCCAGGGCTTAAAACTTAGGCGGGAGCCTGCGCATGTGTGCTCCCGAGGAGAATGGAGGGGAAGAGTTAACGGTGTGCCTCCCACCCCCCCCCCCCGCCCCCGACATGATTTCTCTATCTCTGTCTCTGTCTCTCATGAGAGCGCACGTGCCCTATAGCAAAAATCACTAAAAAAAAAAAAAAAAAAAAAAAAAAAAAAAAAAAAAAAAAAAAAAAAAAAAAAAAAAAAAGAGGTATCCAATGTTGACATTTCGGTGGACTATGCGGACATCCATGGAGACGTACTGATGCCGGGGCGATCAGGCCCAACACCCCTAGGAGGTTATGTCCCTGAAGGCTCCAGGGTCCGGGTAACACCGCGTGGCTCCGCTAAGGTCCCAGGGATTTTTATATCCGGGCTGGTCCCAGGAGGCCTGGCTCAGAGCACAGTGCTGTTGGCTGTTAATGATGAAGTTTTAGAAGTTAGCAGCACAGAAGTTTCAGGGCAGAGGCCATCAGATGACGGGCCTGATGATCACAAACAGCCTCAACCTCATGGTAACTGTGAGGTCAGCAAACCAGAGGAAAATGTCCTGAGGAGCAGTGGGACTGCCCTCCAGCCAGCTGACTGACGGATAGTAGCTCTCTGCGATATCATAGCTGATCTAACCGAGCCTTGAGCCAGACTGTGAAGACAGATGAAGACGACGAAGAGGACTTTGGTACTGAAGACAGCGGAGTGCCACAGCAGATTCCAAAAGCTGTTCCCAATACCGAGAGCTTGGAGTCATTAACACAGAAGTCTGGGCAGGACAGTTTCATTCCTCTTGATGAAGAGCCCAGCACCCCTGCAAGTGGCACAAACCCAGAATTTGAAGCCCAAGTTCCAGATCCAAAACTCTTAGAAGATGGAAGGATCATAAAATTATGAAGCCGTGGTAGGGGGGTTTTCCAGCTGAAAGAAAAGGTAAGGCGACAGGCTTACAATTCAAGCACAGGTGTATGGTTTGTAGCGACCTTGTAGCCTTGTCCGCGCAGCGAGTCTGTAACTCCACGTACACCCACGTAACAGCCAGCAGCCCAGGGCGTACCTGCATGATTCTGCCGCGGCCTTACTGCACCAGTTACCCAGTCGGAGTGGTACAACTACCTAAGGGAGACAGAGACTAGGATGAAGATAAGGAAGAGCCCCTAAGAGATTCAGGACTCAGCCTTTGGGTGCGAATCTGCTGAGCTAGTGCGGCAGGAAGAAACTGTTGTCTTCCTGCTAAAAGCCTCCGTGTCCTGTCTCTCTCGCTAAGTATCCCACTACAAAACCAGTGCTGGAACGTTTTCTGAGTGAGGATGTGTGAGGACTTGTAAATCTGGCCAGTTTAAAAGCACATGTACCTCTGGACCAATGATGTGGAATAGGCATGAGAAAAATACCATAAGCTTAAAATGTTACTGAAATAGTAGCTCAATCATTGTTCATATGAACTTTGGAGGATTAGAGATGAATTTAAGTCTAAAACAAAGGGGCCTAGGACCAGCTGAGAGTGTACTGGTTTCATCGCTGGACTCTCACAGAGTTGACCACAGTTGGAGCCCGGCCCTAAAAGTTTGAAACTGACCCCAGGCGCTTGCACTGGCGGGCCCAAAATCCCAAGAGGAGAATGGAGGAAAAGGGATTGCTGCATGGCCATCTCCCCCCCCCCCCCCCCATGATTTATCACATTCTAACTCTCTTTGTCTCTTCTGTGAGCACGAACACCCTGTAACAAAAAAATAAAAACCTCTAAATTTTTTTAAATAAATAAATAAAACAAAGGGGTCTTTGTTGATGATGTGAGCTTTGGCTGTTTTGTCTATATCAAACTGGATGTTAGTGCAAATTCTCAGAACTGATCCGGGACCTCAGCTCTTATGGTCCCTATATTTTATTTAGATATTTTTAAATGCCATTCCTTGAATGTCGTTTACTTTTTGTAACTAATTATTTTTTCAGAGGGTATTTTCCCCCTCTATTTTCTGAGAAGTAATAACAATTGGCTGATTCTCAGAGTGTTTCCCAATGTTAGAAAGCATTGCAGTACCCCACCCCACTCCCAGAAAGCTTGTGGCGATGTGGGGCAATAAAAGGAAGCAGGTTCTGGGACCAGCAGTTAGCGTAATGGCTATGTCGCTAGACTCCCACATAATCAACCGCGAGTCCGGACCCCGGTGGCGGTTCGAGTCCCGGGACCCGGCAGCTTAAAACTCACGCCCCAGGCGCATGTGCGTGCATGAGAAGGGATTGCGGAGTGGCCATCCCCCCGGGGGGAGGGGGGGCGGTGATTTCCTGCTTTCTGTCTCTCTGTCTCTCTCTGTCTGTCTGGCGAGCGCACACGCCCTATAGCGAAAACCTCTCCAAAAAAAAAAAAAAAAAGGAAAAGGAAGTTTCCCCCTGGCTGCACCCACCCTGTCGAAGATGTCGTCATGGAGGCTGCCAAGTTTGAGCAGTTTCTCCAAGAGAGAAAGTGCATGGAAAGGCTGGGATCTGGGTGGAGGGTTGTGACCACTGGAAGGAGCAAGAGCAAGGTCACCGTAACCTCCAAGGTGCCTTTTCCCAAAAGGTATTTGAAATCTCTCACCAAAAATATTGAAGAAGAATAACCTATGTGATTGGCTGTGCTTACTAGGTAACAGCAAAGAGAGTTATGAATTACCTTACTTCCAGAGTAACCGGGATGGAGAAGAGGAGGAAGATGAGGATTAAAACTCATTTATCGGGAATATTTTGTATGATTTCTTGAATAAAACTTAAAGGGGGGGGGGGGAAGCACTGCAGCTCTGTTCCAGAATTACAAAACTCTGTAGGGTACTTATGTTACTATTTCTCCATCCTAGTGCTTTGATATTTACAAACTAAGTCCATTTCATAGAATTTGTTTTAAAAGGCAGTTCCCTGATACTAGTAATATAGGAGACTCTCTCCTTTAACCTATTCTTGTCCTCATTCCTAATCTCGCTGTAAATACATTCCTTTTGTTGTTAATGTGCGTGTTTCCTTGGTGTGCTTTTATACTCTTTTAAAGTATTCAAGTAGTATGAATCATTTTGTATTAAAAAATGCACCCAGGTTAAGAAGAGACTTTTTTTTTACCCTACAAGACAAACGTGCATTTTTAAATACAAAACTATAGGTTTTTCCTTCATATGAATTCAGGAACACTATCTACACTTCATAAAAAAAATGTGTAGTGCGGCCGCCAGGGAGGCCAGGCCAGGCCATGGCGGGGGCGGAGGGGGGGGGCCCGGGGCGGCGCGTGGCCCCCCCCAGGTCTGCCCTCCGAGGGGAGGGTCAGCCGGGCACGCCGGAACCGGCAGCTTACAAGGGCAGCTGGCGCCCGGCCTTCCCTCCCTGCGTCTCGGGGCCTCCGAGCGCGCCTCTCCCGCACCGCGCCGCCCTGTACCGCTACCTGGGCGAAGCGCTGCCGCTGGCCCGGGCTGGGCCCGCCGCCCTGGGCCTGGCGGCCACCGACTCGGCCGCGCTGCTGGGCCGGGCCCGCACTCAGCCCGCCGCCGGCAGCCCCGGCTCGCGCCGCCCGCCCGGAGCCACTACAGCGAGGCGGCGGCCGACCGCGGGCACGACCCCAGCTTCTTCAAGACGGTGGAGGGCTTCTTCCACCGCGGCGCCAGCACCCTGGAGGACGAGCAGAAGCGCACCCCGTGCGCGGCATCCTGCCATCATCGAGCCCCGCAACCGTGTGCTGAGCCTGCCCTTCCCCATCCGGCGCGACCACTCCGGGGAGGTCTTCCGGGGGCACGGGCCCAGCACAGCCAGCACCGCGCCCTGCAAGGGAGGTATTCGTTCCAGCCCCGACGTGAGTGTGCGAGTGTGGGCGAGGTGAAAGCCTTGGCTTCCCTGGTGATGTACAAGTGCACCGTGGTCGATGTGCCATTTGGGGATGCAAAAGCCGGTGTCAAGATCAACCCCAAATACTATACCGATAACGAATTGGAAAAGATCCCAAGGAGGTTCACCATGGAGCTGGCCAAGGGCTTTATTGGTCCTGGCATGAGCACGGGCGAGCGGGAGACGTCCAGCACCATCGGACGGTACAGACATCAATGCCCACGCCTGCGTGACCCGGAAGCCCGTCAGTCAGGGCTGGGTCCACAGACACATCTCAGCTACCGGCGGGGGAGTCTTCCATGGGATGGAGAACTTCCTCAACGAAGCTTCTTAGAGCATCTTAGGATGCCTCCAGGGTTTGGAGAGAAGACATTTGTTGTGCAGGGCTTTGGGAACGTGGGCCTGCACTCTGAGATATTTACATCGTTTCGGTAATAAGTGTGTCGCTGTTGATGCGTCTGACCAGAGTATATGGAATCCGGACGGTGTTGACCCCAAGGAGCTGGAAGACTTCAAACTGCCACGTTTCTCAATCCTGGGCTTCCCCTAGGCACAGCCCTATGAAGGAAGCCTTTTGGAGGCCGGCTGCGACATACTGATCCCTGCTGCCAGTGAGAAGCAGCTCACCAAATCCAACACCGAGTCAAAGCCAAGATCATTGCTGAAGGTGCCAACGGGCCAATGACTCCAGAAGCTGGTAAGATTTTCCTGGAGAGGAACATTATGGTTATTCCAGACCTCTACTTGAATACCAGAAGAACGTCCTGTCTTACTTTGAATGGCTGAAGAATCTAAACCATGTCAGCTATGGCCCTTTGATCTTCAAATATGAAAGGGATTCTAACTGCCACCTGCTCAGGTCTGTTCAAGAGAGTTTAGCAAGAAAATTTGGAAAGCCCAGGGAACCATTCCTACTGTACCCACAGCAGAGTTCCAGGACAGGGTATCGGGGGTGTCTGAGAAAGACATCGTGCACGCTGGCTTATCCCACACCATGGAGCGTTCTGCACCTGTAACTTCTGCAGACCTAGCACACGTCTACATGTAACCACAGAGCTCTCTCATGACTCACTCAGTAAGGGACACCATTCTCAACAATCCACCCAGATCAGCCCTGTAGGGAGATACGCTAGGGGATCATGAGCAAGATGGTAGGCTTGAAGGTGGGAACCGCCCTCCCTGAGAGCCAGGTAGGTCTTTTGCCTTTGAATAAAACATCTGTCCCCTCTGGCTGGGCTGCCTTGCTCGGGGCTCTTTCCAGCACGGTCAGTGCGATGGCCAAGGGCAGTAGGCCAGAGTGGTCAGGGCTCCTTCCTTCTGCTCTGGACGGTTCCAGGCTGTGGCACACTTAGGAAGGAGGTGTGCAGTGTTCTCAGAAGGCAGCATGGTCCTCGAGTGAGTCTGTATTTACATCAGCAAAATAACTCAATTTTACAGGTTGCAAGCACAAATAAAAGCTATCTCTCTATCGACCCTGGGGACAGTCGAACAGGTTCCCTGAGGGAGGGAGTGAGAGATGGGACAAACACAGGCGCACACACACATACACAGAGTGGAGACAATACAAGGTGCTGATCAAGTCGTCTTCTTCCTCCGTTTATTGAGGAAAAATGGCCAGTTATATACAGGCTGGTGGGCACAGATTGGTTGCCCGAAATGCAAATGAGAGAAAACAGCATGAACCAATCATTGGTGTGGGTGGATCTCTTCCATTGCCTAGAAACCCAACCGCCCCCAGGAAGAACGGTTGGTCACATGATTTCTGAGAACCGGTTTGCTCAGTGAGGAAGTGAAGCCTAATGGTTTCCAAGATGGTGGATAGCTCAAGATGGCAGATAGCTCAAGATGGCGGATAGCTCAAGATAGCGGATAGCTCAAGATGGCTTCTGTATGCAGTGGCCTCCACATGTCCCCCTTTTTTATTTTTTTTCAAAGAGAGGAGAAACACCTGGGGGAATCGTGCCTGTCTGAGGTTGGAGTCGTTTTTAGAGCCACATGTCCATCCTTACCCGTCATTGGAGAATCCCATTGCGATGATGGGTTTCCTGTCTTAGGTGGGAGGACTGTACAGCTGTTAGGCTCAGACTCTCTTACCCGTCTTTGGCTAACCAATTCAGCCCCTCAGGCAGGAGCAATTCTAGGCTCCGCGATACTCCATCTCCAGGTTGTGGTAGTGGACTTGGATAGGCTGCATTTTTATGGAGTCATCAATTTGGTGTTTAAGGAAAGCCATGAGCTTATTAAAGAGAACGGGCCCCAAAGAGCAAACAATCAGTAAAGCCAGAATCAGACCAAGTATGAGGAGGAAAAAGGGGAGGAGACCGTTCCAGGCAGACCATAAGGGATTGTCACAAACGATGCCGGACTTGTTGGCGTAAAAGCAGCAGCGTTCCTGTAAAGCAAGACAGAGACCCCCCTGTTCTGCCAGGAGGAGCAGTGCCAGGATCGAAACCAGCAGCGGTAGTGTCGAAGAAGCAAAACAGGATCAGATATTTAAGAAGGATCATTTTGTTGATCTGTGGAAGGAGAGAGAGACATCTCAGGGTTTTCATCGTCCCTGGATGGCTTGTTAGAATCAATCTGTTTGATTAATCTTTCTGGGAACCAACGAGCAGCATCCATTTTTTTGAGAATAGATGCAGACAGACCCTCTGCCCCAAATGAAGACAGGGTCCGGACCATTCCATGTATTGTCCAGAGGATCTTTCCACAAAACTGAGGCAAATTTTGTTTTGGTAGTGGAATGCCAGAAGCGCTCAGCAGCTGAGTCTCCATTTTTATCAAGAGAGGAAATTTAGGACAAAAAGAGCATGTGCCAGAAGGTTTTTTGGAGAGCCTTTAGTCTGTAAAAGCTCTCCCTTTTTTAGCTTTTGGAGAGTGTTTTTCAAGGAAAGATGAGCACGTTCAACAATGCCTTGTCCCTGGGGATTGTATGGGATTCCCGTAACATGTTTAATGTGAAGTTGTTTACAAAAAGAGGCAAAATTGTTTCCTGTGTAACCTAGGTCATTATCTGTCTTAATTTGTTGAGGTTTACCCATAACAAAGAGTGCAGCGAGTACATGGGAAATAACATGTTTGCCGGCCTCACCAGTTTGTGCCATGGCAAAAATGAAGCCACTAAAGGTATCAACAGAAATGTGAACATACTTGGTAGTCAGAGAAAGAATAGGAAGTAGTTCCGTTGGAGGAACCATCAGTAAAAACCAATAAAGCATTTGAAACAGGATGAAGTGAAGTTCATACAGGGAAAACAAAATCATGGGTAGATAAAAAATATAAAAAATTATCTGGAGGAAAATGGTTATCAATAGTTTTAGCAAAGGAAGCACATGCAATAGGCCAGAGATCTGTTTGTTGGAATGGCCAATTAACTTGGTCTTTACTATACGGCTGGATGATTGTATCAGGATCTTTGCCATATGTCCAGGCTGACCACAATTGAAGCAATTGCCTCCATTATCACGGTTAAGGAATTGGCGAACAGTATATCCTTTAAGAGCAGCGGCCAGAGCCAATCCCTGTTGGTATGCCGACCCAATATCAGAACATAGGTAAATATATTCTGATAAATCTGTCTATTTTCTATATGGCCTGGTTGCTGCTTGACAAGCAGCATTAGCATTTTCATATGCCAATTGTTTAACAAAATTGGTACCTGCATTAGCACTGCCAAATATTTTCCCTGCTGCAGTAATTAGCCAATGAACAAACTCAGAAAAAAGGTTCATCAGGCCCTCGTTTTATTGTTGTAAGGGAGGTACTTAAGTCTCCTTTAGTAGGAAGTTTTTTCCAAGCTCTCATGGCTGCCATATTAATTTGAGCAAATAGTCCTGGATCACATTGCATTTGATTGTCACAAGTTGTATAATTGCCTTCTCCCAATAACATATCTGCTGTCCAGCCATTGCTGGCCTGGGCATTACAGCATGCGGTCCTCCTACAATTTTCCACATATTCTGATTTCCAAAGTAAGTAATCCCCTCCAGAGAGCGCAGCTCGGGCCAATGTATGCCAGTCTATTGGTGTAAGCCAATTTCCTGCCACCGAGTCAACTATGGCTAAAGTATATGGAGCTGTAGCTCCATACTGAGCAACTGCTGTTTTAATTTCTTTTATAATGTTAAAATCAAAGCCATGTATGTGGCGCCATGCTTGCCCTTGTTGATCTATGGTTTCTGTTACTGGGAAGGCTTCCTGCCCCTCAAAATCTATCAATGATTGTAGTTTTTGAACTGGTTTAAGTTTTGTACCATGAGTAAAAGTGGGTTGGTGGTGATTCCACGAGGAATCTGCACTTTTAGATTTACCCACTTTTAGTTTTTCTAATTGCGATACTAATTCTTTTTAAAAAAATTTATATATATATTTTTTTTTTGAGAGGTTTTCGCTATAGGGTGCGTGCGCTCGCCAGACAGAGAGAGACATAGAAACAGAAAGCGAGAAATCACCCCCCAGGGGGGATGGTCACGCCACAATCCCTTCTCCTCCATTCTCCTCTTGGGATCTTGGGCATGCATGCACAGGTGCCCAGCGTGAGTTTTAAGCCACCGGGTCCGGGACGCGAACCGCGGTCGACTACGTGGGAGTCCAGCGACATAGCCATTGCGCTAACTGCTGGTTCCCTGATACTAATTCTTGATGTTCTTTTTCTAACTGAATTTGTTCTTTAAGTTGTTCGATCTTTAAGTTGTTTGATCTTAGTCTGAACTTTTGCCTTAGGATCAATAATGGGCATCGCCAAAGATTGCGCGGATGCGGCTGGGTTGTAAGATGGAGGTCATTTTTTGAAAGGTGGCCATTTTGGGTTATTGCACGTGACAGTCTTTGTTTCTAAAGTTTCTTTCTCAGACAGCCATTTTGAATTACTATATTTGTCAGCCTTGGCCTCTAGGATTTCCTCCTCTGAACTAGTTGATGACTCATTTTTCTTTGGCTCTTGTAAAGCCTTAAGGTTGTTTTTCTTTTTTAGTTTTTTGGATTTTTTGGGTTTTGTCTTGCCTTCGGGGCTTTTAACTTCTTCCTCACTCTCTAGGGAAATAAGATCCTCTCCCTGTTCTTTTCCAATTTTAGAATTCTTGGTTAGATCTGAGGTGGCTATAGCCTCCTCCTGGGGTTGATCATTTTGCATGATCTGCTCTCCCTTAGCGACCATAACGGCAAGGGCTTCTATTAAGCTCTGAACGGATATTTTGTGCTGACTAAGCTTCTGTCCCATTATTACCTGTACTTAAAATAAAACGTAAATAAATACTTAACAGGACGTCTTCTCTTCGTCCTTCTATGTTTTTCGCCGGCCTTTCTCGGGACGAGTCTATGCTGTCCCCTTCTGGATGAGTCTATGCCGTCCCCTTCTGGATGAGTCTCTGCCATCCTTTCTCGGGACGATTCCCTGCATCCCCTTCTGTTTTCCGCTGGCTTTTCTTGCTTGCTTTGCACTGGAGCCTACCTCGGGAGCTCTTCACTGGATCCCTCATACCCAAGTCCGTGTTCAGGCGCCACGTGTCCCATTATTACCCATACTTAAAATAAAACGTAAGTAAACACTTACCAGGATGTCTTCTCTTCGTCCTTCTATGTTTTTCACCGACCTTTCTCGGGACGAGTCTCTGCCATCCCCTTCTGGACGAGTCTATGCCGTCCCCTTCTGGACAAGTCTCTGCCGTCCTTTCTCAGGACGATTCCCTGCCGTCCCCTTCTGGTTTTTTCTTTTTTCTTTTTCTTTTTTTTTTTCAAGTCTTCTTCTTCCCACTTATTGAGAAAAAATGGCGAGTTATATACAGGCTGGTGGGCACTGATTGGTTGCCCGAAATGCTAATGAGAGAGAATAGCATGAACCAATCATTGGTGTGGGTGGATCTCTCCCATTGCCTAGAAACCCAACCGCCCCCAGGAAGAACAGTTGATCACATGATTTCTGAGAAACGGTTTGCTCAGTGAGGAAGTGAAGCCTAATGGTTTCCAAGATGGTGGATAGCTCAAGATGGCTTCTGTATGCAGTGCCCTCCACATCTCTCTTTATGCATTTTATTCTTTTAGAATAAAATAACTACATGCTGCTGTAATAAAACTGCCTTTAATAACTTAACAAGCCTAACCTGGACAGCAGTGAATGCCTATAAGCATAGATGAAAAAGACTAGTATTTTTATAATGTAAAACAGTATAATTTATAGCTTATCAGTCATGTATTACCTGGCAAAAATAAGAAGTCTGACGAAGAATTAAGTTATCTTCAAACCTGTGAACTTTGGAGGCTGTTTTTGTTAAGACTGTCAGAATTTACTAACTATGGGGGACCAGCAGTTAGCGTAATGGCTATGTCGCTGGACTCCCACGTAATCGACCGCAGTTCGCGTCCCGGACCTGGTGGCTTAAAACTCACGCCAGGCACGTGTGGGTACGTGCACAAGATCCCGAGAGGAGAATGGAGGAGAAGGGATTGCGGTGTGGCCATACCCCCTGGGGGGTGATTTCTCGCTTTCTGTCTCTCTGTCTGGCTGGCGAGCGTACGCGCCCAAAAGCTAAAAAACCTCTCCAAAAAAAAAAAAAAAAAAGAATTTACTAACTATAAGTACAACATGTAGTCCAAAGAATACAGTGACCTCCTTATTATGTTAATTAATTGTTCTCTTCTGAAGCTCTCTTGGGTTGATTAATTAATTGAACGATGAGATAATTCAAGTAGTGTCCTGGGAAACGCCACTTGGGCTCCCTGCTTGGAGTCCCCTGGCCGCTCTGCCTTTGCCCACGCCCAGCTTGGCTTGACTGTGCATCCTGTCTTCTCTGAGGCTTTGCGCTGGGCCCCTGGCTCCAGTCCCAGTAGGCTAGAATCAGCCTTGGGTTGAGTGTTTTGTTTGGGAGTTATTTGGCCAGGGCCTTTTGAACAGTAGTGTCCCAATGAAGCACTAGATGATATTTACGTAAGAATGAGCTTTTTTTTTTTTTTTTTTTTTTAACAATAATACACTTTCAGAGATGTCTAACTACTTTGTAGCTGCACCAGTTAAGTTAACCTGGTGATAAAAGCAGTTATTAAAAGTCTACCTTTGGGGTCGGCAGGTGGTACGGTGGTTGAGGTGCTGGACTCCCACATGGCAGGCCATGGTTCAAGTCCTGGACCTGGCAGCTTGCTTTCTCACTCTCCATTTCTCTCTGTCTGTTTCTCTCTGGTCAGAATCGAAGAATAATGATAATACATATAATTAAAAATAAATAAATCTTTAAAAAAAAGAAAAAAAGTCTACCTTTCCCCCCTCCAAAAAATAAAAAAATAAAAGAATGTGTAGCATTTACCTACGATGGAGTAGAGTGTAACATTAGCGATTTAGGAAGCTATTTATTACCTTCCAGCACACCTTCTCAGAAGCAGTAGTGACTAAGGGGGTCAGCGTCCTCCCCGCAGAGTGCACAGGCTCGTCAATAGAAAGGAGGAGGGCCATGAAGTTTGTAAGTGCCCTGCGCTTATGGAGGGTTATTTATTATCAATTTTATGGTAGGGCTCCTATGGATAGCTGTAACAGTTCCGTACTTACTGAAACATGAAGATTCAAATGACTCCGTTTTGAAGGATGTTCTCTCTATATGGTCGAGAAATGGCCTTGATTAAATGAGGATCACTTGACGCAGCATACTTCAGTGTATTTTTCTTACATCACCACTAAGCATTTTACCAGCAAACTATTAACTGACTGTAGAGAGCTGCTAATTTAAACAAATATGGTAACTTTTAGACACATGTAAAAAAATGCAGTTTTACAGACAGTCATTTGTAAGACAATAAATGCCGTTAACATGTAAATACACTAGCTGCTTCTGTGTTTCAGAAACTACAGAGCAGTATCAGGTTAAAAGAAGCCACATGTGTTCATTAGAATTGACCCAAGATGATTAGAGAAAACTTACATAAAACTACATGGCACCAGGTGTCTTCACATATTCAGCTGATTAACATCTAAAAATAACTGGCATTACATTCCACTTCCCCTTTCTCCATTTTCTGTGCTTTAAAAAAATAAACTTAGAGGGAACCAGCAGTTAGCATAATGGCTATGTCGCTGGACTCCCACGTAGTCGACTGCGGTTCGCATCCCGGACCCGGTGGCTTAAAACTCACACCGGGTGCGTGTGCGTGCATGCCCAAGATCCCGAGAGGAGAATGGAGGAGAAGGGATTGCGGCGTGACCATCCCCCCTGGGGGGTGATTTCTCGCTTTCTGTCTCTCTGTCTCTCTCTGTCTGTCTGGCGAGCGCACGCACCCTATAGAGAAAACCTCTCCAAAAAAAAAAAAAAAAAAAACTTAGAGAGCCACACAGGTGGTGTGGTTGTTAAGGGCACCCTGGCCACTTGGTTTCTCACTCTCCCTCTCTTTCTCTGTCACTCTCTGGTCAAATTAACATAAATAAATAAAGTTAACAAAAAATAAATAAACTTAAAACCGGCTCAGGGTCATGGTTGCCTCCATCAAAAAAGTCAAAATCAGGGGCCGACAGGTGATGTGGTGGTTAAGGGTGCTCACTCCCACATTGTTGACTGTGGTTCAAGTTCCAGACCTGGAGGCTTGCTTTCTCGGTTTTCCTCTCCCTCCCTCTCTCTCTCCTTCTCTGTTCAAATTAAAAATAAATATATAAAGTTAAATAAAAAAATAATTCTAGGGGCCGGCAGGTGGCATGGTGGTTAAGGGTGCTGGACCCCCACATAGCTGACCGTGGTTTGAGTCCCAGAAGTGGCAACGTGCTTTCTCACTTTCCCTCTCTCTTTCTCTCTCTCTCACTCTGTCCCTCTCCAGTCAAATTATAACAAATAAACAAATACAGTTAAATAAAGTAATTCTTTACAAAATTCAAAAAATAAATAAGGTTTTAAAAAAAGTCAAAATCACCCACCCCCCACTTTTCTCTACTTGTATGTCTTTGTGTGTTTGTTTTTACATTTATTCTCTAATCCACAGTGCTCCTACTCAGCAACACATTCTTTTAGCTCTGTGAGACACGGCAACTGACTGCACAAGATTATGTAGTATGTAATTTTTATTGAATTCACTTGAGTTCTTTTATTTATATACCACTATCTTTTTTTTTTTTTCCAGAGAGAGATTTTTGTTATAGGGCACATGCACTCTCCAGAGAGACAGAAAGTGAAAAATCACACTCCTTCCACGGAGGATGGCCACACCACAATCCCTTTTTCTCCATTGTCCTCTCGGGATTTGGGGCTCACATGCACATGCACCCAGCACAAGTTTCAAACCACCAGATCTGGGACTAAAACCACAGTCAACCACGTGCGACTTTAGCGCCTTAATCACTACACCACTTGGTCCCTATATCACTATTTTTAATGGCATTACAGTTTTCACACTCTGTGAGTCTTACCATCGACTCTTGAATGGCAAAATAATGTTAGTGTGTAGAAGGTTCAATTTCATTTATAATATAAGTGGTACAGGGGTTCAACATTTTAAATAAAAATACATTTACCTACTACTTCTCTCTTCTTTTTTTTTTTTTTTTTTTTGAGAGGTTTTTCGCTATAGGGCGCGTGCGCTCGCCAGACAGACAGACAGAGACAGACAGAGAGACAGAAAGCGAGAAATCACCCCCCAGGGGGGATGGTCACGCCGCAATCCCTTCTCCTCCATTCTCCTCTCGGGATCTTGGGCATGCACGCACACGCGCCCGGCGTGAGTTGTAAGCCACCGGGTCCGAGACGCGAACCGCGGTTGACTACGTGGGAGTCCAGCCACATAGCCATTACGCTAACTGCTGGTTCCCTCTCTTCTTTTTTTTTAAAACAAGTTTAACATCAGAATTCTTTTCTTAGGGGAAAGATACTTCAGGCCTGACTTCTTTTTTGTTTGTTTGTTTTTAAAGAATTATTTTATTTAACTTTATTTATTTATTCATTCATTTGTTTCAATTTGATCAGAGAGTGACAGAGTGAGAGAGAGAGAAAGTGAGAAAGCAAGTCGCCAGATCCAAGACTCGAACCACGGTCAGCCATGTGGGAATCCAGCGCCTCTAACCACCATGCCACCTGCCGGCCCCAGGGCCTGACTTCTTATACAAGTTTTAATTGTAAAATACAGGTTTATCTTGTATGTATTCATGAAAATGGAAATGAAAGCTGCTTATTTATTATTATTTTTTTGGAGAGGTTTTTGCTATAGGGCACGTGCACTTGCCAGACAGAGAGAGACATAGAGAAAGAAAGTGAGAAATCACCCCCCAGGGGGGATGGCCATGCCCCAATCCCTTCTCCTCCATTCTCCTCTTGGAATCTTGGGCACGAACGCACACGCGCCTGGCGTGAGTTTTAAGCCACCGGGTCCGGGACGCGAACCACGGTCGACTACGTGGGAGTCCAGCGACATAGCCATTACGCTAACTGCTGGTCCCGAAAGCTGCTTATTTTAATTATTCTGTTAAGGGATAGGTCACTGGTGCTTTCAACTAGATCTCTATCATTTAAAGTACCAGAGAAATAATTGATGACTATACACATTGTAAAACCAATACAAAACCAATACAATGGTTTTACCATAGTTGGTTTATACAGTACAGCCAAAGCCCACTGCCCAGTCTAGGGTCAAGAAGGCAAGGCTGAGTGAGCCCCAGAGCTCCGACCTGATCCTACATTTTCAGAGTTAGAAGTGGGTGAGGATCCCCTTCCTTGTACATTTTTCTGCCTCCCTGCACATGGGGCAGAGCAACAGCAAGTCTAAAAAGCAGTCACTCTCTGCCTGAAGGTCCCTGCCCAGTTTTGGGGCCAGAAGTCAGGACCCAGCCAGTCCCAGATCTCCAATTTGACACTGAATTTCAGAGTTAGAGGACAGGGGATTTTCCTACTTCTGCTCACCTTTTTCCGTCCTGCTCCCATGTAGGAGAGAGTAATGGCAGGCCTGTTAAGCAGCCGGTCTGCACCTGAAACCTCCCGCCCTGTCTAGGTCCAAAGGGCAGGAAGGAGCCAGACAGCCTGATCCTGCAGTGTCGGAGTTAGAAGTTAGGTGGGATTTTCCTTTCTTCTGTTAACATGTTCTGTCCTCTCCCAACAGGGGTCAGAGAAATAGTAGGTTAGGGCCAGCAGGTGGCGTAATGGTTAAGGTGTTGGACTTCCATGTGGTCAACCACAGTTGGAGTTCCAGACCTGGCGGCTTGCACCTCACACCAGCTGCGTGTGTGTGCATGTCCAAAATCCCAAGAGGAGAATGGATTGTGGCATGGCCACCCCCCTGGGGGAGGGTGATTTCTCACTTTCTGTCTCTCTCTGTCTTTCTGGCGTGCACATACCCTATAGCAATAACCTCTCAACAACAACAACAACAAAAAAAAAAAAAAAAAAAAAAAAAAGAAATAGCAGGTCTATGAAGAAGCCACCATGCACCTGAAGCTTGCCACCCAGCCTAGGGCCCAGAAGGCAGGACTGAGCCTGCCACAGACCTCCAACCCTCTCCTGCAGTTTCAGAGCTTGAAGTATTTGGGATGGAAAGGGTGAGAGGGAGGAAGCCAAGGGGAAGAAGAAAGTAGCAAAACATTGAAGGGACCCATAATATAAAGTGAGCTGTTGATTATAATGTTTGTGATAAAGTCTTTGACTGAACCGATATGCAGTATATTCACGATGGGAAAATTAACTTGGCATGTTGTAATGATACACAGTGATTAAATGTATAAAATAAGATTTTTAAAAAGATGGAAAAAAGGGAAAAATAATAAGTTAAATTAAATTAAATTAAAAAATTCTTTTTTAAAAAAGTAGTTAGGGTTTTCCTTCAAAGTGCAATGTTTTTTTCTGTCCTTCCCCCACATAGGATAAAGAGCAGGACTATTAAGTAGCCACTCTCTACTTGAAGTCTCCCCCGCCAGACTAGGGCCAGGAAGGCAGGGCTAAGCCAGCCCCAGGCCTCCAACCTCATCCTGCAGTCTCAGAGTTCGAAGTTAGGCAGGATGTTCCTACTGAGCAGTCACTATCTACCTGAAGGAGCCTGCCCAGTCTAGGGCCTAGAAGGACTGAGGCTGCCAAATACCTCCGAAATGACCCTGCAGTTTCAGTTAGAAGTCAGGTGGGGCCTTCCTGTATTGTGTTAATTCTTTTCTGTCCTCTGCCAACATAGGAGGAAACAATAGCAGGACTATTAAGCATCCACCCCTGTCCTAGGACCAGGAGGGGAGGGCCGAGTCGACAAGGATCTTGTTTGCTACAAGTTTTTTACAAACAGTGTTTCTATTCCACCTTTGTAAATTGCTTGCTGGGAAATATTATAAGCTGGATAGAAACTTTTGTAGCTGTTCTGACTTTCCTGGTTTCCTTTGTCTGCAACATGTGTGACTCAGACTATCTAACCCCTGTAATTTCCCGATCTGGGGCCCAGGCTTTAGAGCGAGCTCCTCTGGGACTGCCAGTGTAAACTGGTGTTCCACTCTCTGAGTGACGCTTGGTTTCTCGGCAATCTGTTTTCTGCAACAGAGCCAGCCAGGGTTCTCCCACCTGATCATGCTGTTTCAGAGTTAGAAGTTAGACTAGGTTTGCTCTTCTGCCACCATTTTAAATCCAGTTCCATGTGATGCTTGTCACAGCAGCTGCCATGACCAAACTGTGCACCAGCACCTGCCTGCTGAAAATTCCACTGCCACAGAGGACGTGAAAAGTATAGCAACATACACAGATGAAGAGCCAGTAAAGAAATTATTAGACAGAGACCAGCAGATGGCATAATGGTTACATCGCTGGACTCCCATGCAATTGATCAAGGTTTGTGTCCCAGACGTGGCAGCTTAAAACTCACACCAGGCACGTGTGCACGCATGCCCAGAATCCCAAGAGAAGAACGGAGAAGGGATTGTGGCATGGCCATCTCCCATGGGGAATGATTTCTCACTTTCTGTCTCTCTGTTTCTCTCTGTCTCTCCAGTGAATACATGTGCACTATAGCAAAAATCTCCCTTAAAAAGAAAGAGAGAAAAGGAACCAGCAGTTAGCGTAATGGCTATGTCACTGGACTCTCACGTAGTCGACCGCGGTTCGCGTCCTGGACCTGGTGGCTTAAAACTCACGCCGGGCGCGTGTGTGTGCGTGCCCAAGATCCCGAGAGGAGAATGGAGGAGAAGGGATTGTGGCGTGACCATCCCCCCTGGGGAGTGATTTCTCGCTTTCTGTCTCTATCTCTCTCTCTGTCTGTCTGGCGAGCGCACGCTCCCTATAGCGAAAAAACCTCTCAAAAAAAAAAAAGAAAAGAAAGAGAGAAAGAAAGAGAGAGAGAGAGAGAGAAAGAAAGAAAGAAAGAGAGAAAGAGAGAAAGAAAGAAAATAAATTATTAGAGAGCAGATATCAAATTGGTTCTGGGAGTGTGAAATCAAGGTTGCACAATCCAAAAGGTATATTGGTAGCAGCAACAACAAAAAGGAAGAGGTACTGCCCCTGGTGGGAGGGAAGGTACCAGGGGTTGTGACTGAGGTCAGGGCCAGAACTGGAACCAAGGATTTAATAACTCCGCTGAGACTGGAGTCGGAGCCCTTTTACAGGTAGGTGGAACGACCCCACCTCCACCCCCAGAGGAGAGCCACTGCTAGGTGACTCCTGACAATTCTTCCACTCAGCACATTCCTCTGACTTTAGACATGTAAATCTTGTTCTTGAAGAATTCATGGCCAAAAGCTTCTAGACAAAGAATCTCCTGACTGTCATATGCACTCCAAAATTAGGAAAATTAGACCTATCCAGTATGTGCCCCTCCCCACCAGGAAGGGAATGCATGCACAGCCACACCTAGAGTAAGTCCAAGCAAAGCCCCTCCTGACCAAGATAAAAACTCCTCACCACAACTCTTCTTTGGTAACCCTTTTTCCAGGTCCCTTCCCTTCTTGGGAGCATTGTTTTACCTTCCTTCTCTGTCAATAAACTCCCTGCTTTGCTATACCTATTCTCTATCTGTGACTCTAATTCGTCCTGAGTGACGAAGAACAGCCCATGTCTCACTGAGTGTGGGCCTTGTTACCCCACACACCTGCGTTCCTATATCATGATCGGGGATGTGGAAATTGCAACATTGCCTATGGTGATGATCGAAACTATAGTGGCCATGGCAGCTATGATTATACTGGGTGTAGCTGTGGAACATACGGATATGCACAGGGATATGCAGGCTACAGTAGCCAAAGGAGTACTTATGCAAGGCATCTGGAGGGTGTAGCAATCACCAAGACAAGTAGCAGCCATACCAAAGGAGGACCCAGGAGGAGCTGTTACAGTTATCCATCTTGTAGGACGACATTGAAGACTGTTCTTCTGTTGATCTAGGATGATTATTTCATGAAAGACTTTCTAGTGTACAGGACTGTTAAACTATTTTGGCCTAAAACAACTGTCCCACACTAGGATTCCTAAGGATAAAACAAAATCATACATGTTAGGCTGTTTTTCTGAGCTGGCTGCTAAGTTATAGTCAATCACACTAGCCACACTTCAATCACAGAAAGCCCACCTTTTGGACTGTTTGTGCAGCCTACCATCCACCTGCAACCAATCCAATTGTTCTCTACCTCATTTCTTCACTTTGGTTTTTGTACGTCATTTTTCCCTTTCTGGAAGTTATATACTTTCTGGAACTTAAATGAGGCTAGTCAGAGTTGACCAAAAGTCAACTGGGAACAATGGTCTGATTTAAATCCTGTTAAGATTTTGCTCAATTGAAACGCTATTAAATTGGCTGGTTTAATTTTCTTTTAGCAGTTTTGGCATCAAAAGTGGGATCTGACATAGAGTTTCCAGTGACCCTCAGGAGCAGTGGGTGACCAAGTGAGCTACCCGTGGGACCCTTTATGCCCATCGCTTTCTCACGGCCACTGGGTATTGTGAGTAAGTTCTCTCTCAGATTTTAGCTTCATGGACTTCTGTTTGGATCTCTCTGAGTTTTATATAAGCAAATTTTGGTCCAAACTAGGTTTGGAGTTGCAACAAACTTGGACTGGGTCTAGGATTGGATTGGATTAGGTAATTAACTGGACTGGATCCAGTTGTCTTACTGGGTCAGACAGAAACTAGCTGTAAGTAGCTATTGCTGAGTCAGATAAAACAAAATTTTAGGTTAAAAATTGTTTTTCTTGGCATGAGATTTTTATGCTTATTATCTTAGTTTCTTTTTTTTTTTTTTTTTCCATATTTACTTAGAGAAAGATCATTGGCTAAATTAGTCAAAGTGAGCTCAAAGCCAGAGCAGAGAGTAAGTTATTTACCACTTAGATTTTCCTTGGCTCAAAGAGACTCAAAATTTATGTAAAAAAATAGAATTCCTTATTCTAAAAATCAAAGTACTTCCTGGAAGCTACACTATTACCCAAATTAATTTACAAACTACTAGGGACATTCTTCGTAGAAATAGAAAGAACAATCATAACATTTACCTGGAATTATAAAAGGCCTGGAATCACCAAGGCAATACTATGCAATAAGAATAAAGTAGGAGGCATCTCCTACTGGACCTCCAACTATATTACAAAGCTATGATAATCAAAACGGGGTGGTAATGTCACAAAAACAGACACACAGGCCAGTGGAATAGAATAGAGAATCCAGAGATAAGCTCCAAATACCTGGCCAACTGAACTTTGACAAACAACAACAACAACAAAAACATGAAACAACAAAGTGGAGAAAGGAAAGTCTTTTCAGCAAATTCTGCTGACAAAACTGGACCTCCACCTTTAGAGAAATGAAATTGGATCCCTGTCTCTCAACATTAACAAAAATCAACTCACTTAAATGTCTAGTCTCAAACTATAAAACTAATGGTGAAAAACACAGGGGACACTCTTGAAGACATGGGAGTGGGCAATGATTTCTTTTTTTTTTTTTTTTTTTGGAGAGGTTTTTGCTATAGGGCGCGTGCGCTCACCAGACAGACAGAGAGAGACAGAGAGATAGAAAGCAGGAAATCACCCCCCAGGGGGGATGGCCACACCGCAATCCCTTCTCCTCCATTCTCCTCCTGGGATCTTGGGCACGCACGCACACGCGCCCGGCGTGAGTTTAAGCCACCGGGTCCGGGACTCGAACCGCGGTTGACTACGTGGGAGTCCAGCGACATAGCCATTACGCTAACTGCTGGTCCCGGGCAATGATTTCTTAAGTTAGACATCTAAAGCATAGGCAACAATCCCAAAAATAGACAAGGGTGACTATATCAAATTAAAAAGCTTCTGCAAAGAAAAAAACAAACAGTAGAGTAAAGTGACAATCCACAGAATAGGAGAAAATATTTGCAAGCTATGCTTTAAGTAAGGGATTGATAAACAGTATATAGGGAACTCAAGCAGTTCAACCACAAATAATAAAATGTATTTATTTATTTTTTTATTAAAAATTATTTTCTTGGGACCAGCACATGACATAATGGTTACATCACTGGACTCCCATGTAAATAACCACGGTTTGAGTCCTGGACCCGGTGGCTTAAAACTCACACTAGGCACATGTGCATGCTTGTGTGTGTCCAAAATCCCAAGAGGAGGGAACCAGCAGTTAGCATAATGGCTATGTCGCTGGACTCCCACGTAGTCGACCGCGGTTCGCGTCTCGGACCTGGTGGCTTACAACTCACGCCGGGCGCGTGTGCGTGCGTGCCCAAGATCCTGAGAGGAGAATGGAGGAGAAGGGATTGCGGCGTGACCATCCCCCCTGGGGGGTGATTTCTCGCTTTCTGTCTCTAATGTCTCTCTCTCTCTGTCTGTCTGGAGAGCGCACGCGCCCTATAGCGAAAATCTCTCCAAAAAAAAAAAAAAAATCCCAAGAGGAGAATGGAGGAGAGAGGATTGTAGTGGGATTGTAGTGTGGCCATCCCCCTTGGGAGATGATGTCTCACTTTCTGTCTCTCTGGCAAGTGCTTGCACCCTATAGTAAAAATCTCTAAAAAAGAAAGAAATGCAGTCTAGTAAGGATAGGGTCTGATGATAAAGGAGGCTGGATCTCACATGGCTGACTGGACACTTGGAGTCCCCAGGTGGGAGACTTGAAAAACACATTGGGGGAGCCACCTTAGTGGTTAAGGTGTGGACTCCCACATAGCCAACCACATTTCAAGTCTCCAGACCTGGGTGGGTGCTTGAAACTCACACTGGATGAATGTGTTTGCACGCATGTGTGGCCAAAATTCCAGGAGGAGAATGGACAAGTAGGGGTTGCAGTGTGGCCAACCCTCTGGTAGGTGATTTCTCACTTTCCTTCTCACTGTCTCTCTCTGTTTCTCTCTCATGAGCACACATGTCCTATAGCAAAAACCTTAAAAAAGAATGAATGAAAACCACACTGGGAGAGTGTGTGTGCAGGCCCAAAACCTGGAAGGGAGAGGAAAATGGAACAGAAGGGATTGGGGCATGATCATTCCTCATGGAGGCTACTTTTTCTCACTTTAATTCTCCCTTGGTCTCTATCTGGCACATGCCCTCTGGTAAAATTGTTAGAATAAATAAATAAAATAACAACTGAAGTTGTATTTAGGATGTGACTGCTATCAAAGTACAACAAGTAATTGAGGATATGAAAATACAGTAATATACCTATTTCCTTTGTAATACATTAAATAGTCAGATCTGGAGCTGGTCAAGTAAGTACAAGAATATCAGAACTGGGGACCAGCAGTTAGCGTAATGGCTATGTTGCTGGACTCCCACATAGTCGACCACAGTTTGAGTCCCGGACCTGGTGGATTAAAACTCACGCCGGGCGTGTGTGCGTGCGTGCCCAAGATCCCAAGAGGAGAATGGAGGAGAAGGGATTGCGGCGTGGCCATCCTCCCTGGGGGGTGATTTCTCGCTTTCTGTCTCTCTGTCTCTCTCTGTCTGGCGAGCACACGTGCCCTATAGCAAAAACCTCTCCAAAAAAAAAAAAAAAAAAAAAAAAAAAGTATATCAGAGCTGTAATGAGTATAATGTGTCCAGTTCTCTGCAATATTGAAATGGGATAAGCAATCATCTGTGATTTTAGTGGTCAGAGTCAGAGAAAGTGACAAAACTACCTGACCTTTTACGTTCATAACTGAAGAACGTGGTAACTCTCAGATGGGAAAGGCACATGTAATTTTATTATTTCTTACTTAAATAGTTTATTTTTCTTCTTCTCTTTTTTTATTAATTTATTTTACATTCATTCACTACATTCATTCCCTAAGCATCATCACAGCATACAAAATGTGATTTCCCATCCAAAATACACTGCATAGTGGTTTAATCATACATGTTATCATTGACAAATAATTTTCTATTTCTCATTTCATATATATGTATATATGCTTTTTTCTCCCTATTTCTCACCCTCTGCCATTTCCCATCCTCCTCTCACAATGTCTGGTATCTACAGTTGCTTTCCATTCCTTTCTCCCCACACTCAATTTATTGATTCACAAAATATCTTAATTAATATAACTACTTTCAATAGTAAGTTCAGCTGATATATACATATCTGTGAACATGTCTGACTTTAGGCATGAAACTGAGTAGAATGAATATACTTTAAAGTACCACCTAGCTGATGCTATATAGCTTACTGTGGTCATTAAGTAGGTATTTTTAAATATATTTTTTAATGTTAAGAAAAGCAGTTTTAGCTTTACTAAATGAAAATTTTTAAAAATGCTAAGAGAGTTTTGCTTAAAACTTAAAGCCAGGAAACAGGTTAGTATTCTGTTCAAATAGTAGGTACATGAACCTATCAGCAGCTCAAGACAAGACAAAAATCTTTCTATCTGGAAAACAAAGCCTAGAAGAAAATCAGTAATGTTTTAGTCAGAAGTCATAAGATTCTATTTCTCCAGTTCAGTCTCATGTATTTTATCTTCTCTTGTGTTCTAATCTTCCCATTTAAATTCTGGAAGATAACGTTCAGCTCCAGACTTTTCCCTACCATTAAGTTGGCCATTTTCTTAGTTTTTACTGAACTCTTGTTTCTGTGTGTCTGTGTTTAGTTTTCCTGGTATAGCACTCCCTTCCAAACTTCTTGGAGAGCTGGTCTGGTCCTGGTAAATTCTATCAGGTTTTGTTTATCTGAGAATGTTCGAATCTTTTCTTCCCATATGAAGGGATAATCTTGCTGGGTACAATATTCGTGGTTGAAATTGCTTTTCCCTTAATACTTTAATATATTTTCCCATTCTTTCCTTCCTTGCATTTTTTCTAATGAGAGATCTACTGTTAGTCTGATGGGATATCCTTTGCAGGTAACTTGACATTTCTCTCTTGCCAATCTCAGTATCTTGTCTTTGTGGTTTTGGTCAATGTGGCTATAATGTGTCTTGGAGAAGATCTTCTTGGGTTTATTCTATGTGGGGACCTTTGTATTTCTTGAGATTGGATCTTTGAATGCCTCTCTAGGTTTGGAGAGTTTTCTTCCAGGATTTTATGGAATAGATAATAGATTATCCCCATCCCCCCCCGAGTCTCTTCACCTTCTGGGATACCGAATATCCAGGTGTTTATACATTTAATGGTATCTAGTATTTCTCGCATAATGTTCTCATTTTGGGGGGCTATTTTCTCAATCTTCATGGTGAATTTTTCTTGTTCAGTGATTCTGTCTCCTACATCTGAGATTAAATTTTCTGTATGATCTAGTCTGCTTTTAATACGTTCAAAGGACATTTGACTTCCTGTATTATAGCCTTCATCTCCATCAGTTCCATTTGACTCTTTTTTATGCTGTGTATTTCCCCTTTCAGATCGTGCGAGAACTTCCTCACCTCCTGGATATCATTGGCTCTTTTCTCCTGTGTATTCTGGAGTTCATAGTCTCTCCTGCATCTCTGTTAGCTTTGTCACTGTGAATATTTTAAATTCTTTAGCTGACATTTCCACAAGTTCCATTGTACTGTCTGTGGATGAAGATGCTATTCTTTTCCCGTGGAAGAGAGGTGTTTTCTTGGTTTCTCATATTTCTTATGCCCCTGAGGTGATGATTTCTCCTCACCTGATGGTTTGTGTGTTTCTTCCTAATTCTTTTTTTTTTTTTTTTGCTATAGGGCACGTGCGCTCGCCAGACAGACAGAGACAGAGAGACAGAAAGTGAGAAATCACCCCCCAAGGGGGTGGCCATGCCGCAATCCCTTCTCCTCCTTTCTCCTCTCAGGATCTTGGGCACGCACGCACACGCGCCAGGCGTGAGTTTTAAGCCACCGGGTCCGGGATGCGAACCGCTGTCGACTACATGGGAGTGCAGTGACATAGCCATTACGCCAACTGCTGGTTCCCTTCTTCCTAATTCTTAAAGTTCCGTCTGAGCGACCAGAGGCGTGCTGGAGGAGGTGATCTGCAGTCTCTCTTCCACTCAATTTTTCACTCTTGTTACATCAGATTCAATGGGAATTGAGGAATATTCAACTCAATCTAGAAATGAATCTGGAGGGAGTAGTCTCAGCAGAAAATCTCCACTTTTACTGAATGAAAGCAATATTTCACGGCTGAAGTTCAGTAGCCGTCTCAGAATGGGCTTCAGTTTGTGCCAGACCTAAATGGGACTCTTCAATTGTTTTTTTAAACAATTTACTAAAGGGCGTATGCACTACCTGGAGAGAGACAGGCAGAGAGAGAGAAAGTGAGAAATGGATTTTGGGGACCACGCACTGGAACCTAGCACATTCTTTAAGCTGCTGGTGCTCCAACCACAGTGCCACCAGCCGGCCCTCTAATTTTATTCTTTACCAAGTTTTATATTTTTGTCAACATGCTACCATAGCTATATGGTCTCTTTGAATATATAAATATATGTATATTATTATAATTGCTAAATCATGTGAGAGCCAGTTGCAGACACCATGGCTTTTCACCATGTGCTTTAATGCCAGAGAGATGGAAACACACGTCACAGAGACACGGAGAAAGAGAGAACAGGGATGGGTCACTCCTCCATTCCCTTCCTCCATTTCTACATTGAGATTCTGGACTTCTGAGCTGCCCAGAGCCCACACAGCGCATAGTTTTCACCCCATCACGCCTCTTCACCTCCAAAGGCCTCCAGGGTCAGTGCTTAGGAGGAAGAGCACGAGCTTAGTCTGGTTTTGCTTGCTTTTCACAAAGTCCCAATTTGAAAGAGGGCTAATATTTTGAACCTGTTTTATTGAGGCATAAATCACATACAACAAAATGCATCTTCCTGTGAGGGAGGGAGGGAGAGGGGCAGGCCGGCAGGAGTCCAGACCGAGGGAAGGAGTCACCCTCAGGGCCCAGCAGGGGAACCAGCCCGACCCAGCCAGTCTGGCTGATGCCCACTGCGCCGGAGCCGCCCACTCTCTCTGAAACCATGACGCTTCTACCAGGAATACTGACCAGTCCAACCGCGGCCTCCAGTGGAAGCCAGTAATTGCTCTTCTTGAGCGAAAAATGAAATCTCTAGAGGACAAAGAGGAACTTTTTAAAATGCGGGCGAAATTATGAGGATTCGCCTCTCAGAACGGTCTCTGGGAAGGAAGCAGAGAGCCCCTGGCGGTGCCAAGTTCCTCAAGCACGAGGAGAGGGGGACCATCGCCTCTTCCCGCAAAGGGACAGGGCCCTGACATCAGCGCCGACCGCTGTGTCATGCCTACGATGCAGCTGCAGCCAACGCGGGCAGCGGGGCGACCAGCCCGGGTCTGGGACACCCGCGCCACCTCCCCAGGTGCCCCAAGCCAGAGCTGCTGGCCTTGCGCTCCCTAAAGGCCAGGAACCACAGAGACTCAGCACAGTGCTGGAGGAACGCAGGGAAGAGGCTAGAGAGAAAAGAAGGGGCCGACGGGGGGAAGTGGCAATACCGACAAAGTAACTGGAGATTAGAAACTCTTGGTGAAGACCAAGGAGCTTGAAAACCAGACCCAGGAGGGAATAGCAATAAATCATCTTCCTTTCCCTCTTTTCTAAATGTTGCCCTGTCCCTCCTTTTTCGATTGTTTTGTACCTGTTTTGTTATTGTTTTTCCAAGGGACTTCATATAAAGAACTGAATTCCAGTAGCAAATGCGTGATTTGAGAGTCACAGCCCCTGAGTCCTGGCCCTCACACACGCCCACGTCACCACCACAATGAGGATGTGGAGCATTTCCATTCCTCAGAGACGTGATGAAATTCTTCTCCCCATAGAAGGGGTGAGATAGACAGTAACGTCCTGCTATGAACGTTGTGTCCAACATGCTTTCATGCTTTCCTGTGAGGTTAGGAAAACGCGGAACGTGATGGCACTGAGAGCAATTATGGAATATAAATGCAGGTAGAGGGAAACGGGAGATTTCCCTCCAAAGGTCTTTTTAAGTAATTAATTTAATTCATTATTTTTTATTTGCTGTAAAACACATGCACTCACCAGAGAGCGACACAGATAGAGAGGGAAGATGAGAAAGCAGGCCACCCTGTCTGAGACTGGAACCACAGCTGGCCGTGTGGAAGTCCAGTACCTCAACCACCATGCCACCTCTGGCCTCTCCTTCCAAAGTATTGACAGGGTAGCTCTAGAGACTGGGATAATTTAGTGACTTTCAACTTCCCTAAAATGTTGGGATTTGGTATAAACTGGGATTTGGATGGAGAATTACAGAGAGATTATTACAATTTTAAAGTCTGGTGAAGGGGTCGACAGGTGACATGGTGGTTAAGGGTGCTAGAGTCCCACATGGCCAACTGTGGTTCAAGCCCTGGACCTTGTGGCTTGCTTTCTCATTTTCCCTCTGTCTCTCTCTCTCTCTCTCTCACACACACACACACACACACATACACACATTCCGTCCGTCTCTGGTCAAATGAAAATAAATTAAAAGTTAAATAAAATAATTATTAAAAACATTATTAAAAGTTTGTTGAAACTAAGCCCCAAACACAGTAAAGCACAGATTATTAAACTAAAATGCTGATTATAAACCAAATGAGAAAACATCTAAGATAAGCCTTCACATTTTCATAGTATTGAAACTATCGTCTCATTCCCAATAATTTAAGACCTTTATTAGCAGGTACTTGAAGTTTGGTGATTTTATTTTTGATAAAATGAATTTATAAACTTTTATTACAAATTAAAAATGAAGTTCTTAAAATTTTCAACCTGATCAGATAGGAAACAACTTTAAAAGCTTTGAGGGTGTATTGAGGAAAATGAGACTTAAAAAAAGTGTTGGGGGACCAGAAGTTGGCGTAATGGCTATGTCGCTGGACTCCCATGTAGCCGACCGCGGTTTGAGTCCCAGACCCAGTGGCTTAAACTCACACCGGGTGCGTGTGCGTGCATACTCAGGATCCCGAGAGGAGAATCGAAGAGCAGGGATTGAGGTGTGGCCATCCCCTCTGGGGGGTGATTTCTCGCTTTCTGTTTCTCTGTGTCTCTCTTTCTTTCTGGTGAGAGCAAGCACCCTATAGCAAAAACCTCTAAAAAAAAATGTTTGCCATTATTAGAAAGAGGCTATTTAGGTAAATAATAATAATAATAATAAACACAAAAACCCCATGCTGCATAGATAATGCAGTTAGTTCCATCTTTCTCCTCCATGGAGGGGTGGGAGGGAAGAAAGCACTGAAAGTGTATAAACACAGCCACCTCGGTGTCATTCCTGCTGATTAAACTATACCTGTTTCTTACATGGAATAATTTAATGTTCCCAAAACTTTCCTTTGGATGACTTTTTTTCCTTTTTTTGAAGAATTATTTTATTTAACTTTATTTATTATTATTGCCATTATTATTTTCCAGTTTGATCAGAGAGAGACAGAGAGAGAGAGAGAGGAAGTGAGAAAGCAAGCCACCAGGTCTGAGACTTGAACTGTGGTCAGCCATGTGGGAGTCCAGTGCCTTTAACCACCATGCCACTTGCTGGCCCCGACTTTCTTTCTTTTCTCTTACTTGCAGAACTCTTTTTCTCCAGTTTCAAAGAAATTTAATATTGTTTACACAGTTAAAGAAGAGGTGATACATTTTCATTTGATAGAAATTGATCTTTCTATAATAAAATAAATTTTAATTTCAGTGCATGTCACTATTACTGCTAAAGAAGTCTTAACCATTGTGTGTGTTAAAACAATCTATTGTAATTACTGCTGTGTAGTCACTGCTTTCTGTTAGTTCTTCGAATTATCTAAATGGTCCTGTTTTCCACTACAAACCTAGAAGTTTCAATTTCCCATATAAGAGAAGTTGAACATTTTTGTCCTGTTTCTTCTTCCTTTGTGACAATTAGGGGGAAAAGAGTATAAATTTGGTTAAATTGCATAGAAGATATATAAGAAAGATGATTCCCCCAATCTGTGTCTACAGCCATAACCTGAGTTTTAGGCTTAATTATTCCAAATAAATAGTTCTTCTAGGTAGTTAATTAAGCTTTGGTATTTAAGCAACAAAATAATTTCCCAAAATAAATTAAGAGACAGGCAGTCTTATACCTCTGCCGCTCTAAGGTGACGCTCTTACAGAACTGGCAAGGCCTCTTGTTATATATTCTTTATTTTTAGAGATTTTTTTTCCCCCATAAGGTGTGAGCACTCACCACCTAGCACCCAGAGAAAGACAGAGAAGTGAGAGGGAAAGTGAGAACTCACCCCCCCAGGGATATGGGCACTTTGCAATCCCTACTCCTCCATTCTCCTCCTGGGATCTTAGGCACACATACACAGGCACCCAGTGTGATATTCAAGTCATTGGGTCCAGGATTCAAACCACAGTTGGCCATATGGGAGTCCAGCAATGAAACCACTATGACATCTGCTAGCCTGGCCTTCTTGTTTAATCATTTTTTTTTTTTGGAGAGGTTTTCACTATAGGGCACGTGCGCTCACCAGACAGAGAGAGACATAGAGACAGAAAGCAAGAAATCACCCCCCAGGGGGGTTGGTCATGCTGCAATCCCTTCTCTTCCATTCTCCTCTCGGGATCTTGGGCATGCACGCACACGTGCCCAGCGTGAGCTTAAGCCACCGGGTCCAGGACGCGAACCGTGGTCGACTACGTGAGAGTCCAGCGACATAGTCATTAAGCTAACTGCTGGTCCTGGCCTTCTTGTTTTAAAGCTCTAACTGCATCAGGCGTGCATCAAACTTCAGTATGTATATAGATAACTCAGTTCCAGAGAGCTGTGTTCTATTCTCTCCAAAAATCTCTCTTGGGAAGTAACAAAACTGAAGTCCCCACAATAGTGATTTTATTAAATTAGTTACTTTATACAACATTGCAGATGTGTAATTATTAATGTAACAATTTACCAAACTTTAGTTAACTAGTGAAGTTTTCTGAGCATGTTTTATAAAGGAAAGAAAATGTGACAACCCTGTTAAAACTGTTCCAGAGCAGCCTAGGAAACAAAGATTTGCTTCGCACACTTGGATCAGGCAATAAAAACAGGCAGTTTCCTCTCCCATCTGAAGCACTCCATTGGGAGGAATCATCAGATAAATAAAAAGCAGACAGTCAAGAGACTCCAAACTTGTCTTGCTGTGAGGAGGTGTGCCTTCTTCAGCTTCCAAGTTGGAGGGTTGGGTCTTTAACCTTTTCCTCAAAAAAAAAAAAAAAAAAATTTAACTTTATTTATTTATTTATATTTTCACTTGATCAGAGAGGGCAAAGAGAGAGAGAGGAAGCAATAAAGCAAGCCACCAGGTCCAGGACTTCACTCAACCACGGTAGGCCCTATGGGAATCCAGTGCCTTAACCACCTGCGGGCCCCTGAATCATTTAACTTTTTAAGCATCAAACCAGCATTTTTCAGCTACAGTATATTCTTGCTGAGATAAGCAGTCTTCTACACAATGTATTTTTTTTTTTTTTTTGGAGAGGTTTTTTTTTTTTTTTTTTTTTTGCTATAGGGCACGTGCGCTCGCCAGACAGACAGAGAGAGACATAGAGACAGAAAGCGAGAAATCACCCCCCAGAGGGGATGGTCATGCCGCAATCCCTTCTCCTCCATTCTCCTCTCGGGATCTTGGGCACGCACGCACACGCGCCCGGCGTGAGTTGTAAGCCACCGGGTCCGAGACGCAAACCGTGGTCGACTACGTGGGAGTCCAGCGACATAGCCATTACGCTAACTGCTGGTTCCCTACACAATGTATTTTTAATATCCTCATTCTCAATTTCAAGACAAAGCAATTTATTAAAATTGTGTTAGTATGAACTAGGTGCACCCAGATGCCCTTGCTGCAAACTGCTTTTCTTGCCGCGTGATGAAGTAGTTGGAGGGGACCAGTGGTTAGCGTAATGGCTATGTCGCTGGACTCCCATGTAGTCGACCATGGTTCGAGTCCCAGACCTGGTGGCTTAAACTCACTCCGGGCGCGTGTGCGTGCGTGTCCAGGATCCCGAGAGGAGAATGGAGGAGAAGGGATTGCAGTATGGCCATCCCCCCCTGGGGGGGTGATTTCCTGCTTTCCGTCTCTCTGTCTCTCTCTGTCTGTTTGGTGAGCACACGCGCCCTATAGCAAAAACCTCTCAAAAAAAAAAAAAAAGAAAATGAAGTAGTTAGAGAAGGATGACTAAGGCTGCATTGCGGAATGGGCTGGTGAACACTGCACAGTTTTCCTGTCATGTTGCAATCTTTGTTTACAATTTAATGACTGCTGATAAGGAATCTGGAATCCCTGAATCCAATAACAACAAAGATTACAGTATTAGGTTGTTTTGTTTTTTAAACTATGACAAACACAAGAGCTTCCAGTTTTAACCCCTTGGCAGCAAAAGCCAAGTTCCCTCATTCCAACATGCACCAAGTGTCAAGGGGTTAAACAACCAGCACAAAAGATCCCGCACTTCTGATTGTAGCTTTTGACAGAAAGGGAAGGAAAGAAAGTTGTGCTACACGTTGTAGGGATTTGGGGCAACAGGAAGAAGGCATGAGGAGAGAGAAAATGTCACAGGAAGTCTTCCTCATAACCACCGTAATCTGCTAGATCGTCTTTGAGGGTGCCCTTTAGTCCCCCTTCAGGAACCACGCCTTGATTCTCTTTGGTTTTGTTTTGCTCTTCTTGCCTGTTTCTCGCTGCAAAGCACAGTCGGAGAACTGGTCATCTTGTTCTAGTCGTCAATTTCCAATGAAATACAAACACCTGAAACTCGGGGTTCCAAGATGCTGGCATAATATAGTGACTTCGTACTGTGTCATTTCACCTTTTTACAACTTTGCAAACTCTGTGAAGTCATCCTTTGACGATGGGTCCACAGCATCAATCCCATCAACTGTGCTCTTATCACCAGAAGTCTGTTTCCTGAGGTCTGCCCATTCCTGTCATTCTTGAGTCAGGGGTCGTCTGCTAATTATTGTTCTGGTTTTAGCACTTTAGGATTTTCCAACCACCTTTTAATTTGTTCTTGTCTTTCCATCCATTGTCATTCTTTCACTTTTATTCCCTCTGCTATTTTTTTTCTTTTCTGAAATGTGTACTTCTGATTCTACTTCTTCCTTTCTTTCCCTGTCCCCCTCATCATCCCAGCTGTCCTTGAAGCCACAGCTCTCTCCCTCCCAGCTGTTACGCCTAGGGTGCCGCCGCCCCCTACCAGCCGCTCCAGGCCATCGCACAGAGTCTTCCAAGGAGAAATCTTCTGGCATCCCCGCACCCTGGGGAGTTGCTTCTTCATCTGGTGTGAGGTCGACAGCTAACAAAGAGCGCTGCGAGGTGAGTCGCTGAGTTTCTTCTATTTAGTTCACGTATTGGGACCATGGTTGCTTGAAGGAAAGTGAAACCATGCACAGGAGGGACTAGTGTACACATTACCCTCACTTCATCCAGGGGAGACTGAGGCTCAGAGAGAGTGGGTTCTTAAAGCAAGATTCTGAGCTGCTGGTTCCTGCCTGCCCCCCTCCTGGACTTGGGAGAGGCCTCCCCATCAGAGCAGAGCAGAAGGGCCTAGGCCGGCAGGGGGCAGACACTCAGTTCAGAGTCTGGAACCTGGATGGTCCTGGCTGTCCACATCCCTCACATGACTTGACAAGTCACTGCCCTCCCAGATTTTGCTTCCTGAGCCCAGCCTGGGGACCAGGAGGAGGGCGCTCTCCTGAGCAGAAAGGACCAGCTCCCTGGGTCAGCCCCTCAGTAGTCCCAGAGCCTGGCCCAGGTGTGAGCTCCCAGGTTCCCGCCCCTCTGTCCAACTCTCTGATGCAGCTACACTCGGCCCCATCCCAGAACACCCTGCCTGGGCTGGGCGGGCTCCCGGGTGTGGAGCCTCCCGCTGAGGAAACTCTGACCCACCTCTTTGCCTTGAAGTGAGTACTGTTTATGTGGGTTGGGGGAGAGTGCCTGGATGGGACCCCAGATATGTCACAGGAAAGTTCACCTGAAATAGCTGGAAGGACCTTGGGGTGGAGTCTGACCTGGTCACAGAAAGGAAAGCTCTGGCTACAAGTCAGCGCAGGCTCCCCAAAACCCTAGGGCTCTCCAGCAGCCTCTACTGGGCAAGCTGGAACCCCTGGCTCCTTGGGGAAACTGAGGCAGCCTCCAGCTGCAAGGATTTAGCCCTTGGCTGTTTTATTTCCTCAGCCGTAATACAGAAGGAGATGGGCCCCAGGCCAGCACCATGAGGAGCCCTCCCTCCCCCTGGGTCACAGGCCACCTTCCCTCCTGCCTCCACCAGGACCTCAGGGGTTAACAGAACTCCTGGCCTCTGGGATGTCCCCAAATGCCACCTGTGGTGGATGAAGACACTCTAGGGTTAAAGCAGGGTCAGCAGCACCTGAGTGTGGAATGCACAGTGCAGGCTTAGCTGGGCTTGTCTGTGTCCTCCCAGCCCCGGGGGTCTTCACCAGGTCCTTGGAAATGACGTCCTCCTGCTGGGCCACCCCACCCAGGAGCCCTCATAGGTGGGCCCGGCAGGCTTATGGCACAGGAAGGCCCGCAGTGTCACATGGCAGCCCATGACGCAGGAGCTGCACCTGGCCACCAGGGGCTGGGACAAGCCCCCCTTCCTCTTCTGGCACAAGCGGCGAACTCCTCCCCCTGGGCTCTTCTCAGGACCCTCCTTAAAGAGGAAGTTGGTGACCAGGATGTTCATGGAGCCGGGATGTGGCCAGGTCAGATGCCAGGCTGAACCATACAAAACTGCCATTCAGGGAGATTCAAAACTGGAGGGATGGGCTGGCAGGTGGCATGGTGGGTGAGGCGCTGGAGTCCCACGTGGTCCACCGCGGCTCAGTTCCCGGACCTGGTGGCTTGCTTTCTCTCTCTCTGTCAAACTGAAGAAGAATAGTACATACAATTAAATAAATAATTATTTTAAAGAAATGGCGGAATGTCAGCTGTTTCCCTCTGGGGACTCTGGTTCGGTTCTGCCTAGCGGCAGGCGATGGAGAAGTCCACGACCTGGCAGCGCAGCAACTCCGGGTTCTCCTTGATGTCCTCCCAGGTATGGACGCAGGCGAGCTCCACGCAGAACCGGCTGGGGGCTCTTGCCCGCGCTGAGCGGGGCCCTGGCGCATCCAGTGGAGGCCGCCATTAATCAGCGACATAAGGGCGGTGGCCAAATGCGGGGAACACCCACCAGATCGCGGTGCGGCTTAGCAGCCCGGGTTGCCGGCGTCGTAGATCACGACCTGCGTGGTCGAGCCCCTGCCCAGGCGGCCCGCGTGCCCCGGAAAGTGCTCCACGCTGGAGGGAGTGGTCGGGCGCGATCTGTGGTCCCTGCTCTGGTCGATGTCACAGAAGGCGGAGCCCGGGACGTGATGCTGCGCGAACATGCGGAGCACCGCGGGCCAGCTTGGGCAGGTCCTAGGAGGCTCCAGCAGCTGCAGGGCTGCCCTAGCGCGGGGTGCGCAGCGCCTCGGCCACGCACTGCGCTGACACCGGGGCGGGGGAGAGCTGCGGCGGGGCTGCGGCGGCGACAATCCTGGATGACTTTCTTATCTCTGCGGGCGGGCGCCACCGACGGGGCCGCCCAGGCTGGTGCTCGGGGAGCAGCTGGCAGCAGAGAGACTTGCCGGGCCACAAAACAGATGGCGGGGTGGGGCGGGCGGCGGCGGGCGGCGCCTGGTCTGGCCTCTCCGCGAGGTGGCGCTGTCGGTGCTGGATGTGCCGGCCGGCGGTGGGACTGCCCAGGCCTCTCTGGGGTCCGCTCTCCGCTTCCGCTGGGGATCCAGCTGCATGGAATCTTTCTCGGAGCGCTTTTCAAGGGGCCGCTTTTGGCTGAGTGCTAAGACGTAAACGCGTATTTACAAAACGCAGGGGCTAACACAGCAAGAAACTACGAGAGTGTCTCGGCACTGGATGGACATTTCATGCTCAGACCAAGCTGGAAACCCGAGCTGCCACATCACCTGGGTCCTAGACACAGTCCAGGCACATCGTGTTTCCTGAGCATGGATTCGCCTACGCCATCAGTCAAAGGCTGTCGGAGCACGTCTGGAGAACCGACTGACTGGGACCAGCAGATGGCCATAGCGATTACGTGACTGGAATCCACAGGGCCAACTGTGGTTTGAGTCCCTGACTTGGTCACGCTGGCGCATGCGTGAATGTCCAAGATCCCAGGAGAAGGGGATTGCAGCGTGACCATCCACACTGAGGAGTGATTTCTCACTTCCCCTCTCACTCTGTTTCCCTGGCGAGCCCAAGTGCCCTAAGGCTAAAACCTCTTTAATTAAAAAAAAGAAAAAAAAGAAAAAAAGAATGCGACTGATGTTCTGATGTAAAGAAATTTCGGGAATGACTGGGTAATGGCAATGTCTGGAAGAGGTTCCCGTGGTGCTCTTGGGCTCCTCCCAGCAGCAGTAGCCAGAGAGACTTGGCGGCAGGTGGGGTGAGGTGGAGAAAGGATTCCTGGCCTGGCCCTGCTAGGGAGCCAGGGGCAAGGACAAGCAGGTCACAGCTAGCAGAGGAAGGACCGAAGTCTTCACTTCCTTTACCTCTCACTCCATTGTCTCCACTTCTTCATCCTTTTCTGGTCTGTGGACCAGCCCCTGAATATCTCCAACCTTCTTCACACGCCTTCGCCTCCTGCAGTGCAAGCGCCCAAACTCCAGGAGGAAGAGAAACAGAGACCACGGAGAGAAACCCTGAAGGACACTCATGGCTGCCACTCTACACATGACCCCTTCCCCCGGTCATGCTCTGTATGAGGGTGTATTGGGGGGGGCTATTAAATGGACAAAGTCTTTTTTTTTTTTTTTTTTTTAACTTTTCTATGCACTTGCCAGAGAGAAGCTGAGAGGGTAAGTAAAAAACCATGCTCCCTACCTGGGCCAAGGGGGTAGCATTGCTGCAATCCCTTCTCCTCCATTCTTCTCTCACAAGTTTTCGAAATGCATTTGCATGCTCCCAGCTTTTTTTTTCAAGCTACTAGGTTGTGGCTTGAATCTCACACACACAGGCAGCCATATGGAATGCATGCCTTAACCACCATGCCAATTGATCACCCTCAGGGGAAAAATTTTTAATTTAATTTAGTGAAAATGGATCCAAAACTGAAGTACAAAAAAAAAAAAATCCCTCTTAAAACATTAGGGATAAACTTCATGAAAGAGTTTGGCAATACTTTCATGAATATGATACAAAAGGTACAGACAACAGAGAAAAAAAGTGACAAATTAGAGCCATCAAATTCACAAACAGGCCATCCAGTGGGATAGTAGTATGACCACAGTAAGCTATATAGCCTCAGCTAGGTGCTATTTTATTCATTCTACTCACAGTTTCATGCCTAAAGTCACACATTTGTCCCCAGATATTTATATATCAGCTGAACTTGCTATTGAAAGTAGTTAGATCAATTAATATATTTTGTTAACCAATAAAATGTGTGGGAGGGTAGGAATGAAAAACAACTGCAGATACCAGGATAGTGTGGGAGAGGATGGGAAATAGCAGAGGGTGAGAAATGAGGGGGAGAGAATTTTATATATATATATATATATATATATAAAACGAGAAATGGAAAATTATTTGTTTGATAACATGTATGACTAAGCTACTACACAGTGTATCCTGAATGGGAAACTGCATTTTGTATGCTGTGATGATGTTTAGTGAATCAATGTAAAATAAATAAGTGAAATAATAATAATAATAATAATAAAAGGTAAAAAAATAATACATAAAGATTCAGACATTGGAAAATTCATGAAGTATTTTATATGCAAAAATGCATCATGTCTTTTCTTGTTTTTCTTTTCTTTTTTTTTTTTTAAGAGAGATTTTTGCTACAGGGTGTGTGTGTTCCCCAGTGAGACAGAGAGAAACAGAGAGACAGAAAGCGAGAAATCACCCTCCCCAGGAGGATGGCCACACCCAATCCCTTCTCCTCCATTCTCCTCTCAGGATCTTAGGCATGCACACACATGCACCCAGCATGAGTTTTAAGCCTCTGAGTCTGGGACTCAAACCTCCTCAAATACATGGGAGTCCAGCAACATAACCATTATGTCACCTGCTGGTCCCATGTCATGACTTTTCTGACAACCCATTTATACATTTATCTATCACTCCAAGATCAGCTCATCATATAGCAGGGATACCAACCCCTTGGGGATCCCCGCTGAATCCTACCACGTGTCATCTATCGATAGCATTCATGACAGCCCTCCCAACAACACACCTCAGGACCATCTTAACACCTGCCCCTGCCCACTCTCCTACCTAGATCAGATAGGACGAGGTTCCATGATCCCTGATAGGTAAAGCCAGTGCCTCCTTCCAACAAAAAGCAGTGACAGAAGATGGACCACCTACCTTCAAGTCTCCTTTCCTGCCCAAGCAAATGTAGGTGGGAGACTTCCAGTGGGGGATGTTGTAGAGAAATGGGGCCAGGCTGGTTCAGTCTGGCTCCCTCGCTTCCTCTTACCTTGTTTGAAGATGATGAGAAAAGCAGATTCAATAGTTTGTTGATGTGGGCTTGCAGGCTGCTCTGTAACTATGACCTTGCCTTTCTGTTATACACATGCGCCTATCACACAGCTTAGCTTCTGCAATGAGCCACTATTGTCTGCACCTCCTTTAAGAAGGAAGGTGTTGTCTGTGGACAGGAGGGAGCTCTGTGAGCTCATCCCGACCTCGGCTTACCAAATAGCATGACATCAGTCCCATCAACGCCTCTCGTCTTTTTCCAACTTCTAGCATCTCAGTTGGAGATGAGACCTCACAAATCCAGAGAGGACACCCTTCAGAGAAGAGACCTTGCAAATCAGATGTCTAGCTGACTAAGCCCCATCTGATATGGCCAGTGAGATGAGAACAATCAGTGGGCCCATGAAATGGTCAACTGACACGACCTAGATTAAGGCGTCATAAACTCACAGAACGTAACCAGGGCCCTTCAGACACTCTCCTCTCTGGCGCTCACTGCTTCTAGCTCTAGGGAATACACCTTGGCTTTTACATAATAAAGTATCCTTTGCTACAGGGCGTGTGTGTTCCCCAGTGAGACAGAGAGAAACAGAGAGACAGAAAGCGAGAAATCACCCTCCCCAGGGGGGATGGCCACACCCAACCCCTTCTCCTCCATTCTCCTCTCAGGATCTTAGGCATGCACACACATGCACCCAGCATGAGTTTTAAGCCTCTGGGTAAAACTCCCCCCTTGTGGGGCCAGCAGGTGGCATAGTAGCTAAAGCACTGGACTCACACATGACCAACCACAGTTCAAATCCCAGGCCTGGTGGCTTGAGAATCACGGGGCTGTGTGTGCATGCATGCCCAGAATGTCAAGAGGAGATGGGAGGAGAAGGGTTTGCAGCCCCCAGGGACTGCACTTTCTCTCTCACTGCCTCTCTCTGGCATGTGCACACACCCTATGGCAAAAATCAAAGTAGTAATAATAAACTACCCTTGGCTTTCGCTAATGGCTGTTTCGCTCAATTCTTTGTTGGACACTTGGGCATGGCAGAAGCCATCACAACCTCCTAAGGCATTTAAAGGTGGTCCAGACCTTAGACTGAGCCTGCCCACCCTTTCAGGAGGAAATGATGGCCTTGGATCCAGCTCTCCCCCGGGTGGGGTCTCAGTCTGACCGACTCCCAGGTCGTCCTCAGTAAAAAGCCCCCCCCCTTCTACCCCAGTCCGCCTGCAGCCTCCCTCCCCCGCTGTGCTCCTACCTTGGAAAATGGCATCTTCTCCTTCCACTCCTGCCTGTGGAACCTGGACTCAGGAGCCCAGGAGGAACTCCTCTCTCGGCAGACCTTGGGTACCATTGCCAGAAAATAAACAGGGACTTCCCAGTGCTGTCGCCTACACAGCCCAGTCCAGGGCATGTTTTCTAATCTCATCAACTTCCTGCTCAGGAGCTGGCCCCACCCTATCAATAGAAAACAAATACATTCACTGATACTAAGCAATAAGGGCGTTCATGGACGTGGGCAGGCGGCACACAACGCTTCAGTTTCTGGTTCTCAAACTGCAGTGGTGACACCAGCGGTGGTGAAAATGCAGACTGGCGGGGTGGGAGGAAGTTCCGAATTCCCGGGGTCTGCAGCGAGGTCTGGACTGACGTTCTGAGGTCACTGAGTGGAGACTCGCTTCTTCCAGCCCCTTCCCTCCCCACGGAGCCCGCCCTTGGATTCCAAGGTCTGAGAACGCTTCCACCTTCTCTCCCTTGTTCCAGGGAGGGACTTGGTGCCTAGGGAAGTCCCGACTGAACCCTGAGCCTGCCTGGACACGGAGAGGCGACTAAGAATCCAGAGACAACCCTCCCAAGGCTCTGCCACCTTCCCTGAGGGTCCTAAGTTAGATCCCACTGAGACTTCCACCACACTGAGGACTTCCATTGAGAAGGCACAAGAGGGGACCAGCAGATGGCGTAATGGCCTTGTCGCTGGACTCCCACGTAGTCGTGTCCTGGACTGCGACTTAGAACTCACGCAGGCGCGAGTGCGTGCCCAAGATCCCGAGAGGAGAATGGAGGAGAAGGGATTGTGGCGTGGCCATCCCCCTGGCGTGATTTCTCGCTTTCTGTCTCTCTGTCTCTCTGTGTCTCTGGCAAGCACACGTGCCCTATAGCAAAACTCTGGGAAAGAAGGAAAAGGCAGAACAGCGGGGGCGTCAGCGCGTCCCCCTTACACAGTGCCCAGAGCAGCGCCATCTCGCGTCCTCGGACCCGAACTGTCCCAGGGGCAGCAGGCCAGGGCTCTGGTGCTGGGCGCGAATTCACAGGGGAAGGAATAGAGAAAAGGGAGTGAGAAAAGAAGAGGAAGACGGCGAGATCGTTAGAGAAAGGAGGGAGGGGAGAGGAAGTAAAGGGGAAAGGAAAAAGAAGGTACCAGGAGCCAGGACCGCGCGGACAGTGCAGCGGCTGCAGCCCCGCCCAGCCCCGCCTTTCCGGGACTGAGCTCCCGGGTCCGCGCCCGCCTTAGGTACCGGCCGCCCCAGACCGCGCAGGGTTCCGCCTTTCACTGTGTTTAAATCCCGAACCAAAACCATCAAGGATGAAATAACCCAAGGAAGGGCAACAAAGTTTTTCTTCTTTCCTGTATTTCAATGCCTTTTTAAACAAATCAAATACAGTAATATTTACTCAAAAGCGCTGCTGTTCACTACCATTGAGAGCAAATATTTTTAAAAGCTCTTAGGTTTCGAACCCTGTTACACTCTCAATTCTGATAGTAAAAATATAATCCGGCCAGCCCTGGGTATGGTGGGGAAGGCAGCTGGATCTCACATGGCCCCCTGGGCAGTTGGCACCGCAGTGGGGAAGGTTTGAAAAACACACTGGGAGTGTGTGTGTGCGAGTGTGAACAAAATCCGGAAAGGAAGGTGAAATGGGAGAGAAGGGATTGGGGTGTGATTATTCCTGGGGGGGGGGGGGGTACTTGCTCACTTTTCTGGCAAAAAGAAAAAAAGTAAAATAAATAGATAAATAAATGAAATAACAAATTGAGTTTGTAATTAAGATGTGAGTGCTATCAAAATACAATCAATGATTGAGGATATGAAAATATAACACGACACTAGTTTCTTTCTTCATACATTCAATAGTGAGATCCGGAGCAGGTGGAATATCTACGGTAATATGGCCTATGGCCGGGAGGATGGGGTAACTCACGTGTCCAGCCGCCTGCAACACTGCAGTGAGACAGGGAGCATCTGTGGTTTTATGGTCGGGGCAGAGATGGGGCACAGCTTTCCTGGGTTTTTATGTTCATAACCGATGAGCGCACTAGCTCTCAGGCAGGATGCATGTCATTTCATTATTTATAACTATAAAATTTTTAAAGAATTAGTTATTTTATTTTTTATTCTTCTTCTTCAGTTTGACCAGAGAGAGACACGCACAGAGAGAGAGAGAGAGAGAGAGAGAGAGAGAGAGAGGGAGTTTGAAAGCAAGCTGCCAGGTCTGGGACTCAAACCGTGGTCAACCCTAGGGGAGTGGAGTACCCCAACCACCATGCCACCTGACGGCCCCTGTGACTGTAAATTTTTAAAAAATTTACTCTAGAGTGCATGTGCTTGCTGGAGACAGGGAGAGAAAGGAAAGTATTGAGGAAGCACCCCCCAGGAGGGACACCGCGCCATAATACCTTCTCCACTGTTCCCTGACTGGGGTTTTGGCTTGCAGGCACTGGTGCCCAACAAGTTCTCCAAGGTGGTGGGTTTGGAACTGGAACCACACAGTCCCTAACCACACAGCCAGTCATGCGCGATCTAGACTCCCTCAAGCACCATGCCACTGACTGGCCCTCTCACTTTAATTTTATTCCTTACCAACATTTATCTTTTTAAAATTTTATCTTTTGTCAACATTTAAGCATAGCTGATTGGGCTCTCTGAATATATAAATATATGTCTATTATTATAATTGCCACACCATCTGACAGTCAGTTGCAGACATCATGACTTTCCACAATCTGTTTTTTTTTTACTAGTTCATTTAACTTTATTTATTTTAATTTGACCAGAGAGGTACAGAGTGTGTGTGTGTGAGAAAGAGAGAGAGAGAGAGAGAGAGAGAGAGAGAGAGAGAGAGAGAGAGAGAGAAAGCCACCAAGTCTGGAACTCAAACTAAGGTTGGCCATGTGGGAGTCCAGCGCCCTTCACCACCACACCACCTGCCTGCCCCTCTATGATTCGTTTTAATGCTAGAGGGGCATGTATGCATGTCAGAGAGGCAGAGAGAGAGCGAGATGGCTCCTCCCAGTGAGAACTGTCACTCCTCCAGTTCCTTTCCTCCTTTCCCCCACCCAGGTTCTGAGCTTCTGCGCCCACGAGAGCCCATGGAGGGCATGGACTCCAGCTCCCTCTACGCAGGCTTCATCACCACACGGTGGACCAGCCCTCGTCATGACTCCTGACCCCCAAATATGTCAGGACGTGCTTCTTAAGAAGAGGAACAAGAATTTGGTCGTTTTTTTTCTTGCTTTCATAACCAAAGTACAAATTTGAATGAGGGCTCATATTTTAAAAACCTGCTTTATTGGGACCAGCAGGTTGGTGTGGTGGTTAAGACCCTGGACTCCCACCTGGTTGACCTCAGTTAGAGTCCTGGATCTGGCAGCTAGCTTTCTCACTTTCTCTCTCTCTGTCTCTCTGGCTCTCTCTGGTGAGCGCACGTGCCCAAAGCAAAATCAATAACAATAAATAAAACAAATAATTCCTTAAAAAAAAACCCAACCTGCTTTATTGACACATAACTTACATTTAAAGTGCATGTATTTGAAAGGTGCAGCCCCTTGAGTTCTGACAGTCATACACCCCCATCTCACCACCACAGTGAACAAGCAGGACATTTTCATCATTCCACAATAGAGGCTATGTGATTATTAAAAGGGGCAAGATTGGGGCCAGCAGGTGGTATGGTGGTTAAGGCGCTGGACTCCCCACATGTCTAACCATGGTTTGAGCCTCAGATCTGGTGGCTTGAAAATCACGCCAGGTGCATGTCCATGCACGCCCAAAATCTTGTGAGGAGAATGGAGGAGAAGGGATTGCTGAGTCGCCATCACCAGAGGTGTGAGGGGGTGACTTCTCACTTCCCTCTCTGCCACTCTGGTGAGTGCAAGCACCCTATGGGCAAAAACCTAAAATAATTTAAAAAAATTAAGAGTAAGATGAATGTTAATATTGTTAATATATTGCTATGGAAAATTGTGCTCCGCATACTTTTAGGGGTTTTTGTAAGATTAGGAAACACTGAATTACAGTGGCACTAATAATACTTTCATAATATATATGTAAGTAGGGGGAAACTTGGAAGATTTCCTTCCAAATGTTGACAGTGGTATCTCTAGGGCCTGGGATACTTTAGTGACTTCCTTCCCTGAAATGTTGGGATCATATTGTTTAGTATAAGCTTGGATTTGGATGGGGAATCATAGAGAAATTATTTCAATGTAAAAGCATGAGTGAGGGACCAGCAGGTGGCGCTGAGGGCTAGGTGACTGGGACTCACGTGTGTGGTGTCTGGCAGTTTGAAAATCCCACGGGGGAGTGGGGGGGGGGGGAGGGTGTGTGCCCAAAATCTTAAGAAGAGAGTGAAAAACAAGGGGTGTGGCATGACAATCCAGGAGTGTTATCTGTACAGAAGCTTTATTATTTTTGTCCTGGACTGTTTTGAGGGGAGAAAGAATATGAAATGGTCTGTGTATTATCGGATCTCAAGCAATGTTTCCAAAGCCGTGGGACTGCTTTAATAATTTTCCCCAGTGTTATTAGGGTTTTTTAAATTTTTATTTATTATTATTTTTAATTTGACCAGAGAGAGAGGGAAAGTGAGAAACCAAACCACCAGGTCTGGGATTTAAACCGTGGTCAGCCATGTGGGAGTCCAGTGCCTTAACTACCATACCACCTGGCCCCCGTCCAGTGTTATGGGAAACATACTACCAGTTGTACTAAAGCTGAAGAAGTGGGTGAAAGGTAACGCCTTCATGAGATAAAGTAGGCCTCTGCCACACGGCTGACAGCGTGCATTAACTCTGAGATTAGCGAACTACAAAGTTGAGCTATGGAAGCTCCTTACAGGGGCATTTATGCAACGTGACATTACTCAATACTGACAGACAACACAAAGTCGTTCTTAAACCTAGGGCTATGTTTATTTAAAGGTTAGCAATGAGGAGGAAATGTGGCCTGGTTGTGGTTGTCTCTGTACAAAGCCTGAAGTGCTTATGTTTTTTTGGCTAACAGACACAAAGGGCAATGTTGAAGGTTTTCTTGCGAGGACTAACTGTTCTTTTCAAGCTACTGTGTGTCTTTCCAGAAGCAGGATCTGTAGGAGGCAAGCTTCTTCTGCCTGCACAGGGGTGATTATATTAGGAGAAATATTTGTACTTGCCTAGTTCTAATCATTCCTAAATCATTCTCTTTTAAGTTTCTTTTTTTAAGAGAGATTTTTTTACTATAGGGCGTGTGTGCTTGCCAGAAAAACAGAGGGAGACAGAGAGACAGAAACCATGAAGTCATCCCCCAGGGCGGATGGCCACACCACAATCCCATTTCCTCCATTGTCCTCTTGGGATTTGGGGGACTCAAGCACACCAACCTGGTGTGAGTTTTTAAGCCAACTACATGGGAGTCCAGAAACTTAATTATTATGTCACCTGCTGGTCCTATTTTAAATCATTCTTAAGTTGTTTTTATTTTTCTTTTGAGAGGTTTTCACTATAGGGCGCATGCGCTCGCCAGACAGACAGAGAGAGACATAGAGACAGAAAGTGAGAAATCACCCCCCAGGGGAGATGGTCACACCGAAATTCCTTCTCCTCCATTCTCCTCTCGGGATCTTGGGCACACAAGCACAAGCATCCGGCGTGAGTTTTAACCGGGTCTGGGACGTGAACCGCGGTCGACTACATGGGAGTCCAGTGACATAGCCATTACACTAACTGCTGGTTCCCAATCATTCTTAAGTTTTGAACATGTAAATTGTCAGAAAGAAATCTTTATTTTTAGAATTTTTAAATTTTAACTTTATTTATTTACTCACTTATTTTAATTTGACAGGAGAGAGAGAGAGAGAGAGAGAGAGAGAGAGAGAGAGAGAGAGAGGCAGAAAGCAAGCCACCAGATCTGGGACTTGAACCCTAGTCAGCCACATGTGGTAGTCCAGTGCCCTCAACTACCATGACACCTGCTGGCCCTAGAAATCTTTAAATTTTCAATAATTCTTAATGGTAAATGCTTTGCTAAAAGTGATGTTCTCTGTTGAGAATATTTTCATAGAATAAAACAATCTTTTCATGGTTAAAAAAAGAATGTGATTTTTTTATAATAAAATACAATTTAAATGCAGGGCATGCCATTATTACTGCTAAGGAAACCTTTACCCTTTTGTGCCTTAAAATCCAATTTTTGCTGTAATTACTGCTGTGCAGTCTTCTCGTGTTAGCACTTCGGTTCTTCTAGCCTCTTTTTAATTTCTTGTCTTTTCTCCTGTTGCCTTTCTTTCTCTTTTATCTTCCCTGCCTTCTTTCTTCCCTTTCTGAAGTGTTCACTTCCGATCTTACTTCCACTTCCTCTTCCCCCAGCCCACCTCCTCCCAGTTATCCCAGACAGCCTGGTCCTCGCCTTCCCAGCAGTCCTGGCTGCGCCTTCTCCTCCCACCTTCTGCACCGAATCTCTCATGGAGACCGTGTGGGAGTCCTGCATCCCAGAGTCGGAGTCCTTCTGCTGCTGCCACCACTGCATTCCTGAGCTAGCGTGAGCAGGGGTGAGGGCCAGAGCAGCGGAGGTAGGATGGCCCAGATGAGCGCGTTCCTGTGTACATCATGTATTTGACCACAGTGACGAGGGTGAGTGAAACTGCGGAAAGTGAAACCCTGCATGGGGAAGGCCATTTATTGTAGGGTCACCCCACGTCATAGATGGGAAACAGGCTCAGAGAGAGTGGGACCCACTATAGAGCTCTTAGCCCTAAGACCAAAGTTCTGTGTTCTGCCCCGTACCCCCTCCCCCACCACTCTGGGACTTGGGACAGAGCCCAGTGGAGGGTGTAGGCTCAGGGGACAGAAACTCAGCTGTGAGTCAGGAACCTGGCTGGTCCTGGCTGGTCCTGGCTGTCTCCATCCCTCACATGACTTGGCCTGGTTTCCTTTCTAGTGAGGAGCAGTTACCTCTGGGGTCCTCCCAGGACTGACGTGAGGCTGCCCCTTGGCTACTGAGATGGTGTTGGGGAGCCTGAAAGATGGGGAGGGGGACCCAGGCCTGACAGGGACCTGTCCCCAGGGCCTTCTCAGACCCCGAGGTCCATCTCAGTACAAGGATAAAGGGAGAGGGAGTGTCTGAGCCCTGCCTGGGACCAGGAGGAGGGCGCTCTCCTGAGCAGAAAGGACCAGCTCCCTGGGGTCAGCCCCTCAGTAGTCCCAGAGCCTGGCCCAGGTGTGAGCTCCCAGGTTCTGGCCCCTCTGTCCCACTCTCTGATTCAGCTACACTTGGCCCCTCCCCAGAACACCCTGCCTGGGCTGGGCGGGCTCCTGAGTGTGGAGCCTCCTGCTGAGGAAACTGACCATCTGTCTCTGTGTGGAGGTGAGTCCTGTCTATGGGGGGAGGCGGTGCCTGGTGGGACCCCAGATAATTCTCAGCAAAATCCAGCAGAAATAGCTCAGAAGGCAAAAGGGAGACCCCACTCCCCCAGGACTAAGGGGTGGGCTGCTGGTGCCTCTGGTCACAGGAGGAGAGCTCTGCCCACTCACCCCACACCCCCCACTGCCCACAGGCAGGGCAGCTCCCCAGGCCCCACAGCTCCTGGAACTGCCTCTGCGGGGCAGCTGGAACCCCTGGCTCCTTGGGAAACCGAGGCAGCCCCAGCTTCAAGGATTTAGCCCTTGGCTGTTTTATTTCCTCATTGGTGAAACATCAGGGAGATGGGGCCCAGGCCAGCACCCCGAGGAGCCCTCCCTCCCCCTGGGTCACAGGCCACCTTCCCTCCTGCCTCCACCAGGACCCCGGGAGTAGACAAAGCTCCTGGCCCTGGGATGTCCCCCCAATGCCGCCTGTGGAGGATAAAGACACTCTCCGGTTAAAGCAGGGTCAGAAGCACCGGGGTGCACAGTGCCAAGTTGTGGACCTTGCGTGGGTCCTGCCCAGCTGCAGTGGGTCTTCCCGAGGCCTTGATCCTGGTAGCACCCGCCTGTCATAGATGGGCTCAGTGCCACATGGCAGGCCTCGATGCCAGAGCTGCAGGAGGCCACAGGGGCTGGGACAAGTTTACAGTCCCCTCCTGGAACAGGCGGCAGATGTCCTCGGGGCTCTTGTCCAGGCCCTTTTGTCGGAGAGTCCCTGAAGGGGACGTTCACAGACCTGGAGGAGTGGGGGGGACAGGTCTCTGCGGGCCTGAGCCATACAAGATCGCGGTCCCGCTAATTTCAGAAATGTTGGGGCGTCCGCGGTTTCCGCAGAGGGGCTCCTGCAGCGGAGCCGGCTGGTAGCACGCGCGTCCGACTCCTGGAAACGCGGGGACCCCGATTTCTCCTGGATGTCCTCTTACATCTTTACTTTCTTACACATTGACGTGTTTATCTGTTTGCTGTGATTTTCCAGAGGCGGGCTGGGGACTCCCTCCGCGGGGGCCATCTGGGTCCTGCATGGTGACCACCGCCACCTGCCGGCCGCTCTCACACCTCGCCTGAGGCCAGCTCCGCGCAGTCTCCGCACTGGCGCTCCCCGAGCTGAGCTGGAACGCAGGGGACCGCGGACTCCGGGACGTGAACCGCCTGAGGAGCGAGGGGTTGTGGGCGACGGCGGCCGCTGTGCAGGCTGATATCGGAGGGTGGCGCCCGAGATGCGACGATCCTCTACACTCGCCATTGCTCGGGCAGGTCCCGGGACGCGCCCAGAGCTGCAGGCACTGCCCACGCGAAGGGCGCAGCTCCTCGGCCCTCCACCGCCCCAAGGCCGGGCGAGCTGCAGCGGGGCGGTGGCGGCGGCGACACTCCTGGATGACTTGGTGTCCTCGCGGGCAGGGGCCGCCGTGAGTCCGCCCAGGTCGCTGCTCGGTGAGCGGCGAGGAGGCGCGCGGCGCTGAGGGCGGGCGCGGCTGGGTCTGGCCTCGCCTCTCCAGGCTGCGCTGTCGCTGCTGGGTCAGCGGCCCCGCGGGGCTGCCCAGGTCCCCCTGGGTCTGCTCTCCGCTTCTGCTGCGGATCTAGCTGCAGGGACCCCTTCTCAGAGCGCTTTTCACAGGGCCGCCTTGGGGCAGGGGTGGGACTTGAACGCGTCTTTACAGAACGCACCGTCTAGAACGGCAGGAAACGACATGAAGTGGCGGAGCCGGACCCGACGCTCTACGCTCAAATCAAGCTGCGTTGCCACATCGCTTCGGTCCCGGCACATCGTGTTTCCTGAAAAATGACTTGCCCTCGCGACCAAAGGCTGTTGGCGCGCGTCTAAAGAAGGCGGCTGAAGTTCTGATAGAAAGAAGTAGCGGGAACGCTCGGGCAGAGGCGGAGTCGGGACGCGCAGCCGATCCGGGCGGTGCTCTCGGGCTCCCCCCAGTGGCGCTGGCCAGAGGGACAAGGCGCAGTGAAGTGGTGCAAGCGGGTTGAGGTGGACCAAGGGTTCCTGGCCTGACTGCGCTAGCAGGGACAGTCAGGGTACCACCAGCAGAGGAAGGTAACTCGCAGAGGAAGGACCGACGTCTTCACTCCTTTTACCTCTTGCCGAGTCACACTCCCCTTTGTCTCCATTTCTTCATCCTTTTCCCCTCTGTGGACTCAGCCCCTGAACATCTCCAAGGTCCTTCACAGGCCTCCTCCTCCTGGACTACAGATTTCCATACTCCAGGAGGAAGAGAGACGGAGGCCAGAGAGAGAAACCCTGAAGAATACCCATGGCTTGCACCCTAGACATGACCCCTACCCCAGGTCCTGTTCTGTGTGTGTGTGCGGGGGGTGTAAATGGAGTCAAAGTCCTGTTTTTGTTTCTGCCATAGGGCTTGCGCACTTGTAGAGAGACAGGGAAAGTTAGAAATCACCGCCCGGGGGTGGCCACGCACAATCCCTTCTCCTCCATTTCCTCTTAGGATTTTGTGCATGCACACATGCGCCTGGTGTCATTTTCAAGCCTCTGGGTCTGGGACTTGAACATGCCACCTCTTTGCCCCAGAGAGTCAAAGTCCGTAACTTCACACCATTACAAACCTCTCCACTGTGGCAGTACACATGGGGCGGACGTCATGTGCACATGGACCTTAACTTCAGGGGAGGGGGCGGTGCTGTGTGTTACCTCAGCACACTGCCCAGACACACCCCGCCCTCCTGCCATGATTAAGGGACCCTGCACTAGGGAGGGTGAGATTGGGAAGGCCTTGAGATCAAGCCTACTGATCCCCCTACACGGGGACACTGATGGGACATTAGCACACTGAATTCCCTCCAGGGACCTGGCAGGGAGTGAGAGCCACCAGGGGTATCAGACTCCATCTAAGAAACGCCGTGTAACAGATTCTCATGTCACACTTCTAAGTCCACACAATGGCTCAAATAGACCAACAATTAAAAAAAAAATCCTGGGACCAGCAGTTAGCGTAATGGCTACGTTGCTGGACTCCCACGTAGTCGACCGCGGTTCAAGTCCCAGACCCGCTGGCTTAAACTCACGCCGGGCACGTGTGCGTGCGTGCCCAAGATCCCGAGAGGAGAATGGAGGAGAAGGGATTGCAGCGTGGGCATCCTCCCTGGGGGGTGATTTCTCGCTTTCTGTCTCTCTGTCTCTCTCTGTCTTTCTGGCGAGTGCATGTGCCCTATAGCAAAAACCTCTCAAAAAAAAAAAAAAAAAATCCTAACTCGGGTGAGCTCTCTGAAGCTGCCCCAAGGCTCTGTGGTCCTGCAGGGGGCAGGGCATCATGGTTAGGGCCGCAGACAACAGACAACATCTGGGACCCTGTGAGGGTCCTCTCCTTCAGCAGTGCACAGTGGGGCCTTTTGTGTGGAAAATGGAGAATCCCCTTGGATTCTTGAAGTTTTTGCACTTAACTCGCTGACTTTGACTTCATCTTTGAACATCTATTAATTTGCTTAAAACCCTCAGTGGACAAATACTGGCGGAGCTCTTGGGTGATTTCCACGTTGCTCAGGTCTCACTGCAGCTCCTCGTCTGACTCCCTTTCTGCCTCTCCTTGGGACAGAACTTGGGCTTCTACTTTGCAGAAACCAAGAGGCCCCGAGAAGAGCGACAGCGGCAGCAGCAGCTGGAGGCGGGCGCCTGGACGACTACGGGACGCCGCCCACGGCCTGTACTACAGCCCTTGCGGGACAGTCGAGTGTCCCCACCCGCAGAGGCCAGCGAGCTGTGCAAGGCCGAGATGCAGCAATTGTAGGGGGACAGCGCCGCCAAGATCCTGGCCATGGAGGCCACGGTGCAGCTGGGCTTTGACAAGCACTGTGACAGAAAGCAGCCAAGTACTGGCCAGTCATTCCCCTGAAGTTCTGAGCCCTGGCACAAGGGCCCGACATGTTTCTGAAAGGGGTCCCCAGTCTCACCCCCTTCCTTTGGGACGCACACTCTTCTCCCCCTGTACGTCACTCAGGGAAAGGGGCCTTCCTACTGGGAGAGAAGCGTGTTCACCAGAGTCTCGGAGGGGGTGGACGTCGTATGCCAGCTGCTTGGAAGTCAGAGGGTGTGCACTGTCGCCATCAGGGGAGTTTTCTCTTGGCCCCACATGATGGTTCTGTGTATATTACACTTTTTTCTTTTGTATGTTGCCAATATAGTGTTGGATCATTAAAGTCCTTGCCTGGGGAAAAAAAGAATCTCAGCTGGAAACCGTCCCTGAAACAGGAGACATGGGACTGGCCACAGGAGCTGTCGTCCACCCTGTGCTCTTGTAGATACCCCTAGGAGACAGCGAGCCGGCGAGATCCACGCCCAGGCAGCCGGCACTCTCCAGCTCAGCAAATGGCTCAGGTGTTCCCACGTGCTCAGTAAGGCTCTAGCTTCTCCTGCCTTCACACTTCAAAACTGATATTTTCCCTGGTGTTCACTTTTAAATAATGCTTGTCTATTTTTTAAACGGGGTTTGTTGTAATAAACGACTTTGAAACTGAGATAAGGAAGGCGGGGTTCTTCATTGAATTACTGCTAATACCACCTTAAAAATATGTTAAAAGTCGGGCATGTGGCCTGGTGGTTGGGGTGGCCCACTGCAATTCGAATTCCAGACGTGGGTACTTGATTTCTCACTTTCCCTTTATCTCTCTTTCCATCTCTCTCTGGTCAAATTTTAAGAAATAATTCTGGGATATAATATTCAAATTCAGACTTGTCCCTCTGATTAAGTTGGCCACTTTCATAGTTTTTGGACTCTTATTTCCGTGTGTCTGTGTTTAATTTTCTTGATACAGCACACCCTTGAGAACTTCTTGGAGATCTGGTCTGGTGCTGGTAAATTCTTTCAGGTTTTGTTTATCTGAGAATGTTCTTGTCTTTTCTTCCCACCTGAAAGATAATCTTGCCGGGTACAATTTAATCAGGAAAATTGAACCAGAACAGAAGATAAAAGTACATGAGACTGATAGGTTCATGCACCTTCCATTTGAACAGAATCCTAACTTGTTTCCTGGCTTTAAGCAAAGTTCCTTGGCATTTCTTTGAGTTAAGTTAAAACTGGTTTTCTTAGTAGTAATGAGTGAACTCACCATTGAAAGTAGTTAGATTATGTAGGAAATTGTGTGATCAATGCAACGTGGGTGGGAAGGGAATGAAGGACAATTGTAGACACCGGAGGTGGTGTGAGAGGAGGGTGGGAAGGGACAGAGGGTCAGAAAGAGGGGTGGAAGTAATTCTAGGAACTAGTAATGGAAAATTTTTTTGTAATGTTCATGATTGTATCACTATGCAGTGTGTACTGGATGGGAGATTGCATTTTGTATGCTGTGATGAAGCTTAGGGAAGGAATGTAAATTGAGTTACAAAAAAAAAGTTTCAGAAAAAAAAAATATATATATTCAATGACTGCAGTAGGATATGTAGCCACAGCTAGGTGCTACTTTATAGGATGCGTAAAGTAAGACTTGTGTTCATGGAAATGTGGGTATCACCTGTGTTTGCTATGAGGGTATTTGGATTGATTAGGGTCTTTGGCGTTACAATAAAATGTGAGGAGAAAACAGTATAGAAAGCAAACATAGATACCAGAGACTGTGGGAGGAGAGTGGGAGATGGCAGAGGGTAAGAGATAGAGAATCTAGGATGGGGGGAAAAAAGCAAAACATACAGAAGACAAGAAATGGAAGATCATTTGCTGACAATAACATGCTTGTTGATGTGCTTGATTGAGACAATATATAGTGTAATTTGGATGGAAAATCTCATTTTGTATGCTGTAATGATGTTCAGAGAATGAATGCAAATAAATAAAAAAAATTTAAAGAAATAATAATAACAAATAAAAATTAAATTAAAAAATCTTCTAACAAAAATAAAAGTATGTTGCCATGAAATCCATGTGCTGTCAAACCTCTGCTCTTCCCCTCCCAGAATCACCTCTGCAAACTGGACGGCCCTCCCAGCCGACATCCCTGCTGACTCCCATGCCCTGGGTCCACCCTCCACAAACCATCCCCACCACCAGGCCCCACGTAACACCCGGAGTCTGCCTTCAGCAGAATGAAACCCCAGCCCCTCTTCATGCCCTATGAACCCCCATTCCCCTCTAGCTGCTCTGGGCCTGTCCTCCCATCTCAGCCTGCCTCACCCCCTCCTGTAACACCAGCCTCTTGTCACTGCTCTTGTCACCTGTGCTCGTGCCATAACCCATCCCTCCCTAACTGTGTTTTTCTCAAGAAATAGGATGCTGGGTCTTCAGATGGCATGGTGGTTAAGGTGCTGGAATCCCACATACCGACCATGGTTTGAGTCCTGGACCTGGCAGCTTGCTTTCTCAGTTTCTCTCTTTCTCTCTCTCTCTCTCTGTTGAGTGCATGTGTTCTATAGCAAATTAAAATAATAATAAATAAAGATTAAATAAATCTTAAAAAAAGAAAGAAATAGGATGCCTTTACCTTCCCCTCCAGCGCTCCTCTCTTACTCAGTTGAAATATTATCTGCCTAGGGCAGCAGGTGGTGTGGTGGTTAAGGCCCTGGACTCCCGCATGACTGACTGCAGTTTGAATCCCGCACCAGGTAGCTTGCTTTCTCTCTCTCTCTCTCTCAAAAGTGACATATTTTATTTTATTTAAATGAACTATTATGTGTAGAAAGGATCATGTTGTTTCAGTGACATAAATCACCTACTGCTTTGAGCAAATTTAATTCCGGAAGACAGGAGCACTAACACAGCACAGATTGCCATAGGAATACAAATGCACCAGATGGCACTCGCCTGGAGTGCTCTACTCTGAAAACATCCAGACACAAAGTGAAGGCAATGACGGGCAGAAGGGGATCATGGGGATTTTGCAGTGATCAATTATTTGTTTAAATATTTTAAACTGAGAAGGGAGAATTATGTGAGAAGAGTTGCCTTTTAAAAAGACATGACTTCATGGGGAAAATTGACTCAATTGGAACAAATTCAGATTGGGGGACTACTGGATCTCACACGTGTAAGGAAGAAAACCTGAGGTGTGACGTGCACTCGGTCACAGCAGAGGCCTGTCATGTGTATGCTCTGGGCCAGGCCCTGCACTAAACGCTGCACGTGAAAAAGGGGGGCAGATCTGGAGATGGTTAGAGGAAGCGAACCTAGAAATACTGAATGTATCCAAATTCCAGCTGGTAGTCAGGAAGGTCTTGTGATCTGAATTACCTAAAAACAACATAAACCTAATTTTCATTAGAGAGAGGTTTCTGTTATAGGGTGCCTGTTCTCACCAGAGATACAGGGAGAGACGGAGAGACAAAAAGCGAGAAAATCAAAGAATTTAATTGTGACCTTTCCCTTGGACACTATAGAAGGTTTTTTTTTTTTTAATATTACTACATGTTTATTTATTTAATGTTTTATTTATGCAAGTAATATATACAGACACCCAACAATGCTAGGAGCTGTTCTTTATGGGAATAACAGAGTGAATAGAATAAGTCAAACAGTTATTCTCCTTTTATGGAATCTGCAGTCTAGTAGAAAATCAGACAGCAAACAATAAACCAATAATCAAATGTGATGATATTTCAAAAGAGATAGAAACACAGCATGTGGTAGATGTCTCAGTATTTTTAAAAATATATTCAGCTAATATATGTAGCCAAGACCCTTTTTTTTTTTTTTTTTGAGAGGTTCTTGCTATATGGCGCATGTGCTTGCCAGAAAGACAGAGAGAGAGAAAGAGAGAGAGAGAGAGAGAGAGAGAGAGAGAGAGAGAGAGAGAGAGAGAGAGAAAGTGAGAAATCACCCCTCAGGGAGGATGGCCACGCCACAATTCCTTCTCCTCCATTCTCCTCTTGGAATCTTGGGCACGCATGCACATGCGCCCGGTGTGAGTTTAAGCCACCAGGTCCAGGATTCAAACTGCGATCGGCTACATGGGAGTCCAGTGACATAGCCATTATGCCAACTGCTGGTCCCTGTCAAGACGATTTTTAAAAATGGGTTCACTCCTGCTGATAGCTTTATTACTCATATGCCAATATGGTTTAGAGATAGTGAGGATTAGATGAAATAATGTGTGAAAAGAACAAGGCACATGGTAAATTGCAATTAGTTTTGTCTGACTGAAAATCCATAAGCAGTCTGTATTCAATAAATTATTTGTTCTAACAGTTATAGTCAAAAATTAATTTTATAATTAATACATCATACATATAAATGTTTTCCTCTATATTTCTATATAAGTAAAAAAGTCACAAAATGACTATTTCTGATTAGCATTATATTGCCCTAAAAATATATAGTATGTGAAAAGTATTTCTTATTTTAAAATAATAGCTCTGAATTATCAAATGTAAGCATAGATTTTTGAGCATCTCAAAAAAGCAGCATTTTCCTCCCATTGATTTGTTTATTTAAAGGTTTTTGCCATAGGGCACATGTGCACGCTAAAGAGACAGGAAAAGACAGAGAGTAGGAAAGTAAGAGGTCACCCCTGGGGGAATAGTCATTCTCCTCTCAGGATTTTGGGCTTGCATGTACGCATGCCTGTATGATTCTCAAGCTGCTGGCTCTAGGACTTGAACTGCAGTTGGCCATGCGGGAGTCCAGTACCTCAAACACCACACCACTTGCTGCCCCCCGCCCCCAAGCAGCATTTTACTTTTAATAACTAAGTTCTAAACTTCAGGTAGATGCCTTGACTATTAAAGTCAGCAATTTCATTAATTTCCAATAAATTTCTCCACAAGAATACCGTATGGACATTAAAAGCTGTATTACTATAAAAAGTAAAATTATTTCAGATATGAGAAAAAGCAGCATCTGGGTGAGGTAAATAATTTGGGGCAGCCCAGCCTCATCCATACACAATTCTCATTATCCTTAGTGGCAGGGACACTCAATGAATGTAATTCTGGATACAGCCAGAATTCAACTCGGCTCACTCTCTACCAATTCTCTTACATTTATATTAATATTTTTACAGTTTGAGTGCCCTATATGACAAATCCATATTAGTTTGGCCTAAAATTAATTTTAGGAGCACTACCACCTTCAATCTTTTCTGTTTATTACGTGACACAGTAGAAAACTTGGTATAAACGTAGGCTTTTCAAACAAAATACCATTATTAAAAATATTGGAAATTTTCTCCCATTATATTTATTAGGTTGAATTAGTGATGCTCTCTTTCTTTTTGTCCATTTTGGTTTGGTGAAAAAACTGGTCTTTAAACACCTACTCTTCCTTATCTGATAGAACTACAACTGGATCCATCCAAGAACAACACACCGAGAGCGAGAGCGTGGCTGAGGGCCCTGAAGATGAGGCCGCATTTGCCACTTCCTTTACTGTCTGCTGGGCTCCCTACTCTGTCCTAGGAATTCGGTACTGGTTTGATCCTCAAATGCTAAACAGGGTGTGGAGCCAGTAAGTCACTTCTTCCTCTTCGCTTTCTTAAACCCATGCTTCGATCCACTTGTATATGGTATTTCCCTCTGTAAGTGATACACTGTGCAAGAAGTCAAGCAAAGAGGAGCAAAGTAATGAAATTCTCTGTAGTTTTTATCTAATTTGTGGCATATTGTTTAGGCGCGCTATTAACAGGACACATGGAACCAGAGAAGCCCTGGAGGCTGTGGCAGCTTTCAGATTTCGCCATCTGTTCATGAGGGCTAGTGAGGAAATTTGAGGGATGCTGGACTTGGTGGTCACACACAGTGCGACTGTAATACTCTGTCACTTTGGATGGGCCTCAGGGGGAAGAGGCATCCTGCTCTCACTGGGGGACCTGCAGGTGAGAGGACAATGTGGCCGCAGGAAGTAGTCGTGGGCAGGACCGGGCTCTGGGTTTCTGCCTCTCTTTCTGGAGGGTGAGGAGAGTATGAGGCCACAATAGAAGGTTTCCATGTTTCAGTTCTGTACATTTTTTGTATTTCCTGTCATTGTGCAAATTTTACCTTCTAATAAGACAAAATATCTATTATAAAGTTTTAAAACATTTCAAATAAAATCTTCATGAAAAGAAGACCAAATCTTTCCTTTTCTTTTTTCCTTTTTTTTTTTTTTTGATAGGTTTTTGCTATAGGGCACTTGTGCTAGCCAGAAAGACAGAGAGAGACAGAGAGATGGAAAGTGAGAAATCACCCCTAGGGGGGATGGCAATATCGCAATCCCTTCTCCTCCATTCTCCTCTCGAGATCTTGGGCACGCATGCACACATGCCTGGCATGAGTTTAAGCCACTGGGTCCAGAACTCAAACCATGGTTGGCTACATGGTAGCCCAGTGACATAGCTATTATGCCAACTGCTGGTTCCTCTAAACTCATCTTGAAACAGAATGTGTCTTCTGGGCTCCACAGGGCAAAAATCCCGACTGATGCCTCCTCTAGAGGGAAGAAATGAACTCTTCCTCCTCGGTTCCAGCTCCATCCATGGATTATAAATGTCAGGTGACACTGAGGACACCACGGCTGAGAGGTGACCGGTTATTACGTACGTGTCACATGTGTCTGCACACACACTCCGACGACGCAGAGTGGTATGGAGTCTTTGGACTCTGCAGCTTGAGATCTGAGCTCCTAGGATTCTGAATGCCTGGCCTGGATTCCCCAAAGTGTTGGCCTTCAGACGGAAAGGGCACTTGGCCTGCTGTGAGGCCCACATGAGCCCCACTCACAGAGGCTCCACAGCAGTGGATCAGAGACCAGGCGCTTCCCTCACAGAAAGTCCTCGACCTGGGACCTGAGGGCTGTCTGCATATGTCTGTATTATTTGCTGAATGTACTGCAGGCAGTCGATGATGTTAAAATGCTACAAATTGACAAACCTGGGTGGTGGCTTCACAGAACTTTCTTATAAATCTCTATCCTTTTCTTCCAGCTAGAGCTGCTTCATAAAAAAGTAAAGTGATACAAATCTGGAAGAACTGAATGAAATAAAAAGGAAAATGTTTGAGTCTACCATGAGAGCTGAGATCCAGTGATTTCAGGGATAAGAGCAATGAAGATGCTCTGCTGAGATTTTACCCTGGTAGAGCCCCGTCTCCTCTCTGTCTCTTTCTGCCTCTCTATGTCTATCTTTTCATTTTTAAAATTTGTCTTTAAAATAAATTTTTTAAGGTAAAGTTTTCTCTTGGTTTCTTTATCTTGGTAATAATCCTCTCCCATCTCCCCATTCCATCTAGGCAAAAAGAAAGGGCAGGCAGGAGAAGACCAAGTCCGCCATGAGAGGTGAGTTCCAGTGATTTCAGCGCACCGTGCGGCTTTCATTTTTTGTTTTTTAAAATTAACAAATAAATAATTTTTCGTGTTTGTTTTTGCTTTATTTGTTTTTTTTTCTTTCTCTGTTTTCTTATCCTTTTTCATCTATCCCATCACTTTGCTGCCCTGCCTTCATCCACTGAGTGTCTAGACAAGCCTAAGTGAAAAGTTGTCAAAATCCAAATACTATTTGTGTCCCCATATTCCTCAACTCCAACTGAATCTGTGACACAAAGGGAGAAAAATGCAACACCAAAGAGTTTGCATACCACATCCTCCTGTGTGCCTCTGATCGTTCAGACTGATCTTCTAGAAATTAGGAAGAAACAAATAACCCATCAGATAACTAGATAACACCATAGAGACACAAGAAACACACAAAACAAAGAAAATACCTCATCCCCAAGGAAAAAGAATAACTTCTCTTCATCCACTGACAGTTCAATGGAACTCATGGAAATGTCTGATAAAGAATTTAGAGTATTCATAGTGACAAAGCTAACAGAAATGAGGGACAAGCAGTTGATGTAATGGCTATGTCACTGGACTCCCATGTAGTTTACTGCAGTTAGAATCCCAGACCTAGTGGCTTAAACTCATGCTGGGCACATGTGCATGTGTGCCCAAGATGCTGAGAGAAAAATGGAGGAGAAGGGATTGTAGCGTGGCCATCCCCCTAGGGGGTGATTTTTCGCTTTCAGTCTCTGTCTCTCTCTGTCTCTCTGGCTAGCACACATGCCCTATAACAAAAACCTCTCCAGAAACAAACAAACAAACAAAATAACTAACAAAGATGGAAGAGAAGAGAGACAATGAACACCAGAAGAAAAAAGCCAATGAGTTCCAGGAGGTGAGGAAGTTACTGTGAGAGCTGAAAGAGAAAATACACACCAAAAAAAAAAAAAAAAAAAAAGAATCATATGGAACTGTTGGAGACGAAGGCTATAATATAGGAAGTCAAAACCTCCTTTGAATGTATTAAAAGCAGACTAGATCCCACAGAAAATCGAATCTCAGATGTAGAAGACAGAATCACTGGACTAGTAAAATCTACCATAAAGAATAAGTAGATAGCCTAAAAATATGAGACTAACATACGAGAAATACTCAATACCATTAAATGTCCAAACATCTGGATAATCGGTATCCCAGAAAGTGAAGAGACTAATAAGGGCATTGATAATCTATTCCATGAAATACTGCAAGAAAACTTTCCAAACCTAGAGAGGCATTCAAAGATCCAGACCCAAGAAATACAGAGGACCCAAAATAGAATCAACCAAAGAAGATCTTCTCCAAGACAAATTATAGCCAGAATGACCAAAACCACAAAGACAAGATACTCAGATTGGCAAGAGAGAAACGTCAAGTTACCTACAAAGGATAGTCCATCAAGCTAACAGCAGATCTCTCATCGGAAACAACGTGAGCAAGGAAAGAATGGGAAAATATATTCAAAGTATTGAGTGCAAAAACAATTTCAACCAAGAATACTATATCTGACAAGAATATCCTTCATATGGGAAGAGAAGACAAGAATATTCTCAGATAAACAAAACCTGAAAGAATTTACCAACACCAGACCAGCTCTCTAAGAAGTTCTGAAGAGCGTGCTCTCTCAGGAAAACTAAAGTCACACACATACAGATATAAAAGTCCTAAAACAGCTAAGAAAATGGCCAGTTTAATGGTAGGGACAAGTCCAGAGTTGAACTTTATCTTCCAGAATTTAAACAGAAAGGTCAGACCACAATGGAAGACAAAGTAGATGAGTTTGAGCTGGTGAATTAGAATTTTATGACTTTTGACTAAAACATTACTGACTTCCTATGCTTTATTTTCCAATGTTAAGGAGTTTTGTCTTCTCTCAAGTTGTGGACAGGTCCATGTACCTACTATTCAAACAGAATCCTAACCTGTTTCCTAGCCTTAAGTATTAAGCAAAGTTCTCTTAACATTTTTTAGTTTTGATTTATTAAAGCTAAAACTGCCTTTCTTGAAATAAAAAAATGTGTTTAAAAATACCTATTTGATAACCACAGTAAGCTATACAGCCTCAGCTATGTGCTATTTTATAATATATTCATTCTACCCACAGAATTTCATGCCTAAAGTCAACTTTTGTTCACACATATGTATATATCAGCTGAACTTACTATTGAAAGTATTTAGATTAGTTATTTAGTGAATCAATACAATGTGGGAAAGAATAAAGGAATGGAAAGCAACTGCAGAAACCAGAGCAGGGTGGGAAGAGGATGGGAAATGGCAGAGGGTAAGAAATAGTGGGAAAAAATGTATATGTATACAAGAAACAAAAAATGAAAAATTATTTGTTGATGATAACATGTATGATTAAACCACTTTACAGTGTATTCTGGAGGGAAATCACATTTTGTATGCTGTGGTGATGTCCAGTGAAAGTATGTAAAATGAATAAATTAATAAAAAATTAAATAAATAAACAAGGAAAATGTTGTCAAGTGTGAGGAAAGCTGATGAGAGGTAAAGAAACAGGAAGAATGGGAACCATCAGTTAGCATAATGGCTATGTCGCTGGATTCCCACATAGTCGACTGCGGTTCGTGTCCTGGACCCGGTGGCTTAAAACTCACGCCGGGCACGTGTGCGTGCGTGCCCAGGATCCCAGGAGGAGAATGGAGGAGAATGGAGGAGAATGGAGGAGAAGGGATTGCGGTGTGACCATCCTCCCTGGGGGGTGATTTCTCGCTTTCTGTCTCTATGTCTCTCTCTGTCTGTCTGGCGAGCGCACGCGCCCTATAGCGAAAATCTCTCCAAAAAAAAAAAAAAAAAAAAGAAAGAAAGAAAGAAAGAAACAGGAAGAAGAGCTGAGACCTGGGCACATAGGTGACTCAATAGGAACAGATTTACCGGGAATGTAAGCTGAAGCCCGAAAGAAGGAGAGAGAAGCCTGAAGGGGGAGGAAGTGTGGAATTCAGGTGACAAACAGATCTTAGGTGAGAGACTGAAGAGTGGGGAGATGGGTGGGCAAATTGGAGGTAGGATAGAATTTTGATTATTCTCTCAGGTCCAGTACTGAGAGAGAGGGAATTCATGCTTATGTAATAATCTTTAGAAAAATCTTCGAATATAGGTCTTACATACAAGAATGAATTCCTCCAGTAGTTTCTTGGGTCTGTCAGAGAAATGAAATATGTTGACCTGGTTTCTGACACAAAGATAGTGTTAAATTCCTTGGGGCTAGCTACCCTTCACAATTTGGGTGATTATTTGAATAATGCATTAAAATCAATAGTCTCTTTAAGATCAGCAAGCAACATAGTGGTTAAGGTGCTGGACTCCCAGAGATGACCACAGTTTGTATCCCAGACATAGTGGCTTGAAAATCATCCTGGGTGCGTGTGCATGTGTACCCAAAATTCCAGGAGGAAAATGAAGGAGAAGAGTGATTTCTTAACTTTCCTTCCACTGTCTCCTTTGTCTCTCTCTCTCTCTCTCTGGCAAACTCACATGCCATATGGCAAAAAACTCAAAAAAAACACAAAAAACAAAAAACAAAAAACAAGACAAAAACAAAAACAAAAAAACAACCAAAAATGCAATTGGTTCTACCTTCCACATATTTTTTAAAATAAAGTTTTCTGTTAGAATATTTGCAATACGTTTATCACCCAAAGGTTGGTGTCTACAATATATAAGTAATTCCTATTACTTCATAATAAAAAGACAAGTAACAATCACAACAAAATGAGTAAAATAAACAAGCACTTTACAAAGTATGGTACACGAATTGCCTGTATGTACAGGAAAAAGATCCCATTATCAATAGTCATGAGGGGAAAGTGCAGAGTCAGCCACAGTGAGTTAAGTGCATGGTCTGTCCTTGGCAAACAGAGCAGTTTTTACTGGTATTTTCTGCCTCATTGGGTACAAGAAACATATATCTAAATTCAGCCTGTTCAAGTCTCTTTTGCTCATAGCAGAATTTTCTCAGACTGTGTAGTTAATAAGAAAACAGAGATTTGTTCAGATCACAGTTTACAGGTCTAGGTTCCAGGGGCCACATCTGGTGCAGATCTTCTTGCTGGTAGGTGGTGTGGCAGAGTGAGATGAACAAGCACAAAGCAGCATGTCTGTGTCCATGCTTGTCCATATCACTGCTTCTCTTTACGAACCCACTAGGACTTAATCACATGTCCCAAAGGCTCCACCTCTTTTTCTTTTCTTTTAAATAATTATTTTATTCACTTTTTATTAATTATTATTATTTTTTTATTTCAATTTTGACCAGAGAGAGAGAGAGAGACAGAAGGAAAGCAAGAAAGCAAGCCACCATATTTGGAACTTGAACCATGCTCAGCCATGTGGGAGTCTAGCATCTTAACCACCATACCACCTGCCAGATCCCCAAAGCTCCACTTCTTAATCCAATAGTTGGATTAACTTTTCTCTGTTTATTTATGTTTTTCTGTCATGAGAAAGAAAGGGAGAGAGTGTGCCACTCCCAACAGGGTCATCGTGTCACAACCCATCTGTAGCCTCAGCCAGCCTGGAATGTGGACACTCAGAAGGTTCACTTGAATGTTGAAGACAAAACTTCTGACCTAGAAAAAAATCACTGAAATGACTGAGAAAATAACCAAGAAAAATTAGGACAATATATGAGAAATATTGGATACCATTAAGCACCCAAGCATCTGGATAATTGGTATCCCAGAAGGTTAAGAAAATAATAAGGGCATTGATATGAAATCCTGGAAGAAAACTTTCCAAACCTAGAAAGGCATGCAAAGATCCAGAACCAAGAAATACAAAGGATCCCAAATAGAATCAACCCAAGAAGATCTTCTCCAAGACACATCATAACCAGATTGGTCAAAGCACAAAGACAAAATACTAAAACTAGCAAGAGAGAAACATCAAGTTACTTACAAAGGTTATCCCACCAGGTTAACATTGGACCTCTCATTGCAAACAATGTAGGCAAATGAAAAACAATTTCAACCAAGATTACTATACCCAGCAAGATTATCCTTCATATTGAAGCAGAAGCAATTCCATCTTTAAACTTTATGTTATACTTGCTTCCTCCTTTTGTCCAGGGTAGACAGAGTGATAACAGTCTTACTGTCTTTGTTAACTAACCCAAAACTTTTTGTTTAGATGTTCCTTAGCAATGTAATCACCAGTCACCAACTCCCCCACCCCCCCGAGCCATGAGGACTGTTAAACAAAGGTCTGGAGAGTGCCTTTGGAAATGATTAACTTGTGGCCAGTGTCCCCCTCCCAGACCCAGTGCTAGCCAGGACAGAAAGCTGCTAGCCATCTCCACCTATGCCTGTTTCTGATCTCTCCACCTATGCCTGTTTCTGGCCTCTGGGTTCAACTTCACAACTGTGAAGTCTTCCTCACCCAGTATTATCCTCCCAGACCCAGCACTAGCTAGAAAGCTGCTAGCCATCTCCACCTTTGCTGTTTCTGGCCTCTGTGTTCAACTTCACAACTATGAAGTCTCCCCAAGCCAGTGTCCCGTTCCCAGAGTCAGCGCTAGCCAGGACATAAAGCTGCTAGCCATCTCCACCTTTGCCTGTTTCTGGCCCCTGGGTTCAACTTCACGGCTGTGAAGTCTTCCCCAACCAGTGTCCCCCGCCCAGACTCAGCAATAGCCAGGTAGGATAGGTGCTTTGCTCCCTCTAGCTCTCTGTCCCTTCTAACTTTTTTTTCTTTTTTTTGCAAAAACAGCTCTCTGCCCTCCTTAGGCCTTTCTCTTGTTAATCTCTGTCTTTTTTCTCACCTAGGACAGAAAGCTGCTAGTCATCTCCACCTTTGCCTGTTTCTGACCTTTGCGTGGCACACAAGTGTGCCATGCAATTTTCCATTTTCATCCCAATTTCATCTTTTGCAAAGTGATTTTTTTTTTACTTTTTTCCCTCTTTTTCTTCTAGTACTTTCCTTCTTTTTTCTTCACCTTCTCTCCCAGTTTCTATTTCCTACTTTCATTTTCTTTACCTTACTTTTCTATTTTACTTTCAGCCCTTACCTCTCTGTCTAGAGATGATTAAGTACAAAGTAGCTTACCATTTGAGCATTGTGAGTTTTAGAGAATTATTTGCACATCACTGTAGTGGTTGCAAAAATAGTGAAATTCCCCTTCCTAAATCCAATTGCAAAACTCCTCTTGTGATTTCCACATTTGAGGACTTAGTAGAAGGGAGAAAATAGCACCAAATTATTTCACTGTGGGGGAAACACAGGAGTTCACCGTCACAGAATCCCTCTCCAACAAATTGACCAGAAGTGAATACATTACCAAATGACTAAAAATCGGAGAAGAGCCTCAAGGATGAGAGAATCAGGTAACACATTTCCACCAAGGGAACAATGTAACCTGTCTCCACATAGAGAAAATTTAGAGCATATAACCAAAATATCAGAAAAAGAATTTAGAATATTGATGGTAACAAAATTCTATGAGATGCAAGAGAAAAGAGATGTTGAGCTCCAAGAGATGGGGAAGTCCTTTCATGATATGAAAGAAGAATTGGACACCATAAAAAAGAATCAAAATGAACTGTTAGACATGAAGACTACAATATAGGGAACCAGCAGTTGGCGTAATGGCTATGTCGCTGGACTCCCACATAGTCAACCGCCGTTCGCGTCCCGGACCCGGTGGCATAAAACTCACGCCGGGCGCATGTGCATGCATGCTCAGGATCCTGGGAGGAGAATGGAGGAGAAGGGATTGCGGCGTGACCATCCCCCCTGGGGGGTGATTTCTTGCTTTCTGTATCTCTCTGTCTGTCTGGTGAGTGCACGCGCCCTATAGTGAAAATCTCTCCAAAAAAAAAAAAAAAAAAGACTACAATACCGAACATGAAAACCTCCCTCAAAAGTATCAAAAGCAGGCTAGACCATGCAGAAGATCAAATTTCAGAAGTAGAAGACAAAACCAATCACCTAGAAAAAATTATCAAAAATACTAAGAAAACTGAGGATAATATGCGAGAAATACTAGATACCATGAAACACCCAAATATATGAATGATCGGTATCCCAGAAGGTGAAGAAACTAATAAGGGCATTGATAATCTATTCCAAGAAACCCTGGAAGAAAACTTTCCAAGTCTAGAGAGGCACTCAAACATCCAGATCCAAAAAATACAAAGAACCTCAAGTAGAATCAATCCAAGAAGATCCTCTCCACAGCACATTATAGCTAGATTGACCTAAATGTCAGACAAAGATAAGATACTAAGATTGGTAATAGAGAAACATTAAATCACATACAAAGGCTATCCCATCAGGCTAACACTGGATCTCTCATCAGATGCACTGCAAGCAAGGAAAGAATGGGGAAATATATTCAAAGTGTTAAATTAAAAACAATTTCAGCCAAGAATACTATACCTGGCAGGATTATCCTTCATATGGGAAAAGAAGATAAAAACGTTCTTGTATAAACAAAACCTGATAGAATTTACCAACTCCAGATCAGCTCTTCAAGAAAGTTTGAAAGGAGGGGACCAGCAGTTTCCATAGTGGCTATGTCGCTGGACTCTCATGTAGTCAACTGCGATTCGAGTCCCAGACACAGTGGTTTAAACTCACGCCGGGCACGTGTGTGTGCATGCCCAAGATCTCGAGAGGAGAATGGAGGAGAAGTGATTGCAGCATGGCCATTCCCCCTGAGGGGGTGATTTCTTGCCTCTGTCTCTCTGTCTTTCTGGTGAGTGCACATGCCCTACAGCAAAAAAAAAAAAAAAAAAAAAAAAAAAACTCTCAAAAAAAAAAAAAAAGAAAAGAAAGAAAGAAAGAAAGAAAGAAAGAAAGAAAGAAAGAAAATCTGAAAGGAGTGCTATACCAAGAAAACTAGAGAGACAGACAGCAATAAGAGAACAAAAAACAACCAGAAATATAGCCAACTTAATGGTAGGGAAAAGTCTGAAAATATCGATAATAACATTTAATGTCAGTGGATTAAATTCTCTGATCAAGAGCCACAGACTGGCTGATGGGATTAAAAATCACAAACCCTCTCTCTGCTGCCAACAAGAAACGCATTTCATGGATAAAGACATATATAGACTAAAAGTGAGAGGCTGGAAAAAGGTATTCCAAGCAAATGGAAACCAAAAAAGAGCAGAAGTCACTATACTGATTTTGGACAATAAGGCTTTAAGACAAAAACTGTAAGAAGAGACAAAAAAGGGCATTATATAGTAGTAAAAGGGCTAATTCGCCAAGAAGATATAACACTTATAAGTATCTATGCACTGAACTCAGGAGCATCCAAATATGTAAAGGAAAGACTGCTAGATCTAAAAGGAGAGAGAGACTGTAATACTATAGTTTTTGGAGATCTTAACACCCCATAATCTCCTTCAGACAGGTCAAGGAGACAAAAAATAAGCAAAGACATTCAGGACCTAAATGATATTATAAATCAGATGGTCTTGATAGATATCTATAGAACTTTCCATCCAAAAGGAAGAAAATATATATATATATATATATTTTTATTTATTTATTTATTTTTTAGGTAGATCAATTTATTTTATTCCACAGGTATAATTTTGCAGGGCTAGTTGACAAATTTCAGCATTAACTGCCAATTCTATAGACATGTTTAACAAAAGGTCATTTACTCTTGGCCCTTTTAATACAGGTGAAGTGTCCTACTGCATCGCAAATGCTACAGATGCAGACAGATTTTAGGGCCTTATGTTCATCTGAACCGCTAGTTGCTGAGTAAAATAATACAAACACACATTAATGGTTCTCACCACCGCCAAGTGATTTGAAGAATAAAACCTATAGGCCTACCTACTTAGAGGCTGATTAGTAACAGTGTTAAAATCGGTGTTTTGATCCTTAGATGAACAAGCAGAGTGAGACATCTTTGATCCCAGTTGTACAAATGGGGTGCGGGCTCAGTGGGAGAAGATGGAGGGAAGACTGGCAGTGTATGTGAAGTTGAGCTGGGACAGGAACTCAAATTAGTCATTACCCAAATTACTACTTGGAAAGTGTCCTTAACAGTGGTATACTGGGAAGGATATTAAAGATCAAGAATTCATCAGCCCTTAAATACCATTAAATAAGTGGCATTAGTGGGCTTAAGGATAAGCAGCAATGGGAGAGGGAGGCAAAATGAGGTGAAAAAACTAGTGAAAGAAATGTTGGAATGTGGAAAGGCCACGAGAGAAACTGCTTTAGCTACCACTCGCAAGTGCTCTTCCCGTAAGCTACCTGCTCCTGAACTCCAAAAACCAACTTCAGAGCATTATTTGAGTAAATAATTCAGCTCTGAAAAACCTTCACTAATTTGAACTGAGAAAGAATATGAGTCTGAGTTAGTAATAAGTATCCATAAATACTTAGAGGTATAGCTTTGTTACATCAAGTGGAAAGAGAAATTAATTCTAACTAATTGAAGTACTAATGAAGCTTTACCAGGCCTCCCTTAGTGAACAGGTAAGATGTATCTTAAATCAACACAGTATCACTGACACCTCGTAGACTAAAAACATGCTCCAACAATCCTTACTGCCCACTATCCCAACCAGCCAATAACTTTTCATTATTTTAGTCAGATGTAGCTTTCAGGAATAAAATGTTTCCAAAACTCTTTATCAAAATTAAGAGCTATTGGACATAAATCAGGAAATTGCAGATTTTGGCCCATTTTCATATAGTTAACATCTCCAACTTCAGCTCACTCCAACCTTAATTTATGCTAAACAGGATAATGACTAAAGTGAGTCATTTCACAAAGCACAACTTTGAAATCATAGAAATGGACAATTAAACTCGACTCGAAAACTTCACTCCAGTGATGATCAAAACAGACTATGTCTTTGATAAACTGAGCTTGAGGCAAAACAACAACAAAAAAAATAGAAGAATCCACCTGTCTATCCCAAGCACCAATAATGGAGGCTAAGCAATTACACCCATAAATCTTTTACGACAGATTTTTCCTAATGAAGAATCCTGAGATTTTAAGCACTGTGACTTTACAGAAGGCAAGCTGGCTTAATGAAGTAAATTACTTTTAATAAAAACACCATCAATATTTTATTCTGGGCACTTGCTCAGCATTTCACAGATCCTCAACAAAGTTTGAGGTAGGTTAAATATTAGCACTGTATTTTACAAACTAGAACTCAAGCAGATGTTATGTCACTTGTCCCCAACTGCAAGGAGTCCTTTCATGGTTAAGAATAAGTCCCCCTCATCTTTCAGGTCCATCTCCTTTGATGTATTTAATGTTGACTGCTTGCAAATATTCATGGAAAAAAAATCTAGATATAACAGAAATTCTACTTTGAGATATTTTTTCAAATTCTTAAATCAATCCTACATGGGCATACATACTGCAGAATAACCTATCTATTCTCATTACAAATAAATTTATGTATAGCTAACTCTTAAACTTATAAATGAGCACGTACTGAGGGGATTAGGAGCAGGAAGATAATCAGCTCGCTTTCCTCAGAGCACTAGGAAGCCTGGAAGTACAGGTGCTGTCAAGGCACCATCTATCAATACTACATCTTGGGATCGCAGGAAAGCAAATACACAAATGGACCCAAGGTCCAGAGAAGAGTCCTAGATCCAAGAGGGAGGCTTTGTGCAAGTCAGAGAGAAAATCGTATCATCTCAGGCTACTGACTCATCATCACGCTACAGCCATCACCAACTTCCAGGAAGAGCTCCGAAGAGTGGTAAATGTTTCCCAATAGCCTTTTAAAGTTCTTACTAACTAACCCACAAGTTAAACTGGTATTTTAAAAAGTGACATCTATAGAAGCAAATATCTACTTACAATATGAGTAAGTTTAACTAACTTGTAAATTTCTCTAATTGTCCCAAGTCTTTAGCTCATCTCAATTACTTAAAATTTACCAGAATTCAGTTCACCTTGACATAGGTTCTCGGGCCAGTCTCTTCACTATTCCTTTCCTATTAAAGTTATTTTTAAACAGTGTCAAATATTAGTAATAATAAGGGATTAAGAGTGGTTACTTAGCATCTAAGAAATTAGAAGGAAAACACCATCCTTGTGTTACAAAAATACAGCATTCAGCAGAGCAAATTTAAAGAATAAGGATATAGATACCCATGCCTCCATATAGACCAAACTTTTTAAAATGTAGAGATTTTTTACTTCCACTCAACTTTGGGGATACTCTGCCTTCTTTGGCTCCCTGCCCTCTTCCCTCCCCTTTTGTTTTTGTTTTGTTCTGCTTCTTTGGCGAAAATATATATTTTTCTAAGCCCTGCATGGTACTATCTTAAACATTGATCACATGATAGGGCACAAAATGAGCCTTTACAGATTCAAAGTCATAGAAACAATATCCAGCATCTTCTCCAACCATGATGGAATTAAATTTGATATTAATCACAAGAAAAACCCTCAAAAATATACAAATGCATGAAAACTAAATAACCTATTTCTCAATGACTCCATGACTACTTCAGAGATTAAGACTGAGATCAGGAACCAGCAGTTAGCATAATGGCTATGATGCTGAACTCCCACGTAGTCGACGGCGGTTCGAGTTCTGGACCTGGTGGCTTAAACTCATGCTGAGCGCGTGTGCGTGCATGCCCAAGATCCCAAGAGGAGAATGGAGGAGAAGGGATTGAGGCATGGCCATCCCCCCTGGGGAGTGATTTCTTGCTTTCTATCTCTCTGTCTCTCTCTGTCTTTCTGGCAAGCACACGTATCCTATAGCAAAAACCTCTAAAAAATGAAAAGATTCATGGAAACTAATGATAATGAGTACACGAGTTTCCATAATTTATGTGATACTGCAAAAGCAGTCATAAGAGGGAAGTTCATAGCAATTAGAGCACACAAGAAAAAGAAAGTTGGCAAAAGCACAACCTCACATGATGCCTCAGGGAACTGGAAAAACAACAACAGAAAAATCCAAAAAGTGCCAGGAGTAAAGAAATAATAAAGATTCAAGCAGAAATAAATGAAATAGAAAATAAGCAAACTATACAGAAAATAAATGAAAACAAAACCTGGTTATTTGAAAAGATAAACAAGATTGACATACCATTAGCCAGACTAATTAAGGAAAAGAGAGAAAGGAACCAGATAAGTCAAATTCACAACGAGTCAGGCAACATTACAACAGACATAACAGAAACACAAAACATCATTCGAAGATACTATGAGGGACTCTATGAGAACAAAGAAGAAAACCTAGATGAGATGGACAAATTCCTGGATGCATATAATCTACCAAAATGGCTAAGGAGGGCACAGGAAGCCTGAATAGACCCATAACAAGCAATGAGTTTTTTTTTTTTTTTTTTTTTTTTTTTTTTTTTTTTTTTTTTTTTTTTTTTTTTGGAGAGGTTTTTGCTATAGGGCGCGTGCACTCGCCAGACAGACAGAGAGAGACAGAGAGACAGAAAGCGAGAAATCACCCCCCCCCAGGGGGGATGGCCACGCCGCAATCCCTTCTCCTCCATTTTCCTCTCGGGATCTTGGGCATGCATGCACATGCGCCCGGCGTGAGTTTTTTTAAGCCACCGGGTCCAGGACGCGAACCACGGTTGACTACGTGGGAGTCCAGTGACATAGCCATTACGCCAACTGCTGGTCCCAAGCAATGAGATTGAATCAGTAATAAACAAACTCCCAACAAAGAAAAATCCAGGCCCCAATGGCTTCACTGCTGAATTTTACAAAACTTTTAAAGAAGAGATCACCCTCATTCTACTCACACTGTTTCTAGAGAGAGAAGGAAGGAATCCTTCCAAATTCATTCTAGGAAGCCTCCATTACCCTCATCCCCAAAACAGATAAGGATATGACAAAAAAGGCAAACTATAGTCCTATGTCCCTGATGAATATAGATGCAAAAATTCTCAACAAGATACTTGCTAACTGTATTCAAAAAGCATATAAAAAAGGTTATTCATCATGACCAGATAGGCTTTATTCCAGGGATGAAAGAGTGGTTCAGCATACACAAAACCATAAATGTAACACACCATATTAACAGAAAGAAAGATATTGATTATTGCTCATTTCAATCAATGCTGAAAAAGCATTGAAAAAATTCAATATGCCTTTATGATCAAGACTTTCAGTAAAATTGGCATAGAAGGACTGTTTCTCAGCATAATAAAAGCCATTTATGTAAAACCTGCAGCTAACATTATACTGAATGGGGAAATGCTGAAAAGTTTTCCACTAAAAACTGGTACAAGACAAGGCTGCCCACTTTCTCCGCTCCTATTCAATATAGTACTGGAAGCCAATGCAATCAGACAAGAGAAGGAAATAAAAGTTATTCCAATAGGGAAAGAAGAGCTGAAATTATATCTGTTTTCAGAAGACATGATTGTATACACAGAAGATCCAATAGTATCCACAAAAAAACTACTCAAAGTAATAAATGCATACACTAAAGTGGCAGGATACAAGCTTAACTTACAAAAATCTATAGCATTTCTATATATAAGCAGCAAGCAGACAGAGACATAACTGAAGAAAGTAATTCCATTTACTATAGCCACAAGAAGTATAAAATACCTAGGAATAAAAATAACCAAGGAGGTCAAAGACCTCTATGAGGAAAACAATGAAAACCTTAAAAATGAAATTGAAAAGGACACAAAAAAGTGGAAGGACATCCCTATAAAATTACAAGAGTCATTCTTCACAGATCTAGAAAAGACGATCAGAGAATTTGTTTGGAACCATAAAAGACCCTGTTTTGCTAAAGCCATCCTGTGTAAGAGGACTGGAGTAGGTGGCATCTCACTTCCTGACCCCAAAATATCTTACAAAGCTGTGATGATCAAAACAGCATGGTATTGGCACAAAAACATACATGACGACCAATGGAACAGAGTAGAGACCCCCAGAAATAGACCCAAAATATACAGTCAACTCATCTTTGACAAAGGGTATCAGTCAACCCAGTGGGAAAAGGGAAACCTCTTTAGTAAGTGGTGCCGGAAAAACTGGGTATCCACCTGCAGAAAGATGAATCTGAACCCCTATCTGTCACCATTAACAAACATCAACTCAAAGTGGATCAAAGATCTAAACCTAAGACTGCAAAATATAAAACTACTGGTGGAAAACACTGGGGAAACTCTGGGAGACATTGGGGTAGGCTAAGACTTCTTAAGCAAGACTCCCAAAGCACGGGTAATAATACTCAAAATAGACAGGTGGGATTACATTAGATTAAGAAGTTTCTGCACTGAAAAGGACACCACAATTAGTGTGAATAGACAACACTCAGGATGGGAGCGAATTTTTGTTAACTGTGCCTCAGATAAGAGACTGATAACCAGAATAGACAGAGAACTCTAACGGCTGCCCAGGAAGAAAATGATTAACCCAATTAAAAGAGGGAAAATGATCTGAATAAACAACTCTCTAAGGAAGACCTACAAACAGCCAAAAAGCATATGAAAAAATGCTCAACATCCCTCATCATAAGAGAGATGCAGTTCAAAACCACAATGAGATACCATCTAACCCTAGTCAGACTGGTGAAGATTAAAAGAACAAACAATGATAAGTGCTGGAGGGGATGAGGTAAAAAGGGAACACTCCTATACTGTTGGGAATGTAAATTGGTCCAGCCACTGTGGAGAACAATATGAAGGTTCCTCAAAGACCTTCAAATAGAACTACTATACAACCCAGCAATTCCACGCCTGTGTATCTACTCAAAGGACAGGAGAACGCTCAGTCGGAAAAGTGCTTACACAAGTATATTTATTGCAGCATTATTCACGATTGATAAGTCATGAAACCAACCCAAATGTCCACAAACTGATGAATGGATTAAAAAATTGTGGCACATATACTCCATGGAATATTATTTAGCTGATAAAAACAACAAGGCCCTGGCATTTGATAGAAAGTGGACAAATATGGAAGATTTGTTGCTGAGTGAAGCAAGTCAGGCTATGAAAGAGAGACATTGTATGTCTTCCTTTAACATATACTGACTGTCTGCACTCTATGGTAGAGACTGAAAGACTGGAGGACATAAAAGCATCAAAAATTGTTATGGAGGGACCAGCAGTTAGCATAATGGCTATGATGCTGAACTCCCATGTAGTCAACTGCAGTTCACGTCCTGGACCTGGTGGCTTAAAACTCACGCAGGGCGTGTGTGCATGCGTGCCCAAGATCCCAAGAGGACAATGGAGGAGAAGAGATTGCGGCGTGGCCATCCCCCCTGGGGAGTGATTTCTCGCTTTCTGTCTCTCTGTCTCTCTCTGTCTGTCTGGCGAGCACACGCGCCCTATAGCAAAAACCTCTAAAAAAATTGTCATGGACACTAGAGACAAAGTGGAAGGAGAGTGTTAGAGGTGAAGAGCACAGGAAAAGAAATTTGGGGGAAAGTGGAGGAGCAAGATACTTGCGGGACTCGGATATGGTTTATTATCTGTTAATGAAGATGTGTATAGTATTCTCAACTGGACTGAGATGTATATCATACTGGGTAGAGTCTCTTTACCATCTAAATGATGTATAGCAATTGAATATACAACTAATAATAATAATAATAATAAGTAAAAAAAAAAAAAAAGAGAGAAAAAGATGGTATGGTGGCAAATAGACAACCTAAAATCATTCCTCAGGGAATTGGGGAAAAAGAAATATGCCAGGAGAAAAGAAATAATAAAGATTCAAGCAGAAATAAATTAAATAGAAAATAAATGACCTATACAGAAAATAAAGGAAAGCAAAAGCTGGTTCTTTGAGATGGTGAACAAGATCAACACACCATTAACTAGACTGATTAAGTAAAAGAAAGAAATCAGATAAATCAAATACGTAATGAATCAGGCAACATTACAACAGACACAATAGAAATACACAACATCATTAGAGGATACTATGAGTGACTATATGCCTACAAACAAGATGGATGAGATGGACAAATTCCTGGACACATATGAACTACCAAGATTGATTCAGGAGGACATAGAGAACCTGAATAGACCCATAACAAGCAATGAGATTGAATCAGTAATAAACAACCTCCCAAAAAACAAAAGCACAGGTCCTGATGATGTCACTTCTGAATTCTACAAAACTTTTTTTTGTAGAAAAGTTTTTAATATCAACATTATTTTATACCATTTTTATGAACACATAAAAATTATATTTATTTATACAACATGATGTTTTTAACTATGTATACATTATGGAATGGTTCAATCAAGCTATTTAACACATGCATTACCTCACATACTTAGTTTTTGTGGTGAGAACACTTAAAATCCACCTTCTTGACAATTTTCAAAATATAATAAATACATTTTTATTAACTATAGATACCATCCTGTATAAAATTGGGTCACTGGAAAAGTCATGTCATATTTTTCTGTTTTTCTATGTAAAAATGCGTCATGACTTTTCTGACAACCCAACAGGTCTCAAAACTTATTTCTCTTCTTACCTGGAATTTTGTATTCTTTGACTAACATCTCCCAAACCGCCCTTGCTCCCAGCTCCCAATCACCATCCTACTCTGTGCTTATGTGAGTTCAAGGTTTCTGGATGTCACATGTGACATTATGCAATATTTGTCTTTCACTGTATCACTTCTTCACCTAGCATAATGACTTCCAGGTTCATCCATGTTGTAGTAAATGGCAGGCTTTCCTTCATTTATTTTTAGGGTCAAATAGTGTTCTATCAGTACCATTTTAAATAGATTTAAATTATATCCATTTTGGAACTGATAGCAGCATGCTTTGATGGTGGTCTACTATAAGATATTGTATTGGAAATCTCTAAATTAAACAACTGTTTCTTACGATATGCACCATTTTCTTGGTTGACGTGTTCATCCAGTGATTCTCTTACACAGTTCTTTAATTCTTCAATTCCTTCTCCAGTCATTGCTGAGATGGGGATGATATGTTGGAACTCTATAGTCCTCTCTGGAATCATGTTTTGTTCAAATAAATGAAGAAAATCTTTAGGATTCTGGAGTTGCTTCAACAGTTGATGAAATTTATCCTGGGCATCTGGCAAGTCCATTTTGTTAACTGCCAAGAGTGAAGGTTTTGTCTGAAGTTCCTCTTTGTACAACTCCAACTCTTTTGTAAGCAGTATTATGGTTTCAAAAGCAGTTCTATAATGAGTTTTTTTTTTTCTTTTTTTGGAGAGGTTTTTGCTATAGGGCGCGTGCGCTCGCCAGACAGACAGAGAGAGACAGAGAGATAGAAAGCAGGAAATCACCCCCCAGGGGGGATGGCCACACCGCAATCCCTTCTCCTCCATTCTCCTCTTGGGATCTTGGGCATGCACGCACACGCGCCCGGCGTGAGTTTAAGCCGCCGGGTCCGGGACTCGAACCGCGGTCGACTACGTGGGAGTCCAGCAACATAGCCATTACGCTAACTGCTGGTCCCTATAATGAGTTTTTGAAGAAAGCTGAAATCCAGAAATATCAACAACAAAAAGGAGTTGTCTAGTTCTTTCGATACGCTTAAGGAATTTGTGGCCCATTCCTTTGTTCATATGTGCTCCTTCTATTAAACCTGGAAGATCAGCTACTGATATCTGTTTGAAATCATTGTATATAATCTTTCCAAGTTCAGGCTTTAGTGTTGTAAATGCATAATCTGCAATTTCAGGTTTTGCATGAGAAACTCGACTTAGCAAAGAGGATTTTCCAGCATTTGGGAATCCAACTAGGCCTATATCAGCTATAAGTTTTAGATCAAGGTGAATTATTTATTTCTGGCCTTTCAATGGTACAAAATTTGTAAGCAGTTTACCACCAAGACCTCCTTCAGCTACTAAAATTCTGTCTTCCTCTTTATTGAGTTCTCCTATAATTTTACCATTTTCATCAGTTATTGAAATACCCACAGGTACAGGGATTTCAGTCTTTTCCTTCGGAGCCTGTTAGTGCTCTAACTCGACTGTTTGCTCCCACTCCAGCCACAAACCGTTTCTGAGGATATTTGTCTTTAAGTTGTTTTAAAGTCATTTTTTTATGGGCTACAACCCAGACATCACCACCTTTTCCACCTTCTCCACCTAAATGCGGATAACCCATTCCACCACTGCCTCCTTTGGTGAAGAGTCTCAGGTTATCGATGAAATTTCCATACTTTCTGAACAACACACAACTGCAATGCACCATGACTGTGATGCCACCGGAGTCCAACTCGCGGAAACAGCCGCAACAGGAGTCCGGCGCAGCCTTTTTCTCTACAAAACTTTTAAAGAAGAGTTAACCCCTATTCTATTCCAATTATTTCTAAAGATCCAAAAGGAAGGAAACCTCCCAAATTCATTTTAATGAACCTCCATCATCCTTATTCCCAAAACAGTTGAAGACATGACAAAAAAGGAAAACTACAGACCAATATCTTTGATGAATATAGATGCAAAAATTCTCAACAAGATACTTGTAAATAGTATCCAACAACATATAAAAAATATTATTCATCATGACCAGGTAGGCTTTATTTCAGGAATGCCAGGGTAGTTCAAGAAACAAAAAAACATAAATGTAATAGACTATATTAGAAGAAAGAAAGATAAAACCATATGATCATTTCAATTGATGCAGAAAAAGCATTCAACTAAAATACAACATCCCTTCATGATTGAGACTCCTAGAAAAACTGGCATAGAAGGGTCATTTCTCAACACAATAAAAGCCATATATGAAAAACCTATAGCTAACCTGTAAGTATTATTCTGAATGGGAAGAGACTGAAATCCTTTCCACTAAAATCTGGTACTAGACAAGGCTGCCCACTTTCTCCAATCCTTTTCAATATAGTACTGGAAGTCCTAGACAATGCAGTCAGAAAAGAGAATAATATAAAAGGCATTAAAATAGGGAAAGAAGAGTTAAAAATATCTTTTTTTTCCTAATGAGGTCAGTCCTTTTTTATTTTTTATTTTAAAAAGAATTATTGGTTTAATCTAATTTATTTTTAATTTGACTAGAAAGAGAGAAAGGGAAAGTGATAAAACAACCCATCAGGTCTGGGACTCGAATTGTAGTCAGCCATGTAAAAGTACAGTGCTTTAATCATCACATCACCTGCTAGTTCCCTTTTAAATTTTTTTAAAATAAAAGTTATTTATTTTTCCCAGCTTTACATTAATAGAAGTTCTATTACTATCTATCGTCCTGCATGATAGAAAGATTGTATGTATTGGAAGCTTTTTCAAATCATTTAGGGTTTCTCTTTAGTATTTCTTCCATGCTTTTGAAGGTACGTGGATAAGCTAAAGGCTTTTTCACACTCCTTACATATGGATTTTCTCCAGGATGAACTGTTTCAAAGTTTCTATAACAAATGAAAGATTTTCCCCCTGCCTACACTCATTGGATGTCTACCCAATGTGAGCCCGTTCATTGTTTCAAAAGGTACTTACATGAGAGTACACTTTTCCTCACTGCTTACACTCACAGGGGTTCCCTCAGTATGAGTTCTTTCATGGATCTGAAAAGAACTCAGATAAGAAAAGGCCCTCCCACATATCTTACATTCATACGGTTTCAATCTATTGTGAGTCTGTTCAGGCCAATGAAAAGAACTGGGAAAAATCAAAGGCTTTACCACATATCTTACATTTATAGGACCATCTCCAGTGTGCGCTATCATGTGTCTGAAAATGTGCAAGATGAGCGAGTGTTCTCCCACATTCCTAACACCCATAGGGTTTCCCTCCACTGTGAGTTCTTTCAAGCCATTGATGGTGCAAGGATAAGCTGAAGGCTTTTCCACACTCCTTACATACATATGGTGTTTCTCCAGTATGACTTGTTTCATGTTCTTGAAATGTCTCATAAAAACTGAAAGCAATTCCATCGTCTTCATGTTCATTGGGTTTCTCCCCATTTTGAGCTCTTGTATGGTATTGAAAAGAATTCACGTAACAGTATGCTTTTCCACACTCCTTACATTCATAGCATTTCTCCACACTATGCATTCTTTCATGGGTTTGTAAAGAACTTAGATAAGGGAAGGCTTTTCCACCTTGCTTACATTCATAGTGTCTCACTCCAGTGTGAAGTATTTCATGTTTTCACAAAGAACCAAGAATAGTATAGGCTTTGACACATTCCTTACATTCATAGAATTTCAGTCCAGTGTGAATTCTTTTCATGTTTTCGAACATAACTGTCACAATTAAAGGCTTTCCCACATTTTTTACATTTGTATGGTTTCTCTCCAGTATGAGTTCTTTCATGAATATGTAAGGAACTGGATACACTGAAGGCTTTCCCACATTCCTTACACTCAGATGGTTTCTCTCCAGTGTGAATCCTTTCCTGGTTTTGGAAAAGAACTGAGATAACCAAAAGCTTTCCCACATAACTTACACTCACAGGGTTTCTGTCTAGTGTGAGTTTGTTCATGCTTGTGAAAAGAAATGAAATAATCAAAGGATTTCCAACACTGCTTACATTTCTTGGATCTCACTCCACTGAGACTCCTTTCATGGATTCATACAGAACTGAGATAACTGAAGACTTTCCAACATGTTAAACATTTATAAGGCCCATCTCCACTTTGCATTTTTGGAGGCTTTCTAACAGTTAAGGGAGAAAGGAAGTTATCCCCACATTGCTCACTAAGTTTACATGCCTTCTCTGGCTATTTCTGAAACTCATATGGTTTGTGTCTTTTGTTATTTCTTAAGTGCCGACTAGGAGATGAAAGAACAATGAAACCATTTCCATATGCACTGCTTTCATATGGTTTTCCTCAAGGAAGAGTTTTCTCCTACATGTTAACATCTGCAAGATGATTGAATATTTCTCCATATTTTCCATCTTCTTTCTTTTGATACATTCTACCATATGAGTTCTTTCACATAAGCTGGGATTTTCATACTGATCTTCAATCTTATGGTTTTCCCATTTTTCCCCTGTAGAGACCAGGTCCCTCATGACTCCCTGCATCACATCTCTGTAGAGATTCTTCTAGGAAGAATCCAGCAGAGCCCACTCCTCCTGTGTAAAGGTCATAAGCAGATCTTCCAAGGCCACTGGGTCCCTCTTGGGTGTGATTTGTCATTTCCATCTGTCTCTCCAGCCAGTGCAGGAGCCCATTTCCAGCTTCTAGGGTGTCCCTGTGTCCTTTCTCTGGCTCCCAGGGTCAGTACAGGTCAGACTAACAGAGACCATGACAGAACCACCGGGGACACTCAGAGAACCCAGAATGGCAAACTGAGTTGAAAATATCTTTATTTTAGGTGACATGATGGTACACATAGAACACCCAAAGGTATTCATGAAAAAATTTCTCAAAGTAATAAAAGATAGAATGAAGTGGTAGGATACAAAATAGCATTTCTATATATGAACAACAAGCAAAGCTGTGTGATAGACGCATGTATATAACAGAAAAGCAGCCTGCAAGCTCACATCAACAAATGATTGAATCTGCTTTTCTCATCGCCTTCAAACAAGGTAAGAAGAAGTGAGGGAGCCAGACTGAACCAGCCTGACTCTATTTCTTTACAACATCCCCCACTGGAAGTCTCCTGCCTACATTTCCTTGGGCAGGAAAGGAGACTTGAAGGTAGGTGGTCCGTCTTATGTAACTACTTTTTGTTGGAAGGAGGCACTGGCTTTATCTATCAGGGATCATGGAACCCTCGCCCTATCTGATGTAGGTAGGAGAGTGGGTCAGGGGCAGGTGTTAAGATGGTCCTGAGGTGTGTTGTTGGGAGGGCTGTCATGGATGCTATCAATAGATGACACGTGGTAGGATTCAGTGGGGATCCCCAAGGGGTTGGTAAGTATCCCTGCTATATGGTTAGCTTATCTTGGAGTGATTATATATATATATATATATATATATATATATATATATATATATATAGGTTGTCAGAAAAGTCATGACTTGGGACCAGCAGGTGACATAATGGTTATGTTGCTGCACTCCCGTGTATTCAAGGAGGTTTGAATCCCGGACCAAGAGGCTTAAAACTCATGCTGGGTGCATGTGTGTCCATGCCTAAGATCCTGAGAGGAGAATGGAGAAAAAATTGGGTGTCGCCATTCCCCTGGGGAGGGTGATTTCTTGCTTTCTATCTCTCTGTCTCTCTCTGGGAAACACACATGCCCTGTAGCAAAAATCTCTCTCTTAAAAAAAAAAGAAAAGAAAAACAAGAAAAGACATGATGAATTTTTGCATAGAAAATACTTCATGACTTTTCCAATGTCCTAATATTTATGTATTATTGTATTTTACCTTTTATTATTATTATCATTATTATTTTATTTATTTTACATTGATTCACTAAACACATCACAGCATAAAAAATGCAGTTTCCCATTCAGAATACACTGTGTATTGGCTTAGTCATACATGTTATCAACAAATAATTTTCTATTTCACACACACACACACACACACACACACACACACATTTTTCACCCTCTGCTATTTTCCATCCTCCTCCCATACTATCCTGGTATCTGCAGTTGCTTTCCATTCCTACCTTCCCACACATTTTATTGGTTAACAAAATATCTTAATTGATCTAACTACTTTCAATAGCAAGTTCAACTGATATATAAATATCTGTGGACAAATGTGTGATTTTAGGTATAAAACTGTGAGTAGAATGAATAACATAGCACCTAGCTGAGGCTATATAGCTTACTGTGGTCATTAAATAGGTATTTAAATTATTTTTTCAATTTCAAGAAAGGCAGTTTTAGCTTTAATAAATCACAATAAAAAATATTAAGAGAACTTTGCTTAAGACTTAAAGCCAGGAAGCAGGTTAGGATTCTGTTCAAATAGTAGTTACATGGATCTGTCGGAAATTCAAGAGAAGACAACAATCCTTATCTCTAAAGTGCAAAGCATAGAAAATGGTCAGTACTGTTTTAGTCAAAAGTCATCAAATTCTATTTCATCAGCTCAGCCTCATGTACTGAATCTAACTTCTGTTGTGGTCCAACATCTCAGTTTAAATTCTGAAAGATAATCTTCAACTCTGAACTTGTCTTTACCATTAAGCAGGTCCTTTCCTTAGATTTTTTTAAACTCTTATTTCTGTGTTCTACTTTAGTTTTTCTCATATAACACTCCCTTCAGAACTCCTTGGAGAACTGATCTGGTGCTGGTAAATTCTTTCAGATTTTGTTTATCTGAGAATGTTCTTGTCTTCTCTTCCCATAAGAAAGATAATCTTGCTGGGTATAGTATTCTTGGTTAAAATTGTTTTTCACTTAATACTTTGAATGTATTTTCCCATTCTTTCCTTGCTTGCATTGTTTCCAAAGAGAGGTCTGCTGTTAGCCTGATGGAATATCCCTTGTAGGTAACTTGACATTTCTCTCTTGCCAGTCTGAATATCTTGGCTTTGTCTGGCTTTGGTCAATCTGGCTATAATGTGTCTTGGAGAAGATCTTCTTGGGTTGATTCTATTTGGGGTCCTTTGTATTTCTTGGGACTGGATCTTTGAATGCCTTTCTAGGTTTGGCAAGTTTTCTTCCAGGATTTCATGGAAATCAATGCCCTTATGAGTCTCTTCATGTTCTGGGATACTGATTATCTGGATGTTTGGGTGCTTAATGGTATCTAGTATTTCTTGTATATTGTCCTCATTTTTCTTGGTTATTTTCTCGGCCTTTGTGGTGGATTTTCTAAGCCAGTGATTCTTCTTCAACATCTGAGATTCGATCTTCTGTGTGATTTAATCTGTTTTTAATACTTTCAAGAGAAGTTTTGATTTGCTGTATTACAGCTTTCATTTCTAGCAGTTCTGTTTGATTCCTTTTTATGATGTGTATTTCCTTGTTTAGATTGTGCATTAACTTCTTTACCTCCTGGAACTCAACTCTATTCTCCTGCCGCTTCTGGAGTTCATTGTCTTCTTTTGCATCTCTCTTAACTTTGTCACTATTAGTATTCTAAATTCTTTATCAGACATTTCCACATGTTCCATTGTGCTGTCTGTGGATGAATAAGAGTTATTCTTTTCCCTTGGGAGGGAGGTATTATCTTGGTCTCTCATATTTCCTGTGCCTTTGCAGTGATTTCTAGTCATCCAATGGGCTATATGATTCTTCTTAATTTCTAGAAGTTCACTCTGAGCCAATCATCACCGGAGGAGGTGATCGGCAATTTCTTTGCCGTTCAGTTTTTATCCCTTTGTACAGCAGATTCAGTGGGTATTGAGGAATATGTTGACCCTAATATTATTTGGATGTTTGGTTACAGTTCCCTTAAATGACTCTAGACATTCAGTGCATGCAGACTGAGCAGCAAAGTGATGAGGTAAAAAGAAAAAGAGCAAGAAAACAGTGAAAGAAAAAAGAGAAGAGAGAGAAGAAAAAAGAGAAAAAACAATCAAAAATTTTTTTCTTAAAAAGCAAAAACTTTTGCACTGCACGAAGGTACTAGTTCTCAGCTGCAATAGAGGAGTCTTCTTCTGAAGGCCTGCCCTTTGCCTCTTTACTTAAGACTGAGGGCTGGGGAACCAGCAGTTAGTGTAATGGCTATGTCGTTGGACTCCCACGTAGTCGACTGCGGTTCCCGTCCTGGACCCAGTGGCTTAAAACTCACGCTGGGTGCGTGTGCGTGCGTGCCCAAGATCCCGGGAAGAGAATGGAGGAGAAGGGATTGCGGCATGACCATCCCCCCTGGGGGGTGATTTCTCGCTTTCTGTCTCTATGTCTCTGTCTGGCGAGCGCACGCGCCCTATAGCGAAAATCTCTCAAAAAAAAAAAAAAAAAAAAAAAAAAAAAAAGACTGAGGGCTGAAAGCTAAATTGTCAGTAGACAATTTTCATTTCTTTTTTCTTCCTTTTTTTCTTTCTTTCTTTCTTTCTTTCTTTCTTTCTCTTTCTTTCTTCTTTCTATCTTTCTTTCTTTTCTTTTCTTAGAGAGGTTTTTGCTATAGGGCGTGTGCGCTCACCAGACAGACAGAGAGAGATAGAGAGACAGAAAGCGAGAAATTACCCCCTGGGGGGATGGCCACACCACAATCTTTTCTCCTTCATTCTCCTCTCAGGATCTTGGGCATGCACACACGCGCTTAGCATGAGGGTTTTTTTAATATTATATTTTTTAATTAAATTTTATTTTATTTTATACATTCAATTACCATAAATCATTACAGCTTGTATAGTAAATTTACCCAACATGAATACACTTTACATGAGTTCAGTTGAAGACATTATACACATTATCATCAACTGATAATCATACATTTCTGTGTCCCAAAAATGTCTTGCCTCTCTATTTTTCTCCTGGATTCATTTCTTCACACTCCCCCTTCTCCCACCCTCTTAGCATGTGGTGTCCAGAATCCATGACCATTTTCCATGATTCTACATCATTCTTTTATTTTTTGTCCTACTAATGTTCCCACTCAGAAGCTGCTCATCTTGCTCTTTCTCCTGAAATACTTTCTTTTATTTTCATTCATAAAATTTTATTCTACTTAGTTAAACTTAATAAATATATTTTTTTAATTTTTTTACATTTTTAAATACATTCAACCACATTTTTTAGCTTACAAGGTGATCATTTCAATATGTGAACATTTCTCCCCAGTCCAGTTGAACAAAATATAACAATACTACCTTCCTGTCTCAACAATGCTGTCTCCATATCCCTCCTCCAAATGTTTTTCCCCAGGCCCCACTCCTCCACACACACCACATCTGGCATTCACACCCATCTCTTGTGTTTGTACATCCTTTAGCCTGTCAGCTTCAGTTATAGAGTGCGGACACTCAGTATATATTAAGTGGGGACATACAGTGTCTCTCCTTCATAGCCTGGCTTGCTTCACTCAGCAGTAAATCTTCCATATTCTTCCACTTTCTGTCAAAAGCCAGGGTTTTTTTTTTATGGCTGAATAGTATTCCATAGAATATACGTGACACAGTTTTTCAATCCATTCATCTGTACGGGGGTATTTGGGTTGGTTCCATGTCTTAGCAATCATGAAAAGTGCCGCAATAAACATCGATGTGCAAGCACTTTTCCAATGAAGAATTCTTCTGTCCTTTGGGTAGATGCCAAGGAATGGGATTGCTGAATCATATGGTAGTTCTATTTGTAGACTTTTGAGGAATCTCCAAATTGTTCTCCACAGTGGCTGGACCAATTTACATTTCCACCAGCAGTGTAAGAGAGTTCCCCTTTCACCACACCCCTACCAACACTTATCATTTTTTGTTTTTTTAATCTTAGACATTCTGACTGGGGTTAGGTGGTATCTCATTGTTGTTTTGATCTGCATTTCCCTTACGATGAGGGATGTTGAGCATTTTTTTATATGCCTTTTGGCTATTCGTATGTCATCTTTAGAGAGTGGTTTTTTCAACTCCTCCCATCTTTTGATAGGGTTGATCATCTTTTTTCCAATCAGCTTCTTTAGTTCCTTGTGTATTCTGGTTATCAGTCCCTTATCTGATGCATAATTTACAAAAATATTTTCCCATTCTGGGAACCAGCAGTTAACATAATGGCTATGTCGCTGGACTCCCATGTAGTTGACTGTGGTTTGCGTCCCAGACCTGGTGGCTTAGAACTCATGCCGGGCATGTGTGCGTGCGTGCCCAAGATCCCGAGAAGAGAATGAAGGAGAAGGGATTGCAGCGTGACCATCCCCCCTGGGGGGTGATTTCTCGCTTTCTGTCTCTATGTCTCTGTCTGTCTGGTGAGCGCATGCGCCCTATAGTGAAAACCTCTCAAAAAAAAATTTCCCATTCTGAGGGCTGTCAATTCACACTAATTACTGTGTCTTTTGCCATGCAGAAACTTCTTAGTCTGATGTAATCCCACTTGTCTATTTTGGGGATTATCAACTGTGCTTTGGGGGTCTTAGGTAAGAAGACTTTCCCTACCCCAATGTCTCCCAGAGTTTTCCCAGTGTTTTCTAGAAGCAGTTTGACAGTTTGGAGTCTTAAATTTAGATCCTTGATCCACCTTGACTTGATTTTTGTCAAAGGTGAGAGGTAGGGGTTCAGATTCATCTTTTTACAGGTGGAAATCCAGTTTTTCCAGCACCATTTGCTGAAGAGGTTTTCCTTTTCCCACTGGATTGACTAGTACCCCTTGTCAAAAATCAGTTGACTTAATGATTGGGAATTTATTCCTGTGGACTCAATTCTGTTCCATTGGTCCACATGTCTGTTCCTGTGCCAGTACCATGCTGTTTTTGATTACTACAGCTTTGTAGTATATTTTTGGGTCAGGGAGTGAGATGCTGCCCACTCCACTCTTCTTTTGTAGAATTACTTTGGCAATGCGGGGTCTTTTATTATTCCAGATGAATTTTATGATTGTCTTTTCTACATCTGTGAAGAATGTGTCTGGTACTTTGATTGGCATTGCATTAAATAGGTAGATTAATTTGGGTAAAATCGCCATTTTGGTTATATTAATTCTTCCAATCCAGGAACATGGGATGTCCTTCCACTTTTTTGTGTCATTTTCAATTTCTTTTCTCAGCTTCTCATAGTTTTCCTTGTGGAGGTCTTTAACTTCCTTGGTTAGATTTATCCTTAAGTATCTTATACTTTTGGTGGCTATGGTAAATGGAATAACTTTTTTCAGTTCTATCTCCGTCTGCTTGTTGTTTGTATATAGAAATACTATAGACTTCTGTATATTAATTTTGTATCCTGCAACTTTACTGTATTCATGCATTACTTCCAGAAATTTTTTCATGGAAATCATTGGGTCTTCTATGTACACAATCATGTCATCTGCAAATAGAGAGAGTTTCACCTCTTCTTTTCCTATTTGGATGCCCTTTATTTTTTCCTCTTTTCTGATTGCGTTGGCAAGGACTTCCAGTACTGTGGTGAAAAGGAGTGGAGAAAGTGGGCATCCTTGTCTTGTACCCATTTTTAGTGGAAAAGCTTTCAGTTTTTCTCCATTCAGGATGATGTTCGTGATAGTTTATTCTGCCGGGATCCAGCCTTGGCAGTGGTGGGTGGCTCGTACACAGGAAGGCGACACGGGTGATCAGGAATAAAAAATTAGATTAAGACCTCATTGCCTCTTAGCATGTTCTCAGTCGGCCACAGCCAGAGCCAGCTCCAGGCTGCCACACTAGCAGCTACTAAACACACGTATTTATTGAGGGATCTTACAGGAGTAGGAGGGGTAAGGGTGAAATAAAAGATTTACTCTATGAAACAGGGAATTCAAAGCATAGGAACAATGATCATAAAACATGATGTCTGTCTTGTTTGAACAGGTAAAGCCAAATACAGTTCTCAGAACGAAGGAGTCTATTTGTCTGGTGCATTTTCTTCTTCAGTCTTGATTACCGGACAGGGTCTTTTGAAGAGGGGGCTTGCAGTCCCAGGTCAGCTTGATAACTTCAGTCCCGGGCCAGGGCAGTAACATTGTTGGTTGCATAGGCCTAGATAGAAATCTTGTCTTGTTAAGTAAAGACACAGTTAATATATGGACTATCTATATATTACATCAAAAGACAGTGAGTCTACTACCCATATGGGAAAGGAAGATGATCTTGTAGCTCAGAAGACAACACAGGATGTTTTATTAGCAGTTTTTCATAGTCAACAGCACATAGATGAGAAACTCTTTGTAGTTGAAAACTACCTGTTGCTTTAGATAAGAGCTCCCAGCTAAGAAAGTTGATCTTTCTCTGGAGCCCTCAGGATTGTTCATCCTGTTGTCACCAGCCAGGCTTTTTCTTTCTTATAAACTCACCAGTTCCTGTATTTTATTTGCTGAGTCTGTCAATTAGTGATTTCTTTTGTTTTATCTCTGAGTCTCTGTTATGTGGTGAATGTGCTGACTTTGCCTAGCATGAGTTAACTTTGGCCTGTAGCTTTAACAAGGACTATTTACATAAAACTAGCCTTAAACTAACTTAGTTTTCATATGCTTCTAACGCTAATTTGGTTTATACTAACTTAACCTATATGTTAATTTTGGCTTAAAACAGACAGGTGGGGAAGTCTCAAACTTCCTGGCTCTCCAGTGCCCATCTTAGGAAACAACGTTCCTACAAGATCACTAATTGGTTTTATTGTAATGGTTGGGGGTGATATTTTACCCTTGCAGGGTACTGTAATAACTGTAAAACTCATGGCAGAGAAATTGAATACCGGCCAGTACAATGACACAAGGGAGGGCTCGTAAACTGGGCCTTGCCTCAGTTTCTTCCCAGTCCAGGCCTTGCCTTTTAGACATGGGAGGCAGCCTCTCTCCCAGCTTGTGTTGTCTGCATGGCCCCGTCATTTTTCATAGATAGCTTTTATCATGTTGAAAAATGACCCTTGTATGCCAATTTTGCTGAGAGTCTTGATCATAAAGGGATGTTGTATCTTATCAAATGCTTTTTCTGCATCAGTCAATATGATCATATGGTTTTTTGTCTCTTTTCCTGTTAATATGGTGTATTACATTTATGGTTTTGCGTATGTTGGACCAACCTTGCATTCCTGGAATAAAGCTTACCTGATCATGATGTATAATCTTTTTTATAAGTTGTTGGATACAGTTTGTTAGTATCTTGTTGAGAATCTTTGCGTCTATATTCATCAGAGATATTGGTCTATAGTTTTCCTTCCTTGTCCTGTCCTTATCTATTTTGAGGATAAGGGTGATAGAGGCTTCATAGAATGAATTAGGGAGAGATTCACCCTTTTGGATCTTTAGAAATAACTTGAGCAGAATGGGGGTTAACTCTTCTTTGAAAGTTTTATAGAACTCAGAGCTGAAACCATCAGGGCCAGGGCTTTTCTTTGTTGGAAGGTTATTTATTACTGATTCAATCTCCTGGCTTGTTATGGGCCTATTTAGACTTTCTATATCCTCCTGGCTCAATCTTGGTAGATTATACGTGTCCAGGAATTTGTCCATCTCATCCATATTGTCTTGTTTCTTGGCATATACTTGTTCATAGTATCCTCTGATGATCTTCTGTATTTGTACTTTGTCTGTTGTTATATTTCCTGCTTCATTGCAGATTTGATTCACTTGGTTCCTTTTTCTCTTCTTCTTAATAAGTCTCGCTAGTGGTGTATCGATTTTTTTTATCTTTTCAAAGAACCAGGTTTTTTTTTTTTTCTTTTTTTGGAGAGGTTTTTGCTATAGGGCGTGTGTGCTCGCCGGACAGACAGAGAGAGACAGAGAGATAGAAAGCGAGAAATCACCCCCCAGGGGGGATGGCCACGCCACGATCCCTTCTCCTCCATTCTCCTCCAGGGATCTTGGGCATGCACACACACGCACCTGGTGTGAGTTTAAGCCACCGGGTCCGGGACTCGAACCGTGGTCGACTACATGGGAGTCCAGCAACATAGCCATTACGCTAACTGCTGGTCCCTCAAAGAACCAGGCTTTACTTTCATTTATTTTCTGTATGGTTTGCTTATTTTCTATTTCATTTATTTTTGCTTGGATCTTTATTATTTCCTTTCTCATGGAGTTTTTTGGATTATTTTGCTGTTGCTTCTACAATTCTCTGACACATGATGTTAGGTGATCCATTTGCCTTCTTTCTGTCTTCCTCTTATGAGCACTAGTGGCTATAAACTTCCCTCTTATGACTGCTTTTGTGGTGTCCCAAAGATTATGGAAACTAGTGTCCTCATTGTCATTAGCTTCCATGAATCTTTTGATTTCGGACTTTATTTCATCAGTAGTTGTGGAGTCATTCAGTAGTAGGTTATTTAGTTTCCATGTATTTGAGTATTTTTGAGGATTTCTCTTGAAATTAAACTCAAGTTTAATTCCATCATGGTTGGAGAAGATGCTGGAAATAGTTTCTATGCCTTTGAATCTGTAGAGGCTTGCTTTGTGCCCTATGATGTGGTCAATCTTCAAGAAGGTTCCATGTGGGGGTGAGAAAAAAGTGTATCTTGTTTTTGTATGAAAAGTTCTATAGATGTCTGTTAAGTTCATTTCATTTATGGTATCATTCAGATCCTTTATCTCTTTATCTATTTTTTGTCTAGATGATCTGTCCCAAGGGGATAGTGCAGTGTTGAGGTCTCCAACAATTAGTGTATTGCAGTCTATCTCCCATTTTAGATCTAACAGTCTTTCCTTCACATATTTAGGTGCTCCTGTGTTAGGTGCATAGATATTTATATCTTCTTGATCTATTGAACCTTTTACTACAATGTAGTGCCCTTCTTTGTCTCTTTGAACAGTTTTTGTTTTAAAGCCTCTTTTGTCAGAAATTTGTATCGCAACTCCAGCTCTTTTTTGGTTCCCAATTGCATGGAAAACCTTTTTCCAACCCTTCACTTTCAGTCTATGTATGTCTTTATTGATGAGGTGGCTTTCCTGTAAGCAACAGATAGAGGGTCTCTGTTTTTTTTTTTTTTTTTTTTTTTTTTTTTTTTTTTTTTTTTTTTTTTTTTTTTTTTTTTTATCCATTTGGCCAGTCTGTGTCTCTTGATTGGAGAATTTAATCCATTCACATTCAATGTTATTATCGATGTAACTGGATCTGTCCCGACGTTTAAGTTGGCCATTGTCACAGAAGCCTTTTATTCCTTTGTTTCTGCCTGTTAGCTCTTTAGTTTTCCTGGAACAGTACTTTCTTCAGGGTTTCTTGAAGAGCTGGTCTGATGCTGCCAAATTCTTTCAGGTCTTGTTTGTCTGAGAAGATTTTAATCTTTTTTTCCCATCTGAAGGATAATCTTGCAGAATACAATAATCTTGGTTGAAATTGTTTCTCTCTTAGCACTTTCAATACATCTTCCCATTCTTTCCTTGCTTGCATTGTTTCCGTTGAGAGATCCGGTATTAGCCTGATGGGATGACCTTTGTATGTCACTTCTCGTTTCTCTCTTGCCAGTTTTAGTATCATATCTTTATCTGTGGTCTTGGATAGTCTGGCTAAGATGTGCCTTGGGGAAGATCTTCTGGGGTTGATTCTAACTGGGGTCCTTTGTATTTCTTGGGTCTTGATGCTAGAGTGCCTCTCTGGACTTGGGAAATTTTCTTCCGGGATTTCATGGAATAGATTTTCCATGCCGTTATTAGTTTCTTCACCTTCTGGGATGCCAATTATTCTGATATTTGGGCGTCTTATGGAATCTAGTATTTCTCGTATATTATCCTCATGTTTTTTTTTGTTGTTGTTGTTATTTTCTCTATCTTTTTGGTGGTTCTTTCTAGGTCAGAGGTTTTATCTTCTACATCAGAGATTCGATCTTCAGCATGATCTAATCGACTTTTAATACTTTCAAGGGAGTTTTTGATTTCCTCTGTTCCAGACTTTATCTCTAATAGCTCCATCTAGTTCTTTCTCAGAGTGTCCATTTCTTCTTTCATATCTTGGAATGACTTTCTCATCCTCTGTAGTTTGTTGTCTCTTTTCTGTTCCAACTCGAAGAATTTGTTCACCATAAATGTTTGAAATTCTTTGTCTGACATTTTCATAACATTGTCCATTAGCACTAAAGGTAGAGGGGAGTTACTCTGTAACTTTGATGGAGATATATTTCCTTGTTTATTCATACCGGAGGCTCTTCTACTTCTAGCTGGAAGATGTACTAACTTTTAAGTACCTGTTAGGTGAATGTTTCACTGGCTAGGAGTGTCTTTCCCTTTTGTTGGGAATTAATGTCTGCCGAAGTCTCTGTTCTGTTGTTTTTAGTAATGTGGTCTCAAAAAAGATACTATAGTTAGGTGTCTGAAGAGCAGAATCTCCTTTTACACAGCTGGTTCTGTATAAGGGAGGAACCAATATAACTTTACATGACTAGAAAATTTCAGATCTCTAATTCTAGGCCTAGCTAGTCCCTCTGGCAAGATGGAAGAAGAAGAAGAAGAGAAGACAACACAATAGAAAAGAAAGGAGGAGAGAGGGGAATGCCTTCAGATGTACCAGGCTGCTGGCCGCTGCAGCCAAAGGCGCAGTCTACCTAGGGGTCTGGATGGGAGTAGGTGGGTTCAGTGTGCCCCCTTGCTCGCCAGGTACCTTCAGATATACCAGGCTGCTGGCTGCTGCAGCCAAAAGTGCAGTCTGTGGAGAGAGGAAGAGGAAGAAATTTACAAAAGAATGGGGGACAGTAAAGAAGAAAAAAAATGGAGGAACTTTCTACCTGCCTAGGGGTCTGGGTGGATCCTAGACTGGGGGGTCTGGATGGGAGTCGGTGGGGGCAGTGTGCCCCCTTGCTCGCCAGGTGCCTTCAGATGTACCAGGCTGCTGGCTGCTGCAGCCAAGGTGCTGTCTCACGCCTAGCATGGGTTTTAAGCTACCGGGTCCGGAACTCGAACTGCAGTTGACCATATGGGAATCCAGTGACATAGTCATTACGCTAACTACTGGTCCCGACAATGTTCATTTCTCTAATTCCCTGAAAGTGCTAGCTCTCAGCTGCAATGGAGCAGTCTTCTTCTGAAGATCTCTCCCTTGCCTCTCCTAGATGGATAGGGGAAAGTGGATTATTAGCAAGATAAAGGAGGTTCTGAAAGCCAAGACAATACTTTATCTTTAAAAAATTTTAAAAGAAAAATTACAAAAAAAAAACAACAACGAGAAGACAGAGAGAGTTAGAGAGAGACAGAGAAAGCAATAAGGATATAAGGTCACCCTACCACTTGAGAATGGGGCAGGAGGCTGAATTATCAGTAGACAATCTTCATTTGTCTTATTCCCTGAAAGCACTCACCTTTTTTTTTGTTTGTTTGTTTAAAGAGAGATTTTTTTTTTTGCTATAAGGCGCATGTGCTCACCAGAGAGACAGAATGACAGAAAATAAGAAATCACTTACCCCCCACCCCCAGGGAGAAATAGTACACTGCAATCCTTTCTCCTCTATTCTACTCTTGGGATTTTGAGCACGCAAGGTGAGTTTTAAGCTGCCTGATCCAGAACTTGAACATGGTTGACTATGTGATAGCCCAGCAATGTAACCAATATACTATCTGCTGTTCCCATTATTTTACTTAAAAAATTATTATTTTGGGACCAGCAGTTGGCGTAATGGCTATGTCGCTGGACTCCCACGTAGTCGACCGCGGTTCGAGTCCTGGACCCGGCGGCTTAAACTCACGCCAGGCGCGTGTGCGTGCGTGCCCAAGATCCCGAGAGGAGAATGGAGGAGAAGGGATTGCGGCGTGGCCATCCCCCCTGGGGGGTGATTTCCTGCTTTCTATCTCTCTGTCTCTCTCTGTCTGTCTGGCAAGCGCACGCGCCCTATAGCAAAAACCTCTCCAAAAAAAATTATTATTTATGTATTTATTTGTGATTTTCAAGCCTCTGTGTCTGGGACTTGAACTGCAGTCAGCCACACGGGAATCCAGTGCCTTAAGCAATATGTCACCTGCTGGCCCAAGCTAGGATATTATTTTGAGCTATTTCATCTAAGTCGTCTGAGAGCTCTTAGACTGGCAACTCTTGTATGTGTCCATGTGTCACCATCTAGCCCCGTTAGAAGGGGAATGATGTGTATGGCTCTTTTTCTTCCCCCATGAGCTGTCAGGGGACAATTAGTGACTGATTATTGGGGTAATGGAAATTTCAGGTATAACCCAGCCTATAGATTCCTGTCCAATTAGCAAGTGGCACAGATAGGAAGTATGGTCACAAGGAAAGAAACTTCTAGGGGTCTCTAGACAAAATCCCAGGTCAAGAGAAAAAGGTAAGTTAATTTATTATTTTCATTTTCCCAAGCAGAAAAGCTTTCTGCCAAGGTGGGTAGGACCCATGGGAGACAGTCTATGTGCATCCTGAGGTTTTGTTTTCCCCATGTAAATGCATCTAAATAAACCCAGGTGGTTAAATTTTCATATTTAAATACAAAGAGACATTCCTGGGTCTGTGGGTTGGTATGGTAGTCAGGGAAAGATGCAAGTGCATTGGTTAGGTCTCCTTTGGAAGTATCCAGAATTCTTGTTCAGTAAGGTAGATGTGTTCAGTTGAGGCTTCCCTGAGAACCTGACTGACTTGTTGAATGGTGCATATTGAGTTACCTAGTATAACCCATTCCTTAGGAGGCTGTACTACTATAACGTGATTACCAAGAGACTGCTCTAAGGCACCTAGTTGCTGTCCTTAAATTGTATCATGAGTTTGTTTGTTTGTTTGTTTGTTTTTAAATAGAAATAGGTGTATGGAATTTTGAGGGAGTAGTCCCTGTCATGGGTCTCCAAACTGGGGCTCTCAGTGAGGTCTCTGTAGCTAAGTTCCATTGGAAGAATCTGAGAAGGTTAACTGCCCTTCCTACCAGTGTATTCTTAGTTCATCTAGTTATTTTTTTATTTAATTTTATTTATTATTATTATCTTTCAGAGAGATTTTTGCTATAGGGTTCTCACTAGAGAGACAGAAAGCAAGAAATCTCACCCTGGGTGGATCGCCATGCTGCAAACCCTTCTCCTTCATTCTCCTTCAGGATTTTGGCACACACACACACACACACACACACACCTGGTGCGTGTGTGGGAGTCACTGTGAGGCGTCATTGTGCTAGTGGCCCACGGCTGAATAGGAGCAGGGACAGCTGCATGGTGAGCTGAGGATGAGAATAAACAAAGCCAGCAGCCCTTAGCCAAATTTGGGTTGGAGAGATGATGGGTCAGTTCTAAGGGTTTATATAAAGAGCAGGGGTCTAACATTTTTTCAATGTGTGCCCCTTTTTTCTCCATAGTATTATTCATGTATAAACTAGAGAGTAGGAGAAATGCTATAGAGTTTCCCATGTCAATATTTATTGCAGCTCGATGTCTACTTCTTTTTGAAGAGAAGTCTTAAATCTTCTGGTGGCTCACAGGCATAAGTCGTTTTTGGAGGGGAGGTGGCCATTGTAGTTTTTGCCTTCTTGCAATGAGAGAGGTGCAAACTTGACCCCCGAGAGATGAACTCAGTAATTTGTTACTTTCACAGCTGAAGGGATTGGGGGGATGACTGAAAAACTGCTTTCCATTTAGGGTTTAGGGGGTCACTGGGATTTCCTCCTCTCTACGTTCTAATCAGAACTTGCTCTCCTGGCTTTATTTGAGCATGAGAAGCATTATTGCCAGGGTCAGGCAGAACATGGGCACCACGTTCCCTCAGGGCTGCCTGAAACTGGCTCAGTTTGGGGATCTGTTTTACGAGCCCTGCCATTTCAGAGTCTGTGAATAAATCAGTCAGGAGAAGGGTCTACCGTATGTCAATAACATCCCGTAAGGGCTAAACTGGAGCTCATCCTCAGGGGCGTCTCATGAAGATAATTGGGAGCATAGAGATCCAGTGCTCACATGTCTGTATTTTATTTATTTTTTATGTTTTCTTCATAGGGTGCATATACTGGCTGGAGAGAGACAGAGAGATACTTGCTGGAGAGAGACAAAGAGATGGAAAGTGAGAAATTATGCCCCAAATCCTTCTGGGGGAAAGCCATGCTGCAATACCTCCTTCTCCACTCTCCTCTTGGGATTATGGGCATATACACACACACGCCTGGCATGATTTTTGAGCCACCAGGTCAGGGACTCATACCACAAAATCGGTCATGTGGGAATCCAGTGCTTTAACCTCCATGCCACCTTCTGGCCTCCAGATGTCTCTTTTTAAAAATTTATTTAATTTAACTTTATTTATTCATTTATATTTCTTAATTTGACCACAGAGGGACAGAGTGAGAGAGAAAGTGAGAAAGCCAACCACCAGGTCCAGGACTTGAACCATGTTAAGCCATGTGGGAGTCCAGTGCCCTTAACCACCACACCACCTAATGGCTCCCAGATGTCTCTTGATAAAGCTTGGCAAGAGTGGGCTTTAAATTCTGATCAGCTTATTCCACTTTTGCTTAAGATTGTGGTCTCCAGGCAGAATGTAGAAAATATTTTACTCCCAAAGCCTTGGCCACTCCTTGTGCAATTTGTGAAACAAAGCAGGAGCCATGATCATTTGAAGTGGCCCAAATCTTCAGATGATAATCTTTAAAGGGACTTTATCACTTCTGTTGCCTTTTTTAATAGGAGTAAGAATAAAGAAAAAAAACAACATTTTTTTTAATTAAAGGAAGGGAGGAAGGAATGAAGAGGGTTGCAGGAACCGACTTTCAGTCCCTGAGCTACGGGAGATTGGGGAAAACAAAAGGGACCAAGAATGGTGATGCTGTTTAAAAAAATGGGAGAGGGCAGGCTAGTGTGGTGAGGGGGTATAGAATGTCCTTGTAGACCCATAGTGACGGGGCCATGCAGACAACACAAGCTGGTAAAGAGGCTGCCTCCCATGCCAAAGGCAAGGCCTGAACTGGGAAAAAACTGTGAGGCAAGGCTGACAGTTTATGAGCCCTCCATTGTGTCATTGTACTGGCCTGCACTCAATTTCTCTGCCGTGAGCTTTACTGCAACTTTGCAATAAAGCCAATTAGTGATCCTGTAGAAATGTGATTTCCTAAGATGGCACTCAAGGACCAGGAAGTTTTAGACTCCCCCACCTGCCTGTTTTAAACCAAAATTAGCATATGTTAGGTTAAGTTAGTATAAGCCAAATTAGCGTTAGTAGCATATGTAGACTAAGTTAGTTTAAGGCTAATTTTACGTAAATACCCCTTGTTAAAGCTGCAGGCCAAAGTTAACTCATGTTAGGCCAAGTCAGTGCATCCACCACATGACAGGGACTCAATGATAAAGCAAAAAACCTCACTAATTGACAGACTCAGCCAATAAAATACAGGAACCCGTGGGCTTATAAAGAAAGGAAAAACCTGACTGATGACGACAGGATGAACAAACCTGAAGGCTTCAGGGAAAGATTAACTATCTTAGCTGGGAGCTCTTATCTAAAGCAACAGATAGTTTTTAACTACAGTTTCTCATCTATGTGCTGTTAACTATGAAAAACTGCTAATAAAACATCCTGTGTTGTCTCCTGAGCTACAAGATCACCTTCCTTTCCCATATGGGCAATAGGCTCACCCCCTTTAGTTGTAATATAGATATTCCATATATTAACTGTGTCTTAACAAGACAAGATTTCTATCTAGGCCTTTGTAACCAGCAATGCTGCTACCCTGGACTGGGATTGAAGTTATCAAGCGGACCTGGGACTGAAGTTATCAAGCTCCCTGCAAGCCCCCTCTTCAAAAGACCCTGTCCGGTAATCAAGACTTAAGAAGAAAATGCACCAGACAAATAGACTCCTTCGTTCTGAGAACTGTGTTTGGCTTCACTTGTTCAAACAGAACAGACATCATGTTTTATGATCGTTGTTCCTGTGCTTTGAATTCTCTGTTTCATAGAGTAAATCTTTTATTTCCCCCTCACCCCTCCTACTCCTGTAAGACATTCCTCAATAAATATGTGTGCTTGGTAGCCGCTAATGCTGCAGTCTGGAGCTGGCTCTGGCTGTAGCCAGCTGAGAACATGCTAAAGAGTATTGAGGACTCAGTCTAATTTTTGTTCCTGATCACCGACGTCGCCTTCCCGTGTATTAGTTTCAACCCACCCTGGCTGGAGCAGGGCTTCCGGCACTGTAGGACTTGAGGTGCAGATAGTCCCAAGCTAATGTCCTAAGACAGGTTGGAAAAAGAAGTTTCAATGTTGGAGTGGAAGAGTAGCTGCCTCATTGAGCTTGTCACCTCCCAGAGGCTGAATAGAGGCCACCAAGGAAGCCCGCATGGCTGGATCTTGGAGTTCCTGAGAAGGAAATCACTATGGCTGAAAGGTGAAAGTGAGTTTGGAGTCTGAGTGTTTCAACTTCAGAAAGTGCTTCTGAGAGAGGCAGAGGGTGCTGAAGTGTGCAGGTGGCTGCACATATGGACAGTGGGGACACTGCCATGAAGGCTATGTGGGGAGTTGTAAGAGGTCAGGCATTGTGGACTCTGAGGTCCTGCCCGCCCCAGCCAGCTGGGAGTTTTGAGGGCTGAAGGCGTTGGATGCCTACCTATAGCTCTGCAATAGATTGCCTTACCCTGCACCGCCCTCTTGGTTGCATTGAAGAGGGCACAGTCAGAGCTTGCAGCTCATCAGGAAAGTAATTCTCCATGTTGACAACCATATTGGTATCTCATCTGCGGGGCTTACTGCAGGTGCTAGACTGTTACATAATTTTATGTGTCAAGAGTATTTGGATTCCAGATTTGTGTTTGATAGACCACTTCCTGTGTCTCGGCTTGTATCTCTAATTGGAAGCAAAACCGAGATACCAACACAAAGATATGGCCGGAGACCGTATGGTGTTGGGCTGCGCATTGCTGGTTATGACCATCTGGGCTCTCATGTTTTCCATACTTGGACTTCAGAGCTACGTCCATTGGAGCCTGTTCTCAGTCAGCTCGTCCTTACTTGGAGAGACGTATGTCTGAGTTTATGGACTAATTTGAATGAACTTGTTAAACATGGTCTGTGTGCCTTAAGAGAGACTCTTCCTGTGGAGCAAGATGTAACTACAAAGAATGTTTCCATTGGAATTATTGATAAAGACTTGGAGTTTACAATCTATGATGACGATGATGTGTCTCCGTTCCTGGAGGGCCTAGAAAAAAGACCACAGAAAAAGGCGCAGCCAGCCCAGCCTGCTGATGAACCTGCAGAAAAGGCTGATGAACCAATGGAACATTGAGTGATCAACCTGTCTCCATGTGTATTCTCAAGCATGTAAGAAAGCAGGAACACCTGGTTATAGTGATGACGACAGTAATACCTCGAACCAAAGATACAGAGCGCTAGAACAGTATGTTGTAGAAATCAGGTGCGATGTGATTTTTTCCAAGTAGCCTCACCATGGAGATATAATGGAGAGCGCTTTTCTTCAAAAGAGTCTATATAACCATTTTCTAGAAAGTATAGCTATCTCTACTAATGGTTTTATACCAAAAAAAATAGTGTCTGCAATTTTAAAAACAACTGTGAAATAAAAATAGTTCACTTCTGGTTAAAAGAAAAAGAAAAAGAGGTAAGGTGTTGTTCTGGAGGAAAGAAGCCAGCTCTCTTGCCCATGTGCATGTGGCTAGTTGGATCAGAGGAGTGGCTGTAAGTCCGAGGCTCGAGGAGAAGAGAAGTCACCGCTGTGGGGAGAGGAGGCAGAGTTCCCAGCGTGCTCAGGAGGCTGGGCCTTAACATTGGCTACTCTGTGAGAGCCTGCTCGTGAAGCATTTGGCTGAACGCAGGGCAAGTCTTACCACCTACGAAATTCTCAGACTGTTCTCTCCTCTAGACCATTTAGAGGGCTGGCACTTGGTGCAGAGGGCTGAGACGTTCTCTTTATTAATTTATTCCCTTCAGTAAAGTGGTCACTTGGACTCTGTCTTTAAGTTGATATACCCCTCCCTGTACTCTGAGATTCTTAGAAAGCTACAGCTTCAGTTTTCACTGGGTGTAGTGGTGCTAAGTAGGGGAACTCCTGGTTTGTTTTCACCTGCTGCTTCTCCATGACTCCTCTGAGCTCCTAAAACCTAATCTGGGGGCAGAAGATGTCATAGTGGTTACATCGCTAGACTCCTACATGGCTGATCATGGTTCAAATCCCAGACTCGGTGGCTTGAAAATCACGCTGGTGCATATGCATGTGTGCCCAAGATCCTGGGAGGAGAATGGAGACAGGATTAGGGCATGGCCATCTCCACTGCAGGGTGATTTCTCACTTTCCTTCTCGCTATCTCTGTCTCTCTATCCCTCTGGCAAGCACACATGCCCTAAGTCAAAAATCTCTTTAAAAAAAGATAATAAAAAAATCTAATCTATGGGGAGCAGCAGGTGGTAGTGACTGTGGCACTGGACACCCACGTGGCTGACTGAGGTTCCAGTCCTAGACCCAGCAGCTTGAAACCCATGCTGAGCACGTGTGCATATGTGCCCAAAATCCCAAGAGGAGAATGGAGGAGAAAAGTTGTTATGTGGTCACCCCCCCCCCCCCCCCGAAGGGGTAATTTCTCACTTTCTATCTCTCTGTCTCTCTCTGTCACTCCAGTGAATGCATGCTTCCTCTGGCAAAAATCTCTCAAAAAAAAAAAAAAAAAAAAAAAAAAAAAAAAAAAAAAAAAAAACCCAAAACAAAACAAAAACCTAATCTGCAGGCCAGCAGGTGCTTTGCTGGTTTAGGCTCTGGACTCCTACATGGCCGACTGTGTAGTTTGAGCCTTGGACTCAGGCACCTTGAAAAAAATCACACCAGGCACATGAGTGTGCTTTCCTACAAAAAGGGATGTACCTCATTCACAATCATTAAAACAGGGTATTCATACAATGCTCTGGGTGATCCACTACAAGGTGTGTGTGTGTGTGTGTGTGTGTGTGTGTGTGTGTGTGTTCAGGTCTTTGCCATAGGGCACATGAGTTCACCAGAGAGAAACAAAAAGAGAGAAATCATTTCCCAGGGGGTATAGCCATGCCAAATCCCTTCTCCTCTCAGGATTCTTAGTCACACACCCAGCATTATTTTTCAAGCCATCAGGTTTGGGACGTCAGCCATGTGTCAGTCCAGAGCCTTAACCACTATACCACCTGCTGGCCCTGAACCCTGCCGCCTTCTGAGTCGCTGCAAGGGTAGCAAAGTTAGAAGTGATGGAGTGTGCTCTGTGCTGTTCCTGGCCTGTGCTGTCATCGTCGTACCCCTTTGATCCACTGCTGGGGAGTGGGATTCTTTCAGTCCTTGTTGGAGCTGGCACCCCGGGGCATTTCCAGGGTCCGGGTGGGTTTTGGTGAGTGTGATGTGAATGTCTCAGAACCCTGTCAGTCTTGGCTCTGGTGCAGAAGTAGAATTACTGGATCGTTGCTAATTCTATTTTTAATTGTCAGAGGAATCACCATACTGTCTTTGTAGCAGTTGCACCATTGGACTTTTCCAGAAGCAGTGCACTGGGGTTTCAGTGTCTCTACATCCTTGTGAAAGTTATTCTTCCTTCCTTCCTTTTTTTTTTTCTTGGTAATAGCCATCCTAATAGATATGAAGTGGTATCTCACTGTGGTTTTGATTTCCAATTTCCTAATATTACTGATGTTGAACATGTTTCTATGTCTTTTTTGAATTGGCTAATCAAGTCCTATGTCCATTTTTGAATGGTGAATGTTTCATTGTTTTGAATTGTTGACATTTAAAAATATTCTGGACATTAATCTGTTATCAGAATTATGATTTGAAAATATTTTCTACCATTCTTTGGGTTGCCTTTTCACTCTATTGATGGTGGTTTTGGATGCACATCTGTTTCTATTTTTTTAAAGTTTATTTCCTTAATGAGCAAGAGGAAAAGAGGTAGAGTGACAGACAGAGAAAGAATGACAAAGAGTCAGACAGCACCCACACAGGGTCTCAATACCATGGTCCACCACCAGCCTTCAGTCAGTCCTGGATCATAAACAAGCTCATGCCCATCATACTCAGGGTGGTCTCAGACTTGATCTGGGAACCTTTCCATGAAGGATTGCTTCCAGAACATCATATTTCCACTACTATTCCACTGGATGGCCTGTTTGTGAACTTGATGGTTCTAATTTGTCACTTTTTTTTTTCTCTGTTGTCTGTACCTTTTGTATCATATTCATGAAAGCATTGCCAAACTCTTTCATGAAGTTTACCCCCAATGTTTTAAGAGTTTTTTTTTTTTTTTTTTTACTTCAGTTTGGGATCCATTTTTACTAAATTAAATTCTTTTTATTCCCCTGGGGAGATCAACTGGCATGGTGGTTAAGGCATGCATTCCATATGGCTGACTGTGAGATTCAAGCCACAACCTAGCAGCTTGAGAAACAAGCTGGGAGCATGCATATGCATTTCTAAAACTTGTGAGAGAATAATGAAGGAGAAGGGACTGCAGCATGGCCATCCCCCTTGGCCCAGGTAGGGAGCATCGTTTCTTACTTTCCCTCTCAGCTTCTCTCTGGCAAGCGCATAGAAAAGTAAAAAAACAAAAACAAACAAACAAAAAAAACAAAAAAAGACTTTTGACTATCCATTTAATAGCCCCCCCCCCCAACACACCCTCATAGAGAGCATGACCGGGGGAAGGGATCATGTGTAGAGTGTAGAGTGGCAGCCATGAGTGTCCTTCAGGGTTTCTCTCCGTGGTCTCTGTTTCTCTTCCTCCTGGAGTTTGGGCGCTTGCACTGCAGGAGGAGAAGGCGTGTGAAGAAGGTTGGAGATATTCAGGGGCTGGTCCACAGATGGGAAAAGGGTGAAGAAGTGGAGACAATGGAGTAAGAGGTAAAGGAAGTGAAGATTTCGGTCCTTCCTCTGCTAGTTGTGACCTGCTTGTCCTTGCCTCTGGCTCCCTAGCAAGGCCAGGTCAGGAATCCTTTCTCCACCTCACACCCACCTGCAGCAATTTCGCTCCGCCATGTCTCTCTGGCTACTGCTGCTGGGAGGAGCATCGCCCAGAACCTCTTCCAGACATCGCATTTGCCCTATCATTCCTGAAATCTCGAAACTACTTTACAATCAGAGCATCAGTCGCTTTTTTATTTTTAGTTTATTTTTTTATTTTTTATTTTTAGTTTTTTATTAAAGAGGTTTTAGCTCTAGGGCGCGTGTGCTCGCCAGAGAGACAGAGACAGTGAGAGGGTAAGTGAGAAATCACCTCTCAGGGTGGATGGCTACGCTGGAATCCCTTCTCCTTCAGGGATCTTGGACACTCACGCATGCGTCAGCGTGACCAGGTGGGGGACTCAAACCACAGTTGGCCGTGTGGATTCCAGCCACGAAACAGCTAGGCCATCTGCTGGTCCCAGTCAGTCGGTTCTCCAGACGTGCTCCGACAGCCTTCGACTGATGGCGAAGGCGAATCCATGCTCAGGAAACATGATGTGCCTGGGCTGTGTCTAGGACCCAGACGATGTGGCAGCTCTGGTTTCGAGATTGGTCTGAGCAGGAAGTGTCCATCCGGTTCGACACTGTTTTAGCCCGGGCTACGCGTTTATGTCTTAGCACTCAGCCGAAAGCGGCCCCTTGAAAAGTGCTCAGAGAAAGATTTCATGCAGTTGAATCCGCAGCGGAAACAGAGCGGACCCCAGAGAGGCCTGGGCAACTCCACCACCTGACGGGCACATGCAGTACCGACAGCGCCACCTCGCGGAGAGGCCAGACCAGGCGCTGCCCGCCAGGGTGGCCCCACCCCGCCTTCTGCTCTGGCCCCTGCACGCCTCTCCGCCGCCAGCTGCTTGCGGGAGCACTAGCCTGGGCGTCCCGGTAGGTGGCGCCCGCCCGCAGAGATAAGAAAGTCATCCAGGATTGTCGCCGCCACAGCCCCGCAGCTCTTCCCCGCCCCGGTGTCAGCGCAGTGCGTGGCCGAGGCGCTGCGCACCCCGCGCTAGGGCGGCCCTGCAGCTGCTGGAGCCTCCTAGGACCTGCCCAAGCTGGGCCTCTGTGCGCCGCAGGTTCGAACAGGGTGACATCCCGGGCTCCGCCTTCTTGGACGTCGACTAGTGCAGTGACCACAGGTCGTCTTCCGGCCACTCCCTAGGGCTTGGAGCACTTTCCGGGGTTCGCGGGCCGCCTGGGCAGGGGCGCGGCCACGCACGCCATGATCTATGACGCCGGCCACCCGGGCCACTAAGCCTCCGCGAGATCTGGTGGGTGTTCCTGGAATTTGGCCACCGCCCTTATGTCGCTGATTAATGGCGGCCTCCGCGACTGGATGCGCCAGGGCCCCGCTCAGCGCGGGCAAGAGCCCCCCGCCGGTTCTCCGGTTCTGCACGGAGCTCGCCTTCTTCAAGACCTAGGAGGACTTCAAGGAGAGCCCGGAGTTCCTGCGCTTCCAGGTCGTGGACGCCTCCGCCGCCTGCCAGTTCAGCAGAACCGGACCAGAGTCCCCAGAGGGAAAGTGTTGACATTCCACCATTTTTAAAAAGAATTACCTATTTAATTTTATGTACTATTCTTCTTCAGTTTGACCGGAGAGAGAGAAAGCAAGCCACCAGGTCCGGGAACTGGGCCGCGGTGGACCACGTGGGAATCCCACTCTTTACCCACCATGCCACCTGCCAGCCCATCCCTCTAGTTTTGAATCTCCCTGAATGATGTCCATGGAAAAAATAACCAACTGTAAAATTAATAATTAATAATTAACGCGGTCTATTTCCAAGCCAACTGTGAGTGACCTAGGCCCAGAGAAGAGGCATACATGCCTTTTCTCGGGGTGATCATATACAGGAGTTCCTTTTATTTGAGATTGACAGACAACATTTAGTGAAAAGATTTTTCATTGGTCTGGCCCAAAATGGCGGGACATGTAGAAGCGGGGCTTGTAAGTTATAGGTGGGTTCCACAATTCTTAGGTTGGTGATTGGAAGGGAAAATCTGTGTCTTAGTTAAAGAAAGGCTTAATCTACATCTCAAGGAAAAGGGAAGTTCTGTGTCTTGGGAAGAGATAAGCACAAGAATATACTGTAATGGGTTGAAATATACATCTCAAAGATACTATGCCGGGGAACAGGAGGTAGGAAGAATCCTGTTAATAGAAAATAAATGGTCTGTTAATGTTTGTGGGCATGACTTCCCCAGTCCCCTTTTGAAAAGATTTTGGAAAAATAGGAAAAGTAGTCAGACTTCTGTCCACAATGGCAATTTTGTATGGTTCAGCCTGGCATCGGACCTGGCCACATCCCTGCTCCATGAACATCCCTGCCACCAACTTCCTGATCGAGCAGGGTCCTGAGAAGAGCCCAGGGGGAGGAGTTCGCCGCTTGTGCCAGAAGAGGAAGGCGGGCTTGTCCCAGCCCCTGGTGGTCAGGTGCAGCTCCTGTGTCATGGGCTCCCATGTGACACTGCAGGCCTTCCTGTGCCATAAGCCTGCCGGGCCCACCTATGAGGGCTCCTGGGTGGGGTGGCCCAGCAGAGGACGTCATTTCCAAGGACCTGGTGAAGACCCCCGGGGCTGGGAGGACACAGACAAGCCCAGCTAAGCCTGCACTGCTCATTCCACACTCAGGTGCTGCTGACCCTGCTTTAACCCTAGAGTGTCTTCATCCACCACAGGTGGCATTTGGGGACATCCCAGAGGCCAGGAGTTCTGTTAACCCCTGCGGTCCTGGTGGAGGCAGGAGGGAAGGTGGCCTGTGACCAAGGGGGAGAAGGGCTCCTCATGGTGCTGGCCTGGGCCCCATCTCCTTCTGTATTACGGCTGAGGAAATAAAACAGGCAAGGGCCAAATCCTTGCGGCTGGGGGCTGCCTCAGTTTCCTAAAGGAGCCAGGGGTTCCAGCTTGCCCAGCAGAGGCTGCTGGAGAGCCCTAGGATTTTGGGGAGCCTGCGCTGACTTGTAGCCAGAGCTTTCCCTTCTGTGACCAGGTCAGACTCCACCCCAAGGTCCTTCCAGTTATTTTAGGTGAATTTTGCTGTGACATATCTGGGGTCCCATCCAGGCATTCTCCCCCAACCCACATAAACAGTACTCACTTCAAGACAAAGAGGTGGGTCAGAGTTTCCTCAGCAGGAGGCTCCACACCCAGGAGCCCGCCCAGCCCAGGCAGGGTGTTCTAGGGAGGGGCCGAGTGTAGCTGCATCAGAGAGTTGGACAGAGGGGCAGGAACCTGGGAGCTCACACCTGGGCCAGGCTCTGGGACTACTGAGGGGCTGACCCAGGGAGCTGGTCCTTTCTGCTCAGGAGAGCGCCCTCCTCCTGGTCCCCAGGCAGGGCTCAGACCCTCCCTCTCTCTTTTCCTTGTACTGAGATGGACCTTGGGGTCTGGGAAGGTCCTAGGGGCAGGTCCCTCTCAAGCCTGGGTCCCTCTTCCTGTCTTTCAGGCTCCCAACGCCATCTCAGTAGCCAAGGCTCAGCGTCAACTCACTCATTACCTGGAAGGAACCCAGAGGTAACTGTGCTCCTGGGCAGTGACTTGTCAAGTCACGTGGTGGATGTAGACAGCCAGGACCTGCCAGGTTCCAGACTCTGAGCTGAGTGTCTGCCCCCTGCCGGCCTAGGCCCTTCTGCTCTGCTCTGATGGGGAGGCCTCTCCCAAGTCCAGGAGGGGGGCAGGCAGGAGCCAGCAGCTCAGAATCTTGCTTTAAGAACACTCTCTCTCTGAGCCTTGATCTCCCCTGGATGAAGTGAGGGTAATGTGTACATTAATCCCTCCTGTGCGTGGTTTCACTTTCCTTCTGTCAACCATCGTCCCAATACATGAACTACAAAGAAGAAACTCAGCGACTCACCTCGTAGCGCTCTTTGTTAAGCTGTCGCCCTCACACCAGATTAAGAAGCAACTCCCCAGGGTGCCGGGATGCCAGAAATTTCTCCGTGGAAGACTCTGTGCGATGGCCTGGAGCGGCCGGTAGGGGGCGGCGGCACCCTAGGCGTAACAGCTGGGAGGGAGAGAGCTATGGCTTCAAGGACAGCTGGGATGATGAGGGGGACAGGGGAAAAAAAGAGAGGAAGAAGTGGAATAAGAAGTAAACATTTCAGAAAAGAAAAAAAAAAAACAGCAGAGGGAATAAAAGTGAAAGAATGACAACAGAAGGAAAGACAAGAACAAATTAAAAGGTGGTTTGAAAATCCTAAAGTGCTAAAACCAGAACAATAATTAGCAGAGGACCCCTGACTCAAGAATGACAGGAATGGGCAGACCTCAGGAAACAGACTTTTGGTGATAAGAGCACAGTTGATGGGATTGATGCTGTGGACCCATCGTCAAAGGATGACGTCACGGAGTGTGCAAAGTTGTAAAAAGGTGAAATGACACAGTACGAAGTCACTATATTATGCCAGTATCTTGGAACCCTGAGTTTCAGGTGTTTGTATTTCATTGGAAATTGACGACTAGAAAAAGATGACCAGTTCTCTGACTGTGCTTTGCAGCGAGAAACAGGCAAGAAGAGCAAAGCAAAACCAAACAGAATCAGAGTGTGGTTCCTGAAGGGGCATTAAAGTGCACCCTGAAAGACGATCTAGCAGATTACGGTGGTTATGAGGAAGACTTCCTGTGACATTTTCTCTCTCCTCATGCCTTCTTCCTGTTGCCCCAAATCCCTACAACGTGTAGCACAACTTTCTTTCCTTTCCTTTCTGTCAAAAGCTACAATCAGAAGTGCGGGATCTTTTGTGCTGGTTGTTTAACACCTTGACACTTAGTGCACATCAGAATGAGGGAAGTTGCCTTTTGCTGCCCAGGAATTAAAACTGGAAGCTCTTGTGTTTGTCATAGTTTAAAAAACAAAACAACCTAATACTGTTATCTTTGTTGCTATCAGATTCCAGGATTCTGATTCCTTATCAGCAGTCACCAAATTGTAAACAAAGATTGCAACATGACAGAAAAACTGTGCAGTGTTCACCAGCCCATTCGGCAATGCAGCCTTAGTCATCCCTCTGCAACTACTTCATCACGTGGCAAGAAAAGCAGTTTGCAGCAAGGGCATCTGGGTGCACCTAGTTCATACTAATACAATTTTAATAAATTGCTTTGTCTTGAAATTGAGAATGAGGATTTTTTTTTTTTGAGAGGTTTTCGCTATAGGGCGCGTGCGCTCGCCAGACAGACAGAGAGAGACATAGAGACAGAAAGTGAGAAATCACCCCCCAGGGGGGATGGTCACGCCGCAATCCCTTCTCCTCCATTCTCCTCCCGGGATCTTGGGCATGCACGCACAGGCGCCTGGCGTGAGTTTTAAGCCACCGGGTCCGGGACGCGAACCGCGGTCAACTATGTGGGAGTCCAGCAACATAGCCATTACGCCAACTGCTGGTTCCCGAGAATGAGGATATTAAAAATACATTGTGGAGAAAGAAGGCTGCTTATCTCTGCAAGAATATACTGTAGCTGAAAAATGCTAGTTTGATGCTTAAAAGTTAAATGACTCAGGGGCCCGCAGGTGGTTAAGGGCACTGGACTCCCATAGGGCCTACCGTGGTTGAGTGGAGTCCTGGACCTGGCGACTTGTTTTGTTGCTCGCTTTCTCTCTCTCTCTCTCTCTCTCTCTCACTTTGTCCCTCTATGATCAAGTGAAAGTATAAATAAATATATAAAGTTAAATAATTCTCTTTTTTTTTGAAAAAAAGCTTATTGACCCAACCAACCCTCCAACTTGGAAGCTGAAGAAGGCACACTTCCTCACAGCAAGACAAGTTTGGAGTCTCTTGACTGTCTGCGTTTTATTTATCTGATGATTCCTCCCAATGGAGTGCTTCAGATGGGAGAGGAAACTGCCTGTTTTTATTGCCTGATCCAAGTGTGTGAAGCAAATCTTTGTTTCCTAGGCTGCACTGGAACAGTTTTAACAGGGTTTTGCCATTTTTTTTCCTTTATAAATCCTGCTCAGAAAACTTCACTAGTTAACTAAAATTTGGTAAATTGTTACATTAATAATTACACATCTGCAATGTTGTATAAAGCAACTAATTTAATAAAATCACTATTGTGGGGACTTCAATTTTGTTACCTCCCAAGAGAGATTTTTGGAGAGAATAGAACACAGCTCTCTGGAACTGAGTTATCTATATACATACTGAAGTTTGATGCACGCCTGATGCAGTTAGAGCTTTAACACAAGAAGGCCAGGCCAGCAGATGTCATAGTGGTTTCATTGTTGGACTCCCACACGGCCAACTGCGGTTTGAATCCTGGACCCAGTGGCTTGAATATCATGCTGGGTGCCTGTGTATGTGTGCCTAAGGTCCCAGGAGGAGAACCAAGGAGCAGGGATTGCAGTGTGGCCGTCCCCTGGGGGTGAGTTCTCACTTTCCCTCTCACTTCTCTGTCTTTCTCTGGGTGCTTGGTGGGGAGTGATCTCACTCTGTGGAAAAGATCTCTAACAATAAAAAATATATAACAAGAAGGCCTTGCCCATTCTGTAAGCGTGTCACCTTAGAGCAGCAGAGGTGTAGGACTGCCTGTCTCTTCATTTATTTTGGGAAATAATTTTGCTGTTTAAATACCAAAGCGTAATTAAGTACCTAGAAGAACTATTTATTGGAGTAATTAAGCCTATAACCCAGGTTATGGCTGTAGGCATGGATTGGGGGAATCTTCTTTCTTATATACCCTCTAAGCAATTTAACCAAGTTTATACTCTTTCCCCCCTAATTGTCACAAAGGAAGAAGAAACAGGACAAAAATGTTCAACTTCTCTTATATGGGAAATTGAAACCTCAAGGTCTGTAGACTACTGAGTGGAAAACAGGACCATCTAGATAATTCGAAGAACTAACAGAAAGCAGTGACTACACAGCAGTAATTACAATAGATTGTTTTAACACACACAAGGGTTAAGACTTCTTTAGCAGTAATAATGACATGCACTGAAATTAAAATTTATTTTATTATAGAAAGATCAATTTCTATCAAATGTAAGCGTATCATCTCTTCCTTAACTGTGTAAACAATATTAAATTTCTTTGAAACTGGAGAAAAAGAGTTCTACAAATAAGACAAAAGAAAGAAAGTCATCCAGGGAACCAGCAGTTAGCGTAATGGCTATGTCGCTGGACTCCCACGTAGTCAACTGTGGTTCGCGTCCCGGACCCGGTGGCTTAAAACTCACGCCGGGTGCGTGTGCGTGCGTGCCCAAGATCCCAAGAGGAGAATGGAGGATAAGGGATTGTGGCGTGACCATTTCCCCTGGGGGATGATTTCTCGCTTTCTGTCTCTCTGTCTCTGTCTGTCTGGCAAGCACACATGCCCTATAGCAAAAACCTCTCAAAAAAAAAAAAAAAAAAAAAAAAAGAAAGAAAGAAAGAAAAAAAGAAAGAAAGAAAGTCATCCAAAGGAAAATTTTGAGAACATTAAATGATTCCATGTAAGAAACAGGTATAGTTTAATCAGCTGGAATGACACCGAGGTGGCTGTGTTTATACACTTTAAGTGCTTTCTTCCCTCCCACCCCTCCATGGAGGAGAAAGCTGAAACTAACTGCATTATCTATGCAGCATGGGGTTTTTATTTATGTTTTTTACCTAAATACTCTCTTTCTAATAATGGCCAACTTTTTTTTTTTGTCTCATTTCCCTCAATACACCCTCAAAGCTCTTAAAGTTGTTTCCTATCTGATCAGGTTGAAAATTTTAAGAACTTCATTTTAAATTTGTAATAAAAGTTTAAAAATACATTTTTTCAAAAATAAAATAACCAAAGTTCAAGCACCTGCTAATAAAGGTCTTACATTATTGGGAATGAGATAACAGTTTCAATACTATGACAATATGAAGGCTTAGCTTAGATGTTTTCTCATTTGGTTCATAATCAGCATTTTAGTTTAATAATCTGTGCTTTACTGTGTTTGGGGCTTAGTTTCACCAAACTTTTAATAATGTTTTTAAGAATTATTTTATTTAACTTTCAATTTATTTTAATTTGACCAGAGAGGGACGGAATGTGTGTGTGTGTGTGTGTGTGTGAGAGAGAGAGAGAGAGAGAGAGAGACAGAGGGAAAGTGAGAAAGCAAGCCACAAGGTCCAGGGCTTGAACCACAGTTGGCCATGTGGGACTCTAGCACCCTTAATCACCATGTCACCTGTCGGCCCCTAAACCAGACTTTCAAACTGTAATAATCTCTCTATAATTCTCCATCCAAAATCCCAGTTTATACCAAATCCCAACATTTTAGGGAAGTTGAAAGTCACTAAGTTATCCGTCTCTAGAACTGCCACTGTCAAAACTTTGGAAGGAGAGGCCAGAGGTGGCATGGTGGTTGAGGTACTGGACTTCCACACGGCCAGCTGTGGTTCCAGTCCCAGACAGGGTGGCCTGCTTTCTCATCTTCCCTCTCTATCTGTGTCTCGCTCTGGTGAGTGCATGTGTTTACAGCAAATAAAAAATAATGAATTAAATTAATTACTTAAAAAGACCTTTGGAGGGAAATCTCCCGTCTCCCTCTACCTGCATTTATATTCCATAATTGCTCTCAGTGCCATCACGTTCCGTGTTTTCCTAACCTCACAGAAAAGCATGAAAGCATGTTGGACACAACGTTTCGTAGCAGGACGTTACTGTCTATCTCACCCCTTCTATGGCGGAGAAGAATTTCATCACGTCTCTGAGGAATGGAAATGCTCCACACCCTCATTTTGGTGGTGGTGACGGGGGAGTGTGTGAGGGCCAGGACTCAGGGGCTGTGCCTTTCAAATCATGCATTTGCTACTGGAATTCAGTTCTTTATATGAAGTCCCTTGGAAAAACAATAACAAAACAGGATAAAAAACAAACGAAGAAGGAGGGACAGGGCAACATTTAGAAAAGAGGGAAAGGAAGATGATTTATTGCTATTCCCTCCTCGGTCTGGTTTTCAAGCTCCTTGGTGTTCACCAAGAGTTTCTGATTTCCAGTTACTTTGTCGGTATTGCCATTTCCCCCCTTCGGCCCCTTCTTATCTCTCTAGCCTCTTCCCTGCGTTCCTCCAGCACTGTGCTGAGTCTCTGTGGTTCCTGGCCTTTAGGGAGCACAGGGCCAGCAGCTCTGGCTTGGGGCACCTGGCTAGGTGGCGCGGGTGTCCCAGACCCAGGCCCGATCGCGCCGCTGCCCGGCTGCCCGCATTGGCTGCAGCTGCATCGTGGGCGTGACACAGCGGTCGGCGCTGATCCTCAGGGCCCTGTCCCTTCGCGGGAGGAGGCGACGGTCCCTCTCTCCTTGTGCTTGAGGAACTTGGCGCCGCCAGGGGCTCTCTGCTTCCTTCCCGGAGACCGTTCTGAGAGGGAGTCCGCATAATTTCGCCCGCATTTTAAAAAGTTCCTCTTTGCCTTCCTCCAGCTATTTCATTTTTCGCTCAAGAAGAGAAATTATTGGCTTCCACTGGAGGCCGCGGTTGGACTGTTCTTGGTAGAAGTATCATGGTTTCAGAGTGTTGGTGGCTGAGGTCTGGAGGGGCCCTCAGCCAGACTGGCTGGGTCGGGCTGGTTCCCCTGCTGGGCCCTGAGGGTGACTCCTTCCCTCCTTCTGGACTCCTGCCGGCCTGCCCCTCTCCCTCCCTCCCTCCCTCCCAGGTAGATGCATTTTGTTGTATGTGATTTATGCCTCAATAAAACGGTTCAAAATATTAGCCCTCTTTCAAATTGGGACTTTGTGAAAAGCAAGCAAAACCAGACTAAGCTCGTGCTCTTCCTCCTAAGCACTGACCCTGGAGGCCTTTGGAGGTGAGGAGGCGTGATGGGGTGAAAACTATGCGCTGTGTGGGCTCTGGGCAGCTCAGAAGCCCAGAATCTCAATGTAGAAATGGAGGAAAAGGAATGGAGGAGTGATCCATCCCTGTTCTCTCTTTCTCTGTGACACACGTTTGCTCTTCTCTGGCATTAAAGTAAATCGTGAAAAGCCATGATGTATGGAACTGACTCAAATAATTTGGCAATTATAATAATATGCATATATTTATGTATTCAGAGAGAGAACAAACAGCTATGGTAACATGTTGACAAAAATATGAAACTGGGTAAAGAATAAAATTAAAGTTAGAGGGCCGGCTGGTGGCACTGTGGTTGGGGCACCTAGATCCCACGTGGCTGGCTGCATGGTTCTAGTCCCAAACCAGCAGCTTAAAGAATGTGCTGGGGATTCTGAGCTGGCTACTGAACTTGAGCTGTGAAATATTGCTTTCAGGGACTAAAAATGAAGATCTTATGCTGACCCTTAACCCTCCAGGTTCATTTCTAGTGGGTAGGGCAACCTCTGTATCCTTCTTTCCATCTCTCTGTGTCTCCTTTTGTTCTTTCATGTTTAACAAACAATATTTTTTAAGCTAAAGTATTTTCTGGGCTCTCAAGCCCCTTCTTTACCATGCTAATTTGTGCCTTTCTCCCCTCTCATTTAGGAGAGGCAAAACCCCAGAGATGGCTACTGACCTTGAGCTGTGAAATACTGCTTTTGTGTGGTGCATGTATGCACCATGCGGTTTTCATTTTTTGATTTATAAAAATAAAACACAAAATTTGTATTGCCTTTTTTCCTTTATTTATTTATTTTTTCCTCCTTCTTTTCTCTTTTCTCTTTATTTTCCTTTTTCTTTTAACTTATTCCTTGGCTGCTCAGCCTCCACACACTGTGTCTAGACAGGTCTAAGTGAACAGTATCCAAACATCTAAATACTATTAAGGTCAGAATAGCAATTCCCACTGAATCTGACACACACAGAGTGAAAAATTTAACAGAAGAGAGATTGTAGGTCACCTTCTCCTGTATGCCTCTGAATGCTCAGATTGAACTTCAAGAATTAGGAAGGAACACACAACCCATCAGATGACTAGAAATCACTGCAGAGTCACAAGAAATATGACAAAGCAAGAAAATACCTCTCCTCAAAGGAAAAAGAATAACTCCACTTCATCCACAGTCAGTACCAATGGAACTCACAGAAATGTTTGATAAAGAATTTAGAATATTCATACTGACAAAGCTAACAGAGATGGAAAAGAAAAGAGACAATGAACTGCAGAAGACACAGGAGAAAAGAGTCCACAAGTACTAGGAGGTGAGGAAGTTCTTGCACAACGTGAAAGAGGAAATACACACCATAACAAAGAACCAGATGGACCTGTTAGAGATAAAGGCTATGATGCAGGAAATCAAAACCTCCCTTGAAAGTATTAAAACCAGACTAGATCATACAGAAAATCAAATCTCAAATACAGAATCACTGGCCTAGAAAAATCCACCATGAAGACTCAGAAAATTGCCCCCCAAAAATGAGAATACTAGACAAGAAATACTAGAATACCATTAAACGTCCAAACATCTGGATAATTGGTATCCCAGAAGGTGAAGATACTAATAAGGGCATTGATAATCTATTCCATGAAATCCTGTAAGAAAATTTTCGAAACCTAGAGAGGCATTCAAAGATCCAGTCCCAAGAAATACAAAGGACCCCACATGAGATCAACCCAAGAAGATCTCCAAGGACATATTATAGCCAGAATGACCAAAACCACAGACAAAGACAAGGTACTCAGACTGGCAAGAGAGAAATGTCAAGTTACCTACAGAAGACATCCCATCAGACTAACAGTGGACCTCTCATTGAAAACAATGTGAGCAAGTGAAAAATGGGAAAATATATTCAAAGTGTTAAAGGAAAATCAATTTCACCCAAGAATACTATTCCCAGCAAGAGTATCCTTCATATGGGAAGAAAAGACAAGGACATTCTCAGATAAACAAAACCTAAAAGAAAGAATTTACCAGCACCAGACCAGCTCTCCAAGAAATTCTCAAGGAAGTGCTATACCAGGAAAACTAAATACAGACACGTAGAAATAAGAGTTCAAAAACAACTATGAAAATGGCCAACTTAATGGTAGGGACAAGTCTGGAGTTGAATGTTATATTCCAGAATTTAATCGGGAAGATTGGACCACAACAGAAAATAGAGTAAGTACTTGAGACTGAACTGGTGAAATAGAATCTTATGACTTCTGACTAAAACATTACTGATTTTCTTTTAGGCTTTGTTTTCCAGATTTAAGGATTTTTGTCTTGTCTTGAACTGCTGATAGGTTGATATACCTACTATTTGAACAGAATCCTAATCTGTTTCCTGGCTTTAAGTTTTAAGCAAAGCTCTCTTAGTATTTTTAAAATTTTGATTAATTAAAGCTAAAACTCCTTTTCTTGAAATAAAAATAATTTAAAAATACCTATTTAATGGGAACCAGCAGTTAGCGTAATGGCTATGTCGCTGGACTCCCACGTGGTCGACCGTGGTTCGCGTCTCGGACCCGGTGGCTTACAACTCACGCCGGGCGCGTGTGCGTGCGTGCCCAAGATCCCGAGAGGAGAATGGAGGAGAAGGGATTGCGGCGTGACCATCCCCCCTGGGGGGTGATTTCTCGCTTTCTGTCTCTATGTCTCTCTCTGTCTGTCTGGCGAGCGCACGCGCCCTATAGCGAAAAACCTCTCCAAAAAAACAAACAAAAACAAAAACAAAAAACAAAAAAAAAAAAAAAAAACCTATTTAATGATTGCAGTAAGCTATATAGCATCAGCTAGGTGTTATTTTATAACATATTCATTCTACTCAGAGTTTCATGTCTAAAGTCAGATATGTGTTCACAAATGTGTATATATCAGCTAAACTTGCTATTGAAAGTAGTTAGATTAATTAAGATATTTTGTGAATCAATAAAACGTGGGGGAAAAAAGGAATGGAAAACAACTGTAGACACTGGAGATAGTGCGGGAGGAGGGAGGGAAATGGCAGAGGTGAGAAATAGGGGGGCAGGGGACCAGCAGGTGGCGTAATGGCTATGTCGCTGGACTCCCATGTAGTTGACCGTAGTTCCAGTTCTGGGCCTGGTGGCTTAAACTCACACCAGGCACGTGTGAGTGCATGCCTAAGATCCCAAGAGGAGAAAGGAGGAGAAGGGATTGCGGCGTGGCCATCCCCTTTCTGTCTCTCTGTCTCTCTCTGTCTGGCGAGCGCACGTGCCCTATAGCGAAAAACCTCTCAAAAAAAAAAAAAAAAAAAAAAAGAAAGAAAGAAATGGGTATACTATTATATTTTCATGGTCTCAATCATTTGTTGTACTTTCATAGCAGTCAAATCCTAAATGCAAATTCAAATGTTATTTTATTCATTTATTCAAACAATTTTGCCAGAGAGTATGTGCCAGAGAGAGACAGAGGGAGAGTTAAAGAGAGAGAAAGTAGCCTCCAGGAGGAATGATCCCTTATCTTCCACTTCCCCCTCCGTTCCAGGTTTTGGGCCTGCACACACACTTTCCCAGTGTATTTTTCTTTTATTCCTTTTTAAGTTTTTACCATAAGGCACATGTGCTTATGAGAGAGAAACAGAAAGAGACAGTGAGAGGGAAAGTGAAAAATCACCCACCAGGGAGCTTGGCCATACTGCAATCCCTACTCCTTCATTCTCCTCCTGGGATTTCAGGCACACACGCATCGACACACACTCACCCAGTATGAATTTCAGGCTCCTCCCCAATTCTGGAGACTTGAAATACAGTCAGATATGTGGGAATCCAGCACCTTAACCACTATATCACCTGTTAGCTCTGCCAATTTGTTTTTCAAGTCTTCCACTTGGGGACTCCAACTGTCCAGTCAGCCATGTGAGATCCAGCCTCCTTAATCATCATACCCTGGGATGATTGAATTGTATTTCTTTCTTTTTTAGAGATTTTTGCTATAGGGCACATGCACTTATCAGAGAGACAGAAAGAGAGAAAGTGAGAAATCATGCCCCAAGGGGGATGGCCACACTACAATCCCCTCTCCTCCATTCTCCTCTTGGGATTTTGGACACACACACATATACGTGCCTGGCATGAGTTTTAAGCCACTGGGTCCAGGATTCAAACTGCGGTCGACTACATGGGAGTCCAGTAACATAACCATTATATCATCTGCTAGTCCCGAGAAAATAATTCTTTAAAAATAAATAAATACAGGGACCAGCAGTTGGCATAATGGCTATGTGTCACTGGACTCCCATGTAGTTGACCGCTGTTCGAGTCCTGGACTTGGTGGCTTAAACTCATGCTGGGTGCGTTTGCGTGTGTGCCCAAGATCCCGAGAAGAGAATGGAGGAGAAGGGATAGCGGCGTGGCCATCACCCCTGGGGGGTGATTTCTCGCTTTCTAGCTCTCTTTCTCTGTCTTTCTGGCAAGCGTACATGCCCTATAGCAAAAAAACCTCTCCAGAATACATACATACATACATTTGATTATTTATGAGTGAACTGCTTGAGTTCCCTATATACTCTGTTTATTAATCCCTTACTTAAAGCATAGCTTGCAAATATCTTCTCTTATTCTGTGAGTTGTCTCTTTATTTATTTATTTATTTATCTTTTTTCTTTTTTTGCTTTGCAGAACTGTGATTTAGAGGTCTAATTTAAGAAATCATCACCGACTCCCATGTCTTCAGAGTGTTCCCTGTGTTTTTAACCAGTAGTTTTATAGTTTGAGACTTTACATTTAGGTCTGTGATTCATTTTGAGTTGATTTTTGTTAATGGTGAGAGACAGGGATCCAGTTTCATTTTTCTTAAGGTGGAGATCCTGGATCTCTTTTGTCAGCACACTTTGCTGAAAAGATTTTCCTTTCTTCACTTCATTGTTTCATTTTTTTTTTTTTTCTCAAAGATTAGTTGGCTGTATATTTGGAGCTTACCTCTGGATTCTCTATTCCATTCCACTGGTTTGAGTGTCTGTTTTTGTGCCAATACCACACTGTTTTGATTATCATAGCTTTGTAATATAATTGGAGGTCAAGTAGGAGACAGCTCCTACTTTATTCTTTTTGCATACTGTTGCCGTATGATTCCAAGCCTTTTATGATTCCAGGTAAATGTTATGATTCTTTCTATTTCTATGAAGAATGTCCCTAATAGTTTGCAAATTAATTTTGGTAGAATTGATATTTTGGTTATATTGATTCTTCCAATTCAAGAATACGAGATGTATTTCTCTTTTTCTGTATCATATTTAATTTTTCCTTTAAGTTTTACATAGTTTTCCCCATAGTGGTTTCTCACATCTTTGGTTAGGTTTATTTGTTGGTGCTTACGTTCTCAACTAAAAAAAAGATAGAATAAGGGTAACTGAAAAAAAGAGAGATAAGGCTTATTTCATGCCTTATTGTATAGTCACTTTGAAAATGTTCCACATGTGGGTGAGAAAAATGTATATTTTGTGGTTTTTGGGTGGAAAGTTCTATAGATGTTTGTCAAGTCCATTCACTTTGTGGTATATTTAAGATCCTATATCTCTGGGACCAGCAGATGGCGTAATAGTTATGTTGCTAGACTCCCATATAGTCAACTGTGGTTCAAGTCTCAAACCTGGTAGATTAAAACTTATGCTGGGCGTGTGTGAATGTGTGCCCAAAATCCCAAGAGGAGAATGGAAGAGAAGAGATTGTGGCATGACCATCCCCCCTAGGAGGTGATTTCTCACTTTCTGTCTCTCTCTGTCTCTCTGGCAAGGAAACGTGCCCTATAGCAAAACAAACAAAACAAAACAAAACACAAACAAACAAACAAACAAAAACTCTGTATCTCTTTGATTATTTTTCATCTAGATGATCTGTCCAAAGAAGACAGTGCAGTGTTGAGATCCCCAATGATTATTGTGTTACAGGTTCTTTCCCTTTAGATCTAGCAGTCATTCATTCACATATTTAGTGTTTGGTGCATAGATATTTATACGTGTTGTATCTTCTTGGTGGATTAGTATATTTAGTATAGTATAGTCTCCTATTTATATAGTATAGTCTCATATATATATATATATATATATATATATAGTATAGTCTCCATTTAGTATAGTATAGTCTCCTATTTAGATAGTATAGTCTCATATATATATATATATATATATATATATATATATATATATATATATGTAGTATAGTCTCCATTTAGTATAGTATAGTCTCCTATTTATATAGTATAGTCTCCTTCTTTATCTCTTCTAACAGCTTTTGTCTTAAAGTCTATTTTGTCTGAGATCAGTATCATGACTCCACTCTGTTTTTGATTTCTGTTTGCATGGAATATCATTTTTTTAGAGAGATTTTTACTATAGGGCATGTGCACTCACCAGAAAGACAGAGAGACAGAGAGACAGAAAGTCAGAAATCACCCCCTAGCGGGGATGGCCACACCACAATCCCTTCTCCTCCATTCTCCTCTCGGGATCTTGGGCACACAGGCACACGTGCCTGGCATGAGTTTAAGCCACCAGGTCCGGGACTCGAACAACAATCGACTACGTGGCAGTCCAGTGACATAGCCATTGCTCCAACTGCTGTTCCCTTCCATTGAATATCTTTTTCCAGCCCTTCACATTCAGTCTATTAATGTCTTTATACATGAGATCTACTTTTTGTAGGCAGCATATAAACGGCTCCTGTTTTTTTTTTTTTAACCGATTCTGCCAGTTTGTGTCTTTTTTTATTTATTTATTTTATTTCAATTTATTTATTTGCATTCATTCACTGTATATCATTACAGCATACAAAATGAGATTTCCACCCAGAGTACACTGTATATTTTCTCAATCAAGCACATCAACAAACATGTTATTGTCAGCAAATAAATTTCCATTTTTTGTTTTCTGTATGTTTTGCTTTATTTTCCCCATCTTTGATTCCCTATCTCTTACCCTCTGCCATCTCCCACTCTCCTCCCACACTGTCTCTGGTTTCTATGTTTACTTTCTATACTGTTTTCCCTCACATTTTATTGAATTACTAAAGACCTTAATTAATCTAAATATTTCATAGCAAACACAGGTGATATATACATTTCCATGAACACAAGTCTAACTTTAGGCATCCTATAAAGTAGCACCTAGCTGGGGCTATATATCTTACTGCAGTCATTGAACAGATTTTTTTTTACCTGAAACTTTTTTTTTTTGTAACTTAATTTACATTCTTTCCCTAAGCATCATCACAGCATACAAAATGTGATTTCACATCCAGTATATACTGCATAGTGACTTAATCATGCATATTATAAAAAAATGTTCCATTTCTAGTTCCTAGAATTATTTTTATACCTCTTTCTGACCCTCTGTCCTTTCCCACCCTCTTCTCACACTATCTCTGGTGTCTACAATTGTCTTCCATTCCTTTCCCACCCACATTGTATTGCTCACACAATTTCTTACATAATCTAACTACTTTCAATGGTGAGTTCACTCATTACTATTAAGGAAACCAGTTTTAACTTAAGTCAAAGAAATGCCAAGAAACTTTGCTGAAAGTCAGGAAACAGGTTAGGATTCTGTTCAAATGGAAGGTGCATGAACCTATCAGTCTCATGTACTTTTATCTTCTGTTCTGGTTCAACTTTTCCGATTAAATTCTGGGATATAATATTCATCTCCAGACTTGTTCTACGATTAAGTTGGCCACTTTCTTAGTTTTTGAACTCTTCTTTCCATGTGTCTGTATTTAATTTTCCTGACATAGCACACCCTTGAGAACTTCTTGGAGATCTGGTCTGGGGCTGGTAAATTCTTTCAGGTTTTATCTGAGAATGTTCTTGTCTTTTCTTCCCACATGAAAGATAATCTTGCCGGGTACAGTATTCTTGGCTGAAATTGCTTCTCTCTTAACACTTTGAATATATTTTCCCATTCTTTCCTCACTCGCATTGTTTCCGATGAGAGATCTGCTGTTAACCTGATGGGATGTCCTTTGTAGGTAACTTGATGTTTTTCTCTTGCCAATCTTAGTATCTTGTCTTTGTCTGTGGTTTTGGTCAACCTGGCTATAATGTTTCTTGGAGAAGATCTTCTTGGGTTGATTCTATTTGGAGTCCTTTGTATTTCTTGGGACTGGTCATTGAATGCCTCTCTAGGTTTGGAAAGTTTTCTTGCAGGATTTCATGGAATAGATTATCAATGCCCTTATGGGTCTCTTCACCTTATGGAATGCCAATTATCCAGATGTTTGGACGTTTGATGGTATCTAGTACTTCTCGTATATTATTCTCAAATTTTTAGGCCATTTTCTCAGTCTTCATGGTGGATTTTTCTAGGCCAGCAATTTTCTCTTCTACATCTGAGATTCTATTTTCTGAATGATCTAGTCTGCTTTTAATACTTTCAAGGGAGATTTTGACTTCCTGTATTACAGACTTCATCTCTAACAGTTCCATTTGAGTCTTTTGTAAAGTGTGTAATTCCTCTTTTAGATCTTGCTAGAATTTCTTCATCTCCTGGAACTCATCAACTTCTTTCTCCTTTCTCTTTAGCAGTTCATTGTCTCTCTTCTCTTCCATCTCTTTTAGCTTTGACATTATGAATGCTCTAAATTCCTTATCAGACATTTCCATGATTTTCACCGAACTGCTTGTGGATGAAGTAGAGTTACTCTTTTCCCTTAGAGGAGAGGTATTTTCTTGTTTTCCCATATTTCTTGTGATCCGATGGTGATTTCTTGTCATATGATGGATGGTGTGTTTCTTTCAAATTCTTGAAGTTCAGTCTGAGTGTTCAGGAGCAAGCAGACAGAGGTGATCTGGAATCTCTTTGCCATTCTGTTGTGATCGCTGGTGCAGCAGATTCAGTAGATATTGAGGAATATTTTAACCATATTAGTATTTGGATGTTTAACTGCAGTGCTCTTAGAACCATCTAAAAACACATTAAATGGATATTGGAGAGTGGAGAGACAAGAAAAAGGAACATTAAAAAGAGAGAGAGAAATACTTAGTTTGCAGGAGACATGTAGAACTTTCTTCTGAAGGCCTGGCTTCTTCTGCCTCGGGGGGAGTACGAGAACAATAATTAACAAGATAAAAGGTGGAGCTAGGAGCAAGAGAAAAACTTTGCCTTTAAAAAAAATGTGAAAAGGGGGCCAGCAGGTGGCATGGTGGTTAAGGCACTGGACACTCCCACATTGCCAACCACGGTTCAAGACCTGGACCTGGTGGCTTGCTTTCTCACTTTCCCTCTCTCTCTGTCTCTCTCTCTCTCTGTCTCTGTTTCTCTGGTCAAATTAAAATAAATGAATGAATGAATAAATAAAACCTTAAAAATTCTTTAAAAAAATGTGAAAAGGAAAAATTACAAAAAAACACAGAAGACAGAAGCATGCAGAGACAGAAAAAGACACACAGAAACAGAGATAGAAGGCTGGGGGGGGGCTCCCTACCACCAGCTTGTTTGCTGGAGGTTGAATTATCAGTAGAAAATCTTCATTTCTCATGTGCCCTGAAATACCTATTTCGCAGGAGCCATGTGGAACCTTCTTCTGAAGGCTGGGCCTCTTCTGCCTGGGTGGGAGGACCAGAGCGATAATTAACAAGATAAATGGTGGAGCTGAGAGCAAGAGAAAAACTTTGCCTTTAAAAAAATGTAAAAAGGAAAAATTACAAAAAACAGGGAAGACAGAAGCAAGGAGAGACAGAAACAGAGACACAGAAACAGAGATAGAAAGCTGGGGGTGGGGGGGGCTCCCTACTGCCAGCTTGTTTGCTGGAGGTTGAATTATCAGTAGAAAATCTTCATTTCTCGTGTGCCCTGAAATATCTAGTTCTCAGGAGCTATGTGGAACCTTCTTCTGAAGGCCGTGCCTGTTCTGCCTAGGTGGGAGGACCAGAGTGATAATTAACAAGATAAAAGGTGGAGCTGAGAGCAAGAGAAAAATGTTGCCTTTAAAAAGAATTTAAAAAGGAAAAATTACAACAAAAAAGGAAAGACATAAGCAGGGAGAGAAACAGAGAAACAGAAACAGAGATAGAAGGCTGGGGGTTGAGGACGCTCCCTAACGCCAGCTTGTTTGCTGGAGGTTGAGTTATCAGTAGAAAATCTTCATTTCTCACGTGCCCTGAAATACCTAGTTCGCAGGAGCCACTGGAACCTTTTTCTGAAGCCTGGCCTCTTCTGCCTGGTGGGAGGACTAGAGCAATAATTAACAAGATAAAAGGTGGAGCTGAGAGCAAGAGAAATACTTTGCCTTTAAGAAAATGTAAAAAGGAAAAATTACAAAAAAAAAAATGGGAAGACAGAAGCGGGGAGAGACAGAAACAGAGACACAGAAACAGAGATAGAAGGCTGGGGGTGGGGGAGGGCTCCCTATTGCCAACTTGTTTGCGGAGGTTGAATTATCAGTAGAAAAATCTTCATTTCTTGTGTGCCCTGAAATACCTAGTTCGCAGGAGCCATATGGAACCTTCTTCTGAAGGCCTGGCCTCTTCTGCCTGGGTAGAAGGACCAGAGCAATAATTCAAGATAAAAGGTGGAGCTGAGAGCAAGAGAAATACTTTGCTTTTAAGAAAATGTAAAAAGGAAAAATTACAAAAAAAAGGGAAGACAGAAGCAGGAAGAGACAGAAACAGAGACACAGAAACAGTGATAGAAGGCTGGGGGTGCGGGGGAGCTCCCTGCCACCAGCTTGTTTGCTGGAGGTTGAATTATCAGTAGAAAATCTTCATTTCAGGACCAGCAGTTAGCGTAATGGCTATGTTGCTGGGCCCCCATGTAGTCGACCGCAGTTCGTGTCCTGGACCCGGTGGCTTAAAAAACTCACGCCGGGTGCATGTGCGTGCGTGCCCAAGATCCCAAGAGGAGAATGGAGGATAAGGGATTGCGGCGTGGCCATCCCCCCGGGGGGTGATTTCTTGTTTTCTATCTCTCTGTCTCTGTCTGTCTGGCGAGCACACGTGCCCTATAGCAAAAACCTCTCAAAAAAAAAAAAGTAAAAAAAAAAAATACAACTTTATTTCTCATGTGCCCTGAAATACTTAGTTCGCAGGAGCCAAGTGAAACCTTCTTGTGAAGGCCGGGCCTCTTTTGCCTGGGTGAGAGGACCAGAGCGATAATTAACAAGATAAAAGATGGAGCTGAGAGCAAGAGAAAAACTTTGCCTTTAAAAAAAATGTAAAAAGGAAACATTACTGAAAAAAGGGGAAGACAGAAGCAGGGAGAGACAGAAACGGAGACACAGAAACAGAGATAGAAGGCTGGGGGTGGGGGGAGGCTCCCTACCGCCACCTTGTTTGCTGGAGGCTGAATTATCAGTAGAAAATCTTCATTTCTCCTGTGCCCTGAAATACCTAGTTCACAGGAGCCAGTGGAACTTTTTCTAAAGCCTGGCCGCTTCTGCCTGGTGGGAGGACCAGAGTGATAATTAACAAGATAAAAGGTGGATCTGAGAGCAAGAGAAAAACTTTGCCTTTAAAAAAAATGTAAAAAGGAGGGAACCAGCAGTTAGCGTAATGGCTATGTCGCTGGACTCCCATGTAGTCGACTGCGGTTCACGTCCCGGACCCAGTGGATTAAAACTCATGCCGGGCGCGTGTGCGTGCGTGCCCAAGATCCCGAGAGGAGAATGGAGGAGAAGGGATTGCGGCGTGACCATCCCCTCTGGGGGGTGATTTCTCGCTTTCTGTCTCTATGTCTCTCTCTCTCTCTCTGTCTGGCGAGCGCACGCGCCCTATAGCGAAAAACCTCTCCAAAAAAAAATGTAAAAAGGAAAAATTACCAAAAAAAGGGAATATAGGGAACCAGCAGTTAGCGTAATGGCTATGTCGCTGGACTCCCACGTAGTCGACCGCGGTTCGCGTCTCGGACCCGGTGGCTTACAACTCACGCCGGGCGCGTGTGCGTGCGTGCCCAAGATCCCGAGAGGAGAATGGAGGAGAAGGGATTACGGCGTGACCATCCCCCCTGGGGGGTGATTTCTCGCTTTCTGTCTCTATGTCTCTCTCTGTCTGTCTGGCGAGCGCACATGCCCTATAGTGGAAAAAAAAAAAAAACCTCTCCAAAAAAAGAAAAAAACAAAAGGGAATATAGAAGCAGGGAGAGACAGAAACAGAGACACAGAAACAGAGATAGAAGGCTGGGGGTAGGGGTGGCTCCCTACCGCCAGCTCGTTTGCTGGAGGCTGAATTATCAGTCGAACATCTTCATTTCTCGTGTGCCCTGAAATACCTAGTTTGCAGGAGCCATGTGAAACCTCCTACTGAAGGCCTGGCCTCTTCTGCCTAGTTCGCAGGAGCCATGTGGAACTTTCTTCTCCAATTTGTGTCTTTTAATTAGAGCATTTAATCCATTCACATTCACTGTTATTGTCTCTATTTCCAGACTTACCCCTGCCATTGTGTTCGCTATTTTCTTGGTTGTTTTTGTTCTCTTATTTCTGTTTGTCTCTCTTTAATTTTTCTGATTAGTACTCCTTTCAGTACTTCTTTTTTAAATTTAAATTTATTTATTTACATTCATTCACTGCACATCATTACAGCATACACAATGAGATTTTCCATTTAGAATAGACTGTATATTTGGCTCAATCAAGCACATCAACATACGTGTTATCATCAACAAATAATTTTCCATTTCTTGTCTCCTTTATATTTTGCTTTTTCTCCCATCCTTGATTCTCTACCTCTCATCTTCTGCCATCTCTTACCCTCCCCCCACACCGTCTCTGGTATCCATGGTTGCTTTCTATGCCTTTCCCCCACCCTCCACATTTTACTGATTCACTAGAGATCTTAATTAATTTAAATATTTTCAATGGAAGTGCAACTGATGTATACATATCCATGAACACAAGTCTAATGTTAGGCATAAACCTCAGTGAGTAGAATGAACATAGTATAAAGTAGCACCTAGCTGGGGCTATATAGCTTACTGCAGGCATCAAATAGGTATTTTTAATGTTTTTTAATAAAATTTAAGAAAAACAGTTTTAGGTTTTTTTCTGAAAATTTTTAAAATTAATTAATTTACATTAATTCTCTAAGCATTGTCACAGCATACAAAATGTGATTTCCCATGCAGATTATACTGCATAGTGGCTTAATCATGCATGTTATTGTCAATCATTTTCCATTTCTAATCTATATATATTACCCCTTGTTCTGACCCTCTGCCCTTTCCTACTCTCTTCTCACACTATCTCTGGTGTCTATAGTTGTCTTCTATTCCTTTTCCCCCACATGTTATTGATCACACAATTTCTTAAATAATCTAACTTTCGATAGTAAATTCAGCTGGTAATCTCAAGAAAAGCAGTTTTAACTTAAATAAAAAAAAATGCTAAAGAACTTTGCTTAAAACTTAAAGCCAGGAAACAGGTTAGGATTCTGTTCATAGTAAGTACATGAACCTATCAACAGCTCAAGACAGGACAAAAAAACCTTAAAACAGGACAACAAAGCCTAGAAGAAAATCCGCAATGTTTTAGTCAAAAGTTGTAAAACGCTATGTTCACCAGTTTAGTCTCATGTACTTAATCTATCTTCTGTTGTGGTTCGATCTTCTTGATAAAATTCTGGGATATAATATTCAATTCCAGACTTGTCCCTATGATTACATTGGTCATTTTCTTAGTTTTTGAACTCTTGTTTCTGTGTGTCTGTATTTAATTTTCCTGACATAGCATTCCCTTGGGATCTGGTCTGGTGCTGGTAAATTCTTTCAAGTTTTGTTTATCTGAGAATGTTCTTGTCTTTTCTTCCCATATGAAGGATAATCTTGCCAGGTTTAGTAGTCTTGGTTGAAATTGCTTTTCCCTTAACACATTGAATATATTTTCCCATTCTTTCCTCGCTCACATTGTTTCTGATGAGAGGTCCGCCATCATCCTGATAGGATATCCTTTGTAGGTAACTTTCTGTTTCTCTCTTGCTAATCTTGTCTGTGGTTTTAGTCAATCTGGCTATAATGTGTCTAGGAGAAGATCTTCTTGTGTTGATTCTATTTGGGGTCCTTTGCATTTCTTGGGACTAGATCTTTGAATGCCTCTCTAGGTTTGCAAAGTTTTCTTCCTGGATTTTGTGGAATAGATATCAATGCCCTTATGGGTCTCTTCACCTTCTAGGATATCAATTATCCAGATGTTTGGACATTTGATGGTATCTAGTATTTCTCATATATTATTCTCATGTTTTTGGGCAATTTTCTGAGTCTTCATGGTGGATACTCCATGGTTCCTGAGAACTAATTATTTCAGGGAAAAAAAGAGAAATGAAGATTTTCTACTGATAATTCATCCTCCAACCCACAAACTCGAGTGGAGAGGCAAGGGGTGGGCTTCAGAAGAATTCTCCATGGCTCCTGAGAACTAGTGATTTCAGGGATTAAAAAAAAAAAATGAATGTTTTCTACTGATAATTCAACCTCCTGCCCATAAATTTGAGTGGTAGGAAGCCACTCAATCCTTCTTTCTGTCTCTGTCTCTCTCTGCCTCTGTCTCTGTCTTCTCATTTTGTGGTAATTTTTCCTTTAAAAAATTTTTAAGGTAAAGTACTTTCTGGGCTTTTAGCCCCTCCCTTTATCTTGTTAATAATCCCCTTTCCCCTCCCACCCAGGAGATGCAAGGGGCAGGCCTTCAAAAGAAGAGTTCTCCATGGCTCCTGAAAACTAGAGATTTTGCGTGGCATGCAAGTGCTCCACAGTTTTCTCTATTTTGGGTTTTAAAAAAATTGTGCGTGTGTGTGTGTGTGTGTGTGTGTGTGTTTTCTCCTTTTTTTAATCTCTGCTTCTTTGTTGTTATTGTTGTTTGCCTCTCTCTGTTTCTTTTTCTATTTCTTTTATCTCATCTCTCTGCTCCTCAATCTCCATTCACGGTGTTTCTAGATGGATCTAAGGGAACTATAGCCAAACATCCAAATATTATTAGGGTTAATAATCTCCTCAATATCTACTTAATCTGCTGTACAAAGGGATCAAAACAGAACAGCAAAGAGATTCCACATCATCTCTTTCTGCACGCTCCTGAAGGCTCAGATTGAACTTCAAGAATTAGGAAGAAACACACCATCCACCAGATGACTAGAAATCACCACAGGGCCACAAGAAATATGGAAAAACAAGAAAATACCTGTCCTCCAGTGGAAAAGAATAACTCCTCTTCATCCACAGACAGTTCAATAGAAATCATGGAAATGTCTGATAGAGAATTTAGAATATTCACAATGGTGAAGCTAACAGAGATGGAGAGAGGAGAGACAATGAACTGCAAAAGAGAATGGAGAAAGGAACTGACGAGTTCCAAAAGGTGAGGAAATTCTTGCAAGATCTGAAAGAGGAAATATGCACTTTAAAATAGAATCAAATGGACCTGTTAGAGATGAAAGAAGTCAAAATCTCCCTTGAAAGTATTAAAAGCAGACTAGATCATACAGAAAATAGAATCTCAGATGTAGAAGAGAAAATTACTGGTCTAGAAAAATCTACCTTTCAGTACTTCTTGAAGAGCTTGTCTAGTATGACTGAATTCTTTCAGTTTTTGTTTATCTGAGAATGATTTTATTTGTTCTTACCATTTGAAGGATAATCCTTCCAGGTATAGTATTTTTGGCTGAAGTTGTTTGTCTTTTAATACTTTGCATATTTTCCCATTCATTTCTTGCCTACATTGTTTGGGTTGAGAAGGGATAATGTTTTTTTTTTTTTTTTTTTGAGAGGTTTTTGTTATAGGGCGCGTGCACTCGCCAGAGAGACAGAGAGAGACAGAGAGACAGAAAGTGAGAAATCACCCCCCAGGGGGGATGACCACGCCACAATCCCTTCTCCATTCTTCTCTTGGGATCTTGGGCATGCACGCACACGTGCCTGGCGTGAATTTAAGCCTCTGGGTCCAGGACTCGAACCACAGTCGACTACGTGGGAGTCCAGCGACATAGCCATTACACTAACTGCTGGTTAATGTTAATCTAACAGAATAACCTTTGTAAGTAACTTGATGTTTCTCTCTCTTGCCATTTTTACAATATTACCTTTGTCATCATCGTCGTCTTCTTTTCTTCCTTTTTTTTTTTTTTTTTCTGTAGGATGTGTGCACTCACTGGTGAAAGAGAGACAAACAGAGACAGTGGGAGGGAAAGTAAGAAATTACCTGTCCCCCTGTAGATGGTGGCCACACTGCAGTCCTTTTTCCTCCATTCTCATTGCTGGATATTGGGCACATATGCACACATGCCCTGTGTGATTTTTCAAGCTGCCACGTCTGGGACTTGCATTGCAGTCAGCTGTGTGAGAGTCCAGTGTCTAAAGCACCACACCAGCTGCTGGCCCCATTATTTTTGTCTTTTATTTTTCACCAATCTGGGTAGGATGTGCTTAGAGGATCTTTTTATGTTGATTCTGTTTGGGATACTTTGTATTTCTTCAGTCTGGATGTCTGAATGTTTCTCTAGGTTTGGAAAGGTTTCTGTAAGTATTTAGTGGAACAGATCTTCTATGCCCTTGTCAGATCTTAACCTTCTGGAATACCTATTAGTTGGGTATTTGGGTGTTTACTTGTGTTTAGTATTTCCTGTTGTTGTCCTCATTTTTGGGGTAATTTTTTCATTTTTTTTTGTGTGGTTTTAACTAAGTCAGAGATTTTGTCTTTCAGATCAGACCATCTGCATGTTTTAATCTTCTTTTAATACTTTCAAGTGTGGGTGGTTTGATTTCCTGAATTACAGTCTTCATCTCTGGAAGTTCCGTTTCATTCTTTTTTAGGGTGTCCATCTCTTCCTTGAAGTCACAGAAGGACTTCCTCATATCCTGGAGTTGATTGTCTGCTTTCACTTATATCACATTTAGTTTTGTCACTATGAACATTCTGAATTCTTTTTCTGACATTTCAGTGATTTTGTCTGCTTTTACCACAGTTGGAGATAAGTTATTCTGTTCCCTTGATGGGACTGTATTTCTTGGATCTCTCATAGTTGAGGCTCCTCTGAGATTTTTACTCATTTGGTGGTGTATTCACTTCTTGCTAATTTGTTGGAATAGGTTTATTTGGCTGTGTGCTCATTTACTTCCCTTTGTTGTGAATTAGCTCTATGCCAATTTCTGTCACCTACAGTCATTTGCAATGTAGTATCCACAGGGGAAGTCTTGGACTCAGATTTGCAAGGACAAGTTTCTCTCTTTTTACTGATGGTTCAGAGGAGGAGAGGCTACCTCCAGAGTCTCACAGTGTTCAGATGTTCAACTACTATATACCTAGACCTGTCTAGTCACTCGATGGGTGGGGCTGAGCAGCAAAGTGAGAATGGAAGATGGAAGAAAGAAACAGTCATGCACCGATTTGAGTGGCATGCAAACTGGGCAGGGGCTTGAGGTGGAAAGTGCCTGCTTAATAAGCCTGCTATTTCTCTGTCCTGTGTGTGGGGAGGACAGGAAAAAGATAGCACGAGAATACACCCACAACCTACTAACTCCAAAAATGCAAAGGCAGGTTGGAGATCTGGTGCTCACCCAGCCTTGACCACTGGGCCTTCACCTGGAGAGTAGGTGCTTAATAGAGCTGCTGTTGCTCTGTGCTCTGTGGGGAGAAGACATAAAAAATTAGCACAAAAAGGAGAACCATGTCAATCTTCTAACTCTGAAACTACAGGATCAGGTTGGAGGTATGGGGCTAGCTCAGTCCTGCTTTCTAGCTCCAGACTGGGCAGAGGCCTTCAGGTTTTAATGGCTGTTTAACAGAACTGCTGTTGCTCCCTCCTATGTTGGGGAGGACAGACGAAAGCACAATAAAGACAAACTCTGCCTACCTTCTAACTCTGAAGCTGCAGGGTCAGGTGGGAGGTCTGGGACTGGCTCCGCTCTGCCTTCTGGGCGCTACACTGGGCAGGGGGCTTCATGTGGAGAGTGGCTGCTTGATACTCCTACGAGTTCTCTGTCCTATGTGGGGGATGACCAGAAAAATGTTAGCAGGAGAAAGGAAAATCCTAGCTCATTTTAAACTCTGAAACCACAGAATCAGGTTCATGGTGTTGGGCAGGCTCAGCAGGGGCCTTCAGGTTTAAAGTGGTTTTTTAAAAAAGTATTTATTTAATTTTATTCATTATTATTAGTAGTATTAGTAATAGTATAATTTTGCTCTAGGGCAGATGTTACTCCCCAGACAGGGTGAGCGAGAGAGAGGTAAAGTAAGAAATCAAGTACCCAGGTCCAGGACCTAAACCGCAGTCAGCCATGTGGTAGTTCAGTGCCTCATCCACTGTATCACCCACTGGCCCCTGAGAGGTTTCTTTTTCTTTTTCTTTTTTTAGAGAGGTTTTCGCTATAGGGCGCATGCACTCGCCAGACAGACAGAGAGAGACAAGGAGACAGAAAGCGAGAAATCACCCCCCAGGGTGGATGGCCACACCACAGTCCCTTCTCCTCCATTCTCCTCTCGGGATCTTGGGTATGCACACACACACGCCCGGTGTGAGTTTAAGCCACCGGGTCTGGGACTTGAACCGCGGTCGACTACATGGGAGTCCAGCGACATAGCCATTACGCTAACTGCTGATCCCTCCTCTTTTCTTTTTATTTTAAGAGTTTTTTTTTTTTATTTCCCTCCACCCCTTAGGGCATGTGGGCTCACTGAGGGGGGGAGAAAAACAGAGTCAGTGAGAGGGAAAGTGAGAAATTGAGATAGGAGTTAGACCCACTTACGGGTAGATAGGATAAGGGTCCCAAAAGGAAATCACTGTTTTTTTTTAAATGAAGTCTCTGGGTTTTTTGTATATGATCTGATGAATGTACAACATATCCCTTTTCCTTGCCTCTAAAGAATTCATGACTCCTTGTTAATAAGGCAGAAAACAGGAATATTGAGCCCACAGACAAGGCCAAGATGGAGTCACAGTGACTAAGTTCTTGCAGCCAAAAGCTGGCTGCCTTGAGACTCAAAGTAACAGTAGCTTAGGGCAACGGTCTCTATTCAGTAACTGCATTCTAACAAGAAGTCCAGGACACTATGGTCTGCTAGTCCCACAAGTCACTCAGACTACCATGTAACCGTTTTCTAAGGCCCGTTTCCTTATCAGAAAGCCAGCCCATTGCTTGGACTGTTAGATAAAAAACCCCTGGCCTCTGGGAACCAGCAGTTAGCGTAATGGCTATGTCGCTGAACTCCCACGTGGTCGACTGCGATTCGCGTCCCGGACCCGGTGGCTTGGGGCTCACGCCGGGCGCGTGTGTGTGCATGCCCAAGATCCCGAGGAGAATGGAGGAGAAGGGATTGCGGCGTGACCATCTCCCCTGGGGGGTGATTTCTCGCTTTCTGTCTCTATGTCTCTCTCTGTCTGGCGAGCGCACGCGCCCTATAGCAAAAATCCAAGAAAAAAAAAAACAAACCCTGGCCTCCAGCCACTCTTTGGTAACCCGTTCAGGCCTCCTTCCACTATATTAGAAGCTTTTTCTCCTTTTCTAATAAATTCTGCTTTCCTTTCCTCTCTGTGTCTACATCTCTAATTCTTCATGAGCTTAGGACAAGAACTGACATGGGTGTTGGGTCTGATCACCCGGCACTCTTGTCTTAAATCATTCCCCAGAGGGATGGCCAGACTGCTATCCCTTCTCCTCCTGGGATCTTGGACATGCAGGCATACTTGCCCAGTGTGAGTTTCAGACCATGGATCTGGGACTCAAAACAGTGGTCAGCCATGTGGGAGTCCAGCAACATAACAACTACGCCACCGGCTGGCCCCCACCCTGAGTGGTTTCTTAATAGGGCTGCTATTGCTCTCTCTTATGTGGCAGTAGGACAGAAGAAAAATAGCACAGTAGACAAAAACTTCGTCTTTTTTTTTGGGGGGGGAGGCAGATTTTTGCTACAGGATGTATAGACTCCCTGGAGACACAGAGAGAGAAAGTGAGAATTCCCCTCCTAGGTGGATGACCCAGCTGCAATCCCTTCTCCATTACTCTCTTGGGATTTTGGGCACACATGCACATGCACCTAGTGTAAGTTTTAGGCTGCCAGATCCAAGACTCAAGCTACAGTTGGCCATGTGGGAGTCCAGTGCCTTAACAAGTTCGCCACCTGCCAGCCTCCATCTTCTTCTTCTTCTTTTACAATCAAAATAAACAAGCATTTATTGGAGGTTTAACATGTAATTATACAAATAAAATTGGTATAAACACAAAATCCATGTTGAGTCATAACACAGTAAAGGACAAAGTAAAAACAAAGAAAATTGGGACCAGCGGTTGGCGTAATGGCTATGTCACTGGACTCCCATGTAGTTAGCCGTGGTTCGAGTCCTGGACCTGGTGGCTTAAACTCACTCCAGGCACGTGTGTGTGCGTGCCCAAGATGCTGAGAGGAAAATGGAGGAGAAGGGATTGCGGCATGGCTATCCCCCCAGGGGGTGATTTGTCGCTTTCTGTCTCTCTGTCTCTCTCTGTCTGTCTGGCAAGCACACACGCCCTGTAGCAAAAACATGTCCCCAAAAAATAAATAAAGAAAGAAAATTAATTGGTGTCTATATACAGTTGGACAGGGTTGTGTCTTGTTAAAAGAAAAGTAAACCAGCCAATTTAATAGAGTAGTTTCAATTGAGCAAATCTTACCATGATTTTATTCAGGCAGTTATTCCCGGACTTCCAGACAAGTCTGGCTATCCTCATGGTTGACTCAATATTTAAGTTCCAGAAAAGGTAAAAATGACATACAAAAACCAAACTGGAAGAATGATGTAGAGAAACAATTGGATTGGTTACAGGTGGATGGTAGGCTGCACAAAGAGACCAAAAGGTGGGTTTTCTGTGATTGACTGAGTGTGACTAGTGTGGTTGTCTATAACTTAGCAACCAGCTCAGAAAAACAGTCTGACATGTATGATTTTGGCTTATCCATAAGAATTTTAGTGTGGGAGTACAGCAGCCATTTTAGGCCAAAATAGTTGGAACAATTTTCCCCCTTACAGTCAGCTTCTCAAATATTTGAAAGATTGACCAAAACTCAGGGCACTGTCCCCACTTTCTGTCACCATTCTAAATGATGTTTTCTTGCTCTTGGTGTTCTGGTTTTCTCTGCTCTCCAGCATGGAATTTATGTCTCAATACCAGGAAAGTTGAACATGAAGCCACACAGGTCAGACAGGTCTTCCTTTGCACTTTCACTGATCTGGCTGAAACCAGGCTGTTCAACATTTGATGGATGGCTGAGGACAAAGCATTTCAGGCTTGAGCGTATAGAGTGCACCAGGAGGACTGATGTGATGATTGAAGTGTACTTCTTCTTCTTTTTTTCTTTCCCGCATTGTATTGAGTCACAAAATATCTTAATTAATTGAAATACTTTCAATAGTAAGTTCAGCTGATATATACATATCCGTAAACAAAAGTTGACTTTAAGCATGAAACTCTGAGGGTAGAATGAATATACTATGAAATAGCACATAGTTGAGGCTATATAGTTTACTGTGGTTACTAAATAGGTATTTTTTAAATACATTTTTTAATTTCAAGAAAGGCAGTTTTAGCTTTAATAAATCAGAATCGAAAAATGTTAAGAGAACCTTGCTTAATACTTGAAGCCATGAAAAAGGTTAGGATTCTGTTCGAATAGTAGGTGCATGGACCTGTACACATCTCAAGAGAAGACAAAACTCCTTAACTCTGGAAAACAAAACACAGCAGGCCAGTAATGTTTTCGTCAAAAGTCATAAAATTCTATTTCACCAGTTCAAACTCATGTGCTTTACCTTCTGTTGTAGTCTGATCTTTCCGTTTAAATTCTGGAAGATAACGTTCAATTCTGGACTTGTACCTACCATTAAGCTGGCCATTTTCTTAGCTGTCTCAGAACTATTATTTCTGTGTATCTGACTTTAGTTTTCCTGGTATAGCACTCCTTTCAGAACTTCTTGGAGAGCTGATCTGGTGTGGGTAAATTCTTTCAGATTTTTATCTGAGAATGTTCTTGTCATCTCTTCCCATATAAAGGATAATCTTGACAGATATGGTAATCTTGGTTGAAATTGTTTTTCACTTAACACTTTGAATATATTTTACCATTCTTTCCTTGCTCACATTGTTTCCGATTAGAGGCCCCCTGTTAGCCTGATGGGATATCCTTTGTAAGTAACTTGGCGTTTCTTTCTTGGCAGTCTGAGTATCTTGTCTTTGTGGTTTTAATCATTCTGGCTATAATGTGTCTTGGAGAAGATCTTTGGTTGATCCTATGTAGCATCCTTTGTATTTCTTTGGTATGGATCTTTGAATGCCTCTCTAGGTTTGGAAAGTTTTCTTTTAGAATTTCATGGAAGAGGCAGTACCAGCACCTCAAAGATGGCGGAACCTGAGCGGAGGAAAAAGATCCCTTTGGTTCCAGAAAATATCCTGAAAAAGAGAAAAGCTTATCAAGCCCTCAAAGCCACCCAAGCAAAGCAAGCTCTTTTGGCAAGAAGAGAGCAGAGGAAAGAGAAAGGGCCCAGATTTAAGCGACTGGAATCGTTCTTAAATGATTCCTGGCGGCAGAAGCGTGACATGGTACGTCTCAGACGACTTGAAGTGAAACCTCATGCCTTGGAAATGCCCGATAAACATTCATTGGCCTTTGTTGTATGCATCAAAAGGACTGATGGGTGAGTTCAGTGGTACAGAAGACCATCACAAGACTGCGTCTGAAGAAAATTTTCAGTGGTGTTTTTGTCAAAGTCACTCCTCAAAGCCTAAAAACACTGCGAATAGTGGAACCTTATGTGACCTGGGGATTTCCAAATCTGAAATCTGTCCGGGAACTCATCTTGAAACGTGGACAAGCCAAGGTCAAGAATAAGACCATTCCTCTACCTGACAACACAGTGATTGAGGAGCATCTAGGGAGGTTTGGCGTCATTAGTTTAGAAGACCTCATTCATGAAATTGCCTTCCTGGGGAAGTATTTCCAAGATATCTCATGTTTCTTGTGCCCTTTTCACCTTTCGGTGGCCCGTCATGCCACCAAGAACCAAGTGGGCTTCCTCAAGGAGATGGGCTCACCTGGCTATCGGGGTGAACGCATCAATCAGCTCATCCTCCAGCTGAACTAGATCCAGAACACCTGAAAGCACAGTGTGTTGGAAGGTGTGCTTTTGGCTTTTTGAATTCTATCTTCAAAGAAGATTATCATCTGGTCCAATTTCAGAAACTGGAAAGGAAGAGTCTTGAAAACATAGTAGTTTATGTTCATAACAGGAACTCCTCATCACAGCACAGTTGCAAAGAATAATTCCAGCATTTTCCACGTTGGCTGCTGCCTTCTCTGACATTCAGCGTATGCCATGGAGGAGGGAGCCCTGCTTCATCACATCTGTCCTGGGCTTTGTTGGTGAATGGATAACCCAAACTTGTATTAGGTTCCCCAAGACTCCCATAGCAGTGGACCAAGTCTGGGGCAGACTTGAAACTGGAGGTTTCTAGGACCTTGTTTTGAAAAAACTTAAAATACAATTTAAAGAAGCACAAAAAAAAAAGAAAATAATTTCATGGAAGAGACTATCAATGCCCTTATGAGTCTCTTCACCTTCTGTGATACTGATTATCTGAATGTTTGGACATTTAATGGTATCTAGTATTTTTCGAATATTACTCTCCCATTTCTTGGCAATTTTCTGAATCATCATGGTGGATTTTACCAGTCCAACAATTCTGTTTTCTACATCTAAGATTTTATTTTCTGTATGATCTAGTCTGCTTTTAATACTTTCAATGAACAGTTTGACTTCTTGTATTATAGCCTGCATCTCCGACACTTCCATTTGATTCTTTTTTATGGAGTGTATTTTCTTTTTTAGCTTTGCAAGAACTTCCTCACCTCCTAGAACTCATTGGCTTTTTTCTTCTGGTGTTCATTGTCTCTCTTCTCTTCCATCTCTGTTAGTTTTGTCACTATGAATACTCTAAATTCTTTATCAGACTTTTCCATGAGTTCCATTATACTGTCTGTGGATGAAGAGGGGTTATTCTTTTCCCTTGGGGGTGAGGTATTTTCTTGGTTTCACATGTTCCTTGTGACCCTGCAGTGATTTCTGGTCATCTGATGGGTTATTCATTTATTCCTAATTTCTAGAAGATCGATCTGAGCGATCAGAGATGAACAGGAGGATGTGGTCTGCAAACTGGCGTCGCATTTTCCTCCATTTGTGTCACAGATTCAGTGGGAGTTGAGGAATATGAGGACCCAAATAGTATTCTGATTTTGTCACCTTTGCACTTAGATTGTCTAGACACTCAGTGGGTGGAGTCAGAATAGCAAAGAGATGAGGTAAAAGAAAAAGGATAAGAAAACAAAGAAAGAGATAAAGAAATAAGAGAAAAACAGATAAAGCAAACAAACAAAAAACCTATTTGTTAATTTAAAAAAAAATGAGAACTGCACGACATGCAGTGTACCACACGAAAGCACTAGATCTCAGATCTCACGGCGGACTCAGTCTTCTGGCCTGCCCTTTCATTTTGCCTAGATGGGAGGTGGAAAGGGGGAGGGGATTATTACCAAGATAAAGGAGGATTTTAGAGCCAAGAAAAAACTTCATTTTAAAAAGTTTTTTTTTTTTTTTTTTGAGAGGTTTTTCGCTATAGGGCGCGTGCGCTCGCCAGACAGACAGAGAGAGACATAGAGACAGAAAGTGAGAAATCACCCCCCAGGGGGGATGGTCACGCCGCAATCCCTTCTCCTCCATTCTCCTCTCAGGATCTTGGGCACGCACGCACACGCGCCCGGCGTGAGTTGTAAGCCACCGGGTCCGAGACGTGAACTGCGGTCAACTACGTGGGAGTCCAGCGACATAGCCATTACGCTAACTGCTGGTTCCCTTAAAAAGTTTTAAAAACAGAAAAAAATGAAATAAATGAAAAGACAGAAACAGAGAGGCAGAAAGAGACAGAGAGACAGAGAAGGAGACAGGGGCTCTACCAGGGAAAATTCTCAGCAGAACATCTTCATTGCTCCTATCTCTGAAAGCGCTAGATCTCAGCTCTCATGGTGGACTGAGCTTTCTTCTGGCCTGCCTTTTCTTTTTTCTAAAGTGCACTTCTTAACAAAAACTCCTGTGAAACAAACCGAAGTGAATTAAACAGGTAAAGGTTCAGGCAACATAGGTGATTTAATATTATTTGAGTCCAGTTGTTTATTGACATTGTCTGGAGTGTGATGATGATTAAGAACCTCAGTTCTCGGTAAAATGGCCTGATTGAAAGAGGAGTTTACATTTGTTCTTAGCCTAGTAACACAAATCCTAACCTGGAGGCTTACCAGGAGAAATATAAAGACTAAAAAAAAACATGGAAAACCCAAGCCCGCCATCCACCCTTTAGGATGCCTGCAAACCAACTATTAGCTGCACCTGTAACAGATCTGTTCTTTACTCTTGAGAGACTTCCCTAGTATAAAGGGTGGCCAAGTCTAAGGAGACAGCAGTACCAGCCACCTTTTAAATAAACTTTTCGTGCTATCAAAGTCAGGAGAGAGGGAGGTACAAGGTTCAGTTTTGTTTAGTATTAAAGATAAACCTCTAACGTGAACAGAAAGGATAGCTAAAGCTCGGCGATATTTCATTATTTTGTTAAACTTGGATATTAATCAATCATCTTTTAGAGGGTGGTTTTTATCCACTTGGAACCCTAGAAAGTCTTACAGGCTGTAAATCTTGAAAATTCTTTCCAGTTTATAAATAAGCTTTACATACAACCGGTATCCCATTACTGCCAAAAGCGAATCTCCAGAGACCTTACTAAAATCTTTTCTGCATTAGTCCATAAACCTAGTAGTTATTCTGGTTTTGTGATAGGACATAAGTTCAAATTAAGGTCAACCATTGATTATGGTCCTGTAGATTTTTCTGTGGGGAAGAATAAAGAATAAAGACAATAGGAATTGAGAAAGAGAAACAACCAAAAGGTTTCTCAATGGCAGAGAAGTTTTGATCCGTGATATTGGGCAAAGCTGTTCCTGTCCAAGATGTCTCTTCTGAAGAAGAAATTTTTCTGGTCAGTTTTACCTTGAAGTCCCCAACAGGTGCGCAGTTTTAAAAAATCTCAAGTAGCCTTACCAAATTGGGAATCCAGAGTTTAAGTTCTTGAATCTCTAGCAGTGTGAGTGGTGAGAAATATTTGGTATAACGTCTTCTAACAGGGCTCACAGGCAGTCCTTCTCTGTGTCATTTCCAGAAGACACATATTTGGACCATAAAGGCTCTGATCGTCTTCAGTCAGTAAAACACAAACAGCATCCTTCACCTGGTGAAGATACATGTTGGCATAATGCATTAAAGCCTGGAAGAGTTTAGGCACCTCAGATTTCCCCAGAAATCTCTCATGAGAGAAACAAGTACATTTTCTAATAACCTTTTTTTTTTTTTTTTTTTTTTTGGAGAGGTTTTTTGCCAAAGTGTGCATGTGCTTGCCAGACAGACAGAGAGAGACAGAGAGACAGAAAGCAAGAAATCACCCCCCCAGGGGGGATGGCCATACCGCAATCTCTTCTCCTCCATTCTCCTCTCGGGATCTTGGGCACGCACGCACACACACCCGGCGTGAGTTTAAGCCACCGGGTCCGGGATGCTAACTGTGGTTGACTACGTGGGAGTCCAGCGACATAACCATTACACTAACTGCTGGTCCCACATTTTCTAATAACCTTTTGACTACTGGTACAGCATTACCTTCCTTCATGGGAAAGTTGCTACACAACTAAAAATAAGTAAAGAAAATGACAATGAGTGAAATTTCTTTATAGTATTTAAATGGTGGAGCCGGCAGGTGCTGTGGTGGTTGAGGACACTGGATTCCCACATAGCTGACCACAGTTCAAATCTCAGATCTGGTGGCTTACTTTCTCACTTTCTTTCTCTCGCTCCCTCTCTGGTCAAATTAAAATAAATAAATAAAGTTAAATAAAATAATTATTTAAAAAATATATTTAAGTGGCATATAAGTTCATAGAAATGCACTTGTAATTTTTACTGTCTCTTCGATATCAAGTTGACAAATAAAACATTGGCTATAAGACATATTAGCCATTTTAGAGCAGTTGCTGTATTAATACTGCCATATAAATTATAAATATTTTTAATCTGAATAATTTTCTGTAATTTTTGAGTCTTGGAGAGTAGAGGTTTTAAATCATGAGCTATAAGGAGGACTCAGGAGGAACTAGGTGGCCACCCATAGGTGCTCCAGAAGTCCATGCTTAACATTGGGTTTACATTCTTTTATATCAGTATTATCTCTTTCCATTTTTTAAATGAATTTCCTTAAAAGTAGAACACTTTAAGATTAGAGTCACTTGAAATAAAACTTTTAGAAAGGTATCAAACAAAGCAACTCACCATAGACAATAAGACTTGATCAATCATAGTTAAAGATCTGATGAGAGATTACATCTGAAAAAGAAACTTAATTATGTCTGTGACATACACCAACTTAACATAATAATGTACATGATTGAGAAATATCACACTACAGCTCTCTGGAAATCTCAGTTCATTTTGGAACACAAGGCATGTCTAAATACACACACGTAATCACAGGTATATGTAACACATCCATACATATAATTTCAATATAGTGGAAAGAAAATTTGAATTACTCAGTTTTACAATGTTTCCCATATTATTTAACATATTAAATAAATATTGGTGATAATAAATATTAAATAAGTCCCACATTATTTAACATATTAAATAAATATTATTTAATAATAAATATTAAATAAGTCCCACATTATTTAATATATTAAATAAATAAATATTATTTAATAATAAATATTTCTAAAAGTCTGATTTGTTCTAACATTTCTCTTTTGGATATTTCAGGGGCCCTCAGTAAGTATCCAAAAGTTATTTTGAGGTAAAATAACTTAATTTAGAATTTGATTTTGGAGAAACCTTGTCAAATATGGCAAAAAGTTTAAATACTCAACATAATTGTCAGCAGAAAATGGAAGTTAAATGTTCTTTAAGCACCCTAGGGACAAAAAAGCGTTAAATCAGTGTCTGTTGGCACCAAAACTAAAGTGAGAAAAAGCTAGTCACGAATCCACTTCCCCATTAGATACTCATGTAAAATATAACACATAGCATGTAAATACCAGCTCTTTTATTAAACCAAACACATAAAGGTAAACATGATGTTGTCTGATCAATAAAAACCTGGACAAAACATGTGCTGGAATTCGTTAAGATTTTCACTTATTAAGCCCTTTTAATTTTACCGTATTTGAAACTGGGTTATTTATTTATGTTACATGAGCTTGAAAAGCATTTAAATTAATTTGTATGAGTGCTTTTTATAAATTGAATGGAATTCCTTAAGGCCTTTTATCACATAGACATACAACATACCACCTAACACATATGTATGCACACACACACACAAACAAAAGGTAGAAAGCTTATATTTCTTTTTTTATGAATTATTTAACTTTATTCATTTATTTTGATTTGACCAGAGAGGACAGAGAGAGAGAGAGAGAGAGAGATAGGGAAAGTGAGAAAGCAAGCTGCCAGGCCTGGGACTCAAACCGCAGTAGGCCATGTAGAAGTCCAGAACTCTTAACCACCATGCCATCTGCCAACCCTGAAAGTTTATATTTCAAAGTCACATACAGATACATCTAAGGTGAGGATTGTTATACAGATTAATTGTCTGAGGGCAGGTGTCCTTGTTACACTGAGAAAGGAGGGGAAAGCACTCCCAATAGAGAGTGATCACACAGCAACCCCGTTTTCTCCATTTTTTATGCTGTTAGCGGGGATTTGGGGCATTTATACATATACCTTTTCAAGCAGCATGCAGGGGCTAGGACTTGAACAACACCTGGATTTCTCCAAACAGAGCCCTGAGCAACTGCACTATTGATATATGCGGTCTGTTCACATTGTAAAGTCACACTTGGGCCTTTTCCACTGTAGGACATTTTAGTGATTTGAAGATGGACTTAAAAATACATGGAATTTCCCCCTATAATTTTCATTTTTATTTTTAAAATAGTTATTTATTTAATTTGTTTTTATTTTTATTATTTTTAAATTTGACCAGAGAGAGAGACAGAGAGAAAGGGAAAGTGAGAAAGTAAACCATTAGCTCCAGGACTCAAACTGCGGTTGGCCTTGTGGGAATCCAACACCTCTAACCAACACACCACCTTCCGCGCTCCCCCACCGAAGATTTTTTAAATAGACCACTAAATTACCAGAAACTTGTATTTTTGAAGACCAATTTAATTGATATGGGATCTTTTAAACCCAACATGTTTCTTAATTAATTACTGATTTTAAGGCGGAGCCCATTAATGAAGGCAAAAAAACTATTTTCCATGCTTGTAATTCAGCAAGAATGTCTCTCAGATATTGTTTATCAAGCAACAACCCAGTTTGACCTACAGGTGTTTTGAATTGTTTAACAAATCTTTTATCTTGTCTTCTTTTTACTTTGGGTAGGGCGGTTACAAAGCAAAAACTTTGGTAGATTTTTTTTTTGTCACTTAAGCTTGTTATTTATCTTTTGTAGTCTTAAATGAGAACAAATAACATGGAATCTTTTAAAAGCTTCTGCATATTAATAGGCATTCCTGCATCACCTAAATTGGGAGTCCTCAATTTTAATTATGTTTTTTTAAAGGGCAGTTTTAATTATATGGAATATTCTTCATAATACTCATAGTAATTTCAAATCCCATTACTAAGAACTCACTGCTTCTATAAATATTGTAGCTTACAGGAGGTACTTTGATTTTTAGAACCAGGAATTCAATTTTTTTATAATTATTTATTTAATTTTATTTATTCATTCATTTATTTTTAATTGAACCAGAGAGAGAGAGAAAGTGAGAAAACAAGCCACCAGGTCCAGGACTTGAACCATGGTCGGCCATGTGGGAATGTTCAGCACCTTTAACCACCACGCCACCTGCTGGTCCCAGGAATTCAATTTTTTAACATAATTTTGAGTCTCTTTGAGCCAACAAAAACCTAAGTGGTAAATAATTTATTCTGGCTTTCGGTTTGAGCTCACCTTGACTAGATTTACCAATGATTTTCTCTAAGTATGCAAAAAGAAAAGAAACTAAGATATTGGGCATAAAAATCTCATGCCAAGAAAAACGATTTTTTTACTTAAAATTTTGTTTTATCTGACACAGTAATAATAGCTACATACTACTAGTTTCTGTCTGACCCAGTCAGGCAACTGGATCCAATCCAGTTATTTACCTAATCCGATCCAATCCTGGACCCAGTTCAAGTTTATTGCAACTACAAACCTAGTTTGAACCAAAATTTGCTCATATAAATCTCGAAGAGATCTAAACAGAAGTCCATGGAGCATGGAGCTAACATCTGAGAGAGAACTTACCCACAAAACCCAGTTGCCGTGAGAGAGCAATGGACATAGAGTTCCACCGGTACCTTGCTTGGTCACCCACTGCTCCTGGGCCCTTCTGCTATTGTCTTAGGGCTGCCTGCTCATTACTAGCTCACTGCCTACCACAGAAGCTCTATGTCAGATCCCATTTTTGATGCCAAAACTGTTAAAAGAAAAATAAACCAGCTAATTTAATAGAGTTTCAATTGAGCAAAACCTTAACATGATTTAAATCAGACCATTGTTCCCAGTTGATTTTTGATCAACTCTGGCTAGCCTCGTTTAAGTTTCAGAATGTATTTAAATTCCAGAAAGGGGAAAATGACGTACAAAAACCAAAGCAAAGGAATGAGGTAGAGAAACAATTGGATTGGTTGCAGGTGGATGGTAGGCTGCACAAACAGTCCAAAAGGTGGGCTTTCTATGATTGAAATGTGGCTAGTGTGATTGACTATAACTTAGCAGCCAGCTCAGGAAAACAGCCTAACATGTATGATTTTGGTTTATCCATAGGAATCTTAATGTGGGGCCACAGTAGCTGTTTTAGGCCAAAATAGTTTAATAGTCCTGTACACTAGAAAGTCTTTCACAAAATAATCATCTGCCAGAGACCTGCTCCAGCCGGAGTGGGTTGAGGCTCGTACACAGGAAGGCGATGCAGGCGAGAAGGAATCAGAGTGAGACCTCCGTGTTCTTCAGCATGTTCTCAGCCGACCACAGTCAGAGCAAGCTCAAGACTGCAGCTCTGGTGGCTATCAAACATACATATTTATTGAGGGATGTCTTACAGAAGTAGGAGAGGTGAGGGGGAAGTAAAAGATTTACTCTAAGAAGTAGGGTATTCAAAACATGGGAGCCGTAATCATAAACCATGATGTCTGTTCTGTTTGATTAAGTGTAATTAGTCACAATCTTCAGGACGAAGGAGTCCATCTGTCCGGTGCATTTTCTTCTTAAATCTTGATTACCAGACAGGGCCTTTCTGGATGAAGGGTTTTTTGTGGCTCAGGAGACAACACAGGGTGTTTTATTAGCAGTTTTACAGCAGGCAAGGGAGAAACTATTTGTCGTTAGGAACTATCTGTTGCTTGCCCCAGCTTAGATAAGAACTCCCAGCTAAGATAGGTAATCTTTCCCTTGCGCCTTCAGGTTTGTTTATCCTGTCGTTGTCAGCCAGATCTGTCCTTTCTTTGCTAACTCCTGAATTCCTACATCTTGCTTGTTGAATTTCTATTAATTAGTGAATTTTTGTGCTCATCTTTGAATCCCTGTCATGGTGGTGGGTTCGCTAACTGCTAACTCAGTCTAACATAAGCTAACTTGGCCTGCAGCCTTAACAAGGAGTGTTTACGTAAAATTAGCCTAAAACTAACTTAACCTGTATATGGTAATACGCTAATTCAGCTTATACTAACTCGATCTAACATATGCTAATTCAGCCTAACACAGGCAGGTGCAGGTGGGGGAGTCTCACAAAGTAATTTCCTGATCACCGCTGTCACCTTACAGAACCAGAACCGGAACCCATTCCTTCAGGGTCACTAATTGGCTTTATTGTAAAGTTGTAGTAAGGTTGGGGTGTTATTTTACCCTTGTGGGGTACTGTAATAACAGTAAAGCTCATGGCAGAGAAGTTGACTACAAACCAGTACAGCAAAACACAGTTAAAAACTGGAGCCCGTCACTGTCAACCTTGCTTGCAGTTCTTCTCAGCCTAGCCTTGCTTAGGCATGAGAAGCGGCTCCCCAAGTTCTGCCTGTGTTGACTGTATGCCCTCCGCCAATCATCCTAGGTCAACAGAACAGTCTTCAATGTCGTCCTACAAGATGGATGACTACAACGCCTCCTCCTGGGTCCTCCAGTGTCCTCCTTTAGTATGGCTGCTAATTGTCTTGGTGATTGCTACACCTTCAAGATGCCTTGCATAAGTACTCCTTTGGCTACTGTAGCCTGCACATCCCTGTGCATATTCATAGTTTCCACAATCACACCCAGTATAATCAAAGCTGCCATGGCCACTATAGTTTCGGTCATCACCATAGGCACTGTTGCAATTTCCACATCCCCGATCATGATACAGGAACATAGGTGTGTGGGGTAATTAGGCCCACACTCAGTGAGACATGGGCTGTTGTTCCTCACTCAGGAAGAATTAGAGTCACAGACAGAGAATAGGTGTAGCAAAGCGGGAGTTTATTGAAGGAAAAGGAAGGAAAAACAGCTCCCAGGAAGGGAAGGGGCCTGGAAAAAGGGTTGACAAAGAAGAGTTGTGGTGAGGAGTTTTTATTTTGATCAGGAGGGGCTTTGCTTGGACTTACTCTAGGTGCGGCTGTGCATACATTCCCTTCATGGTGGGGAGGGGCACATGCTGGATGGGTCTAGTTTTCCTAATTTTGGAGTGGGTATGACAGTCAGGAGATTTTTTGTCTAGAAGCTTTTGGCCATGTATTTTTCAAGAATAAGATTTACATGTCTAAAGTCAAAGGAATGTGGTGACTGGGCCAAGAGGAAGTGTCAGGAGTCACAGAGCAGTGGCTCTCCTCTGGCGGTGGAGGTGGGGCTGCTCCACCTACCTGTAAAAGGGCTCCGACTCCAGTCTCAGCGGAGTTATTAAATCCTTGGTTCCAGTTCTGGCCCTGACCTCAGTCACAACCCCTGGTACCTTCCCTCCCACCAGGGGCAGCACCTCTTCTTCCTTTTTGTTGTTGCTGCTACCGAAATATCTTTTTGGATTGTGCAACCTTGATTTCACACTCCCAGATCCAATTTGATATCTGCTGTCTAATAATTTCTTTTCTTTCTTTTTCTGTCTCTCTCTCTCTTTCTTTTTGTCTTTCTTTTTCTTTCTTTCTTTCTTTCTTTCTTTCTTTCTTTCTTTCTCTTCTTTCTTTCTGTTAGGTTTGATTTGGGAGTGGCGGTGGAGTCAGGGCAGCAAGGACGAAAATGCCAGAGCCAGGCTTTGGGGTTTAATAAAACCAACATAATTTATTCTGTGCTCTTGGGTGAGGTCTCTCAGCCTCACAGCCAAGGTGGGTGCTGCTCGTTCTTAAAGGGTCGTTGTCCAATAGGTGCTCGCCATGGGTCCTTGTCTGGCCAATGAAGGTGGCTGTTTCTGTTCAACTTTGGCCGGCCAAATGCTGAAGGGTGGGAAAGTCCCTTAGTGATGGTGGGCCAGATGCAGAAAACAGGAAAGTTCTGCTGGTGGGAATGTTTCCACCATGTCTCTTTTCCCTTCCCCCAGAACTTACACTTTCTTTCTCTCAAGAGAGATTTTTGTTATAGGGCACATGTACTTGCTGGAGAGACAGAGAGAAACAGAGAGACAGAAAGTGAGAACTCATTCCCCATGGGGGATGGCTATGCCACAATCCCTTCTCCATTCTTCTCTTGGGATTCTGTGCATGCATGCACACATGCCTGTTGTGAGTTTTAAGCTGCTAGGTCTGGGACTCAAACTTTGGTCAATTGCGTGGGAATCCAGCGTATAACCACTATGCTATCTGTTGGTCCCTGTCTAATAATTTCTTTCTTTCTTTTTTTAAAGAATCATTCATTGAATTTTATTCATTCATTATTTTTTTTTTTAATTTGACCAGGGAGAGACACACAGAGAGTGATGAGGAGACAGAGAGAAAGAGGGAACGTGAGATAGCAAGTCACCAGGTCCAGGACTTGAACCATGGTCAGCCATGTGGGAATGTCCAGTGTCCTAACCACCACGCCACCTGCTGGTCTCTGTCTAATAATTTCTTTACTGGCTCTTCATCTGTGTATGTTGCTGTACTCTTCATGTCCTCCGTGGCGGTGGAATTTTCAGCAGGCGGGTGCTGGTGCACAGCTGGTCATGGCAGCTGCTGTGGCAAACATTGTATAGAACTGGGTTTAAAATGGTGGCGGGAGAGCAAACCTAGTCTAACTTCTAACTCTGAAACAGCACCATCAGGTGGGAGAACCCTGGCTGGCTCTGTTGCAGAAGACAGATTGCCGAAAAACCAAGCACCACTCAGAGAGTGGAACACCGGTTTACACTGGCAGTCCCAGAGGAGCTCGCTCCAAAGTCTGGGCCCCAGCTCGGGAAGTTACAGGGGTTAGATAGTCTGAGTCACACATGTTGCAGACAAAGGAAACCAGAAAAGTCAGAACAGCCACAAAAGTTTCTATCCAGCTTATAACATTTCCCAGCAGGCAATTTACAAAGACTGTAAGAAGCGTTTAGCAAACAAGATCCCTATCAACTCAGCCCTCCCCTCCTGGTCCTAGGACAGGGGTGGATGCTTAATAGTCCTGCTATTGTTTCCTCCTATGTGGGCAGAGAACAGAAAAGAGTTAGCACAATACAGGAAGGCCCCACCTGACTTCTAACTGAAACTGCAGGGTCAGTTTGGAGGTATTTGGCAGCCTCAGTCCTTCTAGGCCCTGGGCAGGGGTCTTCAGGTAGATAGTGACTGCTCAGTAGGAACATCCTGCCTAACTTCGAACTCTGAGATGGCAGGATGAGGTTGGAGGCCTGGGGCTGGCTTAGCCCTGCCTTCCTGGCCCTACACTGGGCAGGGGAGAGTTCAAGTAGAGAGTGGCTACTTAATAGTCCTGCTCTTTATCCTATGTGGGGGAAGGACAGAAAAAAACATTGCACTTTGAAGGAAAACCCCAACTACTTTTTTAAAAAAGAATTTTTAAATTTAATTTAACTTATTATTTTTCCCTTTTTTCCATCTTTTTAAAAATCTTATTTTATACATTTAATCACTGTGTATCATTACAACATGCCAAGTTAATTTTCCCATCGTGAATATACTGCGTATCGTTTCAGTCAAAGACCTTATCATAAACATTATAATCAACAGCTCACTTTATATTATGGGTCCCTTCAATGTTTTGCTACTTTCTTCTTCCCCTTGACTTCCTCCCTCTCACCCTTTCCATCCCAAATACTTCAAGCTCTGAAACTGCAGGAGAGGGTTGGAGGTCTGTGGCAGGCTCAGTCCTGCCTTCCGGGCCCTAGGATGGGCGGCAAGCTTCAGGTGCACGGTGGCTACTTAATAGGCCCACTGTTTCTTTCATTTTCTTTTTTTTTTAAGTTTTTTTTTTTGTTGTTGTTTTTGGTTTTGGTTTTTTTGAGAGGTTATTGCTATAGGGTATGTGCACTCACCAGAAAGACAGAGAGAGACAGAAAGTGAGAAATCACCCTCCCCCAGGGGGTGGCCATGCCACAATCCATTCTCCTCTTGGGACTTTGGACATGCACACACACGCAGCTGGTGTGAGGTTCAAGCCGCCAGGTCTGGGACTCCAACTGTGGTTGACCACGTGGAAGTCCAACACCTTAACCATTACGCCACCTGCTGGCCCTAACCTACTATTTCTCTGACCCCTGTTGGGGGAGAACAGAAAAATGTTAACACAACAAAGGAAAATCCCACCTAACTTCTAACTCTGACACTGCAGGATCAGGTTGTCTGGCTCCTTCCTGCCCTTTGGACCTAGATGGGGAGGAGATTTCTGGTGTACACTGGCTTGTTTAATAGGCCTATTACTCTCTCCTACATGGGAGCAGGACGAAAAAAGGTGAGCAGAAGTAGGAAAATTCCCTGTCTTCTAGCTCTGAAACTTCAGTGTCAAGTTGGAGATCTAGGACTGGTTCTATCCTGACTACTGGCCCTGAAACTGGGCAGGGGGCTTTAGCTGTGGAATGGCTATTTAATAGTTCTCTAGTTATCTCTCTTTCTAACTCTAACTCTGGAGGATCAGGTTGGCGGTCTCAGGCTGGCTCAGTCCTGCTTTCCAGGACTTACACTGAACAGAGGGCTTTGGGAAGATAGTGGCTGCGACTGGGCCTGATATTTCTGTCTTTCTAACTCTGAAACTACAGGATCAGGTTGGAGGTCTGGGTCTCGCTCTGCCCTGCCTTCTGTATCCTAAACTGGGCCAGAGCCTTCAGGTCAATCTAAATGTATTTCAAAGAAACCGGCTTCAATTACGACCAAAAAAAAAAAAAAAGTTTTATGGGGCCAGCAGATGGCGTAGCAGTTACTTCACTTGACTCCCACATGGCCGACCGCAGTTTGAGCCCAAGTCTTGGTGGCTTCACCCTTATACCAGGTATGTGTGTGTGCATTCCTGGGGCTTGATTCCCCTCCAGGATACGACACATGGAATTTCTTAAGATGTTGCCCCTGGTGGGAGAAGTCAGAGGACAAGACACCCAGAAGGAGAATTTAACCAACAGAGCATCCCCTAGTCTGAATATTCTCCTGCCAGTGAGCAGTGGATCACATTTGAAGAGGGGCATCGCCCAGTTCAAGAGGATCAGGAAGGGTTCTGGTCCCAACATGAGGAGGGGGAAGACCTAGCACTTGGAATTTTCCCTGTGAGGGGACCTAGTCCTCGGGTAACACCTCTGAGACAGGGGTGTGAAGTCCTGTCACCAGAATGAGAGGGTCAGTGTGGCATGCAGCAGAAAGTTCTGGCAGGAGTGTGGATCCTGCTCAACACAGCTGCCTCCAGTGTCTTCCCAGGTTTCAGCACCAAAATGTCACAGCTCAGAGTAAAATTCAGGAGGTGGTCATCTCAAGAGAAAGAGGAAACTTACTGAAAGGGGGCTCTCCAATATATTAAAATTTATCTTAAGCCTTTTTTTTTACAAAAAAGAAGAATTATTTACTTATCTTTATAATTTCATTTGTTACTAGTTTTTAATTTGATCAGAGAGAGACAGAGAGAGAGAGAGAGAAAGGGAAAGTGAGAAATAAGCCACGAGGTCTGGAACTTAAACCGCAGTTGGCCCTGTAGGAATCCGATGCTTTAAACCCCCAAGCCACCTGTTGGCCCTTATTTAAGTCTTTTAATTGCCACACAGGGTTTTATCACTTAACCTCTCACTGGAGAAGAGTGGAAATGTTCTACATCTTCATTGTGGTAGTGGTAACTTAGGCGTGTATGACTGCCAGAATTCAAGGAGCAACACCTCTCTTCTTTATTTTTATTTTATTTTATTTTTAGAGATTTTTTTGCCCTAGAGCAGGTGCACTTGGCAGAGAGAGAGACAGAAACAGTGAGAGGGAAAGTGAGAAATCACCCCCTGGGGGGGGTGGCCACAGTGCAATCCCTGCTCCTTCATTCTTCTCTTGGTATCACAGGTACTCACACACGCATGGTCAGCATGATTTTGAAACTACTGGGTCTGGGCCTCCAACCATGGTCATCCATGTGGGAGTCCAGTGACATAAACGCTATATCATCTGCTGGCCCCTCTTTGTTAATTTTTATTTCTTTATTTTAAAAAAATTAATACAATTCTATGTTTATTTGTAAAAAATAATATACCACTAAAGTTAATTTGATTTTTAAAATCAAAGATACTGTACCTTTTATAATAAAATTACAGTAAAATACGGACATTTGATAGTTAAACTAGGTATCATTCATGTAAAAATCATGTTATAGTATGAAAAACTTAAGTAGAATATTCATAGTTCACAAAAGTACATATATTTGGTTGAATATTATCATAAATTTACTTAAGATACAGAACAAAATTCACAGTTAGACTTGACATTTAGTACTAAAAGGTTTACACTGGACCCACTGGTATTTGCTAATAAGGTGCAATTGATTCGGACACCCAAGGAGTTGTACTGTGTAACCCAAGGTCTATCAGTTTTACAATGTGTATTATAATCAGTTATTTCTCTGTCACTTTAAATGAAAGAGATGTAGTTGAAAACACCAGTGACCTCTATCCTTAACAGAATAATTAAAATAAGCAACTTTGGGAACCAGCAGTTAGTGTAATGGCTATGTCGCTGGACACCCACGTAGTTGACAGCGGTTCACGTCCCAGACCCGGTGGCTTAAAACTCACGCCGGGCGCGTGTGCGTGCGTGCCCAAGATCCCGAGAGGAGAATGGAGGAGAAGGGATTGCGGTGTGGCCATCCCCCCTGGGGGGTGATTTCTCGCTTTCTGTCTCTATGTCTCTCTCTGTCTGGCGAGCACACGGCCCTATAGAGGAAGAAGAAAAAAAAAACTCTCCAAAAAAAATAAAATAAATAAGCAGCTTTCATTTTCATTTTCATGAATACATAGAAGATAAACCTGTATTTTACAGTGAAAACTTGTAGAAGAAATCAGGCCCTAAAGTATTTTTCCCCTAAGAGAAAAGTTCTGATGTTAAACTTGTTTTAAAAAAAAATAGAAGAGAGAGGTAGTATGCAAATGTATTTTTACTTAAAATGTTGAACCCCTGAACCACTTATAAATGAAACTGAACCTTCTACACACTAACATTATTTTGCCATTCAAGAGTCAATGGCAAGTCTCACAAAGTGTGAAAACTGGAATGCCATTAAAAATAGTGGTATAGGCGGTGGGCCGGGCCTGCGTGGCGGGCCAGGGCTCTGCCTCGCGTGCCCCTGCATGGCGGGCCAGGCCTGCGCGGAGGGCCGGGACTCTGTGCCCCGTGTGCCCCTGAGCGGCGGGCCGGGCCTACATGGCGGGCTGGGGCTCTGCCTCGCGTGCTGCGCAGCCGGGCCTGCGCGGCCCCCGCTGCCTCTCCGGCACTGGGTGTGTCCCGCGCTTGGTGCCGACGTGGGCCGAGCTCGCCGTCCTTCCTTTCTTGGGCTGGGTGGGCGAGCAGAAGGTGGCACTGGATCCCGCGCACATTCGCGTGCTCGGGGCTGGTGTGTGGCCGCCGGGCCTGCGCATGGCCACCGGGCCAGCGCATGACCACCGGGCCTGCGCGTGGACTCTGGGCCTGTACGTGGCTGCCGGGCCTGAGTGTGGCCGCCGGGCCTGCGCGCGGTCCCTGGGCCTGTGCCTGCGCGTGGCTGCCGGGCCTGTGCCTGCACGTGGCCGCCGGGCCTGCGTGTGGCCCCAGGAACTGCGCGTGACCCCTGGGCCTGCATGTGGCCCCCGGGTCTGTGCCTGTGTGTGGCCGCCGGGCCTGCGCCTGCGCGTGGCCGCCGGCCACAGGCAGCAAACTGAAGCCAAAAACTAGGATTAAGAACTTGCAACTACAAGCAACAGAAAGAAACTTTAGCTGTCTTAAACCAACTGAGTAATATATTGTATAGGAGGATTTTCCCTGCCTATGGACAGTGAGAAGATGATGGTTACCAGCCCTGCATTACCTCAGGGAAAAACAAGAACTACTCTACCATTCTTAAGGAAGTCAGATACCCGAGGATGACTCACGCTGCAGATCCCCACAACACCATTCCCGGTAATCACAAGATGGATGCTGTGCCACATCAACTGATAATCACCTCTGCTTTCCAGAACCACTTTCCTGAAACTGTATTCCATGGAGACTCACCTACAATTGGGGAACTGCACGAGACCCACCCTTAATCCAACCCTGAATAGAATCTATGCTCCCTATTGTTAAAAACTATATGAGCTGATCATTGAAAAAAAAAGAAAAAGAAACTGAAAGAACTGGAAGGTATAATAGCAGGGATGGCAACTGCAGATACTAGAGACAGTATGGGAAAGGTAATGGGAATGAGTAATTGAGGGTGGAAGGGAGGGATTCAGGGAACAAACAACACACTTAATAGACACAAAAATGAAAAGTTGTCTGTTGATGATAATGTATATGGTAATATCATTGTCTTGACTAATGTGCACTGTATTCATGCTGGGAAAAACCATGTTGTACACTGTAAAGAGGTGCAATGATTAAATGTAAAAAACAAAAACAAAAACAAAAACAAAACAAAAACAAAAAAAACTGAAAGAACTGGAAGGTATAATAGCAGGGATGGCAACTGCAGACACTAGAGACAGTATGGGAGAGGTAATGGGAATGAGTAATTGAGGGCGGAAGGGAGGAGTTCAGGGAACAAACAACACACTTAATAGACACAAGCCAGGCTATGAAAGAAAGATATTGTATGTATCCACTCAATATATACCAACTATCAGCACTCTATGATAGAGAGCAAAAAACTGGAGGACATAAAAGCAGTGAAGGTACTTAATGAGAATAGGACAGAGTGGAATGGAGGAAGTAAAGAGAAGAGGATAGAGAAAGATAGCAAGTGAACAATAGAGAGGCAAGACGTTAGTGAGAAACAGATATGGCTTATTAATTGTTGATGTTGACATGTATAATATTCTCAACTGGGTTGGTCTGAGAAGTATTTCATGATGGGCAAAGTATTTGTACAAGCAAAACGAGAAATAGTGATTGACTGTTTTAAAAAATAATTAGAATAATAATAATAATGATTGGGGAAAACAGAAAAGATATTGAATGTTGAAGCGGGGAGATTAATGTCTCTGTACTGACTGACATGCATGGCATTCCCTTTTGAAAAAGCAATGTAATACACTGTAAAGTTATATGTAATTCAATGTAATATAAAGAAGAATATGATGATAATAAAATATAAAAAAAAAATGAGACGATGCCCTCTCACAGAAAAAAAAAAAAAAGAAAAAAAAATAGTGGTATAGGGACCAGGCAGTGTAGTGGGGAAGGTGCTGAACTCCCACGTGGTTGACTGTGGTCTTCGTCCTAGACCTGGTGGCTTGAAACTTGTCCTGGGTGATGTGAGCCCCAAATCCTGAGAGGACAATGGAGGAAAAGGGATTGAGGTGTGGTCAGTCCCCCATGGTGGGGAGTGTGAGTTCTCACTTTGTCTCTCTGGAGAGTGCATGCACCCTATAACAAAAATCTCTCTTTGAAAATAAAAAAAAAGACAGTGATATATAAGTAAAAGAACTTAAGTGAATTCAATAGAAAGTACATATTATGTAATCTTGGGCAGTCAGTTGCCTTGTCTTGCATGGCTAAATGAATATGTGCCAGGACCAGCCTCGGCGGGGGTGGGTTGACTCGACGGAGGCGGCGCTGGAAAGGAAGACTAAGGTCTCGGTGCCTTTTCATGCACGTCCTCACAGACACTCCCCAGAGATTGCTCTCTGTAGAGTGACCACTGTTAGGAATCATCGTGCCTTTTTATTGAAAATGTGATACATGCAAGTAAGCGGGAGAGGGGCTACATGTTCTAATTATCAATTCATAAAATTTTAACAATAGAGACCATTCAGGGTTTGATTAAGGGCAGGTCTATTAATCATCGATACAGTTCAACAATTGTTTGATTGATGAAAGCAGGTTTCTGGTAACTTCAAGCAGTGCAGTTTCAGGAAACAATTCCAGCAAGTAGAGTTAATTATCAGCCGATGTTCAGCAGCAGCAGTCTTATGATTACTAAAAGAAAATCTCAAGCATAGACATTAGTTCTTATGGATTTTCATAAAGAATGATACTTATATAATTCTATAGGGATCTAAAACTTAAGGAATCCTAATATATTTGCCTATCCTGAAGGGGTGAAGTTACTGTTCACTTGGTGAGGGCGGGGACAGCCTTTTCAACTGGCAGTAAAGTGACTAATAAGTTAATAAAAAACTTTAGAATGGGTTTATGGTGTTGTGGATTCACTTGTATAGCCCATGGCACCACTGTTGTGCATTTTGTTAGAACATTAGTTACCATGGGACAAGAGTGTCCTGGGCCAGTTTCGGCCTAGTCCTATTGTATGTGAAAAGGTTATTTATATTAAATGTGTCTTGAAGGGCCTTCCAAACGTCAAGATGATTTCTGCATAGATAGAACTTCAGCACACCCTCCATTATGATCGCAGGATGAAGCGCTGTAATTAACAGTAGGTGGTCAGGATAAAGGGGAGTGGTTGGGAGACTTTTGGGAAATCTTACCACACACTCAAGATGTATGAGAGAGCTATGTAATTCTTTTATAGTAGTATATCAGGGAGTCAGAGGGGAGTCACTTCCCAGCAAGGCTACTACATTTCCCAGAGCGGATAGCAAACGGCCTTGCCAACATGCTAATTGACCCAAGCATTGTTCCAAGGTTGGGGGGCGCACAGTAGTGGCCTTGCCAACGTACTGAACCAACCGGAAGTGGAGCTCAAAATCAAAGGGCTCAGATGGGTCCTGGAGCCCCGCTGGGTCGGACTCCTCCAGGGAAGCAGGAAAATACCTCTCCCACAAGGGAAAAGGATAGCTCCTTTTCATCCACACACAGTTCAATGGAAATCATGGAAATGTCTGATAAAGAATTCAGAACATTCACAATGGCAAAGCTAACAGAGATGGAAGAGAAGAGAGACAAGGAACTGCTGAAGAGGAAGGAGAAAGGAGTTGAAGAGTTCCAGGAGGTGAGGAAATTCATGCAAGATCTAAGAGAGGAATTTCACACTTTACAAAAGAATCAGATGGATCTGTTAGAGATGAAGGCTATAATACAAGGAGTCAAAATCTCCCTTGAAAGTATTAAAAACAGACTAGATCATTCAGAAAATAGAATCTCAAATGTAGAAGAGAAAATGACTGGCCTAGAAAAATCCACCATGAAGACTGAGAAAATGGCCCAAAAATTTGAGAATAATATGCGAGAAGTACTAGATACAATTAAACGTCCAAACATCCAGATAATAGGCATCCCAGAGGGTGAAGAGACCCATAAGGGCATTGATAATCTGTTCCACGAAATCCTGCAAGAAAACTTTCCAAACCTGGAGAGGCACTCAAAGATTCAGTCCCAAGAAATACAGAGGACCCCAAATAGAATCAACCAAAGAAGATCTTCTCCAAGACACATTATAGCCAGATTGACCAAAACCACAGACAAAGACAAGATACTAAGACTAGCAAGAAAAAAAAGGCAAGTTACCTACAAAGGGTATCCCATCAGACTAACGGCAGACCTCTCATCGGAAACAATGCGAGCGAGGAGAGAATGGGAAAATATATTCCAAGTATTAAGGGAAAAGCAATTTCAACTGAGAATTCTGTACCCAGCAAGGTTATCGTTAATTTGGGAAGAAAAGACACGAACTTTCCCAGGTAAACAAAACCTGAAAGAATTTACCAGCACCAGACCAGATCTCCAAGAAGTTCTTAAGGGAGTGCTGTGTCAGTAAAATTAAATGCAGACACACAGAAATAAGAGTTCAAAAACTAAGAAAATGGGCAACTTAATTGTAGGGACAATGTCTGGAGTTGACTATTATATCCCAGAATTCAAGTTGGAAGATCGTACCTCAACAGTAACAGAAGAAAGATTAAGTACATGAGTCTGAACTTATGAAACAGCACTCTGTGACTTGATTAAGATATTGCTGCTTTTCTTCTAAGCTTTGTTGTCCGGTTTTAAGGATTTTTATCCTGTCTTGAGCTGTCAATAGATTCATGTACCTACTATTTGAACAAAATACTAACCTGTTTCTAGGCTTCAAGTTTCAAGGAAATATCCTTACCAGTTCAAAACTGCCTTTCTTGAAACCACCAGCTGAACTTGCTATTGAAAGTAGTTAGATTACTTATGATATGGTGTGGTCAACAAAATGTTGGGGGAAAAGGAATTGAAGACAACTGTAGATAGCAGAGATAGTGTAATAAGAGAGTGGAATAGGGCAGAGGGTCAGACATGGGGTAAAAAACATATATATATGAAAGTAGTAATGGAATTTTATGGATGATAACATGCATGATTAAGCCACTACGCAGTTTACTCTAGAGGGGAACCACATTTAGTATGTTGTTATGATGCTCAGGGAATGAATGTAAATTTTAAAAAAATTTCAGAAAAAAAAATCCTAAAACTGTTACAAAAATTTAAAGAAAAAACTGTGTATTTGATGACCACAGTAAGCTATATAGCCCCAGCTAGGTACTATTTTATAGTTGTTCATTCTACTCACTGAGGTTTATGCCTGAAGTCAGACATGGGTTCTTGTGTATGTATATATCAGCTGTGCTTGCTATTGCAAATATTTAGACAAATTTAGTTCATTAGCAAATCAATTAAATGGGGGGGAAAGGCATAGAAAGCAATCATGGATACCAGAGACAATGGGAGGAGGGTGGGACAGGGCAGAGGGTTAGGGATAGGGAATCAAGGATGACAAACAAACAAACAAGCAAACAAACAAACACAAAATATACAAGACATAAGAAATGGAAAATTGTTTGTTGATAACATTTATGTTGATGTGCTTGACTGAGCCAACAGACAGTGTATTTTGGATGAAAATTCATTTGTATACTGTAATGATGTATAGCATATTAATGTTAAAAAAAGAAAAATTAATTAATTAAAAAATACATAAAACAAATAGTAATAATAAAAAAAAGAAAATGTGGGAAGGGGGAGTGGTATGCAATACCAGTTGTCTTTAGATGTTAATTGGCTGAATGTGTAAAGGTACCTGGTGCCATGTAGGTTTATGTAAGTTTTCTCTAATCTTCTTGGGCCAATTCTAATGAACACACGTGGCATCTTTTAACCTGATACTGCTCTGTAGTTTCTGAAACACAGACGCAGCTAGTCTAGTTACATGTTAACGGAATTTATTGTCTTATAAATGACTGTCTATAAAACCGTGTCTTTTACATGTGTCTAAAAGTCACCATATTTGTTCAAATTGGCCTCTCTCTATAGTCAGTTGTTTACTGATAAAACACTTAGTGGTAATGTGAACAAAATACACTGAAGTATTCTGAGTCAAGTGATCTTCATTTAATCAAGACCACTTCTCAACCATGTATAGAGAACATTCTTCAAAACGGAGTCACTTGAATCTTCATGTTTCAATAAGCATACAACACTACAGCTATCCACATGAGCCCTACCATAAAATTGATTAATAAATACCCTTCATAAGCCCAGGGCACTTATGAGCTGCATGGCCCTCCTCATTTCTATTTACAAGCCTCTGCACTCTGTGGGGAGGACACAGCAGCCTTAATCACTACTGCTTCTGAGAGGATGCGATGGAAGGTAATAAACAGCCTTCTAAAGCACAAGTGTTACACTCCACTCCATCGTAGCTGAATACTACACATTTTTCATAAAGTGTAGGCAGTGTTCCTGGAAATTCCATGAAGAAAAACCAATTGTTTTGTATAAAAAGTGCACCACTTCATCCTGTGGGGTAAAACAAAAAACTATTAACCTGGGTGCATTTTTTTTCCGGTCAATTGATTTTTTTTTATACATTATCACAATCTTGTTTATAGTACATTGAATCACATATATCTTTTCAGAGTATTACATTTGTTTTTCCAGAAGGAATATCTAGCATATGAATCAAGACAAAGACATTTCTTGTCCACATCATCTTCATCAAATAGCTTTTCATCATTGTTTCCAGATCATTATTATTATTATCATTATTTTTTAAACATTTAATCACTATATATCATTTTACTTGTAAAAATAATTTGCCCAACATGAAATACTTCTCAGACCAATCCAGTTGAGAATACTATACATGTATTCATCAACAGGTAATAAACCATTTCTGTGTCCTACTAATGCCATGCCCCTCTGTTTGTTCTCTTGCTATCCTTTATACTCTTCCCTTCTCCCACCCCATTCCCCACTGTCTTCATCATCGCTAACTATTTTCACAGCTTTTATGCCTTCCAATATTTCGATTTCTATCATAAAGAGTGGATAGTAGGTATATATTAAGTGGATATGTACAATATCTTTCATATCCTGGCTTGCTTCACTCAGCAATAGAGACTTCATATCCAACCACTTTCTATTAAATGCCAGGATCTTGTTTTTTTATGGCTAAGTAGTATTCCATAGAGTATATGTGCCACACTTTTCCAATCCATTCATCTGTTTGTAGACATTTGGGTTGGTTCCATGTCTTAGCGATCATGAATAAGGCTGCAATAAACATTGATGTGCAAGCACTTTTCCGACTGAGTGTTCTCCTGTCCTTTGGGTAGAAACCTAGAAGTGAGATTGCTGGATCAAATGGTAGTTGTATTTGTAGATCTCTGAGGAACCTCCATATTGTTTTCTGCAGTGGCTGAACCAGTTTACATTCCCACCAACAGTGTAGGAGGGTTCCCTTTTCACCACATCCCTGCCAACATTTATCAGTTTTATAGTTTGGAGTCTTAGATTTAGATCTTTGATACATTTTGAGTTGATTTTTGTTAATGATGAAAGAGGGGGGTTCAGTTTCATCTTTCTGCAGGTGAATACCCAGTTTTTCCACCATTTATTAAAGAGGTTTTCCTTTTCCCAATGGATTGACTGATATCCTCTGTCAAAAATCATTTGGCTGTAAGCTTTGGGGTTCATTTCTGGGGTCTCTATTCTATTCCATTGGTCCACCAGCCTGTTTTTATGCCAATACTATGCTGTTTTGATTATCACAGCTTTATAGTATATTTTGGGGTCAGGGGGTGATATGCCACTCGCTCCACTCTTCTTGCGCAGGATTGCTTTGCCAATACGAGGTCTTTTATGATTCCAGACAAATTCTATGCTTGTCTTTTCTAGATCTGTGAAGAATATCTCTGGTGTTCTGATTGGAATTGCGTTAAATATGTAGATTAATTTAGGTAGAATTGCCATTTTGATTATGCTAATTCACCCAATCCAGGAACATGGGATGTCCTTCCACTTTTTTATGTCCTTTTCAATATCTTTTTAAAGGTTTTCATAGTTTTCTTTGTAAAGGTCTTTGACTTCCTTAGTTAATTTTATCCCTAGGTATCTTATACATTTTGTGACTATGGAAAAAGGGATTCCTTTCTTCAGCTCTACTTCGAAATGCAATAGGTTTTTGGATGTTGATTTTGTATCCTGCCACTTTACCTTAGTCATTTATTACTTTGAGAAGATTTTTCATGGAAATCTTTGGGTCTTCTAAGTATACCACCATGGCATCTACAAATAAAGACAGTTTCAACTCTTCTTTGCCTATTTGAATGCCTTTTATATTGTTCTCTTTTCAGATTCCATTAGCTAAGACTTCCAGCACTATATTAAAAAGCAGTGGAGAAACGGGGCAGCCTTGTCTACTACCAGTTTTCAGTGGAAAAGCTAAAAGCTTTCAGTATAATGTTAGCTATAGGTTTTTCATATACGGCTTTTATTGTGTTGAGAAATGAACCTTCTATACCAATCTTACCGAGAGTATTAATCATGAAAGGATGTTGTATTTTATCAAATGCTTTCTCTGCATCAATGGAAATGATCATGTCGTTTTTATTTTTCTTTCTGTTAATGTGGTGTATTGTATTTATGGTCTTGTGTATGTTGAACCACCCTTGCATTCCTGGAATAAAGCCTACCTGGTCGTGATGAATAATCTTTGTTATATGTCATTGGATACAATCTGCAAGTATCTTGTTGAGAATTTTTGCATCTATATTCATCAGTGATATTGGTCTGTAGTTTTCCTTTTTAGTCATGTCCTTATCTATTTTGGGAATGAGGATGATTGAGGTTTCATAAAATGAATTTGGAGGGTTATCTTCCTTTTGAATCTTTAGAAATAATTTGAGTAGGATAGGGGTTAACTCTTCCTTAAAAGTTTTGTAGAATTCAGAAGTGAAGCCATCTGGACCTGGGCTTTTCTTTGTTGGGAGATTATTTATTACTGATTCAATCTCCTGGCTTGTTATGGGTCTATTCAGGTTTTCTATGTTCTCCTGATTCAGTCTTGGTATTTAAGGCATAACAGAAAAAAAGTATTTTACAAAAGAATTTCATAGTACAGTACTATTTAAATAAGAGGCATAAGGTAATTATGCATTTGTGGGTTATAAACATAATACATTTATTTTTAAAGAATAAACATTTAATATGAATAACATTTTGGGTAAAATAAATATCATGGTAAATGATAACAGCAACACCTGAAGTATATGGATACTAAAATGTTTTTGTAATAGATAGGATGTAGAACGTAAAGCATTCATGAAATGGTTGCAGTATCTTACTACATTTACAATCATTGCACATTGCTGAGCACTTTATTTTAGGGATACCCTTCATCCACCATTCCTAAACCCTAGCACATAAAACAGTTATCCCACACTTGCCCCTGGGCGACATGTACCAATGTGTAATGAAGGTTCAGGATCAGATGTATCTTTTATTTCTCAAATCAATTAAACTGTTTAACTTAATTAATATAAAATGCACTTATACAAGAAATATCAAGAACATTTTATAGGTGATTATAAAAATTAGAACTTCTAATCATTTTCATAACTCTTTGAAGTAATCCAATTCAAAATTAGAATTTGATTCTTATATAGGAAAAATAAGAACATTTAGATTTTTTTTTTTTTTTTTGGAGAGGTTTTCGCTATAGGGCGTGTGCGCTCGCCAGACAGAGAAAGACATAGAAACAGAAAGCGAGAAATCACCCCTCAGGGGGGATGGTCACTCCATAATCCCTTCTCCATTCTCCTCTCGGGATCTTGGGCACGTACGCACATGCGCCCGGCGTGAGTTTTAAGCCACCGGGTCCGGGACGCGAACCTTGGTCGACTACGTGGGAGTCCAGTGACATAGCCATTACGCTAACTGCTGGTTCCCAGAACATTTAGATTTTAAAAAGATATATCCAAGACAAAAACTTTCATTTATCAAAAGTAATCATGGATTTCCCTGATCATTAAATTCTTCCCAGCTATTTTCTTCCTGTAGGTAGACTTAAACGTCACTGTGAGGGGTTAAGCTGATGAATTTTAGATCTATGTATGTATTCTTACAGACTTCAAGAAAAAGGAGAGTACCTGCTCCAACCAGAGAACATTCCATCTCAGTCAATCATATTACATTAAAATGAAAATGACACCAAGGGTCAACAAAATGTTCCATTCATATTTCTGGGCATAATATGAATGTTCAGTACATGTTCTAAGTCACTACAATCTGGGAAAAAATCACGTACACAGCCTTCATATAAAGACCACCCAGGATTCCTTTGCCTATTCCAAGATAAAATTACCCTTCGGACACCGACATAACTGGCAACATTTTTTTTTTATTTTATTATCATCATATTCTTCTTTATATTACATTGAATTACATATAACCCCACAGTGCACTACATTGCTTTTTCAAAAGGGAACGCCATGCATGTCAGTCAGTACAGAGACATCAATCTCCCTGCTTCAACATTCAATATCTTTTCTATGTTTTCCCCAATCATTACCACTGTTATTCCAATTATTCTTCAAAACAGTCAATCGCTATTTCTCGTCTTGCCTGTACAAATACCCTGCCCATCATGAAACACCTCCCAGACGAATCCAGTTGAGAATATTATACATGTCAACATCAACAGTTAATAAGCCACACCTGTTTCTCACTAACATCTTGCCTCTCTATTGTTCACTTGCTATCTTTCTCTATCCTCTTTTCTTTACTTCCTCCATTCCACTCTGTCCTATTCTCATTAAGTACCTTCACTGCTTTTATGTCCTCCAGTTTTTTGCCCTCTATCATAGAGTGCTGATAGTTGGTATATATTGAGTGGATACATACAATATCTTTCTTTCATAGCCTGGCTTGTGTCTATTAAGTGTGTTGTTTGTTCCCTGAACCCCTCCCTTCCGCCCTCAATTACTCATTCCCATTACCTCTCCCATACTGTCTCTAGTGTCTGCAGTTGCCATCCCTGCTATTATACCTTCCGGTTCTTTCAGTTTTTTTTGTTTTTGTTTTTGTTTTGTTTTGTTTTTGTTTTTGTTTTTGTTTTTTACATTTAATCATTGCACCTCTTTACAGTATACAACATGGATTTTCCCAGCATGAATACAGTGCACATTAGTCAAGACAATGATATTACCATATACATTATCATCAACAGACAACTTTTCATTTTTGTGTCTATTAAGTGTGATGTTTGTTCCCTGAATCCCTCCCTTCCACCCTCAATTACTCATTCCCATTACCTCTCCCATTCTGTCTCTAGTATCTGCAGTTGCCATCCCTGCTATTATACCTTCCAGTTCTTTCAGTTTCTTTCTTTTTTTTTTTTTTTTAATGATCAGCTCATATAGTTTTTAACAATAGGGAGCATAGATTCTATTCAGGGTTGGATTAAGGGTGGGTCTCGTGCAGTTCCCCAATTGTAGGTGAGTCTCAATGGAATACAGTTTCAGGAAAGTGGTTCTGGAAAGCAGAGGTGATTATCAGTTGATGTGGCACAGCATCCATCTTGTGATTACCGGGAATGGTGTTGTGGGGATCTGCAGCGTGAGTCATCCTCAGGTATCTGACTTCCTTAAGAATGGTAGAGTAGTTCTTGTTTTTCCCTGAGGTAATGCAGGGCTGGTAACCATCATCTTCTCACTGTCCATAGGCAGGAAAATCCTCCTATACAATATATTACTCAGTTGGTTTAAGACAGCTAAAGTTTCTTTCTGTTGCTTGTAGTTGCAAGTTCTTAATCCTAGTTTTCGGCTTCAGTTTGCTGCCCGTGGCCCCCGGGCAGCCACGTGCAGGCGCAGGTCCGACGGCCACACGCAGGTCCGGCGGCCACCACGCGCGGGGTGGGGCACGGGCAGGCGGGGCGGGGGGACGTGCAGGCCCGGCCCACCGCGCAGGGGCACGTGGGGCGCAGAGCCCCGGCCCGCCGCGCAGGGGCATGCGGGGCGCAGAGCCCCGGCTCGCCGCACCGGCCCGGCCCGCCGCCGCGCGGGGGCACGCGGGGCACAGAACCCCGGCCCGCCAGGCTGGCGGGCCTCCGTGCCACCACGTGGGGGCACACCATAACTGGTAACATTTTGAGAAAAAGAAGACTTTATACTTTTTTGCCCTTTGTACATTTTTAAAGTCTATAAGTTACTAAAAAGTATTCAAATAAGTGTAAGAAAAATATTTATATGAAAAAAAAAACAGCAGTTACATAGGCTAAAGATAGGTGTTCTCTAAATATGAGGTTTTCATGTCAGCAGGGTAATCCATCCTAAGGTTTTATGGTGGCATGGCGTCCTTTAACGGTGACCGCCACTCAGGTTTTTAGCTTCACCATTCTGTCTGGAACTGGCCACCACTACCATGAAGGCATTCGGGGAAAACAATCTCCACGACAGCATTTGCTGATCTCTGCCCATCGCCTTGACCTAAGTGAAGCATGGCCATCTCTGCCATCTTCCTGCACAAATACACTACTTTGCTCAAAAGTTTCTCAACAGAAATGTTTGTCTTGGAACAACTCTGGCTGTAGTAACGGCCACTTTTCATGTCTTCAAACAAATTCTACAATTACAGCCTTGTCAAATGGACTGAAATGGTACCAACAGTCACAGGTACAGTATAACACACGTCCCTTGTTCCCCCTAACAAGACAAAATACATGCACATAGGGTGGCCCAAATTCTAAAAAGTTTTTAAAACGTTTTCAATCAGGAAAAGTGTTAGCAAACCAAATGTCTTTTACGAGGGTATTATTTTCTCAGAAGATCTGAGACATTCATTGATAAAATGCACATTCAATATAAATAAGAAAATAACTTGAAGAATATATTTTAAAAAATTTCTGAAGGGGACCAATCAGAACTCAAATAAAATCTATGAATAAAAAACATATGCTTACATTATAGTGTACAATTATGAGTTAAATGTCTTTAAATTTATAAAGAAACTGAAATATAGTACTGCAAAGATTATTCAAAGAATATTTTTCAAACGTATGGACAGTAATAAAAACACACACATAAAAGCATTGGACAATGTGCATCTTTAAAAATTATTATCACACCAGCCAAAGAAATCTTTAACCACTTTTTAATTGCATTCATTTATACCATCTTAATGCACAAAGAATACCAAAGATACTGAAACAAAACAAAAAAAATCTCTTCATTATCTGACTCACATTTTGTCCCCAGATCTTTTCACATTTAATAGATGCATTTTGAATGTATAAGCTTAGAATTTTCAATATTTCTGTTTATCTAAATCTACAGTAAGAATATTTGAAAGCTACAGTTCTAACACTAAAACACATAACTTCAAACTTAAAAATAAAATAATCACAGAAGTTTACAACTGCATTCATCTCATTGTCCATAAATGACTGAAAAACAAACAAGTCATGTGTTCAGAGACTTCTTGATGCAGGTCTACCTATCTGGACATGTGCCAGGCTGCCCCTTAGCTACTTGGCATGGATGTTCTATCTGAACCCAATTTTCCAGCAAGAAACTCCATATAGTTCTAAAAAGTATTGCCATTAAAACCCACCATGTCTCATTTATTTTCCTAACATGCAATTTGATTATTCCAAGTCATTTGGGGTTTGCAATAAGATTCTTTAGATTGGTAAAAAATGAAGCGTCTATGAAAAACTGGTTAAGGACTCAAAGCACATTAGCTCTGAAATAGCCATCTTAACACCCAGACGAAAACAGGGAGGTATGATTTGCACAGAAATACTTTACATTATTTTGGTTACATTCTTCATGATGGTGCATGCACCTAGCTGCTTGCAGTGCACGTGTGCATCCTCTTCACCTCGTCATAGATGCGAGTGACGTCTGGTCGCTTCTATGGATCTGGGTTGATGCACACGTTACGTAACTGTCGTAGTTCCTCGGAATAGCGATGTGAAGGAAGAGGCAGGTAGTCACACTGTTCTATCTTCTTACACAGAGAGCATGGATTCCTCTTGTGGCGGCAGAAAGGACTCTTATGATACATTTTTCTCATGCCTATTCCACGCCATTGATTCAGAGGTACATGTGCTTTAAAATGGTCAGATTTACAAGCCCTTGCACATTCTCCCTAAGAAAATGTTCCAACACTGGTTTTGTAGTGGGATATTTAGTGAGAGAGACAGGACACAGAGGTTTTTAGCAGGAAGACAACAGTTTCTTCCTGCCGCACTAGCTCAGCAGATTCACACCCAAAGGCTGAACCCTGAATCTCTTGGGGGCTCTTCCTTATCTTCATCCTAGTCTCTGTCTCCCTTAGGTAGTTGTACTGACTGGGTAACTGGTGCAGTAAGGCTGCGGCAGAATCACGCAGGTACGCACTGGGCTGCTGGGCTGTTATGTGGGTGTCCATGGAGCTACAGACTTGCTGCATGGACAGGGCTACAAGGAACCATACACCTGTGCTTGAATTGTAAGCCTGTCTGTCACCTCATCTTTATTTGGTCTGGAAATCCCCCACTCCACCCCAGCTTCGTAATGTTATGATCCTTCCCTCTTCAAAGAGTTTTGGATCTGGAACTTGTGCTTCAAATCTGGATTTGTGCCATTTTGTGAGGGTGCTAGGCTCACTCAGTCGAGAGGAATGAAACTGTCCTGCCCAGACTTGAAACTGACTTCTGTCTGTGTTAATGACTCCAAGTTCTCGGTGTTGGGAACAGCTGCTGGGAATCTCTGTAACACTAGATTGTTTTAATAACAATGTCCTCTTCATCGCTGTCTTCACGGTCTGGCTCATAGCTTGATTTCATCTGATGTGGATATCGCAGAGGGCTACTATCCGTCAGCTGGCTGGAGGGCAGTACCACTGTTCCTCAGGACATTTTCCTCTGGTTTGCTGACCTCACAGTTACCATGAGGTTGAGGCTGTTTGTGATCATCAGGCCCGTCATCTGATGGCCTCTGCCCTGAAACTTCTGTGCTGCTAACTTCTAAAACTTCATCATTAACAGCCAACAGCACTGTGCTCTGAGCCAGGCCTCCTGGGACCAGCCCGGATATAGAGATCCCTGGGACCTTAGGGGAGCCATGCGGTGTTACCCGGACCCTGGAGCCACCAGGGACATAACATCCCAGGGGTGTCTCAGTGCCCTGTTTGTAAAGACGAACCCTATAGCACATTTCTGGAAGAACATTACGTCTATAATATCACAGGTCTGAAGTCTTGTGCCATATAATTACTATATGTGGCTTTTTTCTACTGTCAGGAGGCACTATGTTGGTTAAAACATCCCTCTTACTAGCCTGTCTGTACAAAAGTTACTGCAATCTGCTCCTTCCTTCTTTTGTATAGAAATCCTAAGCAGTGGATTCTCCACTGAAATTCTGTGGTAATTATTGTTGTTATTTATAGGCAGTAATGAGATAGAACTAAGATTTCTGGCTAGGTAGATAGGGTTAGGAGTAACATGAAAGGAGTCATATGAAAGAGTCATATGGAGGGTATGAGACAAGATGGAGTCACTATAGCCAAACCTTTACTACAAACCACTTGCTGCTCTCACTGGGCATCTGCTACAGCTCTCCCTACTTGCTGACACAGACAGCAATTGCAGCCTGCCTGAGATAACGAGGCTGAAGCTGGCACTTTCCATACTGTGGCTGTATTCCCACCAGGAGTGTGGTCTCTCCTGGTCTGGAGAACAGGAGAGGACAGGACCTGGGAAATACACTCTTTTTCATATGTTTCAAAATTTAGAACTACTTGCTGACTAGCTAGAAATAGACAAATTAACTGTAGTCCTGAAAACACTGTCCAACTCGAGAACAATGATTAGTCTAAAACTCCCCGGCAGCACAAAACATCCGTACTGGCATCTCTTAAGAAGTAATTTTTTTTTTCCCAGAAGTGTTTTCCCCCACCTTCTTAAACAAAAATAGTTTACTCAAGTTTTTTTTTCTTTTTTTCTTCTTCTTCTTTTTTTTTTTTTTTTTGTTTGTTTGTTTGTTTGTCAGGGCCTTAAAAAATGCGCGATTGTTACCTCTAGTGGGGAACCCATTGGGACACCCATTGCGTTTAGGTGGGAGCTTTGACTCTTTCCTATTAAACTCTGCTTTGTATCTCTTCTCTGTGTCTGAGTCTCTAATTCTTTTTTAAAAGGCATATTTATTTATTTAATTCCATTTGTTATTATTATTTTTCAATTTGACCAGAGAGAGCAGAGAGAGAGAAAGGGAAAGCGGGAAAGTAAGTTGCCAGGTCTGGGACTCGAACTAAGGTCAGCTGCGTGGAAATGCAGCACCTTGCCTTTAACCACCATGTCACCTGCTCACTACCTGAGTCTCTTAGAGAGCATAAGACAAACAGCCTGCCCTGGGAGGTCTGGCACTGGTTGGGCCTGATCACCCGGGCACCAGTAAGTCTCCGTGGATGTCTGCATAGTCCATTAAAATGTCAACATTGGATATTTTTTAAAGAGATTTTTACTATAGGGCACGTGTACTTGCAGGAGCAACAGAGCCAGAAAGAAGTCACTGGTGGTGGGGGTGTGTGGCCACATCGTTATCCCTTCCCCTCCATTCTCCTCTCAGGATTTTGGGCACACACGCATTGCGCAGGCATAAATTTTAAGCCCTGGGTCCCACCGTCCGGTCATCGCGGGATTCCAGCAAAGTCACTCTGCCATCTGCTGACCCCAGCATTGGGTGTCTTATGGACGTGCTGCAGTAATCCATAAAGCTCCCCCACATTTTCCAAGTTTTGATCTTTACAGAAAACTGAGGAAATTCCGCTCTAAACTTGCTCTTCACTCCCTCGGCGCCCAACTACCGCTGGCTGCCCGCCCGGTGCAGGTGCAGGGGGCTGCGGTTCACGCTGAGCGCCGGCCGCCCCTCCGGAGCGCGGGGAGCGAGTGCGCCGCGGGCGGGCTCCGAACACTGCCGCTGCCCGGCCGCCTCAAGGCACCGGCAGAGTGGACCGCCCCGGCTCGGACCGAAGCAGTGGGCGTTGGACCTTCTGGGCCCAGCTGGAGTCCGGACTGGGCGGACAAGCGGGGACGCCTCTCTCTCCCACCGCCAGAGCACCAGGGCGGCGGCGAGAGGGGAGGAAGCCGGGGCGGGGCAGCGACAGGCCCCAGGACCTGGGCTTTCCCGGACACTTCCCTCTCTGTCCCTGCCCTCCCGCCACGGAACCCGGGTATCTTTCAACTCATACATTTTGTTTTATGTCATTTATGCCTCAGTAAAGGAAGTTTTGAAGATATTAGCCTTCTTTTATTTTTTGTTCTTTGATTAGGAAAAACAGAACAAAAGCTTTGTCTCTTGTCTCATGAGGGATCCCCTGAAGCATCTGGAGGGGAGTCTGGGTTCTGCAGCTCACTCTCATGAGGTCTGCAATTATGACCAGAGCTATATTTATACATCCAGAGGTAAAACTGAAATAAATAGGTGTGGTAAAATGTTAGCAAAAGAGTAAACGCAGGAACATATGAAAATAAAAGGAATAATAAATTATGTGTACTTTCTTCAGTTATGAACACAAACAAAACCAGGTTAGTCCTGACCCTGTCTCTGCCTCTAAAATCACAGTTGTTTGCAGATATCGTTGCAGAGTTACAGGGAGCCACACACATTGTAGTCATCCCTACCGTGACGTTATCGTAGTTATTAGACTTGTTCCCAAATCTCACTACTTCATGTGTTAAGAAGGAAACAAGTTTGGGGCCAGCAGGTGGCATGGTGGTTAAGGTGCTAGACTCCCACATGGGCAGCCTCAGAGTCCCAGACCTGGCCGCTAGCTTTCTCACTTTCCCCTTCTTCTGTGCCCTCTCTCTGTCTCTTTGGTCAAACGTAAAAATAAATAATTATATCAAGGTTAAGCAAAGAAATGATTTTTAAAAAGTAAGAAATGCAGGTAACCTTCAAATATGCTTTCATAGTCTGGATCACTTATTTGCGTTTTGATGACAGTCACCTCTGGAATCCAAAATCATTTGTATTTTATTTATTCATTTAGTTTTTAAAACTTTGCTAGCAGCCACATGCACTTGCTGGAGAGGGAGAGAAGGAAAGTGCTAAAGCACTCTCCCCACCACGGGGAACAGTCACGATGCAGTCCTTCCTCCTCCGTTTTTCCTTTAGGATTTTTGGCACACGTGTGCAAGCTCAGGGGCTGTTTTTTTTTTGTTTTTTTTTTTTTTTTTGAGCCAAGGGGTCCAGGTCTGGAACGCCCAATAGGCCACGTGGGATCTAGGTGCCCATTATTTCACTATTAATATCAGAATGGAGCTCCAATTTCTAAAAGAAAATAACATAGATAGGCACGTAAAGTTTTTCTTAATACTTGCTCTTGAGTTCGATCAGTATCCGGAGCGGAGAGCAGACCCCAGAGAGCCCTGAGCAGCCCCACTGCCTCCGTAGGCCTAGTTACCATCACACCCAGGAAGGAGCCACAGCTGGTGCAGCTGGCCCCAGTCACCACCACAGTAACCAGGAGCAGCGAGGCGGAGACCCAGCAGCCACTGTCCGCCCCAGCCCCCTGGGCTGCTTAAACCAAGCCCCACCCTCAGGGCTGCTGAAACCAAGCCTGGCACCATGGGCAGCGGAGAAGGGAGCAGCAGCCCGGTGGCTTCATGTCAGTGGCACCTGCAGTCGGGGGTCAAGAAGATCATCACAAGGCAGGTTTTGGGAACAGTAAAATGGTTCAAGGTAAGAAACGGATATGGTTTCAGCAACAGGAATGACAACAAGGACGGAAGATGTATGTGTGCACCAGACTGCCATAAAGAAGAATAACCCCAGGAAGTGCCTTCGCAGGGTAGGGGATGGAGAGACTGTGGAGTTTGATGTTGGAGAACAGCGTGCAGAGGCAGCAAATGTTACAGGCCCTGGGGGAGTTCCAGTTCAAGGCAGTGAACGTGCAGCACACCGTAAGCATTATAGATGCTATCCGCTATCCACGTCCTAGGCGTCCTCCACGCAATTACCAGCCAAATTACCAGAACAGCGAGAGTGGGGAAAAGAACGAGGGATCTGAGAGAGCTCCTGAAGGCGGGGCTGACAACCCGGCCCTACCGCAGTCGAAGGTTCCCCCCTTACTACAAGGGGAGACCCTGTGGACGGCCACCACAGTATTCCCACCCTCCTGTACAGGGAGAAGTGACGGAGGGTGCTGAAACCAGGGTGCAGGAGGACAAGGTAGACCGGGCAGGCAGAATATGCATCAGGTGATAGAGCACGATTTCGCAGGGGCCCTCCTCGCCAAAGACAGCCCATAGAGGACAGCAATGAAGAGGATAAGGAAAATCAAGGAGATGAGACCCAAGGGGAGCAGTCATCTCAGAGTAGGTACCAATGCAACTTCAGCTACCCACACAGACGCCAGGTGAACCCTAAACCACAAGACGGCAAGGAGACAAAAGCAGCCGATCCACCCGCTGAGAATCTGTCCCCTCCCTGCTGAGCAGGGTGGGGCTGAGTAAATGCCTGCTTATGGCCTCTCGATCATCCCAGTTAGTCATCCTACAAAAGTGAAAATGAAATTCCAGCAATAAGAAATGAACAAAAACCTTCCAGTGCTCGCTTTTTGCCTGTTGACCAGATACTAGAACTATCTGCATTATCTATGCAGCACGGAGTTTTTATTTGCACCTAAAGATGTCTCTTTTTGGTAAGGACAAACGTGGTTTTGTGTGTGTGTGTGTGTGTGTGTGTGAGAGAGAGAGAGAGAGAGAGAGAGAGATTAGGAGCTATTATAGTATAACACAGTTGAATGATCCCCCCACACACACAACCCATCACCCAGGATAATTTATAGTTGTTAACAGTGAGGTTGACAAAGTATTACTGATTTAAAACAAAAATTAAGATTATCTAAGGAAAAAAAACCCCAGAAAATTATTTGGTGTGGCCATCTTTACATGCTTATGTCTCCTACAAAAAGCTAAATATTCTAGCAGTGGTGTAATGAAAAGCTACATCTTACTGTTGGGAACCAGCAGTTAGCGTAATGGCTATGTCGCTGGACTCCCACGTTGTCGACCGCGGTTCTCTTCCCAGACCCAGTGGCTTAAAAATGGCTATGTCGTTGGACTCCCACTTAGTGGACCGCGGTTCACATCGCGGACCCTGTGGCTTAAAACTCACGCCAGGCTAGCACAGATCCTGATTCTATGTGGCCAAATCCTGGTTCTTCGTGAATAGATGGATTCACAACACATGAAGGAATTCTAGGAAGTGCTTCGGGAATTTAGTTTTTAAAGTCTTCTAAGTAATCGAGACACTCAAGTTATGTGTTCACTGAGCGCTGAGAAAGGTGTCCGAGAGCTGTCACTTCTCAGGCAATCTCTGAAACTGTTGGAGACGAGTGACAGTCAGATCCCAAAGGGGTCCTCAGTTTCCAGCATCATGGGCTTAAGTTTTTCCTTGGATAGTCAAGAAATATCATAGACCTAAAAAACACTGAACTATGCTCCTTTAAGACTGCTTGGGTTTTGCCTATTTTAAAATCAATATATTTGGGGAATTGGTGGGTTTCATATTTACCGGAATTGCATGTAACCTTTGCTCTGTGTGAGAGTCTACAGATTAAACATTCTTTCCAATACGTCATTGTTTTCTTCTCCTTCCCCTACTCCTCCTTCTTCTTGCCCAAGAGTATGTTTGCTTTGCAGAGAGACAGTGAGAGGGAAAATGAAAAATCATCCCCACTCCCCAGAGAGGGTGGCCATCTGGCAATCCCTTCTCTATTCTCCTCCAGGGAGTTTGGGCATCCACACACACATGCCTGGCAGAGTTTTAAGCCACCAGGTTTGGGACTTAGACTGTGGTTGGTACATGGGAGTCCAGCATCTTAAACACTACACCTCCTGCTGGCCCTCCAATATGTCTTTTTATAAAATATCTTATTATAGGAGTTGGCAGGTGGCATGGTGGTTAAGGGTGCTGGACTCCCACATGGCTGACCACAGTTTGAGTCCCGGACCTGGTGACTTGCTTTCTCACTTTCCCCCTCTCTTTCTCTCTTGCTCTGTCCCTCTCTGCTCAAATCAAAATAAATTTTAAAAAAATAAAATAAAGTTAAATAAAATAATTCTTTAAAAATATCTCATCATAGGGACCAGCAGTTGGCGTAATGGCTATGTTGCTGGACTCCCATGTAGTCGACTGCGGTTCGAGTCTCAGACCCAGTGGCTTAAACTCACACCAGGCACATGTGGTGGGAGTCCAGTGCGTTAACCACCACAGCACCTGCTGGCCACTCAAACCACATTATATATTTTTTCTTTTTCTTTTTTGAGAAGTTTTTGCTATTGGGCATGTGCGCTCACCAGAAAGACAGAGAGACAGAAAGTGAGAAATCACCCTCCAGGGGTGATGGCTATGCCACAATCCCTTCTCCTCCATTCTCCTCTCAGGATCTCAGACACACATGCACATGCACCCAGCGTGAGTTTAAGGCACCAGGTTGGGACTGGAACCACAGTTGACTACATGGGAGTCCAGCGACGTAGCCATTATGCTAACTGCTGGTCCCACACCACATTAATTTTAATACAGACTTTTGCTGCAACATTATTCCTGGATTTTCAAAATTCAGCCAACATGGATACCTCTGCTGCTCAGTTTCGGCCTTCATAGCTGCTTCCTCTCTCGGAGGAGCTTCCTTTTCCAAGTTCAAACTTGTTAAAGAGTCGTTTCTTCTGGCAGCCTTCTTACCCTCCATGACCCTGAAAATGCAACCTGCCACTGGGACAGTCATTACATGGCTGACCTTCACCGGAGCTTGCTCTTTACAGCCTCAAACATCCCAAACGTGATAGTCTCTGGGATTTCATGTTCTTTTTTGAAACGGCCCGACCAGATCAATATCTTCTCCCAATTTGTAGGTTTGCGTATTAGAACTCTGTGGCTCTATGCATGCATGGGATGGCCCTTTGGGATTTTCCTGTAGTTTGGGTGCAAAATCCACTCACTGTCTACAAAATTAGAGTTTCTGGTAGTCCTTAGAGATAAGGAAGCAACTCTTTCACATAGCCTAAAACAACTTCCCACCTGGCGCAAGCCCTGGAGGCTCCCAAGGCCGCCTATTACACTGACCAGCAGGACACCGCAAGGGAAGAGCGAGAGCTGTGCTCAATGTCACCGAGAACCAGAGTGCACCCGTTTCTTTTTTATTTTAATGTTTAAATTTATTTATTTACATTCATTCACTGTACATCATTACAGCATACAAAATGGGATTTTCCATTCAGAACACACTCTATATTGGCTCAATCAAGCACATCAACATATGTGTTATCATCAACAAATAACTTTCCATTTCTTGTTTCCTGTATGTTTTGCTTTTTTTTTTCCCCATCCTTGATTCCCTATCTCTCACTCTCTGCCATCTCCCTCCCGCCTCCCACACTGTCTATGGTATCCATGGTTGTTTTCTATGCCTTTCCCCCCAACATTTTATTGATTTGCTAAAGATCTTTATTAATCTAAATATTATGAATAAGAGGCACAACTGATATATACATACCCATGAACACAAGTCTGACTTTAGGCATAAACGTCAGTGAGTAGAATGAACATACTATAAAGTAGCACCTAGCTGGGGCTATATAGCTTACTGCAGGCATCAAATAGGTGTTTTTAATGCTTTTTTTAAATTAAAAAAAATAGTTTTAGGGTTTTTTTTCTGAAACTTTTTTTAAGCTTAATTAATTTGTATTCATTCTCTAAGCATTGTCACAACATACAAAATGTGATTTCCCACCCAGAATATACTGCATAGTGGCTTAATCATGTATGCTATAGTCAATAATTTTCCATTTCTAGTTTCATATATACATGTATATATATATATATATATATATATATATATATATATATATATATATTTTAAACCCCTTTCTGACCCTCTGCCCTTTCCCACCCTCTTCTCACACTATCTCTGGTGTCTACTGTTGTCTTCCATTCCTTTCCCCCACATTGTATTTTTCCCCCAACATTGTATTGATCACACAATTTCTTAAATAAACTAACTACTTTCAATAGCAAATTCAGCTGGTAATTTCAAGAAAAGCAGTTTTAACTTAAATCAAAGAAATACTAAGGAACTTGGCTTAAAACTTAAAGCCAGGAAACAGGTTAGGATTCTGTTCAAATGGTAGGTGCATGAACCTATCAACAGCTCGACAGGACACAAATCCTTAAAACCGGACAACAGGTACCAGCAATTAGCTTAATGGCTATGTTGCTAGACTCCCATGTAGTCGACCACGGTTTAAGTCCCGGACCCGGACCTGGTGGGTTAAACTCACTCCTGGCTCCTGTGTGTGGGTGCCCAAGATCCCTAGAGGAGAAGGGATTGCAGAGTGGCCATCCCCCCCGGGGCCTGATTTCTCACTTTCTATCTCTCTGTCTCTCTCTTTCTGGCGAGCGAGCACACGTGCCCTATAGCAAAAACCTCTCCAAAAAAATAAAATAAAATAAAAAACGGGCCAACAAAGCCTACAAGAAAATCGGCAATATTTTAGTCAAAAGTCATAGAATTCTATTCCCGATTAAATTCTGGGATATAATATTCAACTCCGGTGCTCCGGTTTCTAAGCTATTATTAGTAAGGGGAAGTTTGTCCGCAGGCTGTGGTCGGGAACATCACACAACTGGCGCAGCCCCGCCCTCTGCTCAGGTCCCAGCTGAAGTCCCCGCCCTCCCTTTCCCTCGGGTGTCAGCCCTCATTGCGGAGGACCTCGGTGGAGAGAGTGCTGTGGTTGCCTGGCGGCTGCAAGGGAGCAAAAATGGGGGCCGGGCTGGTGCGCTCCGTCGGGCTGTTCTTGCTCACAGCTGTGTCTTTTGCAGGGGAGTCCTCCCCGGGTGAGTGCGATCCGCGGTCGGCAAGAGCGGGCGCCCCGGGGCGGCTCCAGGGGACGGGTGGGGTTCGCGAGTGTCCCGCGGAGTGTGTCCCTGGCGGGGGGGGGGGTGGCGGGGGTGGCTGTGGGCTCAGGTGAGGGGTGAGGGTGACGGCAACTGCGGGGACACCTCAACAGAATCGTCCCTCCGTTTCAGCCCCTCACCCCATCCTCCCAGCCACCCCTTCCTCCTGCCACGTCGGGTCTCCCTGAGGTCAGACGCGGTGCACTAGCGGGGGCGAGCTGGGCAGGGGAGAGTGCCCAGCTGGCGGCCCAGCCTTAACCGGCTTTTCCAGTCCTTTTCATTCCCCTCGGGTCCCCTCGCCCACCACCTGCACATTTTCTGGCCCCGTGGCTTTATACCTTGTTCTTCCCTCGTCTTCCTGTCTTCCTTTTTTGAGGGGGAGGGCATCTCTGCCCTTCTGACACCCTGAGCTCAGGGGTGCCTGTCGGTGGTCCCTCTGGAGGACCTCCAAGGGCCCTTCGAGGGCTGCGCCCAGGGACACCTCCTGCCGGTGTGTGGGGATCCCTAAGGGCCAAGCCCAGTCCTCTCGGGGCAGCAGCGCGGTCTCAGGTCAACCCTGGGCCCTCAGTACGTGGAGTGAGCGGCCTGCCTGTCCCTGACCCTGATGGAGGGCTGGCGAGAGCTCGGGCCGATCCTGACTCGCACTGGGGGGGCTAGAGTAGGAAGTAGGAAGGCTTGGCCTGGAAGTTCCCCTGACTTCTCTCATCTCCCCCTGAGCCTCCCCTGGGCCTCCTGCCCTGCACCTCCACCCTAAATGAACATTACTGGCTCAGTGTGTCCCCCTCCCACGCGGGGCTCTCTCCTGGCTGCCCCCAGCCCACCTCACAGCCACCTCAGTCCTGGGCCCTCCCCTCTTTGCCCTCCCCTCCTGTCTACACTTCTCTGATCCACTCCTAGGGTGTGCTCACCCCCATCCCCTCCCTGTCCCACCCAGGTCCCTGCCTCCCCCTGTGTGTCTAGAAAGAGCCCTCCACCGGGGTACCCCATGTCACCCCCCCAGCTTTCCCTCACCCTAACTTTCTCATAGTGCCTTTGTCAGAGTCCCGTCTCTGTCCCCACTCCCCTCCAGCCCTCCATAAGGGGGGGCCTTAGTACTGCTGACAACAGAGCAGGCACCTCTTCCCTCTCCAGGGAGGCTCCTGCTCTTGGTCCTGCCTCACCAGCCCCTTCCCCTCCTCACCCTCAGCCCTGCCCTGCTGCAGGGCCCTCTGTGACCCTCAGGTGGGGCTCCACCCCTCCTGGTCCCTCTGCCCCTCCCCCCATGGCACCTGGCCCTGCTGCACCCCTGCCCACCTGCACTGGTTCCTTCCTGAGCTCTCACTCTCACAGGTCTCCCCTGTCTTCACCTGGAGCACTCCTCCTCTCCTGTCCTCAGGGTACCCCAGGGTCTCCCAGGCCACCCCTGCCCCTCGCTCACCCCACCCCTCAGTCCTTGCCCTGGACAGTAATCTCTTGGCCTTCCCATCTCCCATCTGTCCAGACCCAGAAAAGGCTCTGGGTCCACCCGTTCCTTCAGCCTCACCCTCCTCTCCAGGTTCCGGACCTCAGTGCTCTCACCCCCTGCTCCCTGCGTGTCCCCCTAGGCAGGCCCTGCTCTTCCCTGCCAGTCACCGGTCACCATCCCCAGCTCCCTTTCCTCCGGGGCTGCTTTCTGACCCTTCCCTCTCCCCCAGCCCTGCTGCCCTCTGCAGGCCCTTCCCAGCCGCGACTCCCATCTGCCTGCTCTGTCCTCTCCGCCGGCACCCCCCGCCCCCCCATTCTACATTATCCCACTACACGGGGCTGACGCTTGTCATTGCTGTGTAATTTTGGTCAAATACGCAGAACATACATGTTCCCATTTTGGTCAAATACACAGAACATACATGTTCCCATCTTACCCAGGTCGTACATTCACACGTTTATGCCACTGGGAACTGCGCCCACCAAACAGCAAGTCCCCGTTCCTCCGTCCTCCATGCCCGGTCACCAGCGTCCCACCTCCTGTCTCTGTGCACTTGTCTACCCCCCCATCTGAGAGACGGGGGGTCTCTCACTGCTCCTGCGTGTTTTCTGCGTGTTCGCGCCTCACAGTGTTCTCAAGGCTCCTTCCTGAGGCGGGCGGCACGTGCCAGAAGTCTCTCTCAGGCGATGAATAGCATGTACGCCATGTCCACGCACATTTCAGTGTCCGCTTCTCAGTGAGGGACACGGGCATGGCTGTGGTTGGCTGCCGTGCCAGTGCCGGGAGTGTGGGTGTGCAGACCCCTCTCACCCCACCCCCAGTTCTTTGGGGCGTTCACCCAGAAGAATAGCCACACCCAGGTCATTCTGTGCTCAAGTTTTGGAGGAACCCCCATACCGTCCTCTATGGTGGCTGTCATAGTTTCCCACAGTGGGAACCAGGGCTTCGGTGTCTCTGTCCTTGGAAGGTTACTCCTGGAGTTTCTTTTTTTTTTTTGAGAGGTTTTTGCTATAGGGCGCATGCGCTCGCCAGACAGACAGAGAGAGACAGAGAGACAGAAAGCGAGAAATCACCCCCCAGGGGGGATGGCCACGCCGCAATCCCTTCTCCTCCATTCTCCTCTCGGGATCTTGGGCACGCACGCACACGCGCCCGGTGTGAGTTTAAGCCACCGGGTCCGGGACGCGAACCGCGGTCGACTGCGTGGGAGTCCAGTGACATACCATTACGCTAACTGCTGGTCTCAACTTCTGGAGTTTCTATATATTTCTTTTTACATAATGGCCATCCTGAGGATGTGAAGTGGTATTGCGCTGGGGTTTTGATTTAATTTCCCTAATGACTCCTGATATGGAGCCTGTCTCCATGTGTGCATTAGCCTTGTGTGTGTATCTAATTATACACACACACACACACACACATATATACACATGTATAATTATATGTGTGTGTGTATGTATGTATGTGTGTGTGTGTATATATATATATATATGTATGTGTGTGTGTATATATATATATATATATATATATATAATTGGCTAGTCAAGACCTGTGCTCATTTTTAAATGGTTAAATGCTTTGTTGTTTTGAATTGCAGACATTTAAAAATATTACAGAAATTAATTCCCTATCAGAAGTTTGATTAGCAAATATTTCCTGCCATTCTGTGGTTACCTGTTCACTATCTGGGTGGTGTTTTTTGATGTAAAACTGTTTCTAATTTTTTAAGTTTCTTTCTTTCCTCCCTGAGCAAGAGAGAGAGGCAGAGACAGACAGAGACAGGGAGAAAGTAAAAGAGACAGCACCCCAACAGGCTCTCGATGCCATGATCCACCCCCGCCACCAGCCAGTCCCTGACCACGGGCTAGCGTGTGCCGGCTGAGCTCAGGCAGGTCTCCGGACTTGACCCTGGAATCTCCCATGTGAGATTGTCTTGGAGAGTCTGGCTTCTATTTGTAAATTAGATGGATTTAATTTTTCATTTTTTCTTTGTTTTCTGTGCTTTTTTGTGTTAATTAAAACATTGTCAAATTGTCATGAAAATGATCACCAATGTTTTTTAAAGGTTTTTATTAGTTTTAGTTGTTAAGTTTTAGAATTTGACCCATTTTTAGATAACTACATATTTTTCTTTATTCATGATATAGCTTGTGTGTGCAGGAGAGGGAGATGGAAGATGAGAGAGAGAGATCGAGATCGATATGTGTATCCTCCGCAGGGTCTAGTCACACTGTACCCCATCTCTCCAGCCCTCCCTCAGCTCCAGGCCTCACTCGGGTCCTGGAGTGTTTCAGGTTTTCTAGGGCTGAGATTTGAACCCTGGTTGCCATGTGGGATCTGGCATCTGTTAAGTAGCCTATTACCACCGCACCACGGAGCCGGCCCCTGTGTTAACTTTTTCTGTGCTGCAAGATAAGGGTCCAACTTACTTTACTTTTGTTCAGTGTGAATCTACACTGTTCTCAGAACCATTTGCACAATTTATTTGAATTTCAATTGCCTAAGGATGCATGTGCTCATGACAGTGGAGGATGTGTGAGTGTGTGTGCGTGCGTGTGTGTAATGAAACCCCGAAAGGGTGTGGCCATGTTGCAATTCCTTCTCCTCTATTTCTCTATCCTGTCAGGATTTGGGGCTCACAAACACAAGGGCTGGCATGTTTCTTAAGCTGTCAGTACTGGGACTTGAACCACGGTTAGTGGTTTTGGGCTCCCTTAACTGTCCCGACCCGTGGGACAGTCGAACTGGTTCCCTGGGGGAGGGAGTGAGAGATGGGACAAACACACGCACACACAATACAAGGTGCTGATCAAGTCTTCTTCTTCTTCCGTTTATTGAGGAAAAATGGCGAGTTATATACAGGCTGGTGAGCACCGATTGGTTGCCCGAAATGCAAATAAGAGAGAACAGCATGAACCAATCATTGGTGTGGGTGGATCTCTCCCGTTGCCTATAAACCCAACCGCCCCCCAGGAAGAACGGTTAGTCACATGATTTCTGAGAGCCGGTTTGCTCAGTGAGGAAGTGAAGCCTAATGGTTTCCAAGATGGTGGATAGCTCAAGATGGCGGATAGCTCAAGATGGCTTCCGTATGCAGTGCCCTCCACATGTCCCCCTTTTTTATTTTTTCAAAGAGAGGAGAAACACCTGGGGGAATCGTGCCTGTCTGAGGTTGGAGTCGTTTTTAGAGCCACACGTCCATCCTTACCCGTCATTGGAGAATCCCATTGCGATGATGGGTTTCCTGTCCTAGGTGGGAGGACTGTACAGCTGTTAGGCTCAGACTCTCTTACCCGTCTTTGGCTAACCGATTCAGCGCCTCAGGCAGGAGCAATTCTAGGCTCCGCGATACTCCATCTCCAGGTTGTGGTAGTGGACTTGGATAGGCTGCATTTTTATGGAGTCATCAATTTGGCGTTTAAGGAAAGTCATGAGCTTATTAAAGAGAACAGGCCCCGAAGAGCAAACAATCAGTAAACCCAGAATAAGACCAAGTATGGGGAGGAAAAAGGGGAGGAGTCCATTTCATGTACACCATAAGGGACTGTCACGAATGGTGCTGGACTTGTTGGCGTAAAAGCAGCAGCGTTCCTGTAAAGCAAGACAGAGACCCCCCTGTTCTGCCAGGAGGAGTGATGCCAGGATCGAAACCAGCAGCGGTAGTGTCGAAGAAGCAAAACAGGATCAGGTATTTAAGAAGGACTTTTATTTTGTTGATCTGTGGAAGGAGAGAGAGGTACCTCAGGGCTTTCATCGTCCCTGGATGGCTTGTTAGAATCGATCTGTTTGATTAATTTTTCTGGTAGCCAACGAGCAGCATTCATTTTTGGAGAATAGATGCAGACAGACCCTCTGCCCCAAATGAGGACAGGGTCCGGATCATTCCATGTATTGTCCAGAGGATCTTTCCACAAAACTGAGGCAAATTTTGTTTTGGTAGTGGAATGCCAGAAGCGCTCAGCAGCTGAGTCTCCATTTTTATCAAGAGACAGGAAATTTAGGACAAAAAGAGCATGTACCAGAAGGTTTTTTGGCGAGCCCTTTGTCTGTAAAAGCTCTCCCTTTTTTAGCTTTTAGAGAGTATTTTTCAAGGAAAGATGAGCACATTCAACAATGCTTTGTCCCTGGGAATTGTATGGAATTTGTGTAATATGTTTAATGTGAAGTTGTTTACAAAAAGAGGAAAAATTGGTTTTTGTGTAACCTGGGTCATTATCTGTCTTAATTTGTTGAGGTTTACCCATAACAGAGAGTGTGGCAAGTATATGGGAAATAACATGTTTGCCGGCTTTACTAGTTTGTGCCGCGGCAAAAATGAAACCGCTAAAGGTATCAACAGAAATGTGAACATAAAACAAAATCATGGGCAGATAAAAAATATAAAAATTTATCTGGAAGAAGATGGTTATTAATAGTTTTAGTAAAGGAAGCACATGCAATAGGCCAGAGATTTGTTTGTTGGAATAGCCAATTAACTTGGTCATTAGTATATGGCTGGATGATTGTATTAGGATCTTTGCCATATGTCCAGGCCAACCACAATTGAAGCAATTGCCTCCATTATTACGGTTAAGAAATTGGAGAATAGTATACTTTTTAAGAGCAGCAGCCAGAGCCAATCCCTGTTGGTATGCTGACCCAATATCAGAACATAGGCAAATATATTCTGATAAATCTGTCTATTTTCTATATGGCCTGGATGCTGCTTGACAAGCAGCATTAGCATTTTCATATGCCAATTGTTTAACAAAATTGGTACTTGCATCAGCACTGTCAAATATTTTCTCTGCTGCAGTAATTAACCCATGAACAAACTCAGAAAAAGGTTTGTCAGGCCCTTGTTTTATTGTTGTAAGGGAGGTACTTAAGTCTCCTTTAGTAGGAAGTTTTCTCTAAGCTCTCATGGCTGCCGTATGAATTTGAGCAAATAGTCCTGGATCATATTGCACTTGATTGTTACTAGTTGTATAATTGCCTTTTCCCAATAACATATTTGCTGTCTAGTCATTGCTGGCCTGGGCATTACGGTGTGCGGTCTCCCTACAATTTTTTACATATTTTGATTTCTAAAGTAAGTAGTCCCCTCCAGAGAGCGCAGCACGGGCCAATGTTTGCCAATTTATTGGTGTAAACTAATTTCCTGCCACCGAGTCAACTATGGCTGAAGTATATGGAGCTGTAGCTCCATATTGAGCAACTGCTGTTTTAATTTGTTTTATAATGTTAAAATCAAAGGCACGTAGGTGGCACCATGCTTGTCCTTGTGGATCTGTGTTTTTTATTACTGGAAAGGCTTTTTGTTTCTCAAAGTTTATTGATGGTTGTGGTATTTGAATTGTTTTAATTTTTGTGTCAGGGGTAAAAGTGGGCCGATAGCGATTTTGTGAGGAATCTGTACTTTTAGATTTACCCACTCTTAGGTTTTTAAATTGTGATATTAAGTCTTGATGTTTCTTTTTTAATTTAATTTGTTCTTTAAATTGTTTAATTTTATTTAAAATCTCTTCTCCAGGGTCAATAACCGGCATCACCAAAGCTGATGCAGATGCGACTGGGTTGTAAGACGGCGGTCATTTTTTGAAAGGCGGCCATTTTGAATTATTGTACTTGCCTGCCTTTGTTTCTGAAGTTTCTTCTTCAGACGGCCATTTTGGGTTATTGCATGTGGCAGTCTTTGTTTCTAAAGTTTCTTTCTCAGGCGGACATTTTGAATTATTATATTTGTCAGCCTTGGCCTCTAGGATTTCCTCCTCTGAACTAGTTGACTCGTTTTTCTTTGGCTCTTGTAGAGCCTTAAGGTTGTTTTTCTTTTTTAGTTTTTTAGATTTTTTGGGGTTTTGTCTTGCCTTCGGGACTTTTAACTTCTCCCTCACTCTCTAGGGAAATAAGATCCTCTCCCTGTTCTTTTTCAATTTTCAAATCCTTGGTTAGATCTGAGGTGGCTATAGCCTCCTCCTGGGGTTGATTATTTTACATGATCTGCTCTCCCTTAGCGACCATAACGACAAGGGCTTTTATTAAGCTCTGAACGGATATTTTGTGCAGACTAAGCTTTTGTCCCATTATTACCCGTACTTAAAATAAAACGTAAGTAAATACTTACCAGGATGTCTTCTCTTCGTCCTTCTATGTTTTTCACCGGCCTTTCTCGGGACGAGTCTATGCTGTCTCCTTCTGGACGAGTCTATGCCATCCCCTTCTGGATGAGTCTATGCCATCCCCTTATGGACGAATCTATGCCGTCCCCTTCTGGTTTCTGCTGGCTTTTCTCGCTTGCTCTGCACTGGAGCCTTCCTTGGGAGCTCTTCACTGGATCCCTTGTACCCAGATCCCTGTTCGGGCGCCACGTGTCCCGACCTGCGGGACAGCTGAACAGGTTCCCTGGGGGAGGGAGTGAGAGATGGGACAAAGACATGCACACACAATACGAGGTGCTGATCAAGTCTTCTTCTTCTTCTTCTGTTTATTGAGGAAAAATGGCGAGTTATATACAGGCTGGTGGGCACCCATTGGTTGCCGGAAATGCAAATGAGAGAGAACAGCATGAAACAATCATTGGTGTGGGTGGATTTCTCCCATTGCCTAGAAACCCAACCAGTTCCAGGGAGAACAGATGGTCACATGATTTTTTTTTAATTAATTACTTTATTTATTTTTGTATATACTTTCAATCATATTGTTTGGCTTACAATGAGACCATTTCGATATGTGAACATTTCTCCCCAGACCCGTTGATCGAAATATCTTCAACAGATAACACCACACCTCCCCATCCCGTCAATGCTCTACCTCTGTATCCCTTCTCCAAATGTCTTTCGTTGGGCCCCACTCCTCCACATACACCTCATCTGACATTCACACCCATCTCTTGTGTTTGTTCAACTGTTAGTCAATCAGTTTCCGACATAGAATGCAGACAAACGGTATATGTTAAGTGGGGACATACAATGTCTCTCCTTCATAGCCTGGCTTGCCTCACTCAGCAGTACATCTTCCATATTCTTCCACTTTCTGTCAAAAGCCAGGGCTCTGTTGGTTTTTATGGCTGAGTAGTATTCCATAGAGTATATGTGCCACAGTTTTTCAATCCATTCCTCCATACGGGGGCATCTGGGTTGGTTCCATGACTTAGCAATTGTGAATAGTGCTGCAATAAACATCGATGTGCAAGCACTTTTCCAATGAAGGATTCTTCTGTCCTTTGGGTAGATACCGAGGAGTGGGATCTCTGGATCATATGGCAGATCTATCTGTAGATTTTTGAGGAATCTCCAAATTATTCTCCACAGTGGTTGGACCAATCTACATTCCCACCAGCAGTGTAAAAGAGTTCCCCTTTCACCACACCCCCGCCAACACTTATCATTTTTTGTTTTTTTAATATTAGACAATCTGACTGGGGTTAGGTGGTACCTCATTGTTGTTTTTATCTGCATTTCCCTTACGATGAGGGAGGTTGAACATTTTTTCATATGCCTTTTGGCCATTCGTATGTCATCTTTAGAGAGTGTTTTCTTCATCTCCTTCTCCCATCTTTTAATAGGGCTGCTCATCTTCTTTCCAAACACCTTTTTTAGTTCCTTGTGTATTCTGGTTATCAGTCCCTTATCTGATGCACCATTTACAAAAATATTTTCCCATTCTGAGGGCTGTCGATTCACACTAACTACTGTGTCTTTGGCCATGCAGAAACTTCTTAGTCTGATGTAATCCCACTTGTCTATTTTGTGGACGATGGACTCTGCTTTGAGGGTCTTCTTTAGGAAGTCTTTCCCTACACCAATGTCTCCCAGAGTTTCCCCAGCATTCTCCAGGAGCAGCTTTATAGTTTGAGGTCTTAGATTTAGATCCTTGATCCACCTTGACTTGATTCTTGTCAAAGGAGAGAGGTAGGGGTTCAGATTCATCTTTCTGCAAGTGGAAGTCCAGTTTCTCCAGCACCACTTGCTGAAGAGGCTTTCATTTTCCCACTGGATTGACTGGTACCCCTTGTCAAAGATCAGTTGACTGTATGTTTGGGCACTTATTTCTGGGGACTCTATTCTGTTCCATTGGTCCACATGTCTGTTTCTGTGCCAATACCATGCTGTCTTTATTACCACAGCTTTGTAATATATTTTTGGATCGGGGATTGAGATGCCACCCACTCCATTCTTCTTGTGTAGAAGTGCTTTGGCAATACGGGGTCTTTTATGATTCCAGACAAATTTTAAGATTGTCTTTTCTAGATCTGTGAAGAATGCGTCTGGTACTTTGATTGGCATTGCATTAAATAGGTAGATTAATTTGGGTAGAATTGCCATTTTGATTATATTAACTCTTCCAATCCATGAACATGGGATGTCCTTCCATTTTTTGTGTCATTTTCAATTTCTTTTTTTACCTTCTCGTAGTTTTCCTTGTGGAGGTCTTTAACTTCTTTGGTTAGATTTATTCCTAAATATCTTATACTTTTAGTGGCTATGGTAAACGGAATAAGTTTTTTCAGTTCTATCTCAGTCTGCCTGTTATTCGTATATAGAAATGCTATCGATTTCTGTATATTGATTTTATATCCTGCAACTTTACTGAATTCATGTATTACTTCCAGTAATTTTTCCATGGAGACCATTGGGTCTTCTATGTATACAATCATGTCATCTGCAAATAGAGAGAGTTTCACCTCTTCTTTTCCTATTCAAATGCCCTTTATTTTTTCCTCTTTTCTGATTGCGTTGGCAAGGACTTCCAGTACTATATTGAAAAGGAGAGGAGAAAGTGGGCATCCTTGTCTTGTTCCTGTGTTTAGTGGGAAAGCTTTCAGCTTTTCTCCATTCAGGATGATGTTCGCTATGGGTTTTTCATAGATGGCTTTTATTGTATTGAGAAATGGCCCTTCTATGCCGATTTTGCTAAGAGTCTTGATCATGAAGGGATGTTGTATCTTATCAAATGCTTTTTCTGCATCAATCGATATGACCATATGGTTTTTGTCTTTCTTCCTATTAATATGGTGTATTACATTTATGGTTTTGCGTATGTTGAACCAACCTTGCATTCCTGGAATAAAGCCTACCTGATCATGGTGTATGATCTTCTGTATAAGTTGTTGAATACGATTTGCTAGTATCTTGTTTAGAATCTTTGAGTCTATGTTCACCAGAGATATTGGTCTATAGTTTTCCTTCCTTGTCCTGTCCTTATCTGTTTTGAGGATGAGGGTGACAGAGGCTTCATAGAATGAATTAGGGAGAGATTCACCCTTTTGGATCTTTAGAAATAATTTGAGCAGAATGGGAGTTAACTCTTCTTTGAAAGTTTTGTAGAATTCAGAGGTGAATCCATCGGGGCCAGGGCTTTTCTTTGTTGGGAGGTTACTTATTACTGATTCAATCTCCTGGCTTGTTATGGGCCTATTCAGACTTTCTATTTCTTCCTGGCTCATTCTTGGTAGATTATATTTGTCCAGGAATTTGTCCATCTCATCCAGATTATCTTGTTTCTTAGCGTATAGATGTTCAAAGTATCCTCTAATGATGTTTTGAATTTCTACTATGTCTGTTGTTATGTTACCAGCCTCATTGCAGATTTGATTCACCTGGTTCCTTTCTCTCTTCTTCTTAATAAGTCTCGCTAGTGGGGTATCAATTTTGTTTATCCTTTCAAAGAACCAGCTTTTGCTTTCACTTACTTTCTGTATAGTACGTTTATTTTCTATTTCATTTATTTCTGCTCGGATCTTTATTATTTCCTTTCTCCTGTAATTTTTTGGATTTTTTTGCTGTTGCTTTTCCAATTCTCTAAGGCTAGATGTTAGGTGATCCATTAGCCTTTTCTCTGTCTTCCTCTTATGTGCACTAATTGCTATGAACTTCCCTCTTATGACTGCTTTGGCAGTGTCCCAAAGATTATGGAAACTTGTATCTTCATTGTCATTGGCTTCCATGAATCTTTTGATTTCGGACTTTATTTCTTCGGTAATAGTGGAGTCATTCAGGAGTAGGTTATTTAGTTTCCATGTTTTTAGGTATTTTTGAGGATTTCTCTTGAGATTAAACTCGAGTTTAATTCCATGATGGTCAGAGAAGATGCTGGAAATAGTTTCTATGCCTCTGAATCTGCAGAGGCTTGCTTTGTGTCCTATGATGTGGTCAATCTTCGAGAAAGTTCCATGTCGGGGTGAGAAAAAACTATATCTTGTGGTTTTTGGGTGGAAAGTTCTATAGATGTCTGTTAAGTCCAATTGATTTATGGTATCATTTAGATCCTTGATCTCTCTACCTATTTTTTGCCTGGATGATCTGTCCAGAGGGGATAATGCGGTGTTGAGATCTCCAACAATCAGTGTGTTGCAGTCTATCTCCCCTTTCAGATCTAACAATCTTTCCTTCACATATTTGGGTGCTCCTGTGTTAGGAGCATAGATATTAATAAGCGTTATATCTTCTCCATCTATAGAGCCTTTTACTATGATATAGTGCCCTTCTTTGTCTCTTTGGACACTTTTTGTTTTAAAGCCTATTTTGTCAGAAATTAGTATCGCAACTCCAGCTCTTTTTTGGTTCCCAACTGCATGGAAAACCTTTTTCCAACCCTTCACTTTCAGTCTATGTATGTCTTTTTCCATGAGGTGGGTTTCTTGTAGGCAACAGATAGAGGGTTTCTGTTTTTTTATCCATTCAGCCAGTCTGTGTCTCTTGATTGGAGAATTTAACCCATTAACATTCAATGTTATTATTGATGTTATAGGGTCTGTACCGACATTTAAGTGAGCCATTGTCTTAGTTGCCTGTTATTTCTTTGTTTCTGGCTGTTGCGTCTTTAGTTTTCCTGGAACAGTACTTTCTTCAGGATTTCTTGAAGAGCTGGTCTGGTGTTGGCAAATTCTTTCAGGTTTTGTTTTTCTGAGAAGATTTTAATCTTTTTTTCCCAAATGAAGGATAATCTTGCAGGGTATAATAGTCTTGGCTGAAATTGTTTCTCTCTTAACACTTTCAGTATGTCTTCCCATTCTTTTCTTGCTTGCATTGTTTCTGATGAGAGGTCTGGTGTTAGTCTTATGGGATGGCCTTTGTAAGTTATTTCTCGTTTCTCTCTTGCCAGTTTTAGTATCATGTCTTTTTCTGTGACGTTAGACAGCCTGGCTAAGATGTGCCTTGGGGAAGATCTTCTGGGGTTGATTCTATTTGGGGTCCTTTGTATTTCTTGGGTCCGGATGGTTCGGTGCCTCTCTAGGCTTGGGAAATTTTCTTCCAAGATGTCATGGAATAGATTTTCCATCCCTCTATTAGTTTCTTCACCTTCTGGGATGCCGATTATTCTGATGTTTGGGCGTCTAATAGAGTCTAGTATTTCTCGTATATTATCCTCATGTTTTTTAGTTATTTTCTCGATCTTTTTGTAGTTTTTTTCTAGATCAGAGGTTTTATCTTCTACATCAGAGATTCGATCTTCAGCATGGTCTAATCGGCTCTTAATACTTTCCAGAGAGTTTTTGATTTCTTGTATTATAGACTTTATCTCTAATAGTTCCACCTGATTCTTTCTCAGAGTATCCATTTCTTCTTTCATATCCTGGAAGGACTTCCTAATTTCCTGTAGTTCGTTGTCTCTTTTTTTTTCCAATTCACAGAATTTGGTCACCATGAATGTTCGGAATTCTGTGTCTGTCATTTTGGTAACGTCCTCCATATTTACGAGACAAGGAGGGGCATTTTCCTTTGTTGGAGACATATTTTCTTGTTTATTCAGACCTGAGGCTCTTTTTCTACTTTTAGCCATTGGAAGATTACTTCCCTTTTAAAGACTTCTTGGGAGAACTTTTGTCCCACGAGAAGTAAGAGTCTTTCCTTTTTGATGGGAATAGCTGTTTGTTGAAGTCTCTCTTCTGTTGTTTTTACCAATGTGTTTTCAGGAAGGGAACTCTACAGAAGTGTCTAACAAGCAGTATCTCCTTTTTCAAAGGGGATCAGTACTAGGGAGGATCCCAAAGACACTTACCTTCCTAGGAAATTAAAGATATATGAATCTAGACCTGTCTAGTCTGTCTGGCACGGTAAAAAATAAGGAGGAGAGGACAATAAGCAACGAAAGGAAAGACAACACAGAAAAATAAAGAAAAAGTCGCGCGCCACGCATTAGCGCGGTGCGTGATTTCGCCAGAGGCTTGCAGGAGACGCTATTGCCTGCTGGCAGTCCAGGAAAGTCTGGGGGGAGAGGGAGCGCTAGCTGTTAACAACAGAATGCAGGGGGGGGGGGGGTCAAGGGAAAAGAAAGAAAAAAAAAAAAAGAAAAAAACCGCCTCAAGGAGGTCCTGGCTACCTACCTAGAAGGTGGAGTCTGGGGCCTGGGGGTCTGGAAGTAGGGTGGGGGTCAGAGGTGACCCTCCCTCAGTATCCCTTGCTGGCCAGAGGCTTGCAGGAGATGCTATTGCCTGCTGGCAGTCCAGGAAAGTCTAGAAGGTGGAGTCTGGGGCCTGAGGGTCTGGAAGTGGGGTGGGGGTCAGAGGTGACCCTCCCTCAGTATCCCTTGCTGGCCAGAGGCTTGCAGGAGACGCTATTGCCTGCTGGCAGTCCAGGAAAGTCTAGAAGGTGGAGTCTGGGGCCTGGGGGTCTGGAAGTGGGGGTGGGGGTCAGAGGTGACCCTCCCTCAGGATCCCTTGCTGGCCAGAGGCTTGCAGGAGACGCTATTGCCTGCTGGCAGTCCAGGAAAGTCTGGGGGGAGAAGGAGGGCTAGGTGTTAACAACAGAATGCAGGGGGGTCAAGGGAAAAGAAAGAAAAAAAAAAGAAAAAAACCGCCTCAAGGAGGTCCTGGCTACCTACCTAGAAGGTGGAGTCTGGGGCCTGGGGGTCTGGAAGTGGGGTGGGGGTCAGAGGTGACCCTCCCTCAGTATCCCTTGCTGGCCAGAGGCTTGCAGGAGACGCTATTGCCTGCTGGCAGTCCAGGAAATTCTGGGGGGAGAAGGAGGGCTAGGTGTTAACAACAGAATGCAGGGGGGTCAAGGGAAAAGAAAGAAAAAAAAAAAGAAAAAGAAAAAAACCGCCTCAAGGAAGTCCTGGCTACCTACCTAGAAGGTGGAGTCTGGGGCCTGGGGGTCTGGAAGTGGGGTGGGGGTCAGAGGTGACCCTCCCTCAGGATCCCTTGCTGGCCAGAGGCTTGCAGGAGACGCTATTGCCTGCTGGCAGTCCAGGAAAGTCTGGGGGGAGAAGGAGGGCTAGGTGTTAACAACAGAATGCAGGGGGGTCAAGGGAAAAGAAAGAAAAAAAAAAAAAGAAAAAAACCGCCTCAAGGAGGTCCTGGCTACCTACCTAGAAGGTGGAGTCTGGGGCCTGGGGGTCTGGAAGTGGGGTGGGGGTCAGAGGTGACCCTCCCTCAGTATCGCTTGCTGGCCAGAGGCTTGCAGGAGACGCTATTGCCTGCTGGCAGTCCAGGAAAGTCTGGAGGGAGAAGGAGGGCTAGGTGTTAACAACAGAATGCAGGGGGGTCAAGGGAAAAGAAAGAAAAAAAAATAGAAAAAAACCGCCTCAAGGAGGTCCTGGCTACCTACCTAGAAGGTGGAGTCTGGGGCCTGGGGGTCTGGAAGTGGGGTGGGGGTCAGAGGTGACCCTCCCTCAGTATCCCTTGCTGGCCAGAGGCTTGCAGGAGACGCTATTGCCTGCTGGCAGTCCAGGAAAGTGTGGGGGGAGAAGGAGGGCTAGGGGTTAACAACAGAATGCAGGGGGGTCAAGGGAAAAGAAAGAAAAAAAAAAAAAAAACCGCCTCAAGGAGATCCTGGCTACCTACCTAGAAGGTGGAGTCTGGGGCCTGGGGGTCTGGAAGTGGGGTGGGGGTCAGAGGTGACCCTCCCTCAGGATCCCTTGCTGGCCAGAGGCTTGCAGGAGACGCTACTGCCTGCTGGCAGTCCAGGAAAGTCTGGGGGGAGAAGGAGGGCTAGGTGTTAACAACAGAATGCAGGGGGGTCAAGGGAAAAGAAAGAAAAAAAAAAAAACCGCCTCAAGGAGATCCTGGCTACCTACCTAGAAGGTGAAGTCTGGGGCCTGGGGGTCTGGAAGTGGGGTGGGGGTCCGAGGTGACCCTCCCTCAGTATCCCTTGCTGGCCAGAGGCTTGCAGGAGACGCTATTGCCTGCTGGCAGTCCAGGAAAGTCTAGAAGATGGAATCTGGGGCCTGGGGGTCTGGAAGTGGGGTGGGGGTCAGAGGTGACCCTCCCTCAGTATCCCTTGCTGGCCAGAGGCTTGCAGGAGACGCTATTGCCTGCTGGCAGTCCAGGAAAGTCTAGAAGGTGGAGTCTGGGGCCTGGGGGTCTGAAAGTGGGGTGGGGGTCAGAGGTGACCCTCCCTCAGGATCCCTTGCTGGCCAGAGGCTTGCAGGAGACGCTATTGCCTGCTGGCAGTCCAGGAAAGTCTGGGGGGAGAAGGAGGGCTAGGTGTTAACAACAGAATGCAGGGGGGTCAAGGGAAAAGAAAGAAAAAAAAAAACCGCCTCAAGGAGATCCTGGCTACCTACCTAGAAGGTGGAGTCTGGGGCCTGGGGGTCTGGAAGTGGGGTGGGGGTCAGAGGTGACCCTCCCTCAGTATCCCTTGCTGGCCAGAGGCTTGCAGGAGATGCTATTGCCTGCTGGCAGTCCAGGAAAGTCTAGAAGGTGGAGTCTGGGTCCTGTGGGTCTGGAAGTGGGGTGGGGGTCAGAGGTGACCCTCCCTCAGTATCCCTTGCTGGCCAGAGGCTTGCAGTAGACGCTATAGCCTGCTGGCAGTCCAGGAAAGTCTAGAAGGTGGAGTCTGGGGCCTGGGGGTCTGGAAGTGGGGTGGGGGTCAGAGGTGACCCTCCCTCAGGATCCCTTGCTGGCCAGAGGCTTGCAGGAGACGCTATTGCCTGCTGGCAGTCCAGGAAAGTCTGGGGGGAGAAGGAGGGCTAGGTGTTAACAACAGAATGCAGGGGGGTCAAGGGAAAAGAAGGAAAAAAAAAAAAAAAACCGCCTCAAGGAGATCCTGGCTACCTACCTAGAAGGTGGAGTCTGGGGCCTGGGGGTCTGGAAGTGGGGTGGGGGTCAGAGGTGACCCTCCCTCAGGATCCCTTGCTGGCCAGAGGCTTGCAGGAGACGCTATTGCCTGCTGGCAGTCCAGGAAAGTCTGGGGGGAGAAGGAGGGCTAGGTGTTAACAACAGAATGCAGGGGGGTCAAGGGAAAAGAAAGAAAAAAAAAAAAAAAAGAAAAAAACCGCCTCAAGGAGGTCCTGGCTACCTACCTAGAAGGTGGAGTCTGGGGCCTGGGGGTCTGGAAGTGGGGTGGGGGTCAGAGGTGACCCTCCCTCAGTATCCCTTGCTGGCCAGAGGCTTGCAGGAGACGCTATTGCCTGCTGGCAGTCCAGGAAAGTCTGGAGGGAGAAGGAGGGCTAGGTGTTAACAACAGAATGCAGGGGGGTCAAGGGAAAAGAAAGAAAAAAAAAAAAAGAAAAAAACTGCCTCAAGGAGGTCCTGGCTACCTACCTAGAAGGTGGAGTCTGGGGCCTGGGGGTCTGGAAGTGGGGTGGGGGTCAGAGGTGACCCTCCCTCAGTATCCCTTGCTGGCCAGAGGCTTGCAGGAGACGCTATTGCCTGCTGGCAGTCCAGGAAAGTCTGGGGGGAGAAGGAGGGCTAGGTGTTAACAACAGAATGCAGGGGGGTCAAGGGAAATGAAAGAAAGAAAAAAAAACCGCCTCAAGGAGATCCTGGCTACCTACCTAGAAGGTGAAGTCTGGGGCCTGGGGGTCTGGAAGTGGGGTGGGGGTCAGAGGTGACCCTCCCTCAGTATCCCTTGCTGGCCAGAGGCTTGCAGGAGATGCTATTGCCTGCTGGCAGTCCAGGAAAGTCTAGAAGGTGGAGTCTGGGTCCTGGGGGTCTGGAAGTGGGGTGGGGGTCAGAGGTGACCCTCCCTCAGTATCCCTTGCTGGCCAGAGGCTTGCAGTAGACGCTATAGCCTGCTGGCAGTCCAGGAAAGTCTAGAAGGTGGAGTCTGGGGCCTGGGGGTCTGGAAGTGGGGTGGGGGTCAGAGGTGACCCTCCCTCAGGATCCCTTGCTGGCCAGAGGCTTGCAGGAGACGCTATTGCCTGCTGGCAGTCCAGGAAAGTCTGGGGGGAGAAGGAGGGCTAGGTGTTAACAACAGAATGCAGGGGGGTCAAGGGAAAAGAAAGAAAAAAAAAAAAAAGAAAAAAACTGCCTCAAGGAGGTCCTGGCTACCTACCTAGAAGGTGGAGTCTGGGGCCTGGGGGTCTGGAAGTGGGGTGGGGGTCAGAGGTGACCCTCCCTCAGTATCCCTTGCTGGCCAGAGGCTTGCAGGAGACGCTATTGCCTGCTGGCAGTCCAGGAAAGTGTGGGGGGAGAAGGAGGGCTAGGGGTTAACAACAGAATGCAGGGGGGTCAAGGGAAAAGAAAGGAAAAAAAAAAAAAAGAAAAAAACCGCCTCAAGGAGGTCCTGGCTACCTACCTAGAAGGTGGAGTCTGGGGCCTGGGGGTCTGGAAGTGGGGTGGGGGTCAGAGGTGACCCTCCCTCAGTATCCCTTGCTGGCCAGAGGCTTGCAGGAGACGCTATTGCCTGCTGGCAGTCCAGGAAAGTCTAGAAGGTGGAGTCTGGGGCCTGGGGGTCTGGAAGTGGGGTGGGGGTCAGAGGTGACCCTCCCTTAGTATCCCTTGCTGGCCAGAGGCTTGCAGGAGACGCTATTGCTTGCTGGCAGTCCAGGAAACTCTCCAGTTGGTCACATGATTTCTGAGAAATGGTTTGCTCAGTGAGGAAGTGAAACCTAATGGTTTCCAAGGTGGTGGATAGCACAAGATTGCGGATAGGTCCAAATGGCTTCCGTATGCAGTGCCCGTCACACTTAACCACAATGCCATTGCAATGCCCCCCTCAGCACCATTTGTTGAAAAGATATACTGTGTCTTTGAGATCTCTGACCCCTGTGTGTGCTCAGCATCCGTCCACCTTCCCACCTGGCACCTTGCCATGACACTCTTGCACTTTATTTTTAAATAAATTTTAAATTTAACTTTAGTTATTCATTTATTTTATTTTAATTTGACCAGAGAGGGACAAAGAGAGAGCAAAAACAAGCTGCCAGGGCCAGGATTTGAACCATGGTCAGCCATGTGGGAGTCCAGTGCCCTTAACCACCACACCACCTGTGGGCCCCACGCTCTTCCACTTTAGACCTGCGTGAACACATTTCCTTTCCCTGGGGTCCTCTGAATGTCTCTGGGGTCACCACCTGGTCCCGTTGCCGCTCACTGCCACACCCGCCTTGCCTCACTTTGTCCTGATGAGCCCTCCCGGGGCAGCGGCCCTTGGTCACCATCCCTCCCCGACCTGCTCTGCACCACAGCTGCTCTGGTCGCAGGCCCCTGGGCCCCTCTTATCCCCCACCTCTGCTCTGGCGAAAGCTTCCTTCCACCTCTGGCCCTCCTGCTCCCTCTTACCTCCCTCTTCCCAGCCTGTCTCTTTGACTTCCCACCTGTACCCTCAGGAGCCCGGCCACGCCACCCTGCCTGAGACCTGGCCCGTCTCTCCCCATGGTTATCCTGCCTACCTCCGTCCCTCACTTCCTTCCCCTTCCTTCCTCCTTCGCTAATTTTCTTGTATTTGACCTCCTCATCCTTGTCCCTTTGCTCCTCTGTTTTCTGTTTTCAGTACCCTCAGGAGGTCAGGACGGCAGACTTCCGTTACACATCTGACGTGCGGGTCTCCCCAAGATGCAGTTTCACGTGGGGCTCCCTCTTTTCCAGGAACCCACACCCTGCAGTTTGCCCTCACTGTGGGCTCCAAGGATGGATCTGTGCAACCCAGATTTCTGGCTGAGGGATATTTGGACGGTCAGCCCTTCCTGCACTATGACAGTGAGAACGGCAGGGCAGAGCCCCGGGGACCATGGGCAGAAGCTGTCCTGGGAGCTGAGACCAGGGACACAGAGAGCCAGCTCCTCACAGAGAAGGGGCAGGACCTCAGGATGAGTCTGGCAGAGGTCATGTCCCTGCAGGAGCACAGAGGAGGTGAGAGGGGGGACAGGAGTGGGGGAGGCTTCTCCAGGAAAGCGGAGGTGGTGGGAAAGGACACCAGTGCCTTCCTCCTGGATTTCCCTGGGGGCAGGAGAGCCAGGGACAGGGCTGGGGTTTCTCTGAGGGTGGGCGAGGTGGAGGACCAGGGGATGGAGAAGTGACCGCGGGGTGGGGGCAGGCCTGCACTCCCTCCAGGAGACCTGGGGTTGTGAGATCCGAGCAGACGGCAGCACCAGGGGCTTCTGGGACTACCGCTATGATGGGGAGCCCCTGCTCTCCTATGACCCGAAGACTCAGCGATGGACAGTGCCCCGGCCCTCAGCTCAGGCTCTGGCTGTGAGTCTCCAGAGGTCCCGGGAGGACGGTGCCGCAGAAACCAGGAAGCACTACCGCCATATGCTGGCAGACTGCGTGGAAGAACTGAGGCAGTATCTGCGTTCTCAGATGGGCTTCCAGAGACCAGGTACTGACCCTGGAGAGGGGCTGCCCTGTCCCCCATTACACTAGAGCCTCCTCACCCCCATACTGCCCAAGGACCCCTCCCCTGCCGTGGGGTGCAGGCGTGCTCTGCTGGCCTGCTGTACTCTGACCTTCCTGTCCTGTCGGAGCCCCTGGAGGAAGACAGGGGGTCAGAGGTTGAACTGACCAGTGTAACCCGAGAGAGCGGTGGGCTCCAGACTGACCTGGCTGGGGAGGGGGTGCTAGGCAAGAGAAGAGGCCTCAAAGCTGGGGACCTCTCAGCCTGCCTATCAGAGTCCCCTCCTGGCTCCAGGACCCAGAAGCCCACCCCTAACAGGCCCCCCCTCAGCATCACCACGTGGACTGAGGAGCGTGAGGCCACAGTCCCGAGCCCCACCTGGCAGGCTCAGGAGAGGCCCAGGGTGAGTCAGACTTGCAGGTCTGGGGTCAGCGAGGTTCCAGCCAGAAGTGAATAACTGGAGAGGTCAGCCTGTCCCTGTGTCTCCCTCATGGGCCCCTGCCTCATGGCTCTGCCCTTTCTTCTCCAGTGTCCCCAGCAGTGACTGTGACTCGCAGTGAGACCTCAGGGGGCACCGTCACCCTGACATGCCGGGCCTTTGACTTCTATCCCCGGAACATCTCTCTGGCCTGGCATCAGGATGGGCAGCCCCTGAGCCAGGACGCCCAGTGGTCAGGGGGTGTCCTGCCCTATGAGAATGGCACCTACCAGGCCTGGGTGGTCACCCGGGTCCTCCAGGGAGAGGAGCCACGGTTCACCTGCCACGTGGGGCACAGTGGGAACCACAGCACTCACCCTGTGCCTGGTGAGTCTGGGGGGGCTGGGGGGCAGGGCCTGGGTGGGGCCAGGGGTTGGGGTGGGAAGAGGCTGTGGCTCTGGGAGCCCGGGGTATAATAAGGTCTGTTTTTCAGGGAAGGCTGTGGAACTTCAGAGTGGATGGTCGCATGTCACTATGGGCGTTGGTGCTGCTGTTGCTGTTGTTGCTGTTGTCGCCTTCTCTGATGCTGTTGCTGTCGCTCTCCATGTCTGTTGGTGCAGGAGGAAGCACGGAGCCCCCGGGACACACCCGTCTCCTGGAGAGCACTCAGGTGAGAGTGGGCAGGGGCTGGAGGGGGGAAGGGACCTGTCTGTACAGATGGGGGTGGGAATGCCAAGCCGCGTGGAGCAGGGGGTGGAAGCTGGGGTAGCTGTGAGGGACTGGGGCCACGTCTCCATCTACACCCGCATTCCTGCCCAGAGTCACGGCCTTCGAACGTCCCACTGTGACCTTTTCTTGCTCTGGGTAAGGCACGAGTGGCCGTGAGGGCCAGGGTCCTGCTCTGCCCCATCCCCATCTCCAGCCCTGGACCAGCAGGAGGGGACGTTGGGAATCAGTGCTGATTGGCTGGGTGCTGAGGGCCTGGACTATAGCAGTCTAGGGGGAACAAACAGCGAGGGGCGGGGGCAGTGAGAGAGTGGGGGGCCACAGAGCACTCAGGGTCTATCCGAGCTCCGTCTCACCTCCTCCCCAAGTTACCCCAGCCTCCACGGCCCTGAGAAAAAGACCTTGGAGTATCCATCTTGAGGACAGTTTTTTTTTTTTTTTTTTAGTTTTGCCATAGGGTTCAAGCTCTCACTGTGGAGAGAGACAGAGAGACAGAGAGAGAGAAGGAATATGAAAAGAGCCAGAGCCCCTGCCTGGGGAGGGCCCCTGAGGCCAGGGAGGGGTCTGGAGCACAGGTCACCTGCTGTCCCTGTGCAGCCCCTCCTGTGCCTCCTCCGGGGTCTGACCCCGAGCTGCTCCCTCTGTCACTCCTGCCCTGCTCTCTCCAACATCTGTCACATGGGAGTGTGGACTGAGCTGATGTCCCCTGGCCCTTTGGGGGTCAGCCCCAGCCCTTGGTCAGTCACTGTTGGTGTCCTGCCTCTGGGTGGTCCTTGTCCAGCCCCTCAGGGACACAGTCCGGGGTGGTCGGTCCCCTGCCCTCTACAGCTGGGGCCTGTCTGCGTGCCCCCCCAGGGCAGTGCAGGTGTTGTTCCTGCTCTCACCTGTGGTGCGTTCTCTAGGGGGACGGTCACTTCTGGTTCCCTGTAAATCATAATGGCTGCCTCATGTCACTGGGGCATTGGCCAGGACAAGAGCATATAAATTGAGCTAATTTATTAAAATTCCTGTTTAAATTTTTTTTCCACAGGTTTTTGTCATAGGGTGCATGTGCTCACCAGAAAGGCAGAGAGATATAGAGACAGAAAGTGAGAAATCACCCCCTTTGGGGGATGGCCACGCCGCAATCCCTTCTCCTCCATTCTCCTCGCAGGATCTTGGGCACACACGCACACGCGCCCAGTGTGAGTTTAAGCCACCGGGTCTAGGACTTGAACTGCGGTCAACTACATGGGAGTCCAGCGATATAGCCATTACACCAACTCCTAGTCCCTCCTGTTTGAATTTTTATGTCCAATAAAAATGTCTGTGTTTTCAGGTGTGTCATCCTAATAGGGTTTCCTCCAGTCCTGATGTGATAAAGCGCATTTCATGAAAAGGACCCAAGTTTCAAGCTCCTCTCCAGGAGGCTCCAGGGGGGAGGTGGTGGCATGTGGCAGTGGTCCCCCAGGGTGCAGACACAGCCCAAGCTGAGGGGTCCTGAGAACCCCCTTCTCTGCCTTGAGCCCTCCAGGCTGGGAGGGCAGAGGCTGGGTGGGATCCCTGCTGGGATGGGGCAGGACGGCCATGGCAGCCTCAGCTGAGCAGCCCGTGGGGCAGAGCTGCGCTTCCAGGGGCAGGTAGAGCGGGCAGGAGCGAGGACGGCCCAGGTGCAGTGAGAGGCTGACAGGGCAGAGGTCAGGGAAGGCCTCGGGTGTGGGGAGCTCCGGGCTCAGTCAGGTGCAGGCCCTGGGGCAGCCGCGACCTACCCAGGCCTGGAGGGACCAGGAGTGGGGATGGTTCCTGGAGAGGCCTACCACCTTGTCGGGATGGTGGGGTGTAAGCGCAGGAGGGGACCCTGGGTTTCCACTCCCTGACCTTGTCTGTCAGTCCTGGCACCCTTCACTCCCTGCATGTTGGGTGCCGGAGGCAGGGGCAGCTGAGGGTGTTGGAGTGTCTAGAGGAGACGGTCAAGGGCTGGGAAAGAGGGTGGGAGGGAGAAGAAGTGGGAGCATCTTCCTCCTTCACAGAAAGGCCAAATCTGCTTTTGGAGCACCTGAGGAAGGAGAGTCCTCAGGGAGCAAATAGCAGTTCTGTGCAGCCAGTTGACCGTTTCCTGGTTCCTCTTTCCCCCAGAGCTCATGAGTGTCCAAGTCCAGGATCCATAGCAGACGGAGGACACGGGACCAGAGGGCCCCGCACAGCCAGGAGTTCAGTCTCTGCCGCAGCCCCTGGGATCACGGACTGAAGTGAGGGCCTTAGCCTGAGACAGGGCGGGGATTCACCCTGCCTGGTCTCACCTGCACATTTTCTCTTGGTATATTCCTATTTTGGGGTGGGTAGATTAACAGCATTACTCAGATGAGGTGCTGCTGTCCCAGGTTAGTTACTGTCATTGTTTTTCTTGCGTGGTGTCATTTTACTCGGTTATAATAGGAAGTATTACATACACAGTAATTACGCTATTATTCATGAGATTTGTCTGTAAGTGATCTTACTATGGTTCCTCCTGAGGAGCCTAATCTGGGTTTCCTGGCACCTGGACATCCCCTCACTTCTGTCACCCTTACCATTAACTCATGTCTATTGTGTCAGTTTCATTTTAACATTAAATGTGTAAATGTTTCTCAAAGATACATTTCTTTCCTGTGTTTCATTTCATGTGTCTGAGAAGGGACAGAATATGAGGTTCAGGGGAGGCAGAGAGGTCTGTCTGGATGACTCGAGGGGAAGAGCCCCTCCCTCCCCAGCTCACAGTGACTGACAGATCCACAGCCCAGCAGAAAGGGACCTCTGGGGCCCCATAGGGCTGACCCTGTGGGAACATCTGCCCTGAAGGGTTGGAGCCCTGGGGTGATGGAGCAGAGCTGAAGTGTGCTGTCAGGACAGGGGAGGGACAGCGCTTTGGGGCTCCTGGATTATGAGCAATAGGGGTCCATCTGCTCCTGGGGAGGTGTGGACCTAGTCGCTGAGAATCAAGAGCAGGACTGTGGGTGAATAAGGCAAACACAGACCTCCCCCAGCAGTTCAGACAGATCTGGGCGAGGGAGGTGGGAGGTGATGTGTCCCACCCTGTCACTCAGTCCTTCCTGCCTCTGGTCTGGGGCACACAGACAGGTGGTGCCCTTCTGGATCAGGAAACCAGCCCCACCAGGTAAGGCAGTGGTGGCAGAGAGCGCTGGGGCCCCCTTCGGTCAGATCAGGGCAGCGCCTGGGAGCCCTCTGGGCAGCAGGAGGGGGACGGGACCTGCTGGAAAGGAGAAGGGTGAGGGACCGTGTCTGGCTCTTCCCCTCCCGCCTGGGTGCACGGGCCAACAGGAAGGGCGTCTGGTAGAGAGTTTATGTATGTGCTGTTCATTCATATAGGCTTTCGTGCTGTTTTATTCGGAGTTGATGTCTTTCACACAATCATGCGTATGTGTTATTTAGGTGCTATCTATAGTATTTTAGTTAACCCTCCAATGTCATTTGTTTTCCTCCATATTCACTGAGCAAAACCTTTCATATTCAATAAGTTTTTGTCTTTTTCACTCAGTGAAACTTACTACTGCCCACAATTGAAGGAGTCAAATACTTTTCAAACCTCAATGAAAATAGATTCCTCTGTGCTTCTCAAATTCTACCGTCTTAGAGGCAATTCTTCTCAACATTTGTAGCTGATTCTTTTTTTTTTTTTTTTTTAAATTTGCTCTAGAGTGAGTGAGCCAGTGTGGGGGGGGGGGGGGTGGGAGGAGAGGAGGAAAAGTGAGAAAGGCCCCCACCTCCCACTGGGGTCGGCTACATTGCACTTCCTTCTCCATTTTCCTCTTAGGATTTTGGGCATGCACGCAGGTGTGCCTGGCATGTTTTTCTTTTCCTTTTGTAAAATTTTTTTTTATTTCATACAGCAAAGCACTATACGTTACTTTGTTTATAAAGTGAATTTATCCAACATGAATACACTTTACAGCAGTGCAGTTGAGGATACTACACACATTATCATCAACAGATAATAATCCATTTCTGTGTCCCATAAATGTCTTGTCTATTTTCTCCTTAATTTCTTTCCTCACACTCTCCCTCTTCTCCCCAACTCTTTCCACACTGAGTATCCCTGAACATTTTCAAAGCTTCTGTATCCTCTGGTCTTTCAGTTTCTACCATACTGTGCAGACGTATGTTAAGTATATGTTAAGTGGGGACAGAGAATGTCTCTCATAACCTGGCTTACTTCACTCAGCAGTAAATTTTCCGTATTTGTCTACTTTCTATCAATGCCAGGATCTTGTTTTTTTTTTTTTTTTTTTTTTTTTTATGGCTGAGTAGTATTTTGTGGAGTATATGTGCCACACTTTTTCAATCCATTCATCTGTTTGTGTACATTTGGGTTGGTTCCATGTCTTTGCAGTTGTGAATAATGCTACAATAAACAGATGTGCAAGCACTTCTCTGACTGAGCTTTCTCTTCTCCTTTGGGTAGATACCCAGGAGTGGGATTGCTGGATCATTTGGTACTTCTATTTGTGGGTCTTCGAGGAACCTCTATATTGTTCTCTATAGTGGCTGGACCAATTTACATTCCCACCGATAGTGTAGGAGGGTTTTCCTTTCACCACAGACCTGCCAACACTTTCCAGTTTCTGTTTTTCTAATCTTCGCCATTCTGACTGGGGTTAGGTGGTATCTTGTTATGGTTTTGATCTGCCTCTCCCTTATGATGAGGGATGTTGAGCATTTTTTATATGCTTTTTAGCTATTGATGTATCTTCCTTAAAGACTTGTTAGTTCAGTTCATTCTCCCATCTTTTAATTGGGTTGATCTTTTTTTTTTTTGGGGGGGGGGGTAAGCTGCTTGAGTTCCCTGTGTATTCTGGTTATCATTCTCTTATCTGAGGCATTGTTTACAAAAATACTCTCCCATAATGAGGGTTGTCATTTTACACTAATTATGTTGACTTTTGCTGTATAGAAACTTCTTAATCTGATGTAATCCTACTTGTCTATTTTGGGGACTATAGTCTGTGCTTTGGGGATTTTATTTAAGAAGTCTTTACCTACCTCAGTATCTCCAGAGTTTCCCTAGTGTTCTCCACCAGTAGTTTTATTTATTTTTTTGAGAGGTTTTTGCTATAGGGCACGTGCACTCACCAGACAGACAGAGAGAGACAGAGAGACAGAAAGCAAGAAATCACCCCCCAGGGGGGATGGCCACGCCACAATCCCTTCTCCTCCATTCTCCTCTCGGGATCTTGGGCATGCATGCGCATGCGCCCGGCGTGAATTTTAAACCACCAGGTCTGGGATGCGAATCGCGGTGGACTACATGGGAGTCGAGCAACATAGTCACTACGCTAACTGCTGGTCCCCCATCTCCACCAGTAGTTTTATAGTCTGAGGTCTATAGGTGTAGATCTTGGGTTGGCTTTGAGTTAATTTTTGTTAATGGTGAGAGGTTGTGGTCCAGATTCATCTTTTTGCAGGAAGAAACCCAGTTTAGCCAGCACCATTTGCTAAAGAGGTTTTTCTTTTCCCATTGGATTGACTGATATCCTCTGTCAAAAATCAGTTGGCTGTATGTTTGGGGGTTTATTTCTGGAGTCTCTATTCTGTCCCATTGGTCCACTTGTCTGTTTTTGTGCCAATACCATGCTTTTTTGATTATCACAGCTTTGTAATATATTTTGGAGTCAGGAAGTAAGATGCCTTCTACTGCACTTCTCTTGCACAGGATTGCTTTGGCAGAATGGGGTCTTTTTGATTCCAGAAAAGTTTTTAAATTTGTGAAGAATGACTCGTATTTTGATTGGAATTGCATTAAATATTTATATTAATTTGAATAGAACTGCCTTTTTGATTATATGAATCCTTCCAATCCAGACACATGGGATATCCTTCCACTTTCTTGTGTCATTTTCGATTTCCTTTTTTTAGATTTTCATAGTTCTCCTTATAGTGGTCTTTGACTTCCTTGGTTAGATTTATTCCTAGGTATCTTAGTTTTTGTGGGGATGGTAAATGGGTTTGCTTTCTTCAGTTCAACTTCAGTCTACTTATTGTTCATATATAGAAATGGTATAGATTTTTTATGTTGATTTTGTATCCTGCCACTTTATTGTGTTCATTTACTACTTCCAGGAACTTTTTTGTGTATACCCTTGTATTCTGTGTATACAATCATGTCACCTGAAAATAGAGATAATTTCATCTCTTCTTTCCCTATTTGAATGCCTTTTACTTTATTCTGTTATCTGATTGCATTGGTAGGACTTCCAGCACTATATTGAAAAGGAGTGGAGAGAGTGGCCTGCCTTGTCTTATACCAGTTTTTAGTAGAAAAACTTTCATCTTTTCCCCATTCAGTATGTGTTAGCTACGGGTTTTTAATTAATTGCTTTTATTGTGTTGAGAAATGACCCATCTATACTGATTTTGGTGAGCGTCTTAATCATAAAGGAATTTTTTATGATTGTTCTTTTGTTTGTTTGTTTGTTTTTTATTTAAATTTATTTATTTGCATTCATTCATTGTACATCATTGCAACATACAAAATGAGATTTTCCATCCAGAGTACACTGTATATTGTCTCAATCAAGCACATCAACAAACATCTTATTGTCAGCAAATAATTTTCCATTTCTTGTTTTCTGTATGTTGTGCTTTTTTCTCCCCATCCTTGATTCCCTATCTCTTACCCTCTGCCATCTCCCACTCTCCTCCCACACTGTCTCTGGTATCTATGTTTGCTTTCTATACTGTTTTCCCCTCACATTTTATTGAATTACTAAACACCTTAATTAATCTAAATATTTTCATAGCAAACACAGCTGATATATACATTTCCATGAACACACGTCTAACTTTAGGCATCCTATAAAGTAGCACCTAGCTGGGGCTATATATCTTACTGCAGTCATTGAATAGATATTTTTTTCTGAAACTTTCCTTTTTTTTTTGTAACTTAATTTATATTCTTTCCCTAAGCATCACGACAGCATACAAAATGTGATTTCCCATCCAGTATATACTGCATAGTGACTTAATCATGCATATTATTATAAAAAATTTTCCAATTCTAGTTCCTAGAATTTTTTTTACCCCTCTTTCTGACCATCTGTCCTTTCCCACCCTCTTCTCACACTATCTCTCATGTCTACAATTGTCTTCCATTCCTTTCCCACCCACATTGTATTGATCACACAATTTCTTACATAATCTATCTACTTTCAATGGTGAGTTCACTCAGTACTATTAAGAAAACCAGTTTTAACTTAAATCAAAGAAATGCCAAGGAACTTTGCTTAAAGCCAGGAAACAGGTTGGGATTCTGTTCAAATGGTAGGTGCATGAACCTATCAGTCTCATGTACTTTTATCTTTTGTTCTGGTTCAATTTTCCTGATTAAATTCTGGGATATAAAATTCAACTCCAGACTTGTCCCTACAGTTAAGTTGGCCACTTTCTTAGCTTTTGAACACTTATTTTCAAGTGTCTGTATTTAATTTTCCTGATATAGCACACCCTTGAGAACTTCTTGGAGATCTGGTCTGGTGCTGGTAAATTCTTTCAGGCTTTTTTTTTTTATAATTATTTTATTTTATTTATTCATTCATTTATTTTTTAGTTTGACCAGAGAGAGACAGAGGGTGAGAGTGAGAGAGAGAGGAAGTGAGAAAGCAAGCCACCAGATTCAGGACTTGAACCCTGGTCGGCCATGTGGGAGTGTCCAGTGCCTTAACCACCACACCACCTGCTGGTCCCCAGGCTTTGCTTATCTGAGAATGTTCTTGTCTTTTCTTCCCACATGAAAGATAGTCTTGCTGGGTACAGTATTCTTGGCTGAAATTGCTTCTCTCTTAACACTTTGAATATATTTTCCCATTCTTTCCTTGCTCGCATTGTTTCCAATGAGAGATCTGTTGTTAGCCTGATGGGATGTCCTTTGTAGGTAACTTGATGTTTTTCTCTTGCCGATCTTAGTATCTTGTCTTTGTCTGCGGTTTTGGTCAACCTGGCTATAATGTGTCTTGGAGAAGATCTTGGGTTGATTCTATTTGGGGTCCTTTGTATTTCTTGGGGCTGAATCTTTGAATGCCTCTCTAGGTTTGGAAAGTTTTCTTGCAGGATTTCATGGAATAGATTATCAATGCCCTTATGGGTCTCTTCACCTTCTGGAATGCCAATTATCTGGATGTTTGGACTTTTGATGGTATCTAGTACTTCTTGGATATTATTCTCAAATTTTTAGGCCATTTTCTCAGTCTTCATGGTGGAATTTTTAGGCCTGCAATTTTCTCTTCTACGTCTGAGATTCTATTTTCTGTATGATCTAGTCTGCTTTTAATACTTTCAGGGGAGATTTTGACTTCCTGATTATAGACTTCATTTCTAACAGTTCTGTTTGACTCTTTTGTAAAGCGTGTAATTCCTCTTTTAGATCTTGCAAAAATTTCCTCACTTCCTGGAACTCGTCAACTTCTTTCTCCTTTCTCTTCTGCAGTTCATTGTCTCTCTTCTCTTCCATCTCAGTTAGCTTCGCCATTATGAATGCTCTAAATTCTTTATCTGACATTTCCATGATTTGCATTGAACTGCTTGTGGATGCAGAGACGTTATTCTTTTCCCTTGGAGGAGAGGTATTTTCTTGCTTTCTCATATTTCTTGTGGTCCTGCAGTGATTTCTTGTCATCTGATGGATGGTGTGTTTCTTTCGAATTTTTGAAGTTCAATCTGAGTGTTCAGGAGCAAGCAGAAAGAGGTGATCTGGAATCTCATCATTCTGTTGTGATCGCTGGTGCAGCAGATTCAGTAGATACTGAGGAATATGTTAACTCTAATAGTATTTGGATGTTTAGCTACAGTGCTCTTAGATCCATCTAGTTCACAGGAGCCATGAGGAATCTTCTTCTGAAGGCCTGGCCTCTCCTGCCATGCTAGCTTGTTTGCTGGAGGCTGAATTATCAGTAGAAAAATCTTCATTTCTCGTGTGCCCTGAAATACCTAGTTTGCAGGAGCCATGACGAATTTTCTTCTCTTTTTTTTTTTTTTTTTTGTTTTTAAGAAAGCTTTCTTAAAAAGAATTATTAAATTTATTTAATTAATTAATCAATTTTCATTTGACCAGAGAGGAACAGAGCCAGAGAGAGACAGAGAGGGAAAGTGAGAAAGAAGCTGTCAGGTCCCGGACATGAGCAGTGGTCAGCCAGGTGGGAGTCCAGTGCTCGTAACCAAAACACCACCTGCCGGCTCCAGAGATGTGTTCTATCAAATGCTTTTCTGCATCAATTGACATGATCATATGGTTTTTCTCTTTCTTTCTGGTAATATGGTGTATTACGTTTATGGTTTTATGTATGTCAAGCCATCTTGCATGCTTGGAATAAAGCCTACCTGGTTGTGATGTATAATCTTTCTTATATGCTCTTGGATACGATTCACAAGTATTTTGTTGAGAATTTTTGCATCTATATTCATCAGAGAAATTGGTCTGTAGTTTTCTTCCTTGTCAGGTTCTTGTACATTTTGGGGATGAGGATTTTGGAGGTTTGATAAAATGAATTTGGGAGGGTTCCTTCCTTTTGGATCTTTAAAAATAACTTGAGTGGAATGGGGTTTAACCCTTCCTTAAAAGTTTTGTGGAATTTAGAAATGAAGCCATTAGGAACTGGGCTTTGTTGGGAAGTTGTTTGTTACTGATTCAATCCCATTGCTTGTTATGGGTCTATTCAGGCTTTCTCTGTCCTCCTGGGTCAATCTTGGTAGATTATATGTGTCCAAAATTTGTCTATCTCATCTAGGTTTCCTTGTTTGTCAGCATATAGTCGCTTACACTATCCTCTAATGATTTTTTGTATTTCTGTTATGTCTGTTGTAATATTGCCTGTTTCATTGCAAATTTCATTTATCTGATTTTTTTTCTCTCTTCTTAGTCTAGCTAATGGTGTGTCAATTTTCTTTATCTTTTCAAAGAACCAACTTTTGCTTTCATTTATTTTCTGTATAATTCATTTATTTTCTATTTCACTTATTACTACTCAAATCATCATTTCTTTTCTTAAGGCATTTTTTGGATTATTTTGTTGTTTTTCAATGCTCTGAGGCATGATGTTAGATTGTTCATTTTCCATCTTTCTTTTTCTTACATGCACTAACTGCTTTGCACTTCCCTCTTTATTTTATTTATTCATTTATTTATTGTTTTAATTTGACCAGAGAGAGACAGAGGGTAAGAGTGAGAGTGAGAAAGTGAGAAAGCAGGTCACCAGATTCAGGACTTGAACCCTTGAACCACCACGCCACCTTCTGGTCCCCGAACTTCCCTCTTATGACTGCTTTTGCTGTGTCCCATAGATTACAGAATCTCATGTACTCATTATCATTAGTTTCCATGAATTTTTTGATTTCAGTCTAAATTGCATCAGTAGTTGTGAAGTCATTCAGAGGCAGGTTGTTTAGATTCCAAATGTTCGTAAATTTTTGTGACTTCTTTCTGAAATTAATATCAACTTTAATTATGTCATAGGCAGAGACGATGCTCGATATAGTTTCTATGCCTTTGAATCTGTAAGACTTGTTTTGTGCCCTATCATGTGGTCAGTCTTCGAAAAGGTTCCATGCAGGGATGAGAAACATGTATATTTCATGGTTTGGAGGTAGAAGGTTCTATAGATGTCTGTCAAATTCAGTTCTCTTATGGTATTTAGATCCTGTATCTCTTTGCTTATTTTTTGTCTAGATGATCTGTCCATAGGAGATCATGGGGTGTTGAGGTCCCCAACATTTAGTGTGTCACAGTCTGTCTCTCCTTTTAGTTTCAGCAGTCTTTCCTTCATGTATTTGGGTGCTCCTGAATTGGGTGCATAATTTATAAGCATTATGTCTTCTTCGTGAATTAGCCTTTTTACTACTATATAGTGCCCTTCTTTATCTCTTCTTCCAGTTTTTGTCTTAAAGCCTGTTTTGTCTGAAATCAGTGTAGTGACCCCAGCCCTTTTTTGGTTTCCATTTACATGGACTATCTTTTCCAGCCCTTCACTTTTAGTCTATGTTTCTTGTAGGTAACAGATAGAAGGTTTCTGTGTTTTTATCCATTCAGCCAATCTGGGTCACTTGATTGGAGAATTTAATCCATTAACATTGAATGTTATTATAAATATTTCTGGACTTTTCCCTAACAGTAAGTTGGTCATTTTCTTGGTTGTTTTTTGTTCTGTTGTTTCTGTTTGTCTCTTTTTAGTTTTCCTAGTATAGCACTCCCTTCAGAATTTCTTGAAGAGCTTGTCTGGTTTGGTAAATTCTTCAGGTTTTGTTTACCTGAGAATGTTTTTATCTTTTCTTCCCATTTGAAGGATAATCTTGCCAGGCATAGTAATCTTGCTTGGAATTCTTTCTGTCTTAACACTTTGAATATATTTTCCCATTCTTTCCTTGCTTGCATTGTTCCTGGTGAGAGGTCTGATGTTAGCCTGATGGGATATCCTTTGTAAGCAACTTGAGGTTTCTTTCTTGCCAATTTTAGCATTTCGTCTTTACCTGTAGTTTTGGCTGATCTGGCTATGATGTGCCAGGAAGAGCATCCTCTTGGGTTACCTCTATTTGGGGTCCTTTGTATGTATTGGGTCTGGATATTTGACTGCTTCTCTAGACTTGGAAAATTTTATTCCAGGATTTCAGGTAATTGATTATTCATGTCTTTATTAGTTTCTTTACCTTCTGGTATACCAATTATTTGGATGTTTGGACATTTAATCATATCTAGTATTTCTCATATATTATCCTCATTTCTTTACTTTTTTGGTTGTTTGTTTTTTAGTCTGTCTGGTGATTTTTTTCTAGGTAAGAGGTATTGTCTTCTGCACCCGAGAGTTGATCTTCTTCATGATCTAATCTACTTTTAATACTTTTTTTTTTGAGAGAGATTTTCGCTATAGGGTGTGTGCGCTCGCCAGACAGACAGAGAGAGACATTAGAGACAGAAAGCGAGAAATCACCCCCCAGGGGGGATGGTCATGCCGCAATCCCTTCTCCTCCATTCTCCTCTCGGGATCTTGGGCAAGCACGCACACGTGCCCGGCGTGAGTTTTAAGCCACCGGGTCCGGGACACGAACCGCGGTCGACTACGTGGGAGTCCAGCGACATAGCCATTACGCTAACTGCTGGTTCCCTACTTTTAATACTTTTGAGGGAGGTTTTGATCTCCTATATTATAGCCTCATCTCTAACAATTCTATTTGATTCTTTGTTTTCTGGTGTCTGTTTCTTCTTTTAAATCGTGGAAGGGCTTCCTCATCTCCTCATTGTCTCTTTTCTCTTGTATCTCATTTAGTTTTGTCACTATGAATATTCTGAATTGTTTATCTGACACTTCCACGAGTCCTCTTCGTGGATGATGAGAAATTGATGTTTTCCCTTGAAGTAGAGATATTTTTTTGGTTTCTAATAATTCTTATGCCTCTGTGCTGGCTTCTGGTCATCTGATGGATTACATGTTTCTTCCTAATTTCTTGAAATTAATTCTGTAATGTTAAGGGGAAAGATGCGTTGTATTTCTCTGGTGTGATCTTTGAAGAGGGCATTGTGTTCCAGTCAGAGAATGGTGTATGTAGCCAGCTTGAGGTGCTTGGTTTCTCCTCAAAGCCTCAGGTCCAGGTGTACCTGGGGCTAAGCTCGAGGATGTAGCACTATGCACAGACCAGAAAAATATGAAGTTTCAAAGGGCGCCAGGTACTCCAAAAGTCACTGGCAAGGGTAGGTGAGCCACAGTCTTTCTCAGCTCCTTCTCCCTGCTGCTCACCCTGCAACCTGGCTCTTCTTTGCTGGTGTGGATATTTCAATGGTGTAGGGGTAGGGAGGACTGGGAAGAGTAAGGCTCTCCAGATCCCAGTTAACACACCTGAGAGTTCAAAGGCCTGTGGGAGATGAGCCACAGTCTCTCTGCAGCTCCATCTCCCTGCCACTCACCCAGCAACCTGGCCCCTGCTCACTGGAACAGATGTTCCAAGGGCCCTGTGTTATTTGTTTAAGTGCTATCTACAGTGTTTGAGTTAGCCCTCAAGTGTTATTTGTTTTCTTCCATATTCATGAACCAAAGCCTTTCACATTTAATGAATTTTTGTCTTTTTTCTTTGAATGAGTCAGATATTTTTGTAAGACTTCTCAAGGAAAATAGATTTCTCTGTGCTTCTTCTCAATTTCTGTATTCCTAGAGGCAACTCTTTTCAACATTTTTAGCTGATCCTTCCTTCCTTCCTTCCTTCCTTCCTTCCTTCCTTCCTTCTTTTTAAATTTTCTCTAGGGTGTGTAAGCTCGTGATGGGGTGGGGGGAAGTTTGGATAAGTGAGGATGGAGGGGAATGGGGGTTATGTGCAAAAATGCATCCCTCTCCCAGGGAGTGGCTGACTACATTGCACTTCTTTCTCCTCCATTCTCCTTTTGGTATCTTGGGCATGTATGATCATGTGCCTGGCATGTTTTTCAAGCTGCTGGGTCCAGGACTGAAATTATACAGTCAGCTATGTGGGATATAGCTGCCTTGGCCACCATGCCCCTTACTGACCCTTTAGCTGATTTTTTTAGACTTCTGTATCTCAAATACCTTTGCATTGTAATTGCTTGATTTTTCTGTGCAGCCATGGTTTGTGGCAGGGCACACTGTCAAAACAGCTAATACTAATTGTTCTGTTTCACTTTTCCCATTCTGTAGTCTTGCCAATATATTTGTATAGTAATTTGTTAGCTCAGTGGTTCAGTGTTTCTCTTTTTATTATAATCCTTCTACATGTAAACTTTGCTACTTTTTACTGTCTACAGAACTCCCCCTCCCCAGCTAATACTTGACTTTGTTTTTGTTTGATTATTTTCTATGTAACACCATTAACATAACTTTTAAAATGTTTTTGAGACACCATTTTACTTCTAGGTTCTGAGTTTGCTTTAGATACCTGACATACATGGAATCATGATAGTATTTGAGGTTGTGTATGTGTGAGAGAGAGAGACACTGGCTTAGCTCACTTAAGAATGTCCTCAAGGTTCATCCATGTTGTAGTATATAACAGGATTTCTTTCCGTTTAAAGACTCAGTAAGATTCTACTGTCTGTATATATCATGTTTTCTGGTAAGTTCATCTGTTGATGGGCACTTGGGTTGCTTGCAAATCCTGTTTATTATCACTAAAGCTGCTACAAAGATGATGCATTATCTTTCTGTTTTTATATGTGAAAGGAGGCTCTGGGCCACGTTGGTGCCTGTGGAAGGGGAGGAACTCCTCCCTCATCACTGAGGACCCAAGTCTTCCCTTCGCCTGTGTACTGGTCGGGTTCATCAATAGATGCTCTGCATTACTTGGGGCAATGTGAGCTAGGTACACATCAGACTGAGGTAGCTCTGCTAGGGGCCTTGGAGCTTCCAGTTATTCTGGGTGCTCAGTGCTCAGAGAGGACAGTCGGTAGCAGATTTTGCAAAGCAGTTACCATAGCCCATGATTTATTTTGTTGCTTATAAGTATCACTAGTCTTTTTGTTTTTTAATTTAATTTTTTTTGCTATAGGGTATATGTGCTTGCTGGAGAGACACAGAGAGAGGGAAAGTGAAAAAATAACCCATCAGGAAGGATGGCTATGCCACAGTCCCTTCTGCTTCACTCTCCTTCTGGGAGTTTTTGGTGTGCATGCACATGCACCTGGAGTGCTTTTCAAGTCAGTGGTTCTGGGACTAGAAAGTAGTTGTCCATGTGGGGTCCAGAGCCTTAATCACCATGCCACCTGATGACCCTCATTAGTCTTTTTTAATCATGAAATAACACAAAATGCCAAACAATGAAAAACTGTATAAAGAGTGCCTGTTACAAAATAAAACTTTAGGGACCAGCAGTTAGCATAATGGCTATGTCGCTGGACTCCCATGTAGTTGACCACGGTTCGAGTCCCAGACCTGGTGGTTTAAACACATGCTGGGCACGTGTGCATGCCTCCCCAGGATCCCGAGAGGAGAATGGAGGAGAAAGGATTGTGGCGTGGCAATCCCCCCTGTGGGGGTGGTTTCTCACTTTTTTTCTCTCTGTCTATCTCTGTCTTTCTGGCGAGCACACGTGCCCTATAGCAAAAACCTCTCCAAATAAATAAATAAATAAAAGAAATAAAACTTTAGGGGCCTACAGGTGGTATGGTGGTTAAGGCTGTGAACTCCCATATGGCCAACCATGGTTTGAGTCTTGGACCTGGTGACTTGCTTTCTCACTTTCCCTCTCTTTCTATCTCTGTCTCTTTCTGATCAAATTTAAAACATAATAACAATAATAAATAAAAGTTAAATGAATAATTTAAAAATAAAACATTTTAAAACTTTTATTATTATTATTTACTTTGCTACAGGGGATGCGCTTGCTGGAGAGAGAGAGGGAAAGTGAGAAAGTACCTCAACCCCCATGAAGAATCACCATGCCATAATCCCTTCTCTTCCAATCTCTTCTTGGGAATTGAGCACCCATATAAACGTGCCAGGCATGTTTCTCAAGCCACACTGAGAGTCAAGCTACACAGCTGGCCACGTGGGATCCAGCTACTTACACCACCACGTCCCTGACTACCCCAAAGATAAAATACTGTTTAATTACCAGTGAAGTAGAAGTTCCTACATCAACTCAGAAATCCCAGGATTTGTCCCATCTCCATAATAAACTTTTACTTGATTAAAACACAAACAAACAACAAAAATCCTGACTTTATAATAATCATTTGCCCCATTTTATATTTTTTTCATCTAAAATTATAATTTAATTTCACCTTTAAAACCGTATTTTGGGGACCTGCAGGTGGCATGGGAGTCAAGGTATTGGACTCCCACATGGCCAGCCACAGTCTGAGTCATGAATCTGGTGGTTTTCTGTCTCTCACTCTCTCATCTTTCTCTGGTGAGCACACACACCCTGTGGCAAATTTTAAAAAAGGAATAATAACAAATAAAATAAATAAATAATTTTAAAATTTACAAACAAAATATGTTTTTGTTCCTTTTTATTCTATGGATTTCTTTTTGAAATATGTATTTCTTACTGTGTTTCCCATAGTTTTGTTGTCCTACTTGCACCTAAGTTTACTGTTTAATATCTACCCCTAGGACCAGCTGGGAGTGACGGTTAAGGCCACTGAAATTTGGGGCATGCGTGCACATGTGCTAGCATGATTTCAACCTACCAGGTCTAGGATTAGAACTCTCATCAGCCACGTGGAACTCCAGCACCTTTGCTACCGTGCCACCTGCTGGCCCTAAGCATAACAGATATTAGACCATCTGGTAGCATGATGGTTAAGGCACTGGATCCCACATGGCCAATTCTGCAGTATAAATCCTGAACCTAGCAGATTAAGAATCCTCCTAAATATGTATATGTGCGTGCCCCAAATCCAGAGAGAATAGAGGAGTATGGATTGTGGTATGGCCATTCTCCCTAGACGTTAATTTCTTACTTTCTCAGTTTCTCTGTTTGCCATGAGCGCATGTGCCCTATGGCAGAAATCTTAAAAAAAAAAAAAAAAAAAAAAAAAAAAAAGGCATTACAGATATTATACCTTACTGAGGAGTGCTTTTTTTTTTTTTTTTTTTTTTTTTTTTTTTTTGGAGAGGTTTTTGCTATAGGGCACGTGTGCTCGCCAGACAGACAGAGAGAAACAGAAAGACAGAAAGCAAGAAATCACCTCCCGGGGGGATGGCCACGCCGATATCCCTTCTCCTCCACTCTCCTCTCGGGATCTTCGGCATGCACGCACATGTGCCCAGCGTGAGTTTAAGCCACCAGGTCCGGGACTTGGACCGTGGTCGACTATGTGGGAGTCCAGCGACATAGTCATTGTGCTAACTGCTGGTCCCATGCTGAGGAATGCTTTAACTACCTAGTACTTTTGTAAATTGCCAAATGGCACATATGCTCATGAGAGAGAGAGAGAGAGAGAACCAACCCCCACGATGGGATGCAATGGGGATGGCAGTGCCCCGGAGAGTTTCATTAAAAAATAAAAAATATGGTGGTGGTGGCCCAGTGGTAATGTAACTGGAGCCACAGGGAAAGGGCCTGGGTTCACATCCTAAGGCCTCCTTGAGCATGATGGTTATGTACACATATGCTCATGACTTGGATCATCTGAGGTTGAATCATGGCATGGAGTTCCTGTTTGAGAGTGTCTGTCTCTCTGTCTGCCTACCTATCTCTCTCTGTGTTGAGCTTTCTTATAGAAGAAATAAATAAGTTTGGGGGCTTGCCGTGCCCACCAGAAGACTTGAACCTGGTCAAAGCAGGCCTCCTTGGGAACCAACAGTTAGCATAATGGCTATGTCACTGGACTCCCACGTAGTCGACCGCAGTTCGCGTCCCGGACCCAGTGGCTTAAAACTCACGCCAGGCGTGTGTGCATGCGTGCCCAAGATCCCGAGGAGAATGGAGGAGAAGGGATTGCGGCGTGACCATCCCCCCGGGGGGTGATTTCTCGCTTTCTGTCTCTATGTCTCTCTCTGTCTGTCTGGCGAGTGCATGTGCCCTATAGCGAAAACCTCTCAAAAAAAAAAAAAAAAAGAAGCAGGCCTCCTTTTGTGAGTCCACCCTCAGGGCCGCAGAGTAACTTTTGAACTTTAGGTACACCAGCCTCTTGATCCTCGTCACTAAGTTATATCTTGTTAGTGTGCTACCACCTCATCAGAGTTGAACGTTTGGTAGAGAAATCAAGCACCTGAAGGCACCCATAACTCCTCTGATCTGAGAGACACAGCCCTCCAATAGGAACACACCTAAGGGTGAAATGATCTCTTCCAATACTACAGAATCTACTCCAATAAATAGGAAGAAGTAAATACTGCATCAGATGACCGAAAATAGCATAAATCTCAAAGAGACATGAGAGGGGCTGCAGGAGAAGATGGCGGTCTCCATAGGAGTTAAAGTTCCTCATAATTTTCGCTTGTTGGAAGAACTTGAAGAAGGACAAAAAGGAGTAGGCGATGGTACAGTTAGCTGTGGCCTTGGAGATGATGAAGATATGACACTTACAAGATGGACAGGCATGATTATCGGGCCACCAAGGACAAATTATGAAAACAGAATATATAGCCTGAAAGTAGAATGTGGACCTAAATACCCAGAAGCTCCTCCATCAGTTAGATTTGTAACACAAATTAATATGAATGGAATAAATAATTCCAGTGGGATGGTGGATGCATGGAGCATACCAGTGTTAGCAAAATGGCAAACTCTTACAGCATTAAAGTCATCCTTCAAGAGCTACGATGTCTAATGATGTCCAAAGAAAATATGAAGCTTCCACAGCCACCAGAAGGACAAACATACAATTAATTTTAGAGGCTCTCAAATTTGTCTGAAATCAGCAACTTTCTACTCATATAAATGTCTTGATTAAATAACACAGTGCAAATACTCACACATTAAGTAAAAGAATTCCAGCTGGTAAACATGACAGGACATTTGTAAGAATATATTTAATATATGTACACCCATTACGTTTTCAGGTAACAAGAGGGAAAATGCAGCACAATTTTTTCTCTTGTTAAGGCACTGTCATCTAAACGTAAGCTTGAGTACTCGAAATAGAATTTGAGTTTTCAAGATAAAAGCATGGCAAGAAGTGTCGGGTGGTTGTGGTGTAAGCATGTGTGTTTCTGAAAAGTAAAAAATCTCAAGAAGGAAAAACAGAAATGACATGCTTTACCCATCTCACTTAGTGAAAGAGCTGCAGTCGAAATTGTTAAGGTAGCAGGTACAAGACTATTGTCACAAATTGTGTTAATTTTTCAACCGGTGTGGGTGCTGACTACTAGCAGTATCAAAAATATGTTCAGGATTGTTTTGAGACCTGTATTTATAATAAAAAATGTTGGGGGGGGGGTGTATCGATGCATTTCTGTTAAAAGCTGTTCCTGTGTGTTACATGTCACAGCCATGGTAAATATCTGTTTACAGTTTTGTTTAACAAACCATGCATTTAAATTGAAGTCAACTAAAAGGAAATAGGTGTATGGCTATATGATTTTGAGATTAAAGTTAGTCTTAAAATGTAAATAAAATGTGGAACGTGTCCTCAGAGACTGTGACATTCTATTATATTGATGTGTACATGTACAGTACCTTGCCAAGATAGCAGAGATTGGAATTATTGTAGCTCTTCTATACACACCCTTATTATTTAACCTACTTTGTGCACTTGTGATTTGGAATTTGACAAGTATTTCAGAGAACGAATTGCCTAATTAGTTTAATTTCTTCTTTGGACAGGAGGAATTCTATGTATTTTATTTTGAATATGATTTCACCAGAAATAATAATAAAAATATCTTTTGGGACCAGCAGATGTAATGGTTACTTCATTGGACTCCCATGTAGTCAACTGTCATTAGAGTCCTGGACTCAGCAGCTTAAAACTCACGCTGGGTGCATGTGTGTGCCCCCAAAATTGCAAAAAGAAAATGGAGGAGAAGGGATTGCAGCATGGCCATCCCCCTGGAGGGGGGGGGGGCGGAGTGATTTCTCGCTTTCTGTTTCTTTCTTCCTCTTTCCCTCCTGTGAGCACACACGCCCTATAGAAAAAAATCTCTCTTTAAAAATAAATGTATTTTTTAATTCTAGCAGTTACAGAAATATCGCAAATTATTCAAATATACATTCCATTTTCTTCAGAGCATCTCTTTATTTTTCTTTGAAGCTTATGGTTAAGAGATTGAATTAATCGGAGGCATTTCTTCCACTAGCTTATGCTTTTGACACTGATAAGGGTTAATTTTACCCACTTTACTCTTAACAAATCTGAATATGCTTATAAAGTAATGGAAAAATAGTCAACCTAGGATATACATTAAAATATTTTACTTTCATAGTATGGCAAGGACATATTTCTCAAACAGTCCTGCCATGTTTTTATGAAGCTCTTTCAGAGTTAAAGCTTGAAGCTACCTTTTCTTGGTCAGTAGTACATTAAAGTCAATGACAGTTTGTCTAAGTTTATTTCAATATGGCTATTTTATTTTAATTACCAAAGATGTTTAAATGCTTTAAAACGATAAACAGAGAACATACACATATAAATTAGAAGATGTATAATTTATTAAAATAGATTTGAAGTGAGTTATTACCTTGGAATGTGGTCTCAACATTTTTTAATGGTTAAGATTAAGTTGAATTACACTGAGGCTGTTACAAGAAGCTGATTTGGTGACTTGGTCTGAATCAGTATCTCTGGTAACTTCCACTTTGAAAACACATTGCTCATGGAAGTTAGTAACTTGAGTGAATTCCGTTGATAGCCGGAGGATCTGGGTGCCTGGACCTCTTTCCTCTTTTTTCCCCCATGTCACACTGGGAAAGGTCCCCTTCCCCCCACCCCCCAGTCTATGTTGTGAGAGTCAGCCTTACAATATTCATTTTCCTTCATTCTCACTTTTGGGAGTACCGATCTCTGCAGAAATCTGCATGCTGAGGAACCAGTTCCCAAAGTAGACTCTATTTTGCATGTCACAATCAAGATGTAGCTGGCAATCTAAGACACACTGGTTGATTATAAGAGGAGTTAAATAGAGCTGGTCCTAATTATAGTAACACTTCTAAGACAGCAGTTGGAAGTAAATATTCGTGTTTCGTAAAGTGGTTAAGGTTACAGGACTGTGTGGTATTACTTTTTAAATGAACTGTAAAGTTGCCTTAGACTTTTGTTTAAAAGGCTAGCAAGTGAGAGCCTTGAGGAGGATCACATATTAAAAAAGAGTATAAAAATAAAATTCTTGTTTTGTTAAAAAAAGAGAGAGAGACATGAGAAAAGAAGGGGGTAACTCTCCCCAGGTGAGCGTAGTGGTCTCACACCCACAGTGGATAGCACAGAGGAATACACAGAACTGTCAGAAAAAGAATTCTGAATATTCACAGTGACAAAACTCAATGAGGTGCAAGGGAAAACAATCAGTTCTAGGAAATGAAAAAAAAAATCCTTACTGGATGTGAAAGAGGAATTTCATAAAGAAATAGACACCTTAATTTCAGAACATTTGAAAATGAGGAATGCAACATAAGAAATTAAAATCTTCCTAGAAAACATTAACAGCAGTTTGGATCATGCAGAAGAAAGAATTTTTTATCTTGAATACAAAGTCTCCAACATAGACCAGACCACTAAAAAGAATGAAAAAAACAACAAAAAAATGAGGACAACATATGGAAAATTCCAGATACCATGAAATGCTCAAATATCTATAATGGTATTCCAGAAGGTGAAGAATCTGCTAAAGGCATGAAAAACATCTCAAAAATTTCCCACATCAAAATTTTCCAACACATCATAGCTAGATTGGCAAACATTAAAAACAAAGACAATATTTTTAAAATGGCACAGAATAAATGTCAATTTATATATAAAGGTTAACCTATTACGCTAATGTCAGACTTCTAAACTGAAACAAAGAATGCAGACAAAGAAAGAATGGGCAGATGTATTCAAAACATTAAAAGAAAAACAATGTCAACCAAAAATACTATATCCAGCAAGATTGTCCTTCAAATGGGAAGCATGATTAAAAGTATTTTCAGATAAACGAAAAAACAAAGAATTCATCAACACTAGACCAACTCTACAGGACGTACTGAGGGGAGTCTTGTATCAGGAAAACTAAAGAGAGAAAAAAAGAAGTAGGAGAACAAAAAACAACTGAGAAAATGACTAAGAAAATGACAATGATGAGTCTGCAAATGTCAATAGTAGCATTGAATGTTAATGGACTAAATTCTCCCATTAAAAGATCCAGACTGGCTGAATGGACAGCAGTCATCTATGCGAGGCTTACAGGAAACACACCTCACTGATAAGGACGTACATAGACTGCAGTGAAGGGCTGGAAAAAGATATTCCATGTGAATGAAAACTGAAAAAGGCTGGAGTTGAGATACTGATATCAGACAAAATGAACCTTTTAGCCACAGTGGCTGGGCCAATTTTACATTCCCGCCAACAGTGTAGGAGAATTTCCCTTTCATCACAACCTTGCCAACACTTACCATTTTTCCTATTTTAATTTAAACTTATTTAGTTACATTCAATCACTGTACATCATTACAGTATGCAAAATGAGATTTTTCATCCAGAATGCACTGTATATTGGCTCAACTATATTACCATACATTTTATCATCAACAAATCATTTTCCATTTCCTGTTTCTTGTATATTTTGCTCTATATTTTCCTCCTTTGATTCCCTCCCTCTCACCCTCTGCCATTTCCCACCCTCCTCCTATACTGCTCTGGTATCTGCGGTTGCTTTCCAAGTCCTTTTTTTTCACATTTTATGAATTCACAAAAGATTTCAATTAATCTAAATACTTTAACTCACAAGTGCAGCTGATATATACATATCTATGAACACAAGTCTGACTTTAGGCGTTTATAAACCTCAGTGAGTAAAATGAGCATACATAAATTAGTACCTAGCTGGGGCTATATTGTAGTCATTAAATAGTTATTTTTCTGCATTTTTTAAATTAAAAAAACAGTTTTGGTTTTAATAGATCAAATAAATGTTAAGAGAAGTTTTCTTAAGGTTTAAATCCAGGAAAAAGGTTAGGATTCAGTTCAAACGGTAGGTAGGAGAACCTATTAATGGTTCAAAAGAAGATAAAAATCCTTCAATCTGGAAAACATAGCCTAAAAGAAAATCAGTAATGTTTTAGTCAAAAGTCATAAGATTCTAAGGGACCAGCAGTTAGCGTAATGACTATGTCGCTGGACTCCCACGTGGTCTACCGTGGTTCGAGTCCCGGACCCGGTGGCTTAAACTTACGCCAGGCGCGTGTGTGTGTGTGCCCAAGATCCCAGAGGAGAATGGAGGAGAAGGGATTGCGGCGTGGCCATCCCCCCGGGGGGAGATTTCTCGCTTTCTATCTCTCTGTCTCTCTCTGTCTGTCTGGCCTGGAGAACGCACGCACCCTATAGCAAAAAAAAAAAAAAAAAAAAAACTCTCCAAAAAAAAAAAAAGTCATAAGATTCTATTTCACCAGTTCAGTTTCATGTAAATTCAATCACTGTTTAATTTACAGTGTTACTGTGGTCCAATCTTTCCACTTAAATATGGAAGTTAACATTCAACATTATTCATCTTTCCAGACTTTTCCCTACCATTAAGTTGTACATTCTCTTAGTTGTTTTTTGGACTCTTATTTCTGTGTGTCTGACTAGTTTTCCTGGTATAGCACTCCCTTCAGAACTTCTTGGAGAGCTGTTCTGGTGTTGGTAAATTCTTTCAGGTTTTGTTTATCTGAGAATGTTCTTGTCTTTTCTTTCCATGTGAAGGAATAGTATTCTTGGTTGAAACTGATTTTCACTTAACATTTCTCACTCTTTCTTTGCTTGCAATGTTTCTGATGAGAGATCCAATGTTATCCAGATGGGATATCCTTTTAAAGTAACTTGATGTTTCTCTCTTGCCAGTTTTAGTATCTTGTCTCTGTCTGTGGTTTTGGTTAATCTGGCTATGATGTGCCTTGGAGAAGATCTTCTTGGGTTGATTCTATTTGGGGTCCTTTGTATTTCTTTTTTATGGAGAGGTTTTTGCTATAGGGCATGTGCATCGCCAGAAAGACAGAGAGAGACAGAGATAGAAAGCGAGAAATCATCCCCTAGTGGGGATGGCCACACCGCAATCCCTTCTCCTCTTAGAATCTTGGGCATGAACGCACGCGCACCTGGCATGAGTTTAAGCAACTGGGTCCAGGACTCCAATCATGGTCGACTACATGGGAGTCCAGCGACATAGCCATTACTCCAACTGCTGATTCCTGTCCTTTGTATTTCTCAGATCTGGATATTTGAGTGCATCTCTAGGTTTGGAAAGTTTTCTTCCAGGATTTCATGGAATTGATTATCAATACCCTTATTAGTTTCTTCACCTTCTAGGATATCGATTATCCAGATGTTTGGACATTTAATGGTTGTACCATTTCTTGTATATTATTCTCATTTGGGGAGGTTATTTTCTCAGTCTTTTTGGTAAATTTTTCTAGGTTAGAAGTTCTATCTTCTACATATGAGATTCAATTTTCTGCATGATCTAATCTGCTTTTAATAGTATCAAGGAAGGTTTTGATTTCCTGTATTACAGCCTTTATTTCTAACAATTCCATTTGATTCTTTTTTATGGTGTGTATTTCCTCTTTCAGATCATGCAAGAGCTTCCTCACCTCCTGGAACTCATTGTCTCTTCTTTCTTGCATCTCCCGGAGTTTGTTGTCTCTCTTCTCTTGCATCCCTGTTTCCTCTGTCACTATGAATATTCTAAATTCTTTCTTTTTTTTTCTTTTTGGAGAGATTTTTGCTATAGAGCGCATGCGCTCGCCAGAAAAAGAGAGACAGAAAGTGAGAAATCACCCCCCAGGGGGGATGGCCACGCCGCCATCCCTCCTCTTCCATTCTCCTCTCAGGATCTTGGGCATGCACGCACACGTGCCTGGCGTGAATTTAAGCCACCGTGTCCAGGACTTGAATCGTGGTCGACTACATGGGAGTCCAGCAACATAGCCATTACGCTAACTGCTGGCCCCTGAATATTCTAAATTCTTTGACATTTCCACAAGTTCCATTGTATTGTCTGTAGAGGATGAAGAGTTATTCTTTTTTTCTTTTTTTTGGAGAGGTTTTTGCTACAGGGCGCGTGCGCTTGCCAGACAGAGAGAGAGAGACAGGGAGACAGAAAGCGAGAAATCACCCCCCAGGGGGGATGGCCACGCTGCAATCCCTTCTCCTCCATTCTCCTCTTGTGATCTTGGGCACGCACGCACACGCGCCCGGCTTGAGTTTAAGCCACCGGGTCTGAGACTCGAACCGTGTTCGACTGCTTGGGAGTCCAGCGACATAACCATTATGCTAACTGCTGGTTCCAAGAGTTATTCTTTTCACTTGGGAGGTGGGAGAGGCTTTCTTGGCTTCTCATAGTTCTGGTGCCTCTGAGGCTTCTAACCATCTGATGGGTTATATGTTTTTTCCTCATTTTTGGAGCTGAATCTGAGCATTCAGAGGTGTGCAGGAGGTGTTCTGCAATCTCTTTACAGTTCTGTTTTTCTCCCTCTGAGGAGCAGATTCTGTGAGAATTGAGGATTACTCTGATCTAGATCTTGGCATCAGGAAGGTGAATTCTGGGCAGAAAATCTTCAGTCGTGCTAGTCCCTGAAAGGGGCTGCTCAGAGCTCACATGTAGATGATTTGATTGGCCTTTCTAGATCTTGGGGTCAGGAGTGTGAAGACTGAGCAGAAAATCTCCAGTTGTCCTTTTTTTTTTCTTTTTTTTGTATTTTTAGTCTTTGCCATTCTGACAGGGGTTAGGTGGTATCTCATTGTGGTTTTAACGTGCATCTCCCTTATGATGAGGAATGTTGAACATTTTTTTCATATGCTTTTTGGATGCTCGCATGTCTTCCTTAGAGAATTTTGTTCAGCTCATTTTCCCATCTTTTAATTGTGGTAAAAAAATTTTTTTTTTCAGATAAGCCACTTGAGTTCTTTGTGTATTCTGGCGATCAGCCCCTTATCTGAAGCCCAGTTTACAAAAACATTCTCCCATTCTGAGGGTGTCCTTGGCTGTGCAGAAATTTCCTAATCGGATGTAATCTCTCTGGTCTATTTTGGGAATTACTGCCTGTGCTGTGGGGGTCTTACTTAAGGCATCTTTGCCTATTCCAATGCCTCCAGAGTTTCCCCAGTGTTTTCCACCACTAGTTGTATAGTTTGAGGAGTTAGGTTTAGATCTTTGATCCATTTTGAGTTGATTTTTGTGAATGGTGAAAGATGGGGATCCAGTTTCATCTTTCTGCAGGTGGATACCCAGTTTTTCCAGCACCATTTACCAAAGAGGTTTGCCTTTTCCCACTGGATTGACTGGTACCTTCTGTCCAAAATCAGCTGGCTGCTTCTGGCAATGAGCCACTATTGTCTGCACGTCCTTTAAGAAGGAAGGTGGATCCTTGGACAGGAGGGAGCTTTGTGAGCTCATTCCAACCTCAGCCTACCAAATAGCATGACATCAGTCCCAGCAGTGCCTCTCATCTTTTGCCAACTTCTTTTTTTTTAATTAATTAATTTTTTATATACATTGAATGACATTGTTTAGCTTATGAAGTGAACATTTCAATATGTGAACATTTCTCCCCAGTTCAGTTGATCAAAATATCTTCAACAGATTACACCACACCTCCCCATCCCATCAATGCTCTGCCTCTGTATCCCCTGCAGGAAGATGAATCTGAACCCGTCTCTCACCTTTCACAAAAATCAAGTCAAGGTGGATCAAGGATCTAAATCTAAGACGTCAAACTATAAGGCTGCCCCCGGAAAACACCGGGGAAACTCTGGGAAACACAGTAATTGGTGTGAATCGACAGCCTTCTTCTTTTTCCAACTTCTAGCATCTCAGTTGGAGATGAGACCTCACAAATCCAGAGAGGAGACCCTCCAGAGAAGAGACCTTGCAAATCAGATGTCTAGCTGACTAAGCCCCATCTGATATGGCCAGTGAGATGAGAACAGTCAGTGGGCCCATGAAATGAACAACTGACACGACCTAGATTAAGGCATCATAAACTCACAGAACGAAACGGGGGCCCTTCAGACACTCTCCTCTCTGGCGCTCACTGCTTCTACCTCCCTGGAATATACTTTTACTTTTACATAATAAAGTATCCTTTGTGGGGCCAGCAGGTGGCATAGTAGTTAAGGCACTGGACTCACACATGACCAACCACAGTTCAAGTCCCAGACCTGGTTGTTTGAGAATCACGGGGCTGTGTGTGCATGCATGCCCAGAATGTCAAGAGCAGATGGGAGGAGAAGGGTTTGCAGCCCCCAGGGGTTGCACTTTCTCTCTCACTGTCTCACTCTGGCATGTGCACACACCCTACGGCAAAAATCAAAGTAGTAATAATAGATAAACTATCATTGGCTTTCGCTATTGGCTGTTTTGCTCAATTCTTCATTAGACACTTGGGCATGGCAGAAGCCATCACAACCTCCTAAGGCATTTAGAGATGGTCCAGACCTTAGGCTGAGCCTGCCCACCCTTTCTGGCTATCCAGGAGGCACTGATGGCCTTGGACCCAGCCCTCCCCGGGGTGGGATCTCCATTGCCTCCCAGGTCGTCCTCAGTAAAAAGCCCCCCCCTTCTACCCCAGTCCGCCTTCAGCCTCCCTCCCCCGCTGTGCTCCTACCTTAGAAAATGGCATTTTCTCCTTCCACTCTTGCCTGTGGACTCTGGACTCGGGAGACCAGGAGGAGCTCCTCTCTCAGCTCCTCTCTCGGCAGACCTTGGGTACCATTGCCAGAAAATAAACAGGGACTTCCCAGTGCTGTCGCCTACACAGCCCAGGCCAGGGCACGTTTTCTAATCTCGTGATCTTCCTGCTCAGGAGCTGGGCCCAACCCTTATCAATAGAAAACAAATACATTCAGTGATACTAAGCAATAAGGGCGTTCATGGACGTGGGCAGGCGGCGCGCTATGCTTCAGTTTCTGGTTCTCAAACCTCAGTGGTGACACCAGCGGTGGTGAAAATGCAGACTGGCGGGGTCGGAGGAAGTTTCGAATCCCGGGTCTGCAGCGAAGTCTGACATTCTGAGGCCACTGAGTGGAGACTCGCTTCTTCCAGCCCCTTCTCCTCCCCACGGAGCCTGCCCTTGGATTCCAAGGTCTGAGAACGCTTCCACCTTCTCTCCCTTGTTCCAGGAAGGGACTTGGTGCCTAGGGAAGTCCCGACTGAACCCTGAGCCTGCCTGGACACGGAGAGGCGACTAAGAATCCAGAGACAACCCTCCCAAGGCTCTGCCGCCTTCCCTGAGGGTCCTAACTTAGATCCCCACTAAGACTTCCACCACACTGAGGACTTCCATTGAGAAGGCACAAGAGGGGACCAGCAGATGGCGTAATGGCCTTGTCGCTGGACTGCCATGTAGTGGAGTTTGTGTCCTGGACACTGCGACTTAGAACTCCCGCAGGCACGAGTGCTTGTGTGTCCAAGATCCCGAGAGGAGAGTGGAGAAGGGATTGGGCGTGGCCCTCCCCCTTGCGATTATGGCTTTCTGACCGTCTTTCTGTATCTCTGGCGAGCACACGTGCCCTATAGCAAAACTCTCTCGGAAAGAAAGCGCGTCCCCCTTACACAGTGCCCGGAGCAGCGCCATCTCGCGTCCTCCTACCCGAACTGTCCCAGGGACAGCAGGCCAGGGCTCTGGTCCCAGGCGCGAATTCACAGGGGAAGGAATAGAGAAAAGGGAGTGAGAAAAGAAGGGGAACACGGGCGAGAGCGTTAGAGAAAGGAGGGAGGAGAGAGGAAGTAAAGGGGAAAGGAAAAAGAAGGTACCAGGAGCCAGGACCGCGCGGACAGTGCAGCGGCTGCAGCCCCGCCCAGCCCCGCCTTTCCCGGGACTGAGCTCCGGGTCCGCGCCCGCCTTAGGTACCGACCGCCCCAGACCGCGCAGGGTTCCGCTTTTCATTGTGTTTAAAACCCGAACCAAAACCATCAAGGATGAAATAACCCAAGGAAGGGAAACAAAGTTGTTTTTTTTTTCTGTATTTCTATTTCAATGCTTTTTTAAACAAATCAAATACATTAATATTTACTTATTTCAAATGTGCTGCTGTTCACTACCATTGAGAGCAAATATTTTTAAAAGCTCTTAGGTTTCTAACCCTGTTACACTCTTAAAAATCAGAGCTAAATTCTGACAGTAAAAATATAATCCGGCCCGCCCTGGGTATGGTGGGGAAGGCAGCCGGATCTCACATGGCCCCCTGGGCAGTTGGCATCCCAGTGGGGAAGGTTTGAAAAACACACTGGGAACGTGTGTGTGCGAGTGTGAACAAAATCCGGAAAGGAAGGTGAAATGGGAGAGAAGGGATTGGGGTGTGATTATTCCTGGGGGAGGAGGGAGCTATTTGCTCACTTTTTTGGCAAAAAAAAAAAAAAAAAAAAAAAAAGTAAAAAATAAATAGATAGATAAATGAAATAACAAATTGAGTTTGTATTTAAGATGTGAGTGCTATCAAAATGCAATCAATGATTGAGGATATGAAAATATAAGAAGACACTTGTTTCTTTCTTCATACATTAAATACTGAGATCCGGAGCAGGTGGAATATCTACGGTAATATGGCAGTAAGGATGAGGGTAATTCATGCGTCCAACTGCCTGCTACACTGCAATCAGATAGGGGACATCTGTGATTTTTTTCGGTCGGGACAGAGATGTGGCAAAACTTTTCTGGGTTTTTATGTTCATAACTGATGAGTGCGCTAGCTCTCAGATGGGATGCGTGTCATTTCATTCTGTATAACTATAAAATTTTTAAAGAATTACTTATTTTAGTTGTTATTATTATTCTTCAATTGGACCAGAGAGAGAGACACACAGACAGAGAGAGAGAGAGATAGTTTGAAAGCAAGCTGCCAGGTCTGGGACTCAAACCATGGTCAACCATATGGGAGTCGAGCACCCCAACCACCCTGTCACCTGATGGCCACTGTGACTGTAAATTTTTAAAAAATTAACTATAGAGTGCATGTGCTTGCTGGAGACAGGGAGAGAAAGAAAAGTATTGAGAAAGCACCCTCCAAGAGGGACACCGCTCCACAATACCTTCTCCGCTGTTCTCTGGGGTTTTGGCTTGCACACACTGGTGCCCAACAAGTTCTCCAAGCTGGTGGGTTTGGGACTGGAACCACACAGTACCACACCACACACCCAGTCATGCGCGATCCAGACTCCCTCAAGCGCTATGCCACTGGCTGGCCCTCTAACTTTAATTTTATCCCTTACCAACATTTTTTTTAAAATGTTATCTTTTGTCAACATTTAACCATAGCTGATTGGGCTCTCTCTCTCTGAATGTATAAATATATGTCTATTATTGTACTTGCCACACCCTCTGACAGTCAGCTGCAGACATCAGGACTTTCTACAGTTTTTTTAAAATTATTTTTTTAACTTTATTTATTTATTTTAATTTGACCAGAGAGGTACAGAGTGTATGTGTGTGTCTATGTGTGTGTGTGAGAAAGAGAAAGCCGCCAAGTCTGGAACACAAACTAAGGTTGGCCATGTGGGAGTCCAGCGCCCTTCACCACCACACCACCTCTCTGCCCCTCTATGATTCATTTTAATGCTAGAGGAACATGTACGCATATCAAAGCAACAGAGAAAGAAAGAGAGAAATGGCTCCTCCCAAGGAGAACTGGCCATTCCTCCAGTTCCTTTCCTCCTTTCCCACACCCAGGTTCTGAGAGCCCATGGAGGGCATGGATCCCAGCTCCCTCTACGCAGGCTTCACCACCACACGGTGGACCAGCCCTCGTCATGACTCCTGACCTCCAAATATGTCAGGACGTGCTTCTTAAGAAGAGGAACAAGAATTTGATCTGTCTTTTCTTGTTTCCATAACCAAAGCACAAATTTGAATGAGGGCTCATATTTTTAAAACCTGCTTTATTGGGACCAGCAGGTTGGTGTGGTGGTTAAGGCCCTGGACTCCCACCTGAGTGACCTCAGTTAGAGTCCTGGATCTGGCAGCTAGCTTTCTCACTTTCTCTCTCTCTCTGTCTCTCTGGCTCTCTCTGGTGAGCGCACGTGCCCAAAGCAAAAACAATAACAATAAATAAAACAAAATAAATAATTCTTAAAAAAAACCCCTGCCTTATTGATGCATAACTTACATTTAAAGTGCATGTATTTGAAAGGTGCAGCCCCTTGAGTTCTGACAGTCATACACCCCCATCTCACCACCACAGTGAGCAAAAGAGAGGCCATGGGATGAAATTCTATGCGATTATTAAAAGGGGCAAGATTGGGGCCAGCAGGTGGTATGGTGGTTAAGGCGCTGGACTCCCCACATGTCCAACCATGGTCTGAGCCTCAGATCTGGTGGCTTGAAAATCATGCCAGGTGCATGTTCATGCACGCCCAAAATCCCAGGAGGAGAATGGAGGAGAAGGGGTTGCTGAGTCGCCATCACCAGAGGTGGGAGGGGGTGACTTCTCACTTCCCTCTCTGCCTCTCTGGTGAGTGCAAGCACCCTATCAGCAAAAACCTAAAATAATTTTTTAAATATTAAGAGTAAGATGAATGTTAATATTGTTAATATATTGCTATGGAAAGTTGTACTCCGCATACTTTTAGGGGTTTTTGTAAGGTTAGGGAAACACTGAATCACAGCGGCACTAATAATACTTTCACAATGTCTATGTAAGTAGGGGGAAACTTGGAAGATTTCCTTCCAAATGTTGACAGTGGTATCTCTAGGGCCTGGGATAATTTAGTGACTTCCCTCCCTGAAATGCTGGGATCATATCGTTTAGTATAAGCTTGGATTTGGACGGGGAGTCATAGAGAGATTATTTCAATGTAAAAGCATGAATGAGGGACCAGCAGGTGGCATTGAGGGGTAGGTGACATGGACTCACTTGTGTGGTGTCTGGCAGATTGAAAATCCCGCGGTGGGGGGGGGGGGTGTGCCCAAAAATCTTAAGAGGAGAGTGGAAGAGAAGGGGTGCGGCATGGCAATGGGGGGGGGTGTTATCTGTACCGAAGCTTTATTATTTTTATTCTGGACTGTTCTGAGGGGAGAAGGAGAATATGAAATGGTCTGTGTATTATCGATCTCAAGCAATGTTTCCAAAGCCGGGTGACTGCTTTAATAATTTTCCCCAGTGTTATTTGTTTCTTTACATTTTTATTTATTATTATTTTTAATTTGACCAGAGAGAAAGTGAGAAAGCAAGCCACCAGGTCCAGGACTTGAACCCTGGTAGCCACGTGGTAGTCCAGTGCCCTCAACTACCATGCCACCTGATGGCCCTAGAAATCTTTAAATTTTCAATTATTCTTTTTTTTAATTATTATTTATTTAATTTTATTTATTCATTCATTTATTTTAATTTGACCAGAGAGAGACACAGAGAAAGAGAAAGAGAAAGAGAGAGAGAGAGAGAGAGAGAGAGAGAGAGAGAGAGAAAGGGAGAAAGGAAACCACCAGGTCCAGGACTCGAACCGTGGTAAGCCATGTGGGAGTGTGCAGCACCTTAACCACAATGCCACCTGCTGGTCCCCAAATTTTCAATAATTCTTAATGGTAAAATGCTTTGCTAAAAATGGTGTTCTCTGTTGAGAATATTTTCATGGAGTAAAACAATCTTTTCATGGTCAAAAAAGGAATCTGATCTTTCTATAATAAAATAAATTTTAAATGCAGGGCATGCCATTATTACTGCTAAGGAAACCTTTACCCTTCTGTGCCGTAAAATCTAATTTTTGCTGTAATTACTGCTGCACAACCTTCTGGTGTTAGCACTTCGGTTCTTCTAACCTCTTTTTAATTTGTTCTAGTCTTTTCTTCTCTTGCCTTCCTTTCTCTTTTATCTTCCTTGCCTTCTTTCTTCCCTTTCTGAAGTGTTTACTCCCGATCTTACTTCCACTTCCTCTTCCCCAGCCCACCTCCTCCCAGTTATCCCAGACAGCCTGGTCCTCGCCTTCCCAGCAGTCCTGGCTGCGCCTTCTCCTCCCACCTTCTGAACAGAATCCCTCCCGCTGCTGCCACTGCTGCATTCCTGAGCTGGCTTGAGCAGGGGTGAGGGCCAGAGCAGGGGTGAGGGCCAGAGCAGCAGAGGTAAGATGGCCCAGGTGAGCCTCGCGCATTCCTGTGTACTTCTGGTATTTGGACCCTGGTGACGAGGGTGAGTGAAACCTTGGAAAGTGAAACCATGCATGGGGAAGGCCATTTATTGTAGGGTCACCCCACTTCATAGATGGGAAACAGGCTCAGAGAGAGTGGGACCCACTAAAGAGCTCTTAGCCGTAAGACCAAGGTTCTGTGCTCTGGGCTCCTCCCTACACAACCCCCCCCCCCATCCCTGGACCTGGGACACCCCTCCCCATCAGAGCCCAATGAAGGGTGTAGGTTCAAGGGACAGAAACTCAGCTGTGAGTCAGGAACCTGGCTGGTCCTGGCTGTCTTTGACTTGGCCTGGTTTCCTTTCTAGTGAGGAGCAGAGTTACCTCTGGGGTCCTTCCACAACTGCCCCTTGGCTACTGAGATGGCGTTGGGGACCTGAAAGATGGGGAGGGGGACCCAGGCCTGAAAGTGACCTGCCCCTGAGGCCTTCCCAGACCCCTAGGTCCATCTCAGCACAAGGATAGAGAGGGAGTGTCTGAGCCCTGCCTGGGGACCAGGAGGAGGGCGCTCTCCTGAGCAGAAAGGACCAGCTCCCTGGGTCAGCCCCTCAGTAGTCCCAGAGCCTGGCCCAGGTGTGAGCTCCCAGGTTCCTGCCCCGCTGTCCAACTCTCTGATGCAGCTACACTCGGCCCCTCCCTAGGACACCCTGCCTGGGCTGGGCGGGCTCCTGGGTGTGGAGCCTCCTGCTGAGGAAACTGACCATCTGTCTCTGTGTGGAGGTGAGTCCTGTCTATGGGGGTGGTGGTGAGGAGGTGCCTGGTGGGACCCCAGATACTTCTCAGCAAAATCCAGCAGAAATAGCTCAGAAGGCAGAAGGGAGATCCTGCCTCACCCCGGGACTGTGGGGTGGAGTCTGGGCTGCTGGGGCCTCTGGTCACAGGAGGAGAGCTCTGCCCCCTCACCCTCACCCCACCCCCAGCACTGTCCACCCGTCAGGGCAGCTCCCCAGGCCCTACAGCTCCTGGAACTGCCTCTGCTGGGCAAGCTGGAACCCCTGTCTCCTTGGGAAACCGAGGGAGCCCCCCCCCCCCCCCCCCCCCCCCCCCCAGCTGCAAGGATTTAGCCCTTGGCTGTTTTTTTTTTTTTTTTGCCTCATCGGTGAAACAGAAGGGAGATGGGGCCCAGGCCAGCACCCTGAGGAGCCCTCCCTCCCCCTGGGTCACAGGCCACCTTCCCTCCTGCCTCCACCAGGACCCCAGGAGTCAACAGAGCTCCTGGCCTCTGGGATGTCCCCCCAATGCCGCCTGTGGAGGATAAAGACACTCTCGGGTTAAAGCAGGGTCAGAAGCACCGGGGTGCGCAGTGCCACGTTGTGGACCTTGCGTGGGTCCTGCCCAGCCACAGTGAGTCTTCCCGAGGCCCCGGCCCTGGTAGCACCCGCCTGTCATAGATGGGCTCAGTGCCACATGGCAGGCCTCGATGCCAGAGCTGCAGGAGGCCACAGGGGCTGGGACAAGTTTACAGTCCCCTCCTGGAACAGGCGGCAGATGTCCTCGGGGCTCTTGTCCAGGCCCTTTTGTCGGAGAGTCCCTGAAGGGGACGTTCACAGACCTGGAGGAGTGGGGGACAGGTCTCTGCGGGCCTGAGCCATACAAGATCGCGGTCCCGCTAGTTTCAGAAATGGTGGGGCGTCCGCGGTTTCCGCAGAGGGGCTCCTGCAGCGGAGCCGGCTGGTAGCACGCGCGTCCACCTCCTGGAAACGCGGGGACCCCGATTTCTCCCGGATGTCCTCTTACATCTTTACTTTCTTACACATTGACGTGTTTATCTGTTTGCTGTGATTTTCCAGAGGCGGGCTTGGGACTCCCTCCGCGGGGGCCATCTGGGTCCTGCATGGTGACCACCGCCACCTGCCGGCCGCTCTCACACCTCGCCCGAGGCCAGCTCCGCGCAGTCTCCGCACTGGCGCTCCCCGAGTTGAGCTGGAACGCAGGGGACCGCGGACTCCGGGAAGGGAACCCGCCGGGGAAGCGAGGGGTTGTGGGCGACGGCGGCCGCTGTGCAGGCTGATATCGGAGGGCGGCGCCCGGGACGCGGGATCCTCTACACTCGCCATTGCTCGGGCAGGTCCCGGGACGCGCCCAGAGCTGCAGGCACTGCCCACGCGAAGGGCGCAGCTCCTCGGCCCTCCACCGCCCCAAGGCCGGGCGAGCTGCAGCGGGGCGGTGGCGGCAGCGACACTCCTGGATGACTTGGTGTCCTCGGGGCAGGCGCCGCCGACGTGAGTCCGCCCAGGTCGCTGCTCGGTGAGCGGCGAGGAGGCGCGCGGCGCTGAGGGCGGGCGCGGCTGGGTCTGGCCTCGCCTCTCCAGGCTGCGCTGTCGGTGCTGGGTCAGGGGCCCCGCGGGGCTGCCCAGGTCCCCCTGGGGTCTGCTCTCCGCTTCCGCTGCGGATCTAGCTGCAGGGACCCTTCTCAGAGCGCTTCTCACAGGGCCGCCTTGGGTGCAGTGCTGGGACTTGAACGCGTCTTTACAGAACGCGCCGGCTAGAACGGCAGGAAACGACATGGAGTGGCGGAGCCAGACCCGACGCTCTACGCTCAAATCAAGCTGCGTTGCCACATCGCTTCGGTCCCGGCACATCGTGTTTCCTGAGAAATGACTTGCCCTCGCGACCAAAGGCTGTTGGCGCAAGTCTAAAGAAGGCGGCTGAAGTTCTGATAGAAAGAAGTCGCGGGAACGCTCGGGCAGAGACGGAGTGTGTGTGCGGGGGGTGTAGATGGAGTCAAAGTCCTGTTTCTGTCATAGGGCATGCGCACTTGAAGAGAGACAGGGAAATTTAGAAATCACCGCCCAGGGGGTGGCCACGCACAATCCCTTCTCCTCCATTTCCTCTTAGGATTTTGTGCATGCACACATGCGCCTGGTGTCATTTTCAAGCCTCTGGGGTCTGGGACTTGAGCATGCCACTTCCTGGCCCCAGAGAGTCAAAGTCCGTAACTTCACACCTTTACAAACCTCTCCACTGTGGCAGTACACACGGGGCGGACGTCATGTGCACATGGACCTTAACTTCAGGGGATGGGGCGGTGCTGTGTGTTACCTCAGCACACTGCCAAGACACCCCCGCCCTCCTGCCATGATTAAGGGACCCTGCACTAGGGAGGGTGAGACTGGGAAGGCCTTGAGATCAAGCCTACTGATCCCCCTACACAGGGACACTGATGGGATGTTAGCACACTGAATTCCCTCCAGGGACCAGACAGGCAAGTCAGACCCCCAGGGCTGTCAGACTCCATCTAAGAAATGCTGTATAACAGAGTCTGATGTCACACTTCTAAGTCCACACAATGGCTCAAATAGACTGACAATTAAAAAAAAAAATCCTAACTCGGGTGAGCTCTCTGAAGCTGCCCCGAGGCTCTGTGGTCCTGCAGGGGCAGGGCATCATGGTTAGGGCCGCAGACAACAGACAACATCTGGGACCCTGTGAGGGTCCTCTCCTTCAGCGGTGCACAGTGGGGCCTTTTGTGTGGAAAATGGAGAATCCCCTTGGATTCTTGAAGTTTTTGCACTTAACTCGCTGATTTTGACTTCATCTTTGAACATCTTACTATTAATTTGCTTAAAACTCTCAGTGGGCAAATACTGGCGGAGCTCTTGGGTGATTCCCACCTTGCTCAGGTCTCACTGCAGCTCCTCCTCTGACTCCCTTTCTGCCTCTCCTTTGGACAGAACTTGGGCTTCTACTTTGCAGAAACCGAGAGGCCCCGAGAAGAGCGACAGCGGCAGCAGCAGCTGGAGGCGGGCACCTGGACGACTAGGGGACGACACCCACGGCCTGTACTACAGCCCGCGTAGGTCAGTCAAGCCCCCCACGCCCAGAGGACAGTGAGCGGCCCAAGGCCAAGATGCAGCATTTGTAAGGGGACAGCGCCGCCAAGATCCTGGCCATGGGGGCCATAGTGCAGCTGGGCTTCGACAAGCACTGTGACAGAAAGCAGCCACATATTGAAATGTTCACTGTGTAAGTTAAATGATATGATTGAATGTATAAAAAATTTTTTTAATTAAAAAAAGAAAAGAAAACAAAGCAGCCAAGTACTGGCCAGTCATTCCCCTGAAGTTCTGAGCCCTGGCACAAGGGCCCGACATGTTTCTGAAAGGGGTCCCCAGTCTCACTCCCTTCCTTTGGGACGCACACTCTTCTCTCCCCCTGTACGTCACTCAGGGAAAGGGGGCTTCCTACTGGGAGAGAAGCGTGTTCACCAGAGTCTCGGAGGGGGTGGACGTCGTATGCCAGCTGCTTGGAAGTCAGAGGGTGTGCACTGTCGCCATCAGGGGAGTTTTCTCTTGGCCCCACATGATGGTTCTGTGTATATTACACTTTTTTCTTTTGTATGTTGCCAATATAGTGTTGGATCATTAAAGTCCTTGCCTGGGGAAAAAAAGAATCTCAACTGGAAACTGTCCCTGAAACGGGAGACATGGGACTGGCCACAGGAGCTGTCGTCCACCCTGTGCTCTTGTACAGATACCCCTAGGAGACAGCAAGATGCATGCCCAGGCAGCCGTCACTCTCCAGCTCAGCAAATGGCTCAGGTGTTCCCACGTGCTCAGTAAGGCTCTAGCTTCTCCTGCCTTCACACTTCAAAATTGATATTTTCCCTGGTGTTCACTTTTAAATAATGCTTGTCTATTTTTTAAACGGGGTTTGTTGTAATAAACGACTTTGAAACTGAGATAAGGAAGGCGGGGTTCTTCATTGAATTACTGCTAATACCACCTTAAAAATATGTTAAAAGTCGGGCATGTGGTCTGATGGTTGGGGTGGCCCACTGCAATTCGAATTCCAGACGTGGGTACTTGATTTCTCACTTTCCCTTTATCTCTCTTTCCATCTCTCTCTGGTCAAATTTTAAGAAATAATAATAACAAATAAAAATTAAATTAAAAAATCTTCTAACAAAAATAAAAGTATGTTGCCATGAAATCCATGTGCTGTCAAACCTCTGCTCTTCCCCTCCCAGAATCACCTCTGCAAACTGGACGGCCCTCCCAGCCACATCCCTGCTGACTCCCATGCCCTGGGTCCGCCCTCCACAAACCATCCCCAGCACCAGGCCCCATGTAACACCCGGAGTCTGCCTTCAGCAGAATGAAACGCCAGCCCCTCTTCATGCCCTACGAACCCCCATTCCCCTCTAGCTGCTCTGGCCCTGTCCTCCCATCTCGGCCTGCCTCACCCCCTCCTGTAACACCAGCCTCTTGTCACTGCTCTTGTCACCTGTGCTCGTGCCATAACCCATCCCTCCCTAACTGTGTTTTTCTCAAGAAATAGGATGCTGGGTCTTCAGATGGCATGGTGGTTAAGGTGCTGGAATCCCACATACCGACCATGGTTTGAGGCCTGGACCTGGCAGCTTGCTTTCTCAGTTTCTCTCTTTCTCTCTCTCTCTCTCTCTGTTGAGTGCATGTGCTCTATAGCAAATTAAAATAATAATAAATAAAGATTAAATAAATCTTAAAAAAAGAAAGAAATAGGATGCCTTTACCTTCCCCTCCAGCGCTCCTCTCTTACTCAGTTGAAATATTATCTGCCTAGGGCAGCAGGTGGTGTGGTGGTTAAGGCCCTGGACTCCCACATGACTGACTGCAGTTTGAATCCCGCACCAGGCAGCTTGCTTTCTCTCTCTCTCTCTCTCTCTCTCAAAAGTGACATATTTTATTTTATTTAAATGAACTATTATGTGTAGAAAGGATCATGTTGTTTCAGTGACATAAATCACCTACTGCTTTGAGCAAATTTAATTCTGGAAGACAGGAGCACTAACACAGCACAGATTGCCATAGGAATACAAATGCACCAGATGGCACTCGCCTGGAGTGCTCTACTCTGAAAACATCCAGACACAAAGTGAAGGCAATGACGGGCAGAAGGGGATCATGGGGATTTTGCAGTGATCAATTATTTGTTTAAATATTTTAAACTGAGAAGGGAGAATTATGTGAGAAGAGTTGCCTTTTAAAAAGACATGACTTCATGGGGAAAATTGACTCAATTGGAACAAATTCAGATTGGGGGACTATTGGATCCCACACGTGTAAGGAAGAAAACCTGAGGTGTGACGTGCACTCAGTCACAGCAGAGGCCTGTCATGTGTATGCTCCGGGCCAGGCCCTGCACTAAACGCTGCACGTGAAAAAGGGGGGCAGATCTGGAGATGGTTAGCTGGTAGTCAGAAAGTTCTTGTGATCTGAATTACCTAAAAACAACATAAACCTAATTTTTGTTAGACAGAGATTTCTGTTATAGGGTGCCTGTTCTCACCAGAAATGCAGAGAGAGACAGAGAGACAGAAAGCAAAAAAATGAAAGAATTTAATTGTGACCTTTCCCTTGGAGACTATAAAAGGGTTTTTTTTTTCTATTACTCCATGCTTATTCATTTAATGTTTTATTTATGCAAGTAATATATACTGACACCCAATAGTGCTAGGAACTGTTCTTCATGGGAATAACAGAGTGAATAGAATAAGTCAAACAGTTATTCTCCTTTCATGGAATCTGCAGTCTAGTAGAAAATCAAACAGCAAACAATAAACCAATAATCAAATGTGATGATATTTCAAAAGAGATAGAAACACAGCATGTGGTAGATATCTCAATATTTTAAAAAATATATTCAGCTAATATATGTAGCCAAGACACTTTTTTTTTGAGAGGTTCTTGCTATAGGGCGCATGTGCTTGCCAGAAAGACAGAGAGAGAGAGAGAGAGAGAGAGAGAAAGTGAGAAATCACCCCTCAGGGAGGATGGCCACGCCACAATTCCTTCTCCTCCATTCTCCTCTTGGAATCTTGGGCACGCATGTACACGCGCCTGGTGTGAGTTTAAGCCACCAGGTCCAGGATTCAAACCGCGGTCGGCTACATGGGAGTCCAGTGACATAGCCATTATGCCAACTGCTGGTCCCTGCCAAGACGATTTTTAAAAATGGGTTCACTCCTGCTGATAGCTTTATTACTCATATGCCACTATGGTTTAGAGATAGTGAGGATTAGATGAAATAATGTGTGAAAAGAACAAGGCACAGAGTAAATTGCAATTAGTTTTGTCTGACTGAAAATCCATAAGCAGTCTGTATTCAATAAATTATTTGTTCTAACAGTTACAGTAAAAAATTAATTTTATAATTAATACATCATACATATAAATGTTTTCCTCTATATTTCTATATAAGTAAAAAGTCACAAAATGACTATTTCTAATTGGCATTATATTGCCCTAAAAATATATAGTATATGAAAAGTATTTCTTATTTTAAAATAATAGCTCTGAATTATCAAATGTAAGCACAGATTTTGAGCATCTCAAAAAAGCAGCATTTTCCTCCCATTGCTTTGTTTATTTAAAGGTTTTTGCCATAGGACACATGTGCATGCTAAAGAGACAGGAAAAGACAGAGAGAAAGAAAGTAAGAGGTCACCCCTGGGAGAATAGTCATTCTCCTCTCAGGATTTTGGGCTTGCATGCACGCATGCCTGGTATGATTCTCAAGCTGCTGGGTCTAGGACTTGAACTGCAGTTGGCCATGCGGGAGTCCAGTACCTCAAACACCACACCACTTGCTGCCCCCGCCCCCAAGCAGCATTTTACTTTTAATAACTAAGTTCTAAACTTCAGGTAGATGCCTTGACTATTAAAGTCAGCAATTTCATTAATTTCCAATAAATTTCTCCACAAGAATACCATATGAACATTAAAAGCTGTATTACTATAAAAAGTAAAATGATTTCAGATATGAGAAAAAGCAGCACCTGGGTGAGGTAAATAATTTGGGGCAGCCCAGCCTCATCCATACACAATTCTCATTATCCTTAGTGGCAGGGACACTCAATGAATGTAATTCTGGATACAGCCAGAATTCAACTCGGCTCACTCTACCAATTCTCTTACATTTATATTAATATTTTTACAGTTTGAGTGCCCTATATGACAAATCCATATTAGTTTGGCCTAAAATTAATTTTAGGAGCACTACCACCTTCAATCTTTTCTGTTTATTATGTGACACAGTAGAAAACTTGGTATAAACATAGGCTTTTCAAACAAATTACCATTATTAAAAATACTGGAAATTTTCTCCCATTATATTTATTAGGTTGAACTATATTTATTAGTGATGTTCTCTTTCTTTTTGTCCATTTTGGTTTGGTGAAAAAACTGGTCTTTAAACACCTACTCTTCCTTATCTGATAGAACTACAACTGGATCCATCCAAGAACAACACACCGAGAGCGAGAGTGTGGCTGAGGACCCTAAAGATGAGGCTGCATTTGCCACTTCCTTTACTGTCTGCTGGGCTCCCTACTCTGTCCTAGGAATTTGGTACTGGTTTGATCCTCAAATGCTAAACAGGGTGTGGAGCCAGTAAGTCACTTCTTCCTCTTCGCTTTTTTAAACCCATGCTTCGATCCACTTGTATATGGTATTTCTCTCTGTAAGTGATACACTGTGCAAGAAGTCAAGCAAAGAGGAGCAAAGTAATGAAATTCTCTGTAGTTCTTATCTAATTTGTGGCATATTGTTTAGGAGCGCTATTAACAGGACACATGGAACCAGAGAAGCCCTGGAAGCTGTGGCAGCTTTCAGATCTCCCCATCTGTTCATGAGGGCTAGTGAGGAAATTTGAGGGATGCTGGACTTGGTCACTCACAGTGCAACTGTAATACTCTGTCACTTTGGATGGGCCTCAGGGGGAAGAGGCATCCTGCTCTCACTGGGGGACCTGCAGGTGAGAGGACAATGTGGCCTCAGGAAGTAATCCTGGTCAGGACCTGGCTCTGGCTTTCTGCCTCTCCTTCTGGAGGGTGAGAAGAGTGCAAGGCCGAAGGGCCAGGTCACAATAGGAGGTTTTCCATGTTTCAGTTCTGTACATTGTTTATATTTCCTGTCATTGAGCATTTTTACCTTCTAATAAAATAAAATATCCATTATAAAGTTTTAAAACATTTCAAATAAAATTTTCATAAAAAGAAGGCCAATTTTTTTTTGACAGGTTTTTGCTATAGGGCACGTGCGCTCACCAGAAAGACAGAGACATACAGACAGAAAGCAAGAAATCACCCCCCCAAGGGGGTATGGTCACGCCATAATATTTTTTCTTCCATTCTCCACTCGGGATCTTGGACATGCATGCACATGAACCCAGTGTGAGTTTAAGCCACCGGGTCTGGAACTCGAACAGCGGTTGGCTACATGGGAGTCCAGTGACAGCCATTACGCCAACTGCTGGTCCCTGTCTACTCATCTTGAAACAAAATGTGTCCTCTGGACTCCACAGGGCAAAAATTCGGACTGATGCTTCCTCTAGATGGAAGAAATGGCTTCTTCCTCCTTACCAGCTCCATCCATGGGTTACAAACGTCAGCGGAACACTAAAGGCAACCCTGAGGACACCACGGCTGAGAGGTGACCGGTTATTACGTACGTGTCACATGTGTCTGCACACACACTCCGACGACGCAGAACGGTATGGAGTCTTTGGTCTCTGCAGCTTGAGATCTGAGCTCCTAGGATTCTGAATGCCTGGCCTGGATTCCCCAAAATCTTGGCCTTCAGGCTGAAAGGGCTCTTGGCCTGCTGTGAGGCCCACGGTGAGCCCCACACACACTCTCCACAACCGTGGATCAGAGACCAGGCGCTTCCCTCGCAGAAGGTCCTCCACCTGGGCCCTGAGGGCCATCTGCGCATGTCTATTATTTGCTGGGTGTACTGCAGACAGTTGATGATGTTAAAATGCTGCAAATGGACAAACCTGGGTGGTGGCTTCACAAAACTTTCTTATGAATCTCTGCTTTTCTTCCAGCTAGAGCTGCTTCATAAAAAAATTTAAAAAAATATAAATCTGGAAGAATTGAGTGAAATAAAGAGGAAAATGTTTGATTCTGCCATGAGAGCTGAGATCCAGTGATTTCAAAGATAGAGGAATGGAGATGCTCTGCTGAGACTTTACCCTGAAAGAGCCCCTGTCTCCTTCTCTCTGTCTCTTTCTGCCTCTCTGTTTCTGACTTTTCATTTTAGAAAATTTTTCTTTTTTAAGAAATTTTTAAGGAGATGTTTTTTTCTTGGCTCTGAAATCTTTATCTTGGTAATAATCCCCTCCTCTCCCTCCCTCCCATCTAGGCAGAAAGAAAGGGCAGGACAGAAGAAGACTGAGTCTGCCATGAGACCTGGTGGTTTCTGCGCACTGTGGGGCTTTCATTTTTTTTTTAAATTAATATATAAATAAGATTTCGTTTGTTTCTTTTTTGCTTTATTCATTCTTCTCTTTTTTCCTTTATTTCTTCCTGTGTTTTCTTATGCTTTTTCTTTTATCTCATCACTTTCCTTCTCTGCCTTCACCCACTGAGTGTCTAGACAAGTCTAAGTGAAAAGTTGTCAAAATCCAAATACAATTTGTGTCCCCATATTCCTCAACTCCAACTGAGTCTGTGACACAGAGGGAGAAAAACGCAGCACCAAAGAGTTTGTGGATCAGATCCTCTTGTATGCCTCTGATCATTCAGACTGATCTTCTAGAAATTAGGAAGAAATTTATAACCCGTCGGATGACTAGCTATTGCCGCAGGGCACAAGAAACATGTGAAACCTACAAAATACCTCACCCTCAAGGGAAAAGAATAACTCCTCTTCATCCATGGACAGTTCAATGGAACTCCTGGAAATGTCTGATAAAGTATTTAGAGTATTCACAGTGACAAAACTAACAGATAGGAAACCAGCAGTTGGCGTAATGGCTATGTCACTGGACTCCCATGTAGTGACTGTGGTTTGAGTCCCAGACCCCGTGGCTTAAACTCACACTGGGCATGTGTGCATGCATGCCCAAGATCCTGAGAGGAAAATGGAGGAGAAGGGATTGTGGCATGGTCATGCCCCCTGGAGGGTGATTTCTCACCTTCTGACTCTCTCTGTCTTTCTGGCAAGCACAGGAGCCCTATAGAAAAATCTCTTCAAAAACAAACAAACAAACAAAAACTAACAGAGATGGAAGAGAAAGAGACAATGAACAACAGAAAAAAAAAACAGCTAATGAGTTCCAAGAGGTGAGGAAGTTCTTGCAAGAGCTAAAAGAGGCAATACACACCATTAAAAAGAATCAAATGGAACTTCTGGAGATGAAGGCTATAATACAGGAAGTCAAAACCTCCTCTGAACATGTTGAAGGCAGACTAGATCACACAGAAAACTGAATCTCAGATGTAGAAGACTCGCTTGACTGGTAAAACCTACCATGAAGACTTAGAAAACGGCCCCCCAAAATGAGTATAAAACATGAGAAATACTAGATACTGCTAAATGTCCAAACATCCAGATAATTGGTATCTCAGAAGGTGAAGAGACTAATAAGGGCATAGATAATCTATTCCATGAAATCCTGGAAGAAAACTTTTCAAACCTAGAGATGCATTCAAAGATCCAGAACCAAGAAATACAAAGGACTCCACATAGAATCAACCCAAGAAGATCTTCTCCAAGACTCATCGGAGCCACATTGACCAATACCACAGACAAAGACAAGATACTGACATTGGCAAGAGAGAAATGTCAAGTTACTTACAAAGGATATGGCATCAGGCTAAGCGCAGACCTCTTACCGAAAACAAGGCAAGCAAGGAAAGAATGGGAAAATATATTCAAAGCATTAAGGGAAAAACAATTTCAACCAAGAATACTGTACCTGGCAAGATTTTCCTCAACTGCCGTTTCACGTATCCACCCCACAAGTTTGGGTGCACTCGCACAAGGCCCTGGAGAACCAGACCTGCCACTGGGGCTTGACTCTTGCCAACTGGCGGGCACATCCTGCGGAGCCAGGACTGCAGGGGCAAGGAGGAGCAGGTTCATCTGGGCCGCTGCCTGACGACGTGAAGAAGTTCAACCAGGGCAACAAGTACAGGTGGCAGGTGCCCCGGCAGGTCTCCTCCGAGCCCCCCCCCCCCCAAGACCCAAAACAGATGACACCTCTTCCCAATCCCCTGCGTCTTCTGAGAAGGACAAACAGACCAGCTGGTTGCGGACCTTGGCAGGTTCCTCCAATAAGAGCTTTGGCTGCGTTCAACCTCGCCAGCGCCGCTCCGCTTTTGACCCTGGCTCCCTGCAGTTTCGACAAGTGAAAAGGAGTTGTCCCCACACCTCCCTGCCCTGATTCGAGGAAGCTTTTACTCCTACAAGAGCTTTTGAGTGGGCTGTGGTCCCCAATGTGGCCCTCGCACCGCGGACCCCGCAGAAGGTTGTAAGCGGCCCGCCATGGGCCACCATTGTCTCCCGGGCCCCCAGCCTCTTACTGCGGGCATCCAGCCGCGGAAGCGGAAGCTGACTGTGGACACCCCGGGAGCCCCAGAGACGCTAGCACCTGTAGCCACCCCAGGGGAGGACAAAGACTCAGAGGCTGAGGTTGAAGTGGAAAGCGGAGAGGAATTCACCTCCTCCTTGTCGCTCTCCTCGCCGTCCTTTACCTCATCCAGCTCTACCAAGGACCTGAGCTCCCGGGCCTGCATGCCCGCCCACGGCAACCGCGACGCTGCAGCCCCTGCTGACGCCCCAAGCGGGCTGGAGCACCTGCCGCAGGCCCTGGAGGGCGGCCTGGACACCAAGGAAGCCAAAGAGAAGTTTCTGCATGAACTGGTCAAGATGCGCGTGAAGCAGGAGAAGTTGCACGCGGCCCTGCAGGCCAAGCGCAGCCTCCACGAGGAGCTGGGGTTCCTGCGCGGAGCGAAGGAGAAGCTGCGGGAAGCCACAGAGGCCAAGCGCAACCTGAGGAAAGAGATCGAGCGCCTCCGAGCTGAGAATGCGGAGAAAGAGGCCAATGAGTGGCGGATGCGTCTGAAACGCGAGGTGGAGCAGGCGCGGCAGGTCCCAGTGTGCGGTAAGCGCTGTGAGGCCGGCCGCCCAGGAGCCAAGTACTCGGCCCAGATCGAGGGCCTGCAGGTAAAGCTGCAGCACGCAGAGGCTGACCGTGAGCGGTTGCGGGCCGACCTGCTCCGGGAGGCCTCAGAGCACCTGGAGAAGGTGGTGAAGGAGTTGCAGGAGCAGCTGTGGCCCCGGCCCCACCCCAGGCCCCGGGCAGTGAGGGCTCTGCAGAGCTGGAGCCCTAGTGGAGCCTGGGTCTGCCGCCAGGGCGCGATGACGTCCCGCGGAGGGGAGGACGGCGCGCCATCAGCAGGGCTCTGCACAGCCCGCACGCGCTGCCTGCCGGCGCCTCTGCAGCCCACACAGCGCAACGCCTCACTGTGCCTGTTACCGAGCGACTGTTTGTAACCACAGACTTTTGGAATCCACTGCAAAATTTTCTACTGGCCAAGTTCACGTCAGCAAGCCATGTCCCCAACTGCAGCCCAGACGAGGCCAGCTTGGCGGCCTGTGCTGGTCCTCTGCTTGCTAAGATATTCTAACGTTTACACTTTCGTTATAAGCTCTCGAAAACCAATAAAGGAGACTTGATACTCAGAAAAATCAACATGTTTTTAAATGACTTAACTTTTAAAAGCCCCAACACGTGTCGCCAACTGAAGACCCACTAAGGAGTGGGTGTGGCCGCCACCCACCTGCCCCGCCTGGGAAGCCATCACAGCTCATCTGTGCCCGCGGCTGCAGGAGGACAGCAAGGGTTTTTCTTCAGAGTCTATTTTTTCAGCAACAAGGACCCAAGTCTTTCTGCTGCTGCCAGGAAGAATAGGGAGGGTGCCGCGGGCGAGATGAGCCCAAACACCGCCCGCCTTACCGATCCTCCGCTTCCCCAAAGCACCGCGTTGCTGCCAGCATCACCGCCACCACCACCCTGTGGGCACCGGGAAGGCCGGGCCAGGTCCGAGAGAAGACAGAAGACGGCCCTCGTCGCCTGTGCCCCAGGTTCTGCCCGCTGCCCCCACTGCGAGGTGCTGACCTGCGCCAGGCAGTTACCACGGGGCCGGCACACCCTGGGCCTCCTGGGAACACCAGCCCCCTGACCAGTCAGGTCGGCAAACATCGTTCCTTTCGTTTTGGGACTGAGGCTGCAGCACTGGAACAAAACACAGTATTATATCACTTTTTCTTTTTTTTTTTTTTTGTTTGTTCATTTAAACATATATTTAGAACTGCACTTTGTCAGAAATCTCCCTTTTCTTTTTATTCCCCAGTTAACTGAGGTTTTACTGGTTTATAGAGCAGTTCAAACCCTAAGTGCTTGAGTGCTTAGAAATCCCCTCTGGTGCTTGGTTGAACAAGGGAATCACAAGAAAACGAAAATGCAAAAACTGAACTTCGGGGGTCGTTCTGTGCCTTCCAGCATCTTGTACAGCAAATCTTGACTCATGTCTTTTCATCCTCAAAATATCTGTCTTCAGTAGCGATTCCATCTGCCACTATCAAAATACGTTACTCGCATTTATTCCAAATAATCTCCTTTACTCTCAACTGTTTGTGCAAATTGTATAAGGTTTCATATGCCCAAGCTTGAAAAATGATTTCCCAGTAGACAAGAGGCGGCTACCCATCCTAAAACTATGGTATTTATTTACATAAGAAAGATCTTACGGGAGAATTCTTTGCTTGAATCCGTTCGAACACCCAGTGCAGCTGCGAGCGCTAACGGGAGGTGGAGGTTGCTTGCGCAGGTATCGTCAACCGCCAGCAGAGGGCAGCGACGAGCAAAGATCAGAGACTGCTAAACCCTCACATTTGGGTGATGAAATCCTCTGCAGGCTTTTGCCCTTGGTTTACTGAGGAGGGGCCGGTGGCTACCGGAACTCTCCTCATTGTAAAGTGCAATACAAAAGGGACATCATGTATACACAGCGTTTGTTTGGAAATTTTTTCTTTTGCTTTAGTTTTTCTTTTGCAGTTATTCAATCTGTATGCATGGGATTTTACACCTCTGCCATAGGTAGATCCATCCATGGGCATTATTACTGTGTCTTGTAAGGGGTCGGTTTTGTTATGCAACACTCAGAATGCTGTTTTTAGTCTTGTTTTTCCAGTTGTGTTTTTTTCAGTCATTCCTTTAAGGGAAACTAAGTGACTTCGTTGGAGCCAAGCTTTAAGTGTGTTGGCGTGCTTCTGTGTGGCTGTCCTGTGTGGCCAAGTCTGAGAATCACAGTGAGGTCGAGGCCCTGCTCCTGGCCCCGGGGCTGCCCGGGTCGCTCTGTGGGCTTTGGAATTTTTAGGCTCCAGGGGGAGATAAACTTTTCTTAGCTGCGTCTGGAGACCAAGCTTGTCTTTGCCCTCATCTCATCCCTTCTGATCGCCAATGGGTCCATGCCCCCCTGGCTGGCTTTGTCCCCAAATGTCAGAAAGAGCTGAATCTGCAGCAGTGGCTCTTCCCCAAGAGGCGGGTGAGTGTGACCAGGGGAAGGTCCTGATGGTGTCACTGAGTTGTCCCCCCTGGGCCCATCCCTCACCTCTGTGGGTCCCCTGGCCAGCCTCTCAGTACCTGGGTCTTGCAGTCAGTGGAACCAGATGAGCAGGCTCCCCTTCACCAGCAGCACGCGCTGGGCCTTCCAGGCAGTTCCTGCTGCTTCCACCTCTCACCTGGACCCCTTTCCTGGGTGAGGCTGGAGGGGCACGGGGGGTGTCCTGGCACTTCCCTCCTTGGGAGCCGGAGTCCAAGGGGCAGCTCTGGCTGCAGGGTCCACTCTGGACTGAAGGCGCCCCAGACCCCAGAGGCCCTGCCTGCCTTGGCTCCCCTGTTAGTGCAGCTGCAATTTAGTTTCCTCCCCCCAGCCCCCACACAAAGGGAGAAGAGATATCCATGGTGTCGGCTGTTGACTCTCCCTGTGTGTAAAACACATTACTGAGATGATTGTGTATCCAGTTTAGTTACTCATGATTTCTACATGGAAAGAAGATTTTAATGAAGGGAAAAAAACAACAGCAATAACATTCATATCTATGGAGCAGCTAATTCACACACACAATATTCTGCTTTTTGTACAGAACTAGCCAATGTAAAAACATTAACATGTAAATACTTTTTTTCATTTTACACCGTTGTATTATACGTGTATATGGCGGTTTCTTTTTCAGAAACTCTTTTTCTTACCTGGTAGTAGTCTTGTTTTCTGGGCTGTTTTTAACTGAGGAAAAAAATTGCTCATCTGCTAGAGGGGATGGAGAAACCCCTTTTGCCAGTTTTCCGTGCGTGACATCCTCCTCCCCGTGGGCACCAAGCTCAGGACCCAGCATGAATTTTCCAACCCAGGCTTGGCCAGTCCCTCCCCTTTGTGCCCATGATCCACCAGGGTCAAGGGAGGAGTTTTTGTTCTTGCCTTAAGTCAGAAGTCACAAATGACATTTTTTTCAATTAAGGAAAAAAAAACCCACCTCTACCTTTATAACCACCCAGAGTGCCCCTGCACCTGTCCGTCCCTGTGTCCTATGCTGCTGCTAATGACAATTTGATGTCTTACTCTGCTATTCGAAAACTATTTTTATGTAATTAATGTATGCTTTCTTGTTTATAAATGCCTGATTTAAAAAGAAAAAAAATCATGAGGGAGAAATGCAGAGTCAGCCACAGTGAGTTAAGTGTGTAGTCTGTCCTTGGCAAACAGAACAGTTCTTTTTTTTTTTTTTGCTATAGGGCACATGTGCTTGCCAGAAAGACAGAGAGAGAGACAGAGAGACAGAAAGCGAGAGATCACCCCCAGGGAGGATGGCCACGCCTCAATGCCTTCTCCTCCATTCTCCTCTCGGGATCTTGGGCACACATGCACACGTGTCTGGCGTGAATTTAAGCCACCAGGTCCAGGACTCGAACCACGGTCGGCTACATGGGAATCCAGAAACATAGCCATTACACTAACTGCTGATCCTGACAGAACAGTTCTTACTGGTATCTTTTACCTCATTGGGTACAAAAACATATTTCTAAATTCAGCCTGTTCAAGTCTCTTCTGTTGCTCATAGCAGAATTCTCTCAGACTGTGTAGTTAATAAGAAAATGGAGATTTCTTCAGATCACAGTTTGCAGGTCTAGGTTCCAGGGGCCACATCTGGTGCAGGTCTTCTTGCTGGTAGATGGTGTGGCGAAGACTGAGATGAACAAGCACAAAGCAGCATGTCTGTGTCCGTGTTTCTCCATCTCACTGCTTCTCGTAATGAACCCACCAGGATTTAGTCACATGTCCCAAAGGCTAAACCTCTTTTTCTTTCTAAGAATTATTTTATTCACATTTTGTTCATCATTTTTTTTATTTCAATTTTGACCAGAGAGGGACAGAAGAAAAGCAAGAAAGCAAGCCACCAGGTCTGGGACTTGAACCATACTCAGCCATGTGGGAGCCCAGCATCTTAACCACCATACCACCTGCCAAATCCCAAAAGCTCCACCTCTTAATCCAATAGTTAGATTAACTTTTCTCTGCTTTTTACAAGTTTATTTACTTGTTTCTGTCATGAGAAAAAAAGGGAGAGAGAGTGCCACTCCCAACAGGGTCATTATGTCACAACCCATCTGCAGCCTCAGCCAGCCTGGAATGTGGACACACAGAAGACTGAATCTTTTTTTTTTTAAGAGGTTTTTGCTACAGGGCACGTGCGCTCACCAAAAAGACAGAGAGAGACAGAGAGATAGAAAGTGAGAAATCACCCCACAGGGGTATAGCCACGCCGCAATCCCCTTCTCCTCCATTCTCCTCTCAGGATCTTGGGCACGCACACACACGCACCCGGCATGAGTTTAAGCCACAGGGTCTGGGACTTGAACTGTGGTCAACTACATGGGAGTTCAGCGACACAGCCATTATGCTAACTGCTGGTCACAGAGCACAGAATCTTGAATGTTGAAAACAAAACTTCTCACCTAGGAAAAAAATCATCGAAAATAACCAAGAAAAATTAGGACAATGTATGAGAAATACTAGATACCATTAAGCACCAAAACATCTGGATAATTGGTATCCCAGAAGGTTATGAAAATAATAAGGGCATTGATAATCTATTCCACGAAGCCCTAGAAGAAAACTTTCCAAACCTAGAAAGGCATGCAAAGATCTAGAGCCAAGAAATACAAAGGACCTCAAATAGAATCAACCCAAGAAGATCTTCTCCAAGATACACCATAGTCAGATTGATCAAAAGCACAAAGACGAGATACAACTAGCAAGAGAAAAACATCAAGTTACTTACAAAGGTTATCCCACCAGGTTAACATTGGACCTCTCATTGGAAACAATACAGGCAAACGAAAAACTATTTCAACCAAGATTACTATACCCAGCAAGATTATCCTTCATATTGAAGCAGAAGCACCTCCAATTTTGAACTTTATGTTACACTTGCTTTCTCCTTTTTCTCAGAGTAGAAAGAATAATTAACAGTCTTACCGTCTGCTAATTAACCCAAAACTTTTTGTTTAGATGCTCCTTAGCAATGTAATCGCCAGTTGCCAGACCCCCCCCCCAACCTGGAGCCATGGGGACCATTAAACAAAGGACTGGAGAGTACCCTTAGAAATGATTAACATGCTTGATCTGGTTTCTGTAACCGTTTTTGCATAGTAACTCCTTTCCCTTGTCTTCACCCCATCCTCATTTTCCATTGTAATCACCATATTAACCCAGAAATTATTGTGATTTTTGCCTTTATAAGCACCCCTCTCCTTTCATTCAGGGCTGCAGGGTCTAGGAGAGATGTGAGTCTTCCTGCAGCCACCAACCTATTAAATAAACTCTAATAATTTGGCTATGACTGGCTGTTTTCTTATTTCTCACTGATTTGGCTACAACAATCTGAGAAGAGAAGATAAAAACATTCTCAGGAAACAAGACCTAAAAGAATTTACCAACTCCAGATCAGCTCTTCAAGAAATTCTGAAGGGAGTACTATGCCAGGAAAACTAAAGTCAGACAGACAGATATAAGAGAACATAAAACAACCAAGAAAACGGCTCACTTAATGATAGGAACATGTCTGGAAATATCAATAATAACGTTGAATGTGAATAAAGTAAATTTGCCAATCAAGACACACAGACTGGCTGAATGAACTAAAAAATAGAAATCCTCTACCTGTTGCCTACAAGAAATGCATCTTACGGATAAAGACGTACATAGACTAAACGTGAAGGGCTTGAAAAAGATATTCAATGCAAATGGAAATCAAAAAAGGGCTGGAGTTGTGAAACTGATTTCAAACAAAATAAGCTTTAAGACAAAAACTGTAAAAAGAGACAAAGAAGGGCATTATAAAGCAGTAAAAGGGCTAATTTATAACACATAAATATCTATGCACCAATTCAGGACTACCTAAATATGTGAAAGAAATACTACTAGAGCTAAAAGGAGAGATATGTTGCAACACTATAATTGTTTCAGATCTCAACACTCCATTATCTCGTTTAGACAGATCTTCTAGACCAAAAATAAACAGAAAGATACAGGATCTCAATTATGCTATAAATCAAATGGATTTGACAGATATCTGAAGAACTTTCCATTCTAAGACCCCCAAAATATACATTTTTCTCTCCCCCACATGGAACTTTTTCAAAGATTGACCATATAGTAGGGCACAAATCAAGCCTTTACAGAATTAAAAGCATAGAAACTATATCCAGCATCTTCTGATCATGATGGAATTAAACTTGATACTAATTTCAGAAAAAATCCTTGAAAATACACAAAGACATGGAAACTAAGCAACCTACTCCTAAATGACTTCTTAACTACCAAGACATTGAGTCTGAAATCAAAAGATTTATGGAAACCAATGATAATGAGTACATGAGTTTTCATAATCCATGGGACACTACAAAAGCAGCCAAAAGAGGGAAATGCACAGCAATTAGGGCACATAAGAAAAAGATGTATAGGGCTTGAGGAAGGACATCTAGAAGAAAAATACAGAGGCAAAGTATTAATGGGACAAAGAAATTATCTGTTATCTATCTATTATCTGTTGAAGATATTTTATAGTTTAATCAACTGGACTAAGCAGAAATGTTCATATGTTGAAATATTCACTTTGTAAGCTAAATAATGTGATTGTATGTATAAAAAATGAAATAAAAAATAAAAATTAAAAATAAAAATAAATAAATTTAAAAAAAAGAGAAAAAGATGGAGGGGTTAGTGGGTGGTATAGTAAGTAGTTAAAGGCACTGGATTCCCACATGACCAACTGCAGTTCAAGTCTCAGATACAGGGCCTTTCTTTCTTTCTTTTCCTTTCTCTCTATCTCTTGCTGGTCAAATTAAAAAAATATAAATAATAATTCTTTTTTTTAAAGACAGCAAAGTCTTATTTATTTATTTATTGTCATTCTATAACTTAACCAGAGAGAGACAGAGAGACAGAAACAGAGAGAGAGAAAGGGCAAATGAAAAAGCAAGTCGCCAGGTCCAGGACTTGAACCTCAGTTGGTCATGTGGGAGTCCAGTGCCTTAACCACCATGTCACCTGCTGGCCCCAATAAGTAATTCTTTAAAAGAAAAAGAAGAAAAGCAAAAGCCCCCAGAGCCCCGTGCTAGCCAGGACAGAACCCATCCAGGCAGGTCCATCTCTATTGTCCTGTACCTTCTGGGTCCAGCTTCACAACTGTGAAGCTCCCCCAGCTAGGGCCCCTGCAAGTGCACTGCATGTTTTTCATTTTTTAATCCTTTTTTATTTTCCGTGATGTGTTTTTCCTTCTCCTTTTGTTCTAGTTCTTTCCTTCTTTTCCTTCCTATTTCTTCACTTTTTTCTTTCTATCTCTGCTTTCTGTTTCTTCTTATTTCTTTGCTTTTTCTTCCTATTGCTCTTTCCTACTCTCTTTTTCTTTTCCCTTACTTTCCCATTTTATTACTCAGCCCTTACCCACTGCCTAGAGAAGACTTGGTGCATAGTAACTAAACATCTGAATATTTTGAATTTTAGAGAATTCTTTGCCCCTCACTGAACTGGTTGTAAAAAGAGGGGAAGGGGAACTCTTCTTCATAAATCTGATTTCCACACTCCTGTGATTCCCACACTGGAGGACACAGCAGAAGGGAGAAAATAGCAACAAATTATTTCACAGTAATGGAAACACATGAGCTCACACTTATAGAATCCTTCTATAACAAATGAACCAAAAGTGAATACACTATCAATGACTAAAAATCAGAGAAGAGCCTCAAGAATGAGAGAATCAAGTAATACATCACACTGAAGGGAGCACTCTAACTCATCTCCAAGTAAGAGAAAATTAGAGGACATTACCGAAATGTCAGAAAAAGAATTTACTACATTTATTGTGATGAAACTCTATGAAACCCAAGAGAAAAGAGACATTGAGCTCCAAGAGATAAGGTAGTCCTTCAATGGTATGAAAGAAGAATTGGACACCATCAAAAAAAATAAAATAAAATGGAACTCCTAGATATAAAGGCTGTAATATAGGAAATCAAACTTCCCTCGAAAGTATTAAAAGCAGGTTAGACCATGCAGAAGATCGAATCTCAGAAGTAGAAGACAAAACCAATGATCTAGAATAAAATTATCAAAAACAGCCAAGAAAAGTGAGGATACTATATGAGAAATACTAGATACCATGAAACGCCCAAATATCCGAATAATAGGTGTCCCAGAAGGTGAAGAAACTAATAAGGGCATTAATAGTCTTTTTTTTTTTTTTTTTTTTTTGAGAGGTTTTTGCTATAGGGTACATGCACTCGCCAAAAAGACAGAGATACAGAGAGATAGAAAGTGAGAAATCACCCCCAGGGGGAATGGCCACACTGCAATCCCTTCTCCTCCCTTCTCCTCCATTCTCCTCTTGGGATCTTGTGCACGCATGCACACGCTACTGGCGTGAGTTCAAGCCACCGGGTCTAGGACTCGAACTGCGGTCAGCTACATGGGAGTTCAGTGACATAGCCATTACGCTAAGTGCTGGTCCCCCGGGCATTGACAATCTAGTCCACGAAATTCTGGAAGAAAACTTTCCAAGTCTAGAGAGATTAAGATTGAAATCAAAAGATTCATGGAAACAAACGGTAATGAGTACACAAGTTTCCATAATTTATGGGACACTGCAAAAGCAGTCTTAAGAGGGAAGTTCATAGCAATTGGTGCACATAAGAAAAAGATGGATAAGTGTCAAAAAAATAACCCAATATGCCTCAGGGAACTGGAAAAACAACAACAGAAAAATCCAAAAAATGCCAGGAGCAAAGAAATAATAAAGATTTCAGCAGAAATAGATGAACTAGAAAATAAGTGTACTATACAGAAAATAACTAAGAGCAAAAGCTGGTTCTTTGAAAAGATAAACAAGATTGATGCGCCATTAGCTAGACTAGTTAAGAAGAAGAGAGAAAGAAACCAGATACATCAAATTTGCAATATCAGGCAACATTACAACAGACATAATAGAAATACAAAACATCATTAGAGGATACTATGAGCGAATTTCTGCCAACAAAGAAGAAAACCTAGATGAGATGGACAAATTCCTGGACACAAATAATCTGCCAAGATTGACTCAGGAGGACATAGAAAGCCTGAGTAGACCTATAACAAGCAACGAGATTGAATCAGTAATAAACAACCTCCCAACTATGAAAATCCAGGTTCCGATGGCTTCACTGCTGAATTTTACAAAAATTTTAAAGAAGAGATAACCCCCATTCTACTCACACTGCTTCTGGAGATCCAAAAGGAAGGAACCCTTCCAAATTCATTCTATGAAGCCTCCGTTACCCTCATTCCCAAAATGGATAAGGGTACGACAAAAAAGGAAAACTACAGACCTATATCTCTGATTAATATAGAGATGCAAAAATTCTCAACAAGATACTTGCTAACCGTATTTAACAGCATATAAAAAAAGGTTATTCATCACAACCAGGTAGGCTTTATTCCAGGGATGCAAGGGTGGTTCAACATATTCAAAACCATAAATGTAATACACCATATTAATAGAAAGAAAGATAAAAACCTCATGATCATTTCAATTGATGTGGAAAAAGCATTTGAAAAAATACAACATTCCTCTATGATTAAGATTCTCAGGAAAATTGGCACAGAAGGATCATTTCTCAGCATAATAAAAGCCATCTATGAAAAACCTTTAGCTAACATTATACCGAACATGGAAAAAGCTGAAAGATTTCCCACTAAAAACTGGTACAAGACAAGGCTGCCCACTTTCTGTTGTTGTTGTTGTTTTAATAATTATCATAATCTTGTTTATGATACATTGAATCACATCTATCTTTACAGTGTACTACATTTCTTTTTCCAGAAGGAATACTTTGCATATCAGTCAAGACAAAGGTATTACTATCCACATCACCATCACTGAATAGCTTTTCATCATTTTTTCCAGATTATTATTACTATTATTCTATTATTTTTTTAAACATTCAATCACTATATACTATTTTGCTTTTAAAAAGAATTTTCCCAACATGAAATTGTTCTCAGACCAGTCCAGTTGATAATACTATACATATTATCATCTATCATCTACTCTTCTGATACAGAATTGCTTTGGCAATATGAGGTCTTTTATGATTCCAGACAAATCCTATGATTATCTTTTCTAGATCTGTGAAGAATATTTTTGGTATTTTTTATTGGAATTGCATTAAAAATATGTAGATTAATTTGGGTAGAATTGCCATTTTGATTATGCTAATTCTCCCAATCCAGGAACATCGAATGTCCTTCCACTTTTTTTTATGTACTTTTCAATATTTTTTAAAAAGATTTTCATAGTTTTCTTTATAAAGTTCTTTGACTTCCTTAGTTAGATTTATCTCTCGGTATCTTATACATTTTGTGGCTACGGTAAAAAGGATTCCTTTCTTCAGCTCTGCTTCGTTTAACTTGTTCATACATAGAAATGCTATAGATTTCTGGATGTTGATTTTGTATCCTGCCACTTTACCATATTCATTTATTACATCGAGAGGTTTTTTCATGGAAACCTTCAGGTATTTTAAGTATACCATCATGTCATCTGCAAATAAAGATATTTTTAACTCTTCTTTGCCTATTTCAATGCCTTTTATACTGTTCTTTTTTCTCATTGCTTTAGCTAAGACTTCCACCACTATATTAAAAAGAAGTGGAGAAATGGAAGGCTGTCCACTTTCTCTGCTCCTACTCAATATAGGACTGGAAGTCCCAGCCAATGCATTTAGACAAGAGAAGGAAATACAAGGCATTCCAATAAGGAAAGAAGAGCTGAAATGATCTCTGTTTGCAGGTGACATGATTGTATACATAGAAGACCCAATAGTATCCATGAAGAAACTTCCTGAAGTAATAAATGCATATGCTAAAGTGGTAGGATACAAAATTAACTTACAAAAATCTATAGAATTTCTATATACAAACAACAAACAGAGACAGAACTGAAGAAAGTAATTCGTTTACCATAGCCACAAGACGTATAATATAACTAAGAATAAAACCAACCAAGGAAGTCAAAGACCTCTGTAAGGAAAACTATGAAAACCTTTTAAATGAATCAAAAAGGACGCAAAAAAGTGGAAGTACATTCCATGTTCCTGGATTGGCCAAATTCATATAATCAAAGTGGCAATCCTACTCAAATTAATCTACATATTTAATGCAATTCCTGTAAAATTACAAGAGATATTCTTCAAAGATCTTGAAAAGACAATCATAGAATTTGTCTGGAATTATAAAAGATCCTGTATTGCCAAAGCCATTCTGAGTGGAGTGGGTGGCATCTCACTACCTGACCCCAAAATATATTAGAAAGTTGTGATAATTAAAGCATGGTACTGGCACAAAAACTGACATGTGGACCAATGGAATAGAGACTCCATCAATAAACCCTAAAACATAGAAACAACTAATCTTTTCTTTTAATTTTTATTTATTTATTCATTCATTTATTTTCATTTGACCAGAGAGAGACAGAGAGAGAGAGAGAGAGAGAGAGAGAGAGAGGGAAAGTGAGACAGCAAGTCACCAGGTCCGGGACTCAAACTGTGGTTGGCCATGTGGGAGTGTCCAGCACCTTAACCACCACGCCACCTGCTGGTCCCTGAAACAACTAATCTTTGACAAAGGGTACCAGTCAGTTCAGTGGGAAAAGAAAAACAAATGGTGCTGGAAAAACTGGGTATCCACTTGCAGAAAGATGAATCTGAACACTTATCTGTCACCATTAACAAAAATCAACTCAAAATGGATCAAAGATCTAAACTAAGACCACAAACTATAAAACTACTGGTGTGAAACACTGGAGACTCTCTCAGAAATGTTGGGTAGGCAAAGACTTTTTAAGCAAGACTCCCAAAGCACAGGCAATAATCCCCAAAATAGACAGGTGGGATTACATCAGATTAAGAAGTTTCTGCACAGAAAAAGACACCGTAATTAGTGTGATTCGACAACCCTTAGATTGAGAGAGAATCTTTGTTAACTGTGCCTCAGATAAGGGACTGATAATCAGAATACACAGGGAACTCAAACAGCTGACCTAGAAGAAAATGATTAACCCAATTAAAAGACGGGAAAATGAGCTGAACAACTCCTTAAGGAAGATCCACTAACAGCCAAAAAAGCACATGAAACAATGCTCAATATCCCTCATGTAAGGGAGCTACAGCTCAAAACCACAATGAGATACCATCTAACTTCTGTCAGAATAGTGAGGACTAAAAATAAATAAATAAATAAGTGCTGGTGGGGATGAGGTGAAAGGGGAACACTCATATATTTTTGGTGGTAATGTAAATTTGTTCAACCACTATAGAGAACAATATGGAGGTTCCTCAAAGACCTTCAAATAGAACTACTATACGATCCAGCAATTTCACTCCTGGTTATCTACCCAAAGGACAGGAGAATGCTCAGTCAGAAAAGTGCTTGCACATCTATATTTATTGCAGCATTTTTCATGATTACTAAGACATAGAACCAACCCAAATGTCCACACACAGATAATGGATTGAAAAAGTGTGGCATGTATACTCCATGGAATATTATTTAGCCATAACAAACAATAAGACCCTGGAATTTGATAGAAAGTGGACGAATATAGAAGGTCTGTTGCTGAGTGAAGCAAGTCAGGCTATAAAAGACAGACACAGGCTATGTCTCCACTTAACAAATACGACTGTCCGCACTCTATGGTAGAGACTGAAAGACTGGAGAACATAGAAGCAATAAAAATTGTAATGGACACTAGAGGTAAAGTGGAAGGAGAGTGTGGGAGGAGAAAGTACAGGAAAGGAAATTTGAGAAAAAAATGGAGAGGCAATATATTCGTGGGACACAGATATGGTTTATTATATGTTGATGAGGATGTATTCTTTTTTTTAAACTAAAACAGTTGACAATTTCATATTTTAACATTTCACAATACAAATGAAAACTGTACTTTTTCATCTCACTTCTTTTCTCCAAAACTACTCTTATTTTTAATTTTTTTTAATAGGAAGGAGGAGAAAGTCTTCCTTAACATGCTGTCAGAAAACATGCAGAGTCTCAGCACCATGATCTCCTGGTGCAGTAGAACAAGTTAATATAAAACTGACATAAAGAGGCCTCCCTCCATCCTTATCTGTCTGGCTGAGTCATCCCTGCCGAGTGGACACCATCATGGGCCGGGCAAGAGGTCTCATCACTGGGGGCCCAGGCCTCATGGGCATGTGGCCTCCCAGGGTGGCCTCATTCCAGGAGCAGGTCCTACTGGCATCATCCCAGGAGGAGGAGGGCCCATCATTGGCATCATGGGAGGGCCCCTTATATGGGGTGCTGGCATCATGCCAGGGCAAGGAGGACCCGGGAGACTGCGGGGAGGTGGGCTCATCGCCCCTGCAGGAGGAGGAGCAGAGAATGGAGTAGGAGGTATCTGCCCTTGTTGAAAGGCAGCGGTTGTTTTGTCAATCAGGCTCTGAGCCTGCTCTTCCATCCATTTCTGATAATAGCCTTTCTCATTCTCTTTGTGTTTCCTACCACTGCAGTGTGTTTTTCTCATGGATGGAGAATCATGGCTGAGGTATGTATCAAAGTAGTCACAATAAAACTTAGGCATGTTGCTCCCCAGGCCATTGGACTTTTCGATGAGGATTTATTCTTAACTGAACTGAGATGTATATCGTGCTGGGTAAATCTCTTTATAATCTAAGTGATATATAGCGATTGAATGTACAAATAATAATAATAATAATAATAATAATAAGTAAAAAGAGAAATAAAAAGGTGGAAACGTGGCAAATAAACAACCTATAATCATGCCTCAGGGAATTGTGAAAAAAATAAGACATGCCAGGAGAAAAGAAATAATAAAGAGTTAAGCAGAAATAAATGAAATAGAAAACGAATGATCTATACAGAAAATAAATTAAAGCAAAAGCTGGTTCTTTGAGAAGATGAACAAGATCGACACACCATTAGCTAGATTGATTAAGTAAAAGAAAGAGAGAAACCAGATAAATCAAATACGTAATGAATCAGGCAACATTACAACAGACACAATAGAAATACAAAACATCATTAGAGGATACTATGAGTGACTATATTCCAACAAACAAGAGAATCTGCATGAGATAGACAAACTCCTAGACACATATCATCTACCAAGATTGACTCGGGAGGACATGGAAAGCCTGAATAGACTCATAATAAGCAATGAGGTTGGATCAGTAATAAAAAAACTCCTGACAAAGAGAAGTCCAGGTCTTATGACTTCATTTCTGAATTCTACAAAACTTTTAAAGAAGAGTTAACCCCTATTCTACTCGAGTTATTTCTAAAGACCCAAAAGAAAGGAAACCTCCCATATTCATTTTAAGGAACCTCCATCATCCTCATTCCCAAAGCAGTTAAAGACATGACAAAAAAGGAAAACTACAGATCAATATCGTTTTTTTTTTTTTTTTTTTTTTGCTATAGGGCACGTGCACTCGCCAGACAGACAGAGAGAGACAGAGAGACAGAAAGCAACAAATCACCCCCCGGGGGGATGACCACACCACAATCCTTTCTCCTCTATTTTCCTCTCGGGATCTTGGGCACGCACACACACTTGCCCTGCATGAAGTTTTAAGCCACTGGGTCTGGGACGCGAACCACGGTCGACTACGTGGGAGTCCAGCGACATAGCCATTACGCCAACTGCTGGTCCCCAGACCAATATCTTTGATGAATATAGAAGCAAAAATTCCCAACAAGATACATGCAAATCATATCCAACAACATATAAAGAAGATTATTCATCATGACCAGGTAGGCTTTATTTCAGGAATGTAAGGGTGGTTCATCAAATGCAGAACCATAAACATAACACACCATATTAGCAGAAAGAAAGATAAAACCATATTATCGTTTCAATCGATGCAGAAAAAGCATTCGACGAGGCTGCCCACTTTCTCCACTCCTTTTCAATCTAGTACTGGAAGTCCTAGACAATCCAGTCAGAAAAGAGAATAATATAAAAGGCATTCAAATAGGGAAAGAAGAGTTAAAGTATCTTTTTTAATGGAGTCAGTATTTTAAAATTTTTTATTTAAAAAAGAATTACTAACTTATTTTAAATTTGACCAGAAAGAGAGAGAGGGAAAGTGATAAAGGAAGCTGCCAGGTATGGGATCTGAATTGTGGTCAGCCATGTGGAAGTAGAGTGCCTTAATCATCACACCATCTGCCAGTCCCCTTTTAAATTTTTTTAAAATAAAAATTATTTATTTTTCACAGCTTTACATGAATAGAAGTTCTATCACTATCATCCCACACGACAGAAAGATTTTATGTAATTGAAGCTTTTTTGAATCATTTAGGGTTTCTCTCTAGTATTTCTCCCATTCTTTTGAAGGTACATGGATAAGCTGAAGGCTTTTTCACACTCCTTACATATGGCTTTTCTCTAGGATGAACTGTTTCTTGTGCCTGAAAGTTTCTATAACAAATGAAAGATTTCCACCCTGCCTACACTCATAGGATGTCTACAGTGTGAGACCTTCCATTGTTTCAAAAGGTACTTACACAATAGTACACTTTCCTTACTGCTTACATTCACAAGGATTCCCTAAGTATGAGTCCTTTCATGGATTTAAAAATCAAAGGCTTTCCCACATACTGTACATTTATTGGGTCCATCTCCAGTTTGCACTATCACATGTCTTTGAAAATATTGAATATGAGTGAATGTTCTCTCACATTCCTTACACCCATAGGGATTCTCTCCATTGTGAGTTCTTTCAAGTCATTGAAGGTGCAAGGATAAGCTGAAGGTTTTCCCACACTCCTTACACACATATGGTTTTTCTCCAGGATAGCTTGTTTCATATTCTTGAAATGTCCTGTAAAAAAACGAAAGCGATTCCACACTCTTTATGTTCATTGGGTTTCTCCCCATTTTGAGCTCTTGTATGGTATTGAAAAGAATTCACATAACAGTATGCTTTCACACTTCTTACATTCAAAGGTTTCTCCCCACTATGCATTCTTTCATGGGTTTGCAAAGAACTTAGATAAGGGAAGGCTTTTCCAACCTGCTTACATTCATAGAGTCTCACTCCAGTGTGAATTATTTCATGTTTTCGCAAAGAACCAAGAATACTGTAGGCTTTGACACATTCCTTACATTCATAGGGTTTCAGTCCAGTGTGAATGCTTTCATGTTTTTGAACAGAACTGTGACAATTAAAGGCTTTCCCACATTTCTTACATTTGTATGGTTTCTCTCCAGTATGAGTTCTTTCATGAATATGTAAGGAACTGGATACACTGAAGGCTTTCCCACATTCCTTATACTCACATGGTTTCTCTCCAGTGTGAATCCTTTCCTGGTTTCGAAAGGAACTGAGATATCCAAAGGCTTTCCCACATACCTTACACTCACAGGGTTTCTCTCTAGTGTGAGTTATTTTGTGCTTGCAAAAATTACTGCAATAATCAAAGGCTTTCCCACACTGCTTACATTCCTAGGATTTTACTCCACTGTGACTCCTTTCATGGATCCATACAGAACTGAAATAATCAAAGACTTTCCAACATGTTAAATAAGCATTTATAAGGCCTACCTCCACTTTGCATTTTTGGATACCTTCTCACTGTTAAGGGAGAAATGAAGTTATCCCCTAATCGCTCACTAAGTTTACATGCCTACTCTGCATATTTCTGAAACTCATATGGTTTCTGTCCTTTTTTAGTTCTTAAGTGCCTATTAGGAGATAAAAAAAACAGTGAAACCGTTTCCATATGCACTGCTTTCATATGGTTTTCCTCCAGGAAGAGTTTTCTTAATGTTAGTATCTGCAAGATGACTGAACATTTCTCCATATTTATCATCTTCTTTCTTTTGACACAGTCTACCATGTGGGTTCTTTCACATAGGCTGGGATTTTCATACTGATCTTCAATGTTATGGTCTTCCCATTTTTCTCCTGTAGAGGCCAGGTCCCTCATGACTTCCTGCATCACATCTCTGTAGAGTTTCTTCTAGAAAGAATCCAGCAGAGCCCACTCCTCCTGTGTAAAGGTCATAAGCAGATCTTCCAAGGCCACTGGGTCCCTCTTGGGGGTGATTTGTCATTTTCCATCTGTCTCTCCAGCCAGTGCAGGAGCCCATTTCCAGCTAGTAGGGTGTCCCTGTGTCCTTTCTCTGGCTCCCAGGGTCAGTACAGGTCAGACTAACAGAGACCATGACAGAACCACCAGGGACACTCAGAGAACCCAGAATGGCAAACTGAGTTGAAAATATATTTATTTTAGATGACATGATGGTATACATAGAACACCCAAAGGTATTCATGAATAAACTTCTCAAAGTAATAAATGATAAAGTGGATGGATACAAAATCAACATCCAAAAATGTACAGCATAGAATTCTATATATGAACAAGCTGTCCAAGGTAGAACTGAAGAAAATAATCCCTTCTACCATAGCCACCAAATGTATAAGATACATAGGGATAAACCTAACCAAGGAAGTCAAAACTTTAAAAGGAAAACTATGAAAATATTTAAAGAGGCATTGGAAAAGACACAAAAAAGGGGAAGGACATCCCATGTTCCTAGATTGGAAGAATTAATATAATCAAAATGCCAACTCTACCTAAATTAATCTACATATTTAACACAATTTTAATCAAATTACCAGAGATATTCTTCACAGTTCTAGAAAAGACAATCATAGAATTTGTCTGGAATTATAAAAGACCCCATATTGCCAAAGCAATCCTGTGCAAGAAGAGTGGAGTGGGTGGCATCTCACTCCCTGACCCCAAGATATGCTATAAAGCTGTAATAATCAAAACAGTATGGTATAAGCACAAAAAAAAGACAGGTTGACAAATGTAATAGAATAGAGACACCAGAAATAAATCCCAAATTATACAGTCAACTGATTTTTGACAAAAGGTACCAGTCATTCCAGTGGGAAAAGGAAAACCTCTTTGGTAAATGGTGCTGGAAAAACTGGGTATCCACCTGCAGAAAGATGACACTGGATCCCCATCTTTCACCATTCACAAAAATCAACGCAAAATGGATAAAAGATCTAAACCTAACACCTCAAACTATACAACTACTGGTGGAAAACACTGGGGAAACTCTGGAGGCATTGGAATAGGCAAAGATGTCAAGTAAGACCCCCAAAGTACAGGCAATCATTCCCAAAATAGACTAGTGGGATTACATCCGATTAGGAAATTTCTGCACAGCCAAGGACATCCTCAGAATGGGAGAATGTTTTTGTAAACTGGGCCTCAGATAAGGGACTGATCGCCAGAATATACAAAGAACTCAAGTGGCTTATCTGAAAAAAAATTTTTTTTAACCCAATTAAAAGATTGGAAAATAAGCTGAACAAAAAACTCTCTAAGGAAGACATGTGAACATCCAAAAAGCACATGAAAAAATGTTCAACATCCCTCATCATAAGGGAGATGCACCTTAAAACCATAATGAGATACCACCTAACCCCTGTCAGAATGGCAAAGACTAAAAATACAAAAAAAAGAAAAAAAAAAAAAAGGACAACTGGAGATTTTCTGCTCAGACTTCACCCTACTGACCCCAAGGTCTGGAAAGGCCAATCAAATCATCTACATGTGAGCTCTGAGCAGCCCCTTTCAGGGACTAGCACGACAAGATTTTCTGCCTAGACTTCACCCTCCTGACCCCAAGATCTAGATCAGAGTAATCCTCAATTCCCACAGAATATGCTCCTCAAAGGGAGAAAAACAGAACTGTAAAGAGATTGCAGAACACCTCCTGCACACCTCTGAATGCTGAGATTCAGCTCCAAAAATGAGGAAAAAACATATAACCCATCAGATGATTAGAAACCTCAGAGGCACCAGAACTATGAGAAGCCAAGAAAATCTCTCCCACCTCCCAAGTGAAAAGAATAACTCTTCATCCTCTACAGACAATACAATGGAACTTGTGGAAATGTCAGATAAAGAATTTAGAATATTCATAGTGACAAAGGTAACAGAGATGTAAGAAAAGAGAGACAACAAACTCCAGGAGATGCAGGAAAAAAGAAACAATGAGTTCCAGGAGGTGAGGAAGCTCTTGCACAATCTGAAAGAGGAAATACACACCATAAAAAAGAATCAAATGGAATTGTTAGAAATAAAGGCTGTAATACAGGAAATCAAAACCTTCCCTTATACTATTAAAAACAGATTAGGTCATGCAGAAAATTGAATCTCATATGTGGAAGGTAGAACCTCTAACCTAGAAAAATTTACCAAAAAGACTGAGAAAATAACCTCCCAAAATGAGAATAATATACAAGAAATGGTACAACCATTAAATGCCCAAACATCTGGATAATCGATATCCCAGAAGGTGAAGAAACTAATAAGGGTATTGATAATCGATTCCATGAAATCCTGGAAGAAAACTTTCCAAACCTAGAGATGCACTCAAATATCCAGATCTGAGAAATACAAAGGACTGGGACCAGCAGTTGGCATAATGGCTATGTCGCTGGACTCCCATGTAGTCGACCATGATTCGAGTCCTGGACCCAGTTGCTTAAAACTCACGCTGGGAGCGTGTGTGTGCGTGCCCAAGATTCTAAGAGGAGAATGGAAGAGAAGGGATTGTGGCATGGCCATCCACACTGAGGGGTAATTTTTCACTTTCTATCTCTCTGTCTTTCTGTGTCTTTCTGGTGAGTGCACATGCCCTATAGCAAAAAAAACTCTCCAAAATAAGAAAGTAAAAAAAAAAATGCAAACCTAAGAAGATCTTCTCCAAGGCACATCATAGCCAGATTAACCAAAACCACAGACAGAGATAAGATACTAAAATTGGCAAGAGAGAAACATCAAGTTACTTTAAAAGGATATCCCATCTGAATAACATTGGATCTCTCATCAGAAACATTGCAGGCAAGGAAAGAGTGAGAAATGTTAAGTGAAAATCAGTTTCAACCAAGAATACTATTCCTTCACATGGAAAGAAAAGACAAGAACATTCTCAGATAAACAAAACCCGAAAGAATTTACCAACACCAGACCAGCTCTCCAAGAAATTCTGAAGGGAGTGCTATACCAGGAAAACAAAAGTCAGGCATACAGAAATAAGAGAGCAAAAAACAACTAAGAGAATGTAACTTAATGATAGGGACAAGTCTGGAAAGACGAATAACGTTGAATGTTAACTTCCAGATTTAAATGGAAAGACTGGACCACAGCAACAGTGTTTGAATTTATATGGAACTGAACTGGTGGAATAGAATCTTACGACTTTTGACTAAAACATCACTGATTTTCTTTTAGGCTTTGTTTTCCAGATTGAAGGATTTTTGTCTTCTTTTGAACCATTAATAGGTTCACTTACCTACTGTTTGAACTGAATCCTAACCTTTTTCCTAGCTTTAAGCCTTTAGAAAACTTCTCTTAACATTTTTTTGGTCTATTAAAACTAAAACTGCTTTTCTTTAATTAAAAAATGCAGAAAAAATAACTATTTAATGACTGCAGTATAGCTCCAGCTAGGAGCTAATTTGTGTATGCTCATTTTACTCACTGAGGTTTACGCCTAAAGTCAGATTTGTGTTCATATATATATATATATATATATATATATATATATATATATATCAGCTGCATTTGTGATTGAATGTTTTTCAATTAATTAAAATCTTTTGTGAATTCATAAAATGTGTAAAAAAGGACTTGGAAAGCAACTGCAGATACCAGAGCAGTATAGGAGGAGGGTGGGAAGTGGCAGAGGGTGAGAGGGAGGGAATCAAAGGGGAAAAATATAGAGCAAAATATACAAGAAACAGGAAATGGAAAATGATTTGTTGATGATAAGATGTATGGTAATATACTTGAGCCAATATACAGTGTATTCTGGATGAAAAATCTCATTTTGCATACTGTAATGATGTACAGTGAATGAATGTAACTAAATAAGTTTAAAATGGTGGGGTTGTGGTGAAAGGGAAATTCTCCTACACTGTTGGCGGGAATGTAAAATTGGCCCAGCCACTGTGGCTGAAAGGTTCATTTTGTCTGATATCAGTATCTCAACTCCAGCCCTTTTTCGGTTTTCGTTCACATGGAATGTCTTTTGCCAGCCCCTCACTGCAGTCTATGTACGTCCCTGTCAGTGAGGTGTGTTTCCTGTAAGCCTCGCATAGATGACTGCTGTCCATTCAGCCAGTCTGGATCTTTTTTTTTTTGGAGAGGTTTTTGCTTTAGGGTGCGTGAGCTCACCAGACCGACAGAGAGACAGAGAGACAGAAAGCGAGAAATCACCACCCAGGGGGGATGGCCACGCCACAATCTCTTCTCCTCCGTTCTCTTGGGATCTTGGGCCCGCATGCACACGCACCAGGCGTGTTTTAAGCCACCTGGTCTGGGACGCGAACCGTGATCGACTACATGGGAGTCCAGCGACATAGCCATTACGCTAACTGCTGGTCCCGTACCAGCCTGGATCTTTTAATGGGAGAATTTAATCCATTAACATTCAACGCTATTATTAACATTTGCAGACTCATCATTGTCATTTTCTTAGTCATTTTCTCAGTTTTTTGTTCTCCTACTTCTCTTTTTCTCTCTTTAGTTTTCCTGAAACAACACTCCCCTAGCATTGATGAATTTTTTCAGTTTTTTGTTTATCTGAGAATACTTTTAATCATGTTTCCCATTTGAAGAACAATCTTGCTGGATATAGTATTTTTGGTTGAAATTGTTTTCCTTTTAATGTTTTGAATACATCTGCCCATTCTTTCCTAGTCTGCATTGTTTCAGTTGAGGGGTCTGACATTAGCATAATGGGTTAACCTTTATGTATAACTTGACATTTCTCCTCTGCCATTTTAAAAATATTGTCTTTGTTTTTAATATTTGCCAATCTAGCTATGATGTGTTGGAAAATTTTGATGTGGGAAATTTTTGAGACAATATTTCATGAGAGAGTTTTTTCACACCTTTAGCAGATTCTTCACCTTCTGGAATATCAATATGGATATTTGAGCATTTAATGGTATCTAGAATTTTCCATATGTTTTCCTCATTTTTTTTGTTGTTTTTTTTTCATTCTTTTTAGTGGTCTGTTCTATGTTGGAGACTTTGTATTCAAGATAAAAAATTCTTGGGGCCGGCAGGTGGCATGGTGGTTAAAGGCGCTGGACTCCCACATGGCCGACCGCGGTTCAAGTCTCGGACCTGGTGGCTTGCTTTCTCACTTCCTCTCTCTCTCTCTCTGCCTCTCTCTGATCAAAATAATAATGGAAAATAATAATGATGATAATAATAAATAAAGTAAAATAATTCTTTCAAAAAGAGAATTATTTAGAAAAAAAAAAAAAAAGATAAAAAATTCTTTCTTCTGCATGATCCAAACTGCTATTGTTTTCTCGGGAGATTTTTATTTATTGTGTTGCATTCTTCATTTTCAGGTGTTCTGAAATTAGGGTGTCTATTTCTTTATGAAATTCCCCTTTCATGTCCCATAAAGATTTTTTTTCATTTCCTGGAACTGATTGTTTTCTCTTGCATCTCACTGAGTTTTGTCACTGTGAATATTCAGAACTCTTTTTCTGACAGTTCTGCGTATTCCTCTGTGCTATCCATTGTGGGTGTGAGACCACTATGCTCACCTGGGGAAAGTTACCTCCTTCTTTTCTCATGTCTCTTTGAGATTTATGCTATTTTCGGTCATCTGATGCAGTAGTCACTTCTTCCTATTTATTGGAGTAGATTCTGTAGTATTGGAAGAGATCATTTCACCCTTAGGTGTGTTCCTATTGGAGGGCTGTGTCTCCCAGATCAGAGGAGTTATGGGTGCCTTCAGGTGCTTGATTTCTCTACCAAACGTTCAACTCTGATGAGGTGGTAGCACACTAACGAGATATAACTTAGTGACGAGGATCAAGAGGCTGGTGTACCTAAAGTTCAAAAGTTACTCTGCAGCCCTGAGGGTGGACTTATGAAAGGAGGCCTGCTTTGACCAGGTTCAAGTCTTCTAGTGGGCATGGCAAGCCCCCAAACTTATTTATTTCTTCTATAAGAAAGCTCAAGACAGAGAGACAGGTAGGTAGGCAGAGAGACAGTCTCAAACAGGAACTCCATGCCACAATTCAACCTCAGTAGGTCCAAGCCATGAGCATATGTGTACATGACCATTATGTTCAAGGAGGTCTTGGGATGTGAACCCAGGCCCTTTCTCTTGTGGCTCCAATTACATTACCACTGGGCCACCACCCTATTTTTTATTTTTTAGTGAAACTCTCCTGGGCACTGCCATCCCCACTGCATCCCATCGTGGATGTTGGTTTTCTCACTCTCTCTTTCCCTCTCTCTCTCTCTCATGAGCATATGTGCCATTTGGCAATTTACAAAAGTACTAGGTAGGGGGCGTGGTGGCGCCCACCCTATGGCAAAAGTACTAGGTACGTAAAGCACTCCTCAGTAAGACATAATATCTGTAATGCTTTTTTTTAGATTTCTGCCATAGGGCACATGTGCTCACGGCAAACAGAGAGATTGAGAAAGTGATAAATTAACCTCTAGGAGGAATGGCCATATCATAATCCATACTCCTCTATTCTCTCTGGATTTGGGGCATACACATATATATGCTTAACAGGATTCTTAATCCACTAGGTTCAGGATTTATACTGCAGAATTGGCCATGTAGGATCCAGCGCCTTAACCATCATGCTACCAGATGATCTAATATCTGTTATGCTTAGGGCCAGCAGGTGGCATGGTAGCAAAGGTGCTGGACTTCCACGTGGCTGATGACTGTTCAAATCCTAGACCTGGTGGGTTGAAATCATGCTGGCATGTGTGCATGCATGCCCCAAATTTCAGTGGTCTTAACCGTCACTCCCACCTGGTACTAGGGATAGATATTAAACAGTAACCTTAGGTGCAAGTAGGACAAACAAACTATGGGAAACACAAGAAATACATATTTTTTTTTTTTACATTTAGTCATTGCACCTCTTTACAGTGTACAACATGGTTTTTCCCAGCATGAATACAGTGCACATTAGTCAAGACAATGATATTACCATATACATTATCATCAACAAACAACTTTTCATTTTTGTGTCTATTAAGTGTGTTGTTTGTTCCTTGAATCCCTCCCTTCCACCCTCAATTACTCATTCCCATTACCTCTCCCATACTGTCTCTAGTATCTACAGTTGCCATCCCTGCTATTATACCTTCCAGTTCTTTCAGTTTCTTTTTTTTTTTTTCAATTATCAGCTCATATAGTTTTTAACAATAGGGAGCATAGATTCTATTCAGGGTTGGATTAAGGGTGGGTCTCATGCAGATCCACAATTGTAGGTGAGTCTCCATGGAATACAGTTTCAGGAAAGCGGTTCTGGAAAGCAGAGGTGATTATCAGTTGATGCGGCACAGCATCCATCTTGTGATTACCGGGAATGGTGTTGTGGGGATCTGCAGCGTGAGTCATCCTTGGGTATCTGGCTTCCTTAAGAATGGTAGAGTAGTTCTTGTTTTTCCCTGAGGTAATGCAGGGCTGGTAACCATCATCTTCTCACTGTCCATAGGCAGGGAAAATCCTCCTATATAATATATTTCTCAATTGGTTTAAGACAGCTAAAGTTTCTTTCTGTTGCTTGTAGTTGCAAGTTCTTAATCCTAGTTTTCGGCTTCAGTTTGCTGGCCAAGTGCAGGTGCAGGCCCGGAGGCCACGCACAGGCCCGGCGGCCAAGTGCAGGTGCGGGCCCGGAGGCCACGCACAGGCCCGGGGGGCCACGCGCAGGCCCAGCGGCCATGCACAGGCGCAGGCCCGGTGGCCACGCGCAGGCCCGGGAGCCACGTGCAGGCCCAGCGGCCATTCACAGGCCCGGGGACCGCACGCAGGCCCGGCGGCCGCACTCAGGCCCGGCGGCCACGTGCAGGCCAGGCAGCCACGCTCAGGCCCGGAGGCCACGCGCAGGCCCGGGGGCCACGCGCAGGTCCGGCGGCCACGCGCAGGCCTGGTGGCCACGCGCAGGCCTGGCGGCCACACGCCAGCCCCGAGCGCGTGAATGTGCGCGGGATCCAGCGCCGCCTTCTGCTCGCCCACCTGGCCCGAGAAAGGAAGGATGGCGGGCTCGGCCGGTCCGCGCCACCGGCCCACGTCGGCGCCGAGCGCGGGACACACCCTGCGCCGGAGAGGCAGTGGGGGCCACGCAGGGGCATGCGAGGCAGAGCCCCAGCCCGCCGAGCAGGCCCGCTCCTCTACTGTCAAGAAATACATATTTCAAAAAGAAATCCATAGAATAAAAAGGAACAAAAACGTGTTTTATTTTGTTTGTAAATTTTTTAATTATTTACTTATTTTATTTGTTATTATTCTTTCTTTTAAATTTGCAACAGGGCATGTGCTCACCAGAGAAAGATAGATAGATAGAGAGATGGAAAACCACCAGGCTCATGACTCAGACTGTGGTTGGCCATGTGGGAGTCCAGTACCTTAACTGCCATGCCACCTGCAGGTCCTCAAAATATATATATATATTTTTTTTGGAGAGACTTTTGCTATAGGGTGCGTGTGCTCGCCAGAAAGACAGAGAGAGACAGAGCGACAGAAAGTGAGAAATCACCCCCAAGGGGGGATGGCCACGCTGCAATCCCTCCTCCTTTATTTTCCTCTCGGGATCTTGGGCACGCATGCACACACAGCCGGCGTGTTTAAGCCACCGGGCCCAGGACTTGAACTGCAGTTGGCTACATGGGAGTTCAGCGAAATAGTCATTATGCTAACTGCTGGTCCCTCCAAAATATGTTTTTAAAGGTGAAATTAAATTATAATTTTAGATGAAGAAAATATAAAATGGGGCAAACATTGATTATTATAAAGTCAGGATTTTTGTTATTTGGTTTTTTTTAATCAAGTAAGAGTTTATTATGGAGATGGGACAAATCCTGGGATTTCTGAGTTGATGTAGGAACTTCTACTTCACTGGTAGTTAAACAGTGTTTTATCTTTGGGATAGTCAGGAAAATGGTGGTGTAAGTAGCTGGATCCCACATGGCCAACTGTGCAGCTTGACTCTCAGGGTGGCTTGAGAAACGTGCCTGGAATGTTTATATGGGTGCTCAATTCCCAAGAAGAGATTGGAAGAGAAGGGATTATGGCATGGCGATTCTTCATGGGGGTTGAGGTACTTTCTCACTTTTCCTCTCTCTCTCCAGCAAACACATGCCCTGCAGCAAAGTAAATAATAATAATAAAAGTTTTAAACTGTTTTATTTTTAAATTATTCGTTTAACTTTTATTATTGTTATTATATTTTTAAAATTTAATCAGAAAGAGACAGAGAGGGAAAGTGAGAAAGCAAGTCGCAAGGTCCAGGACTCAAACCATGGTTGGCCATGTGGGAGTCCACTGCCTTAACCACCATACCACCTGTAGGCCCCTAAAGTTTTATTTATTTATTTTATTTTATCTATTTATTTTTTTGGAGAGGTTTTTGCTATAGGGCACATGCACTCACCAGAAAGATAGAGAGAAACAGAGAGACGGAAAGAGAGAAATCACCCCCCGGGGGGATGGCCACACTGCAATCCCTTCTCCTCCATTCTCTTCTTGGGATTCTGGGCACGCACGCACATGCGCCTGGCATGAGTTTAAACCACCGGGTCTGGGACTCAAACCGTGATTGACTACATGGGAGTCCAGTGACATAGCCATTATACTAACTGCTGGTCCCTAAAGTTTTATTTTGTAACAGGCACTCTTTATACAGTTTTTCATTGCTTGGTATTTGTGTGTTATTTTCATGAATAAAAAGACTAATATGGGTCATCAGGTGGCATGGTGATTAAGGCTCTGGACCCCATATGGCCAACTACTTTCCAGTCCCAGAACCACTGACTTGAAAACCACTCCAGGTGCATGTGCATGCACACCCGAAACTCCCAAAAGGAGAGTGAAGCAGAAGGGACTGTGGCATAGCCATCCCTCCTGATGGGTTATTTCCACACTTTCCCTCTCTCTGTGTCAATCCAGCAAGCACACATACCCTATAGCAAAAAAACTAAATTAAAACACAAAAAGACTAGTGATACTTATAAACAACAAAATAAATCATGGGCTATTGTAACTGCTTTGCACAAAGTCTGCTACTGACTGTCCTCTCTGAGTACTGAGCGTCCAGAATAACTGGAAGCCCAAGGGCCCCTAATAGAGCGACCTTAATCTGATGTGCACCTCGCTCACATCACCCCAAGTAATGCAGAGCTTCTATTCCTTGATGCATTGATGAACCCGACAAATACACAGGCAAAGGGAAGCCTTGGGCCCTCAGTGATGAGGGAGGAGTTCCTCCCCTTCCACAGGTACTAACATGGCCCAGAGCCTCCTTTCACCATAGGGGATGTATAAAAAAAGAAAGATAATGTATCATCTTTGTAGCAGCTTTAGTGATAATAAGCAGGATTTGTGAGCAACCCAAGTGCCCATCAACAGATGAACATATCAGAAAACGTGGTATATACAGACAGTGGAATCTTGAGTTTTTAAACAGAAAGAAATCCTGTTATATACTACAACATGGATGAACCTTGAGGACATTTTTAAGTGAGTTAAGCCAGTGTCTCTCTCTCTCACACATACACAACCTTAAATGCTATCACGATTCCACATATGTCAGGTATCTAAAGCAAACTCTTAGAACCTAGAAGTAAATGGTGTCTCAAAAATATTTTAAGAGTTATGCTAATGATGTTACATAGAAAATAAACAAAAACAAAGTAAGTATTAGCTGGAGGGGGAGCTCTGTAGACAGTAAAAAGTAGCAAAGTTTACATGTAGGAGGATTATCTTAAAAAGAGAAACACTGAACCACTGAGCTAACAAATTACTATACAGATATATTGGGAAGACCACGGAATGGGAGGAGTGAAACAGAACAAGTAGTGTGAACTGTTTTGACAGTGTGCCCTGCCACAAATCATGGCTGCAACAGAAAAGTCAAGCAAGTACAATGCAAAGATATTTAGAGAAACAGAAATAAAAGTCTAAAAAAAAAAATCAGCTAAAGGGTCAGTAAGGGGCATGGTGGTCAAGGCAGCTAGATCCCACATAGCTGACTGTATAATTTCAGTCCTGGACCCAGCAGCTTGAAAAACATCTCAGGCACATGATCATACATACCCAAGATACCAAAAGGAGAATGGAGGAGAAAGAAGTGCAACATAATCGACCTCTCCCTGGGAGAGGTCTCACACACACACCCCATTCCCCTCCATCCTCACTTCTCCCAACATCTCCCCACCCAATCATCTGGACACACACACCATAGAGCAAATTTTTAAAAAAAAGAAAGAAAAGAAGAAAGAATAAGCTAAAAATGTTGAAAAGTGCTGCCTCCAGGAATACAGAAATTGAGAAGAAACACAGAGAAATCTATTTTCACTGAGAAGTCTTACAAAAATATCTGACTCATTCAATCATGGGCATTGAGTAAAAAAGACAAAAATTCATTGAATGTGAAAGGCTTTGGTTCATGAATATGGAAGAAAATAAATAACACTTGAGGGCTAACTCAAACACTATAGATAGCACTTAAACACACAACACAGGGCCCTTGGAACATCTGCTCCAGTGAGGAGGGGCCAGGTTGCTGGGTGAGTGGCAGGGAGATGGAGCTGCAGAGAGACTGTGGCTCATCTCCCACAGGCCTTTGAACTCTCAGATGTGTTAACTGGGATCTGGAGAGTCCTACCCTTCCCAGTCCTCCCCACCCCTACACCATTGAAATATCCACACCAGCAAGGAAGAGCCAGATTGCAGGGTGAGCAGCAGGGAGAAGGAGCTGAGAAAGACTATGGCTCACCTACCCTTGCCAATGACTTTTGGAGTACCTGGTGCCCTTTGAAACTTCATATTTTTCTGGTCTGTGCATAGTGCTACATCCTCGAGCTTAGCCCCAGGTACACCTGGACCTGAGGCTTTGAGGAGAAACCAAGCATCTGGCTACATACACTATTCTCTGACTGGAACACAATGCCCTCTTCAAAGATCACACCAGATAAATACAACACATCTCTCCCCTTAACATTACAGAATTAATCTCAAGCAATTAGGAAGAAATGTATAATCCATCAGATGACCAGAAACCAGCACAGAGGCACAAGAATTATAAGAAACTAAGAAAATATCTCTACCTCAAAGGAAAACATCAATTTCTCATCATCCACAAAGAGGACTCGTGGAAATGTCCGATAAACAATTCAGAATATTCATAGTGACAAAACTAAATGAGATACAAGAGAAAAGAGACAATGAGATGAGGAAGCCCTTCCATGATTTGAAAGAAGAAATAGACACCAGAAAAATATAATCAAATGTAATTGTTAGAGATTAGGGCTGTAATACAGGAAGTCAAACCTCCCTCAAAAGTATTAAAAGTAGATTAGATCATGCAGAAGATCAAATCTTGGATGCAGAAGACAATACCTCTGACTTTAAAAAAAATCACCAAAAAAACTGAAAAAAAACAAAAAAAAGTAAAGAAATGAGACAATATATGAGACATACTAGATACAATAAAATGTCCAAACTTCCAAATAATTGGTATACCAGAAGGTAAAGAAACTAATAAAGGGATTAATAATCTATTCCATGAAATCCTGGAAGAAAATTTTCCAAGTCTAGAGAAATACAAAGGACCCCAAGTAGGGGTAACTCAAGAGGATCCTCTCCATGGCACATCATAGCCAGATCAGCCAAAACCACAGATAAAGACAAGATGCTAAAATTGTCAAGAGAGAAACCTCAAGTTACTTACAAAGGATATCCCATCAGACAAACATCAGACCTCTCACCAGGAACAATGCAAACAAGGAAAAAATGGGAAGATATATTCAAAGTGCTAAGAGAGAAACAATTCCAAGCAAGATTACTATACCAGGCAAGATTATCCTTCAAATGGGAAGAAAAGATAAAATAATTCTCAGGTAAACAAAACCTGAAAGAACTTATCAACACCAGACAAGTTCTTTGCGAAATTTTGAAGGGAGTGCTATACTAGGAACACTAAAAAGAGACAGACAGAAACAAGAGAACAAAAAAAAATCAAGAAAATACCCAACTTCCTGTTAGGGACAAGTCCGGAAATATTTATAATAACATTCAATGTTAATGGGTTAAATTCTCTAATCAAGTGACCCAGATTGACTGAATGGATAAAAACACAGAAACCTTCTATCTGTTACCTACAAGAAACATAGACTAAAAGTGAAGGACTGGAAAAGATATTTCATGTAAATGGAAACCAAAAAAGGGCTGAAGTCACTACACTGATTTCAGACAAAACAGGCTTTAAGACAAAAACTGGAAGAAGAGATAAAGAAGGGCATTATGTAGTAGTAAAAAGGCTAATTCACAAAGACATAATGCTTATAAATTATGCACTCAGTTCAGGAGCACCAAAATACGTGACAGAAAGACTGCTAGAACTAAAAAGAGAGATAGACTGCAACACACTAAATGTTGGGGAGCTCAACACCCCATGATCTCTGGACATTTCATCTAGACAAAAAATAAGAAAAAGAGACACAGGATCTAAATGATACCATAAAAGAACTGGATTTGACAGACATCTATAGAACCTCTACCAAAAAATATATATGTTTCTCACCCCTGCATGGAACCTTTTCGAAGAATGACCACATGATAGGGCACAAAAAAAGTCTTTACAGATTCAAAGGCATAAAAACTATATCCAGCATCTTCTCTGACAGTGATGGAATTAAAGTTGATATTAATTTCAGAAGAAAAAAAAAACACAAAAATATACAAACATGTGGAAACTAAACAACCTACCCTGAATGACTTCACAACTACTGATGAAATTTAGACTGAAATAAAAAGATTTATGGAAATCAATGATAATGAGTACATGAGTTTCCATTATCTTTGGGACACAGCAAAAGCAGTCATAAGAGGGAAGTTCAAAGCAATTAGTGCATGTAAGAAAAAGATGGAAAGATGGAAAATGAACAATCTAACACCATGCCTTAGAGTATTGAAAAACAACAAAATAATCCAAAAAAATGCCAGAAGAAAAGAAATAATAAAGATTTGAATAAAAATAAGTAAATAGAAAATAAATGAATTATACAGAAAATAAAAGCAAAAGCTGGTTCTTTGAAAGATAAACAGACCAACACACCATTAGCTAGACTAATTAAGAAGAAGAGAGAAAGAAACCAGATAAGTGAAATTTGCAATGAAACAGGTAATATTACAACAGACATAACAGAAATACAAAAAATCATCAGAGGATACTATGAGTGACTATAACAAACGAGAAAACCTAGATGAGATGGACAAATTTTGGAAACATCTAATCTACCAAGATTGACTCAGGAAGACAGAGAAAGCCTGAATAAATCCGTAACAAGCAATGAGATTGAATCAGTAATAAACAACCTCTCAAAAAAGCCCAGGTCTTGATGGCTTCATTTCTAAATTCCACAAAACTTTTAAGTTAGAGTTAACCACCATTCCACTCAAGTTATTTTTAAAGATCCAAAAGGAAGGAACCCTCCCTCATTTTATCAAGCCTCCAAAGCCCTCATCCCCAAAACATACAAGGACCTGACAAGGACAAAAACTACAGACCAATATCTCTGATGAATATAGATACAAAAATTCTCAACAAGATACTTGCAAATCATATCCAACAGCATATAAGAAGGATTATACATCACAACCAGGTAGTCTTTATTCCAAGCATGCAAGATGGCTCAACATACACAAAACCATAAATGTAATACACCATATTACCATAAAGAAAGATAAAAACCAAATGGTCATGTCAACTGATGCAGAAAAAGCGTTTGATAGAACACAACATCTCTGGAGCCAGCAGGTGGTGTTTTGGTTACGGGCACTGGACTCCACCTGGCTGACCATGGTTTGTGTCTGGGACCTGACAGCTTCTTTCTCACTTTCCCTCTTTGTCTCTCTCTCTGGCTCTGTTCCTCTCTGGTCAAATGAAAATAAATAAATAAATAGGTTAAATAAAATAATTCTTTTAAAAAAAAACCTTTCTTTAAAAAAAATACAAAATAAAACAAAGAACAACCACAAAAAATCCCGTCATGATTAAGACCCTCACCAAAATCAGCATAGATAGGTTATTTCTCAACACAATAAAAGCCATTTATGACCATAGCTAACATCATACTGAATGGGGGAAAGATGAAAGCTTTTCTACTAAAAGCGGGTACATGACAAGACTGGCCACTTTCTCCACTCCTTTTCAATATAGTGCTGGAAGTCCTATCAATGCAATCAGATAACAGAATAAAATAAAAGGCATTCAAATAGGGAAAGAAGAGATGAAATTATCTCTATTTGCAGGTGACATGATTATATACAGAGAAGACAATGGTATACACAAAAAAGTTCCTAGAAGTAGTAAATGAACACAGTAAAGTGGCAGGATACAAAATCAACATACAAAAATCTATACCATTTCTATATATGAACAATAAGTAAACTAAAGTAGAACTGAAGAAAGTAATCCCATTTACCATCCCCACAAAAAGTATAAGATACCTAGGAATAAATCTAACCCAAGAAGTCAAACACCTCTATAAGGAAAACTATAAAAACCAAAAAAAAAAATTGAAGATGACACAAGAATGTGAAGGACATCCATGTTTCTGGATTGGATGAATTAATACAATCAAAATGGCAATTCTACCCAAATTAATAAACATATTTAATGCAATCCAATCAAAATACCAGAGTCACTCTTCACAGATTTAAAAATTTGTCTGGAATCAAAAAGACCCCGTATTACCAAAAAAATTCTGTACAAGAGGAGTGGAGTAGAAGGCATCTTGCTCCCTGACCACAAAATATATTACAAAGCTGTGACAATCAAAACAGCATGGTATTGGCACAAAAACAGACAGGTGGACCAATGGAACAGAATAGAGACATCAGAAATAAATCCCAAAACATACAGCCAAATGATTTTTGGCAAAAGTTACCAGTCAATCCAGTGGGAAAAAGGAAAACCTCTTTAGCAAATGGTGCTGGAAAAACTGGGTATCTGCTTGCAAAAAGATGAAGGTGGACCCCTACCTCTCACCATTAACAAAAATCTACTCAAAGCTGACCCAAGATCTACAGCTATAGACCTCGAACTAAAACTACTGGTAGAAAACACTAGGGAAACTCTTGGAGACATTGGGGTAGGTAAAGACTTCTTAAATAAAATCCCCAAAGCACAGGCAATATTCCCCAAAATAGGCAAGTAGGATTACATCGTATTAAGAAGTTTCTACACAGTAAAAGCCAACATAATTAGTGTAAAATGACAATATCTAGAAAGGGAGAATATTTTTGTAAACAATGCCTCAGATAAGAGAGTGATAACCAGAATACACAGGGAACTCAAGCAGTTTACCCTACACCCTCCCCCCCCCCAAAAAAGATCAATCCAATTAAGAGATGGGAAAATGAACTAAACAAACTAATCTTTTTTTTTTTGGAGAGGTTTTCATTATAGGGCGTGTGCACTCACCAGACAGAGACAGAGAGACAGAAAGCGAGAAATCACCCCCGGGGGTGATGGCCACGCCACAATCCCTTCTCCTCCATTCTCCTCTTGGGATCTTGGGTACATATGCACACGTGCCTGGTGTGAGTTTTAAGCCAACGGGTCCGGGACATGAACTGCAGTTGACTACGTGGGAGTCCAGCGACATAGCCATTATGCTAACTGCTGGTCCCCAACAAACTAATCTTTAAGAAAGATATATGAGTAGTCAAAAAGTATATGACACAAGAAAGTGAAAAAATATATGAAAAATGCTCAACATCCCTCATCATAAGGGAGAGGCAGATCAAAACCACAATGAGATATCACCTAACCCCAGTCAGAATGGCGAAGATTAAAAAAACAAAAACTGGAAAGTGTTGGCAGGGCTGTGGTGAAAGGAGAACTCTCTTACACTACTTTTGGGAATGTAAATTGGTCCAGCCACTTTGAGGAACAATATGGAGGCTCCTCAAAGACCTACAGATAGAACTACCATATGATCCAGCAACCCCACTCCTGGGTATCTACCCAAAGGAGAAGAGAAAGCTCAGTCAGAAAAGTGCTTGCACATCTGTTTATTGCAGCATTATTCACAACTGCTAAGACATGGAACCAACCCAATGTCCACAAACAGATGAAAGGATTGAAAAAGTATGGCACATATACTCCATGGAAAACTTCTCAGCCATAAAAAAACAAGATCCTGGCCCTTGATAGAAAGTGGACAAATATGGAAGACTTACTGCTGAGTGAAGTAAGCCAGGCTATGAAGGAGAGACACTGTATGTCCCCCACTTAACATATACTTAACATATGTTTGCACTGTATGATGGAAACTGAAAGACCAGAGGATACAGAAGCTTAGAAAATGTTTAGGTATACTGAGAAGTGTGGAAACAGGGTGGGAGAAGGGGGAGAGTGTGAGGAAAGAAATTAAGGAGAAAATAGAGAGACAAGATATTTATGAGACACAGAAATGGATTATTATCTGTTGATGATAATGTGTGTAGTATCCTCAACTGGACTGGTGTGAAGTATATTTATGTTGGGTAAATTCACTTCATAAACAAAGTGATGTATAGTGATTGAACGTATGAAATAAAATAATTTTTACAAAAGAAAAAGAAAAACATGCCAGGCACACCTGCGTGCATGCCCAAAATACTAAGAGGAAAATGGAGAAGGAAGTGCAATGTAGGGAACCCCAGTGGGAGGTGGGGGCCTTTCTCACTTTTCCTCCTCTCCTCCCACCCCTCTCCACACTGGCTGACTCACTCTAGAGCAAATTAAAAAAAAAAAAAGAATCAGCTACAAATGTTGAGAAGAGTTGCCTCTAGGAAGGTAGATTTGAGAAGCACAGAGGAATCTATTTTCCTTGAGGTTTGAAAAGTATTTGACTCTTTCAGTAGTAACTTTCATTGAATAAAAATGACAAAAACTTATTGAATATGAAAGGTTTTGCTCAGCGAATATGGAGGAAAACAAATGGCATTTGAGGGTTAACTTAAATATGATAGAAAGCATCTAAGCAAATAATACACATGCATGAAGTTGTGAAAGACATCAATTCTGAATAAAACAACATAAAAGCCTATCTCCGTGCACACATCTGAATGAACAGCACATGTGGGAGGCTGCACACCAGCGAATATCACCAGTTTCTCAGAGAGCAAACAATTACACAATGCCAAAGGCCATGATTGTTCCCCTTCAAAACCTCCCCTTCAGAACCATACTCTGATTGGCCACTTCCCATAGCAAATCGGTGAGCTTAGAATCCCTCAGATTTGCATATCCAGCATCTCATGATTGATCCACAAAAGCAACCAATCATAACCCACCTCTTACAATCCTTCATTCAACCAATCACTGCCCACCAACATGTATATAACCACGATCCCTGGCCCACAATTGCCAGATGACCCTGAAGACCCTGAAGAGTTGTGACACTGTGTCATCTCCGTGTTGTAACACTGCGTCATTCGTCCCGTCTCTCACTCCTTCCCTCAGCAAACCTATTCGACTGTCCCCTGGGTCGGGACACGTGGCGCCCGAACAGGGACCCTGAGTACAAAGGATCCAGTGAAGAGCACCTGAGAAGGGGAAGGCAGAGAATCGTCCTGAGCACAGAAATAAAGAGAAAGACCACAGCAGAAAAAAGGAGGGGACAGCAGAAAATTGTCCTGAGAAAGGATGGCAGAGAATCGTCCAGGGATGGCAGAGAACCGTCCAGAAGGGGATGGCAGAGAATCGTCCCAAGAAAGGCCAGAAAGGAGGATGGCAGAGAATCGTCCCGGTGAGTAACAAAGGTTGCTTACTTATAAGTAATAAGGGTAATAATGTGACAAGAGCTTAGCCAGCACGAACAAGAGCTTAGTCAGCACGAACTATTCATTCAGGACTTAAAAGAAGCCCTTGCCACTATGGTCACTAATTATAAAATTGAAAAAGAACAGGGAGAGGATCTTATTTCCCTAGATAGTGAGGGAGAAGTTAAAAGCCCCAAAGGCAAGATAAAGCACAAAAAAGAAAAAAAAAAAAAAACTAAAAAAGAAAAACAACCTTAAGGCTCTACAAGAGCCAAAGAAAAACAAGTCATCAACTAGTTCAGAGGAGGAAATCCTAGAGGCCAAGGCTGACAAATATAATAACCTCGAATGGGCGCCTTTCAAGAAAAAAACGGCCACCACCCTATAACACTACTGCTTCAGCACCTCCTCTTATTGACCCAAAACAAAAAATAATTAATGAAATAAAACAATTAAAAGGGAACCAGCAGTTATCATAATGGCTATGTCACTGGACTCCCACGTAGTTGAGTGCGGTTCGCGTCCCGGACCCGGTGGCTTAAAGTTCACGCCAGGCGCGTGTGCGTGCGTGCCCAAGATCCCAGAAGGATAATGGGAGGTGAAGGGATTGTGGTGTGATCATCCCCCCGGGGGGTGGTTTCTCGCTTTCTGTCTCTATGTCTCTCTCTGTCTGTCTGGCGAGTGCACGCGTCCTATAGCCTATATCGAAAACCTCTCCAAAACAAAAACAAAAACAAAAACAATTAAAAGAACAAATTTGATTAGAAAAAGAACACTGGGAACTAATATCACAATTAGAGAAACTAAAAACCAATACAGACAAAGAAACAAAACTAGTTCAGGGATCACACACGACAGACTTTGAGACATTCCCTATTACGGAAACTACAGATCCACAAGGACAGGTTTAGCGCCGTCACAGCAGGTTTGACTTTAAAATGGTAAAAGAAATTAAGGCGGCGGTCACCCAATAGTTGAAGCTATCACCGAGGGCTGGCTCACACCGTCTGATTGGCAAACATTAGCCCGAGCTACACTTTCAGGAGGAGACTACCTCCTTTGGAAATCAGAATATTTAGAGGCTTGTAGGAAAATCACCCACATCAATGCCCAAGCCAATAATGGCTGGATGGCTGAAATCTTAATAGGAGAAGGAAACTATGCACACAATGAAAATCAAATGCAGTATGACCCAGGGCTCTTTGCACAAATTCATATGGCAGGCATAAAGGCCTGGAAAAAACTCCCGGCCAAAGGAGATTTGAGCACCTCCCTTACTGACATTAGACAAGGGCCTGATGAACCTTTTTCTCACATTGTACATTGATTAATTACCATGTCAGAAAAAATATTCAGTAATGCTGATGCAAGTACAGATTTTGTAAAACAACTGGCATATGAAAATGCTAACGCTTCTTGTCAGGCAGCCATTAGACTGCACAGAAAAAAAGACAGACCTGACAGGGTACATACGTCTGTGTTCAGAGATTGGATCAGCATACCAACAGGGATTAGCCATGGCTGCTGCCCTTTAAGGGTACACCGTCTGCCAATTCCTTGACTGCAATAATCAAGGTAATTGTTTTAAATGCGGTCACCCAGGACACATGGCAAAAGAATGCAAAACAAAAAACATTAAAAATCAGAGACAGAATCAACCCCTTGAGTTAGGCAGTAAGTGCCAGAGGGGACGTCATCCTGCCAACGAGTGCAGGTCCAAAACAGATATCCATGGCAGACCACTCATTTTCTCTCAGGGAAATGGGAACAGGGGCCAGCCCCAGGCCCACAGACCCAAACAAGCTTTTGGGGTGATGCAAACTGTTCCAACAAACAATCCATTTCAGACCTCTCCAGAGCGACTCCAGGAAGCGCAGGACTGGACCTCTGTTCCACCACCCACACAGTATTAACTCCCGAGATGGGGGTACAGGCCTTGCCTACCAGAATCTTTGGCCCCATCACCTTTGCATTACTCATGGATAATGGTAGTGCCACTATGGAGGGACTTCAAATCTTTTCAGGAGTAATAGATAATGACTATGAGGGAGAAATAAAAATTATGGCTTCCTCTCCAAATTTAATCACAACTATTACAGCTGGAAAGTGCATAACTCTTACTCCTTCCACTGCTTTCTGCTCAAAATAACATCCAAACCCCCTCACGAGGTGAAAAAGAGTTTGGTTCCTCAGATGCTTATTGGGTCCAACAAATTTCCCCAAACAAACCAATGCTTACTTTATGGCTAGATGGTAAACAGTTTTATGGACCTGTTGACACCGGAGCTGATGTTACCATTCTCAGAAAAGACAACTGGCCCCAAATTTGGCCCCTAACACCAACCCTTACCAACCTAAAAGGCATTGGTCAAAGCCAGAATCCAGAAAGGAGCGCTAAAGTATTACAGTGGACAGACAGAGAGGGAAACCAAGGAACCATCCAACCCTTTATTATAGAAGGTCTCCCCATAAACCTTTGGGGTAGAGATTTGTTATCACAAATGAGCCTCATCATATTCAGCCCTTCTGATACAGTTACTGCGCAAATGTTAACACAGGGTTATACACCAGGAAAAGGCTTAGGGGAAAATGAGTCAGGTATCATCCATCCCTTGATACCAAAACCTAAATTTAATAGAACAGGACTGGGAAATTTATCCTAATGGCCGTTGATATTCCTGTACCCCATGCTGATAAAATCTCCTGGAAAGATGATGTGCCTGTGTGGGTTGATCAATGGCCTCTTACTTCTGAAAAACTTCAAGCTGCCCAAATGTTAGTACAGGAACAATTTGAGGCAGGACACATTGTCGATAGCACTTCACCATGGAACACCTCTATTTTTGTAATTAAGAAAAAATCAGGTAAATGACGTCTACTCCAAGACTTAAGATCAATCAATAAGACTATGGTTCCCATGGGAGCCTTACAGCCTGGCTTGCCATCCCCAGTAGCCGTTCCTTTAGACTTTTTCAAGATAATCGTTGATCTCCAAGATTGTTTCTATACCATTCCTTTACACCCTTCAGATCAACAAAGATTTGCCTTTAGCATCCCATCCACTAATTTTAAAGAACCCATGAAGCGTTACCAGTGGAAAGTCCTGCCCCAAGGCATGGCCAACAGCCCTACCCTGTGCCAAAAATATGTTGCTGCTGCATTGCAGCGAGTTAGAAACAAATGGATTCAAATATACATCATCCATTAAATGGATGACATTTTAATAGCAGGCAAGGATGGTCAGCTAGTTCTCCAATGTTTTCATGACCTTAAAAAACAATTTTCCATTCGAGGACTAAGACTGCCCCTGAAAAGGTACAACTTAAGACCCATATTCTTACCTAGGATACCATCTTTCTGGCCAAAAAATCACCACTCCAAAGATACAATTTAGACTTGACAAGTTAAAAACCTTAAATGATTTCCAAAAACTCTTGGGCAATATCAACTGGATCTGCCCATACTTCAAATTAACCACAGGCCAGCTTAAACCCTTGTTTAATATCTTACAAGGAGACATAATCCTAAATCTCCTCACATACTTACAGAGGAGGGCCATCAAGCTCTCTCTATAGTAGAAAAGGCCATTGCCTCTCAATTAATCACAGCCATCGATTATAGACTGCCATTGTTCCTTATTATTTGTTGCACTGCGGTCACACCAACGGCTGTGTTCTGGCAATCTGCTCCAATCATGTGGGTTCACCTACCATCTTCTCCTTCAAAGGTCATATACCCATTATCAAGCTGTAGCTGATATTATCAGTATGACTCAAAATTTAAGTGTTACCTATTTTGGCAAAGACCCTGATACAATTATCCAGCCATATACTAAAGACCAAGTTAATTGGCTATTCCAACAAACAGATTTCTGGCCTATTGCATGTGCTTCCTTTACTGGAACTATTGATAACCATCTTCCTCCAGATAAATTTTTATATTTTTTATCTACCCATGATTTTGTTTTCCCTGTATGAACTTCACTTCATCCTGTTTTAAATGCTTTATTGGTTTTTACTGACGGTTCCTCCAACGGAACTGCTTCCTATTCCTTCTCTGATCAGACAGTTACATTTACCACTTCCTCAACATCAGCTCAGCTGGTTGAGTTGCAGGCGGTCATTGCAGTCTTTTCTGCTTTTCCCTATATATGCCTTTGAATTTATATACAGATAGTGCTTATATTGCTATGTCTGTTCCACTTCTAGAAACCGTGGCACAAATTAAACAAGTTTCTCAGGCTGCACAGCTTTTCCACCAACTACAGTCTCTCATTAGAAATTGAGAGCTATCCTTTTATATTGGCCATTTACGTGCACATACTGACTTGCCTAGCCCTCTGACTGAGGACAACTGCCACGCTGATCTTGTCACTAAACATTCCCTTCTTGCTTCTACACAAGCTGATAAAAATCTTTCGGACGCCATTGCTGCACATCAACTACATCATTTGAATTCTCACACATTTCGCCTCATGTTTAAAATTACTCGAGAACAGGCCCAACAAATTGTAAAATGATGTCCAGCCTGTCTTACCCTTTTGCCTACACCACATCTAGGTGTTAACCCTAGAGGCCTTATGCCTAACACATTATGGCAGATGGACATCACTCATATCACTGAATTTGGTACTACCAAATATGTTCATGTTACTGTTGACACCTTCAGCAGTTTCACTTTTGCCATGGCACAAACTGGAGAAGCTGGAAAACATGTTATTTCCCATGTACTCGCTGCACTCTCTGTTATGGGTAAACCTCAACAAATTAAGACAGATAATGACCCAGGTTACACAGGAAACAATTTTGCCTCTGTTTGTAAACAACTTCATATTAAACATATTACGGAAATCCCATACAATCCCCAGGGACACGGCATTGTTGAACGTGCTCATCTTTCCTTAAAAAATACTCTCCAAACGCTAAAAAAGGGAGAGCTTTTACAAATTAAGGGCTCACCAAAAAACCTTCTGGCACTTACTCTTTTTGACCTAAATTTCCTGTCTCTTGATAAAGATGGAGACTCAGCTGCTGAGCGTTTCTGGCATTCAACTACCAAAACAAAATTTGCTTCAGTTTTGTGAAAAGATCCTCTGGACAATACATGGCATGGTCCAGACTCTGTCCTCATTTGGGGCAGAGGGTCTGTCTGCATCTATTCTCAAAAAATGGATGCTGATCTTTGGTTATCAGAAAGATTAATCAAACAGATTGATTCTAACAAGCCATTAAGGGATGATGAAAACCCTGAGATGTCTCTCCTTCCACAGATCAACAAAATGAAGATACATCAACTCCAAGAATCTCCAGCAATGTAGAATGGTCTGCCTGGAACGGTCTCCTGCCTTTTCTGCTCCCCCTTCTTGGCCCATTCATTGGCCTTTTAATTGTTTGCTCACTGGGACCTGTTATATTTAATAGGTACATGTCATTCCTCAAACAACAAATTGACTCACTTATGGAAGACCAACACCCCTATACTGGTCTCGCCTGAGGCGCTGAATCAATTAGCCAAAGATGGGTAAGAGAGTCTGATGAACCCAATAACTGTTCAGTCCTTCCACCTAAGACAGGAGGCCCATCATAGCTATGGTACTCTCCAATGACAGGTACGAATAGACATATGATTCCATAAACGGCTCCAAACTAAGGCAGGCACGATTCCCCCAGGCCTTTTCCTCATCACTCAAATTAAAACAGAGAAGGGGGATATGTGGGAGGCTGCGCACCAGCGAATATCCCCGGTTTCTCAGAGAGCAAACAATTACACAATGCCAAAGGTCATGATTGGCTCCCCTTCAAAATCTCATGTTCAAAACCATACTCTGATTGGCCACTTCCCATAAAGGCCACAATTGGCTCACCTTCAAAACCTCACCTTCAAAACCACACTCTTGATTGGCCACTTCCCATAGCAAATCAGTGAGCTTAGACTCCCTCAGATTTGCATATTCAGCACCTCATGATTGGTCCACAAGAGCAACCAATCATAACCCACCTTTTACAATCCTTCATCCAACCAATCACTGCCCACCAACATGTACATAACCACGATCCCTGGCCCACAATCGCCAGATGACCCTGAAGACCCTGAAGTGTTGTGACACTGCATTGTCTCCAGATGACCCTGAAGAATTGTAACACTGTGTTGTCTTTGTGCTGCCCACAATAAATGGACGACCCTGAAGAGTTGTAACACTGCATCGTCTCCATGTTATAACACTGCGTCATTCATCCCATCTCTCACTCCTCCCCTCAGGAAACCTGTTTGACTGTCCCCCGGGTCGGGACAAGCACATAAATAAACTTCTACCAGACGCCCTTCCTGTTGGCCTGTGCACCCAGGCAGGAGGGGAAGGGCCTGACATGGGCCCTCACTCGTCTCCTTTCTAGTCAGGTCCTGTCCCCTTCCTGCTGCACTGAGGGCTCCCAGGCTCTGCCTGGATTTGACCAGCGGGTGTCCCCCAGCGCTCTCTGCCACCATGGCCTTACCGGGTGGGGCTGGTTTCCTGATCAAGAAGGGCACCACCAGTCTGTGTGCCCAAGACCAGAGGCAAGAAGGACTGAGTGACAGGGTGGGCCACATTATCTCCCACCTCCCTCGCCCAGATCTGTCCGAACTGCCAGGGGAGGTCTGTGTTTGCCTTATTCACCCACAGTCCTGCTCTTGATTCTCAGTGGCTGGGTCCACACCTCCCCAGGAGCAGATGGACCCATATCGCTCATAATCCAGGAGCCCCAAAGCACTGTCCCCTCCCCTCCCCTGACATGACACTTCAGCTCTGCTCCATCACCCCAGGGCTCCAACCCTTCAGGGCAGATGTTCCCACAGGGTCAGCCCTGAGTGGGGGCCCCAGAGGTCCCTTTCTGCTCAGCTGTGGATCTGTCAGTCACTGTGAGCTGGGGAGGGAGAGGTTCTTCCCGCCAAGTCATCCAGACAGACCTCTCTGCCTCCCCTGAACCTCAAATTCTGTCCCTTCTCAGACACATGAAATGACACACAGGAAAGAAATGTATCTTTGAGAAACATTTACACATTTAATGTTAAAATGAAACTGACGCAGTAGACATGAGTTAATGGTAAGAGTGACAGAAGTGAGGGGACATCCAGGTGCCAGGAAACCCAGAATTAGGCTCCTCAGGAGGAACCATAGTAAGATCACTTACAGACAAATCTCATGAATAATAGTGTAATTACTGTGTATATAATACTTCCTATTATAACCGAGTAAAATGACACCACGCAAGAAAAACAATGACAGTAACTAAACTGGAACAGCAACACCTCACCTGAGTAATGCTGTTAATCTGCACACAACAAAATAGGAATATACCAAGAGAAAATGTGCAGGTGAGATCAGGCAGGGTGAATCCCCGCCCTGTCTCAGGCTCCCTCACTTCAGTCCATGGTCCCAGGGGCTGCGGCAGAGACTGAACTCCCGGCTGCACAGTGCCTTCTGGTCCCGTGTTCACTTTCTGCTGTGGATCCTGGACTTGGACACTCATGGGCTCTGGGGGAAAGAGGAACCAGGAAACGGTCAACTGGCTGCAGAGAACTGCTATTTGCTCCCTGAGGACTCTCCTTCCTCAGGTGCTCCAAAAGCAGATTTGGCCTTTCTGTGAAGGAGGAAGATGCTCCCACTTGTTCTCCCTCCCACCCTCTTTCCCAGGCCTTGACAGTCTCCTGTAGACACTCCAACACCCTCACCTGCCCCTGCTTCCAGCACCCAACATGCAGGGAGTGAAGGGTGCCAGGACTGACAGACAAGGTCGAGGAGTGGAAACCCAGGGTCCCCTCCTGTGCTTACACCCCACCATCCCGACAATGTGGTAGGCTTCTCCAAGAACCATCCCCACTCCTGGTCCCTCCAGGCCTGGGTGGGTCACTTGCACACCTCCCCTTCCTCAATTCCCAGGACCCCTCCCTGCACAGGCAGCTGCACACAGGGTGTTCCTGCCCCGCAGGCTCTGCCCTCCTGCCCCTCAGCCTTCCTCCCTCCCAGCCCTGAACCAGCAGCTCCCACTTGGAAAGCCCATAGGGAAGCCCAGGGGGCCCGGCAGGCCCAGCCCAGGAGGACGCGGCTGCCCCAGGGCCTGCACCTGACTGAGCCCGGAGCTCCCCATGCCCGAGGCCTTCCCTGACTTCTGTCCTGTCGGCCTCTCACTGCACCTGGGCCATCCTCGCTCCTGCCCGCTCCACCTGCCCCTGGAAGCGCAGCTCTGCCCCAGGGGCTGCTCGGCTGAGGCTGCCATGGCCATCCTGCCCCATCCCAGCAGGGATCCCACCCAGCCTCTGCCCTCCCAACCTGGAGGGCTCAAGGCAGAGAAGGGGGTTCTCAGGACCCCTCAGCTTGGGCTGTGTCTTCACCCCGGGGCTGCCACTGCCACACGCCACCACCTCCCCCCTGGAACCTCCTGGAGAGGAGCTTGGAACTTGGGGTCCTTTCCACGAAATGTGCTTTGTGATATCAGGACTGGAGAAAACCCTGTTAGGATGATGCAACTGAAAACACGGACATTTTTATTGGACATAAAAATTTAAACAGGAATTTTAAGAAATTAGCTCACTTATGTACCCTTGTCCTGGCCAATGCCCCAGTGACATGAGGCAGCCATTATGTTTTACAGGGAACCAGAAGTGACCATCCCCCAAGAGAACGCACCACAGGTGAGAGCAGGAACAACACCTGCACTGCCCTGGGGGGGCACACAGACAGGCCCCAGCTGTAGAGGGCAGGAGACCTACCACCCCGGACTGTGTCCCTGAGGGGCTGGACAAGGACCACCCAGAGGCGGGACACAACAGTGACTGACAAAGGGCTGGGGCCTCCCCTGAAAGGGCCAGGGGACACCTGCTCGGTCCACGCTCCCATGTGACAGATGGAGAGAGCAGGGCAGGAGTGACAGAGGGAGCAGCTCAGGGTCAGACCCTGGAGGAGGCACAGGAGGGGCTGCACAGGGACAGCAGGTGGCCTGTGCTCCACACCCCTCCCTGGGCCTCAGCAGCCCTTCATAGCTAGGGGCTCTGGCTCTACCTATATTCTCTCTCTCTCTCTCTCTCTCTGTCTCTGAATCTCTCCCCACAGTGAGAGCTCATACCCTATGGCAAAACAAAAACAAAAACTGTCCTCAAGATGGATACTGCAAGGTCTCTTTCTCAGGGCCGTGGAGGCTGGGGTAACTGGGGAGGAGGTGAGACGGAGTTCGGATAGACCCTGATTGCTCTGTGGCCCCCCACTCTCTCACTGCCCCCGCCCCTCGCTGTTTGTTCCCCCTAGACCGCAACAGTCCAGGCCCTCAGCCACCAGCCAATCAGCAATGATTCCCAGCACCCCCTCCTGCTGGCCCAGGGCTAGAGATGGGGATGGGGTAGAGCAGGACCCTGGCCCTCACAGCCACTCGTGCCTTACCCAGAGCAAGAAAAGGTCACAGTGGGACGTTTGAAGGCCGTGACTCTGGGCAGGAATGTGGGTGTAGATGGAGACGTGGCCGCAGTCCCTCACAGCTACCCCAGCTTCCACCCCCTGCTCCACGCGGCTTGGCATTCCCACCCCCGTCTGTACAGACAGGTCCCTGCCCCCGTCCAGCCCCTGCCCAGTCTCACCTGAGTGCTCTCCAGGAGACGGGTGTGTCCCGGGGGCTCCATGCTTCCTCCTGCACCAACAGACATGGAGAGCGACAACAGAAATAGAGAGCAACAGTGACAGCAGCAACAGCAGCGCCAATAGTGGCATGTGACCCTCTACTCTGAAGCTCCACAGCCTTCCCTGAAAAACAGACCTTATTATACCCCGGGCTCCCAGAGCCACAGCCTCTTCCCCTCACCCTGACACTAGCCCCACCCAGGTCCTGCCCCCCAAGCCCCCCCAGACTCACCAGGCACGGGGTGAGTGCTGTGGTTCCCGCTGTGACCCACGTGGCAGGTGAACCGTGGCTCCTCTCCCTGGGGGATCCGGGTGACCACCCAGGCCTGGTAGGTGCCATTCTCATAGGGCAGGACACCCCCTGACCACTGGGCGTCCTGGCTCAGGGGCTGCCCATCCTGACGCCAGGCCAGAGAGATGTTCCAGGGATAGAAGCCAAAGGCCCGGCATGTCAGGGTGACGGTGCCCCCTGAGGTCTCACTGCGGGTCACAGTCACTGCTGGGGACACTGGAGAAGAAAGGGCAGGGCTATGAGGCAGGGGGCCATGGCTGTCCCTCTCTGTGGGAGACACGGACGGGCTGACCTCTCCAGTTATTCACTTCTGGCTGGAACCTCATCTGACACCCTGGGCCTCTCCTGAGCCTGCCAGGTGGGGCTCGGGACTGTGGCCTCACGCTCCTCAGTCCACGTGGTGATGCTGAGGGAGGCCTGTTAGGGGTGGGCTTCTGGGTCCTGGAGCCAGGAGGAGACTCTGATAGGCAGGCTGAGAGGTCCCCAGCTTTGAGGACTCTTCTCTTGCCTAGCACCCCCTCCCCAGCCAGGTCAGTCTGGAGCCCACCGCTCTCTCGGGTTACACTGGTCAGTTCAACCTCTGACCCCCTGTCTTCCTCCAGGGGCTCCGACAGAACAGGAAGGTCAGAGTACAGCAGGCCAGCAGAGCACGCCTGCACCCCACGGCAGGGGAGGGGTCCTTGGGCAGCATGGGGGTGAGGAGGCTCCAGTGAAGTGGGGCACAGGGAAGCCCCTCTCCAGGGTCAGTACCTGGTCTCTGGAAGCCCACCCAGGAACGCAGATACTGCTTCAGTTCTTCCACGCAGTCTCTCTGCACATAGCCGTAGTGCTTCCTGGCTTCTGCGGCACCGTCCTCCCAGGACCTCTGGAGACTCACAGCCAGAGCCTGAGCTGAGGGCCGGGGCACTGTCCATCGCTGAGTCTTCGGGTCATAGGAGAGCAGGGGCTCCCCATCATAGCGGTAGTCCCAGAAGCCCCTGGTGCTGCCGTCTCCTCGGATCTCACAGCCCCAGGTCTCCTGGAGGGAGTGCAGGCCTGCCCCCACCCCGCGGTCACTTCTCCATCCCCTGGTTCTCCACCTCGCCCACCCTCAGAGAAACCCCAGCCCTGTCCCTGGCTCTCCCCCATCCTCCCCTGTGCTGAGCTCCACAGACCCCATTCCGCAGCCCTGCCCCAGGCACATACAGGAGGAAGGGACTGGGGCCATCTTCCCCTGCCACACACACACACACACACACACACACACACGCTTTCCTGGAGAAGCCTCCCCCACTCCTGTCCCCCCTCTCACCTCCTCTGTGCTCCTGCAGGGACATGACCTCTGCCAGACTCATCCTGAGGTCCTGCCCCTTCTCTGTGAGGAGCTGGCTCTCTGTGTCCCTGGTCTCAGCTCCCAGGATGGCTTCTGCCCACGGTCCCCGGGGTTCTACCCTGCCGTTCTCACTGTCATAGCGCAGGAAGGGCTGACCGTCCAAATATCCCTCAGCCAGAAATCTGGGTTGGACAGATCCATCCTGGAAGCCCACAGTGAGGGCATACTGCAGGGTGTGGGTTCCTGGAAAAGAGGGAGCCCCACGTGAAACTGCATCTTGGAGACAACCGCACGTCAGATGTGTAACGGAAGTCTGCCGTCCTGACCTCCTGGGGATACGGAAAACAGACGGGCAAAGGGACAAGGATGAGGAGGTCAAATTCAAGAAAATCAGAAAAGGAGAAAGGAAGGGAAAGGAACTGAGGAATAGAATTTGGGAGAATAGACAGGAGGAGAATAGGCCAGGCCTCAGACAGGGTGGCCGGGCTCCCTGGTTGGAAAGTCAAGAAAACAGTTTTGGGCAAGGGAGACACAGGGGGAGCAGGAGGGCCAGAGGTGGAAGGACATTTTCGCCAGAGCAGAGGGAGGGATAAGAGGGCCCAGGGCCCCAGGGTCCTGTGACCAGAGTGAGTGTGGAGCAGAGCAGGTCAGAGAGAGATGGGGAGCAAGGACCGCTGCCCCTGGGAGGGCTCCTCAGGACAACGTGGGACAAGGCAGATGTGGCAGGTGTGGCAGTGAGCGGGGAACGGGACCAGGTTGTAAACTCAGAGACGTTTAGCGGATCCCGAGGATGGAAATGTGCTCACATAGGTCAAAATGAAGAAGCAAAGGGGAATAGGCCTTCTTGAAGAGGCACCTTCATGGCTCCTGCAAACTAGTCATTTTGGGGGGAACAGAGAAATGAAGATTTCCCACTGATAATTCGGCCTCCAGCACACAAAACTCACGTGATAGGAAAACCCCTTTCAATCCTCCTGTCTCTGTATCTGTCTTTGTCTCTCTCCACCTCTTTCTCTGTCTTTGTCTTCTTTTTTTTTTAATTTTTGCTTTTTAAAATTTTTTAAGGTGAGGCATTTTCTGGGCTTTCTGGCCCCTCCTATCCCTTTATCTTGTTAATAATTCCCTCTCCCCCCCCAACCCAGGAGAAGCAAAGGGGAACAGGCCTTCTTGAAGAGGCACCTTCATGGCTCCTACGAACTAGCCATTTCACGCTGCACGATTTTCTAATTTTGGGGTTTTATTGAAATTTTTTAAATATTAATTTTTTTAGTTTTATATAAAAGTTTTTTTCTTCGTTTTTTCTTCTCTTTTTCTCTGTTTGTTTTTTTTGCTGTTGTTGCTGTTGTTTCTCTCTCTCTGTTTCCTTTTCTGTATGCTCCTCGACTCTCAGATTGAACTTCCAAGTTTGGGAAGAAATAGACCATCCACCAGATGACTAGAAATCACTGCAGGACAACAAGAAATATGGGAAAGCAGGAAAATACCTTTCCTCCAAGGGAAAAGGATAACTCCTCTTCATCCACACACAGTTCAATGGAAATCATGGAAATGTCTGATAAAGAATTCAGAACATTCATAATGGCAAAGCTAACAGAGATGGAAGAGAAGAGAGACAAGGAGCTGCTGAAGAGGAAGGAGAAAGGAGTTGAAGAGTTCCAGGAGGTGAGGAAATTCATGCAAGATCTAAAAGAGGAATTTCATCTAAAAGAGGAATTTACAAAAGAATCGTATGAAACTGTTAGAGATGAAGGCTATAATTCAGGAAGTCAAAATCTCCCTTGAAAGTATTAAAAGCAGACTAGATCATACAGAAAATAGAATCTCAGGCGTAGAAGAGAAAATTGCTGTCCTACAAAAATCCACCATGAAGACTGAGAAAATGGCCCAAAAATTTGAGAATAATATACGAGAAATACTAGATACCATCAAATGTCCAAACATCCGGATAACAGGCATCCCAGAAGGCCAAGAGACTCATAAAGGCATTGATAATCTAGTCCATGAAATCCTGCAAGAAAACTTTCCAAACCTAGAGAGGTACTCAAAGATTCAGTCCTAAGAAATGCAGAGGATCCCAAATAGAATCAACCCAAGATCTTCTCCAAGACACATTATAACCAGATTGACTAAAACCACAGACAAAGACAAGATACTAAGATTGGCAAGAGTAAAATGGCAAGTTACCTACAAAGGGTATCCCATCAGGCTAACAGCCGACCTCTCATCAGAAACAATGCGAGCGAGGAAAGAATGGGAAAATATATTCAAAGTGTTAAGGGAAAAGCAATTTCAGCCAAGATATACTGTACCCAGCAAGATTATCATTCATTTGGGAAGAAAAGACACGAACATTCTCAGATAAACAAAGCCTGAAACGGGAACCAGCAGTTAGCGTAATGGCTATGTTGCTGGACTCCCACGTAGTCGACCGTGGTTCGCGTCTCGGACCCGGTGGCTTACAACTCACGCCGGGCGCGTGTGCGTGTGTGCCCAAGATCCCGAGAGGAGAATGGAGGAGAAGGGATTGCGGCGTGACCATCCCCCCTGGGGGGTGATTTCTCGCTTTCTGTCTCTATGTCTCTCTCTCTGTCTGGCGAGCTCATGCGCCCTATAGCGAAAAACCTCTCAAAAAAAAAAAAAACAAAGCCTGAAAGAATTTACCAGCACCAGACCAGATCTCCAAGAAGTTCTCAAGGGAGTGCTATGTCAGTAAAATTAAATGCAGAAACACAGAAATAAGAGTCCCAAAACTAAGAAAATGGGCAACTTAATTGTAGGGACACTGCTGTTGAATATTATATCCCAGAATTCAATCTGGAAGACAGAACCACAGCAGAAGAAAGATAATGTACATGAGACTGAACTGATGAAACAGCATTCTGTGACTTGACAAAAATATTGCTGCTTTTCTTCTAAGCTTTGTTGTCCAGTTTTAAGGATTTTTGTCCTGTCTTGAGCTGTCAATAGGTTCATGTACCTAGTATTTGAACAGAATACTAACCTGTTTCTAGGCTTTAAGTTTCAAGGAAGTATCCTTACCAGTTCAAAACTGCTTTTCTTGAAAATACCAGCTTAACTTGCTATTGAATGCAGTTAGATTACTTATGATATTGTGTGATCAACAAAATGTGGGGGGAAAAGGAATGAAAGACAACTGTATATAGCAGAGATAGTGTAATAAAAGAGTAAGAAAGGGCAGAGGGTCAGACATGGGATAAAAAACATATATATATATTTATATATATATACACACACACACACACACACACACACACATATATATGAAAGTAGAAATGGAATATTATTGATGATAACATGCATGATTAAGCCACTATGCAGTTTATTCTAGATGGGAAACCACATTTAGTATGTTGTGATGATGCTCAGGGTATGAATGTAAATTAATTGATAAAACATTTCAGAAGAAACAAAACACTAAAACTGTTCTTATTGAAATTAAAAAATAAAAACAAGTATTTGATGACTGCAGTAAGCTATATAGCCCCAGCTAGGTATTACTTTATAGTATGTTCATTCTACTCACTGAGGTTTATGCCTAAAGTCAGACTTGGGTTCATGTATAGGTATATATCAGCTGTGCTAGCTATTGCAAATATTTAGACTAATTAAGTTCATTAGAAAATCAATTAAGTGGGGGGAAAAGGCATAGAAAGCAACCATGGATACCAGAGACAATGTGGGAAGAGGGTGGGACACAGCAGAGGGTGAGGGATAGGCAATCAAGGATGGCAAAAAAAAAAAAAAAAAGCAAAATATACAAGACATAAGAAATGGAAAATTATTTGTTGATAACACGTATGTTGATGTGCTTGATTGAGTCAATATACAGTGTATTTTGGATGGAAAATTCATTTTGTATGCTGTAATGATATATAGTCAATTAATGTACAAAAAAATTTAAAGAAAAGGAAAAAAAATGAAGAGTGTTGGGGATCAGCATGTGGCGTGGTGGTTAAGATGCTGGACATTCCCACATGGCTGACCACGGTTCAAGTCCTAGACCTGGTAGCTTTCTTTCTCTCTCTCTCTCTCTCTCTCTCTCTCTCTGTGTCTCTCTCTGTCTCTCTCTGGTCAAATTAAAATAAATGAACAAATAAAATTAAATAAATAATTCTTTTTTAAAATAAGTGTTATGGCCAGGTGTCAGGTGGGGAGGTGGACAGACCTTGAGCACACACAGTGGGCAGGGGTCCCAAAGAAACAGTATATCTTTTCAGCAAATGGTGCTTGGTGGGGGGTGGCCATGGCATTGTGGTTAAGGGAGCCCAAACCACTAACTGTGGTTCAAGTCCTGGTACTGACTTGAAAAACATGCTGGCCCATGGTGTGCGAGCCCCAAATCCTGACAGGATAGAGAAGTGGAGAAGGAATTGTGACATGACAACACTCTCTTGGGGCGTCTTTCCACCACCGCACCTCTGCCATCAGTGATGCTCACATGCATCCTCAGGCAATCAGAATAAAATGTGCAAGTGGTTCTCTCAACACGGAAGATCCCCACTGAACTAAGTAAATTAAGTTGGACCCTTGCCTTCCACCACAGAAAAAATTAACACAGGGGCCGGCTCCACGTTAACTCCGTGGGGCAGTGATAATAGGCTGCTCGGTAGATGCCAGATCCCACATGGCAACCAGGGTACAAATCCCTGCCCCAAAGAGTGAGAAACATGGCAGGGATCTGCGTGAGCCCTAGAGCTGAGGAGGACAGGAAGACTGACAGGAAGAGTCTCCCCTGTGAAGAACGAGCATCTCAATCTCGATCTCTCTCCCACCTTCCCTCTCAGTCTCCTGCACACACAAGCTATATCATGAATAAAGAAAAAAATGTAATTATCTAAAAATGAATCAAATTCCAAAACATAAGAACTAAAACTGTAAACGCTTTAAGAAAAAGCCATTGGTGATAATCTTTATGACAAAGAATTTGATAATGTTTTCATTAATATAATACTCATAACACAGTGGACAAAGAAAAAATGGTAAATTAAAACCGTGTAACTGACAAATAGAGACCACACAGTGGTACAGTGTAAAATGGAATACTCCGCAAGGCAATGTCATGTGGGAAGATTCCAGGATCAAGTCTGGAGAGCCCCCTGAGTGTGGCTGGAACACGTTGCCTGTGATGTGGGCTGGCTGACGGCTGGGGGTGGATCATGGTATTGAGACCACATTGGGGGTTTTCTCTATTTTACTTTCCCCCGTTTCTGTCTCTGTCTCTGTCTCTCTCTGCCTCAGTCTCTCTTGCTCTTGGAGGAAATAAATAAACTTAAAAAATAGAAATGAGCCAGCAGGTGGCATGGTGGTTAAGGCACTGGACTCCCACATGGCCAACCACAGTTTGAGTCCTGGACCTGGTAGCTTGCTTTCTTCCTATCACTTTCCTTGTCTCTCTGGTCAAATTGAAGAATAATAATAAAAAATACTGGGAGACATTGGAGTAGGCAAAGACTTCTTAAATAAGACTCCCAAAGCACAGTCAATAATCCCTAAAATAGACAAGTGGGACTATATTGGACTAAGAAGTTTCTGCACAGCAAAGGACACAGTAACAAGTGTGAACTGACAACCCTCAGAATGGGAAAATATTTTTGTTAAATATACCTCAGACAAGGGACTGATAACCAGAATGCACAGAGAACTCAAGTGCCTTTTGTGAAAAAAAAAAAAATGATTAACCCAATTAAAAGATGGGAAAATGGGCTGAACATAAATCTCTCTGAGGAAGACATATGAACAGCCAAAAAGCATATGAGGAAATGCTCAACATCCCTCATCATAAGGGAGATGCAGATAAAAACCACAATGAGATACCACCTAACCCCTGTCAGAATGGCAAAGATTAAGAATATAAAAAGCGATAAGTGTTGGCAGGGATGTGGTGAAAAGGGAACCCTCCTACACTGTTGGTGGGAATATAAACTGGTTCAACCACTGTGGAGAACAATATGGAGGTTTCTCAAAGATCTACAAATAGAACTACCATTTGATCCAGCAATCCCACTTCTGGGTATTTACCCAAAAGACAGGAGAATGCTCAGTCAGAAAAGTGCTTGCACATCAATGTTTATTGCAGCATTATTCACGATTGCCAAGACATGGAACCAACCTAAATGTCCACAAACTGATGAATGGATTGGAAAAGTGTGGTATATATACTCTATGGAATACTACTCAGCCATAAAAAAATAACAAGACCCTGGCATTTGATAGAAAGTGATCAGATATGGAGGATCTACTGCTGAGTGAAGTAGGCCAAGCTATGAAAGAAAGATATTGTATGTATCCACTTAATATATACCGACTACCCGCACTCTATTGTAGAGAGTGAAATATTGGAGGACATAAAAGCAGTGAAAGTACTTAATGAGAATAAGACAGTGTGGAATGGGGGGGGGGTGAAGAGAAGAGGATAGAGAAAGATAGCAAGAGAACAAATAGGAAGGCAGGACGTCAGTGGGAAACAGATATGGCTTATTACCTGTTGATGATGACATGTATAGTATTCTCCACTGGATTGGTCTGAGAAGTATTTCATGATGGGTAAAGTCTTTTTACAAGCAAAATGAGAAATTGTGATTGACTGTTTAAAAAAAATAATTAGAATAATAATAATAACAATTGGGAAAAACATTGAAAAGATATTGAATGATGAAGTGGGGAGTTTAATGTCTCTGTATTGACTGACATGCATGGCATTCCCTTTTGAAAAAGCAATGTAATACACTGTAAAGTTATATTCAATCCAATGTAATATAAACAAGATTATGATGATAATAATAAATAAATTAAAAAAGTAAAGGTATATGCAAAAGAAAAAAGAATAATAATAAATAAAATTTTAAAATTAGAAATAGCTGTACTTGAAAAAATCACCACCTATATAGTGTAACCACACCTGTGGTTACAGAGTGGCAGAAAATATTTACTAATCATGCTTTTTTTTTCTTTTAGGGAGATTTTTGCTATAGGGCATAAGTCCTTGCCAGAGAGACAAAGAGAAACAGAGAGACAGAAAGTGAGAAATCACCCCCTCAGAGGGGATGGCCATGCCGCAATCCCTTCTCTTCCATTCTCCTCTCGGGATCTTGGGCACGCACACACATGTGCCCAGTGTGAGTTTTAAGCCACCGGGTCCAGGACTCGAACTGCAGTTGATACTTGGGAGTCCAGCAACATAGCCATCATGTCATCTGCTGGTCCCCTAATCATGTTTCTGATAAGAGATTAATTTCCAGAATATTTTAAAATGTCTACAATTCAAAACAACAAAGCATTTAACCATTCAAAAATGAGCACAGGTCTTAATTAGTCAATCCCTCCACTGTATACATCGCGATAGGCCGATAGGCCGTTAGCTAGTCATGAGCGGCAGCCCTAAGAGAGTAGCAGAAGGACACACGTCACATCAGTCACAGTTTATCAGGAGTTACAACCAGATCTGCCATGAGATGCCTTCTTCCCACCCAGCTCCTGGTGCCGGGAAGGCGGGCAAATCTATTTTTCCTTCCTTGGTACCTGAGGAAGACACACAGGATGACTAAATTTCCCTCTTATCATCCCTCATAAAAACAAAAGACCCAGCCAGACATTTGGGCAACATCCAGATTCCCACTGGGGCAATGAACTAATTAATTGGGCAGCCTATCCTAATTAAGATGCTCCTGTCATCCTGGCTCACAGAGGGCATGAAGAACCCAATTCCTCAAGTTCTTCACCTGTGAGAGAGATGGGCAAGCACAGGAAAAAGCCCTGGAATTCAAACAAAGGACATAAATACTGTGACAGGCCTCCCACTGTTAAATCTTCACTACCACCTCTGGTAAAAAAAAGTAACACCTACTAGTTCCAAACATAGCAGTTGCTCCCTAGCGACCTGTCCACCCCAAAGGGTTTACTTTTGGTGTGTACTGCTTTTCTAAAATCTTTCTTCCCTATTAAATTCTCTTTTCTACCTACTTTTATTGTGGTTGTGCCTAGGGATAGGTCTCTAATTTGGATAATCTGGGTCAAAAAAACAAAGATTTTACACAACACAACACTCCCATCTTATAACACACACACACACACACAAAGGGCTAATGAACACATGGAGACAGACTTAGTATCAGGAGTCATTAGGGAAATTAAATCAAAACCCCAGCGTGATACCACTTCACACCCTCGGAATGGCCATGATGTAAAAGGAAATATATAGAAACTCCAGGAGTAACCTTCCAAGGACACAGAGACCCTGAAGCCCTGGTTCACACTGTGGGAAACTACGACAGCCACCATAGAGGACGGTATGGGGGTTCCCCCAAAACTTGAGCACAGAATGACCTGGGTGTGGCTATTCTTCTGGGTGAACGCCCCAAAGAACTGGGGGTGAGGTGAGAGGGGTCTGCACACCCACACTCCCAGCACTGGCACGGCAGCCAACCACAGCCATGCCCGTGTCCCTCACTGACAAGCGGACACTGAAATGTGCGTGGACATGGCGTACAAGCTATTCATCGCCCGAGAGAGACTTCTGACACGTGCCGCCCGCCTCAGGAAGGAGCCTTGAGAACACTGTGAGGCGCGAACACGCAGAAAACACGCAGGAGCAGTGCGAGACCCCCGTCTCTCAGATGGGGGGGTAGACAAGTGCACAGAGACAGGAGGTGGGACGCTGGTGACCGGGCATGAAGGACGGAGGAACGGGGACTCGCTCTGTGGTGGGCGCAGTTCCAAGTGGCATAAACGTGTGAATGTACGACCTGGGTAAGATGGGAACATGTATGTTCTGTGTATTTGACCAAAATGGGAACATGTATGTTCTGTGTATTTGACCAAAATTACACAGCAATGACAAGCATCATCCCGTGTAGTGGGATAATGTAGAATGGGGGGCGGGGGTGCCGGCGGAGAGGACAGAGCAGGCAGATGGGAGTCGCGGCTGGGAAGGGCCTGCAGAGGGCAGCAGGGCTGGGGGAGAGGGAAGGGTCAGAAAGCAGCCCCGGAGGAAAGGGAGCTGGGGACGGTGACCGGCAGGGGAGGAGCAGGGCCTGCCTAGGGGGACACGCAGGGAGCAGGGGGTGAGAGCACTGAGGCCCGGAACCCGGAGAGGAGGGTGAGGCTGAAGGAACGGGTGGACCCAGAGCCTTTTCGGGGTCTGGACGGCTGGGAGTGAGGACAGGAGAGGGGGAGGGAGAGGGAAGCAAGGGAGAGGGCGAGGGGGAATCGGGGCAGTGACCAGGGCGGGGCCCAGGGGACTGCGGCCAGCGGCGGGACAGCGATGGCGAGGGCGGCAGGGACGGGACGGCGGCGGGGACTGGCACCGCGGCCAGGTACCGGGAAGGGGGCCGGCGCCGAGGTCGCGGCCCCGCAGGGAAAACTCTCCTCATGACGCTCCCCAAACCCACCCGGACCCCTGGAAACTACCCTTGGCGCCTGGTCTATGCAGACCGCGGGGACCCACACTCACCCGCAGAGGAACGGTGTGCAAACAACGCGACTGCGACCAGGAACAGCCAGACCCGGCTCTCCCGCATGGCCCCACCTCGCGCGGGCCCTGAGCCCCTGCGCGCTCCTCCGGGGCCTCAGACGCTTCCCCGCCGCGGGGCTCCTCCCAGCGGGCGAGTCGCCTCTGGGCGCGGCTCCACCCCTGGGCCCCCCCCCGCGCGGCTCCTCCCGGCGCGGCTAAGTCTAAGTCGCTGAACCTCCAGACTGACTGTTCAGCCATTATGAGCTCCTCCTTCACCAACTGGCTCCCGGATCCAGAGGTCAGCTTTTCCCTGGGCCTGTGTATTCAGTGCCAAGCCAGAGGGGGCGACTGCTCCTCCACTCCAAGGCCCACCTCTCTCCAAATTCCCTCTTCCAGCCTGCCTCCGGGTATCTGCGTCTCTGGACCCATCTGCCCCCCAGATCTCTGCTCTACAAGGACGCTCTGGCCCTCGTCCACCACACGGCCTCCCCCAGGCCCATTTCCCATAACAGGATGACCTCCTTCATTCCTGTCTTCTCTTCTTCCTCCCTCTCTTCCTCCTTTTTCTTTTTTCTTCTTAAAAAAAAAAACTAATTTTATTACTTATGACTTTTATAAGCGAGAGATCTAGGAGACAGAGACAGCACTGCTGAGTCCTGGCTCCACAATCCACCCCCAGCCTCAGCCAGCACCAGATGCTGAGCACACTCAGGGGTCTCCAGACTGACTTGAACCTTCCCACCTGACTGGCCCTCACAGAGGAGGGTGTTGGACCCGTCTCCTCCTTTCTTTCTGAGTAGCTTCCCAAGCGGCTCCTGGAATTTCTTCACTTACTATGAATTCATCTATTCACAAAAGAGCCAGGATTTGGTCACACAGAATCAGGATCCTTTTAAACGACTGACTGTGTGGTTTGAGTCCTGGTCCTGGTAGCTTATAAAACAAGCTGGGCCCATGCACGTGTCTGCCCCAAGTCCTAAATGGACAGGGAAATGGAGGCCCAGGATTGTGGCATGACCACACCCCATTGGGGGAGCTTTCTGTCCTTTCCTCTTTCTTTGTCTTTCTCTGGCTAACACGTGCCCCCTGGAAAATCAAACAAATTTTGAAAAAGAATTACGTGCCCTACTGTGAAAAGTAAAGCCCACTATAGGGACAGTTTGGAGATCAGGAGGGGGGAAGGACAGGGCACAATCACGTGGGTTTAGTGGGGTCTATTTTTGTGGCCCGCAGTCAGTTCTGTTTTCGGTAAGGTTATCACCAGCATTTCCAAGCAGAAATCGCTTCTGAACGTGTCTACCAGGTGTTCTGGTGACTCTTCCTCCTTTGTGACATGGAAGATGCTGCCCTGGATATCTTCCAGCACTGGGGGAGGGGGGTGTGAACAAGCCCCATGGCCACAGGTAAAGGAGAAACCGAGACATCTATGAGGAACATGCAGGCTTCATGTCTCACAAGACATAGGGTCACAGCTCGCTGTACCTGACACGCTGTACCAATGAAATCTGGTGGTGCTAGGTAGAATGGCATGGAACTGAAGGTCTGGAAGAGATTTTCTATGCAAATGGAAACCTTATTTTTTTTTTTTGAGAGGTTTTTGCTATAGGGCACGTGCGCTTGCCCCACAGACAGAGAAAGACAGAGAGACAGAAAGCGAGAAATCACCCCCCAGGGGGTATAGCCACACTGCAATCCCTTCTCCTCTGTTCTCCTCTCGGGATCTTGGGCACACATGCACACGAGCCCAGCGTGAGTTTAAGCCACCAGGTCCAGGACGCCAACCGTGGTTGACTACATGGGAGTCCAGCGACATAGCCTTTACGCTAACTGCTGGTCCCGATGCAAATGGAAACCTAAGAAAGGCTGGAGTTGCAGGTACTGGTTTCAGACAAAATAGACTTTAAGATGAAAGATGTAAGAAGAGACAAAGAAGGACATTACATAGTACTAAAAGGACTTGTTCACGAAGAAGATATACCATTTGTACATATCTATGCACCCCACACTGGAGCACCTACGTACATCACATCGAAGAGAGACTGTTAGATCTCGGGGAGAGAGAATGCAAAATAATGACTGTAGGAGAGCTCAATGCCCCACTGTCTGCTCTGCACAGATTATTTAGACAAAAAATAAACAAAGAGATAAAAATCTAGATGATACCATACATGAAATGGACTTGACAGAAATCTCCAGAGTATTTCACCCAACTACCACAGAATATAGACTTTTTTCACTCCCACATGGAACATTTTTGAAGACTGACCACATGATAGGGCACAAAACACCCTGGCGGCTTGCTTTCTCACTTTCTCTCTCTCTCTCTCTCTCTCTGTCCCTCTCTAGTCAAATTAAAACAAAATGAAATAAATAAAGTTCGATAAAGTAATTCTTAAAAAGGAAAGAAAGCAGGAAGAGAGAACTATGGGGGCCAGCAGGTGGCATGGTGGTTAAGGGCGCTGGACTTCCATCCAGACTTGACAGCTTGCTTTCTCACTCTCAAATGCTTTCCTGGCTTCCCAAAAGATGTCAAACCAGGGACCAGCAGTTAGTGTAATGGCTATGTCGCTGGACTCCCATGGAGTGGACCATGGTTTGAGTCCTGTACCCGGTGGCTTAAACTCACACTGGGCCTGTGTGCCTGTGTGCCCAAGATCCGGAGAGGAGAATGGAAGAGAAGGGACTGCTTGGCGTGGCTATCCCCCATGGGGGGTGATTTCTCGCTTTCTGTCTCTGTATTTCTCTCTGTCTCTCTGGCTAGCACATGTGCCCTATATAAAAAAAAAGAAAAAAAAAACTCTCCAAAAAAAAAGATATCAAACGAAAATGGCATAACTTTATAAACAAAGGTTAGTCACTGAAAATCAGTGATATACATGCATGGACATTAGAATGTGAGGGAAGAAATGAAGCAGTACAAGAGCCACATTGCCTTGTTGTTTTCACGGTCTTCCTGAGCTAGACCCTTGGGGCTTTGCAAGGTGCCTCTTCCTATCCTGAGAGAGTCTGCCCTGTGGGTTGATTAGAAACAGAAAGCTCTCCCAGGACCCAAGGACCAACCTGCCCTCACAAACAGAACCTACCAGAAAAGAACAAGTACAAAGCCTGGATTCTCCTCTGAGCAACGCGAACTGGAGCTTCTGCCACAGCAGCCATGGCTGCCCGCTCCCAAGCAGTGAGCGGCCCCCTGCACAGTGAAAGGCCCTCTCCCCGCACGGTTTGGGAGACTTCTCAGTTCACAGCCAGTTCAGCCTAAGAGGGTGGTGTGTACTCCAGCCTCCTGGTCGGGATGACTTAGGTTTATGGCACTTCCCTCCGTCTCCTCTTCTTCCTCACCCCCTGGATGGCTCTCACTCTCACAGAGGCAGATGACCACCCTGGGAGTGGTGTCGGTTTCTGCGGTAATTCGTCCTTTCCCCCAGGCCCAGCCTGGAGATAGCATAAGCGGTCGCAGTTTCTGACTGGGGTCGCGTCTTCCACTTGCTTCCAACCAAGCGGAGGGGACATAGGAGGAGAGCTCAGAGCTCCTCTGGATTGGTGGAACCAGGTGGGAGGTTACTGTCTGAGCAAAATAAAACTTCATTTCCTTCCCAAGAAACTCAGCCTTTGCAGCTGGGGCCTGGCATCTGCAGCAGATAAGGGGTTGCTGAAGTTTATTCGGACTCGTTTGAAGCTCTTAAAATACTGAAAGGTGATATCCTTGCCGCAAGCCCTAAAGATGGATTCCAATTTGGCCCGACACTGGCCGTCTACGATCTCGCGCAGGTCCAGGCGGCAGCGACGGTGGCGCTGGCCAGGTCCTGCAGGCCCTCCTACTCCATCTAGCAATCCATGAAGCTCCAGTCGCCGCCGCCCTCGTCAGCAGAGCAAAAGAGGGGCGCGAAGGGCCTCAGCATCCCCGCGCCTCGCCGCCTGGCCGCGCCGTCCACCCTCCGGCGCTCCCGCCCGCGCGCTCCTGTGCGCCCCAGCCGGCTGCGCCCGTCCTGCGCGCTCGAGCCTCGCGCTTGCAGATCTGCTCCGGCCGGGCTCCGCGACGCTCCCTCGGGATGGAGCTGCTGCCGGCTCCACCACTGAATTCTACAATGCAAAAACCACTTCCACTCTCTCTGTCTCCCCTACCCCCAAGTAGGGACGTGTTTGCCTCCACCGCGGGCGGTCCAGACCGAATCCTGCTCTTCCCAGGACGTAAGGCAACAACAAAGGATCTGGGAAAGCCCTCCAACCGCCTCCTTCTGTGAGGATCCTAACTTAGATCCCAACTGTGACTTCAGCGGAGGCTGGAGTGACTGCCACTGAACCCCTACAAGACAGCCAGAGGATAGGGCTTCCCCCTTACAAAATGCCCTGATGGGGGCCAGCCTGTGGGGTGGTGGTTAGGGCGGCTGGATCTCACATGGCTGACCGTGTGCTCCAGTCCCAGACAGGTGGATTGAAAAAAAAGCCCTTTGCCTGTGCGTGCATGCCCAAACTCCAGGAAGGAGGGAGAAGTTGAGGAGATGCCTTTGTGGTATAACCATGCACTCTGGGGGCTGCTTTCTCACTCTCTCCCTCTCTCCCTCTCCCCGTCTCTACAGAGCTCCATCCAGTGCTTGCGCCCCCTGGCAAATTAAGGGGGAAAAAAAAAAAGAATGCCCCGACTAGTGCCATCTCTGGTCTCTTGTTCCAGGGGCACACCAGTCGCTAAGGTTGGCCCCAGGCTCAAATACACAAGGGACAGAGAACAGAGAAGAGAGATGGGGCTAGCAGGTGGCTTGGAGGTTAAGGCGCTGGACACTCCCACCTGGCTAACCGCAGTTGGAGTCCTGGACCTGGTGGATTGCTTTCTCACTTTCCCTCTCTCTGTGTCTCTCTCTCTGGTAAAATTAAAATAAATGAATAAGTAAAATTCTTAAAAAAAACAAAACAAACAAACAAAAAAACACAGAGAAGAGAGTGGTAAAGGAGGGGAGGAGGGTATTTTGAAGAGGGGCCAGAGGGGGCATAGTGGCTAAGGCACTGGGCTCCCAAGTAGTCAACCACTGTTTGAGTCCCAGACTGGCTGCTTAAAACACAGGCAGGAGTGCCCCAAATCCGGAGGGCAGAATGAAGGAGAAGGTATTGTGGCATGGCCATCGTCCCCGCCTCCAAGGGGGGGGATTTCTCCTTTTCTCTCTGGCAAGCTCACCAGCCCTGTAGCAAATATTTCTCTGCAAAAGCAAGCAAGCAAGCATCCAAGAAAGGAGGGAAGAGGGGAAGAAGAGGGGTGAAACTGTAAAGGGGAAAATGAAAAGGAAAGAAGAATCAAGGCAAGGTCAGTGTGGGAAAGGCAGTCCACAGCGGGCCGGGGGCTCCTCACCCCCTCTTCTGGCTGGGACTGGGTGCTACTGGCCACTTCCACGCCCAAGGGCCCAGAGCAGAATTCAGATCCAGGGAGACCCTGCCCCCTGAAACTGCACACAGGGCTCCAATTTACAGCAAAACTGTATCAGGCATAAACAACTGCGACAAAGTTCTTCTTTTCACCAGGATTACAACCCCAGTGCCTTCTGAAACATCGAATTCCAAGCAGATCGAGTACCTGCTTATAGTACTATTGAGAGCAGGTTTTTAGAAACATTTTACGTGCCTGTGTTACTCTCTTTTAGAAACTGGAGCTGCAGTCTGATATTTTTTAAATTTATCTATTAACATTCATTCACTGTACACCAATACAGTGTACAGAATGAGATTTTCCATCCAGAATACACGGTATATTGGCTGGATCAAGGATACTACCATATATGTTATCATCAACAAATAACTTTCCATTTCTTCTTTCTCATATACTTTCCTCCCCTTCATTCCCTCCCTCTCACATTCTGCTAATCTCCCCCCTCTTCCCACACTGTCTCTAGTATTTACAGTTGTTTTCCATGCCCTTTAAAAAAATATTTTATTGATTCACTAAAGATCTTAAGTAATTTAAAGACTTTCAATAGCAAGCACAGCTGATATATACATTTCTATGAACACATGTCGGACTTTAGGCGTAAACCTCAGGGAGTAAGGTGAACATACTATAAAGTAGCACCTCGCTGGGGCTATATAGCTTACTGCAGTCATTAAGTAGGTATTGGGACCAGCAGTTAGCGTAATGGCTATGTCACTGGACTCCCATGTAGTCTATGCGGTTCCAGTCTGGGACACAGAGGCGTGCATGCGTGCCCAAGATTCTGAGAGGAGAATAGAGGAAAAGGGATTGCTGTGTGGCCATCCTATCCCCCTCCCGCCAGGGGTGATTTCTCGCTTTCTGCCTCTGTCTCTCTCTGTCTTTCTGGCAAGTGCACATGCCCTATAGCAAAAACCTCTAAAAAAATTTAAAAATTAAAAAATAAGTATTAATAGGTATTTTTAAATGCATTTTTTTAATTTCAAGAAAAGAACAGTTTTAATAGATCAAAATCAAAAACTGTTAAGAGAAATTTTTTTAAAACTTAAAGCCGGGAAAAAAGTTAGGATTCTGTTGAAATAGCAAATAGATGAACCTACCAACAGTTAAAGAGAAGACAAAAATCCTTAAATATGGAAATCAAAGAACGGAAGAAAATCAGTCATGTTTTAGTCTAAAGTAAAAACATTCTGTTCTGGGCTCTGGGACACCCTGCATCCTCCCTCCTGTCCTGTTGTCAGCTCAGCCCGCGGTGTATGCACCCGCCTGGACCAGAAATGCCTGACTGGGGCGGAAACAAGTGCTGGGCTTGCGGCCAGACAGTGTACCACGCAGAACAGGTGCAGTGTGACGGGAGGAGCTTCACTGCTGCTGCCTTCTGTGTAGGGTTTGCAGGAAAAATTTAGACAGCACAACAGTGGCCATCCATGATGAAGCGATCTACAGCAAATCCTGCTACGGAAAGAAGTATGGGCCAAAAGGCTTCGGGTATGGCCAGGATGCTGGCGCACTCAACATGGACCCTGGTAAGAGGCTGGGCATCAAGTCAGAGAGTGTTCAATGTCACAGGCCTACGACAAATCCAAACACTTGTAAGTGTGCACAGAAGTTCGGGGTGCTGAGAAGGGTTCCAGATGTAGAGTCCGTGTCTGCTGCTGAAAAGGTCACTGGTGCTGGAAAGCCCTGGCAGAAACATCGTTTCTGATGTGCCAAGTGTGGGAAAAGCCTTGAATCAACTCTGACAGAGAAAAAAAAGAGAAATCTATTGTAAAGAATGCTGTTAGCATAATGGATATGTCGCATTCACGAAGGGCACATGTGCGTGCGTGCCCAAGATCCTGAGAGGAGAATGGAGGAGAAGGGATTGTGGCATGGCCATCCCCCTGGGGGGTGATTTCTCGCTTTCTGTCTCTATGTCTCTGTCTTTCTGGCAAGGGCTTGGGCCCTATAGCAAAAACCTCTCCAAAAAAAAAAAAAAAAAAAAAAAAGATGCCAGGCAAAGAACTTTGGACCCAAAGGATCTGGCTATGGCCAAGGAGCAGGTCGCTTGTTCATGCTCAGTAAAGGTGGTAAACCCTGAACTACGCATCACATTGAGTGAGATTCTCTTCATCACTGAAACACAGGTAATCTTGTAACACTAAACTACTGTGAAGTTCTACCAGCCTTGAGTGCTGCAGTGCCGTGTATTACCCTGTACTTGGACAGGCTGGACAACCCGTAGGCAGAAAGCGCTGTATGCTTTTGCTTTTATTCACAAGCATTGTCAAGTTTTTCATTTTAAATAAAACTTTAGCTTGAAAAGAAAAACATTCTATTTCACTACTTCAGTCTCATGTAATTAATCTCTAGTCTATTGAATGTGCAGTGTTACTGTGTGGTTACAGTGTTACAGTGTGGTCTGATCTTTCCATTTAAAGTCTGCAAGTTAACATTCAGCTCCAGACTTGTCCTTACCATTAGGTCGGGCATTCTCTTGGTTTTTTGTTTGTTTGTTTTTGTTTTGTTTTTGAGAGGTTTTTGCCATAGGGCCCCTGCACTTGTCACAAAGACAGAGAGAGATAGAGAGACAGAAATCGAGAAATCACCCCCCAGGGGGGATGGCCACCCCGCAATCCCTTCTCCTTCATTCTCCTCTCAGGATCTTGGGCATGCAGGCACATGAGCCTGCCTTGAGTTTAAGCCACCGGATCTGAACTGCTGTCGACCACATGGGAGTTCAGTGACACAGCCATTACGCTAACTGCTGGTTCCTCTCTTGGTTGTTTTTTGCACTCTTATTTCTGCGTGTCCAACATTAGTTTTCCTGGTTATAGCACTCCCTTCAGCACTTCTTGGAGAGCTGATCTGGGGTTGGTAAATTCATTCAGGTTTTATTTATCTAAGAATGTTCTTGTCTTTTTAAAATTCCCCATATGAAAGATAATCTTGCTGGGTACAGTATTCTTGGTTGAAATTGTTTTTCACTTAACACTTTGAATATATTTTCTCATTCTTTCCTTGCTTGTACTGTTCCTGATGAGAGGCCCTGATAGATATCCTTTGAAGTAACTTGATGTCTCTCTCTTGCCAAATTTAGTATTTTGTCTTTGTCTGTGGTTTTGGTCAGTCTGGCTATCATGTGCCTTGGGGAAGATCTTCTTGGGTTGATTCTATGTGGGATCCTTTGTATTTCCTGGGTCTGGATATTTGAGTACCTCTCCAGGTTTGGAAAGTTTTCTTCCAGGGCTTCATGGAATGGATGATCAAAGCCCTTATTAGTCTCTTCACATTCTGAGATATTGATGATCTGGATGTGTGGGCGTTTAATGATAACTAGTATTATTTATGTGTTATCCACATTTTGGGGGGCTATTTTCTGTTTTTTTGAGAATTTTTCTAGGTCAGAGGTTCTATCTTCTACAGCTGAGAGTCAGTCTCCTGCATGATCTAATCTGCTTTTGATATTTTCAATGGAAGTTTTGATTTCCTGTATTAACAGCTCCGGTTGATTCTGTTCTGTGAGGTGTAGCTCCTCTTTCAGATAGTGCAAGAACTTCCTCACCTCCTGGAACTCGGTGTCTTTTCTTCTACATTTTCTGGAGTTCATTGTCTCTCTTCTCTTGCATTTCTGTTAGCTTTGTCACGATGAATATTTTAAACCTGTTATCTGCCTTTTCCAAGAGAGTTCTCTTGTATTGTCTGTAGAGGAAGAGGTGCTATCCTGCTCCCTTAGAGGGGAGATATTTTCTTGGTTTCTCATATTTCTCGAGCCTCTGCAGTGGTTTCTGGTCATCTCATGGCTTGTATGTTTTTTCCTAGTTTTGGAGTTAATCTGAGCATTCAGAGGAATGCAGGAGGAGGTGACCTGTAGTCTCTAAACAGTACCATTTTCTCCCTTTGTGCAGCTGATTCCATGGAAATTGAGATTAATCTGACCCTAAAAGTATTCAGATACTTGGCTACTGAGCACCTAGCCCTGTCTAGAAAGAAAATTATTGTGTGGGAGGCTGAGCAGAAAAGTGGGAAAGGTAAAAAGAGAAGGAAAGGAAAGCCAAAGAGAGAAAGAAAGAAAGAGAGAAAGAAAGAGAAAAAGAAGAAAGAGCAAGATAAAAACAATTTTAAAAAACAATTTTTAAGAAAAAGAAAGAAAGAAAACCGGGATGTGTGTGTTCTAGCCTGCCACTCAGAACTCAAATATAGATGCCTGCTGATTGGCTTGTCCTATGGGGACAGAGGGAAACGTAAGAATTAGCAAGACAAAAGAGCAGCAGAGAGCTAAGAAGTTTAAAAATTAAAGAGAGAGAGAAAGAGAGAGAGAGAGAGAGAGAGAGAGAGAGAGAGAATAAACAGGGTTTCTAACCTGACTCCTGGCTAGATCTGGGGGGCAGGAGGGTGAAGTCTGAGCAGAAGGTCGTCAGTGGTCCTAATCCCATTCTGATATTAATCATAAAATATCAGGCGGCCAGATCCCACGCGGCTGACTGGGGGCTCCAGTCCTGGACCTATTGGCTCAAAAAACACCCCCTGTGCTTGCACTTGTGAGCCAAAAATCCTGAGAGGAAAAATGGAGAAGGGATTGCAGCATGACCATTCCCCATGGGGGGGGGGGGGGGCAACTTCATCACTTTCTTTTTTCCTTCTCTCTCTCTCTCTCCAAAAAGTGCATGTGCCTGCTAGTAAGAGTTTTAAAAATACATGAATAAATGAGGGATAGCTGATGGCGTGGTGGCTAAGGACTCTGGACTCCCACATTGCCCACCGCCATTCAAGTCCTGGACCTGGCGGTATGCTTTTTCACTGTTCCCTTCTCTCTCCTCTGTCTCTCTCTGGTCAAATTAAAAAAATAATAATAGTAACTAAAATCATTTTTTAAATAAAATACAATTGATTTTTGATTCCAGATGTAACTGTCAATAAAATACAAATAAGTGATTGAGAATATGAAAATATATTTGATGGGTGCCTACATTCTCGAACAAAAACAAAAAGAACAAGTGAATATATATGTTTGTTTCTTAATACATGAAGTGGTGCTATCTGGTAACGAGTCTCATAACGACGTGACCGTCCCAGCGGGAGTGACTACAATGTGTGTGGCTCCCTGTAACTCTGCAATGCTGTCTGCAAACAACTGTGATTTTAGAGACAGAGACATGGTCAGGACTACCCTGGTTTTGTTTGTGTTCATAACTGAGGAACGTGTGAACTTTCAGATAGAAAGCACACGTGTAATTGTCCTATTTCTTTTATTTTTATCCGTTCCTGCGTTTAATCTTTTGCTAACATTTTGCCATAGCTGTTTCACCTTTACCTCTGGGTATATGAATATGGCTGTGGTTATAACTGCAGACTATGTGAGAGGAAGTTGCAGAACCGTGACTCTTTAAAACCTTTGGATGTAACATGTGAATGAATGTATAAAAGAAATTGAAATAAAAAGAAATAAAAAATTAAATAAAATAAAAAACCAAAAACAACCTTTGGATGAGTCAGAGTATACCTCATGAGACTAGAGACAAGGGTTTTGTTTTGTTTTTCATAATCAAAGAACAAAAAAGAAGGCTAATATTTTTAAACCCTGCTCTCCTGAAGCACACATGACACACTGAATGCAGGACGCGAAAGGTCCCAGAGCGCCGCGGCTCCAGCTCCGACCCGGCTCCGGTTCCGCGCAGGGGCTGGCGGAGAAGGCGGCGGGGAGTAAGGCAGCGGCGCTCGCAGCCCGAGCCCCGCCCGGTCCTCTCCCTCCCCTTAGTCGCCGCCGCCGCCCAGGCCCAGGGGGTGGAGCCGCGTCCCCGCTCGCCCGGCGCCGCCAGGCCGCCCCTCCGTCCTGCAGCGGGAGCAGCGGGTGCCGGTGGAGAGGCGCCCGGGCCTCGGCCCGCTCCCAGCCCGCCGGCCGCGCACCCGCTCCCCGCGCTCCGGAGGGGCAGCCCGGCGGGAGGAGGCCGGCCGGGCGCTGTGACCCGCATTCCCCGGCACCAGCAGCGTCTGCCTGGGCGCCCCGTAAGTGAAGAGCAAGTTTGGAGCCGAATTTCGTTGGTTTTCACTGAGATCAAAGCCTGGAAAATGTGGGGGCTTGATGGATCCCTGCAGCACGTTTACAAGACACTGAATGCCGACGTTGCAGGCGTCCGTGCAGACGCACCACCTATCAATCAATAAGGGCGACAACTACCGCAAAGCTGTCTCAGCAGCTGAGCCACCGCTTGGGATTTCTATAGGAGAGGAGGAAGGGGCAGGCTGCAGCGCCTTTGGTACAGACACGCTAATAAAGGATTTTTTAAACCAACGTGTTGCGTCCTGAGAGCCATAGAAAAAAGCCACATAAAGTCTTAGTATGCCACAAGACTTCAGCCCCGTGTCTCCTGTCACAGACCTAGATAGTCTGGAACAGCACGTAGGTTTCGTCTTTACAAACACGGCCCCAGGATTTTACATCCGTAAAGGCTTCAGGGTCAGGGTAACACCGCGTGGCTCCCCTAAGGTCCCAGGGATCTTTATATCCGGGCTGGTCCCAGGAGGTCTGGCTCAGAGCACAGTGCTGTTGGCTGTTAATGATGAAGTTTTAGAAGTTAACAGCATGGAAGTTTCAGGGCAGAGTCTGGATCAGATGAACGACCTGATGATCACAAACAGCCTTAACCTCATCTTAACGGTGGCGCCCCAGCCGGTGGTTGACTGATAGCCCTCTGGGCTATCCACACATGGAACCGAAATTTGAGCTGGAGTCTGAAGACAGCGATGAAGGGGAGAGGACTTTGTTACTAAAGTAAACAACGGAGTGCCACAGCACTTCCATGGTGTTAACTTCTTTATATTAAAAACAATTCTATAATGTGAAGAAGTCTGATCTTCTTTCCTATCTTTTGGTATGAAAAGGTTTCTCAGCTTTTATGTTCATGATATTTTATTTTTATATTTTTAAAATGTCATTCCTTTAATGCCATTTGTTACTAATTGTAACAAATTATTTTCTCAGAGACTTTTTTTTATTTTCTAATTTGTAATTTCGGCTGCTTCTCGGAGTTGTTCCCCAGGTTAGAAAACACTGCAGCTATACTCCTGAATTACGAAACTGTAGTGGTCACTGGAGTTGCTACTTCTCAATCCTACTGCTTTGGTATTTACAAATTCCATCTGGTAACATTTGTTTTAAAAAGCATAAACGGTATTAGCAGTTTTCTGAGGGCTATTTATTAATTAATTTTATGGTAGGGCTCCTATGGATAGCTAGAACAGTTGTGTGCGTATTGAGGCAATGAATAGTCAAATGACTCCATTTGGATGTTCTCTTTATATGGTCGGATATATGACGAAGTGGTCTTAACTAAATGACTCAGCTGTCTGGTAGCACAGGAAGCTCTGTTCTATTCTGTCCTCGTTCCTAATCTCATTGGAAATCATTCCTTTAGTTGTTAATGTGTGTGTTTTGTTGGTGGGATTTTATACTCTTTTAAAGTGTTCATGTGAGGGGTCAGCCAGTGGTGTGGTGGTTGAAGCACTGGACTACCACATGGCCGACCACAGTCCGAATCCTGGACCTGGCGGCTTGCTTTCTCACTCTCCTTTTTCTGTCTGTCTGTCTCTGGTCAGAATTGAAGAATGGTATAATAAATAAAAATTTTAAAAAATAAATCTTTAAAAGATAAAAAAATAAAGTATTTGAGTGGTATGGATCATTTTGGATGAAAAAAAAAATACACCCTGGTTAAGAGTTGGTTTTTTTTTTTTTTTTTACCCTACAAGACAAACTTGTACACTTTTTATAAAAAACTCTTGGAGTTTCCTTCATGGGATTTTTAAAGTATCAGAGAAATAATTGATTAGTAGACATATTGTAAAATCAATAGACAGAATCAACTCCTTGGGTGTCCCAGTCAGTTGTTTCAAATGCATCTTAGTAACAAATACCAGGGGTTCAGTGTAAAATTTTTATACTAAATGGCCAAGCCTAACTGAATTTCGTTCTGTACGTTAAGTAAATTTGTGATACTCTACCAAATATATGTGCTTTTGTGAACTATGAATTTTGTAATTAAAATTTACATGCTAGCTGCAGAGAAGCAGAGGCCAGAGAATGGAAAAGGCACTGGGGAGAGAAAGGAGGACTCTCTTATGCCAGGGCAGGAGTTCGCGCGCTCTGAATCTCCCCCCACTGGGGGTTGGACACAGTCTTTTATGGGGGAACTGGAGGAGGAGGAGGTCTGGTGATGTCAGGAATTGGGGTTGGAGGGGGTAACTGGGGAGGGGAAGTCACAGGAGGTCAGGAATTGGGGCTAGGGGTTGGAATCTGCCTGAAAATGGAGGTGGCAGGGAAGCCGGAAGCCTACCTTATTCAGGGTTTCTGGTTACTCTATAGCTCAGAGGAGGGGCAGCAAGTTGGGGGAGGGGGCAGGAAGTTCAGGTAGTTGTCAGCCTTGGGTTATTCATGAGTTCCAGGTCCCTCCATATGAAGAACATGACTTTTACATGAATGATACCTTTTTAAACTATCAAATGTCAGTATTTTACTGCAAATTTATTATAAAAAGTACATTATCACTAAATAAACTCTAACTTTAAAAATCTAATTAGCTTTAGTTGTATATTATTTTTTACGAAAGAACATAGATTTGTATTTTTTAAAAGTTTCTTAAATAAAGAAAAAAGAAAGATACTGCTCCTTGAGTCCTGGTGGTCATACCGCCCAAGTCACCTCTACCACGATGAAGATGTAGAACGTTTGCACTGTTCCCAGACAGGTTATGTGCTAAAGCCCTGAGCAGTCATTAGGACCAAAACCAAATGTGAATATATGGCAGAGCTGAAGCACCTCTGGCTTCAGATCCCAGGGGTCCTTTCTCTCAGTACACTTTCCTTTTTCTCTTGAGATAAGCATCTCCTGGGTCTTACTTTTCTTTTTATTTTTAAAAGAATTACTTATTAATTTTTATTTATTTATTCATTTATTTATTTTAATTTGACCAGAGAAAGACATAGGGCAGGGCGGGGGGGAGGGGCAGAGTGAGTAAGCAAGCTACCAGGTCTGGGACTCAAACTGTGGTCAGCCAGGTGGGGGTGTCCGGCACCTTAACCACTACACCTCCAGCTGGTCTCCCTGAATCTTACTTTTCCAAACTGTGACATTTTGGTGCTGAAACCAAGGAAGACACTGGAGGCAGCATCTCAAGCAGGACCCACACCCTTGCCAGTTTCTCTGCTGGTGCCACACTGGCCCTCTCATTCTGGTGACAGGACTTCACACCCCTGTCTCAGAGGTGTTCCCGAGGACTAGGTCCCCTCGCAGGGAAATTCCACGTGCAAGGTCCTCCCCCTCCTGCTGGGACCAGAACCCTTCCTGATCCTCTTGAATTGGGCGATGCCCCTCTTCAAGTGCAATCCACTGCTCACTGTTGGGAGAATATCCAGACTAAGGGATGCTCTGTTGGTTAAATTCTCCCTGGGTGTCTTGGCCTCTCACTTCTCCCACCAGGGGCAACAATCCAGTCCTAAAGAACCTGCATGTGATGTATTCTGGGGTGAGGGGAGGGGATCAAGCCCCATCCTGCTATTTTTTCTGTGATTCCATCTGGCCTTAATATAAACTTGTAGTGGAGAGAGACTGCCTAATAGGCCTGCTGGTTCTCTGCCCTATGTTTGGGGAGGACAGAGAAGATTTCGCATGAGAAAGGCCAACCCTGCCCACCTTCTGACTCTGAAACTGCAGGATCTTGTTAGAGCCTGCAGCTGGCTCAAGCCTGCCTTCCGGGCCTAGACTGGGCAGGGGCTTCAGCTGGAGAGTGGCCGGTTCATAGTCCTGCTATTTCTCTGTCCTATGAGGGGGGAGGGCAGAAAAACGTTAGCATGAGAAGGGATAACGCTGTCTGCCTTGTACCGCTGGAATTGCAGGATCCGGTTGGCAGTCTGGAGTGGGCTCAGCCCTCTTTTGGGCCCTGGAATGGGCAGAGGGCTTCAGATGGAGCACAACCACTTAGTAGGCCTGCTGCTTCTGTCTTCCTCACTCTGAGTCTGCAGGGCCAGCTTGGGGGTCTGTGGCTGGCTCAGCCCTGCCCTCTGTGTCCTAGACTGGGCTGGGGGCTTTAGGTGCAGAGCTAATCGAAATGTTCTTCAAGTTCACGTGACTGAAGTAAAATCTTTGACAAAGCTAGTTTCAATTATGATAAAAGAAAAACATTTTAATAAATGAAGATCTTTTTAATTTCCAAAATATACTTTGTCCAAGGTTTTACTGGTCAGGCAACATTGTTTTGTCTTAATATGGGTGATTTATGAAACAGCTGGTATTTTATATTACATGTTGTGCATTACATGGTGATTATCTAACAGAAAAATGAATTAATGACAAGTTTTCTTGGTTTTCACAGGTAACCAAGACATAATTGTCAAAGGAAATTTAAATGATTATAAATGGGTTATTTACAAGTTTTCAGATAATTTGGAATCTTTTTTTTTTTTTTTTGGAGAGGTTTTTGCTATAGGGCGTGTGCGCTCTCCAGAAAGACAGAGAGACAGAAAGGGCTAAATTACCCCCCAGGGGAATGGCCATGCCACAATCCCTTCTCCTCCATTATCCTCTCAAGATTTTGGGCATGCACACACAGGCACCTGGAGTCAATTTAAGCCACCGGGTCTGGGACTCGAACCGTGGTCAACTACATGGGAGTCCAGCAACAGAGCCATTACGCCAACTGCTGATCCCCAGTAATTTGGAATCTTAAAGTTGTGCTTAATTGCAATGACAAGGATTGATCATAAAATGTCTAAGTCATCTTTATATAAGTTAACATGCTTAACGTGATTAACATGAGGTTTAAATATTAGGCCATCAGGAAAGTCATGACACATTTTTTCTATACAACCCAATATTTCCACTGTCAGCCTTTAAATATCACAGGCATAAAAGATGTTGGGTTGGGTCTATTAATGGGATTATTTTGTTCTACATTGGGAACATTTGTCAGTTTTTGCTCATAAAAAACCTGTTCACGAGCTGTTGGTATATGCTGAAAGTTAACATCGCTGAGTTAAAAATTCTGGTTCTACATACAAGGTTACAAGTTTCCTGAGGGAGGAAAAGGAGATAAACTTGGAAAGCCTTTTCAGAGGTCCTCCCATGAAACTCACCTACCCTCTAGGGTAGAGTATTCCAGTTTCCCCTCAACACGCTTGTTTACTGAACTCCAAAAGATCAATTTAAACTGGCCAGTCATCTCTGCCTAGGATGGACGTTCAGACAGCCCTATAACGAGGGTCCCAGGGTGGCTTTGGGTGGGCTTTGGAATGGGAGTCAGGGGCTAAAAATCTCCTGTCCAGGGACCTGACAGGGCTGGAGCCAGGGCACAGAATGACACAGGTCGGTGCTGGATCTCCTCACTGTCTTCACCTTCCTGCATTCCGGGGCTCCCCGTTTTCTCTTCCAGATAGGCAATCAAACTTCTACCCTTCCGGACTCTGAACTCGGCTGCATTTGCAAGAACTAGGACAGGTCTGACAAATCTGTTCTCCAGCTAGAATCTTCTATAGCTGACCAAGAGACACTTTGTAAAACCTGCAAACTGGCTGTGCTCAGCTGCTCCGTGCAGGAGATAAACAGACCGTCAGGGTCCTAATATTCAAAAAAGAAGGCTCCAGGGCTCAGGTAGGCGTCAACGGCGCCTTGGATGACCGCCTTCAGTGCCAGGACAGCCTGTTATAATCAGACCAGGAGGAAGAGGCAGGGCCCAGGAGAGGCAAGGAGGAAGGGCCAAGGGCAGGCCCAGTTTTTGGCTGCGTTCCAGACTCCTCCCATCTAAGGGCACAAAGATGACAAATGTTCCATCTGTGAGCAAAAGGGGCCTTGGGCCAAGCAGTGTCCAAGATATCCCATCACAGACACTCTGTCCTCACTGCTGGCAGAGGCCACTGGGCTGCCCTTTGTCCCCAGATGACCCTACCACAGACACAGGACTGAAGAGCCCCCTCCAGGAGGCCTCAGTCAGGCTGTCATCACGGAGCTGAAGCCGAGTCATGTTAGACGTGGCAGGTAGCTCGATGAAATACGTCTGGCTACAGGGGCTATCACTCTCTCCTGGCCTCCTGCTCTACTGACCTCCTGCTCTGGACCCACTCCACTTCAGATTAGCCTAGTGGTTAGGGCCACCAGGGAGCCTTCAGCTGTCACTGGACAAGATTCCTGTTTTGCCTCGTAGTGTCTGTATTATGCCAGATTGTCCTTACTCCTTATTAAGCTGAGATATTCTTTTTTTTTTTTTTTTTCTGGAGAGGTTTTCGCTATAGGGCGCATGCGCTCGCCAGACACACAGAGAGAGACAGAGAGACAGAAAGCGAGAAATCACCCCCCAGGGGGGTTGGTCACGCCATAATCCCTTCTCCTCTGTTCTCCTCTCGGGATCTTGGGCACGCATGCACACGCGCCCGGCGTGAGTTTTAAGCCACCGGGTCTGGGATACAAACCGCGGTCAACTACGTGGGAGTCCAGCGACATAGTCATTACGCTAACTGCTGGTTCCCAAGCTGAGATATTCTGACATCACAGGACAACCCAGTGGCATGGTGCTTGGGGTGTTGGACTCCCACATGGCCAACAATGGTTTGAGTCCTGAACCTGGTACATAGCTTCCTCACTTTCCTCACTTCCTCACTTTCTCTCTCTCTCTCTCTCTGTATCACTTTGGTGTCCTACAGAAAATTTAAATTAATTAATTAATTAATTAATTAAAATAAAATTAATTATTAGAAAAAAATTTTAATGGACACCACAATTATGTTGACCAAAAAATGCCACTCTCAGACCTCTCTATGCAATATTTCTTATGGGTACAAAGTCTTCTGTCCCTCCTTCTGCTCCTTGGGAGAAAGCTGGAAGATTAAGTCAGGTATTTCCTTCTCTGTATCGTTTACAGTCTTAGACCTCACACAGGAAAGAGAAACCGCAGGCCTGGTCAGCAAGCACTCTAACCCTAAGGCCCCTACCCAGCCCAGGGTCCAGAGAAGTCCAGGGCCCTTCTCATCTAACTTTTCTGTCCTCCCTCCACACAGCACAGACCAGCAGCAGGCCTATTACACAGCCACTCTCCGCTGAAGCCCCCTTAGCAGTCTAGGGCCCAGAAGGCAGGGTTGGGCCAGACGCAAGCCTTCGACCTGATCCTGCGTTTCCAAATTAGAAGTTAGGTGGGGTTTTCCTTCACTGTGCTGCCTTTCTTTTGCCCTGCTCCACAGAGGGAGAGCAGCAGCAGGCCTGTGAAGCAGCCACTCTGAACTGGAAGGTCCCTGCCCAGTGTAGGTCACAGAGGGCAGGGCAGAGCCCGGCCCTGAGCTCCAACCTGATCCTGTGGCTGCAGGGATAAAAATGAGGCTGGGTTTTCCTTTCCTCTGCTTACATTTTTATGGCCACCTTCCCACATTGGTCGGAGAAATAGCAGAACTATGAAGCGGCCACCGTGCACCTGAAGTCCCTCTGCTTAGTACAGGGCCCAAAAGGCAGGGCTGAGCGTTTCTCAGGCCTCCAACCTGATTCTGTAGTTCCGGGGATCGACGTTAGGCAGGGGTTTCTTTCTTCTGTTTTCCCCAACATAGGAGAGAGAAACAGCAGGTCTATCAAGCAGCCACTGCTGTGTTGTGGTGGGTCACAATAGAAGGTGAATGCAGGTCTCGCGCAGAACTTTCCCTCTGCTTCATCTACCTTACGAAATCTCACTTGGACTTTATTTATTTAATTTTTTAGAGGTTTTTGCTATAGGGCGCATGTGCTCGCCAGACAAACAGAGAGAGACAGAGAGATAGAAAGCGAGAAATCACCCCCCAGCGGGGATGGCCACGCTGCAATCCCTTCTCCTCCATTCTCCTCTCAGGATCTTGGGCACGCATGCACACGTGCCCGGTGTGAGTTTTAAGCCACCGGGTCCAGGACGCCAATCGCAGTCGACTACATGGGAGTCCAGCGACATAGCCATTACACTAACTCCTGGTCCCTCACTTGGACTTTTGACTGCTGCCTCATTTCTCCTGCTAGTGGACTTCTTCCCATGTAGACTGCAGCCTTCAGGGGCTGGCTCTATTGATCTGTTCCGCTTACTGATGGACCAGGAAAAACCACACGACATGCAAGACCTAAGCTTCTACCTGGCACCAGGGCCTTTGGTGCCTGCTGTGCAAAGTCCAGGTTCAGTGTACTGTGGAGGCAGTGAGAACCCACTGGGCCAGGCTTACAAACGAATACTGTCCAACAGCAGCCTTGAACCAGAAGAAACGGCTTAGCACACACAGTTCATGCACTTGACAATTGTTTTCCACTTAAATAGCATCATAGAGTAACAACAGTATGCAAAATAATTTTAATGAAAATACATTGGTGAAATAAAGACCACCTGGCAGGATTTGAAAAAAATCATACAGAACTTCCAGAGGTGAGTATTGTAATGCAGGAAATCAGATCCCCCTCCTCCCCGCCCTTGAAAGAATTAAAAGGGGATTCGACCACACCGAAGGTAAAATCTCTGATCTGGAAGACAAAATCACTGACTTAGATAACCACAAAAAATAATGAAAAATAACCCAAAAAATGAGGACAAAATACAGGAAATACTAGACACGATTAAACGCTCAAATATCCAAATAATAGGTATTCCAGAAGGTGAGAATATGACTAGGGCATAGATGATCTAGCCTACAAAATACTTGCAGAAAAATTTCCAAACCTACAGCAACATTCAGACACTCAGACCCAAGAAATACAGAGGACCCCAAGAAGAATCAATGTAAGAAGATCCTCTCTAAGCACATCCTTTCCATACTGGCCAAAATCAGACAAAAACAATGGGGCCACCAGGTGGTGTGGTGTTTAAGGTATTGGACTTTCATATGGCTGACTGCAGTTTGAGTCCCAGACCCAACAGCTATAAATCATGCTTGACAAGTGTACATATGTGCCAAAGAGCCAGCAAAGAGAATGGAGAAGGGATTGCAACATGGCTACCACCCCCCACCCCACCCACCCCACCCCCAGTGTAGGGGGAAGTTTCTTAACTTTCCCTCTCTGTCTCTCTCCCAGTGACCACACATGCCCTATAGAAAAAAACAGAAAAATAACAATAATAAAAAGACAAAGGCAACGTTCTAAAAACGGCAAGAGGAAAATGTTACTTACAAAGGTTAGGCTATCATTTGACTTCTCCAACAAGACAATGCAGGCAAGGAAGAATGGGAAACCATATTCAAAGCATTAAAAGAAAAAAAAGAAAACTTCAACCAAGAATACTACACCTGGTAAGATTATCCTTCATATAGGAAGAACAAATAAAATCATTCTCAGACAAAAACTAAAAGATTTCACCAACACTAGATCAGCTCCTTGAAAAGTACTGAAAGGAGTACTATATTAGGAAAATTAAAGAGAGACAAACAGAAATAAGAGAACAAAAAATAACCAAGAGGGGCTGGCTGTTGGCATGGTGGTAAAGGTGTGGGATTTCCACATGGCCAACCACAGTTCGAGTCCCAGACCTGGTGGTGTGTTTTCTCACTTTCTCTCTCTCTGTGTCTCTCTATAGCCAAATTAAAAAAATAATCATAATAAATAATTCTTGGGAACCAGCAGTTAGCGTAATGGCTATGTCACTGGACTCCCACATAGTCGACCACGGTTCGCGTCCTGGACCCGGTGGCTTAAAACTCACGCCGGGCGCGTGTGCGTGCGTGCCCAAGATCCCGAGAGGAGAATGGAGGAGAAGGGATTGCGGCGTGACCATCCCCTCTGGGGGGTGATTTCTCGCTTTCTGTCTCTATGTCTTTCTCTGTCTGTCTGGCGAGTGCACGCGCCTATAGCGAAAACCTCTCCAAAAAAAAAAAAAAAATCTTAAAAAAAAAAAAGAGGGAACCAGCAGTTAGCATAATGGCTATGTCGCTGGACTCCCACATAGCTGATCGCAGTTCGCGTCCCGGACCCGGTGGCTTAAAACTCACGCTGGCGCGTGTGCGTGCATGCCCAAGATCCCTAGAGGAGAATGGAGGAAAAGGGATTGAGGCGTGGCCATCCCCTCTGGGGGTTGATTTCTCGCTTTCTGTCTCTCTGTCTCTGTCTGTCTGGCGAGCGCATGTGCCCTATAGTGAAAACCTCTCAAAAAAAAAAAAAAAAAAAGAAAGAAAGAAAGAAAGAAAGAAACAGGGGCCAGCAAATGGCGTGGTGGTTGAGGGCACTGGACTCCCACATGGCTGACCATGGTTCAAGTCCCAGACCTGACGGCTTCCCTTCTTACTTTCTCTCTCTCTCTTGCTTTGTCCCTCTCTGGTCAAATTAAAATAAATAAATTAATAAATAAAGTTAAATAAAATAATTCTTTAAAAAGAAAATCAAAGAAGAAAATGGCTAACAAAATGGGGGGTGGATAGAGAAAGAATCCAGGTTCCTCCACCGCTGCCTCTGTTGGGTCTCTAGGATCAGCTTTAGGGCTGTGAAGACCCCCCAGCCAGGCTTCCCCACCACACTCCAGTGCTAGTTAGGATAGAGCCTCCAGGGTCCTCTACCTCTGCCTGTGTTGGGCCTCTGGGTTCAGCTTTAGGGCAGTGAAGACTCCCTAGCCGGGGCTCCCCATCAGACCCCAGTGTAAGTCAGGTACGCAACTGTCTCCCTCTTGTTTTTCTCTGTCCCTTCTAACTTTTTATCTCTAAAAACAAAAACAAAACAAAACAAAACAACAGCCTTCCTCCCTGTTTGTGCCTTTCTCTTGTTTGTTGTCTCTTCTTCCCTCACCTAGGACAGAAAGCCTCCAGGCTCCTCCATCTCTGCCTACGTTGGGGCTTTGTGCAGCGCTTGACGTGTGGTCTTCCATTTTCAACCCAATTTCCTTTTCTGCGATGTGATTTCTATTTTTTCTCCTTTTCTTGTAGGACTTTCCTTCTTTTTTCTTTGCTTTTTCTTCCTACTTTCCTTTTCTTTTTCCTTACTCTCCTGTTTTTCTGCCCAGCTGTCACCCACTGCTTAGAGATGACTAGATGCAGTAAACATCTGAACATTGTGAGTTGTAGAGAATTCTTTGCAACTTTGTAGGGGTTGCTAAAAACAGTGAAATTTCCCTTCATAAATCAGATTGCAAAACCCCTCCTATTTTTCCCACATTGGAGAACACAGTAGAAGGGAGAAAATAGCACCGAAATATTTCACAGTAAGGGAAACACAAGAGATCACAGTTACAGAATCCTTCTCCAACAAGTTAGGCAGAAGTGAATACATTATCAAATGGCTAGAGCCTCAAGGATGAGGGAATCAAATAATACATCTCCAGCAAGGGGACACTGTAACTTGTCTACATGTAGGGAAATAATAGAGAATATTACCGAAATGTCAGAAAAATAATTTTGAATATTTATGGTAACAAAATTCTATGAGATACAAGAGAAAAGAGACATTGATCTCCAAGTGATGAGAAAGTCCTTCCACGATATGAAAGAATTGAACACCATAAAAAAGAACCAAGTGGAACTGTTAGATATGAAGGCTGTAATACAGGAAATTAAAACCTTCCTCAAGAGTATTAAAAGCAGGGAACCAGCAGTTAGCGTAATGGCTATGTCGCTGGACTCCCACGTAGTCGACCGCAGTTCACGTTCCGGACCCGGTGGCTTAAAACTCACGCCGGGCGCGTGTGCGTGCGTGCCCAAGATCCCGAGAGGAGAATGGAGGAGAAGGGATTGTGGCGTGACCATCCCCCCTGGGGGGTGATTTCTCACTTTCTGTCTCTATGTCTCTGTCTGTCTGGTGAGTGCACGCGCCCTATAGCGAAAATCTCTCTCTCAAAAAAAAAAAAAAAAAAAAAAGAGTATTAAAAGCAGGTTAGACCATGCAGAAAATCGAATCTCAGAAGTAGAAGACAAAAGCAATGACTTTAAAAAATTATAAAAAATAATGAAAATAAGGCCAAGAAAACTGAGAATACTATACAAGAAACACTAGACACCATGAAACACCTAAACATCTGAATAATTGTTATCTCAAAAGGTGAAGAAACTAATAAGGGCCTGTATAATCTACTCCATGAAATCCTGGAAGAAAACTTTCCAAGTCTTGAGAGGCACTCTAATATCCAGACCCAAGAAATGCAAAGAATCCCAAGCAGAATCAATCCAAGAAGACCCTCTCCATGCTCCATTATAGCTAGATTGACCAAAAGGACAGACAAAGACAAACATACTCAGATTGGCAAGAGAGAAAGGTCAAATCACTTACAAAGGCTTTTTTTTCCCCTTCTTTCTTTTGTTAATTTTCTACTCCTCCTTGCCCCACAGACTGACCTGTTCTCTCCAGTTGCCCTCTCCAGCCCCAAGGCCAGTAAGGGACATTGAGGCGGGGCCACCACTGGCCCCAGCTCCAGTTAGCTCAACCTACCCTATTGCCCCCTCCTTCAAAAAGGTAGGCAGTTTCGTGTTTTTTTTTTTTCTCTTCTTCTTTCTTTTGTTAATTTCCTACTCCTTCTTGCCCCACAGAGTGCTCTGCGCTCTCCACCAGCCCCCAGTTTCATCTCCAGAACTATGGAGAAATCTCCCCTTATGTTGTCCTCTCCTCATCCTCCACACTCCCAGAGGGACTAGACATGTCTAGATTCACAGTTCTGAAATACCCTAGTATCATAAGATTCCCTGAGATCCTCCCTTTTGCTAAACCACCTGCAAAAAAGGAGATAGTGCTCTTCAGACACCTGAATAGAATTCTCCTCCTGAGACCACATTGCTAAACACAACAAAAGAAAGACTTTGGCACACATCAGTCCACAGCAAAAGGAAAATACCCTTGCTCCTAGTCAAAGAAACATTCTCCTAAAAGGTACTCAAAAGTGAATACATCTCCCAATGGCTTAGTAGTAGAAGAGTCTCAGGTCTGAATAAACCAGGACATATGTCTCCATCAAAAGAACACAGTAACTCCCCTTTATCTCTTGAAAAAATAGAGGAAGTTACCAAAATGGCAAAGAATTTCGAACATTCATGGTGACAAAATTGTATGAGTTGGAACAGAAAAGAGACAATGAACTACAGGAGATTAGGAAGTCCTTCCATGATATGAAAGAAAAAATGGACACACTAAGAAAGAATCAGATGGAACTATTAGTTGAAGTCTGTAATACAGGAAGTCAAAAACCCACTCGAAAGTATTAAAAGTCAACTAGACCATGCTGAAGATCAAATCTCCGATGTAGAAGATAAACCTCTGACCTAGGGAAAAAAACAAAAACAAAAAACAAACAAACAAACAAACAAAACACCAAAAAGATAGAGAAAATAACAGCAACAACAACAACAAAAAAAAAACCATGAGGATAATATATGAGAAATACTAGATTCCATTAGATGCCCAAACATCTGAATAATTGTCATCCCAGAAGGTGAAGAAACTAATAAGGGCATGGAAAATCTATTCCATGAAATCCTAGAAGAAAATTTCCCAAGTCTGGAGAGGGACTCAAACATTCAGACCCAAGAAATACAAAGGACTTCAAATAGAATCAACCCAAGAAGATCTTCTCCAAGGTACATCTTAGCCAGACTGCCAAAGACCACAGATAAAGACAAGATACTAAAACTGGCAAGAGAGAAACAACAAGTGACTTACAAAGGTCATCCCATCAGGCTAACATTAGACCTCTCAATGGAAACAAAGCAAGGAAAGAATGGGAAGACATATTGAAAATCTTAAGAGAGAAACAATTTTAACCAAGACTATTATATCCTGCAAGATTATCCTTCATATGGGAAAAAAAGATTAAAATCTTCTCAGACAAACAAAACCTGAAAGAATTTGCCAACACCAGACCAGCTCTTCAAGAAACTCTGAAGAGAGTACTGTTCCAGGAAAACTAAAGAATGAACAGCCAGAAATAAAGGAATAAAAGGCAGCTCAGACAATGGCCAACATAAACATTGGGACAAATCTGGAGATATCAATAAGAACATTTAATGTTAATGGATTAAATTCTCCACTCAAGAAACACAGACTGGCTGAATGGATAATAAAAACCAGAAACGCTCTGTTGCCTACGGGAAATTCATCTCATGGATAAAGACATACATAAACCAAAAGTGAAGAGTTGGAAAAAGGTTCTCCATGCAAATGGAAACCAAAAAACAGCTGGAGTCATGGATGCTCACAATGAACTTCAAGTTTGGGAAGAAATACACTGTCCACCAGATGACTAGAAATCACTGCAGGACCACAAGAAATATGGGAAAGCAAGAAAATACCTCTCCTCCAAGGGAAAAGAATAACTCCTCTTCATCCACAGACAGTTCAATGGAAATCATGGAAATGTCTGATAAAGAATTTAAAACATTCAAAATGGTGAAGCTTACAGAGATGGAAGAGAAGAGAGACAATGGACTGCAGAAGAGAGAGGAGAAAGGAACTGACGAGTTCTGGGAGGTGAGGAAATACTTGCAAGATCTAGAAGAGGAATTACACACTTTACAAAAGTATCAAATAGAATTGTTAGAGATGAAGACTATAATACAGGAAGTCAAAATCTCTCTTGAAAGTATTAAAAGCAGACTAGATCATACAGAAAATAGAATATCAGACATAGAAAATTGCTGGCCTAGAAAAATCCACCATGAATACTGAGAAAATTGCCCCAAAATTTGAGAATAATATACAATAGATACTAGATACCATCAAGCATCCAAACATCTGGATAATTGGCATCCCAGAAGGCGATGAGACTCATGAGGGCATTGATAATCTATTCCATGAAATCCTGTAAGATAACTTCCCAAACCTAGAGAGGCACTCAAAGATTCAGTTCCAAGACATACAAAGGACCCCAAATAGAATCAATCCAAGAAGATCTTCTCCAAGACACATTATAGCCAGATTGACCAAAACCACAGACAAAAACAAGATATTAAGATTGGCGAGAGAAAAATGGCAAGTTACCTACGAAGGGTATCCCATCAGACTAACAGCAGACCTCTCATTGGAAACAATGCGAGCAAGGAAAGAATGGGAAAATATATTCAAAGTGTTAAGAGAAAAGTAATTTCAGCCAAGAATACTGTACTCAGCAAGATTATCTTTCATGTGGGAAGAAAAGACAAGAACATTTCCAGATAAACAAAACCTGAAAGAATTTACCAGCACCAGACCAGATCTCCAAGAAGTTCTGAAGGGAGTGCTATGTCAGGAAAATTAAATGTAGTCAGAAAGAAAAAAGAGTTCAAAAGCTAAGAAAATGACCAACTTAATCATAGAGACAACTCTGGAGTCAAATATTATATCCCAGAATTCAATCAGGAAGATCTAACCACAACAGAAGACAGATTAAGTACATGAGACTGAACTGGTGAAATAGCACTCTGTGAATTTTGACTAAAATATTGCTGCTTTTCTTCTAGGCTTTGTTGATCTGTTTTAAGAGTTTTTGTCCTGTCTTGAGCTGTCAATAGGTTCATGTACCTACTATTTGAACAGAATATTAACCTGTTTCCAAGATTTAAGTTTTAAGCAAATTTCCTTACCAATTCAAAACTGCTTTTCTTGAAATTGCCAGCTGAACTTGCTATTGAAAGTAGTTAGGTTATTTAAGAAATTGTGTGATCAATATTATGTGGGTGGAAAAGGAATTGAAGACAACTGTAAACACCAGAGGGGTGGGAAAGGGCAGAGGGTCAGACATAGGGGTAAATATGAAGTTTACACACACACACACACACACACACACACACACATATATGAAACTAGAAATGGAAAATTATTGATGATAACATACATGATTAAGCTACTATGCAGTATATTCTGAATGGGAAACCACTTTTTGTATGCTGTGACGATGATTAGGGGATGAATGTAGATTAATTAATTTTTTTTTTTTCCTCTTTTTTTTTTTTCTCTTTTTTTTTTTTATTATTATCCATTTTTTGTTACATTGAATTACATATAACTTTACAGTGTATTACATTGCTTTTTCAAAAGGGAATGCCATGCATGTCAGTCAGTACAGAGACATTAATCTCCCCACTTCAACATTCAATATCTTTCCTATGTATCCCCCAATCATTATTATTATTATTCTAATTATTTTTTATGATAAACATGATTTTTTTTTTTCTCCAATTATCAGATCATAAAGTTCCCAACAAGAGGGAACGTAGACTCCACTCAGGGCTGGACCAAGGGTGGGTCTCGTGCAGCCCCGCAAATGTAGGTGAATCTCCATGGAACACAGTTTCAGGAACGCGGCTCAGGGAAGCAGAGACGGCTATCAGCTGATGCAGCACGCGAGGCAGACCCCGGCCACGGCTCGCGGGACAGACCCCGGCCACGGCTCGCGGGGCAGGCCCCGGCCACGGCACGCGGGGCAAGCCCCGGCCACGGCACGCGGGGCAGGCCCCGGCCACGGCTCGCGGGGTCAGAGCCCCGGCCACGGCTCGCGGGGCAGACCCCGGCCACGGCTCGCGGGGCAGGCCCGGGCCACGGCTCGCGGGACAGACCCCGGCCACGGCTCGCAGGGCAGACACCGGCCACGGCACGCGGGGCAGACCACGGCCACGGCTCGCAGGGTCAGAGCCCCGGCCACAGCACGCGGGGGCAGGCCCCGGCCACGGCTCACGGGGCAGACCCGGGCCACGGCACGCAGGGCAGACCCCGGCCACGGTTCGCGGGGCAGACCCCGGCCACGGCACGCGGGGCAGGCCACGGCTCGCAGGGTCAGAGCCCCGGCCACGGCACGTGGGGGCAGGCCCCGGCCACGGCTCACGGGGGCAGACCCGGGCCACGGCACGCAGGGCAGACCCCGGCCACGGCTCGCGGGGCAGGCCCGGGCCACGGCTCGCGGGACAGACCCCGGCCACGGCTCGCGGGGCAGGCCCCAGCCACGGCTCGCGGGGCAGACCCCGGCCACGGCTCGCGGGGCAGGCCCGGGCCACGGCTCGCGGGACAGACCCCGGCCACGGCTCGCAGGGCAGACACCGGCCACGGCACGCGGGGCAGACCACGGCCACGGCTCGCAGGGTCAGAGCCCCGGCCACAGCACGCGGGGGCAGGCCCCGGCCACGGCTCACGGGGCAGACCCGGGCCACGGCACGCAGGGCAGACCCCGGCCACGGTTCGCGGGGCAGACCCCGGCCACGGCACGCGGGGCAGGCCACGGCTCGCAGGGTCAGAGCCCCGGCCACGGCACGTGGGGGCAGGCCCCGGCCACGGCTCACGGGGCAGACCCGGGCCACGGCACGCAGGGCAGACCCCGGCCACGGCTCGCGGGGCAGACCCCGGCCACGGCACGCAGGGTCAGAGCCCCGGCCACGGCACGTGGGGGCAGGCCCCGGCCACGGCTCACGGGGCAGACCCGGGCCACGGCACGCAGGGCAGACCCCGGCCACGGCTCGCGGGGCAGACCCCGGCCACGGCACGCAGGGTCAGAGCCCCGGCCACGGAACGCGGGGCAGGCCCCGGCCACGGCTCGCGGGGCAGGCCCCGGCCACGGCTCGCGGGGCAGACCCCGGCCACGGCTCGCGGGGCAGGCCCGGGCCACGGCTCGCGGGACAGACCCCGGCCACGGCTCGCAGGGCAGACACCGGCCACGGCACGCGGGGCAGACCCCGGCCACGGCTCGCAGGGTCAGAGCCCCGGCCACAGCACGCGGGGGCAGGCCCCGGCCACGGCTCACGGGGCAGACCCGGGCCACGGCACGCAGGGCAGACCCCGGCCACGGTTCGCGGGGCAGACCCCGGCCACGGCACGCGGGGCAGGCCACGGCTCGCAGGGTCAGAGCCCCGACCACGACACGCGGGGGCAGGCCCCGGCCACGGCACGCGGGGCAGGCCCCGGCCACGGCTCGCGGGGCAGACCCCGGCCACGGCACGCGGGGCAGGCCCCGGCCACGGCTCGCGGGGCAGACCCCGGCCACGGCACGCAAGGTCAGAGCCCCGGCCACGGCACGAGGGGGCAGGCCCCGGCCACGGCACGCGGGGGCAGAGCCCGGGCCACGGCACACGGGGCAGGCCCAGGCCACGGCTCGCGGGGCAGACCCCGGCCACGGCTCGCGGGGCTGACCCCGGCCACGGCACGCGGGGCTGGCCCCGGCCACGGCTCGCGGGGCAGACCCCGGCCACGGCTCGCAGGGTCAGAGCCCCGGCCACGGCACGCGGGGGCAGGCCCCGGCCACGGCACGCGGGGCAGGCCCCGGCCACGGCTCGCGGGGCAGGCCCCGGCCACGGCACGCGGGGCAGGCCCCGGCCACGGCACGCGGGGGCAGAGCCCCGGCCACGGCACGCGGGGCAGAGCCCCAATCGGGCCGGAACTCCAGAAGGGCACGTGGAGCGGAGCCCCCGCGCCCTGACCCCGCGCCCCAGCACGTGGAGTGGAGCCCCCGCGCCCGCCTCCCCAACCCCATGCGCCGGCACGCGGAGCGGAGCCCCCGACTGCCGCCCCTGGACGTTTAATTGTATCTAGTACTTCTTGCATATTATTCTCAAAGTTTTGTGCCATTATCTCAGTCTTTATGGTGGACCTTTCTAGGCCAGCCATTTTCTCTTCTACATTAGAGATTCCATTTTCTGAATGATCTAGTCTGCTTTTAATACTTTCAAGGAAGATTTTGACTTCTTGTATTATATCCTTCATCTCTAACAGCTCCATCTGATTCTTTTGTAAAGTGTGAAACTCCTCTTTTAGATCTTGCATGAATTTCCTCACCTCCTAGAACTCTTCAACTCTTTTCTCCTTCCCCTTCAGCAGATCCTTGTCTCTCTTCTCTTTGCTCTCTGTTAGCTTTGCCATTATGAGTGATCTGAATTGTTTATCAGACATTTCCATGAATTCCCTTGAACTGTGTGTGGATGAAGAGGAGCTATCCGTTTCAATTGGAGGAGAGGCATTTTCCTGCTTCTCCATATTTCTTGTGGTCCTGCAGCGATTTCTGGTCATCTGGTGGATGGTCGGTTTCTTCCCGAAATTTTGAAGATTAATACGAGGGTTGGGAAGTGTGCAGAAAAGGAAGCAGAGAGAGGGAAACAATACCAACAACAACAAAAAACAGACAAGAAACAGAGAAAAAGAAGAGAAAAACTTTGGAATAAATCTAAAAAAACAAAAATTAATATTCAAAAAATTTCAATAAAAATCAAAAATTAGAAAACCGCGAGGCGCGCTAGCGCGCCGCGCGAAATGTCTACATCTCAGGAGCCATGGAGCAGACTGTCTCTTGAAGAAGGGCTGTTCTGGGAGGAGCAGAAGGGATTATTAACAAAACAAAGGCCTAGGAGGGAGGGGCCAAAGGGCCCTGTAAGACGCCTCACCTTAAAAAATTCTAAAAAGCAAAAATTAAAAAAAAGACAGACAGACCGAGAGAGAGAGAGAGAGAGAGAGAGAGAGGTAGAGAGAGACAAAGATTGATTCAGAGACAGGAGATATGAAAGGAGTTTTCCTACCATGTGGGATTTTGTATGCTGGAGGCCCAGTTAGGAGTGGGACCTCTTCCTTCCTCCCAGCATGTCTACATCTCAGGAGCCATGGAGCAGACTGTCTCTTGAAGAAGGGCTGTTCTGGGAGGAGCAGAAGGGATTATTAACAAAACAAAGGCCTAGGAGGGAGGGGCCAAAGGGCCCTGTAAGACGCCTCACCTTAAAAAATTCTAAAAAGCAAAAATTAAAAAAAAGACAGACAGACCGAGAGAGAGAGAGAGAGAGAGAGAGAGAGAGAGGTAGAGAGAGACAAAGATTGATTCAGAGACAGGAGATATGAAAGGGGTTTTCCTACCATGTGGGATTTTGTATGCTGGAGGCCCAGTTAGGAGTGGGACCTCTTCCTTCCTCCCAGCATGTCTACATCTCAGGAGCCATGGAGCAGACTGTCTCTTGAAGAAGGGCTGTTCTGGGAGGAGCAGAAGGGATTATTAACAAAACAAAGGCCTAGGAGGGAGGGGCCAAAGGGCCCTGTAAGACGCCTCACCTTAAAAAATTCTAAAAAGCAAAAATTAAAAAAAAGACAGACAGACCGAGAGAGAGAGAGAGAGAGAGAGAGAGAGAGAGGTAGAGAGAGACAAAGATTGATTCAGAGACAGGAGATATGAAAGGGGTTTTCCTACCATGTGGGATTTTGTATGCTGGAGGCCCAGTTAGGAGTGGGACCTCTTCCTTCCTCCCAGCATGTCTACATCTCAGGAGCCATGGAGCAGACTGTCTCTTGAAGAAGGGCTATTCTGGGAGGAGCAGAAGGGATTATTAACAAAACAAAGGCCTAGGAGGGAGGGGCCAAAGGGCCCTGTAAGACGCCTCACCTTAAAAAATTCTAAAAAGCAAAAATTAAAAAAAAGACAGACAGACCGAGAGAGAGAGAGAGAGAGAGAGAGAGAGAGGTAGAGAGAGACAAAGATTGATTCAGAGACAGGAGATATGAAAGGGGTTTTCCTACCATGTGGGATTTTGTATGCTGGAGGCCCAGTTAGGAGTGGGACCTCTTCCTTCCTCCCAGCATGTCTACATCTCAGGAGCCATGGAGCAGACTGTCTCTTGAAGAAGGGCTGTTCTGGGAGGAGCAGAAGGGATTATTAACAAAACAAAGGCCTAGGAGGGAGGGGCCAAAGGGCCCTGTAAGACGCCTCACCTTAAAAAATTCTAAAAAGCAAAAATTAAAAAAAAGACAGACAGACCGAGAGAGAGAGAGAGAGAGAGAGAGAGAGAGAGAGAGAGGTAGAGAGAGACAAAGATTGATTCAGAGACAGGAGATATGAAAGGGGTTTTCCTACCATGTGGGATTTTGTATGCTGGAGGCCCAGTTAGGAGTGGGACCTCTTCCTTCCTCCCAGCATGTCTACATCTCAGGAGCCATGGAGCAGACTGTCTCTTGAAGAAGGGCTGTTCTGGGAGGAGCAGAAGGGATTATTAACAAAACAAAGGCCTAGGAGGGAGGGGCCAAAGGGCCCTGTAAGACGCCTCACCTTAAAAAATTCTAAAAAGCAAAAATTAAAAAAAAGACAGACAGACCGAGAGAGAGAGAGAGAGAGAGAGAGAGGTAGAGAGAGACAAAGATTGATTCAGAGACAGGAGATATGAAAGGGGTTTTCCTACCATGTGGGATTTTGTATGCTGGAGGCCCAGTTAGGAGTGGGACCTCTTCCTTCCTCCCAGCATGTCTACATCTCAGGAGCCATGGAGCAGACTGTCTCTTGAAGAAGGGCTGTTCTGGGAGGAGCAGAAGGGATTATTAACAAAACAAAGGCCTAGGAGGGAGGGGCCAAAGGGCCCTGTAAGACGCCTCACCTTAAAAAATTCTAAAAAGCAAAAATTAAAAAAAAGACAGACAGACCGAGAGAGAGAGAGAGAGAGAGAGAGAGAGAGAGAGGTAGAGAGAGACAAAGATTGATTCAGAGACAGGAGATATGAAAGGGGTTTTCCTACCATGTGGGATTTTGTATGCTGGAGGCCCAGTTAGGAGTGGGACCTCTTCCTTCCTCCCAGCATGTCTACATCTCAGGAGCCATGGAGCAGACTGTCTCTTGAAGAAGGGCTGTTCTGGGAGGAGCAGAGGGGATTATTAACAAAACAAAGGCCTAGGAGGGAGGGGCCAAAGGGCCCTGTAAGACGCCTCACCTTAAAAAATTCTAAAAAGCAAAAATTAAAAAAAAGACAGACAGACCGAGAGAGAGAGAGAGAGAGAGAGAGAGAGAGAGAGAGAGGTAGAGAGAGACAAAGATTGATTCAGAGACAGGAGATATGAAAGGGGTTTTCCTACCATGTGGGATTTTGTATGCTGGAGGCCCAGTTAGGAGTGGGACCTCTTCCTTCCTCCCAGCATGTCTACATCTCAGGAGCCATGGAGCAGACTGTCTCTTGAAGAAGGGCTGTTCATGTGGGATTTTGTATGCTGGAGGCCCAGTTAGGAGTGGGACCTCTTCCTTCCTCCCAGCATGTCTACATCTCAGGAGCCATGGAGCAGACTGTCTCTTGAAGAAGGGCTGTTCTGCGATCAGCCCTTGGGTCCACTCCCGTCCATCTGGTACCTCCGTTCGCTGCACATGGTTCTCTGCAGTCCAGGGCTCTTTCCCTTGTTCCAGCATGGAGATAACGGACACATCAGGAGGAGAGGTTCCCATGGAGACCAGGTTCCTGTAGTTCTCCAACATCACCTCCCTGTACAAAGCCCTCTGAGCAGGGTCCAGGCGTTTCCATTCCATCTTAGAGAATTCTATGGCCACGTCCTTGAATGTCAACTGTTCCTGAGGAGGAGCCATGCCTGAGTCCTCTGAGGTCCTCTTCCTTTTCCTCCTCCTCTTCCTGGGCTTCATTTCCAGTACAGGAACTGAGAGACTACAGGAGTCAACCTTGAACACTAAAAATAAGCTCCAAAGGGAGCGGCTGCGGCTCCCGGGGCAGCGCTGCCGTTTTCGATTAATTAATTTTAAAAAAAGTTTCAGGAGAAAAATAACATGAAAACTATTTTTTTGAAATTAAAAAAATGCATATTTGATGACTGCAGTAAGCTATATAGTCCCAGCTAGGTGCTACTTTATAGTATGTTCATTCTATTCACTGAAGTTTATGCCAAAATCAGACTTGTGTTCATGGATATGTATATATCAACTGTGCTCACTATTGGAAGTATTTAGATTAATTAAGTTCATTAGCAAATAAATAAAATGGGGAAAAAAGGCATAGAAAGCAAGGATGGATACCAGAGACAGTGTGGGATGAGTGTGGGACACGGCAGAGGGTGAGAGATAGGGGATCAGGGATGCCAAAAAATAACAAAATATACAGGAAACAAGAAATGGAAAATTATTTGTGATGATAACACATATGTTGATGTGCTTGATTGAGCCAATATACAGTGTATTCTGGATGGGAAATCTCATTTTGTTTGCTGTAATGATGTATTGTGAATGAATGTAAATAAATACATTTAAATAGAAAAAATTATAGTCATAAGAATACTTTTATAAATAAAAAAAACAGCTGGAGTTGCAATACTAATTTCTGTTAAAATAGCCTTTAAAACAAAAACTGTTCAGACAGACAATGAAGAGCACTATATTGGGACCAGCAGTTAGCGTAATGGTTATGTCGCTGGACTCCCACGTAGTCGATTGCGGTTTGCATCCCGGACCTGGTGGCTTAAAACTCACGCTGGGCGCATGTGTGTGCGTGCCTAAGATCCTGAGAGGAGAACGGAGGAGCAGGGATTGCGGCATGGCCATCCCTCCTGGGGGGTGATTTCTCACTTTTTGTCTCTCTGTCTCTCTCTGTCTGTCTGGCGAGTGCACGTGCTCTATAGTAAAAACTTCTTCAAAAAAATAAAAGAGCACTATATTGTAGTAAAAGGGTCCATCGATTAAGAAGATATAACGCTTATAAATATCTATGTGCCTCTAACACAGGAGCACCCAAATATATGAAGAAAAGACTGTTAGATCTAAAAGGGCAGATACACTGCAACACACTAATTGTTGGAGATCTCAACCCCCCACTATTCCCTCTGAACAGATCATCTGGACAAAAAATAGGTAAAGAGAAAAAGGATTTAAATTATACCATAAATCAAATGGACTTAACAGACATCTATAGAACTTTCCACCCCAAAACCATGAGATACACTTTTCTCACCCCCACATGAAACCTTTTTGAAGACTGACCACATGATAGTGTACAAGGCAAACCTCTACAGGTTCAAAGGCATAGAAAGTATATCCGGCATCTTCTCTGACCATGATGGAATTAAACTTGATTTTAATTTCAAGAGAAATCCTCAAAAATACACAAATACATGGAAACTAAACAACTTACTCTTGAATGACTTCACAACTACTGAAGAAATAAAGACTGAAATCAAAAGATTCATGGAAGCCAATGACAATAAGGACATGAGTTTCTATAATTTTGGGGACACTGCGAAAGCAGTCAGAAGAGGGAAGTTCATAGCAATTAATGCACATAAGAAGACGACAAAAAGAAGGCAAATGGATCACCTAACATCATGCCTCAGGGAACTGGACAAAAACAAAACAAAAACAAAAGCAGAAAAGTCCCAAAAATGCCAGGAGAAAAGAAATAATAAAGATTCAAGCAGAAATAAATGAAATAGAAAATAAGCACATTATATAGAAAATAAATGAAAGCAAAAGCTGGTTCTTTGAAAAGATAAACAAGAGGGGGGACCAGCAGTTGGCATAATGGCTATGTCACTGGATTCCCATGTAGTTGACCATGGTTCGAATCCCGGACCCGGTGGCTTAAACTCACTCCAGGCACACATGTGTGTGTAAGCCCAAGATCCCAAGAAGAGAATGGAGTAGAAGGGATTGTGATGTGGCCATCCCCCCTGGGGGGTGATTTCTCACTTTTTGTCTCTCTGTCTCTCTCTGTCTTCCTGGCAAGCACACACACCCTATAGCAAAAACCTCTCCTGAAAAAAAAAGGATAAAAATAAAAAAAGATAAACAAGAGTGACATACCATTGGCTAGACTAATTAAGAAGAAGAGAGAAAGGAAGCAGATCAATCAAATTCCAGTCAATTAGGCAACATTACAACAGACATAACAGACATATAAAACATTATTAGAGGGTATGAGCAACTATAAACCAACAAACAAGAAAACCTGGATGAGATGGACAAATTCCTGGAGATGTATAATCTACTAAGATTGACTCAAGAGGACACCGAAAGCCTGACTAGACCTTTAACAAGCAATGAGATTGAATCAGTAATAAATAACCTTCAAATAAAAAAAAGTCAAGGCATCGATGGTTTTACTGCTGAATTTTACAAAACTTTTAAAGAAGACGTAACCCCCATCCTACTCACACTGTTTCTAGAGACCCAAAAGGAAGGAACCCTTCCAAATTCATTCTATGAAGCTTCCATTACCCTCATTCGAAATTGGATAAGAATACAACAAAAAAGGAAAACTGCAGACCTATATTACTGATGAATCTAGATGCAAAAATTCTCAACAAGATCTTGCTAACTGTATTCAATAACATATAAAAAAGGTTATTCATCATGACCAGGTAGGCTTTATTCCATGAATGCAAGGATGGTTCAACCTACACAAAACTATAAATGTAATACACCATATTAGCAAAAAGAAAGATAAAAACTATATGATCATTTCAATTGATGTGGAAAAGCATTTGACAAAATACAACATCCTTTAATTATTAAAACCATTAGTTAAATTGGCATAGAAGGATCATTTCCCAGCATAATAAAATCCATCTACAAAAAATCTCTATCTAACATTATACTGAATGTGGAAAAGCTGAAAGCTTTTCCTCTAAAAACTGGTACAAGACAAGGCTTCCCACTTTCTCTGCTTCTATTCAACATAGTACTGGAAGTCTTAGCCAATATGATCAGAAAAAAGAAAGAAATCAAAGGCATTCCAATAGTGAAAGAAGAGCTGAAATGATCTGTTTGCAGATGACATGATTGTATACATAGAAAACCCAATAGTATCCACAAAAAAGACTTCTCAAAGTAATAAATGCATAAAATGGCAGGAGACAAAATTAACTTACAAAAATCTATAGCATTTCCAGGGAATCAGCAGTTAGCATAATGACTATGTCACTGAACCCCCATGTAGTTGACTGTGGTTCGAGTCCCAGACACGGTGGCTTAAACTCACGCCAGGCACATGTGCATGCGTGCCCAAGATCCCGAGAGGAGAATGGAGGAGAAGGGATTGTGGCATGGCCATCCCCCATGGGGGGTGATTTCTTGCTTTCTATCTCTCTGTCTCTCTCCATCTTTCTGGCGAGTGCATGTGCCCTATAGCAAAAACCTCTTCAAAAAAAAAAAAAATCTATAGCATTTCTATATACAACCAACAAGCAGACAGAGACAGAACTGAAGAAAGTAATTCCATTTACCATAGCAACAAAAAGTATAAGATACTTAGGAATAAATCTAACCAAGGAAGTCAAACACCTCTATAAGGAAAACTATGAAAACCTTCAAAAGGAAATAGAATAGGGCACAAAAAAGTGGAAGGATATCCTGTATTCCTGGATTGGTAGAATTAATATAATCAAAATGGCATTCCTACCCAAATTAATGTTCATATTTAATGCAATCCCTGTAAAATTACAAGAAACATTCTACACAGATCTAAAAAAGACAATAATAGAATTTGTCTGGAATCATAAAAAAAAAAAAAAAAAAAAAAACTCATATTGCCAAAGCAATCCTGCACAAGAAGAGTGGAGTGGGTGGCATCTCACTTCTTGATCCCAAAATATATTACAAAGCTGTGATAATCAAAACAGCATGGTATTGGCACAAAAACAGACATGAGGACCAGTGAAACAGAGTAGAGACCCCACAAATAAACCCAAAACATACAGCCACCTGATCTTTGACAAAGGGTATAGGTCAATTCAGTGGGAAAAGGAAAACCTTTTTAGGAAATGGTGCTGGAAAAACTGGGTATCCATCTGCAGAAAGATAAATCTGAACCCCTATCTGTCATCATTAACAAAAACCAACTCAAAGCCAATCAAAGATCTAAGCCTAAGACCACAAACTATAAAACTACTGGTGGAAAATACTGGGGAAACTCTGGGAGACATTGGGGTAGGCAAAGACTTCTTAAGTAAGACCCCCAAAGCACAGGCAATAATCCCCAAAATAGACAGGTTGGATTACATCAGATTAAGAAGTTTTCACACAGCAAAGGACACCGTAATTAGTGCGACTCAACAAGCCTTGGAATGGGAGAGAAGTTTTGTTTACTGTGCCTTGGATAAGGGACTAATCACCAGAATACACAGGGAATTCAAGTACCTTATCCAGAAGAAAAAGATTAACCCAATAAAAAGATGGGGAAATTAGTTGAATAAACAACTCTCTGATGAAGAAATATGAACATCCAACAAGTATATGAAGAAATGCTCAATATCCCTCATCATAAGGGAGATGCAGATAAAAACCACAATGAGTTACCACCTAACCCCAGTCAGAATGGTGACAATTAAAAACACAAAAAAAATCATGTAAAAATTAAACACACACACACACACACACACACACACACACACACAACCATAAGTGCTGGAGCGGATGAAGTGTAAGGGGAACATTCCTATACTGTTGGTGGGAATGAAAATTGGTCCATCCACTGTGGAGAACAATATGGAGGCTCCTTAAGGACCTTAAAATAGAACTACCATATGATCCATCAATTCCACTCGTGGGATCTACCCAAAGGACAGGAGAATGCTCATTTGAAAAGTGCTTGCACATCTATATTCATTGCAGCGTTATTCATGATTACTAAGACATGGAACCAACCCAAATGTACACAAACAGATGAATGGATTGAAAAAGTGCGGCACATATACTCCATGGAATACTACTCAGCCATAAAAATCAACAAGGCCCTGGACTGTGATAGAAAGTGGATGAATATGGGAGATTTGTTGCTGAGTGACACAAGTCAAGCTATGAAAGAGAGACAATATATATCTCCACTTAACATATACTGTCTGTCCACACTCTATGGTAGATACTGAAAGACTAGAAGGCATAAAAGCATTAAAAATTCAACTCAAGGTGGATCAAAGATCTAAACCTAAGACCTCAAACTATAAAACTGCTCCTGAAAAACCCTGGGGAAACTCTGGGAGACATTGGGATAGGGAAAGACTTCATAAAAAAGACCCCCAAAGCACAGTCACTAATCCCCAAAATAGACAAAATACATCAGACTAAGAAGTTTCTGCATTGTAAAAGACACAGTAATTAGTGTGAATAGACAGCCCTCAGAATGGGAAAATATTTTTGTAAGCTATACATCAGATAAGGGGCTGATAACCAGAATACACAAGGAACTCAAGCAGCTGCTCCAAATAAAAGATGATCAACCTTATTAAAAGATGGGAGAATGAGTTGGAAAAAAAAAAAAAAAAAACACTCTCTAAGGATGACATATGAATAGCCAAGAGGTATATGAAAAAATGCTCAACATCCATCATTGTAAGGGAGATGCAGATCAAAACAACAATGAGATACCAGCTAACCCCAGTCAGAATGACTAAGATTTAAAAAAAAAATCGGGACCAGCAGTTAGTGTGATGGCTATGTCACTGGACTCCCATGTAGTTGACCGCGGTTCAAGTCCCGGGCCCGGTGGCTTAAACTCACACTGAGCGTGTGTGCGTGTGTGCCCAAGATCCCGAGAGGATAATGGAGGAGAAGGGATTGCGGCGTGGCCATCCCCCGTGGGGGGTGATTTCTTGTTTTCTGTCTCTCTTTCTGGCGAGTGCACGCACCCTATAGCGAAAACCTCTCCAAAAAAAGAAATAAAAAAAAAATGATAAGTGCTGGTGAGGGTGTGGTGAAAGGGGAACTCTCTTACACTGCTGGTGGGAATGTAAATTGGTCCAGCCACTGTGGAGAACAATTTGGAGATTCCTCAATAATCTACAAATAGAACTACCATATGACCCAACAATCCCACTCCTTGGTATCTACCTAAAGGACAGAAGAATTCTTAAGCAGAAAAGTGCTTGCTCATTGATGTTTATCGTGGCACTATTCACAACTGCTAAATATGGAACCAACCCAAATGCCCACAAACAGATGAATGGATTGAAAAACTGTGGCACATATACTCTATGGACTACTATTCAGCCATGAAAACGACAAAACCCTGGCTTTTGATAGAAAGTGGAAGAATATGGAAGATTTACAGCTGAGTGAAGTAAGCCAGGCTATGAAGGAGAGACATTGTATGTCCCCACTAAATATATACCGAGTGTTCACACTCTATGACTGAAACTGATTGACTAAAGGATATAGAAACACAGTAAGTGGATGTGAATACCAAATACAGTGTGTGTGAAAGAGTAGAGTCTGAGGAAGGACATTAGAAGAAAAATAGAGGGGCAAAGCATTAATGGGACAAAGAAATGTGGTATTATCTGTTGAAGACAATTCTATAGTTTTATCAACTGGACTAGGGAGAAATGTTTACATGTTGGAATATTCACTTTGTAAGCTAAATAATGTGGTTGTATAAAATAAAATGAAATTTAAAAAATTTTTTAAAAATTTCCACACACACACAAAAATTGTTATGGACACTAGAGGCAAAGTGGAAAGAGTATGGAAGCGGAAGAGCATAGGAAAGGAAATTTGGGGAAAAAAATGGAGAGGTAAGATATTTGTGGGTCACAGATATGGTTTATTATCTGTTGATGAAGATGTGTATAGTATTCTAAGGACCAGCAGTTAGCGTAATGGCTATGTCACTGGACTCCCACGTAGTCGACCGCGGTTCGCGTCCCGGACCTGGTGGCTTAAACTCACGCCGGGTGCATGTGCGTGCGTGCCCAAGATTCCAAGAGGAGAATGGAGGAGAAGGGATTGCGGCATGGCCATCCCCCCTGGGGGGGGGGGTGATTTCTCGCTTTCTATCTCTCTGTCTCTCTCTGTCTGTCTGGCAAGCGCACGCGCCCTATAGCAACAACCTCTCCAAAAGAGAAAATAAATAAAGTTATTAAAAAAAAAAAAGATGTGTATAGTATTCTCAACTAGGCTGGTCTGAGGTGTATATCATGCTGGATAAAGTCTCTTTTCAATCTAAATTATGTAATGTGATTAAATGTATAAGTAATAATAAAAATTTTAAAATAAAAAATGGCAGAGATAAATCTGCAAATATTGATAATAATGGTAAATGTGAATGGATTAAATTCTCCAATTATAAGACACAAACAGGACCAGCAGATGGTATGATAGTTACCTTGCTGGATTCCCACATGGCCAACCACCATTCAAGTCCCAGACTCAGTGGTTTGAAATCATGCTGTGTGTTTGTGTGTGTGTGTGTGTGTGTGTGTGTGTGTGTATGTGCACACGCCCAAGTGATTGCCCAAAATTCTGGGAGAAGAATAGAAAAGAAGGAGGAGATTGTGGCATGGCCATAACCTGCCCCCCCGGGGGGGGATTTCTCACTTTCCTTCTCACTGTGTCTGTCTCTTTCTCCAGCAAGCACACGTGCCTTAAGGCAAAAATATCTTATTTTAAAAATGACAAACTGGCTGAATGGATTAAAAGAAAAAAAAAAAACAGTAGCCATCTATATGCTGCCTGCAAAAAGCAGACCTCATGGATAAAGACATATGTAGACTGAAAGTGAAAGACGAGAAAGATACCTCATGCAAATGGAAATTTAAAAAAGGCTAGAGTCATGATACTTATGTCAAACAAAATAGACTTTAAGACCAAAAAAAAGTGTAAGAAGAGACAAAGAAGAATATTATATAGTACTAAAAGGAAGAATTCATCAAGAAGATATAACACTTAAAAATATCTATGCACTGAGCCCTGAAGCACCCAAACATGTGAAAGAAAGACTGCTATATCTAAAGGGAGAAAGACTGTAACCCAACAATCATTGAGAATCTCAACACCCACCTGTCTCCTTCAGCAGATCATCTAAACCAAAAAAAAAGAAAAAGAAGTAGAAAGAAAGAAAGAAAGAGAGAGAGAAAGAAAGAAAAAAAGAAAGGAAGGAAGGAAGGAAAGAAGGAAGGAAGGAAGGAAGGAAGGGAGGGAGGAAGGAAGAAAGAGAAAGAAAAGAAAAGAAAAGAAAACAAAAGAAAGAAAGAAAGAGAGAGAGAGAGAAAGAAAGAGAAAGAAAGAGAAAGAAAGAGCAAAGAGATACAGGAGCTTAATGATATCGTAAATCAAATGGACTTGACAGACATCTATAGAACTTCCTGCCCAATAACCATAAAATACACATTTTTCTCACCCCCACATGGAACATTTATAAAGAGCATGACTATATGTTAGGGCAAAAAACAGACCTTTAACAAATTGAAAGGTATAAAAACTAGATCCAACATCTTCTCCAACCACAATGGAATTAAACTTGAAATGAACTATTAAAAAAAAAAAAACTGGGAGGCCAGCAGTTAGAGTAATGGCTATGTCACTGGACTTCCATGTGGTCGACCGCGGTTCGAGTCCTGGACCTGGTGGCTTAAACTCACACCAGGCGCGTGTGTGTGTGTGCTCAAGATCCTGAGAGGAGAATGGAGCAGAAGGGATTGCAGTGTGGCTATCCCCCCTGGGGGGTGATTTCTCGCGTTCTGTCTCTCTGTTTCTCTCTGTCTTTCTGGAGAGTGCACATGCCCTATAACAAAAACCTCTTCAAAAAAAAAAAAGAAAAAGAAATAGAAAAAAAAAACTAAAAAATACGCAAAAATTGGGGAGCATATGGTTGTTACATATTTGGACTCCCACATGGCAAACTGCAGTTTGGATCCCGGACCAAGTGTCTTGAAAATCACTTCCAGTGCACGTGCATGTGTCCAAAATCCCAGTAGAAAAATGGAGGAGAAGGGATTGCAGCTTGGCCATCCTGCCTGGAGGTGATTTCCTATCTTCCCTCCCACTGTCTCTCCCTCAGGTGAGCACACATACCCTAAGGTAAAAATCTCTTTAAAAAGAAAAAGAAAAAACCACTGGTGGAAAATGATGGGGAAACTCTGGGAGACATTGGAGTAGGCAAAGACTTCTTAAATAAGACTCCCAAAGCACAGGCAATAATCCCTAAGATAGACAAGTGGGACTATATCAGACTAAGAAGTTTCTGCACAGCAAAGGACACAGTAACAAGTGTGAACCGACAACCCTCGGATGGGAAAATATTTTTGTTAAATATGCCTCAGACAAGGGACTGATAACCAGAATACACAGAGAACTCAAGTGCCTTATGCAAAAAAAAAAAAAAAAAAAAAAAAAAGATTAACCCAGTTAAAAGATGGGAAAATGAGCTGAACAAAAATCTTTCTAAGGAAGACATAGGAACAGTCAAAACGCATATGAAGAAATGCTCAACATCCTTCATCATAAGGGAGATGCAGATAAAAACCACAATGAGATACCACCTAACCCCTGTCAGAATGGCAAAGATTAAGAATGTGAAAAGTGATAAGTGTTGGCGGAGATGTGGTGAAAAGGGAACCCTCCTACACTGTTGGTGGGAATGTAAACTGGTTCAACCACTGTGGAAAACAATATGGAGGTTCCTCAAAGATCTACAAATAGAACTACCATTTGATCCAGCAATCCCACTTCTGGGTATCTACCCAAAGGACAGGAGAACACTCAGTCAGAAAAGTGCTTGCACATCAATGTTTATTGCAGCATTATTCACGATTCCCAAGACATGGAACCAAACTAAATGTCCACAAACTGATGAATGGATTGGAAAAGTGTGGTATATATACTCTATGGAATACTACTCAGCCATAAAAAATAACAAGACCCTGGCATTTGATAGAAAGTGGTCAGATATGGAGGATCTATTGCTGAGTAAAGTAAGCCAGGCTATGAAAGAAAGATATTGTATGTATCCACTTAATATATACCGACTATCCGCATTCTATGGTAGAGAGCAAAATATTGGAGGACATAAAAGCAGTGAAAGTACTTAACGAGGATAAGACAGTGTGAAATGGGGGAGGGTGAAGAGAAGAGGATAGAGAAAGATAGCAAGAGAACAAATAGAGAGGCATGACATTACTGGGAAACAGATATGGCTTATTACCTGTTGACGATGACGTGTATAGTATTCTCAACTGGATTGGTCTGAGAAGTATTTCATGTTGGGTGAAGTCTTTTTACAAGCAAAATGAGAAATAGTGATTGACTGTTTAAAAAAATAATTGGAATAATAATAATGATGATTGGGAAAAACAATGAAAAGATATTGAATGATGAAGTGGGGAGAATAATGTCTCTGTATTGACTGACATGCATGGCATTCCCTTTTGAAAAAGCAATGTAATACACTGTAAAGTTATATGCAATTTAATGTAATATAAACAATATTATGATAATAATAAAAAAAATTAAAAAGGAATTATTAGGCTGTTGAAAAAGTCATGGCATATTTTTAAAAAAAGAAAAGAAAAAGAAAAAGAATGATAGAAAAAGGAAGTAGAGAGAAAAAAAAGAAAGGAAAGAAAGGAAGGAAGGAAGAAAATACACAAACACATGGAAATTAAGCAATTTTCTCCTGAATGATTTCATAACCACTGATGAAATTAAGGCTGAAATCCAAAAGTGTTTTAAAAAATGATAATGAGCTTGTGAGTTTTCATAATCTATGGGACACAGCAAAAGTAATGTTAAGGGATAAGTTCATAGCAATTACTGCTCACAAGGAAAAATGAAAAGGTGTCAAATAAACAACATACTTCAGGAAACTGGAAAAACAAAACAAGAATAGCAAGAAAAAAATTAATAATAAAGATTTGAGCAGAAATAAATGAAACAAAGATTAAAAGAACTATACAGACAATAAATGGAAGCAAATGCTGGTTCTTTTAGAAGATAAACAAAACTGATACACTGTTAGCTAGGCCACAGAGACCTTTTTTTATTTTAAGAATTATTTATTTAATTTTATTTATCTATTCATTTATTTTAATTTGACCAGGGAAAGACAGACACACAGAGAGAAGGAGAGTGAGAAAGCAAGCCAGCCAGCAGGTCCAGGACTTGAACTGTGGTTGGCCATGTGGGAATGTCCAGTGTCTTAACCACCATGCCACCAACTGGCCCTAGAATTTAGATCAAGGAACCAAATAAATCTAATCTTCAATGAAACAGGCAATATTGCAACAAACATAAGAGAAATACAAATGATAATCAGAGAGTACTATGAGCAACTATATACTAACAAACAAGCAAATCTGGATGAGATAGACAAATTTCCGGACAATGTAATCTACTAAGATTGAATCAGGAAGACAGACAGCTTGAATAGACCAATAACAAGCAGTGAGATTGAATCAGTAATAAATAGCCTCCCTACCAAAAAAGCCCATGTCCCCGTGGCTACACTTTTGAAATCTACAAAACGTTTAAAGAAGAGCTAACTCCCATTCTATTCAAACTGTTCCTAAAGATCCAAAAGGAAAGAAAATCCCAAATTCATTTTATGAAGCCTCTATCACTCTTATCTCCAAAACCGACAAGGACATAACAAAAAAGAAAACTACAGGCCTGGGACCAGCAGTTAGCGTAATGGCTATGTCGCTGGACTCCCATGTAGTCGACTACAGTTCGCGTCCCGGACTTGGTGGCTTAAAACTCACACCGGTCACGTGTGCATGTGTGCCCAAGATCCCGAGAGGAGAATGGAGGAGAAGGGATTATGGTGTGGCCATCCCCCCTGGGGGGTGATTTCTCGCTTTCTGTCTCTCTGTCTCTCTCTGTCTGTCTGGCGAGCGCACGCGCCCTATAGCAAAAACCTCTCCAAAAAAAAAGAAAACTACAGGCCAATATCTTTAATGAATACAGATGCAAAAATTCTCAACAAGATACTAGTAAACTGCATCCAACGACACATTAAAAAGATGATACACCATGACCAGGGAGGCTTTAATTCAGGGATGCAAGGGTTCAATATATGTAAAACCATAAATGCAATACACCATATTAACAGAAAGAAAGATAAAAACCAAATGATCATATCAATCAATCAAAATAGCATAATAATCAGTGCAGGAAAAGCATTTTATAAAATACCACATCCCTTCATGATTAAGATTCTCAGCAAAATTGCTGTAGAAAGGACATTTTTCAACCCAATAAAAGCTATATATAAAAAACCCATAGCTGACATCATACTGAATGGGGAAAAGCTGAAAGCTAAAAACTGAAACAAGACAAGCCTATCCACTTCCTCCTTTAACTTTTTTTAAATATATTTAGTTTGTTGTTATCATTATTATTATTTTTTAATTTGTCCAAACAGACAGAGACTGAGAGAGAGAGTGCAAGAGAAGGGAAAAGTGGGAAAGCAAGCCGCCATGTCCAGGACACGAACCACAGTTGGCCATGTGGGAGTCCAGCACCTTAACCATCATGCTATTTGCCAGTCCACACTTCTTCCTCTTGAACACAGCACTGGAAGCCCTAGCCAATACAGTCATAAAAACAAGTAAAATAAGAGGCATTCAAATAGGAAAAGAAGAAGTGAAATTATCACTACTTACAGAGGACATAATTATATATTAATATAATTAATATATATAGAAAATTCAAAAGAATTTTTAAAAAAATACTACTGGAAGTATAAATGGATACTGTAAAATGACAGCATACAAAATCAACATATGAAAATCTATAGCATTTTAACACACCAATGATAAACAAACTAAGGTAGACTTGAAGAAAGCAATCCTACTTACAAAAATATATACCTAGGAATAAACTTGATTAAAGCAGTGAAAGACCTCTACCAGGGAAACTAGGAAGAACTTAAAAAATAAATTGAAAAGGATACAGGACAACCCATTTTATGGGACCCCTCCCTTCTTGGGTGCTCTGTTTTTTCTTCCCTCTCCTTTAATAAATTCCCTACTTTGGTATACCTACTCTTCTGTGTCCGCACTCTAATTCTTCCTAAGCATGTGACAAAAACCAGTGTCTCCCTGCGAGTGTAGGCTGGATCACCATGCACCCACATTGTCCTGTGTCGTATTTTGGTGCATTGGCCAGGAAACATCTATACTCTCCTTCTTCAGGTCGGAATGAATTCAGTGCTCCCAATTTAAAGGCTATTTTACTTTCTTTCTTTTTTTTGGGAAAGGTTTTTGCTATAGGGTGCGTGCGCTCACCAGACAGACAGAGAGAGACAGAGAGACAGAAATCACCCTTCAGGGGGGATGGCCACGCCGCAATCCCTTCTCCTCCATTCTCCTCTCAGGATCTTGGGCACGCACACACATGCTCCCAGAGTGAGTTTAAGCCACCGGGTCCGGGACATGAACCGCAGTCGACTACATGGGAGTCCAGCGACATAGCCATTACGCTAACTGCTGGTTATTTTATTTTCAAACTAGAGAAAGTGATGGATGATTTCAAATCTTCAGTTCCTGAACCAAGAGGTCCTCCTAATCCTAATGTCAATATATTCCCTTTGATGAAATGAAGGAAAGAATACTTAACATTGTCACTGGGTTTAATGGTATGCCTTTTACTATACAGCGACTATGTGGATTGCTAACAGATCCAAGGAGAACTTACACAGGAACAGACGAATTTCTCACAGGAGCAGAAAAGAATGTGGTGGTTGTTAGCTGTGTTTATCCTTTTCAGAGAAAAGGATAGTTTAAATAGAATGAAGGTGTTATGTTTCCTGGAAATTCACCAACCTAAACTGACAGGTCTAATATAACTGGGTGTTCCAGGCCACTTAATTGACCAAAGGTTTCTTTGTCAGCCCCCATGACAACTAATGGTTTGCCTGAGAGCACAGACAGAAAAGAGTCCAACTTACAGCAGAATGAAGAGAAAAACCACAGTGACTCTCCGGCATCTGAATCAGAGATTTCCTCGGTGAGTCCTATAAAAAATAAACATCCAGATGAAGATGCTGTGGGAGCTGAGGAGCATGAGGTAAAAAGACTCAGGTTTGACAAAGAAGGTGGAGCCAGAGAGACAGCCAGCAAAGCAAGTTCCAGTGAAACTTCTTCTGTTATGGTAGAAGAAACAGATGCATCATCTTCCTCTCGGGACAAAGACAAAGAAAGTAGTTGTACCTGGCAGCTCTGTGCAGAAGAGGAGGAAGAAGAGGAGGAAGAGGGAGAAGAAGAGTCTTTTATGACATCAAGAGGCATAAGAAGGGACCAGCAGGTGGCATGGTGGTTAAGGGTGCCGGAACTCCCACATGGCCGACCACAGTTCGAGTCCCAGACCTGGCGGCTTGCTTTCTCACTCTCTCTCATCTCTCTCTCTTCCTCTCTGGTCAAATTAAAATAAATAAAGTTAAATAAAATAATTCTTTCAAAAAAGAAGTCTAAAAAAAAAAAAAAAGAGAGACATGAGCACAGAAAGAAAAAATCAAGAAAAAGAATCTGATGATGCCTTAACTGTGAATGAAGAGACATCTGAGGAGAACAATTAAATGGAGGGATCTGATCTGTCTCAAGCTGAAAAAGATTTACATTGTGCAGGTAGAGAAAATGCAGGTCCTGTAAGTAGTGGTTCTGACTGGCCATGAAACAAGAATTAGTGGGAGAGGTTCTATCAGAGTCATCCATGTATTATGACGAGGAAGCCACAGAAGTCACAGATGAGCAAATGGAACAAGACTAATTATTGAGGAACATTTAGATGCAGTATTTTACATACAGTTCTGGTTTTACTCCGTATAAAAACTTGTATGTGATAAAGTGGACCTTTAGTTTTACAAGAGAAGCAGGTTGTAAAATAAAGTACTTTATGGATAAAAAATAAAAAAGATACAAAAGGAGTGGAAAGACATATTTCTGAATTGGAAGAAAACATATAATCAAAATATCAATCATATACAAATTAATCTACAAATTCAGTGCAATTCCAATCAAACTACTAGAGAAACTCCTCACAGAAGTAGAAAAAATAATCATAACATTTATCTGGAATCTTAAAAGGCCTTGTATTGACAAAGTGATACTATGTAAAAAGAATAAAGTAGGAGGCATCTCACTACCTGACCTCAAAATATACTACACAGCTATAATAATCAAAACAACATGTCTATCGGCACAAAAATAGGCAGGTAGACCACTGGATCAGAATTGAGACCCTAGAAATAAACCCTAAAACATATAACCAACTGATTCTCCACAAAGGGCACAGGAAAATCCAGTGGTGAAAAGAAAATCTTCTCAGAGGCTGGTAGGTACTGTAGTGGTTAAAGGTGCCGAACTCCCACCTGGCTGATTGAGGTTTGAGTCCTGGACCTGGCATTTTTTTTTTTTCTTTTTTTGGAGAGGTTTTTGCCACAGGGCGCGTGCGCTTGCCAGAAAGACAGAGAGAGACAGAAAGCAAGAAATCACCCCCCATGGGGGATGGCCACGCCGCAATTCCTTCTCCTCCATTCTTCTCTTGGGATGCACACGTGCCAGGTGTGAGCTTTTTTTGTTTGTTTGTTTGTTTGTTTGTTTTTGGAGAGGTTTTCGCTATAGGGCGCGTGAGCTCGCCAGACAGACAGAGAAACAGAGAAACAGAAAGCGAGAAATCACCCCCCAGTGGGATGGTCACGCCGCAATCCCTTCTCCTCCATTCTCCTCTCGGGATCTTGGGCACGCACACACACGCGCCCAGCGTGAATTTTAAGTCACCGGGTCCGGGACGCGAACCGCGGTCGACTACGTGGGAGTGCAGCGACATAGCCATTAGGCTAACTGCTGGTACCTGGACCTGGCATTTTGATTTCTCACTTCCCTTCTCTCTCTCTGGTCTAATTAATAACAGAGACCATTCTCAGGTTGTCTCAGAAGCCCTCTACCTCTGAGCTGTGAGCTGCCCCTTTCAGGGACTAGGGAAACTGAATATTTTCTGCTCCAACTTCACCCTCCAGATCCCAGTTTCTAGAGTTATCAAAATAAAAAAGATACAAAACTAGTGGAAAGACATATTTCTGAATTGGAAGAACACATATAATCAAAATATCAATCATACCCAAATTAATCTACAAATTGTGTAATTCCTCTGTATTCTCTCTGTTGCTTGCCCTTTAATTTTTTTCATAATTTTTAAAAGGATTATTTTATTTATTTTAATTTGACCAGAGAAGGACAGAGTGATAGAGAATGAGAGAGAGGGAAAGTGAGAAAGCAAGCCACCAGGTCCAGGACTTGAACCACTATTAGCCATGTGGGAGTCCAGAGCCCTTAACCACCACGCCACCTGCCAGCCCTTTTTTTCCTAATTTTTAAAGTAAAGTACTTCTTGCCTTCTTTATCTCTCCTTTATCTTACTACTTCCTTTTTTTAAACTTTTTTTTTCTTTTTGAGAGGTTTTTGTGTGCGCTCGCCAGAAAGAGAGAGACAGAGAGACAGAAAGTGAGAAATCACCCACCCCAGGGGGGGATGGCCATGCTGCAATCCCTTCTCCTCCATTCTCCTCTCGGGATCTTGTGCACGCACACATACGCGCCTGGCATGAGTTTAAGACACTGGGTCCGGTTCTCGAGCTGCAGTCGACTACATGGGAGTCCAGCGACATAGCCATTACGCTAACTGCTGGTCCCTTATCTTGCTATTTCTCACCTTTCCTCCCTCCCACATTGGACAGACCAATCTCAGACCATCTCAGAAGCCATCTACATCTGAACTGTAGTTGCCCCTTTCACGGACTAGGAAAACTGAATATTTTCTGCTCTAACTTGACCCTCTAGACCCCAGTATCTAGACAGGTAGGGCAACCTCTGTATTCTCTGTTTCTCTTCTCTCTCACTCTCCTTTACTTGCTAATTCTCACCTATGTGGGAGGACAGACCATTCTCAAGCCATCTTAAAAACCACTTACACCTAAGCTGTGAGCTGGCCCTTTGAGGGACGAGGGCAACTGAATATTTTCTGCTCCAACTTCACCCTCCAGACTCTAGTATTTAGACAGGTAGGGCAACCTCTGTATTCTCTTGCACATCTGTGTTTATTACAACATTATTTTCAGTTGTTAGGACATGGAATCAACCCAAATGTCCAAGAACAGAAGAGTGGTTTGAAAAAATAAATGTGGCACATATAGTCTGTGAAATACTACTCAGGCATAAAAAAAAAATGAGACCCATAGTATAGTGGTTAAGGCGCTGGACTCCCACATTGTTGACCATTGGGAGTTCCAGTCCCAGACCCAGCAACTTGAAAATCCTCAATTTCCATCGAATCAACCGTAAAAAGGGAGAAAAATAATACTGTTTACAGACTGCAGGTCACCTCCTTCTGCGTTCCTCTGAATGCTAAGATTTACCTCCAAAAAATAGGAAAAAATGTATAATCCATCAGATGACCAGAAACCACTGCAGAGGCACAAGAAATATGAGAACCCAAGAAAATATCTCTCCTCTAAGGGAGCAGAATAACACACCTTTCTCCACAAAGAATACAAGGAAATGCATGGGAATGTCAGGTAAAGAATTTAAAATATTCATAGTGACAAAGCTAACAGAGATGCAAGAGAATAGACTATGAACTCCAGAAGATGCAGGAGAAAAGAGACACTGAGTTCCAGGAGGCAAGGAAATTCTTTCAGGATCTGAAAGAGGAGATACACATCATAAAAAAAGGATCAAATGGAATTGCTAGAGATGAAGGCTGTAGTACAGGAAATCAAAACTTCCGTTAAAAATATAAAAAGCAGATTAGATTATGCAGAAGATCAAATTTCAGATGAAGAAGATAGAACCTCTGACCTAGAAAAGTTCACCAAAAAGACAGAAAATAACCCCTGAAAATGAGAATAACATATGAGTTATACTAGATGCCATTAAACGCCCAAATCTCCAGATCATCAGTATCCCTGATGGTGAAAAAACTAATAAGGGCATTGATAATCTATTCCATGATTCTGGGAAGAAAACTTTCCAAAATTAGAGAGGCACTCAAATATTGAGACCCAAGAAATACAAAGGACCCCACATAGAATTGACCTTAAAAGATCTTCCCCGAGGCACATCATAGCCAAACTGACCAAAATCACAGACAGAGGCAAGATACTAAAATTGGCAAGAGAAAAATGTCAACTTACTTTCAAAGGATATCCATAAGGCTAACGTAAGATCTCTCATTGGAAACAATGCAAGCAAGGAAAGAATGGAAAAATATATTCAAAGTGTTAAGTGAAAAACAGTTTCAACCAAGAATACTATACCCAGCAAGATTATCTTTCTTATGAGTCAAAAGATAAAAACATTCTCAGGTAAGCAAAATCTGAAAGAATTTACCAACACCAGACCAGCTCTCCAAGAAGTGCTGAAGGGAGTGCTATACCAGGAAAATTAAAGTCAGACAAACAGAAATAGGAGTACAAGAAACAACCAATAGAATGCCCGGCCTAATGGTAGGGACAAGTCTGGAGTTGAATGTTAACCTCCAGAGTTAAAATGGAAAGATCAGATCACAGTAACACTGCAAATTCAATAGAAGAGAGATTAATTACGTGAGTCTGAACTAGTGAGATAGATATTTTTGTCTTTAGACTAAACATTATTGATTTTCTTTGAGTCTTTGATTTCCATATTTAATGATTTTTGTCTTCTCTTGAACTATTGACAGGTTCATCTACCTACTATTTGAACTGAATCCTAACCATTTTCCTGGCTTTAAGTTTTAAGAAAATTTCTCCTAACAGATTTCGATTTTTTTTAAAGATTCATTTTATTATTTAATTTTATTTATTTTAATTTGACCAGAGAGAGAGAGACAGAGAGAGAGAGAGGGAAAGTGAGAAAGCAAGCTACCAGGTCCAGGACTTGAACCATGGTCAGCCATTTGGGAGTGTCCAGCACCTTAACCACCATGCCACCTGCTGGTCCCAACAGATTTTGGTTTTGATCTATTTAAACTAAAACTGTTTTTTCTTGAAATTAAAAAAATGCATTAAAAATACCTATTAATACCTATTTAATGACTGCAATAAGCTAAATAGCCCCAGCAAGGTGCTACTTTATAGTATGTTCATTTTATTCACTGAGGTTTGTGCCTAAAGTCAGACATGTGTTCATAAATATGTATATATGTATATATCAGCTGTGCATGCTATTGAAAGTTTTAAAATTAATTAATATCTTTAGTGAATCAATAAAATGTGGGAAAAAAAGGCATGAAAGAAAACTGTACATGCCAGAGTCATTGTGGGAGAAGGGGGGGAAATTGGCAGAGGGTGAGAAGTAGGGAGTCAATGTGAGGAAATATATGTGTGTGTGTGTGTGTGTGTGTGTGTGTGTATACACACATATATATATAAAACAAGAAATAGAAATTTATTTGTCGATGATAACATATATGGTTATATCATTGATTGAGCCAATATATGATGTGTGCTGGATAGAAATCTTATTTTGTATACTGTATTGATGTATAGTAAATGAATGTAAATAAATAAATAAATGAATTACTTTTTAAAAAAAAAAGAGTATCAGGAGTGGTAAAATCTCTTTTGAAGAAAATCATCTGAAGATTTCCTGGAGAGCACAATTTTAAGAAAACATAGAAACAGTCTACTAGAATTTGTGCACTCTTGCAAACTTTGTCAAGAGACATTTGGAGTCCAGCGGGTGGCATGGAGGTTAAGGTATTGGATTCCCATATGTCTGACTTTATGATTCGAAAATAAGTGGCTTGAAAATCATGCCAGGCGGGACCAGCAGTTGCCATAATGACGTGTTGCTGGACTCTCATGTAGTTAACCACGGTTCGAGTCCCCAACCTGATGGCTTAAACTCACATCCGGCACGTATGCATGCATGCCCAAGGTCCCGAGAGGAGAATGAAGGAGAAGAGATTGAGCATGGTCATCCCCCCGGGGGGGGGGGGGGGGGGGGGCATGATTCTTGCTTTCTGTCTCTCTGTCTCTCTGTGTAGTGCCCTGGTCACGGAATTTCCAAAAAACCACAAGGAGCCGATTCCACTATAAGCACATGAGGGTCGTTTTTATTCAGGCTTGAGCCAGTACTCTCAATCTTACCAACACAGCAGTCAGAATTGAGAGCCCCGGTGTTAGTTGGGCTGGGTTTTTTATTTGGCTGTTAAGGGGGAGGTCGAGGAGTGCTGAGGAATGCACTGACACGGCTACACATTGGCTGTAGATTTCAAGAAGCAAGTTTCCTTTTACTGATTGGTCTTCAGACCATTAAGTTGGGCAAGAAAGTTACTTCAGGTCTCTGGTATTTCTTTTGTTCTTTTCATTATGACCCTCTCTTACTTGAGATGGCGCCGATTCTCAGCAAGGTGGGTTTAACAAAATGGAGTCGTCCTCCAAAGAAATGGAGTCACTCTGGTCCTTCATCTGTCTCTCTGTCTTTCTGGCGGGTGCACATGCCCTAAAATTTATTAAAAAAAAAAAATCATGCCAGGCATGTGTGTGTGTGCACCCAAAATTCCAAGAAGAAAGTGGAGAAGGGATTGAGGCATGATTGTTGCCCTTAAGGGTGATTTCTCACTTTCCCTCTTTTTGTCTCTCTCCAGCAAGCACACATGCCTTATGTCAAAATCTTAAAAAATAGAGAGAGAGAAAGCGAGAGAGAGAGAATGTCATCTGAACACTGGATCTTTATGCTCCCTACTACCCTCTGCCCCTGAGGACGAGCTCCACTTTAGCCCTTATGGGATGTTATTGATATACAGTAGACCCTTTCTCCTGACTGATTTGCTTACAGGCTCTCAAATGGTGGGTCTCATAAAACAGATTCCTAAATCGAGCCTATTTCAGACAACCCTGAGGGAATATGGTGTCCACGTTCTTCCTGACCCTGGCAATAATGCTTCTCTTGCTCAAATACCACACTCAAAGCCAGGAGACCAAGTTCTGATTAGAACATGGAGAGGGGAACCAGCAGTTGGCGTAATGGCTATGTCGCTGGACTCCCACGTAGTTGACCGCGGTTCGCATCCCAGACCCGGTGGCTTAAAACCCACGCCAGGCACCTGTGCGTGTGTGCCCAAGATCCCGAGAGGAGAATGGAGGAGAAGGGATTGCAGCGTGGCCATCCCCTCTGGGGGGTGATTTCTCGCTTTCTGTCTCTCTGTCTCTCTCCGTCTGTCTGACGAGCGCATGCGCCCTATAGTGAAAAACCTCTAAAAAAAAAAAAAAAAAAGAACACGGAGAGAAGAAAATCCCAGTGATAACTGAACTCTAAATGGAAGGCCATTTTTCAGTCATTTTAGCAACCCCTTCAGCTGTAAAAGTAGCAGAATTGGATAGCTGGATTCATCGCCCCAGGGATGAATGGAGCTTGTGCCCCTCTCATTACAGGAAGGGAAAAACAACAACAGCAACACCTACCAAAAAATCAATAAATAATAACTTACACCTGTGAGCCACAAGAAGCTTTGAGACTTCTCTTCAAAAAGAAACAGACACCAATTTTGATAAGTACTGACATGGGAAGATATATAGCATTTATCTCACTCTTTGGTTTATACATGAATATCATGGGGAGAAAAGGGCCATCTACTGAAAAAATGTTAGACATCAACTATTTATATAAGCCCTTAGATGTGCTCTGAGGGAATTCTGGGCCTCACAGGGGGTCACAGGCCTCACAGACCTTCTGGATTGCTTAGCTGGCCCAGGGCCGGCTGGGTCCGCATTTCTGCACGCTGGGAGTCCGAAATGGTTGTTCTTTTCATTCAGCTGCCAGCCTGATGGGAGAGCCTCTTGGGAAGCTCCTCAGCTGTGAGGAGAAGAAAAAGTTAAAAAAAAAAAAATTAGCATTCTTGAAAAGAGAATACAATAAGACCCTGGCTGCCTCCGGCATGCTTAAAGGATTGAGAACCTTAAGCTTTCTGTTAAGACAGTAGAAGGAGATGTTCTGAACTCATCTCCTAGACTCCTGAAATAGTCAGACAAGGTAGGGCGACCTTAGTCTTCTCTCTGTCTCTGGCTGTCTGTCTCTCTCTGTCTCATGCTCTCTCTCTCTCTCTTTAAATTTTTAATTTCTTTTAAATTTTTCAAATACTTCTCCTTACCTGGGTCTTTTCTTTTGCTTGCTAATTACAGAAGCCATTTTAAAGCTGAGGTGTGTCCTGGCATGTTCAGGGAATCTATGCTATAAACTCCATCTCCTAGACTCCCGAAATATTCAGACAAGAAGCCATTTTAAACCTGAGATTCAGGACCAGCAGTTAGTGAAATGGCTATGTCACTGAACTCCCATGTAGTCGACCACGCTTTGAGTACTGGACCTGGTGGCTGGAACTCACGCTGGGTGTGTGCGTGCGTGCCCAAGATCCTGAGAGGAGAATGAAGGAGAAGAGATTGCAATGTGGCCATCCTCCCTGGGGGGGGGGGGGGGGTGTGATTTCTCACTTTCTGTCTCTCTATCTCTCTCTGTCTTTCCAGCAAGCACACGTGCCCTATAGCAAAATAAGACAAAACAAAACAAAACAAAACCCTGAGGTTCATCCTGGTATGTTCAAGGAAGCTATGCTCTAAACTTCACCTCCTAGACTCCTGAAATATTCAGACAAGGTAGGGTGACCTTCGTCTTCTCTCTGTCTCCGGCTGTCTGTCTCTCTATCTGTCTCATGATCTTTCTCTCTCTTTAAAATTTTAATTTTTCTTTTAATTTTTCAAACATTTCTCCTAACCTTGGGTCTTTTCTTTCACTTTATAATTTCAGAAGTCATTTTAAAGCTGAGGTGTGTCCCGGTGTGTTCAGGGAATCTATGCCTTAAACTCCATCCCTAGACTCCTGAAATATTAAGATGAGGTAGGACAACCTTTGCATTCTCCCTGTCTTGGGCTGTCTGTCTGTCTGTCTCACACTCTCTCTCCCTTTAAATTTTTAATTTCTGTTTCGAACACTTCTGCTCACCTATGGCCTTTTCTTTCACTTTCTAATTTCAGTAGCCATTTTAAAGCTGAGGTGTATCCTGGCATGTTTAGGGAGCTATGCTCTAAACTCCGTCTCCTTAACTCCTGAAATATTCAGGCAAGAAGTCATTTTAAAGCAAAGGTGTATCCTGGTGTGTTTTAGGAAGCTATACTCTAAAGTCCTTCTCCTAGACTCTCGAAATAATTCCACAAGAAGCCATTTTAAAGCTGATCTGTGTACTAGCTTGTTCAGGCAAACTATGCTCTAAACTCCATCTCCTGGACTCCCAAAATATTGAGACAAAAAGCCATTTTAAAACTGATGTGCATCCTGGCATGGTCAGGGAAGCAGTGCTCTAAACTCCATTTCCTAGACTCCCAAAATAATCCAACAAGAAGCCATTTTAAAGCTGAACTGTTTCCTGGCATGTTCAGGGAAGCTATGCCCTGAACGCTATCTCCTAGACTCCTGAAATATTCAGACAAAGTAGGGCGACTTTTGTCATCTATCTGTCTCTGGCTGTCTGTTTCTAAGTCTGGCTCATGTTCTCTTTCTCTTTAAATATGTAATTTTTCTTTTAATTTTTCAAACACCTCTCACCATGTCCCCTTTCTTTCACTTGCTAATTTGAGAAACCATTTTAAAGCTGAGTTGTTTCTGGCGTGTTCAGGGAAGCTATGCTCTAAACTCCATCTTCTAGACTCCCAAAATATTCAGACAAGAAGACATTTTAAAGCTGACGTGTATCCTAGTGTGTTCAGGGAAGCTATGCTCTAAACTCCATCTCCTAGACTCCTGAAATATTCCAACAAGATAGGGAGACCTGTATTCTCTACATCTCTGGCTGTCTCTTTGTATTAAGCTCTCTCTTTTTTAAAATTTTTAATTTTTGTTTTAATTTTTCAAACACTTGTCCTCACCTTGGGCCTTTTCTTTCACTTGCTATTTTCAGATGCCATTTTAAAGCTGAGGTGTGTCCTGGTATGTTCAGAGAAGCTATGTTATAAACTTCATCTTTTAGACTCCCAAAATATATGGACATGATAGGGCAACCTTTGTCTTCTCTCTATCTTGGGCTGTCTGTCTCTCTGTCTGTCTCACACTCTCTCAATCATTATATTCTAAATTTTTGTTTCAATTTTTCAAACACTTCTGCTCATCTTTGGCCTTTTCTTTCACTTTTTAATTTTAGTAGCCATTTTAATGCTGAGGTGTGTCCTGGCATGTTCAGGAAAGCTATGATCTAAACTCCATCTCCTAGACTCTCGAAATATTCAGACAATGTGGGGCAACCTTTGTCTTCTTTCTGTCTCTGGCTGTATGTCTATTTGTCTCACATTCTCTTTCTCTTTAAATTTTTAATGTATGTTTTAATTTTTCAAACATTTGCCCTCACCTTGGGCATTTTCTGTCACTTGCTAATTTCAGAAACCATTTTAAAGCTGAGGTGTGTCCTAGCGTGTTCAGGGTACCTATGCTCTAATCTCCATCTTCTAGACTCCTGAAATATTCAAAAAGAAGCCATTTTAAAGCTGAAGTGTCCTGGCGTGTTCAGGGAAGGTATGATCTAAACTCCATCTCACAGACTCCTGGAATATTCATACAAGAAGCCATTATAGAGTTGAGATGCATACTGGCATGTTTACAGAGCTTTGCTCTAAACTCCATCTCCTAGGTTCCCAAAATATTCAGACAAGGAGCCATTTTAAAACTAAAGTGTGTCCTGGCGTGTTCAGGAAAGCTCTTCTCTAAAGTCCTTCTCTAAAGTCCCAAAATAATTCTGCAAGAAGCCATTTTATTGCGGATCTGTGTCTTGATGTGTTGAGGGAAGCTATGCTCTAAACTCCATCTCATAGACCCTGGAAATATTCCGACAAGATGCCATTTTAAAGAGCTTCCCTGGCATGGTCAAGGAAGCTATGCTCTAAACTCCATCTCATAGACCCTGGAAATATTCAGACAAGATGCCATTTTAAAGAGCTTCCCTGGCATGGTCAGGGAAGCTATGCTCTATACTTCATATCTTAGACTCCCAATATATTCAGACAAGGTAGGGAGACCTTTGTCTTCTTTCTGTCTCTGGCTTTCTATCTCTTTGTGTGTCTCACACTCACTCTGAATTTTTAATTTTTGTTTTAATTTTTCAAAAACTTGTTCTCACCTTGGTCCTTTTCTGTGACTTGCTAATTACAGAAGCCATTTTAGAGCTGAGGTATGTCCTTGCATGTTCAGGGAAGCTATGCTCTGAACTCCATCTCCTAGACTCTCAAAATATCCAGGCAAGATCAGCGACATTGTCTTCTCTTTGTCTCTGGCTGTCTGTCTCTCTGTCTGTCTCATGCTTTCTCTGTCTTTAAATTTTTAATTTGTTTTAAGTTTTCCAACACTTCTCCTTTCCTTGGGCCTTCTCTTCCACTTGCTAATTTGAGAAGCCATTTTAAAGCTGAGGTGTGCCCTGGTGTTTTAGGGATGCTATGCTTTAAACTCCATCTCCTAGACTCCTGAAATATTCAGACAAGAAGTCATTTTAAAGCTGAGCTATATCCTGGCATGTTTCAGGAAGCTATGCTCTAAACTCCATCTCCTAGACACCTGAAATATTCAGAAAGACACCATATTAAAGCTGAGGTGTGTCCTGGTGTGTTCAGGGAAGACTTGCTTTAAACTTCATCTTCTAGACTCCAGAAATATTCAGACAACTTAGGGTAACCTTCATCTTCTCTCTGTCTCTGACTCTCGATCTCTCTGTCTGTCTCACACTCTCTCTCTCTTTAAATTTTTAATCTTTGTTTTAATTTTTTAAACACTTCTCCTCACCTTGGGCTTTTTCTTTCACTTGCTAATTTTGAAACCATTTTAATGCTGAGGTGTGTCCTAGTGTTTCAGGATGTCTATGCGCTAAACTCCATCTCTTAGACTATCGCAATATTCAGACAAGATTGGGCAACCATCATCTTCTCTCTGTCTCTTGCTGTTTGTATTCTGTCTGCCTCTCACTCCCTCTCTCTTTAAATTTTTAATTTTTGTTTTAATTTTCAAACACTTGTCCTCACCTTGGGCCTTTTCTTTCACTTGCTAATTTCAGGAGCCATTCTAAAGCTGAGGTGTTTCCTGGCTTGTTCATGGAAGCTATGCTCTAAGCTTCATCTCCTAGACTCCAGAAATATTGAGAAAAGGTAGGGTGACCTTCGTCTTCTCTCTGTTTCTGGCTGTCTGTCTATCTTATTCTCTCTCTCTCTCTCTCTGCAGATTTTTAATTTGTGATTTAATTTTTCAAACACTTCTCCTCACCTTGGGCGTTTCTTTCACTTGCTAATTTCAGAAGCCATTTTAAAGCTGACAGGTGTCCTGGCATGTTCAGGGAAGCTATGCTCTAAACTCTATCTCCTAGTTTACAGAAATATTCAGACAAGGTAAGGCAACCTTCATCTTCTCTCTGTCTCTGGCTGTCCATCTGTCTGTCTCACACTCTCTCTCTTTAAATTTTTAATTTTTGTTTTAATTTTTCAAACACTTTTCCTCACCTTGGACCTTTCCTTTCACATTCTAATTTCAGAAGCCATTTTAAAGCTGAGGTGAGTCCTGGCATGTTCATGGAAGCTATGTTCTAAATCCATCTCCTAGACTCCCAAAATATTCAGACAATTTTGGGCAATCATCATCTTCTCTCTGTCTCTGGCTATCTGTCTCTCTGTCTGTCTCACACTCTCTCTTTCTTTTAATTTTTAATTATTTTTAATATTTCAAACACTCCTTTTCTTTGGGCCTTTTCTTCCACCTGCTTATCTCAGGAGCCATTTTCAACCTGAGGCGTGTCCTGGCTTGTTCAGGGAAGCTATGGTCTAAACTCCATCTCCCTCAAGATATTCAGACAAGAAGCCATTTTAAAGCTGAGGTGTGTCCTGGCATGTTCAGTGAAGCTAAACTGTAAAGTCCATCTCCTAGACTCCCAAAATAATCCATCAAGAAGCAATTTTAAAACTGAATTGTGTCCTGGCATGTTCAAGGAAGCTATGCTCTAAACGCTACCTCCTAGACTCTCGAAATATTCAGACAGGATAGGGTGGCCTTTGTCTTCTCTCTGTCTCTGGCTCTCTGTCTCTCTGTCTGTCTGTTTTATGCTCTCTCTCTCTTTAAATTTGTAAATTTTGTTTTAAATTTTCAAACACTTCTCACCTTGTTCCTTTTCTTTCACTCCCTAATTTCAGAAGTGATTTTAAAGCTAAGTTGTTTCTGGCATGTTCAGGGAAGCTACGCTCTAATCTCCATATCTTAGACTCCCAAAATACTCAGACAAGAAGCTATTTTAAAGCTGAGGTCCATCCTGGTGTGTTCAGGGAAGATATGCTCTATACTCCATCTCCTAGACTCCGGAAATGTTCAGACAAGGTAAGGTGACCTTCATCTTCTCTCTGTGTCTGGCTGTCTGTCTCTTTGTCTGTCTCACACTCTCTCTTTCTTTAAATTTTTAATTTCTGTTTTAATTTTTCAAACACTTGTCCTTACCTTGTGCCGTTTCTTTCACTTGCTAATATCAGATGCCATTTTAAAGTTGAGGTGTGTCCTGGCAAGAGAAGGTGTGTTCTGAACTCCATCTTTTAGACTCCCAAAATATTCAGACAAGGTAGGGCAACGTTTGTCTTCTCTCTGTCTCAGACTGTCTGTCTACGCTCTCTTGATCTTTGTATTTTTAATTTTTATTTCAATTTTTCAAACGCTTCTGCTTACCTTTGCTCTTTTCTTTCACTTTCTAATTTCTGTAGCCATTTTAAAGTTGAGGTGAGTCCTGGCATGTTCAGGGAAGCTATGGTCTAAACTCCATCTTTTAGACTCCCAAAATATTCAGAAGGTAGGATGATCCTCATCTTCTTTATGTTTCTGTCTTTCTGTCTCTTTGTCTGTTTTACTTCTCTTTCTCTTTAATTTTTTTTTTTTTTGAGAGGTTTTTCCTATAGGGTGCATGAGTTTGCCAGAAAGAGAGTGACAAATAGACAGAAAGCGAGAAATCACCCCCCCCCCAAGGGGGATGGCCACGCCACAACCCCATCTTCATTCTCCCCTCAGGATCTTGGGCATGCATGCACACATGCCCTGCATGAGTTTAAGCCACCAGGTCCGGGACTCAAACCGCGGCTGGCTACATAGGAGTTCAGTGACATAGCCATAACACTAACTGCTGGTCCTTGTCTTTAAATTTTTAATATATGTTTTAGTTTTTCAAACACTTGTCCATGCCTTGGGTCTTTTCTTTCACTTGATAATTTCAGATGCCATTTTAAATCTGAGATGTGTCCTGGCCTGTTCATGGAAGCTATGCTCTAAACTCCATCTCCTAGACTCCTGAAATATTCAGACAAGAAGCCATTTTAAAGCTGAGTTGTGTCTTGGTATTGTCAGAGAAGCTATGCTCTAAGCTCCACCTCTTAAACTCCCGAAATATTTTGACAAGAGAGGATGCCCTCATCTTCTCTCTGTCTCTGGCTTTCTGTCTCTTTGTCTATCTCATGCTCTCTTTCTCTTTAAATTTTTAACATTTCTTTTTAGTTTTCAAACCCTTGTCTTCTCCTTGAGCCTTTTCTTTCACTTGTTCATTTCAGAGGCCGTTTTAATGCTGAGGTATGTCCTGGCCTGTTCATTGAAACTATGCTTTAAACTCCATCTCCCAGACTCTCGAAATATTTGACAATGTAGGCGACCTTTGTCTTTTCTCTGTCTCTGTCTGTCTGTCTCTCTGTCTGTCTCATTCTCTCTCTCTTTAAATTTTTAATTTTTGTTTTAATTTTTTAAACACCTGTCTTCATCTTGGCCTTTTCTTTCACTTGCTAATTTCAGGAGCCATTTTAATACTGAGGTATATTATGGTGTGTTCAGGGAAGCTGTGCTCTAAACTCCATCTCCTAGACTCCTGAAATATTCAGATAAGGTAGGGCAATCTTCTTCTTCTCTCTGTCTCTGTCTGTCTCTCTTTCTCACCAACTGTCTGTCTCTGTGTCCTCATGTGTTCAGGGAAGGTATGCTCTAAACTTGACCTCCTAGACTCCCGAAATATTCAGACAAGGCAGGGCAACTGTTGTCTTTTCTCTGTCTCTGACTGTCTCTCTGTCTGTCTTACACTCTCTCTCTCTTTAAAATTTTTTGGAGATGTTTTTGCTATAGGGCTCATGCACTTGCCAGAAAGACAGTGAGAGACAGAGAGAAAGTGAGAAATCACCCCCTAGGTGAAATGACCATGCTACAATCCCTTCTCCTTCATTCTCCTCTCGGGATCTTGGGTACACATGCATATGCACCTGGAATGAGTTTAAGTCACCGGGTCTAGGACTCAAACCTTGGCCAACTACATGGGAATCCAGTGACATAGCCATTATGCCAAGTGTAGGTCTCTGTCTTTAAATTATTAATTTTTGTTTTAATTTTTCAAACACTTCTCACCTTGGGCCTTTTCTTTCACTTGCTAATTTCAGAAACCATTTTAAAGTTGAGTTGTGTCCTGGCATGTTCATTTTTTATGTATAAATAATTTTTTACTCTTTTTTGGTAGTATTTTTCTAGTTTTTTTCCTTTTTACTGATTTTTTTACCTTACTTTTTCACTGTAACTTTCACTCTCCATACATTGAATGTCTAGATAGGCCTATGTATACGGTAGTCAAGCATCTTAATACTTTTAGAGTCATTGAAATCCTCAATGCTTATTGAACCTCCTACTTTAATGAAGAAATTTCTTTTTATAAATCTGAACTCCTAATCTTTTTGTGGATACCACATTGCAAATCACTGTGTAGGAGAGATTTTGTCACAGAATGACCAGAAAAAAAACTGCCCAGGCACAAGAAACACAAGAAAACAACAAAATATCTCTCCCTTAGGGGCACAGAACAATCTCTCATCATCCACAGACAGTACAGTAGAACTCATGGAAATACCTCAGAGAATTCAGAATATTCATAGTGACAAAATTAAATGAGATGCAAGAGCTGAGAGATAATGAACTCCAGAAGATGCCGGACAAAAAAGGCAACAAGTTCCAGGAGGTGTTGAAGTTCTTCCATGATCTGAAAGAGGAAATACACACCATAAAAAAGAATCAAATAGATGGGGCCAGCAGGTGGCATGGTGGTTGGGAGCGCTGGATTCCCACATGGAAGACCGTGGCTCTAGTCCCGGACCTGGTGGCTTGCTTTCTCACTTTCTCTCTCTCTCTGTCCCTCTCTGGTCAAATTAAAATAAATAAATAAATAAATAGATAGATAAATAAAATAATTATTTTAAAAAGAAAAAAATAGAATCAAATGGAGTTATTAGAGATGAAGGCTGCCATTCAGGAAATCAAAGCCTCCCCTGAAAGTATTAAAAGTAGATTAGTCCATGCAGGAAATTGAATCTCAGATGTTGAAGGCAAAACCTCTGATCTAGAAAAAACAACAAAAAAAACTGTGAAAAATAATCCCCCAAAATGAGAATACTATACAAGAAATACTAGACAGCATCATGTGCCCAAACATCCAGATAATTGGTATCCCAGAAGGTGAGGAAACTGATAAAGGCATTGATAATCTATTCCATGAAATCTTGGAAGAAAATGTTCCAAATCTAGAGAGGCATTCAAATATCCAGACTCAAGAAATACAAAGGACCCCTAATAGAATCAATCCAAGATCTCCAAGGCACATCATAGCCAGATTGACCAAATCTACAAAGACAAGATACTAAATTTGGCAAGAGAGAAACATCAGGTTACTTGTAAAGGTTATCCCATCAGGCTAACATCAGACCTCTCAGCAGAAACAATGCGAGCAAGGAAAGAATGGGAAAATATATTCAAAGTGTTAAGCGAAAAACAGTTTCAACCAAGAATACTATACCTGACAAGATTATCTATCATATGGAAAGAAAGGATAAAATCATTCTCAGATAAACAAGACCTGAAAGAATTTGCCAATAGCAGACCTACTCTTCAAGAAGTTCTGAAAGGAGTGCTCAACCAGGAAAACTAAAGACACATACAGAAATAAGAGAATAAAGGCAACCAGGAAAATGACCAATTTAATGCCAGGGACAGGAAATACCAATAACAACGTCGAATGTTACCTTCCAGGATTTAAACAAAAAGATCGGACCACAGCAACACCACATATTCAACAGAAGAGAGTTTGAACATAAGACTGAACTGGCAAAACAGAATATTATGACTTTTGAATAAAACATTACTGATTCTTTTTTTTTTACTGTGCTTTGTTTTCCCAATTTAAACATTTTACTTTCTTTTGAGTTGTTGATAGGTTCAGCAATTCGTTAAAATATTTTTCTTGGTTGTTTCTTTAAATGGAAATATAAACTTTTCTTTCTTCCTGACCCCTCTTGAATTGGAAAATATTTGGAAAATATTTGAATTGGAAAATTTTGTGGCAGAAGGGTTATTTGCAAAAGCTCAATAATGCTTGTTGCATGAAATTGGAAATACTCATTATCGGACAGTTGACTAGAATTTTATATCTGAAGATTAATCAGAAAACTATGGAACTAAGGTAGATCTCAAGTAAGCCAACAGAATCTCCTAGGAAGATGGCCTAGCACCATAAATAGCTCTGCCTGGCAGAGAGGATTAGAGACAATTTATGAAAGAATTTATAACATAAAGTAACCTGGACTTTTCCAGCCCAGCATTGTAATCAGTAGAGATTGTAAAAGAGCAACCACACCAGAGGATTATCTTGAGAAAGACTTTGAAGGAAGAAAAAGAGACTGATCTTTGCTAGCAGATGGTATATTACAGAATACTTGGTAGGCAGGGCTGAATTGAGAAGGCTGATGTGTGACTAGTGTGCTGGACATTTGCTTTTCAACAATTTGAGTAGTTGACATGTAAATATTTTCTCACAAATATTTAAAACCATACTGTTTCTGTTGTTATAGAGTCACAAACAAAATTATACAAAATTATAAGAAATATTTTGAACATTATCTTGAAAATTTAGTATTTTGAAATTTTGAAAGTTGTTTATTAACTGTCAAGAACTATGGAGTATGAGAGTCTCTGGCCAGGAAAGTAAAATATGTGTTTCCTTAATGAGTACAAATTTTCTGAAGTACAGATGAAATTTAACTTTCTTCATCATATTCAGCTAAATGGACACTATGCATGTTTCCTGCTCAATTTGTTATAGTCGAGAGCCAGAAGACCTCTGAACTGCTTATCTAGCTTAACTAGTTACAATGAATATGCTGCTATTCTTCACTCTGGGATTGCTTGTGCATTTAGTGTTCTTCGCCTCCATCTTTGACATTTATTTTACATCTCCTTTGGTTCATGGAATGACACCTCGGTTCACACCACTGCCTCCTCCAGCAAGAAGATCAGTGCTGTTTGTTGCCGACAGCTTGCGAGCAGATGCGCTTTATGAATTAGATGAAAATGGGAAATCTAGAGCACCGTTTCTTAGGAATATCATAATGCATGAAGGCAGCTGGGGGATATCTCATACACGTGTGCCAACAGAATTGCGGCCAGGTCATGTAGCCCTGATAGCTGGGTTTTATGAAGATGTCAGTGCAGTTGCCAAAGGATGGAAGGAAAATCCTGTTGAATTTGATTCTCTCTTTAATGAAAGCAAGTACACGTGGAGCTGGGGAAGCCCAGATATCTTGCCTATGTTTGCCAAAGGTGCTAGTGGAGACCATGTTTACACGTACAGTTATGATGCTGAAAGAGAGGATTTTGGTGCTCATGATGCAACAAAACTGGATACTTGGGTTTTCGATAATGTTAAGGTGTGTGCTTTTGAGCAGTTAATCTATAAAATGTATTTTTACCTAAAATATTAGAAACTGGCTTAGTAAATGTATCTTAAAGTTTTTTCTGCTTGTATGGTTTGAAATCTCTGGGGGGCGGTGTACTATTTTAAGGAGTTTGAATTCTAAGAAATTACACATTCTAACCAAGTAATAGGAGTTTTAAAAATAAATTTGAAAAGATAATCTTTGAAAATTCTTTTTCTGGTAGTAAGATTCAAGAAATCTGCCTCGATTTTAATTTGGTGACTTATCCTAGCTAAAATCTTCCTGATCTTTCATTGATCACACAACCAGTCCTTTTCAGTAGTGGAACAAGTGAGGTGTGAAAGCCTTTTTAAAAACACTTTTCAGGGCTAGCACACGGTGTGGTGGTTATGGTGCTGTACTTCCATGTGGCTGACCTCGGTTCAAGTCCTGGATTTAGTGGCTTGAAAAATCACTCTGGGCGAGGCCTGCACGGCAGGACCCCGCCACGCGGCGGCCTCTGCTTTGCGTCTCCGCAGCCGAGGCCCCCCGGCCCCCGCTGCCTCTCCGGTGCTGGGTGTGTCCCACGCTCGGCGCCGACACCGCCCGGCGGCACTCTGGCCGGGCGGGCGAACCGGAGGTGGCGCTGGGTCCCACGCACATTCGCGCACTCGGGGGCTGGCGTGTGCCCGCCAGGCCTGCGCATGGCCCCCGGGCCTGCGCGTGGTTGCGCGTGCTCGGGGCTGGCATGTGGCCATTGGGCCTGCATGTGACCGCCGGGCCGGCGCATGGCCCCCAGGCTTGCGAGTGGCCGCTGAGCATACGCGTGGCCCCCGGACTTGCGCGTGGCTGCCGGGTCTGAGTGTGGCTGCTGGGCCTGCACCTACGTGTGGCCGCCGGGCCTGCGCGCGGCCACCGGGCCTGCTCTTGTGCGTGGCCGCCGGGCCTGCGTGTGGCTCCCGGGCCTGCAAGTGGCCGCCGGGCCTGTGTGTGGCCGCCGGGCCTGCGCACGGCTGCCGGCCGGATCGTGGTCGCCAGGCCAGCGTGTGGCCGCCGGGCCTGCGTGTGGCTCCCGGGCCTGTGAGTGGCCGCCGGGCCTGCATGTGGCCACCGGGCCTGCGCCTGTGCGTGGCCACCGGGCCTGCGCATGGCCCCCGGGCTGGCGAGTGGCCTTCAGGCCCGAGCATGACCGCTGGTCCTGCGCGTGGCCGCTGGGCCTGCGCCTGTGTGTGGCCGCCGGGCCTACGCGTGGCCGCCGGGCCTGCGTGTGGCTGCTGGGCCTGCGCCTGTGCATGGCCACCAGGCCTGCGTGTGGCCACCAGGCCTGCGCGTAGCCGCTGGGCCTGCGTGTGGCCGCCGGGCCTGCGTGTAGCCACCGGACCTGCACCCGTACGTGGCCGCCGGGCCTGCATGTGACCACCGGGCCTGCACGTAGCTGCCGGGCATGCGCCCACGCATGGCCGCCGGGCCTGCGCGTGGCTGCCAGGCCTGCGCCTGTGTGTGGCCACCAGGCCTGCGTGTGGCCGCCAGGCCTGTGCGTGGCTGCCAGGCCTGCGCCCGGGCGTGGCCAACGAGCCTGCGCGTGACCGCCGGGCCTGCGCGTGGCCGCTGGTCGCAAGCGGCAAACTGAAGCCGAAAACAAGGATTAAGATCTTGCAAATATAAGCAACAGAAAGAAACTTTAGATGTCTTAAACCAATTGAGAAATATATTGTATAGGAGGATTTTCGCTGCCTATGGGCAGTGAGAAGATGATGGTTACCAGCCTTGCATTACCTCAGGGAAAAACAAGAACTATTCTACCATTCTTAAGGAAGCCAGATGCTCGAGGATGACTCACGCTGCAGATCCCCACAACACCATTCCCGGTAATCACAAGATGGATGCTGTGCCGCATCAACTGATAACCATCTCTGCCTACCAGAACTGCGTTCCTAAAACTGTATTCCATGGAGACTCACCTACAACTGCGGAACTGCACGAGACCCACCCTTGACCCAATCCTGAATAGAATCTATGTTTCCTATTGTGGAAAACTTTATGAACTCATAATTGAAAAAGGAAAAAAGAAAAGGGTGAAAGATCTGGAGGGTATGGTCGCAGGGATGGCAACTGCGGATGCTGGAGACAGCATGGGAGAGATAATGGGAATGAGTGATGGAGGGCGGTTCAGGGAACGACCATCACGTTTGATGGACACAGGGGTGAAGGGTGGTCTGTAGATGATGATGTATGTGGTGGTATCATTGTCTTGACTAATGTGAACTGTACTCATGCTGGAAAAGACCATGCTGTACACTGTAAAGATGTGCAATGAAAAAAAATAATGATAATATTATCAGCACTCTGGCAGAAGGAGAAAGATCTGATGATATGATAGCGGAAAGGATAAATGTAGATACCAGAGGCTGTAAGGGAGGGGAGTGGGTGGTGGGGAGTGGGTGGTAGAGAGTGGGCGTGAGGGGCAAAGGGAGGAGTCATTTAACACCAAAAAATGTAGAGTTCTCTGTTGAAAACTATATACATATATGTATATTGTATACATCATAATGGGAACTTTATGTAAAATGAATTTAATTAATCTGAGAAAGAAAAATAAAAGAAAAAAAATCACTCTGGGTGAGTACACATACTTGCCCAAGATCCTGGGAGGAGACTGGAGGAGAAGGGATGTCCATCCCTCCTGGGAGGTTGCTTTCTCACTTTTCCTCTCTCTTGTGAGTGCACATGCCCTCTGACAAAAACCTAAAAAAAAAATTATACAAACACACACACATGCACACACTCGCACACACAATTCAAGTGTAATGTTTATGTAATAACAGTAGATAATGTTAAGAATATTGTACTTTAAAGAAAAATTAAGTAAACATATTAGATAAGCAAAAACAAATGAACAAGTTATGAAATACCTATGAGTTTCTTTAAGGAATAGTTTTTGGAACTAACAATTGTCAGTTTCACCAGAAGTATTGGATAGTGACAATTGTCAGTTTTGAAAAATCTATAATTTCAAAAATTGTGTGAAAATGGCAGTTGCATACATGGGCTCTCTCTACCAATCTATTGCTGCTCCTCTCCCAACACCAGTTCATAATACCTCCATTGTAAATGCTTTCTTTGACCTTAAGTGACACTTCTTTTTACTAATGTTGTCGTTTAAACTGACATTGTGGACTTCTCCATAAATTAGTCATTTATGTTAGTTTGTTTGTAAATGTACCCCTCAGTAGATGTTTGGGTTTTTTTTGTTGTTGTATTTACTTAGAAGAAATAAAGTGCTCGATTATTTATTAAAAAAAAAAAAAAGAATTATGGAGTATGAGCAAAAATCTTTTGATATGTAAAGTAAGTGTGGAAAAATGTAAAAATAAATAAGTAAATGGAAAAAAGAAATATTAAAGATTTAAGTAATACTTCTGCAATAACAAAAATAATTGGAGGGGGTAGGAAAGCATTTTTAATGGGTCTAAATTTAATGAGTTTAAAATAAATTAACTTCACTGTTTTGGAGAGAAATAAAAAGACAGTAGAAAGACCTGATTGCTTGCCCCAGCAGGAAGTCTCACCACAGCTAAACCACTCAGATCTTTTTATTTTTTGAGAAGTTTTTGCTATAGGGCACGTGCGCTCACCAGAAAGAGAGAGACAGAGAGACAGAAAGCGAGAGAAATCACCCCCCAGGGGGGATGGCCACGCCGCAATCCCTTCTCTTCCATTGTCCTCTTGGGATCTTGGGCACACAAGCACATGGGCCCAGCGTGTTTTAAGCCACTGGGTTCAGGACGCAAACTGCAGTCGACTACATGGGAGTCCAGTGACATAGCCATTACGCTAACTGCTGGTCCCGGATCAATTCTTATCTTGACAACAAAACTAGATAAAAGATATCTGTCACCCTTGGTGTTGAGCCTGAGTCCTTCAACCCTGTAGAGGGCCCAGAAAAAGGATCGTGTATTCAAAGAACAGTCGACCTACAAGAACATTCTCCCTGCAGAGTCAGTGGCTCTGACGGTGAGAAAAGGCAGAGTAAGCTGCCAGGGAGAACAAAGCAGCAGCAGAAGAGAATATTATTTTCACAGGAGAGAGTGATGTGGCAGCTGTACTGAGGCCTCCACCAGGTCTCTCCTGACCACACCTCTTCATGGTGTGGAGACGTCTGGAACTCACAATAACCCCAGACCCATAATTACTGACACTTCCCAGGCCTCTGCTAAGTCTCTACCTCCTCCCCCTTTAAAGTGACAAAAGCAACCTGAGACCTTGAGAAGCCAGACCCACTTATCTGACCCTTTCTTCTTCTTTTTTTAAAGAATTATTTATTTAATTTTATTTATGCATTCATTTAACTTTTAATGTGACCAGAGCAAGACACAGAGAGACAGAGTGAGAAAGCAAGCCACCAGGTCCAGGACTTGAACTGTGGTTGGCCATGTGGGAGTGCCCAGCGCCTTAACCACCATGACACCTGCTGGTCCCTGACCCTATCTTCTTTAGAGTAAACTTTGAGCTTCTTCTTCCTGATAGGATACCCTTAGCCTGCTGAAGCTCCCCCTTCCCCCAGACTCCACAATAAAAGACTGTGCTTTACTCCCACCCCGCCAGAGATTGAGAGTATTAATTCCTCCGAGCCTGCTAGTGTAATAATAATAAGGAGTTACCCTATTTCTCCGGAGTGCTGCCTTCTCCTCCCTTGGCTGTCTGTTTTCCCGCAACAAGAGAATGTTTCATTAATATCGATTCACTACTACTCTCTGGAAAAAGACTAAAGGAACAAGAAGAAACCAATAGCAAATATTATAGGTCACTAGTAACTGAAATAATTATTCATTTCTCAAGTCTTAAGTCTAAAATTCTGGATTCTTCATCGCCAGTTACAGAAAATAGTGGAAGGAATATATTAATTCCACCAACTGCCAAACCAGGAAGAGATGCTGATGCACTTTTAAAAAGGAAATAATTTTCCCAAAGAGGCTGCAGTTCCTTTGCATATCCATCAGATGGCAGTAGTAGCCAGCACCTTGAACATTCGCCTCCTGGAAGTAACTGTGAACTTAATACTCAGGACTTAAAATGCGTTAGTGCTGCTTCATCTATGCACTTGGAGGCACAAAATAACAAAATGACTATCTTTATAGATAACCCGATGGTAAATCAAGCTCTAAGTACAAGTGGCCAGCTGCCTGGTCCTAACTTAGAGGCAGGTAATTCATACCCTAGAGATGACTTTACTTACAACAACTTACCAGAAATGAAAACCAAAACTTAAAAGAATGAAAGCACAGGGAACCAGCAGTTAGCGTAATGGCTATGTCGCTGGACTCCCATGTAGTCTACCACGGTTTGCATCCCGAACCCGGTGGCTTAGAACTCACGCCAGGCGTGTGTGCGTGTGTGCCCAAGATCCCGAGAGGAGAATGGAGGAGAAGGGATTGCAGCGTGGCCATCCCCCCTGGGGGGTGATTTCTTGCTTTCTGTCTCTCTGTCTCTCTCTCTGTCTGTCTGGCAAGTGCACGCGCCCTATAGCGAAAATCTCTCCAGAAAAAAAAAGAAAAGAAAAGAAAAAAAGAACGAAAGCACAAAGAAATCTTTAAAATCTCTGAGAATCACTCAGGATGGTAGAAATAAAATTCTTCAGGAAAAAGAAGTTCCAAGTCAATCTAAGAGTCTTAGCCTAGAAGCTGTCGATCCTGTTAATACAGAAAACCAAGCACATGCTTGTACAATGCTTGAGGGCCTTCTATTTCCAGCAGAATATGTTAGAACAACATGACACATGTCAAATTGCCAGAGGAAAGTAGCTGTGGATGCTGAAATTCAGAGTCATTTAGGTGTCAGGAAAAAATGGTATAAAAATAAAAATAAAGCAACTAAAACTTTAAACCTTTCCAATGAAGAAATGGACCAAAGTAAAATGTCTGACACAAGCACAGGACAACGCAGTTCAAGAAGTTCTTCCCAGAAACTTCTCTCGTTAGCTGAAGTCAACCCTCTTACTGGACCACTGAAGACAATGACTTTTCTAGGAAGGCAGTTACCCGGCCAACTAGTAGATATACAGGAAAAAGAACATCAACCTGCACTCCAGGATTAGATCACTGTGAACCACTTTTGCCCACTTCCAGTGCGTTAGATATTAAAGGTCCAAGGAAGAAACCACCTTGCACAGATATCAGAATGAAGAAGCAACCACTCACGGAGGGGAAAGTCTTTTGTCAAAAGGGGACACCTTTCTTCTAAGAATTTAGCTTGGGATCATGATGCTTTCAACGCTCCACTTCATAAGAATGAAATGCTATGTTTAAAGCAACGGCCACGTGTTCTCAATACCACAGACTTTCAGTCACCTGATGAACAGTTTGGGCCTCTGAAGCTTGAAAACTGAAGTCCTGCTCAATCAAACCAGTGGGGCTGTTTAAACCAAAACATTTGAGGAGAAGCCTCTGAAAGAGGGAAATTGCATTGTTCTGAAGGAAATGATTCCTGAACAAATAGACACAGAAATGGAGGACTTCGAAGAGGAACTTACTATTCCTCCAACAAAATCGCATTCTAAAATGACAGACCTAACAAGCCAGCCTACAGAGATGAGTCTTTCTTCATCCATGTTCCTTTTCACACCTTTAAATAATGTTGCAGCTGATAATGACAGACCTAGAGAGGTGTTCACCTACTTTCCCTATCTGAGGTACTACTCGAGCTTTGGGCTCCCAGGCTTATAGTGAAAAAGAGTCTGCAGAGGTTGCTGGACAAATTTGTTCTACACCCCAGCTTTCTCGCTTGAAAGACACAGTCAGTCTTGCTAGGAAAGGTAAACCATGTGACAGTCCAGTCCACCAAAGCTGGAAACCAGCCCTCAGGTATCGGGTAGACAAGGACAGCCTGCCTGTGGCTGTGACACTGGCTCCCAAGCAACACCTCTGCCCACTGAGTCATTCCCTTTTTTTATTTTTATTTTTTGAGAGGTTTTTGCTATAGGGCACATTAGCACGTTAGCTCACCAGAAAGACAGAGACAGACAGAGAGGCAGAAAGCGAGAAATCACCCCCAGGGGGCATGGCCACACCGTAATCCCTTCTCCTCCATTCTCCTCTCGGGATCTTGGGCACGCACATACATGCGCCCGCTGTGAGTTTTAAGTCACTGGGTCCGAGACTCGATTTGTGGTTGACTACATGGGAGTCCAGCGACATAGCCATTACGCTAACTGCTGGTCCCGAGTCATTCACTTTCAAAGGAAATCAGCACTGTGGAAAATACACTCCTGGAGTTATGTAAACATTCCATTGAACAGGTACAATCTGTTTCTTTTGTGAATGTGTCTCTGAAGGAAGGAAATGTGTTAGTGAATATTGATTGATAGCACGATTTCCTGACACATTGGCCACTGAGTGTTTAAGAATGTTTTAATGTGTTTCTTTGATATGACTTCACTGCAAACATTGAGTTCATTTTGGAGAAAATAAAGTTATATATATATGTATATAAAAAGTGCAGGGAATTCTATTCTGTTTGCCATCAATGAAACAGTTGCATTTGTAGCTTCACTGCTATTACCTGAGGGAATAAAACATATGAAGTAGACATTTTGATGAGTGAGTGATGCAGGTAGACACCTCACGTCAAGTATAGATAAATGGCGTAACTTTTGTTTCCAGACTGAAATAGCAGATCTGCCTGCTTGTGACAGTTTAAATCCAGGCAGCCTACAGTCGGTTTCAAAGTTAAAGGTCACAAGAAAATTCCCTTAGAGTGTTTTGTGTCTTACATGTGAAAAATGGAATGATTTGATAAGAAAATTGGAAAGAATTTGATCATACCAGCTTCTTGTTATTTATTTATTTATTTTTGAGAGGTTTTTGCTATAGGGCACGTGCGCTCGCCAGACCGACAAGAGAGAGACAGAGAGACAGAAAACGAGAAATCACCCCCCAGGGGGCATGGCCATGCCTCAATCCCTTCTCCTCCGTTCTCCTCTCGGGATCTTGGGCACGCACGCACACGCGCCTGGCATGAGTTTTAAGCCACCGGGTCCGGGACACAAACCATAGTCGACTACATGGGAGTCCAGCAACATAGCCATTACGCTAACTGCTGGTCCCTTGTTTTTTATTTAATACTATAAAGAAGACTTGGTAAACAGATTCAAAAAAACAGATTCAAACTGTTTTTCATAATATGTATCTGTATTTATATTTTGAGCTCTTTTCCTATAGTTTATATGTCAGGCCATCATCAAGAACAATTTCTGCTAAGCAACTCAGCTTCATAGCCTAATTAGTTAATTATGCATCTAAATTAAAATCAAGCATTTTGCCAGGGAGTGAGGTGAGAGCCATTTCTGCCTCTCCTTCCTGAAGAGTATGTTTCTAGAAATATTAGTTATTGTAATTTATAGCAAAATGTGTACTCGTTCTAGATTGTTATATAGTGAATAGTTACTCTTTTCTATGCTGTGTGATCATTGGAAATGTCTCTAGACATTGCTAAATTATCTTGGGAACTGGGGGCGAAAAATCTCTCCCAGTTAGGAACCACTGGTGTTGAGGAAAGAGCTTCAAATCCACATAGTCTTTCTCCCAATTACTGGCTATGTGAATTTGGGCAAATTATTTAACCTCTGAGCCTTAGATTCTTTTGCTATAAAGGTACACAGTGACACCTATGCCCTGTTTCAAAGCTGTTCTGGAGTCAATTTAACTAATTTAGTTCCTTAGAAATCTATTATTCCTATTTTAAAATTTGTAGTTAAAGACTTACTATTTTAATGATTATTTTTTGGTCTCTGTGCAATTAAACCTCTCCTCTCATTGCTTTCCTTTTTTCCTTTTTATTTTTAATTAGCATTATTATACAGTGGAAATAAAGTGATTTTTCAGTATGTGAAGATGATGATATACAGTGATTAAATCAGTGTACTAAAACAAAACAAAAACACCCCTTAGAACTGATCCTTCATTTTCTTAAGTTCCTCCAACCTAAGTTCAGCTGCTGAATTTAAGAGCTGGCTAAATTTAGCAGCCAGGACTGCTGACTTTGTTTTTCCTCACCCCCAGCTCAAGTTGCAGCTGTCCCTATTCTATTTCGCTATGGGCCACTGGCGCAATGACTCCTCATCCTAAATATAGGGGAGGTCCACCTTTCCAGTTAATAGATATACAGGACTTGCAGGATTTTAAAATAACCAGATGGACTAAGAACACGCAGGTAGAAAGAGCAGTTAACCTTCTTAGATCCTTCTAAGGGAACTGAGCCTCTGAGGCTGCACTGAGAGCCCCAGTCTGGGCCATAACAGTGACTACTCAAAGTTCCAGGCACTCATCTGTATTAATATGCATATATATATACACGCTAATAATGCAACCCAAGAAAACCACTAGTTGTTACCTTAGACTCGTCTTTCTGTAATCATATTATACTAATACCTTCTAAAGATTGGGCTAATTACCAAGTAACTCAAAACGTACTATTCAACAAGTGAGTGAGGTTCTCAGGGAAGACTAAACTTAACACTTCTACCCTACTGAACAAAAATGTTGGATATTGCCAAGGGAGACCTAACCAACGCACTAACACCTTTCCCTGGCACTACTGTACCAACCCACAGACATTCCCAAAGGAATGTTTCTTTGTACCTAAATATAAAAATGTAGCCACCTGGATTTATTTAGACAGATTATTTACACTGGAAAAACAAAACCTAAGGATCCACACAGGATATCTCCCATGGGCCCTACCAACCGCTTATAGGATCAACCTTGGCAGAAGGCTTTTGTGCCTGGGAAAATGAAAATAACAGATTGACTTATCTCTTGACTGTTGACCTGGGATTTTGTCTGGAGACTCCTGCACTTTTCTTCCTTTGTGTCAAATTTCCTACCTCTGCCTCCCTGACAAATGGACAAGAACCCATATGCTGGTTTATCAATCTCTGAGATTACCCTGCTCCTAGTAGTCAGCCACTAATCGTCCCCCTGACCATTATTTGTATGAGAATAAAAAGAGCCATACAACTCATTCCCCTTCTAGTAGGGTGCGGTGTCACCATGGGGATAGGTACAGGGGTTGGCAGTCTAAGAGCTCTCAGACAGCTTAGATGAAATAGCTCAAAACATCCTATTTCTCCAAGATCAAATAGATTCACTGGCAGGAGTGGTACTCCAGAACAAAAGTGGGTTGGACCTGACTGCAGAAAAGGGTGGGCCCTGTCTGTTGAAGAGGAGTGCTGTTTCTATGCCAACCAATCTGGGCTGATAAGAGATGCAACCAAGAACTTGGCTGATAGAGGTTCAGTTGTCAGATTCGTGGGGAACTTGGTAAAGATCTGGAACCCTTTGCTGTAGCCTCTCTTGGGACCACTGGGAATACTAATTCTCACCCTCATTTTTGGGCCCTGTCTCTTAAATCTCCTAGTGAAGTTTATCTCTTCTTGTTTAGAGACTGCATAATGCAACTCACCAGATAACATTGACACCAACCCCTTGGGACCCCCGCTGAATCCTACCACGTGTCATCTATTGATGACAGCATCATGACAGCCCTCCCGACGACACACCTCAGGACCATCTTAACACCTGCCCCTGCCCACTCTCCTACCTAGATCAGATAGGGCGAGGGTTCCATGATCCCTGATAGGTAAAGCCAGCGCCTCCTTCCAACATAAAGCAGTGACAGAAGACGGACCGCCTACCTTCAACTTCCCCCTCAGAATCATGTCTCTGAGGGGGAAACTGAGGCAGGAAAAAGTTAGAAAATGGGAGCAGGTAAGGGAGCAGGAGTGTCTGCCTATGAGGATAGGTGGAAAAACTGGTCAGGGCAGAAATATCTGACCCAAGGTAAAGTAGGTGGGACATTTCCAGTGGAGGATGTTGTGGAGAAGTGGAATCAGTCTGATTCCCATTGGTCTGGCTCCAATCCCCATCTTACCTTGTTTGAAGGCGACGGACAAGCACATTCTATCATTAGCTGGCACACACTTGCAGGCTCGTGCTGTAACTGTGACCTTACCTTTCTGTTATATGTGTATGCTTGTTACACAGCTTTGCTTCTGGCAATGAGTCACTAGTGCCTGCACCTCCTCTAAGAAGGAAGGTGCATCCGTGGACAGGAGCTCTGGGAGCTCATCCTGACCTCAGCCTACTAACTCGCATAACATCAGTCCCATCAGCACCTCACCTCACCTCACCTACTAACTCGCATAACATCAGTCCCATCAGCACCTCACCTCACCTCACCTACTAACTCACATAACATCAGTCCCATCAGCACCTCACCTCACCTCACCTACTAACTCGCATAACATCAGTCCCAACAGCACCTCACCTCACCTCACCTACTAACTCGCATAACATCAGTCCCAACAGCACCTCACCTCACCTCACCTACTAACTCGCATAACATCAGTCCCAACAGCACCTCACCTCACCTCACCTACTAACTCACATAACATCAGTCCCATCAGCACCTCACCTCACCTCACCTGCTAACTCGCATAACATCAGTCCCATCAGCACCTCACCTCACCTCACCTACTAACTCACATAACATCAATCCCATCAGCACCTCACCTCACCTCACCTACTACTAACTCACATAACATCAGTCCCATCAACACCTCACCTCACCTCACCTACTAACTCGCATAACATCAGTCCCATCAGCACCTCACCTCACCTCACCTACTAACTCGCATAACATCAGTCCCATCAGCACCTCACCTCACCTCACCTACTAACTCACATAACATCAGTCCCATCAGCACCTCACCTCACCTCACCTACTAACTCGCATAACATCAGTCCCAACAGCACCTCACCTCACCTCACCTACTAACTCGCATAACATCAGTCCCATCAGCACCTCACCTCACCTCACCTACTAACTCACATAACATCAGTCCCATCAGCACCTCACCTCACCTCACCTACTAACTCACATAACATCAGTCCCATCAGCACCTCACCTCACCTCACCTCACCTACTAACTCGCATAACATCAGTCCCATCAGCACCTCACCTCACCTCACCTACTAACTCGCATAACATCAGTCCCATCAGCACCTCACCTCACCTCACCTACTAACTCACATAACATCAGTCCCATCAGCACCTCACCTCACCTCACCTACTAACTCACATAACATCAGTCCCATCAGCACCTCACCTCACCTCACCTACTAACTCGCATAACATCAGTCCCATCAGCACCTCACCTCACCTCACCTACTAACTCGCATAACATCAGTCCCATCAGCACCTCACCTCACCTCACCTACTAACTCACATAACATCAGTCCCATCAGCACCTCACCTCACCTCACCTACTAACTCACATAACATCAGTCCCATCAGCACCTCACCTCACCTCACCTACTAACTCACATAACAGTCCCATCAGCACCTCACCTCACCTCACCTACTAACTCACATAACAGTCCCATCAGCACCTCACCTTTTCCAACTTCCAGCAGCTCCATTGGACCTACCCTCTAGAGGAGAAGAGACCTCACGAATCAGATATCTAGCTGACTAAGCCCCATTTGCTATGACCAATGAGATGAGAACAGTCAGTGGGCCCATGCAATGGTCAGCTGACACGACCTAGATTAAGGCGTTCACAGAATGCAACTGGGGCCCTTCAGACGCTCTTGTCTGGTGCTCTGGCTGATCCTTCCTCTCAGGAGTGCACTTTGCTTTTACTTAATAAACTACCCTTTGCGGGGACCAGCATGTGGCATAGTGGTTAAGGTGCTGGACTCATATGGTCAACACCATTTGAGCCTGGACCCAGTAGCTTGAGAAGCATGTGGGCTGTGTGTGTACAAGCCCAGAATCCCCAGAGGAGACTTGGAGTAGAAGGGATTGCAGTGTGGCTACCCCCTGGGAAGGGGTAGCCACACTGCAATCTCTCTATATATATCTCTATCTCTATCTCTATCTCTATCTATCTCTCTCACTTGCTCATTTCCTTCAGTACGTGCACACACACACACACACCCTACGGCAAAAAGCAAAATAGTAATAATCATAATTATTAATAAATAAACTCCCCTTTGCCTTCACTATTGGGTATTTTGTTCAAGTCTTTGTTAGAAACACTAAAAACTTGCACATCGCAAAAGCCATCCGGGAACATTCTTTTTTTTCTTTTTTTGGAGAGGTTTTTTTCTTATTGGGCGCGTGCGCTTGCCAGAAAGACAGAGACAGAGAGATAGAAAGAGATAGAAAGTGAGAAATCACCCCCCAGAGGGGATGGCCACGCCGCAATCCCTTCTCCTCCATTCTCCTCTCAGGATCTTGGGCACGGCACACACACACGCGCCCGACGTGAGTTTAAGCTACCGGGTCTGGGACTCGAACCGCAGTCGACTACATGGGAGTCCAGCGACATAGCCATTACTCTAACTGCTGGTCCCGCCATCTGGGAACATTCTAAGATGATGACTTAGTGATGATTGAGACCATCCTTTAAGCCTGCCCCCACCCTTTCTGGCTATGGGGAGCCAGTGACGGTCCTGGACTCGGGCTTTGGGACCCTCTCCACATCTCGGCCTGACTGCCCCTCCCTAGGTCGTCTTCAGTACAAAGCCCCTCCCTTCTACCCCACTCACCTGCAGCCCCCTCTGCTCTGCTTCCACCTCCAGAAAAATCCGTTTTCTCCCTCTGCTCCCTCTTTCTGACCCAGGACTCACGAGCAGGGGCAGCTCCTCTCTCCGCAGACCATGGGCACCAGCGCCAGAAAATAAGCTGAAACTTCCCGGCACTTTCACTTCCACAATCCAGGGCGCGGCACATTTTCTAATCCCCCAGAATCGGATTTTCCTGCCTGGACTGATACTAAATGATAAGGTGTTTGTGGACGTGGGCAGGAGGCGAGCTATATTTAAATCTTTGGTTCTCAAGCTGCTGAGTAGTGATACCAGCAGTGGTGAAAACTCAGACACCGCGGAGTCAGAAAACATTCCCAATCCGTGTCTGGAGAGACATGCTGAGGTCACCAAGGGAAGAAACGGTTCTTGTGGTCCCCTCCCCTAGCCCCACTGAACTCTCCCTTGAATTCTAAAGTTGGAAAACACCCCTGCCTTCTCTCACCTGTTCCTGGAAGGGAAGGGATGTGCCATGCCTAGGGCAGTCCTGATTGAACCCTGAGCCTGCCTGGACCCAAAGCAGAGAGTAAGAATCCAGAGAAAACCCTCGGAGGCTCTAGCACCTTCTGTGAGGATCCTAATTTAGATCCCAGCTGTGACTTCCACTGAAGACTGTGATGACTTCCATTGAAAAGGCACCAGAACAGCAGCGCCTCTCCTCGACAACACGCCTCCGGGAGGTCCTCTCAGACCCTCTACCCAGAGCGTTGGCCCCCCAGGCTGGAATACCCAGGGGAGAGAAAGGAGAATGAGTAAGAAGGGAAAGATGGGCAACAGCATTAAAGAAAGGAGAGAGAGAACTGTAAAGAGGAAATGGAAATAGGAAACAATGCAAGGAGCAAGAACCCAGTGGGGAAGTGCAGCCCGCAGGCCTGGGGGTCTGCAGGCCGCGCCCAGCCCTCACCTCTCCAAACTGCACAGGAGACCAAACCAAACCTACCAAGGTTAAAATAAATGCAAGGGGGGCCAGCAGGTGGTGTGATGGCTAAGGTGCTGGATACTCCCACATGGCCCACCATGGTTCAAGTCCCGGAGCTGGTGGCTTACCTTCTCACTTTCCCTCTCTCTCTCTCTCTTTCTGTGTCTCTCTCTGGTCAAATTAAAATAAATGAATGAATAAATAAAATTAAATTAATAATTCTTTAAAAAATAAATAAATACAAGTTTTTCTTTTTCCTGTATTTTAAGTCCAATGCTTTAAAAAAAAATTCATATTTACTTGTTTCGAATGTATACCAATTGACTACTATTGAGGGCAAGTTCTTTTAGAAGTTCTTTGTGTTTCTAATCCAGTTACACTCTTAAAAATGAGAGCTAAAATAACCCCCGCTATGGTGGTTAAGGCGGCCGGGTCTCACACGGGCCACTGGGCAGCTGGCATCCCACTGCGGGAGGCTGGGAAACACACTGGGAGCGTGTTTGTGCATCCTGACCTACATCCAGAAGGGAAGGTGACACGGAGAGAAGATCGGGGTGTGATTATTCCTCACGGACGCTGCTTTCCCACTTTAATTCTCTCTGTGTCTTGCTCTGGCATATACTGTGGCAAAAACTGTAAAACAAATACATAAATAAATGAAATAACGATTCCTTTTGTATTTAAGATGCGAGTGCCATCAAAATCCAATAAATAGGATATGAAAATATAATACTACACTTGTTTCTTCCTTCATACATCAAATAATGAGAGCTGGAGCCGGTCAAATCACTACAGTAGTACGACACCAAGGGTGAGGATAGCTCACGCGTCCAGCTGCCTGCGACACTGCAGTGAGACAGGGGACATCTGTGATTTTAGTGGTCGGGGCAGAGATGGGGCAAAACTACTCTGGTTTTTCATGTTCATAACTGGTGAAAGTACTAACTCTCAGGTGGGAATCCTGTACATTTATTATTTTTAAGTTTAAATTTTTAAAAATTTACTATAGAGTGCAAGCACTCTCTGGGGAGAGGGAGAGAGAGAAAAAAATTGAAAAAGCACTCTGTAGGGGGCTGTGGTACCTTCTCCACTGTTCTGGGGTTTGGGGCATGCACACACTGGTGCCCAGCATGTTCTTCAAGTGGGTGGGTTTGGGGCTGGAACCAACAGTCGGCCATGTGGGATCCAGCACCGTGCCACTGACTGGCCCTCTCTAATTTTATTCTTTACCAGCATTTATCTTTTTACCTTTTGTTAGCATTTTACCATCGTTGTTTGAATATATAAATATATGTTTATTATTGTAATTGCCAAATCATTTCAGCATTTGAGTCAGTTGCAGACATCATGATTCTTTTTTTTTTTAAATCATGAGCCAATTATTATTATTTTTTTCATTTTTTGCATTTGAAGTACTCTTTGATGACATCCTTGGCCTGAGGTTCCTTGCCATCATCTTTAACTACTAACCACTTTATGGAGAGGTTTTTTTTTTTTTTTTTTTTTTTTTTTGCTATAGGGCGCGTGCGCTCATCAGACAGAGACAGAGAGACAGAAAGCTAGAATTCACCCCCCAGGGGGGATGGCCACACTGCAATCCCCTCTCCTCCATTCTCCTCTCGGGATCTTGGATATGCACGCACACGCGCCTGGCGTGAGTTTTAAGCCACCGGGTCCGGGATGCAAACCGCAGTTGACTACATAGGAGTCCAGCGACATAGCCATTACACTAACTGCTGGTCCCTAACCACTTTATGGAGGAAACAGCTACTTTATGGGGAACTGACAAGTACGGCCAACCACTTTACGGGGTTTTCCTCTCTGTCAGTTTTGTAAAGGCTACCCCATCCCCTTAGTTTCTTGTCATCAACCTTAATCAGGTTGATTCGGTGTTGGGTGTTGGCGTAAAGGGCCTCCACCAACCGGACATCCCTAGGTTCATCACACACGGGTGGGCTTGGCGCTTGCCTAAGACTTTGGTGACTTCCCAAATTCCACGTGCTAGGCCACAGTGGATGAGGGCCTCTAATAGCTGAACCTTTAGAGGCAGAGCAGCTGAGCTTCAAACCTACCAGCCGGCCAGTAGGAGGTTGGACAGACTGACGGACAGCGGGGCAGCTGGACAGCCTGAGTCACACCAAGTTCCTCCGTGAACCGGCACAGAGCTGTGGGGTCAGCTGCACAGCTGAGACAAACATACACAACGGAAACCTGACTTCTTGGGGAGATAGGCCAAATTTGTTAGAGGACAGAATTTCTTTACTAACTTCATTAGCATTTCTGTACATTGTCTTTCTTTTTTTCCAGTGCCCACTTTGCTCTTGATTATTCTTCAGCGTTTTGTAGGTAATCTGCTTTATCTCTATTTGATTCTACCCAGCACTGGAGGTTTTTAAAACTGAAAACGAAACACCTAACTCCAGTTTTGGAGAAACTTTAAATTTTCCGTAATTCTTTTTTTTTTTTTCTGAGAAATTTTTACTATAGGGCATGTGCACTCACCAGAAAGACAGAAACAGAGAGACAGAAAGCAAGAACTTTCCCCTCCCCCCAGAGGAGATGGCCACACTGCAATCCCTTCTACCCCCCTCTACTCTCAGGAGTTTGGGCACTCGGGCACCTCACTGCCGTGCGGGCTTCTGGTGTTAGTACTTCTGGTTTCTCTAACCTCTTTTTAATTTCTTCTTGTCTTTTCTTCTGTTGTCTTTGATTTCTTTTATCTTCTCTGCCCCCCCCCCATCTGAAGTGTTTTCTTCCGATTTCACTTTGACTTCCTCTTTTTTTTCCACCCCGTTCTCCAACCTAGGTATCCCTGACAGTTGGTCCTGGCCTTCCCAGCATTCCGGCATCTACAAGCAGGTGTGAGGGCCAGAGCAGTGGAGTTGGCCTAGGCGAGCTGCGTTCCTGTGTGCTTCCTGTATTTGAGCCAAGGTTGACGAAGGAAAGTGAAACCGCTGAAAGTGAAGCCGTGCATAGGAAGGGCTATTTATTGTACAGGTCACTCCACTTGATAGATGGGAAACTAAGGCTCAGAGAGAGCAGGACGGACGCTAGAGCTCTTATTATCTTTTTAAAATTTTTTTTGAGGGACCAGCAGTTAGCGTAATGGCTGTGTCGCTGGACTCCCATGCAGTCGACCGCGTAATGGCTGTGTCGCTGGACTCCCATGTAGGCGACCGCGGTTCAAGTCCTGGACCCGGTGGCTTAAAACTCACGCCAGGCACGTTTGCATGCGTGCCCAAGATCCCGAGAGGAGAATGGAGGAGAAGGGATTGCAGCGTGACCACCCCCCCGGGAGGTGATTTCTCGCTTTCTTTCTCTGTGTGTGTGTGTGTGTGTGTGTGTGTGTGTTTCTGGCGAACGCACGAGCCCGAGAGCAAAAAAAAAAACTCTCTCTCAAAAAAAAAAAAGAAATGGATATGGTTTCATGAACAGGAATGACACCAAGGAAGCTGTATTTGCACACCAGACTGCCATAAAGAATAACCCGTTCCAGGGTAGGAGATGGAGATGGAGAGATGGTGGGGTCTGATGTTGTTGGAGGAGAAAAGGGGGCCCAGGCAGCAGGTGTCACAGCGGGGGGGAGGGGGGTCCAGTGCAAGGCAGTGAACATGCAGACCATAGCCATTATAGACGCTATCCAGACTAGGGGTCCTCCACGCACTTACCAGCAAAAATGACCAGACTAGTGGGGGAGGGGAGAATGAGGGATGGCAGAGCGACCCCCCCACCTCCCCCACCCCACCCCCCGGCCAGGCACCACGGGGACACGCCCCAGGGAAGGCTCCCCCTGACTATGTGCGGGGCCTCTGCGGGCATCGACAGGGATTCCAACCCTCCAGTGTAGGGAGCCGTGATGGGGGGTGCCGACAGCCAGGGTGCAGGAGAGAACTAGGTAGACCCGGGAGGCAGAATATGTACGGGGTTACAGACAACAACTCTCAGGGGCTCTCCTTTCTAGACACCCCAGAGAGGACGGCAATGCAGAGGATGAGGAAAAACGAGGAGATGAGACCCATCTCAACGTCGGTACCGCCGCAGCTTCAGTTACAGACGCAGACGCCCAGAGAGCTCTAAACCACGAGATGGCAAAGAGACAAAAGCAGCGGATTCACCTGCTGAGAATTCGTCCCCTCCGAGGCTGAGTAGGGCGGGCTGAATGAATGCCTTCTACCGTCCCTACCATCTCTATCATCCATCCGGGTTAGTCATCCAACAAGAAGTGAATCTGAAATTCCAGCAAGGAGAAATGAACAAAAGATTGGAGCTGCAACCCTTCGCTGCTTGCTTTTTGCCTGTTGACCAGATAAGTAGAATCATCTGCATTATCGATGCAGCATGGGGTTTTTATTAGTTTTACCTAAAGATATCTCTTTTCGGTAAGGACGAACGTGTTTTTTAAAAAGGCCTGTTTTTTCTAGGGGCTGGCAGATGGCATGGTGGTTAAGGTGTTGGACTCCCACATGGCTGACTGTGATTCAAGTGTTGGACCTGGCAGCTTGCTTTCTCACTTCCCCCATCTCTGTCTGGTAAAATTAAAAAACATAAATAATAATAACAAATAAATAAGTAAAGCTATCTTTATTTTTTAAGAAAGCCTGTTTTTTCTCAATACACTTTAAAGGTTTTTAAAATTGTTTTGTGTGGTCAAGTTGAGATTTTTAAGAACTTCATTTTAATTTGTAATAAAAGTTAACAACTTGATTTTTTTTTTTTTTTCAAAAAAAGTCAACAAACTGCAAGCACCCGTTAATAAAGGTCTTGAAAAAAAGGGTGCTCGCGATTCCTTCAGGACCGACCTGCGGAGGCCCAGGGCCAGCTCTGGGACGTCCTGGGGCTCACTCACCAGATGCCTTGCCCAGTGCTGAGGAAGGGGCTTCCGGACGGTTTTCTTAAATAATTGAACTTCCAAGTTTGGGAAGAAACTGACCATCAACCCGATGACTAGAAATTATGGCAGGACCACAAGAAATATGGGAAAGCTGGAAAATACCTCTCCTCCGAGGGAAAAGGGTAATTCGTCTTCATCCACACACAATTCAATGGAAATCATGGAAATGTCTGATAAAGAATTCAGAACATTCATAATGGCAAAGCTAACAGAGATGGAAGTGAAGAGGGACAATGAACTGCTGAAGAGGAAGGAGAAAGAAGTTGTTGAGTTCCAGGAGGTGAGGAAATTCATGCAAGATCTAAAAGAGGAATTTCACACTTTACAAAAGAATCAGATGGAACTGTTAGAGATGAAGGCTATAATACAGGAAGTCAAAATCTCCCTTGAAGGTATTAAAAGCAGACTAGACCATACAGAAAATAGAATCTCAGATGTAGAAGAGAAAATTGCTATCCTAGAAAAATCCACCACGAAGATTGAGAAAATGGCACAAAAATTTGAGACTAATGTGCGAGAAATACTAGATACCATCAAACGTCCAAACATCCGGATAATAGGCATCCCAGAAGGTGAAGAGACTCATAAGGGCATTGATAATCTATTCCATGAGATCCTGCAAGAAAATTTTCCAAACCTAGAGAGGCACTCAAAGATTCAGTCCCAAGAAATACAGAGGACCCCAAATAGAATCAACCCAAGAAGACCTTCTCCAAGACACATTATAGCCAGATTGACCAAAACCACAGACAAAGACAAGATACTAAAATTGGCAAGAGGAAAACGGCAAGTTACCTACAAGGGGTATCCCATCAGACTAACAACAGATCTCTCACCGGAAACAATGTGAGCAAGGAAAAATGGGAAAATATATTCAACGTGTTAAGGGAAAAGCAATTTCAACTGAGAATACTGTACCCAGCAAGATTATCGTTCATTTGGGAAGAAAAGACACGAACTTTCCCAGATAAACAAAACCTAAAAGAATTTACCAGCACCAGACCAGATCTCCAAGAAGTTCTTAAGGGAGTGCTATGTCAGTAAAATTAAATGCAGAAACACAGAAATAAGAGTTCAAAAACTAAGAAAATGGACAATTTAATTGTAGGGACAATGTCTGGAGATGAATATTATATCCCAGAATTCAATCTGGAAGATCGAACATCAACAGAAGAAAGATTAAGTACATGAGACTGAACTGATGAAACAACATTCTGTGACTTGACTAAAATATTGCTGCTTTTCTTCTAAGCTTTGTTTTCCGGTTTTAAAGGATTTTTGTCCTGTCTTGTGCTGTCGATAGGTGCATGTACCTAGTATTTGAACAGAATACTAACCTGTTTCTAGGCTTTAAGTTTCAAGGAAATATCATTACCAGTTCAAAACTGCTTTTCTTGAAATTACCGGCTGAACTTGCTATTGAAAGTAATTAGATTACTTATGATATTGTGTGATCAACAAAATGTTGGGGGGAAAAAGAATGGAAGACAACTGTATATAGCAGAGATAGGGTAATAAGAGCGGGAAAGGGCAGAGGGTCAAACATGTGGTAAAAAACATATATATACATATACCTATGTATGATAGTAGAAATGGAATGTTATTGATGATAACATGCATGATTAAGCCACTATGCAGTCTATTCTAGATGGGAAACCACATTGAGTATGTTGTGATGATACTCAAGGAATGAATGTTAAGTAATTAAAAAGAAAGTTGCAGGAGAAAAAAAAAACAGTAAAACTGTTCGTATTGAAATTTTTTAAAAAATGCATATTTGATGACTGCAGTAAGCTACATAGCCCCAGCTAGGTACTACTTTATAGTATGTTCATTCTACTCACTGAGGTTTATGCCTAAAGTCAGACTTGGGTTCATGTATAGGTGTATATCAGCTGTGCTAGCTAATGGATATATTTAGACTAAGTTCAGTAGCAAATCAATTAAATGGGGGGGAAAGGCATAGAAAGCAACAATGGATACCAGAGACAATGTGGGAGGAGGGTGGGACAGGGCAGAGGGTGAGGGATAAGGAATCAAGGATGGCAAAACAAAAAACAAAGTATACAAGACATAAGAATTGGAAAATTATTTGCCCATAACATGTATGTTGATGTGATTGATTGAGCCAATATACAGTGTATTTTGGATGGAAAATTGATTTGTATGTTGTAATGATGTATAGTGAATTAATGTAAAAAGTAAATAAATTTAAAGAGAAAAAATTAAAAAATAAAAATTAAAAAAAGGGTGCTCGCTTTGGCAGCACATATACTAAAATTGGAACGATACAGAGAAGATTAGCATGGCCTCTGCACAAGGATGACACGCAAATTCGTGAAGCGTTCCATATTTAAAAAAAGAAAGAAAGAAAAAAAGACATTTCAGGATGGATTCCTCAAAGGTGGTGTATGGAAGACTCTCAGATCTGGGAGATGCTCTCGGGCTCCCCCTAGTGGCCGTGGCTAGAGTGACAAGGCGCAGTGGAACAAGGGTTCCTGGCCTGACCTTGCCAGCAGGCACCAGGCAGGGACAATCAGGTGACAACTAGCAGAGGAAGGACCCAGGTCGTGACTTCCTTTACCTCTTGCCAGGTCACAGCCCCGCCTGTTACCATCACACCCAGTTGGCACCGCAGCCACCTGAGCAGGAGGGTAATGGGTAAGAGGGGAAGGGATAGTCATGGACAGGATGAATATTTAAAGTTTTCTATAGGAAAATGTGGGAATTTGAAGGAATCCAAAAGTTGCCTCTTTTTTCTCCTTTTAAGGGATCTTGCAGAAGTTTCTGAGAGATTGTAAATTGTCACAGGCACTGGTAGGTATGTCATTGATTATGCTACTGACATTATAATGAAATCCGGGGTCTTTCAGAGACCATTACAACAGCTGGTTCTTGGTATGTGTGGGGGTGGTATCTTTTTTTTTTTGGAGAGGTTTTTGCCATAGGGCGCGTGCTCTCGCCAGACAGACAGAGAATGACAGACAGACAGAAAGTGAGAAATCACCCCTCAGGGGGGAAGGCCACGCCACAATCCCTTCTCCTCCATTCTCCTCTCGGGATCTTGGGCACGCACGCACACGTGCCCGGCGTGAGTTTAAGCCACTGGGTCCGGGACTCGAACCAAGGTCAACTACATGGGTATCCAGAGACATAGCCATTATGCTAACTGCTGGTCCTCTGGGGGTGGTATCTTATCCACAAGCATGTATCCTGTGGCTGAGAAAACCACACTTAGGATGGGGAGTAGGGTATGCGTGAGCATGGGCAATATGGGGGTGACGCTGTCCCCTTGAGGTCTGTAAAGACCTGCCAGCCAGAGGTTAATCATGACCCTTTCCTTGGTGACAGTAGGCGGTTTTCTTCCTTTCAGTTCTGTACATTTTATATATTTCCTGTAATTGATAAGATAAACTATCCATTATAAAGTTTTAAAACATTTGACCCACGGGACAGTCGAACAGGTTCCCTGGGGGAGGGAGTGAGAGATGGGACAAACACACGCACACACACTACGAGATGCTGATCAAGTCGTCTTCTTCCGTCTACTTCCGGTTATTGAGGAAAAATGGCGAGTTATATACAGCTGGTGGGCACCAATTGGTTGCCCGAAATGCAAATGAGATAGAACAGCATGAACCAGTCATTGAAGTGGGCGGATCTCTCCTGTTGCCTAGAAACCCAACCACTTCCGGAGAGAACGGTTGGTCACATGATTTCTGAGAAACAGTTTGCTCAGTGAGGAAGTGAAGCCTAATGGTTTCCAAGATGGTGGATAGCTCAAGATGGCTCCCGTATGCAGTGCTCGCCACATGTCCCCCTTTTCTATTTTTTCAAAGAGAGGAGAAAAACCTGGGGGAATCGTGCCTGTCTTAGGTTGGAGTCATTTATGGAACCATACGTCCATCCTTACCCGTCATTGGAGAGTCCCATAGCTATGATGGGCTTCCTGTCTTAGGTGGAAGGACTGAACAGTTACTGGGTTCATCAGACTCTCTTACCCGTCTTTGGCTAACCGATTCAGCGCCTCAGGCAGGAGCAATGTCTAGGCTCCGCGATACTCCATCTCCAGGTTGTGGTAGTGGACTTAGGCTGCATTTTTATGGAATTATCTGTTGTTTAAAGAAAGCCATGAGCTTATTAAAGAGAATAGGCCTCAAAGAGCAAACAATCAGTAAACCCAGAATCGGACCAAGTATGGGGAGGAAAAAGGGGAGGAATCCATTCCATGCAGACCATAAGGGATTGTCGGAGAGTTGTCACAAACGATGCCGGACTTGTTGGTGTAAAAGCAGCAATGTTCCTGTAAAGCAAGACAGGGACCCCCCTGTTCTGCCAGGAGGAGCGGCACCAGGATCAAAACCAGCAGCGGTAGTGTCAAAGAAGCAAAACAGGATCAGGTATTTAAGAAGGATCTTCATTTTGTAGATCTGTGGAAGGAGAGAGAGATATCTCAGGGCTTTTATCATCCCTGGATGGCTTGTTTGAATCAATCTGTTTGATTAATCTTTCTGGTAGCCAACGAGCAGCATCCATTTTTTGAGAACAGATGCAGACAGACCCTCTGCCCCAAATGAGGACAGGGTCCAGACCATTCCATGTATTGTCCAGAGGATCTTTCCACAAAACTGAGGCAAATTTTGTTTTGGTAGTTGAATGCCAGAAGCGCTCAGCAGCTGAGTCTCCATCTTTATCAAGAGACAGGAAATTTAGGACAAAAAGAGCATGTGCCAGAAGGTTTTTTGGCGAGCCCTTAGTCTGTAAAAGTTCTCCCTTTTTTAGCTTTTGGAGAGTATTTTTCAAAGAAAGACAAGCACGTTTAACAATGCCTTGTCCCTGGGGATTGTATGGAATTCCTGTAGTACGTCTGATACGGAGCTGTTTACAGAAGGAGGCAAAGTTGTTTCCCACATAACCCGGACCGTTGTCGGTTTTAATGTGTTGAGGTACACCCATAACGGAGAGTGCGGAGAGGACATGGTAGATAACATGTTTACCAGCCTCTCCAGTTTGCGCCGTGGCAAAAATGAAACCGCTAAAGGTATCAACAGAAACGTGAACATAAAACAAAATCATGGGTAGATAAAAAATATAAATATTTATCTGAAGGAAAATGGTTATCAATAGTTTTAGCAAAGGAAGCACATGCAATAGGCCAGAGATCTGGCCTATTTGTTGGAATAGCCAATTAACTTGGTCTTTAGTATATGGCTGGATGATTGTATCAGGATCTTTGCCATATGTCCAGGCTGACCACAATTGAAGCAATTGCCTCCATTATTACGGTTAAGAAATTGGCGAACAGTATATCCTTTAAGAGCAGCGGCCAGAGCCAATCCTTGTTGGTATGCTGACCCAACATCAGAACATAGGCAAATATATCCTGATAAATCTGTCTTTTTTTTATATGGCCTGGTTGCTGCTTGACAAGCAGCATTAGCATTTTTATATGCCAATTATTTAACAAAATTGGTACCTGCATCAGCATTGCCAAATATTTTTTCTGCTGCAGTAATTAACCAATGAACAAACTCAGAAAAAGGTTCGTCAGGCCCTTGTTTTATTGTTGTAAGGGAGGTACTTAAGTCTCCTTTAGTAGGAAGTTTTTTCCAAGCTCTCATGGCTGCCGTATTAATTTGAGCAAATAGCCCTGGATCATATTGTATTTGAGTATCACTAGTTGTATAATTGCCTTCTCCCAAAAACATATCTGCTGTCCAGCCATTGTTGGCCTGGGCATTACTGCGTGCGGTCTCCCTACAATTTTCCACATACTCTGATTTCCAAAGTAAGTAGTCCCCTCCAGAGAGCGCAGCACGGGCCAATGTATGCCAATCTATTGGTGTAAGCCAATTTTCTGCCACCGAGTCAACTATAGCTAAAGTATATGGAGCTGTAGCTCCATATTGAGCAACTGCTGTTTTAATTTCTTTTATAATGTTAAAATCAAAGCCACGTACGTGACGCCATGCTTGTCCTTGTGGATCTGTGGTTTCTGTTACCGGGAAGGCTTCCTGTCCTTCAAAATCTATCAATGATTGTAGTTTTTGAACTGGCTTAAATTTTGTAGTCTGAACTTTTGCCTTAGGATCAATAACGGGCATCGCCAAAGATGGCGGGGCAGCCTTTTCATGGCAAGAATGATTACACACCAAAGATAGCACAGATGCCACCGGATTGTAAGATGGCGGTCGTTTTTTGAAAGGTGGCCATTTTAAATTATGGTATTTTCCTGTCTTCGTTGCTGAAGTTTTTTGTTCAGATGGCCATTTTGGGTTACTGCACGTGGCAGTGTTTGTTTCTAAAGTTTTTTGTTCAGACGGCCATTTTGGGTTACTGCACGTGGCAGTCTTGGCCTCTAAGATTTCATCCTCTGAACTAGATAATGACTCGTTTTTCTTTGGCTCTTGAAGAGCCTTAAGGTTGTTTTTCTTTTTTAGTTTTTTAGATTTTTTGAGTTTTGTCTCTCTTTCGGGGCTTTTAACTTCTTCCTCACTATCTAGGGAAATAAGATCCTCTACCTGCTCTTTTTCAGTTTTAGAATCCTTGGTTATAGCCAAGGATTGGCTATAGCCTCCTGGGGTTGATCATTTTGCATGATCTGCTCTCCCTTAGTGACCATAACGACAAGGGCTTCTATTAAGCGCTGAACGGATATTTCTTGCTGACTAAGCTTTTGTCCCATTATTACCAGTACTTAAAATAAAACGTAAGTAAATACTTACCAGGACGAATCTCTGCTGTCCCCTTCTGGACGAGTCTATGCCGTCCGCTTCTGCGGCCTTTCCCGCCGGCTTTTCTCACTTGCTCTGCACTGGAGCCTTCCTCGGGAGCTCTTCACTGGACCCCTTGTACCCAAGTCCCTGTTCAGGCGCCACGTGCCCCGACCCGCAGGACAGTCGAACAGGTTCCCTGGGGGAGGGAGTGAGAGATGGGACAAACACACGCACACACACTACGAGATGCTGATCAAGTCATCTTCTTCCGTCTACTTCCGGTTATTGAGGAAAAATGGCGAGTTATATACAGCTGGTGGGCACCAATTGGTTGCCCGAAATGCAAGTGAGATAGAACAGCATGAACCAGTCATTGATGTGGGCAGATCTCTCCTGTTGCCTAGAGACCCAACCACTTCCAGAGAGAACGGTTGGTCACATGATTTCTGAGAAACGGTTTGCTCTATGAGGAAGTGAAGCCTAATGGTTTCCAAGATGGTGGATAGCTCAAGATGGCTTCCGTATGCAATGCTCACCACAAACATTTTCATGAAAAAAGAACAAATCTCTTTTCTCAACTCCTCTGGACTCCACAGGACAAAATCCCGACTGATGCCTCCTCTCAAGGGAACAAACGAACTCCTCCTCCTCAGTGCCAGCTCCATCCATGAGTTACAAAGGTCAGCTGAACACTACAGGCAACCCTGAGGACACCACGGCTGAGAGGTGACCGGTTATTACGTACGTGTTACATGTGTCTGCACACACACTCCGACGACGCAGAGTGGTATGGAGTCTTTGGTCTCTGCAGCTTGAGATCTGAGCTCCTAGGATTCTGAATGCCTGGCCCGGATTCCCTAAAATGTTGGCCTTCAGATTGAAAGGACACTTGGCCTGCTGTGAGGCCCACGGTGAGCCCCACACACACTCAGAGACCAGATGCTTCCCTCACAGAGTCTTCGACCTGGGACCTGAGGGCCATCTGCACAAGTCTATATTGTGTGCTGTATGTACTACAGACAGTTGATGATGTTAAAATGCTGCAAATTGACAAACCTGGGGGTGGCTTCACAAAACTTTCTTATAAATTTCCATCCTTTTCTTCCAGCCAAAGGTACTTCATTTTTAAAAAATTATGAAATAGGGACCAGCAGATGATATAACGGTTATGTCACTGAACTCCCATGTAGTCAACTGCAGTTCAAATCCTGGACCCAGCAGCTTAAACTCACACTGGGTGTGTGTGCGCCCAAGATCGTGGAATGGCCACCCCCCAGGGGGGTAATTTCTGGCTTTCTGTCTCTTATTCTCTCTCGATCCTTCTGGTGAGCACAAATGCCCTTTAGCAAAAACCTCTTGTCCAAAAAAAACACAAAAAATAATAATGAAATACAGCTGGAGGAATTGAGTGAAATAAAAATGAAAGTGCTGTCAGGGCCAAGAGGTGGTTTTGGTGGTTAAAGGCACTAGATTTCCACATGGCCAACTGTAGTTTGAGTCCCAGACCTGGTGGCTCTCTCTCTCTCTCTCTCTCTCTCTCTCTGTCTCTCTCTCTGTCCCTCTCTGGTCAAATTAAAATAAACAAATAAGTAAATAAATTAAGTTAAATAAAATAATTCTTATAAAAAAAAGAAGCAAAAAAGGAAAGTGCTGTCAAGTGTGAGGAGAGCTGCCGAGAGGTAAAGAAACAGGAAGAGCTGACCGTGCTGGGCACGTAGGTGACTTACAGGAACAGATTTGTTGAAAGTGTAAGCTGAAGTTAGAATGAAGGAGAGGGAAGCCTGAAGGGGGAGGTATTGTGGGAAAACAGACACCGAAGAACAAAAAACAGCACTCTGGAGAGAAAGGAGAACTTTTTATTGTGTCAGTGGGCATGGAGGAGTTAACATTCTGAATCTGGGCCTGGTGGGAGTTAGGTACAGTCTTCTATGGGGGTGTTGGGAAAGGGGGAATCTCAGCAGGTTAGGGATATCCTATTGGGAAAAGGGGCCCAGAATTTACCCTAAAAGGAAAGTGGCAGATAAGCAAGTGTCTAACTTCTCAAGGTCTCAGGTTGTTTTTATCATTCAAAGGGGAAGGACAGTGAGTTCGCAGAGGACTGGGAAGTTTTGGTAATACCAGCCTGGGGCTATTTTAAGTTCCAGGCCTCTCCATATTGCCGGGGTGGGTACACAGGAAGGTGACACGGGTGATCAGTAACAAAAATTAGACTGAGATCTCAGTACTCCTTAGCATGTTCTCAGCCGGCTACGCCAGAGCCAGGTCCAGGCTGCAGCCCCATGGCTATTAAAACATATGTATTTATTGAGGGATGTTTAGGAAGTAAGGGGGGTGAGGGGAAGTAAAAAATTTACTTTAGAAAATAGGGAATACAAAGCATGGAACCAATAATTATAAAACATGCTGTTTGTCTTGTCAGATCAGGTAAAATCAATCACAGTTCTCAGGATGAGAAAGTCCATTTGTTGTATTTTCTTCTTAGATCTTGATTACTGGGAAGGGTCTTTCGAAGAGGGGGCTTGCAAGAAGCTTGATAACTTCAGTCCCAGGCCAGGGTGGCAACATTGCTGGTTACAAAGGCCTATATAGAAATCTTGTCTTGTTAAGTAAAAACACAGTTAATATATGGACTATCTATATATTACAACTAAAGGGGGTGAGCCTATTGCCCATATGGGAAAGGAAGATGATCTTGTAGCTCAGGAGACAACACAGGATGTCTTATAAGCAGTTTTTCATAGTCGACAGCACATAGATGAGAAACTGTTTGTAGTTAAAAACTACCTGTTGCTTTAGATAAGAGCTCCCAGCTAAGATAGTTAATCTTTCCCTGGAGCCTTCAGGTTTGTTCATCCTGTTGTCGTCAGCCAGGCTTTTCCTTTCTTTATAAACCTGCGGGTTCCTGTATTTTATTTGCTGAGTCTGTCAATTAGTGAGTTCTCTTGTTTTATCTCTGAGTCCCTGTCATGTGGTGAATGCACTGACTTGGCCTTGCATGAGTTAACTTTGACCTGCAGCTTTAACAAGGGGTACTTACATAAAACTAGCCTTAAACTAACTTAGTCTACATATGCTACTAACGTTAATTTGGCTTATACTAACTTAACCTCATATATGCTAATTTTGGCTTAAAACAGGCAGGTGGAGGAGTCTATCTCAGGTTCCCTGACCCTCGCGTGCCATCTTAGGAAACCGCCTTCCTACAGGATCACTAATTCGCTTTATTGTAAGGTTGCAGTAAGGTTGAGGGTGATATTTTACCCTTGCAGGGTATCGTAATAACAGTAAAGCTCACGGCAGAGAAATTGAGTGCAGGCCAGTACAGTGACACAAGGGAGGGGGGCTTGTAAACCATCGGCCTTGCCTTGCAGTTTCTTCCCAGTCCAGGCCTTGCCTTAGGTATGGGAGGCAGCCTCTTTACCAGCTTGTGCTGTCTGCATGGCCCCGTCACCATATCATTCCCCTTTCTTGAGCCTCCTCAGTCATATTCAAGGAGAATCAATCAACAGGAGGGTGGTAAATGTATCTTCTGGGGTTGCAACAAGCAACTGATACTTTATGGCTTCAAGGCGGGAGGTTATAAACTGCATAAACAGATTAAGGATACAGGTCCAACAGTCAGTGCCAAAAGCATAACTGATAAGGGCCCCAGGAGAGGTAGTAGCCATGGGACCCATGCCCAGAACCCATTCCAGCCTGCCCAGGAGTCAGCTGCTGCTTGTCACTGTTTGGAGACTAAATATCTAAGCTGCTGGGCTATGTCTTGAACTACACCCAATTCGTTAGTGTAGAAGCAACATTCTTCCCCCAGGAATAAGCAGAGCCCACCCTTTTCTGCAGTTAAGAGATCTACTCCTCATCTGTTCTTAAGACAACTTCTGCTAAGGAGTCAAGCTGATCTGGGAGAGTTTCTATAGTCCCAGTTACTTTCTGGAATCTCTCTGCTATTTCTTTGCTGATCTGAGAGAACTGGTAGGAGGAGGTCATTATTCCCCCCATTCCAGTGCCTATTCCCACAGAAATTCCAAGTCCAATGAGGAGGGGGATGAATGGGATAAACCACTTTATTCAGGCTCAGGCCACTAGAGGGCCTTCCAGAGTCTCATTTCCAGATACTCTGTCAATCTGGGCAGTCAGGACAGCCCAAGTACATGCCCCTGTCCAGTGAGCTGGCAGGCATGACAGCACCACAGACCAAATATACCCCCACTGCCGGGGACCAGCCTCGGCGGGGGTGGGTTGACTCGACGGAGGCGGCGAAGGAAAGGAAGACTAAGGTCTCGGTGCCTTTTCATGCACGTCCTCAGCTGGACACTCCCCAGAGATTGCTCTCTGTAGAGTGACAACTGTTAGGAATCATCGTGCCTTTTTATTGAAAATGTGATACATGCAAGTAAATGGGAGAGGGGCTATGTGTTCTAATTATCGATTCATAAAGTTTTAACAATAGAGACCATTCAGGGTTTGATTAAGGGCAGGTCTATTAATCATCGATACAGTTCAACAATTGTTTGATTGATGAAAGCAGGTTTCTGGTAACTTCAAGCGGTGCGGTTTCAGGAAACAATTCCAGCAGGTAGAGTTAATTATCAGCCGATGTTCAGTAGCAGCCTTCTTATGATTACTAAAAGAAAATCTCAAGCATAGATATTAGTTCTTATGGATTTTCATAAAGAATGATACTTATATAATTCTGTAGGGATCTAAAACTTAAGGAATCCTAATATATTTACCTATCCTGAAGGGGTGAAGTTACTGTTCACTTGGTGAGGGCGGGGACAGCCTTTTCAACTGGCGGTAAAGTGACTAATAAGTTAATGAAAAACTTTAGAATGGGTTTATGGCATTGTGGATTCACTTGTGTAGCCCATGGCATCACTGTTGTGTATTTTGTTAGAACATTAGTTACCATGGGACAAGAGTGTCCTGGGCCAGTTTCGGCCTAGTCCTATTGTATGTAAAAAGGTTATTTATATTAAATGTGTCTTGAAGGGCCTTCCAAACGTCAAGATGATTTCTGCCTAGATAGAACTTCAGCACACCCTCCATTATGATCGCAGGATGAAGTATTGTAATTAACAGTAGGTGGTCAGGGTAAAGGGGAGCAGTCGGGGGACTTTTGGGAAATCTTACCACACACTCAAGATGTATGAAGGAGCTATGTAATTCTTTTATAGGAGTATATCAGGGAGTCAGAGGGGGGTCACTTCCCAGCAAGGCTACTACATTTCCCGGAGCGGATAGCAAACGGCCTTGCCGACATGCTAATTGACCCAAGCATTGTTCCAAGGTTGGGGGGGCGCACAGTAGTGGCCTTGCCAACGTACTGAACCAACCGGAAGCGGAGCTCAAAGGTCAAAGGGCTCAGACAGGTCCTGGAGCCCCGCCGGGTCGGACTCCTCCACCCCATCTCAGTGGAACAAAACAGGCCCTGGTTGTTGTTGGGCCTGAATCTAAGTCTGTGAGTTTAATTACAGGTAAAACTGACAATTTCTGTTTCTCCTTGTTGGGAGACACAGTGGTAGAGTGAGGAGGAGTCACTCAAGCAAGGGAGCCTTCATAAACAGCATCTATGATCAGGGGGTCTGGGAGGCACTACTGGGAGATTTATTTATCAGGGTAGCATATATCAAGAGAAGGGTAGATCATATGCAAAGCCAGCAGTTGGAGGCCAGGTTGGGAGCAGCCTGTAATTTGTGTGTGCTGTTTATGAGGGTGTTTACCCAGGGGTCGAGATTGCTTTCTAACCTGTAGTAGGGTCTGGGAGGACGAGGTCTCTGAGAAACATTCCAGAGCTCCCTCTGTCTTTCCCTGGAAGGGCATTTACCACCTCCACCTGGAAGGCCATACTCCCTTAGGGACGTATAGCATATCCATCTCCCTGCCAATGGGCACTGGTAACAGGCATGGCTTCCTCAACTCTGGCCCACAGAGTAGTATTCACTGCCATGAGTACAATACTGGATAGAACTGACATGGAGGCAGGCTTGGTCACCTGCTCCTAAATGCTTGAACATTAGATCCCTGCAGTTGAAGGAGTATGTAGCCCATAAGCCATTCATGATCTGGGCTCCCCTCTCCCGGGGGCCTTCCAGGAAGGGAGGGCCAGTGGAAGGACATCCATACTGTAGTGTTACACCAGTGGATACATTAGGGGTCCTCTCCTAATGTGAGCGAGATTAAGATAACAGTCAGGATCCATGTCTGAAGGAGAAAATGAAAACACCTCCAGTTAGTTAATTCAGACATTTTAGGCCTATCAAGGTTCCTACCACCAGGAGGTATGACACACTAACAAAAACTTTTTCTATAACTTTCAGTCCTACAGGGCCACCGCACCCAGACCAAGAGAGAGAAGCACTGCTAGTGCTACAGGGAGGGCTAGGGGCAGGAAGTTGTAGGGGTAGGGTAGAGATGCCATCTGTTGCTGTCCTCAAGCTTCCATGTGTAGAGCAGCCAGCCCAGGAGTGGCTGCAGCAGGGCTGTAGTCTCGATGTCAGGTCTTGGCCCTCTGGAAAGTCACCTTGGTTGGCTGCTTAGGGTGGCTTCTTACTGTCCAGGTCCTGGGGTCCTCTGGTGCTGTGGCTTGCTTCACTCATGAGTGGTGGATCACGGGGCTAGCCCTGCAACCATAACTGCAGTAAGGATAACAAGCACAACATATGATCCCAACCAGATGGGCTTCAGTGATTCGTTTTTCCAATTTTTAACCCACATGAGACCCCCCCGGGCTCATGTCTCAGTTTCCAAGGGGAACAGGGGTTCTTTCTAAGGTGACATGAGCTATTTTCTTCAAAGTCTTTCCCAAGGCCATCAGATCCTGGGTCAGGACTGCCTTGCCCAGCTTATGGAAGTCAGCCTTTCGGGCCTGGGTGACTAAAGGGGATGGCCAACCAAACAGACTCTCATAAGGGTAATAGCCTTGTTTTGGGGGTGTACATCAAACTCGAAGCAGGGCCAGTAGGAGGACATCCACCCAGGGATACCCAGTGTCCTGACTGTGCTTAGCCAGGGTGGACTTGAGGGTACAATTCATTCGTTCAACTCTCTCAGAGCTCCAAGGTTGGTAAGCAATGTGAAGCTTCCATTTTGTGCCCAAAGCCTTTGCCACTCCCTGTGTAACTTCTGCTATGAAAGCAAGGCCATTGTCAGACTCTAACATAAAGAGAAGCCCAAATTGAGGTATAACTTCCTTCAGAAGGGCTTGGGTGACTTCTCTGGATTTTTCAGTTTACGTGGGAAAGGCTTCTACCCAGTCTGAGTAACTACAATCCAGGATTAGTAAGTATATATAGCACCAGCACGGTCACACTTCTAAGTCTGCCTGCAGTAACTCCAGGGGAGTTGTCTTGGTAGCTTGTATTCCAGCTGGTCAAGGTGGTCCCTGGGCAGCATTATTTCTGGCACATGTCTCATGCCACATGCTCACAGTTGCACATAATGATGGTGGGTGACTCAAAAATAGTAATCCCCTAGCATGTTTTCTAGGCTAGTCTTTCCCCAGTGATTGCCACTTCCTTTGTCTCCCTAATAATTGGCAGATTTCCTCTTTGTTTTTAACTGTTTTCCCTTCGGCTGAGAGGAGTCCTCTCTCCAAGTATAATGCTCTATGAACATTCAGGGTAGCAAATGCATAGCATGAGTCCATGTAGACATTTACTCTCTTACCAGCCACCAATCTTAGGGCTCAGATTAATGCCCAGAGTTCAGTCTTCTGAGCAGACCATATTTGGGGAAGTGCCTCAGCCTCAATCACTGTGTCTTGAGAAGTACAAAAACTCATGGGTAACAAGTGTCCCCCTAACTGGAAACTTCTTGCCTGTAAGAAGGGCTGGGTTTGAGTGTTTTCAGTGGCTCCCATGACAGTAGCTTTTTGGCCTGATGGGAGAGCCAGGGACTGAGTTACAATGGAGTGTTCAGCAGAAGTATCTACTGTAAATGTCATTGGTTGGCCCCCTACCTTGATGGTGACCAGGGGCTCCAGGGACACCAAGATCATGGAGCCCAGTTGGTCCTATTCCGATTCCATGATGGCTAGGAGGTATCTTGTGGGCTCTGAGTGGAAAGTCTCAGGGGCTCCCAGTGGGCTTTGGGTTTTCCTCCTTGGTTTGCCTTCTGCTTGGGGTATTCGTCCTTGTGGTGCCCACTCTCTTTGCAGTAAGCACATTGAGCTTGTCTAAGTCTGGGACAACCAATTTTTGGACCCTTCTTGGACAGGGTGGGGCATCTGGTTGTCTGAGGGCAGTGGCCATCAGGACTGCTTTCTGCTTCATCTACTGGTCTGCTTACTTCTTTTCCTCTCAATCTCAGTTCATGAGGACTCAATTAGCAATCTCCAGGAGCTGGGTGGCATTCATTCCAGCAAAGCCTTCCTGCTTTTGGAGTTTTCTACAGATGTCTGGGGCTGATTGGGCGACAAAAGCAGGATTACTCATCCACTGGCTTTCAGAACTTTCCAGATCAAATGAAGTACAGATCTGGTATGCTTTGCAGAGCCTCTTGTAAAACTGCTCTGGTGGCTCATCTGTCTTTTGAATTATTTCTGTAGTTGTTGCCATATTTGTAGGTTTCTTTGCATGGTTTTCACTTTCTGCCAGAGTGCTTCACAACACTTGCTGAGATGGGCATGGCCATCCTCAGTATGGAAATTCCAGTTAGGCTTTTCATTCAGAAAAGCAGTTCTGTCCCAAGCCTTGGGATCCACCACATCCTTGGGGGTGTGCTCTTGTAGCCATTTATTTTATTTTATTTTATTTTATTTTATTTTATTTTATTTTATTATTTTATTTTATTTTATTTTTGCTGCCATAAGGACTGTGTCACTCCTCTGTGTTAAGTAGGGTGAGAAGCAGTTGTCAGTGGTGGTTCCAAGTGGGCTGATGAATTTGGAGTATAAACTCCATGAGATCTATCACTGCCTGGGGCTGTTCCGAGTAGGAGGGGGTGTGGTGTTTCCAATTAAGCAAATCAGTAGTGGTAAAGGGCAGGTAGTAGAGGATTGCTCTGCCTTCTGTAATAGCTCCAACTGTGCCCATCTGGGGAGGCCCTCAGGTCTCTTGGAGGGGCATCTGAAGAGTAAGATTGCCCCGGGCTGCAGCAGCTCATCAGGTGATGGTGGGTGAGGCAGAGTCTGAGTGCAGAGTTCAGGACTGCTGGTGGCCTCCCTCCTGAGTGGGAGGAGCTATCACTGGTCCCTCAGGCTGCTCTTCAGGCTGCAGGGAGACAGATGGTGCAGTGTTTCAATCACTGGCTCAACTGGCTCAGCTGGGGCATATGGGGTGGAGCCACTAATGGCTCCTTTTTGGGAGTGCCTTGCAAGATGGGAGTTGTAGGTTTCTTTTGGTCAGAGGTGGGCATGGGCCACATGACACAAGTGGCCAAAATAGTTCATTAATTTTTCCCCTTTTAGCAGAATCGTATCCATGGTGGAGTAGCTTGGGCTATTTGTAGCCAGGGGTCAGCATAGGGAAACTGGCCAGGATGGCCTGGCATGCCAGTAACCACATTGTATATATCCTACATGGTAGAGAGATGTAAAGTTCCCTTCGGCGGCCATCCCACTTTAAAAGAGGGCCATTCAACCTCACAAAGATCTCTCAGCTTGGATCAGTTCAAGCTAGCAGCATTGCCAGATACTAGGCTGCCTGTGGCTGTAGGCACTAATGACTGGGACCCACGGCTCATCGCCCCCTACTCACCTCTGGATTCTCAGAACTTTGCTGTTTTGGATAGCACACGGCGCACAACGTGCACTGCGTGATCTTTTCTTTGCTCCTGAGGTGAAGCTCATCAGTTCAGTTGAAGGCTCACCACTCTTTAGAAACAAGGAGGACTTTGGGTCATCCAGGACCAGTGACAACAATGCAGGGTACTGGTGAGCAACAGGGAGGCAGATCAGGAGAGAAATCGCCAATTCTCTACTCCTGCACACCTTTGAACACTCAGAGGTACCTTGAATAAGTTAGGAAGCAACATATAGATCACCCGATGACTAGGAACAATCACAGAAGCATAAGAAATATAAGCATCCAACAAAATGTCTCTCTCCCAAGGGAAAACATCAATTCCACATCACCCACAGTCAATACAATGGACGTCATGGACATGTAGGATAAGCAGTTCAGAATATTTGTAGTGACCAAACTAACTGAGATAGAAGAAAAAAGAGACAAGGAGCTCCAGGAGATTAGGAAATCCATTCATGATTTGAAAGAAGGAGTAGATACCTTAAAAGAGAATCAGATCAAGGGATGAAGAATGTGATACAGGAAATCAAAACCTCCCCCAAATGTATTAAAAGTAGATTTGATCACACAGAAGATTGAATCTCGAATGTAGAAGACAAAACCTCTGACCTAGAAAAAAGTATCAAGAAGATTGAGAAAACAACCAAGACAAATGAGGATAATACACAAGGAATACAAAATATCATCAAGCGCCCCAACATCAGGATAACTGGTATCCCAGAAGAGGAAGAAAATCATAAGGGAATTGATCATTTATTTCATGAAATCCTGGAAGAAAACTTTCCAAATCTAGAAAGGCATTCAAATATCCAGACCCAAGAAATACATAGGACCCCAAATAGAATCAACCCAAGAAGATCCTCTCCAAGGCACATCATAGCTAGACTGGCATAAAACAACAGACAAAGGGACCAGCAGATGGCATAATGGCTATGTCGCTGGACTCCCATGTAGTTGACCGCAGTTTGAGTCCTGGATGTGGTGGCTTAAACTCACAATGGTCACGTGTGCGTGCATGCCCAAGATCCTGAGAGGAGAATGGAGGAGAAGGGATGGTGGCATGGCCACACCCTTTGGGGGGTGATTTCTCGCTTTCTGTCTCTCCGTCTCTCTCTGTCTTCTGGCGATTGCACACACCCTAGAGCAAAAACCTCTCTCTCCAGAAACAAACAAATAAACAAAAAGGACAGACAAACACAAGATACTAAAATTGGTAAGAGGGAAATGTCAAGTTACTTACAAAGATCACCCCATCAGGCTAACATCGGACCTCTCATCAGAAACAATGCAGACTAGGAAAAAATGGGGAAATATAATAAAGTGTGTTGAATGAAAAACAATTTCAACCAAGAATAGTATACCCAGTAAGAGTATCTTTCATATGGGGAAAAAAGATAAAAACATTTTGGGGTAGACAAAACCTGAAAGGTTTTATCAACTCCAGACCAGCTCTTGAAGAGATTTGAAGGGAGTGCTATTCTAGGAAAACTAAAAAAGTCAAATGGAAAGTTATAAGAGAACAAAAAAACCCCAAGGAAATGGCTCACTTAATGATTGGAACAGGTTCTGGAAATATTGATAATAACATGGAATGTTAATGGATTAAATTCTCCAATTAAGAGACACAGACAGGCGGAATGGATAAAAAATAAATAAATAACAGAAACCGTCTATCTATTGCCTACAAGAAACACACCTTATGGAGTAAGACACACATAGACTAAAAGTGAAGAGCTGGAAAAAGATATTCCATGCAAATGGAAATCAAAAAAGGGCTGGAGTGGCGATACTGATTTCTGACAAAATAGGCTTCAAGACAAAGACTGTAAGAAGAGACAAAGAAGGGCATTATATAATAGTGAATGGGTAAATTCATCAAGAAGACATAATGCTTATAAATATCTAGACATTGCACTCAGGAGCATCTAAATATGTGAAGGAAAGACTGCTGGTGCTAAAAAGAGAGATAGGGAGCAACACTATAATCACTAGGGATCTCAACACCCCATTATCTCCTCTAGACAGATCTTCTAGACAAGAAAGATAAATAGACACAGGACCTAAATGATACCATAAATTGAATAGGCTTGATAGATATCTATAGAACTTTCCACTCTAAGACCACAAAATATACATTTTTCTAACCCCAGCATGGAACCTTTTCATAGATTGACTATATGATAAGACACAAATCAAGCCTTTACAGATTCAAAGGCATAGAAACTATCTCCAGCATCTTCTATGACCATGATGGAATTAAACTCACTATTAATTTCAAGTAACACCCTCAAAAATACACAAACACATGGAAACTGAACAACCTACTTCTGAATAACTTCTTAACTACTGAGGAAATTAAGTCTGAAATTTAAAAATTTATGGAAACAAATGATAATGAGTACACGAGTTTCCATAATCTATGGGACAGGGCAAAAGCAGTCATAAGAAGGAAATTTATCAACAAAAGAAAGACATTGTATGTCTCCACTTAATATACCAACTGGGGGCTGGCACGTGGCGTGGTGGTTAAAGATGCTGGATCCCCACATGGCTGATTGTGGTTCAAGTCCCAGACCTGGTGGTCTGCTTTCTCACTTTCTCTCTTTCTGTCTCCCTCTGATCAAAAACTGGAAAATAATAATAATAATAATAATAATAAATAAAGTTAAATGAAATAATTCACACACACACATATATATATAATCAACTGTTCACACTCTGTGGTAGAGACTAAAATAGGTGAACATAAAAGCATTGAAAATAGTTATAGACACTGGAGACAGTGTGGAAGGAGAGTGGAAGAGAGAAGAGTATAGGGAAGGGAATTAGGGAGGAAAATAGAGAGGCAAGACATTTGTGGGACACAGTAATGGTTTATAGTATATGTGTATAGTATTCTCAACTGGACTGTTCTGAGGTGTATTTCATGTTGTGTAAATTCTATTTGCAAACCAAATGTTGTATAACAATCAGATGTATAAAAAAATAATAAAAAAATTTAATTATATATTATTTATTCATTTCATCTTAATTTGCCCAGAGAGAGACAGACAAAAAGGGAAAGTGAGAAAGCAAGCTTCCAAGTCCAGGACTTGAACTGTGGTTGGCCATGTGGGAGTCCAGCCCCCTAACAACCTCAACACCTGCCAGCTCCTCTATTTTTTCTTAAACTTATCAAAAATAATTTTTAAGGGGACCAGCAGTTGGCGTATTGGCTATGTCACTAGACTCCCATGTAGTCTACTGTAGTTCGAGTCCCAGACCCGGTGGCTTAAAAACACACAGTGTGCATGTGTGTGCATGCCCAAGATCCCAAGAGGAGAATGGAGAAGGGATTCCGGCAGGGCGATCCCTCCTGGCAGGGGCGGGGGGCATTTCTCACTTTCTGTCTCTGTCTCTGTCTTTCGGGTAAGCACACGTGCCCTATAGCAAAAACCTCTCCAAAAATAATAAAAATAATAATTTTTAGAAGTTAATTTACATTTAATTACTATATACCTTTATAGGGTACAACATTGCTTTTTCTTTATTTTTCCTTTTCTTCAAATTTATTTTTTTACATTAATTCACTACACATCATTACAGCATACAAAATGAATTTTCCATCCAAAATACATTGCATATTGGCTCAATACATGTTATCAACAAATAATATCAACAAATAATTTTCCATTTCTTATGTCTTGTATATTTTGCTTTATTTGCCATCCTTGATTTCCTATCCCTCACCCTCCGCTGTGTCCCACCCTCCTCCCACATTGTCTCTGGTATCCATGGTTGCTTTCTATGCTGTTCCCCCCCCCATTTAATTGATTTGCTAATGAACTTAATTAGTCTAAATGTTTGCAATAGCAAGCGCAGCTGATATATACATATACATGAACCCAAGTCTGACTTTAGGCAAAAACCTCAGTGAATAGAATGAACATACTATAAAGTAGTACCTAGCCGAGGCTATATAGCTTACTGCAGTCATCAAACATGCAATTTTTTTTTAATTTTGATAAGAACAGTTTTAGTGTTTTCTTTTCTCCTGAAACTCTTTTTTAAATTAATTTACATTCATTCCCTGAGCATCATCACAACATACTAAATGTGGTTTCCCATCTATAATAAACTGCATAGTGGCTTAATCATGCATGTTATCATCAATAATATTCCATTTCTACTTTCATATGTGTGTGCGTGTGTGTGTGCGTGTGTGTATATATATATACATATATATATATATGTTTTTTACCCCATGTCTGACCCTCTGCCCTTTCCCACCCTCTTATTACACTATCTCTGCTGTCTACAGTTATTTTCAATTCCTTTCCCCCCAACATTTTGTTGATCACATAATATCATAAGCAATCTAACTACTTTCAATAGCAAGTTCAGCTGGTAATTTCAAGAAAAGCAGTTTTGAACTGGTAAGGACATTTCCTTGAAACTTAAAGCCTAGAAACAGGTTAGTATTCTGTTCAAATACTAGGTACAAGAACCTATTGACAGCTCAAGACGGGACAAAAATCCTTAAAACCAGACAACAAAGCTTAGAAGAAAAGCAGCAATATTTTAGTCAAGTCACAGAATGTTGTTTCATGAGTTCAGTCTCATGTACTTAATTTTTCTTCTGTTGTGGTTCGATCTTCCAGATTGAATTCTGGGATATAATATTCAACTCCAGACTTTGTCCCTACAATTAAGTTGCCCATTTTCTTAGTTTTTGAACTCTTATTTCTGTGTTTCTGCATTTAATTTTACTCACATAGCACTCCTTAAGAACTTCTTAGAGATCTGGTCTGGTGCTGGTAAATTCTTTCAGGTTTTGTTTATCTGGGAAAGTTCGTGTCTTTTCTTCCCAAATGAACGATAATGTTGCTGGGCACAGTATTCTCGGTTGAAATTGCTTTTCCCTTAACACTTTGAATATATTTTCCCATTCTTTCCTGGCTCGCATTGTTTCCGATGAGAGGTCTGTTGTTAGTCTGATGGGATACCCTTTGTAGGTAACTTGCCATTTTTCTCTTGCCAATCTTAGTATCTTGTCTTTGTCTGTGGTTTTGGTCAATCTGGCTATAATGTGTCTTGGAGAAGATCTTCTTGGGTTGATTCTATTTGGGGTCCTCTGTATTTCTTGGGACTGAATCTCTGAGTGCCTCTCTAGGTTTGGAAAGTTTTCTTGCAGGATTTCATGGAATAGATAGATTATCAATGCCCTTATGAGTCTCTTTGCCTTCTGGGATGCCTATTATCCGGATGTTTGGACATTTGATGGTATCTAGTATTTCTCGTATAGTATTCTCAAATTTTTGGGCCATTTTCTCAGTCTTTGTGGTGGATTTTTCTAGGCCAGAAATTATCTCTTCTACATCTGAGATTCTATTTTTTGTATGATCTAGTCTGTTTTTAATACTTTCAAGGGAGATTTTGACTTTCTGTATTACAGCCTTTATCTCTAATAGTTCCATCTGATTCTTTTGTAAAGTGTGTAATTCCTCTTTTAGATCTTGAATGAATTTCCTCACCTCCTGGAACTCAACAACTTCTTTCTCCTTCCTCTTCAGCAGTCCATTGTCTCTCTTCTCCATCTCTGTTAGCTTTGCCATTATGAATGTTCTGAATTCTTTATCAGACATTTCCATGATTTCCATTGAACTGTGTATGGATGAAGAGAAGTTACCCTTTTCCCTTGGAAGACAGGTATTTTCCTGCTTTCCCATATTTCTTGTGGTCCTGCAGCGATTTCTAGTCATCTGGTGGATGGTCAGTTTCTTCCCAAACTTGGAAGTTCAATCACATGAGTTTTGCGTGCTGGAGGTCGAATTATCAGTGGGAAATCTTCATATCTCTGTTTCCCCAAAAATGGCTAGATCGCAGGAGCCATTAAGGTGTCTCTTCAAGAAGGCCTGTTCCCTTTTTGCCTCTCCATGTGAGTTTTGTGTGCTGGAGGCCAAATTACCAGTGGGAAATCTTCATTTCTCTGTTTCCCCCAAAATGGCTAGACAACAGGAGCCATGAAGGTCCAACGTTGCTTTTTCCAGCACAGATATCATGCATTTCAGGCAAGACAAAGACTATATACATTATCATCAACAAATAACTTTCATTTTTTTCCTCAATTGAATGGTATTTTCTATTTATTTATTTATTTATTTATTTATTTATTTAGGCCATCCACAGGGGGATGGCCATGCTGCAATCCCTTCTCCTCCATTCTCCTCTTGGGATCTTGGGCACGCATGCACACACACCCGGCTTGAGTTTAAGCCAGCAAGTCCAGGACTCAAACTGAGGTCAACTACATGAGAGTCCAGCAACATAGCCATTACAGCAACTGCTGGTCCCTGTATTTTATTTTCTTTCCCTGTTCTTCTCCCTCTGGTCCTCTTGCTTACCCCCATATTACCCCTATCCTTACTATCTCTGGTATCTACAATGGTCCTTCCTGCTACTGTACCTTCCAAATTTTCAGTTTCTTCTGTAAAGCACATTCAGTATATATTGAGTGGGGACATACAAAGTCTGTCATACTCTGGCTTATTTCGCTTAGCATTAAGTCTTCTATATCCATCCAGTTTGTACCACATATTAGGGTCTCATTGGTTTTTATAGCTGAGTAGTATTCCATAGAATATAAGTCACATTTTATCTGGTATTCACAACCATTTACTAGAGGGAGGGTGAAGGAATAAGAGTCTGAGGAAGGACATTAAGGAGAAAAATAGAGAGGCAAGGCATTTATGGTACAAAGGAATGGGTTATTATCTATCAAAGATAACTATAATATTGTCAACTGGACTGGTCAGAAATGTACACATGTTGGAATATTCACATTGCACGTTAAGTAACGTGATTGAATGTATAAAAGAAATTGAAATAAAAAATTAAGGAAAAAAAGAATATAAGTCACATTTTCTCAATCCAATGATCTATTTTTGGACATCTGTGTTGATTCCATGTCCTAGAAATCATAAATAATGATGCAGTAAACATAGAGGTGCAAGTGTTTTTCTGACTGAGGATTTTCTCATCCTTTGGGCAGATTTAAGAGTGGAATTACTGGATTGTATGGTAGATATATTTGTAGGTTTCTGAGGAACCTCCATATCATTCTCCAAAGTGGTTGTAATAATTTGCATTCCCAACAGTACAGGAGAGTTCCCTTTTCATCACAGCCTCACCAGCACTTATCATTATTTATTTTTTAAATTTTAGCCATTCTGACTGGAGTTAAGTGGTATCTCATTGTGGTTTTGATTTGCATTTCCCTTATGATAAGAGATGTCAAGTGTGTTTTCATATGCTTTTGGACTGTTTATATGTCTTCTTTGGAGAATAGTTTGTTCAGCTCATTTTCCCATCTTTTAATTGGATTGTTTTTCTTGTTGTTTGTGGGAAAGCTGCTTGAGTTCCCTGTATATTCTGGTTATCAGTCCCTTATCTGAGGTATCATTTGCAAATATAGTCTTCCACTCTGAGGGTTGTCTTCTCATTCTAATTATTGTTACTTTGCTGTGCATAAGCTTCTCAGCCTAATATAGCCCCATTTGTCTGTTTTGGGGATTATTGCCTGTGCTTTAGGGGTCTTCTTTAAGAAATCTTTGCCTACTCCAAGGCCTCCAAGAGTTCCACCAGTGTCTTCATCGTTTGAGGTTTTATGTTTAGAACCTCAATCCATTTTGAGTTGATTTTTGTTAGAGGTGAGAGATAAGGGGCCAGTTTCATTCTTCTGTAGGTGAATATCCAGTTCTTTCAGCACCATTTCCTGAAGAGATTTTCTTTTTCCCACTGGATTATCTTGTTGCCCTTTGTCAAAGATCAGTTGGCTGAATGTTTTGGGACTTTTTGGGGGTAGTTCTCAATTCTGTTCCATTGGTCTACCCGTCTGTTTTTGTGCCAATGCCATGATGTTTTAATTATCACAACTTTGTAATATGTTTGTGGCAAAGAAGACAGATGACTCCTACTTTATTCCCCTTGTACAGTATTGCTTTGGCAATATAGGACCTTTTATGATTCCAAACAAATTTTATGACTTTTTTTCTGCTTCTGTGAGGAATATCTCTGGTAGTTTGATTGGGATTGTATTGATTTCTAGATTAATTTAGATAGAATTGACATCTTGATTATATTAATTCTTCTAATCCAGGAACATGGGATGTTTTCCACTTTTTCTGTATCATTTTAATTTTCCAAGTGTTTCACAGTTTTCCTTGCAGAGATCTTTGATATCTTTGGTAAGGTTTATTCCTAGATAGCTTATTGGTTTTGTGGTGACTGTAACTGGAATTGCTTTCTTCAATTCTGTTTGAGTTTGACCATTGTTAGTGAATAAAATTGCTACAGATTTTTTTATGTTCATTTTGTATCCTGCCAATTTACTATATATAGTTATCACTTTCAGAAGATTTTTTGTGGATTCTTTTGGCTTTTCTACATATAGCATCATATCACCTGCACATAGAGATAATTTCACTTCTTCTTTTCCTATCTGGATGCCTTTTATTTAACTCTTTTGTCTAATTGCATTGGCTGGAACTTTCAGTACTATGTTGCAAAGGAGTGGAGAAAGTGGGCAGCCTTATCTTGTTCCAATTTTTAGTGGAAAAGCTTTTAGCTTTTCCAGATTCAGTATCATGTTAGCTATGGCTTTTTCACAGATGGCTTTCACTGTGTTGAGGAATGTCCTTTTTTTTTATTTTTTATTTTTGAGAAGTTTTTGCTATAGGGCACGTGTGCTCATCAGAAAGACAGAGAGGCAGAAAGTGAGAAATCACCCCCCAGGGGAGATGGCCACGCCACAATCCCTTCTCCTCCATTCTCCTCTCAGGATCTTGGGCATGCACACACACACACACCCGGCATGAGTTTAAGCCACCAGGTCCAGGACTCGAACTGCTGTCAACTACATGGGAGTCCAGCAACATAGTCATTATGCCTACTGCTGATCTTGAAATGTCCCTTTTATGCCTATTTGCTGAGTCTTAATAATGAAGGGATGTTGTATTTTATAAAATGCTTTTCTGAATCAGTTGAGAAGATCATATGGTTTTTACCTTTCCTTTTGTTAATGTGATATATTACATTTATTGTTTGGCGTATGTTGAACCAACCTGGCATCCCTAGAATAAAGCTTACTTGGCCATGGTGTATAATCTTTTTAATGTGTTTTTGGATACGATTTGCTACTATCTTATTGAGAATTTTTCCATTCATATTCTTCAAGGATATTGGCCTGAAGTTTTCATTTTGTCATGCCCTTTTCTGGTTTTGGATTAAGTGATGGAGGCCTCATAGAATGAATTCAGGAGGGTTCTTTCTTTTTGAATTTGTAGAAATAGTGTGAGAAGAATTGGGGTTAGTTCTTTAAAAGTTCTGTAAAATTCAGAAGAAAAGTCATCAGGATGTGGGCTCTTCTTTGTAGGGAGACTATTAATTACTGATTCAGCCTCATTGCTTGTTATGGTTCCATTCAGATTTTCTATTTCTTCTTGATTCAATCATGGTAAGTTACACATTTCCAGAAATTTTTCCATCTCATCTAGACTTTGTTTGGCATATAATTGCTCAAAATATTCTCTGATGATAGTTCGTATTTCTGTTATGTCTATTGTAATAATGCCTATTCCCTTGCTGATTTGATTTATCTGGTTTCTTTCTCTGTTCTTCTTGATTAATCTAGCTAATGGTGTGTCAGTTTTGTTTATCTTCTCAAGGAACCAGCTTTTGGTTTTGTTTATTTTCTGTATAGCTCTTTTTCTAAAAATTATTTATTTATTTAATTCAATTTGTTATTATTATTTTTAATTTGACCAGAGAGAGACGGGGGGGAGAAAGGGAAAATGAGAAAGCAAACTATCAGGTCCAGGGCTCAAACCACAGTCAGCCATGTGGGAATCTAGCACCTTGAAACACCACGCCACCAGCTGGCCTCCTTTATAGTTCTTTTATTCTCTATTTCATTTATTTCTGCTTGAATCTTTTTTTTTCATTTTTTAAAGAGGTTTTTGCTACAGGGCACATGCGCTTGCCAGACAGAGAGAGACAGAAGGACAGAAAGCGAGAAATCACCCCCCAGGGGGGATGGCCACGCCGCAATCCCTTCTCCTCCATTCTCCTCTTGGGATCTTGGGCATGCACGCACACACGCCCGGCGTGAGTTTTAAGGGCCCGGGACGTGAACCGCAGTTGACTACATGGGAGTCCAGCGACATAGCCATTACGCTAACTGCTGGTCCCACTGCTTGAATCATTATTATTTCTTTTCTCCTGGAATTTTTTGGGTTTTGTTGTTGTTGTTGTTGTTGTTTTGTTTTTTTGCCATTGTTTTTCCAGTTCCCTGAGTTGTGTTGTCGTACTTCCCTCTTATAACTGTTTTTGCTGTGTCCCATAGGTTTTAAATACTTGTTTGGTTTGTTATCATTGGTTTCTATGAACCTTTTGATTTCAGTCTTAATTTCTTCTGTAGTTGTAAAGTCATTCAGGAGGAAGTTGTTTAGTTTCCATCCGTTTGTGAATTTTCAAGGGCTCTTTCTGTAGTTGATTTCAATTTTGATTCCATTGTGGTTGGTAAAGATACTGGATATGGTTTCTCTATATTTGAATATTTATTTTATTTTACTCTATTTTTAGGAGAGAATTTTGCTATAGAATGCATGTGCTAACTAGAGAAACAGAGACAGAAAGTAAGAAATCACCTCCCCCTACTCCCAGAGAGGATGGCCACACCACAATCCCTTCTCCTCCATTCTCTTCTCATGATTTTGGGCGTGCATGCACATGTGCCCTGGCGTGAGTTTCTAGCTGCCGGGTCCAGGACTCAAACCACAATCAACTACATTGGAGTCCAACAACACAACCGTTATGCCCTCTACTGGTCCCACTATTTATTTGAATTTTTAGAGGCTTGTTTTGTGCCCTATCATGTGGTCAGTCTTCAGAAATGCTCCATGTGGAAGTGAAAAAAAATGTATATTCTGTGGAAGTTGGGTGAAATACTCTGTAGATTTCTATCAAGTCCATTTCATGTATGGTATCATTTAGATTTTTATCTCTTTATTTTTTGTCTAAATAATCTGTGCAGAGCAGACAGTGGGGCGTTGAGCTCTCCTACAGTCATTGTTTTGCATTCTCTCTCTCCCTTGAGATCTAGCAGTTTCTCTTTGATGTACTTAGGTGCTCCAGTGTTGGGTGCATAGATATGTACAAATGGTATATCTTCTTGGTGAACAAGTCCTTTTAGTACTATGTAATGTCCTTCTTTGTCTCTTCTTACATCTTTCATCTTAAAGTCTATTTTGTTTGAAACCAATATCGCAACTCCAGCCTTTCTAAGGTTTCCATTTGCATAGAAAATCTTTTCCAGCCCTTCACTTTCAGTCTATGTATGTCCTTATTAGTGAGGTGGGTTTCTTGTAAGCAGCATATAGATGGCTTCTGTTTATGTGTCCATTCAGCCAGTCTGTCTTTTAATGGGAGAATTTAATCCATTAACATTCAACATTATTATTGATACTTGTGGACTTATCCTTGTCATTTTGTTAGCATTTTTTTTGGTTGTTTTTGTTCTCCTATTTCTTTTTGTCTCTCTTTAGTTTTGCTGATCCATACTCCCCTCAGTGCTTTCTGTAGAGCTGGTGGTCTATTATAGGTGAATCTTTCAGCTTTTGTTTATCTGAGAATACTTTTATTTGTTCTTCCCATTTGAAAGATAATCTTGCTGGATATAGTATTTTTGGTTGAAATTGTTTTTCTTTTAATGTTGTGAATACATCTTCCCATTCCTTCCTTGTCTGTATTGTTTCAGTTGAGAAGACTGACATTAGCATAATGGGATAACCTTTATATGTAACTTGATGTTTCTCCCTTACCATTTTTAAAATATTGTCTTTGTCTTTAATGTTTACTAATCTGGCTATGATGTGCCAGAGGGACGATCTTTTTGTGTTGATTCTATTTGGGGTCCTTTTTACATTTGGGGTCTGAATTTCTCCATGTTTTTCTATATTTGGAAATTTTTCAGACAGTATTTCCTGGAAAAGATTTTCCGTGCTTTTAACAGATTCCTCACCTTCTGGAATACCCATTTTACAGATAATCAGGCGTTTCATGGTATCTATAATTTCCCATATGTTATCCTCATTTTTGTTTTTTCATTCTTTTTAGTGGTCTTGTCTATGTTGGACACTTTGTCTGCAAGGTCAGAAGTTCTTTCTTTTGCATGGTCCAATCAGCTGTTAATGCTTCCTAGGAAGATTTTAATTTCTTGTATTGTATTCTTCATTTCAAGAAGGTCTGTTTTATTTTTTTTTAGAGAGAGCAAGAAAAAGGGAAAGTGAGAAAGCAAGTCTCCAGGTCTGGAACTCGAACTGTGTTTGGCCATGTGGGAGCCCAACACCTTAACCACCATGCCACCTGTTGGCCCCCAGAATTCTTTTTCTGACATTTCTGTGTATTCCTCTGTGCCATCCATTGTTGGTGAGGGGCTACTACACTCACCTGGAGTAGAGTTACTCCCTTGTTTTTTCACGTTTCTTTGAAATTTATGTTGGGTTTTGGTCATCTGATGGAGTATTCACTTTTTCCTATTTATTGGAGTAGATTCTGTAGTACTGGAAGAGGAAATTTCACCCTTATTTCCCAGATGTATTCCTATTGGAGGGCTATGTCTCCCAGATCAAAGCAATTATGAATACCTTCAGGTGCTTGGTTCCTACCAAATGTTCAGCTCTTGATGAGGTTAGGTAGCAAGCTAATGAGATATAATTTAGAGAAGAAGATCAAGTGGCTGGTGTGCCTAAAGTTTAAAAGTAACTCTCAGGCCCTGAAGATGGACTCATGAAAGGAGGCCTGCTTTGACCAGGTCAAATCTCCTGGTGGGCAGGGTGAGTCCAGGTCCCTAGAGTGCTGGGCAATGGATTGCCAAAGTCTGAAAGTTAGTCCCAGGTCCCAATGGTGGACTCACAAGAAGAGGCTTGTTGATACCAGGCTTAAGTCTCTCAGTAGGCAGGATGAGCCCTACTTACTTATTTCTTCTATAAGAAAGGTAGAGACAGGCAGACAGAAAGAGAGATACTCACAACAGGGACTCCATGCCACAAACCACCCTCAGATTCATCTGGCCCATACCATGGATATATGTGCAAATGACCACCATGCTCAAGGAGGTCATGGGATGTGAACCCAGGCCCTATCCCTTGTGGCTCCAGTTACATTATCTTTGGGCCATGACCTGGCTATATTTTTATTTTTAATGAAACTCTCCTGAGCACTGCCATCCCCATTGCAGTGTTTCTCCAACATTATCCAAGACATCCCAGGTATTTCAGGCTTCAAGATATTAATAATTTTATGGTCTTTACTCTCTGGAAGTGCTCTTGATTAATACTCAATGAGGAACAGTAACTGCCCCTCACAATGAAATCCTCCAGTGCCAAATGTAATAGTCTTGGTTGGGAGTTGCACAGGGACTTCTGCAATAGGCTCTAGTACCCATTCCACATAGGGATATTGTAGAGAGAATTACCTGTACTACACTCCAGCTTCTATTCTATACTGTTTGGGCTAGAGCAGTCTTACTGGTTTCCATTTAACATGTCCAATTGATGTTGCTTGGGGGGTGGATTTACACATACCAATCTTATATAGCTGACCACAATTCCTGGCTGCAGGGGCTAGAAAAACACACCACACAGGTCCAGCAGGGGCATAGTGGTTAAGGTGCTAGACTCCCATATAGCTGACCAAGGTCTGAGTCCAGGACCTGCAGACTTGAAACTCACACTGGTTAGATGTGCGTGCATGCCCAAAATCCCGAGAGGAGAAGGGAGAAGGGATTGTGGCATGACCATCCCTCATGGGGGGTGATTTCTCACTTTCTCTCTCTGTCTCTGTGGCAAGTGTACCTAGCCAATAGCAAAAATCTTTCAAAAAAAAAAAATAGGCAGCTCGACGGCCCAAGAGGTGGGAACAACCAAGGCGCAGTGTCGGCGCTGTCCTTGGGACTAACGTATCACAGGAATGGAAACTCCAAGTGGGAATCCGGAAAAGGCTATTGAAGAGGAAAGCACTGAAAAGAAAGAAGAAGATAAAAAGAAACAGTCTCGAGGTAGACAGGTGCTTGCAAATATTGCTAAGCAAGTGGACTTCTGGTTTGGGGACGCCAATCTGCACAAGGACAAGTTCCTTCGAGAGCGGATAGAGAAATCTAGAGATGGCTATGTGGATATATCACTTCTCGTATCTTTTAACAAGATGAAAAACTGACCACTGATGGGAATTTAATAGCCAGAGCACTGAAAAGCTGAGCTGTTGTAGAGTTGGATTTAGAAGGGACCAGGATCAGGAGAAAGCAGCCTCTGGGTGAAAGACCCAAGGATGAAGATGAGCGGACTGTGGACGTGGAATTACTTCCCCAAAATGTTAACCACAGCTGGATTGAAAGAGTGGGAAATGTGGCAATGTTGTTTATATAAGTATACCACATTACAAGTGCACTGGAGATCTGAAGGGATTTGCATTTGTGGAATTTGAAACAAAAGAACAAGCAGCAAAAGCTATAGAGTTTCTCAACAACCCACCAGAAGAAGCACCAAGAAAACCGGGTATATTTCCTAAGACTGAAAAATAAGCCCATCCCAGCCTTAAGAGTAGCTGAGGAGGAGAAGGAAAAGAAGAAAGGCCACGTGAAGAAGGAAGACAGTGCCCAGGTTAAGGAGCCAAGCGCAGACTCAAGCAGCACGAGCGCCTGTAAAACCAGGAGACCCAGGACCACATCCGAGAGCTCGTAAGTGGGAACTGTTGAACAAAAAAAGCAACCCTCAAAAAAAAAAAAAGAAGCGGGAGAGACCTGAAGTTTCCAGCTTACCCGAGGCCAGGGCAGCCAAGAGGAGGAGAAGCTGCTCGGTGGACGCTGTGGGGCTTGTGCCCGGCCAAAAGCGAAGAAAGTGGCTCCAAAGGACACTGCACGAGAAGCTGCAGAGGTGTCCAAGGAAAGCAGAAATGTAGAGGTCTCCACCGAAGAGGAGAAGGATCCTGGCGACACTAAAGAAGGTTCTCTCTTAAAAACAAAGAGGAAGCACAAGAGGAAGCACAAGGAGAGACACAGGATGGGTGAGGAGGTCATTCCGTTATGCATGCTGTCCAAGTGTGAGTGGATGGATCTGAAAAGAGTACTTAGCACTGCAAAAAGCCAGCATGGCTTCTTTAAATAAAAAAAATTTAAAAATTAAAAAAAAACAGTAGCCCAAATAAAATTAGTCAGAAATGGGAACAGACAGTGGAGCACCTGCAGCGTCTGGAATGAAAAATGAAAAAAACGGCGCTGGGGAATGTGGCCCCCGGGAGAGAGCCGCTGCGACCAGACCACGGTTCCTGAGCGGCGTGATCATGAAGATCCTCAACTCGGAGGCCCTGCCCGGCAGAAAGCAAGTCCAGGACGCCCTGGCTGCCATCTCTGAGGTGGTCTACGTCAACCTGCTGGATGGGGACACAGAGTGCCATGCCAGGTTTAAGACTCCCGAGAACGCACGCTCAGTGGTGGATGCACATAAAGACGCAAAAAAGAAACACGGTTGGACACTCGAGATCCTTTCTGGTGACCACGAGTAGAGGTACTGGCAGAAGATCCTGGTTGATAGACAGGCCAAGTTCAATCAGCCTTGGGACAAGAAGAGAGGCACCGAGAAGTTAATCACCGAAGCTGAGAGGTTCAGACTGGAGAAGGCTCAAGGAGCGAGCCAGCACATCCGGTTCTCTGCGTGTGTCTGAGGGTTGCCACTCACTCGGCATGGCCCTGTGCTGGCTGTTCTTAAGCCCATTGCTACTCTGGATAGCATGTTTTTTTCAGAACCTACATTTAAATAAAGGAAATACCTTTGTTCCTCAACTCGTAAAAAAAAATAATAATAATAATAATAATAATAATAATTACACCCCACATTTACGCATGCCCAAAATTCCAACAGGATGGAGAAATGGAGAAGGGATTGCACTGTGATCACATCCCATCACGGGGTTGCTTCTCTCTCTCTATGAGCACCATCCAGGCCTGGTAGGTGCCATTCTCATAGGGCAGGACACTCCTGAACACTGGGCGTCCTGGCTCAGGGGCTGCCCTGTTGGCCGCCGCCGTTGGCCACCGAGCCAAGATGGCGCTGCTGGCTGCATAGGGAGGCGTGTACAAACAACTCCTTCTACAGCCAATCAGGACTTGCCTTGCACAGGTGAAGGAACTTGCGGGTGGGGCCGCCGGGAGGACCCTATATATACGGGGGGAAAAGGGAAGCTGGAGGAGGAAGCTGAAACCTGTGAATAAAGACTGCGGGAGGAAGAACCGGGTGTCGTGCCGTCTCGGCAGAGAGATGGCGCCGACAAGTGGTGGCCCGTACGGGGACAAAAACAAAGGAAGCTGAAACCTGTGAATAAAGACTGCAGAAAGTTCAGAACCTCCGAGTCTACAGGGCAGTTAGCTGGTACCGGGCGGGTCCCGGAAAGAAGACCTCGGCAAAGAGGCGGAAACCTGCGGATAAAGACTGCGTGAGGAAGGACCGGGTGCAGAAGGTTCAGAACCTCCCAGTCTACAGGGCAGCTAGCTGGTACCGGGCGAGGGTCCCGTAAGGAAGACCTCGGCAAAGAGGCGGAAAAGGCTAAGAAGAAATTTTAAAGAAAGCTAAGAAGTTTAAAGGACTAAGAAACTTAGAAAGCTAAGAAGTTTAAAGGACTAAGAAACTTAGAAAGCTAAGAAGTTTAAAGGACTAAGAAACTTAGAAAGCTAAGAAATTTAAAGGACTAAGAAACTTAGAAGGCTAAGAAATTTAAAGGACTAAGAAGAAACTTAGAAGGCTAAGAAAATTATTTTAAGGTTAGAAGACCTCGGCAAAAAGACATCAGCCTTTTCCTGACAAAAACAAAAGGGGGGGGAACTGTTGGCCGCCGCCGTTGGCCACCGAGCCAAGATGGCGCTGCTGGCTGCATAGGGAGGCGTGTACAAACAACTCCTTCTACAGCCAATCAGGACTTGCCTCGCACAGGTGAAGGAACTTGCGGGTGGGGCCGCCGAGAGGACCCTATATATAGGGGGAGAAAGAAGAAGTACGGGGAGGAAGCTGAAGCTGGCTGAAGAAGAAGCTGAAACCTGTGAATAAAGACTGCGGGAGGAAGAACCGGGTGTCGTGCCGTCTCTGCAGAAAAGGGGCGCCGACAAGTGATGGCCCGTACGGGGACAAAAACAAAGGAAGCTGAAACCTGTGAATAAAGACTGCAGAAGGTTCAGAACCTCCGAGTCTGCAGGGCAGCTAGCTGGTACCGGGCGGGTCCCGGAAAGAAGACCTCGGCAAAGAGGCGGAAACCTGCGGATAAAGACTGCGTGAGGAAGGACCGGGTGCAGAAGGTTCAGAACCTCCCAGTCTACAGGGCAGCTAGCTGGTACCGGGCGAGGATCCCGGAAGGAAGACCTCTTAGCCAGAAAAGGCTAAGAAGAAATTTTAAAGAAAGCTAAGAAATTTTAAAAATTTAAAGGACTTAGAAGACTAAGAAACTTAGAAAGCTAAGAAGTTTAAAGAACTAAGAAACTTAGAAAGCTAAGAAATTTAAAGGACTAAGAAACTTAGAAGGCTAAGAAATTTAAAGGATTAAGAAGAAACTTAGAAGGCTAAGAAATTTATTTTAAGGTTAGAAGACCTCGGCAAAAAGGCATCGGCCTTTTCCTGACAAAAACAAAAGGGGGGAACTGTTGGCCGCCGCCGTTGGCCACCGAGCCAAGATGGCGCTGCTGGCTGCATAGGGAGGCATGTACAAACAACTCCTTCTACAGCCAATCAGGACTTGCCTCGCACAGGTGAAGGAACTTGCGGGTGGGGCCGCCGGGAGGACCCTATATAGACGGGGAGAAAGAAGAAGTACGGGGAGGAAGCTGAAGCTGGCTGAAGAAAAAGGAAACCTGTGAATAAAGACTGTGGGAGGAAGAACCGGGTGTCGTGCCGTCTCTGCAGAAAAGGGGCACCGACACTGCCCATCCTGACGCCAGGCCAGAGAGATGTTCTGGGGATCTTTGCTAAGTAGATAGTATATCACAGAATACTTGGCAGGCAGAGCTGAGTTGGGAAGGTTCATGTGTGAATTGCATTCTGGGTGTTTGCTTTTCAACAGTTTGAGCAGTTGACATGTAAATAGTTTCTCAAAAATATTTAATACCATACTGTCTTGCTCATTCCCACTACGCAAGATGGCAGGTGAAAAAAACTGCAAAACAGGATACTAAGGAGAAGAAACCTGAAGCCAAGAAGGCTGATGCCAGTGGCAAGGTTAAAAAGAGTGACCCCAAGGCTAAAAAGTCCAAGAAGGGGCAGCGGCAGATACTCCTGGTCTGCCATGTATTCCAGGAAGGCCATGTACAAGAGGAAATATGTGGCCCCTTAATCCAGGATCGAAAATAAAAAGGAGAAGGTTCTTGCTACTGTCACAAAACCAGTTGGAGGAGACAAGAGTGGTGGTACCCTGGTGGTTAAACAGCGCAAAATGCCTAGGTATTATTCTACTGAAGATGTGACTCGAAAGCTGTTGAGCCATGGCAAAAAAAACTTTCAGTCAGCATGTGAGAAAGCTGCAAGCTAGCATCACTCCCGGGACCGTTCTGATCGTCCTCACTGGACACCACAGGGGCAAGAGGGTGGTTTTCTTGAAGCAGCTGGGCAGTGGCTTACTCCTTATAACTGGAACCAATCGGGTTCCACTGCATAAAACACACCAGAAATTTGTCATTGCCACCTCCACGAAAATTGATATTAGCAAAGTAAAAATCCCAAAGCACCTTACCGATGCTTACTTCAAGAAAAAGAAACTGCAGAAGCCCAGACACCAGGAAGGTGAGATCTTCAACACAGAGAAGGAGAAATAGGAGATTTCAGAGCAGTGCAAGATTGGTGAGAAATCTGTGGACTCGCAAATTTTACCAAATATCAAAGCTGTTCCTCAGCTCCAGGGCTACCTGCAATCCGTGTTTGCCCTTACAAATGAAGTTTATCCTCACGAATTGGTGTTCTAAATTTTTTGTCAAAAACCTAATTAAATAACTGAAGATTAAAAAAAAAAACCATACTGTCTCTGTTGTTATAGAGTCACAAACGAAATTACAAATAGTTTGTAAATTATCTTTAAAATTCATTTTTTTTGAAATTTTGAAAGTTGTTTAACTGTCAAGAGTATGAGCAAAAATGTCTTGATATGTAAAGTAAATGTTTGTGGGAAAATGTTAAAGAATAAATAAATAAATAAAAAGAAGTTTGTCATCCAAGTCATAGTAGAGGCCACAGCCGTCAGGGACATCTCTGAAGCAAGAATCTTGGATGTCTCCATGCTCCCCAAGCTGTATGTGAAACTACATCACTGTATGAGTTGCGCCATTCATAGCAAGGTAGTAAGGAACTGATCTCGTGAAGATCGGAAGGATCCAATATCCCTACCCCATTTAGATCTGCGAGTGCTGCCTCTCACCCTCCACCAAAACCCATGTAAGGAGCTGAGTCTTTAAGGACTGAAGAACTGTCCTCTGGGAGAAAATTAAGTGCAAATTATACATTAAAAAGGAAAAAAGAAAAGACAATCACACAATTTTCCTGGAATCATAAGAGACCTCGTATTGCCAAAGCAATCTAGTACAAGAGTGCAGTGGTAGGTATCTCACTCCTGGACCCCAAAATATACTACAAAGCTGTGATAATCCAAACAACATAGTACTGGCACAAAAACACTGGACCAATGGAACAGAACAGAGACCCCAGAAATAAGTTCCAAAACATACATCGAACTGATTTTTGACAGAGAATACCCGTCAATCTAGTGAGAAAAGGAAAACCTCTTTAGCAAATGGTGCTGGAAAAACCGGGTATCCATCTGCAGAAAGATAAACCTGAACCTTTATCTCTCACCATTAACAAAAATCAACTCAAAGTGGATCAAAGATCTAAACCTAAGACCTCAGACTATAAAATTACTGGTGGAAAACTCTAAGGAAATTCTTTTTCTTTTTTCAACCTAAAAATATTTACTTATTAAAACTATACCAATACCTTAGTCAACTATACAAAAAAGATAATGAGACAAACATGTGCATTTATAGAACTGCTTATCAGTCAGGTCAGATTCCTGCGGAGGGAATTCCCGGCATAACCTCATTCATCTGTGAGGACACAAAGCAATCCTTGTTCAGACGGGCACACTCATCTAACTTGTCTGGTGTGATCAGACCTCTCCTTCCTGATGGCTTCCTCCTGCTTAGGAATGTGCACGTCCAGTTGTCTGCTTCTTAGAGCAGACGTTTACCTTCCTCATCCTCCAGCCATTGGAGGGGGACTGGGGCCACGCAGATGATTGATTCGACCCATTCTTCGGGGAGGGTTTCCGGGGGGCCCTCTTCCGTCATCATATCAGGAATCAGATGAGTTTCCATACCCTCTTCTCATTTTCACATCTTGCTGAAGCAGAGTTTTGAAAAACAAAACTACAAACTCAGCTATTCCCCAGAAAAAAATCTGTTATCAAAGATAACCTCCATGGGGACTGACTCCGGCTGTACAATACTTGTCCGTTTGAGATGTAAACCATCACGCCTCCCGTTCCCCGCTTCGGAGCCAACACTAGGGAAATTCTGGGAGACATTGGGGTAAGCAAAGACTTCTTGAATAAGACCCCAAAAGCACAGGCAATAGTCCCAAAAATAGAAAAGTGGGATTACATCAGATTAAGAAGTTTCTGCACAGCAAAAGACACAGTAATTAATGTGAAATGACAACCCTCAGAATGAGATAATATTTTTGTAAATTATAACTCAGATAAGGGACTGATAACCAGAATACACAGAGAACTCAAACAGCTTACCCAAAAGAAAAAAAAAATCAACCCAATTAAAAGATGGAAAAATGAGTTGAATAATCAACTCTCTAAAGAAGACATATAAACAGCTAAAAAGCATGTGGAAAAATGCTCAACATCCCCATCATAAGGAGGAGACAGGTCAAAACTACAACGGTATACCACCTAACCCCAGTCAGAATGGCTAAGATTTAAAAAAGATAAGTGCTGGCAGGGCTGTGGTGAGAGGGGAACTCTCCTATCCTGTTGGTGGGAAAGTAAACTGGTCCAGCCACTGTGGAGAACAATATGGAGGTTCCTCAAAGATCTACAAATAGAACTATGATATAATCCAGCAATCCCACTTCTGGGTATCTACCTTAAGGACAGGACAATGCTCAGTCAGAAAAGCACTTGCACATCTATGTTTACTGTGTTCACAATTGCTAAGACGTGGAACCAACCCAAATGTCCACAAACAGACGGATGGACTGAAAAAGTGTGGTACATATACTCTATGGAATACTACTCAGCCACAAAAAAAGAAAAAAAAAGACAAGATCCTGGCATTTGATAGAAAGTGGATGAATATGGAAGATTTACTGCTGAGTGAAGCAAGTCAGACTATGGAGAGACACTGTATGTCCCCACTTAATATATACCAACTGTCCACACTCTATGGCAAAAACTGAAAGATTTAGAGGATATAGAAGCATGGAAAATGGTTATGGATACTGGAGATAGAGTGGAAAGAGGGAGGGAGGACTGAGAGAGTGTGAGAAAAGAAATTAAGGAGAAAAACAGAGGCAAGATATTTATGGGACACAAAAATGGATTATTATCTGTTGATAACATGTATACTTCACACATGGACTGGTGTGAAGTATAATCATGTTGGGTAAATTCACTTTATAAGCTAAGTGATGTATAGTGATTGAATGTATAAAATAAATTAAAATAATAAAAAAAGAAAAGAAAAACAGGCTAGGCATATGTGCTTAGATGTCGAAAATCCTAAGAGGAAAGTGGTGGAGAAGGAAGTGCAATGTAACCAACCCCAGTGGGAGGTGGGGTCCTTTTTCACTTTTCCTTCCCCAACTCTCCCCTCCCCACACTGGCTCACTCACTCTAGAGCAAATTAAAAAAAAAAAAAAATCAGCTACAAACGTTGAGAAGAGTTGCCTCTGGGAAGGTAGAAATTGAGAAGCACAGAGGAATCTATTTTCCTTGAGAAATCTTGCAAAAAATATTTGACTCTTTCAATTATGGGCAGTCGTAACTGCCACTGAATAAAAAAGACAAAAATTCAATGAATATGAAAGGTTTTGATTAATGAATATGAAGGAAAACAAATGACACTCGACAGTTAACTAAAATATGATAGATAGCACCTGAACAAATAACACACATGCATGATTGTGTGAAAGACATCAACTCCAAATTAAACAGCATGAAAGCCTATCTCTGTGCACACGTCTGAATGAACAGCACATACATAAACTCTCTACCAGACGCCCTTCCTGTTGGCCCGTGCACCCAGGCGGGAGAGGAAGGGCCTGACACGGTCCCTCACCCTTCTCCTTTCCAGCAGGTCCCGTCCCCCTCCTGCTGCCCAGAGGGCTCCCAGGCGCTGCCCTGATCTGACCAAAGGGGGCCCCAGCGCTCTCTGCCACCACTGCCTTACCTGGTGGGGCTGGTTTCCTGATCCAGAAGGGCACCACCTGTCTGTGTGCCCCAGACCAGAGGCAGGAAGGACTGAGTGACAGGGTGGGACACATCACCTCCCACCTCCCTCGCCCAGATCTGTCTGAACTGCTGGGGGAGGTCTGTGTTTGCCTTATTCACCCACAGTCCTGCTCTTGATTCTCAGCGACTAGGTCCACACCTCCCCAGGAGCAGATGGACCCCTATTGCTCATAATCCAGGAGCCCCAAAGCACTGTCCCCTCTCCTGACAGCACACTTCAGCTCTGCTCCATCACCCCAGGGCTCCAACCCTTCAGGGCAGATGTTCCCACAGGGTCAGCCCTATGGGGGCCCAGAGGTCCCTTTGTGCTGGGCTGTGGATCTGTCAGTCACTGTGAGCTGGGGAGGGAGAGGTTCTTCCCGCCAAGTCATCCAGGCAGACCTCTCTGCCTCCCCTGAACCTCATATTCTGTCCCTTCTCAGACACATGAAATGACACACAGGAAAGAAATGTATCTTTCAGAAGCATTTAAACATTTAATGTTAAAATAAACTGACACAATAGACATGAGTTAATGGTAAGAGTGACGGCAGTGAGGGGACGTCCAGGTGCCAGGAAACCCAGAATTAGGCTCCTCAGGAGGAGCCTGTGTATATAATACTTCCTATTTTAACCGAGTACAATGACAGCATGCAAGAAAAACAATGACAATAACTAACCTGGGACAGCAACACCTCACCTAAATAATGTTTTTAACCTACTTACCCTAAAATAGGAATAAACTGAGGCACCAAGAGAGAACATGCAGGTGAGACCAGGCAGGGTGAGTCCCCACCCCTGTCGCAGGCTAGGGCCCCTCAGTGGTCCCAGGGACTGCGGCAGAGACCGAACTCCTGGCTGTGCGGGGCCCTCTGGTCCCGTGTCCTCCGTCTGCTGCGGATCCTGGACTTGGACACTCATGAGCTCTGGGGGAAAGAGGAACCAGGAAACGGTCAACCGGCTGCAGAGAACTGCTATTTGCTCCCTGAGGACTCTCCTTCCTCAGGTGCTCCAAAAGCGGATTTGGCCTTTCTGTGAAGGAGGAAGATGCTCCCACTTGTTCTCCCTCCCACCCTCTTTCCCAGGTCTTGACCGTCTCCTCTAGACACTCCAACACCCTCACCTGTCCCTGCCTCCGGCACCCAACATGCAGGGAGGGAAGGGTGCCAGGACTGACAGACAAGATCGGGGAGAGGAAACCCAGGGTCCCCTCCTGCGCTTACCCCCCACCATCCCGACAATGTGGTAGGCCTCTCCAAGAACCATCCCCACTCCTGGTCCCTCCAGGCCTGGGTGGGTCACATGCACACCTCCCCTTCCTCGGTTCCCAGGCCCCCTCCCTGCACAGGCAGCTGCACACAGGGTGTTCCTGCCCCGCAGGCTCTGCCCTCCTGCCCCTCAGCCTTCCTCCCTCCCAGCCCTGAGCCAGCAGCTCCCACCTGGAAAGCCCTTCGGGGAACCAGCAGTTAGTGTAATGGCTATGTCGCTGGACTCCCACGTAGTCGACCGCGGTTCGCGTCCCGGACCCGGTGGCTTGAAGCTCATGCCGGGCACGTGTGCATGCGTGCCCAAGATCCCGAGAGGAGAATGGAGGAGAAGGGATTGCGGCATGACCATCCCCCCTGGGGGGTGATTTCTTGCTTTCTGTCTCTATGTCTCTCTCTGTCTGTCTGGCGAGCGCACGCGCCCTATAGCGAAAAAACCTCTCAAAAAAAAAAGAAAAAGAAAGAAAGAAAACCCATCGGGAAGCCCAGGGGGCCTGGCAGGCCCAGTCCAGGAGGACACGGCTGCCCCAGGGCCTGCACCTGACTGAGCCCGGAGCTCCCCACGCCCGAGGCCTTCCCTGACCTCTGTCCCTGTCAGCCTCTCACTGCACCTGGGCCATCCTCGCTCCTGCCCGCTCCACCTGCCCCTGGAAGTGCAGCTCTGCCTCAGGGGCTGCTCAGCTGAGGCTGCCATGGCCGTCCTGCCCCATCCCAGCAGGGATCCCACCCAGCCTCTGCCCTCCCAGCCTGGAGGGCTCAAGGCAGAGAAGGGGGTTCTCAGGACCCCTCAGCCTGGGCTGTGTCTGCACCCCAGGGCTGCCACTGCCACACACCACCACCTCCCCCCTGGAACCTCCTAGAGGGGAGCTCCAAATTGGGGCTCCTTTCCATGAAATGTGCTTTATCACATCAGGACTGGAGGAAACCCTGTCAGATGACCCAGGTGAAAACACTGACATTTCTACTGGTCATAAAAATTTAAACAGGAATTTTGAGGAAGTAGCTCAACTTATATACCCTTGTCCTGGCCAATGCCCCAGTGATATGAGGCAGCCATTATGATTTACAGGGAATCAGAAGTGACCGTTCCTCTAGAGAACACACCACAGGTGAGAGCAGGAACAACACCTGCACTGCCCTGGGGGGGCACACAGACAGGCCCCAGCTGTAGAGGGCAGGGGACCGACCACCCCGGACTGTGTCCCTGAGGGGCTGGACAAGGACCACCCAGAGGTAGGACACCAATAGCAACCTGACAAAGGACTGGGGCGTCTCCTGAAAGGGCCAGGGGACACCTGCTCGGTCGATGTTCCCATGTGACAGATGTTGGAGAGAGCAGGGGAGGGAGTGACACAGGAGGAGCTGCACAGGGACAGCAGGTGGCCTGTGCTCCAGACCCCTCCCTGGGCCTCAGGGGTCCTCCCCAGGCAGGGGTTCTGGCTCTATCCATATTCTTTCTCTCTGTCTCTGTCTCTCTCCACAGTGAGAGCTTGTACCCTATGGCAAAACTAAAAACAAAAGACAACTGTCCTCAAGATGGATACTGCAAGGTCTCTTTCTCAGGGCCGTGGAGGCTGGAGTAACGGGAGGAGGTGAGACGGAGCTCGGATAGACCCTGATTGCTCTGTGGCCCCCACTCTCTCACTGCCCCCGCCCCTCGCTGTTTGTTCCCCCTAGACCGGGACAGTCCAGGCCCTCAGCCACCAGCCAATCAGCACTGATTCCCACCCCTCCTGCTGGTCCAGGGCTGGAGATGGGGGTAGGGCAGAGCAGGACCCTGGCCCTCACGGCCACTCCTGCCTTACCCAGAGCAAGAAAAGGTCACAGTGGGACGTTCGAAGGCCGTGGCTCTGGGCAGGAATGCGGGTGTAGATGGAGACATGGCCCCAGCCCTCACAGCTACCCCAGCTTCCACCCCCTGCTCCACGCGGCTTGGCATTCCCACCCCCGTCTGTACAGACAGGTCCCTGCCCACGTCCAGCCCCTGCCCACTCTCACCTGAGTGCTCTCCAGGAGACGGGTGTGTCCCGGGGTCCCTGTGCTTCCTCCTGCACCAATGGAAATAGAGAGCAACAGCGACAGCAGCGACAGCAGCGACAGCAACAGCAGCGCCAATAGTGACATGCAACCATCCACTCTGAAGCTCCACAGCCTTCCCTGAAAAACAGACCTTATTGGAGAAGATTCCACATGGATACTGGGAACTAGATATTTCAGGGCACAGGCGAAATGAAGATTTTCTACTCATAATTCAGCCTCCAGCAAGCAAAGCTAGTGTGCGATCACTACAGAACAGCAATCCGATTCTAGAACACCTCTGTCGGCTTGCTCCTGAACATTGAGGCTTAACTTCAAGAATTTGAAAGAAACACGCCATTCATCAGATGACAAGAAATCACCGTCGGATCACGAGAAATATGGGAAAACGAGAAAATACCTCTCCTCCAATGGAAAAGAGTAACACTCCTTCATCCACAAACAGTTCGGTGAAAGTCATGGAAATGTCTGATAAGGAATTTAGAGCATTCGTAATGTCGAAGCTAACAGAGATGGAAGAAAAGAGAGATAATGAACTGCTAAAGAGAAAGGAGAAAGAAGTTGACGACTTCCAGGAGATGAGGAAATTCTTGCAAGATCTAAAAGAGGAATTACACACTTTACAAAAGACTCAAACGGAACTGCTAGAGATCAAGTCTATAATACAAGAAGTCAAAATCTCCCTTGAAAGTATTAAAAGCAGACTAGATCATTCAGAAAATAGAATCTCAGATGTAGAAGAGAAAATGGCTGGCTTAGAAAAGTCCACCACGAAGACTGAGAAAATGGCTCAAAAATTTGAGAATGATATGCGAGAAGTACTGGATACCATCAAACGTCCAAATATCCAGATAATTGGCATTCCAGAAGGTGAAGAGACCCATAAGGGCATTGATAATCTATTCCATGAAATCCTGCAAGAAAACTTTCCAAACCTAGAGAGGCATTCGAAGATCCAGTCCTAGGAAATACAAAGGACCCCAAATAGAATCAACCCAAGGAGATCTTCTCCAAGACACATTATAGCCAGGTTGACCAAAACCGCAGACAAAGACAAGATACTAAGATTGGCAAGAGAGAAACATCAAGTTACCTACAAAGGACATCCCATCAGGCTAACAGCAGATCTCTCATCGGAAACAATGCGAGCGAGGAGAGAATGGGAAAATATATTCAAAGTGTTACGAGAGAAACAGTTTCAGCCAAGAATACTGTACCCGGCAAGATTATCTTTCAGGTGGGAAGAAAAGACAAGAACATTCTCAGATAAACAAAACCTGAAAGAATTTACCAGCACCAGACCAGATCTCCAAGAAGTTCTCAAGGGTGTGCTGTATCAAGAAAATTAAACACAGACACACGGAAATAAGAGTCCAAAAACTATGAAAGTGGCCAACTTAATCAGAGGGACAAGTCTGAAGTTGAATATTATATCCCAGAATTTAATCAGGAAAATTGAACCAGAACAGAAGATAAAAGTACATGAGACTGATAGGTTCATGCACCTTCCATTTGAACAGAATCCTAACTTGTTTCCTGGCTTTAAGCAAAGTTCCTTGGCATTTCTTTGAGTTAAGTTAAAACTGGTTTTCTTAGTAGTAATGAGTGAACTCACCATTGAAAGTAGTTAGATTATGTAGGAAATTGTGTGATCAATGCAACGTGGGTGGGAAGGGAATGAAGGACAATTGTAGACACCGGAGGTGGTGTGAGAGGAGGGTGGGAAGGGACAGAGGGTCAGAAAGAGGGGTGGAAGTAATTCTAGGAACTAGTAATGGAAAATTTTTTGTAATGTGCATGATTGTATCACTATGCAGTGTGTACTGGATGGGAGATTGCATTTTGTATGCTGTGATGAAGCTTAGGGAAGGAATGTAAATTGAGTTACAAAAAAAAAGTTTCAGAAAAAAAAATATATATATATTCAATGACTGCAGTAGGATATGTAGCCACAGCTAGGTGCTACTTTATAGGATGCGTAAAGTAAGACTTGTGTTCATGGAAATGTGGGTATCACCTGTGTTTGCTATGAGGGTATTTGGATTGATTAGGGTCTTTGGCGTTACAATAAAATGTGAGGAGAAAACAGTATAGAAAGCAAACATAGATACCAGAGACTGTGGGAGGAGAGTGGGAGATGGCAGAGGGTAAGAGAGAATCTAGGATGGGGGGAAAAAAGCAAAACATACAGAAGACAAGAAATGGAAGATCATTTGCTGACAATAACATGCTTGTTGATGTGCTTGATTGAGACAATATATAGTGTAATTTGGATGGAAAATCTCATTTTGTATGCTGTAATGATGTTCAGAGAATGAATGCAAATAAATAAATTAATTAATTAATTAATTAATTAATTAATTAAAAAAAAAAAAAAAAAACAGACCCCGGGCTCCCAGAGCCACAGATTCTTCCCACCATGACCCCTGGCCCCACCCAGGCCCTGCCCCCCCAGGCTCACCAGGGGGCACGGGGTGAGTGCTGTGGTTCCCACCATGCCCCACGTGGCAGGTGAACCGCAGCTCCTCTCCCTGGGGGATCCGGGTGACCACCCAGGCCTGGTAGGTGCCATTCTCATAGGGCAGGACACCCCCTGACCACTGGGTGTCCTGGCTCAGGGGCTGCCCGTCCTGACGCCAGGCCAGAGAGACATTCCGGGGATAGAAGCCGAAGGCCCGGCATGTCAGGGTGACGGTGCCCCCCGAGGGCTCACTGCGGGTCACAGTCACTGCTGGGGACACTGAAGAAAGGGCACAGCCATGAGGCAGGGGGCCATGGCTGTCTCTCTCTGAGGGAGGCACAGGGACGGGTTGACCTCTCCAGTTATTCACTTCTGGCTGGAACCTCACTGACCCCAGACCTGCAAGTCTGACTCACTCTGGGCCTCTCCTGAGCCTGCCAGGTGGGGCTCGGGACTGTGGCCTCACGCTCCTCAGTCCACGTGGTGATGCTGAGGGGGGCGCGTATGGGTGGGTTTCTAGAATCCAGGTCTGGGAGAGGATTCTGAGATAGACAGGCTGGGAGACACATGGAAGGCTCTGTCTCAGAGGCTTCCTTTCCTGCCTAAGCACTCACCTCCCAGGACAGGTTTCTATCTGGAGCCCACTGCTTTCCGGGGTTACACAATGACACTTCATTCCCTAACTCTGTCTTCCTCCAGGGGCTCCGACAGGACAGGAAGGTCAGAGTACAGCAGGCCAGCAGAGCACGCCTGCACCCCACAGCAGGGGAGGGGGTCCTTGGGCAGCATGGGGGAGAGGAGGCTCCAGTGTAATGGGGGACAGGGAAGCCCCTCTCCAGGGTCAGTACCTGGTCTCTGGAAGCCCATCCGGGTACGCAGATATTGCCTCAGTTCTTCCATGCAGTCTGCCTGCATATGGCGGTAGTGCTTCCTGGCTTCTGCAGCACCATCATCCCGGGACCTCTGGAGACTCACAGCCAGAGCCTGAGCTGAGGGCCGGGGCACTGTCCATCGCTGAGTGTTCGGGTCATAGGAGAGCAGGGGCTCCCCATCATAGCGGTAGTCCCAGAAGCCCCTGGTGCTGCCGTCTGCTTGGATCTCACAGCCCCAGGTCTCCTGGAGGGAGTGCAGGCCTGCCCCCACCCCGCAGTCACTTCTCCATCCCCTGGGCCCTCCACCTCGCCCACCCTCAGAGAAATCCCAGTTTCCCCCACCCCACCCTCCTTACCCCCATTTCCAACCCCCCCCCCATCCCTAGCTCTCCCCCAGCCTCCCCTGTGCTGAGCTCGAGACCCCATTCCTCAGCCCTGCCCCCAGGCACACCCAGGAGAGAGGGACAGGGCCCTGCTCCCCACCCCACTTTCCTGGAGAAGCGTCCCCCACTCCTGTCCCCCCCCTCACCTCCTCTGTGCTCCTGCAGGGACATGACCTCTGCCAGACTCATCCTGAGGTCCTTCCCCTTCTCTGTGAGGAGCTCGCTCTCTGCATCCCTGGTCTCAGCTCCCAGGACGGCTTCTGCCCATGGTCCCCGGGGCTCTGCCTTGCCGTTCTCACTGTCATAGTGCAGGAAGGGCTGACCGTCCAAATATCCCTCAGCGAGAAATCTGGGTTGCACAGATCCATCCTGGGAGCGCACAGTGAGGGCATACTGCAGGGTGTGGGGTCCTGGAAAAGAGGGAATGTCACATGAAACTGCATCTTGGAGACAACCGCACATCAAATGTGTAGAAATGTCTTCTGTCCTGACTTCCTGAGGATACAGAAAACAGACTTGAGCTCATAGACAAGGATGAAGATTTCAGGGGCTGGCTGATGGCGTGGTGGTTGGAGGCACTGGACTCTCGCATGGCTGACCGTGGTTTGAGTCCTGAACCTGGTGGCTTGCTTTCTCATTTTCCCTTTCTCTCACTCACTCTCGCTCTGTCCCCCTCTGGTCAAATTAAAAATGATGGATAAATAAAGTTAAATAAAAATCATAATTCTTTTTTAAAAAACGATCTTTGGGGGACCAGCAGTTAGCATAATGGCTATGTCACTGAACTCCCATGTAGTCGACCGTGGTTCGAGTCCTGGACCCAATGGCTTAAACTCACGCCGGGTGCATGTGTGTGTGTGCCCAAGATTTTGAGAGGAGAATGGAGGAGAAGGGATTGCAGCATGGCCATCCCCCCTGGGGGGTGAGTTCTCACTTTCTGTCTCTTTGTCTCTCTCTGTCTTTCTGGTGAATGTACGCACCCTATAGCAAAAATAAACCTCTCCAACAACAACAACAACAAAATTTTTGTTAACACAGTATTTTAAACATTTTTCATCATATATAAGTAAAAATAGAAGTGTGTTTTGTATACTGCTTGTAGTTATAATGACAGATTTTCATGTTGAAATTCTCATATCACCTTGCATTAACTTAAAAGTTTCATGTGATGGGACCAGCAGTTAGCATAATGGCTATGTTGCTGAACTCCCATGTAGTCGACTGCGGTTCGAGTCCCGGACCCAGTGGCTTAAACTCACACTGGGCATGTGTGCGTGCATGCCCAAGATTCCGAAAGGAGAATGGAGGAGAAGGGATTGCGGAGTGACCATCCCCCCTGGGGGGTGATTTCTCACTGTCTATCTCTGTCTTTCTCTGTCTTTCTGGTGAGTGCACGCGCCCTATAGCAAAAACCTCTAAAAAAAAAGTTTCATGTGAGTTTTTACTATTAGGATGATTAAGCTGTGTTTAGGATAAAATGTTACGTGTTTTCTCTACATATTTTTCTTCTTGTTTTCTTGAATAATAGTAATTGATACTTCTTATATAAATGTTCTCTCAACTCTTGGGAATTACAAAGTAATGACAAGAAAGAAGTTATTTAAATATTAAAAAGAAAACAAATATACTCTATGAAATACTATTCAGCCATTAAAAAAAAAACTGGCTTTTGATAGAAAGTGGAAGAATATGGAAGATTTACTGCTGAGTGAAGCAAGCCAGGCTATAAAGGAGAGACATTGTATATCCCCACTTAATATATACCAAATGTCCTCACTCTGTGACTGAAACTGATTGACTAAAGGACATAGAAACACAGTAAATGGGTATAAATACCAGATATAGTGTGTGTGGAAGAGTAGGGCCTGAGGGAGGACATTTAGAAGAAAAATAAGGAGGCAAAGCAATGTCACAAAGAAATGTGGTATTATCTGCTGAAGATAATTTTGTAGTTTTATCAACTGGACTAGGGAGAAATGTTCACATGTTGAAATATTCACTTTGAAAGTTAAATAATGTGATTGAATGTATAAAAGGAAATAAAATTTTAAAATGCAAATAAAAAAGAACTTAAAAAAGAAAAGAAAAACACTCGAATAAGAGTCAATACGCATAAAAAGTAGAAATGTGAAATACTTCAAAGAACACTCAGGGTTTATATTACAGGATTCTCATGCCAGACTTATCATAGAGGCAATTGAGGCATTTTACTGCAGAGAACAGTTTGAGACTGAAAGTATTTGAAATTATATTTTCATTTTTTTTTGAGATTTTTGCCATAAGGCATGCATATTTGACAGAGAGAGAGGGAGGGTGAGAAATCATGCCCCAGGTGGATGGCCATCCTGCAACCCCCTCTCTCGAGATTTTTGGGCATGTATGCACACGTGCTCGGTATGTATTTCAAGCTGCCGGGTCCAGGACTCAAACCACAGAATCTGTCATGTGGGATCCAGCACTTTAACCACTGTGTCACCTGCTGGCCTACTATTTTCATTGCATTTTCAAAGAGACAGTATAGTTACATTGTTCCAACCTCTGTTGATTACTACTTTATATCTGTTTAATGCATTGCAAATTTAAATGAAAGTATAAAAAATTAAATGACTGTTTTTGTTTTCTTATGTAAAACCTCAGTTCTTAGAACAAGCACATGGCATAATGGTTATGTCTCTAGACTCCCACAGTCGACTGCAGTTCAAGTCTTGGACCCGGTGACTTAAAATTCATGCCAGGCATGTGTGCATGCATGCCCAAGATCCTGAGAGGAGAATGGAGGGGAAGAGATTATAACGTGGCCATCCCCTGAGTGGAGTGATTTCTCGCTTTCTGTCTCTCTGTCTCTCCAAGTAGCACATACACCCTATGGCAAAAATCTCTCTTTAAAATAAAATAAAAGAAAAGAAAAGAAAAGAAAAGAAAACCTCAGTTCTCAGGGCCAGCAGGTGGTGTGGTGGCTGGGGTGCTATATTCCCACATGGTGACTTGCTTTCTCATATTCCCTCTGTCTCTGTTCAAATTAAAATAATGGTGATAAGGATTCCTCACGGCTCCTGCGAACTAGTGATTTCAGGGAAAAAGAGAAATGAAGATTTCCTACCAATAATCCAGCCTCCAGCAAACAAGCTAGAGTGGTAGGGAGCTCCTCTAGCCTTCTATCTCTGTCTCTGTGTCTCTGCCTCTGTCTCTCCCTGCTTCTGTCTTCTCATTTTTTTGTAATTTTTCCTTTTTAAAATTTTTTTAAAGGTAGTTTTCTCTTGCTCTCAGCTCCACTTTTGTCTTGTTAACAATCCCCTCTGCTCCTCCCACCCAGGTAGGAGAGGCGAGAGGCAGGCCTTCAGGAGAAGATTCCTCATGGCTCCTGTGAACTAGTGATTTCGTGTGACGCACTCGCACACTGTGCAGTTTTCTATTTTTTGCTTTTTTTTAAAGGAAAAACAATAATTATAAGTTTTTTTAAGTTTTTTTATTTTTTCCTTCTTTTTATTTTCTGCTTCTTTGTTGTTTCTCTCTCTCTTTTTTGTTTTCTTTTTTCTCATCACTCTGCTCCTCAATATCCATTTACTGTGTTTCTAGATGGATCTAAGGGCACTGTAGCTAAACATCTAAATACTATTACGGTTAACATATTCCTCAATATCTACTGAATCTGCTGCACAAAGCGATCACAACAGAACAGCAAAGAGACTCCAGATCACCTCTTTCTCCTTGCTCCTGAACGTTCAGATTGAACTTCAAGAATTAGGAAGAAACACACTATCCATAAGATGACTAGAAATCACTGCAGGACCACAAGAAATATGGGAAAGCAAGAAAATACCTCTCCTCCAAGGGAAAAGAAAGCTCCTATTCATCCACAGGCAGTTCATGGTCAGCCATGTGGGAGTCCAGTCCCCCAACCACTATGTTATCTACTGGCCTCCAGAATGACTAAGATTTAAAAAAATAAAGAATTATAAGTGTTTATGAGGTTGTGATGAAAAGGGAGCCCTCTTACACAGTTGGTTGGAATGTAAATTAAAACAATCACTGTGGAGAACAGTCTGGAGGTTCCCCAGAAACCTTCAAATAGAACAACCATACGACCCAGTAATTCCACTCTTGGTATCTACCCAAAGTATAGAAAAATGCTTAGTCAGAAAAAACACTTGCATATTCATGTTTGTACAGCATTATTCACAATAGCTAGGACATGTCCAAGAATAGATGAGGGGACTGAAAAAATGTGGTACATATACTCTTGAAATACTATTCAGCCATAAAAAATAATGAGATGCTCACTTTTTTTTTTTTTTTTGAGAGGTTTTCGCTATAGGGCGCGTGCGCTCACCAGACAGAGAGAGACAGAGAGACAGAAAGCGAGAAATCACCCCCCAGGGGGGATGGTCACGCCACAATCCCTTCTCCTCCATCCTCCTCTCAGGATCTTGGGCATGCACGCACACGCGCCCGGCGTGAGTTGTAAGCCACCGGGTCCAAGACGCGAACCGCGGTCGACTACGTGGGAGTCCAGCGACATAGCCATTACGCTAACTGCTGGTTCCCGAGACGCTCACTTTTGATACAAAGTTCATGAATATGGAGGATTTAGTGCTAAGTGAAGCAAGTCAGACTATTATAGACAGGTATAGAATGTCCCCATTCAATATACCAAAAGTCCGCAGTTTATAGCAGAAACTGAAAGGCTGGAAGGTATAATTGCAGGGAGGGTAACTGTAGATACTAGAGAGGGGATGGGTAATAGTGGATGGTTAAGAGGGGTTAAGAGGGGGGAATCAAGGAAAAAACAAACAAGATAATAGACACAAAAGTGAAAAGTTATTTGTTGATAATATTTATGGTAATGTCTTTGGCTTGACTAACATGCACTGTTATCATGCTGGGAAAAACTATGTTGTACATTGTAAAGATATACAGTGATTAAATGTAAATTATATATACGTATGTATGTGTACACACATACACACGCACACATTAAAAAAGAAAAAAATAGGTTTAGTGTTTATAATGTAAATTACAGATTACTAATTAATGGCTTTGTATTGACTTTTCTGGTAGTTTTTCCTCCCTCCCTTTGGATAGGGACTGAGCTGGGCTACAGTGGGTGCAGAGAGTGTACATAATGTGATTTGGTCCTGTATGTTAGATTTTGTTCTTTTTTGTTATATTATGTAAATGTTGGTAGTTGTTTTCTCTATTTTCATTTTAATGGATAAAATTGGCATTCGGGGTCAGCCTAGGTGATTCCTGTTGAAATGGGCAAGTTTGTGGGGCTCACCCCGCCTGCCTGCCCACTGGGAGTCTTTATCCCGGTCTGGACAGGCCTTTAGAGTGAGTCTGAACTTGGGGCCTAGGAGCCACTTCTGGACTTCTGTATACCATCGCCTACCATCCCAGCAGGCTGGACTCACCCTACCTGCCAGGAGCCTTGAGCCCTGTCTGAGCAGGCCTTTAGGGTGAGTCTGGTCAGGGCCTGGGAGACAGTTTGAAACTTTTGGAACACTAAACTGCATGCTGAACTTTGCGCAGTTCGCAACTGGATCATCTTCACCAAGTTCTATTTCCACCTCATCAAGAACTGAACATTAGGGGAACCAGCAGTTAGTGTAATGGCTATGTCGCTGGACTTCCACGTAGTCGACCATGGTTCGCGTCCCGGACCCGGTGGCTTAAAACTCACGCTGGGTGCGTATGCGTATGTGCCCAAGATCCCGAGAGGAGAATGGAGGAGAAGGGATTGCGGCGTGACCATCCCCCCCTGGGAGGTGATTTCTCGCTTTCTGTCTCTATGTCTCTCTGTCTGTCTGGCAAGCGCACGCGCCCTATAGCAAAAACCTCTCCAAAAAAAAAAAAAAAAAAAAAGAACTGAACATTAGGCAGAGGAGCCAAGCACCTGAAGTTACCCATAACTGCTCTGACCTGGGAGGCACATTTTTCCAATTGGAACATACCTGGGAACTAAGGCTGAAATTTCGTCCACCAGCACTACGAAATCTACTCTAATAAATAGAAAAAAGTGAACACTGCATCATCAGATGATGAGAAACCAGCACAGATTTCAAGGAAACATGAAAAAAGAAGGGGGTAGCTCTTAGCTAGGTAAGGTTAGTAGCCCCTCACCAACAGTGAACAGCACTAAGAAATACACAGAAATGTCAGAAAAAGAATTATGAATATTCATAGTGACAAAATTCAATGAGATGCAAGAGAAAACAGTCAGTCAGTTCCAGAAAATGAGAAAATCATTTCAGAACATGAGAGAGGAGTTTCATTAAAAAAAAAAAAAATAGACACCCTAAAAACTTAAACAGAACTTTTGGAAATGAAGAATAAAATACAAGGGAACCAGCAGTTAGCGTAATGGCTATGTCGCTGGACTCCCACGTAGTCAACCGCGTTTCACATCCCAGACCCGGTGGCTTAAAACTCACGCCGGGTGCGTGTGCGTATGCGCCCAAGATCCCAGGAGGAAAATGGAGGAGGAGGGATTGTGGCGTGACCATCCCCCCTGGTGGGGTGATTTCTTGCTTTCTGTCTCTATGTCTGTCTCTGTCTGTCTGGCAAGCGCACGCGCCCTATAGCCTATAGCAAAAACATCTCAAAAAAAAAAAAAAAAAGAATACAATACAAGAAATTTAAATCTCCCAGAAAGCATTAACAGCAGTTTGGACTATGCAGAAGAAAGAATTTCTGATCTCAAAGACAAAGTCTCCAGCATAGACCAAATCACCAAAAAGAAGGGAAAAGCAACCAAAAAAACAAGGACAATGTACAGGAAATGCTAGACACCATGAAACATCCAAATATCCATATAATGGGAATTCCAGAAAGTGAAGAATCTGCTAAAAGAATGGAAAACTTCTTTATTAAAATGCTATCTGAGCCGGCCCGCCTTGCCAGGCCTGCGCAGCAGCCCCACCCGCCTCACCGGGCCTGCGCACGGCGCTGCATCTCCAGCGCTGGGTATGCTCCGCACTCGCTGACGCAGACCGGCAGCGCGGACCAGCCGAGCTCGCCGACCTTCCTTTCTTGGGGCGGGCGGGGGGTGGCGCTGGATCCCGTGCACATTCGTGCGCTCAGGGCTGGCGTGTGGCCATCGGGCCTGTGCGTGGCTGTAGGGCCTGCGCGTGGCCGCCGGGCCTGATCGAGGTCGCTGGGCCAGTGCGTGGCTGCCGGGCCAGCGCCTGCACCTGGCCACCGGGCCTACACGTGGTTGCCGGACCAGTGCGCGACCGCTGGGCCTGCGCATGGCCTCCAGGCCTGCGCGTGGCTGCCGGGCCTGAGTGTGGCCGCCGGGCCTGTGCGTGGTCGCTGGCCTAGCGCGTGACCACCGGGTCTGCGCGTGGCCCCCAGGCCTGCCCATGGCCTCCAAGCCTGAGCCTGGCCACCGGGTCTGCGCGTGGCCTCCGGGCTGGAACGTGGCTGCTGGGCCTGCGTGTGGCCGCCGGACCTGCACCTGCACGTGGCCGCCGGGCCTGCGCGTGGCCGTCGGGCCTGCGCCTGCACGTGGCCGCCGGGCCTGCGCGTGGCCGCCGGGCCTGCGCATGGCCCTCGGGCCTGCATGTGGCCACTGGGCCTGAGCCTGCGTGTGGCCGCCGGGCCTCCATGTGGCCCCCGGGCCTGCGCGTGGCCCTCGGGCCTGCGCGTGGCCGCCGGGCCTGAGCCTGCATGTGGCCGCCGGGCCTGCGCGTGGCCGCCGGGCCTGCGCCTGAGTGTGGCCGCCGGGCCTGCGCCTGCGCGTGGCCACCGGTCCTGTGAGTGGTCGCCGGCCTAGCGCGTGACCGCCGGGCCTGCACGCGGCCCCCAGGCCTGCCCTTGGCCACCGGGCCTGAGCCTGGCCTCCGGGTCTGCGCGTGGCCTCCCGGCCGGAACGTGGCTGCTGGACCTGCGTGTGGCCGCCAGACCTGTGCCTGCGCGTGGCAGCCGGGTCTGCACGTGGCCCCCGGGCCTGAGCGTGGCCCCCGGGCCTGCGCGTGGCCGCTGGCCTCAGGCAACAAACCGAGGCTGAAAACTAGGACTAAGAACTTGCAACTACAAACAACAGAAAGAAACTTTAGCTGTCTGAAACCAGTTGAGAAATATATCGTATAGGAGGATTGTCTCCACCTACGGACAGTGAGAAGATGATGGTCACCAGCCCTGCATTACCTCAGGGAAAAACAAGAACTACTCTACCATTCTTAAGGAAGCCAGATACCCGAGGATGACTCACGCTGCAGATCCCCACAACACCATTCCCGGTAACCACAAGATGGATGCTGTGCCGCATCAACTGATAATCATCTCTGCCTTCAAGAACCGCTTTCCTGAAACTGTCTTACATGGAGATTCACCTACAATTGCGGAACTGCACGAGACCCACCCTTAATCCAACCCTGAATAGAATCTATGCTCCCTATTGTTAAAAACTTTATGAGCTGATAATTGGAAAGAAAAAAAAAACTGAAAGAACTGGAGGGTATAATAGCAGGGAAGGCAACTGTGGATGCTGGAGACAGTATGGGAGAGGTAATGGGAATGAGTAATTGAGGGTGGAAGGGAGGGATTCAGGGAACAAACAACACACTTAATGGACACAAAAATGAAAAGTTGTCTGTTGATGATAATGTATATGGTAATATCACTGTCTTGACTAATGTGCACTATATTCATGCTGGGAAAAACCATGTTGTACACGGTGAAGAGATGCAATGACTAAATGTAATAATAATAAAAATAAAAATAAAATTAAAAAATGCTATCTGAAAAAATTCTAAAAATAGAGAAACATGGAGAAATTCAGACCCAAGAAATAAAAAGGATCACAAATAGTATCAACATAAAAAGATCCTCCCAAACCACCACATCATAACTAAATTGGTAAACATTAAAGATAAAGACAGTATTCTAAAAATTTCAAGTGAGAAACATCAAGTACTTATGAAGGCTATCCCATTAAGCTAACATCAGACCTCTCAACTGAAATAATGCCAGCAAGGAAGGAATGGGAAAATGTGATCAAAACATTAAAATAGGGACCAGGAGTTGGCATATGGCTATGTCTCTAGACTCCCATGTAGTTGACCACGGTTCAAGTTCCAGACACAGTGGCTTAAACTCATGCCAGGCATGTGTGTGTGCATGCCCAAGATCCCAAGAGGAGAATGGAGGAGAAGGGATTGTGGCGTGGCCATCCTCCCAGCGGATGATTTCTCGCTTTCTGTCTCTCTGTCTCTCTGTCTCTCTCTGTCTTTTCGGTGAGCCCACGCGCCTTATAGCAAAAACCTCTCAAAAAATTAAAATAAATAATTTCAACCAGTAATATTATATTCAGCAAGACTGTCCTTCAAATCGGAAGAGCAAATAAAAGTATTCTCAGATAGACAAAAATTGAAAGAATTCACCAATGATAGATCAGCTCTATAGAAAGTACTGAGAGGAGTGTTGTATCAATATAATTAAAGAGAGAGACAAACAGAAATAGAGAACAAGAAAACAACTGATAAAATGGCTAACAAAATGACAGGGATAAATCTGTAAACATCAATAATAACATTGAACATTAACATTAAATTCTCCCATTAAAAGACACAGACTGGCTGAAGCCATCTATATACTGCTTATGGGAAACACACCTCACTGATAAGGACATACATAGACTGAAAGTGAAGGATGGAAAAAGATATCCCATGCAAATAGAAACCAAAGAAAGGCTGTAGTAACAATACTGATATCAAACAAAACAGACTCTAAGATAAAAGATGTAAGAGATATAACAGGGGCACTGCAGGGAGGCATATACATCTGAGGTGCCCTGCTCATTTTGTGTGCCCCCCCAAGCGCAGTGCACGACATTTTTACTTTTTTATTTAATTTAAAAAAATTTTTCAGTCTATTCTCTTTATTTTTTCTTTTCCTTCTTTTCTGTTTGTATTCTCTTCTTCTCCTATCTTACTTTATCTTTTTGCTGCTCAGCTTCTACTCAGTGAGTGTATGGACAGGTTTTTGTCCATAGTAGCCAACCCTCTGAATTTTATTAGGCTTAGAGCGGCACAAAGGGAGACATTCCTCTATGTGAATCTGAACTCAAACCTCTCTCTGTGGATACCATGTTGCAAAACACAGTAGAGGTGAGAAAACGGCATGGCACAGAAGCTCCTCACACTAAAGGGAAGCACACAAGCTTACAGTTGCAGAAATCTTCCTCAGTAAATTAGCCAAACGTGAATACCCCACCAAATGACTAAAAATCAAAGAGAGACTGCAAAGTGAGCAACAGAAAGAAGGACAGAGCTGAACAGTGAGCATGGCTCATCTCTTGCATGCCTCTTAACTCTCTCTTGAAACCCCACAGTTCAGCCCAGGTACACCTGTTTTTTAGAAACTGGGAGGCCTATGTAATATCTACTTTCAATGACAAAAGTGCAGGTTGCTTGGTGAGTGTCAGGGAAATGGAACTGCAGAGAGATGGCAGATCACCTCCTCCTGCACACCTCTGAATGTTCAGATTTAACTCCAAAAACTTAGGAAGAAATGTATAATACATCAGATGACCAGAAACCATCACAGAGAAACAAGAAATATGAGAAACCAAGAAAATATCTCTCCCTCAAAGGAAAAGAACAATCCCTCACCATACACAGATAGTTCAATGGAATTCGTGGATATGTCAGATAAAGATTCCAGAGTATGCATAATGACTAAACTAACAGAAATGCAAGAGAAGAGAGACAACAAACTCCAGAAGATGTGAAATAAAAGAATCAATGAGTTCCAAGTGGTCAGGAAATTCTTCCACAATTTGAAAGGAGAAATACACAGCATAAAAAAGAATCAAATGGAACTGTTAGAGGTGAAGGCTATAATACAGGAAATCAAAACCTACCTTGAAAGTATTAAAAGTAGATAAGATCACGCAGAAGATAGAACCTCAAATGTAGAAGATAAAACCTCTGACCCTAAAAAAAAATCACCAAAAAGACTGAGAAAATAATCCCCCAAAATGAGAATAATATATGAGAAATACTAAATACCATTAAATGCCCAAACTTCAAGATAATCGATATCCCACAAGGGGAAGAAATTAATAAGGGTATTGATAATCTATTCTTTGAAATCCTGGAAGAAAACTTTACAAACCTAGAGAGGCATTCAAATATCCAGACCCAAGAAATACAAAAGATCCCAAATAGAATCAACCCAAGAAGATCTTCTCCAAGGCACATCATAGCCAGATTGACCAAAACCACAGACAAAGACAAGATACTAAATTGGCAAGAGAGAAATGTCACATTACATACAAAGGTTATCCCATCAGGCTAACACAGGACCTCTCATCAGAAACAATACAAGCAAGGAAAGAATGGGAAAAATATATTCTAACTGTTAAGTGCAAAACAATTTCAACAAAAAATACTATACCTGGCAAATACCTGGCAAGACTATCCTTCATATGGAAAGAAAAAATTTTAAAAACTCTCAGATTAAAAAAAAAAAAAAACTGAAAGAATTTACTAACACCAGACCAGCTAGCTCTTCAAGAAGTTCTGAAGGTGTGCTATACAAGGAAAATTAAAGACAGATACACAGAAATAAGAGGAAAAACAAACAAACAAACAAAAACCAAGTTGGCCAACCTAATGGCAGGGGTCAGTCTGGAAAGAAAAATAATAACACTGAACATCACCTTCCAGAATTTAAATGAAAAGATCGGACCACAGTAGCTCTGCAAATTCAACATAAGAGAGGTTAAATACATGAGACTGTACAGAAGAAATAGAATTTTATGACTTTTGACTAAAACATTACTCATTATTCTTCTTTGCTTTGTTTTCCAGATTTAAGGATTTTTGTCTTCTCTTGAACTTTTGATAGGTTCAGCAACTTGCTATTTTTTTTAATTGAAACATAAACTTTTCTCACTTCCTCACCCTTCGGAATTGGAAAATATTTGTGGGTATTTTTATTTTGTGACCGAATGGTTATTTGTACAAGTTCAATAATATCTGTTGTCTTGCACCAGAAATTTGAAATACTAGTTATTGCCAGGGTTTTGACTGGAATGTAATTTCTGAAGGTCTGACCAGAAAACTAAGGAACTAAGGTAGATCTCAAGAAAGCCAACAGAAGCCCTTGGAAAGACTGCCTAGTACCATAAATGGTTCTGCCTGGCAGATAAGTAAAGAATGTCACTTCCAGACAGGCCCAAAAAACTTACAAAGACAGGGGCCAGCAGTTAGCGTAATGGCTATGTCACTGGACTCCCATGTAGTTGACCGCAGTTCACGTCCCGGTCCTGGTGGCTTAAAACTCATGCTGGACTCGTGTGCGTGTGTTCCCAAGGTCCCAAGAGGAGAATGGAGGAGAAAGGATTGCGGCATGGCCACCCCCCCCCCCCAGGGGGTGATTTCTCATTTTCTGTCCCTCTGTCTCTCTCTGTCTGGCTGGCAAGTGTACACACCCTATGGCAAAAAGCTCTCAAAAAAAAAAAAAAACCTTCCAAATACAGGTACTTAAATGCACAGGCAGATGGTGAGTCCCTGACTTGGCTCAGTAGCCTTGGGAGGCTTTTTAAAGAGTATAATCTGAAGTTCCTTATAAAAGGTTCCAGCAAAGCCAACTAAATTTATTCGTATTCTTATGGGACTTTGTGCAAATAACAGATCAAATTGAGACTAAATTTATCATTTTTTTGCAAATAAGTTGGTTTATGCCTCTTTGGTAAAAGGGGGAATGGAGAGACAAAAAAAAATGTTTCAGAAGAAAGTTACAGTGTACTTACTATTAGATTTTACCTTTACCTTTGTCCTTCTTTTTTTTTTTTTTCAGTTTTTAGTATCTGTCTACTGTTTAAACAGAATCCTAACCCTTTCCTTAGTTTGAAGTCTTGGGCAAATTTTTCTTATCATTGTTTGATTTTGACTTATTAAAGCTAGAACTGCTTTTCTTGAAGTTGAAAAAAATACACAAATAATATCTATCTATTTAACGACTTCAGTAAGCTATATAGCCTCACCTAGGTGCTACTTTATAATATGTTCATCCTGTTCACTGGGCTTTTAAAAATTATGTATTTAATTTTATTTGTTATTATTATTATTTTAATTTCCATAGGGCACGAGATACAGAAAGAGAGAAAGAAGCCACCAGATCTGGGACTCAAACTGTGGTCAGCCACATGAGAGTTCAGCGCTTTAACCCCCATGCCACCTGCTGGCCCCTATCCTATTCACTAAATGAATTTTTATGCATAAAGTCAGACACGTGTCCATAGATATGTTTATATTCACTGCACTTGCTATTGAAAGTAGTTAGATTAGTTAAGATCCTTTGTCAATCAATAAAATGTGAAAAAAAGAAATGGCTATTAGTCAGGGATGTTATCAATAGTTGACTAATATTAAGCAATATTGACTTGTTAATCAATATTGTTGGTCAATATTATGTTATGTTCATACAATCAAATTTATGTAGCCGATAGATATATGTGTGATCTCTATGTATAAAAATGTTGATGATAATGGGTATGAAATATCTTTAATGAAAAAAATAATAAAATTAATTTTACAAAAAGAATGGAAAGTTGGTATCTTTGACTTGCTTGACATGCAATGCATTTATGCTTTAAGAACTCGCATCACATGCTGTAAAAACATAAATAAAAAAGAAAGATGTAAGAAGAGACAAAGAAGGACATTACATAGTACTAAAAGGAATTGTTCACAAAGAAAATGTAACACTTGTAAATATCTATGCACCCAACACTGAAGAACCTACATACATCAAAGAGAGACTGTTAGATCTCAAGGGAGAGAGAGACAGCAACACAATAATTGTAGGGGATTTCAACATCCCATCGACTTCTCTGGACAGATCATTTAAACAAAAAATAAATAAAGACATACAAGGTCTAAATTATACCACACATGAAATGAACTTGACAGACATCTATAGAGTATTTCACCCAACTACTATGAAATATACATTTTTCTCACATCCACATGGAACATTTTTGAAGACTGACTGCATGATAGAGCACAAAACAAGCCTTTACAAATTCAAAGATATAGAAATTATACCTAGCATCTTTTCTGACCATGATAGAATCAAACTTGAAATCAACTACAGAAAGAGCTTCTGAAAATTCACAAATACACAGAAACTAAACAACCTACTCCTAAATGACTTTACAACTATAGAAGAAATTAAGACTGAAACCAAAAGGCTCATAGAAACCAATGATAATGAACAAATAAGGGTTTATAACCTATGGAACACAGCAAAAACAGTCATAGGAGGAAAGTTCATAGCAATTAGTGCCCACAAGAAAAAAGCAGAAAGGTGGCAAACAACCTAATGACACAACTCAGGGAAATGGATTAAAAAAAATCCAGGAGAAAAGAAATAATAAAGATTTGAGCAGAAATAAATGAAATAGAGAATAAAAGAACTATACAGAAAATAAACAAAACCAAAAGCTGATTCTTTGAGAAGATAAACAAAATTGACATACCATTAGCTATATTAATAAAGAAGAACAGAGAAAAGAACCAGATAAATCAATTCAGCAAGGAAACAGGAGTTATTACAACAGATAATAACAAAAATATCATCAGAGAGTGTTGTGAGCAACTATAGCCAACAAACGAGAAAATCTAGATGAGATGGACAAATTTCTGGAGATGTATAATTTACCAAGAGTGAACCAGGAGGGAGGACTGCCTCCCGTAGCTCCAGCCCCAGGACCCCCAAGCCAGAGACCCCTCTGTCAGCCAGGTACACTTTTTTTTTTCTTTTTCTCTCCTTCTCCTCTTCTTTCATTTGTAAATTTCTCTCTTCTCATTACCACATAGGAACGCCCTCAGTCCTACAGACACCTCACTCTCATCTTTAGACCCCTGGTGAAATCATGACTTTTTCTTTATTCTCCTTATTATTTTCTTCCCACTTATTTGGGCCTCACTTCCTTTATCTATACCATCCCTGGCGGTTTAGATAGGTCCAGAATTACAGTTCTGAAATATTCTAATATTTTAAGACTCTCTGGGATCTTCCCTTTCACTGAACCACCTGCGAAGAAGGAGATACTTTTTTTGTACACCTGAAGAGAATACTTTTCCTTCCTTGGATCACATTGCTAAACACAATAGAAGAGAGACTTTGGCAGCCTTCCTTCCACAGTAAGAAGGAAACACACTTGCTCCTATTCAAGCAAACTTTCTCTTAAAAGGTATTTCAAAGGGAACACATCTCCCAATGGTTAGAAGTAGAAGGAGAACCTCAGGTCAGAATAAAGCAGGAAATATGTCTCCATCAAAAGAACACAGTAATTCCCTTCCTTTTCTTGAAAAAAAAAAAAAAGGATGTTACCAAAATGCCCGAGATAGAATTTAGAACATTCATGTTGAACAAATACTATGAGCTGGAACAGAAAAGAGACAATGAACTACAGGAGATGAGAAAGTCCTTTCACAATATGAAGGATGAAATGGACACGCTAAGAAAGAATAAGATGGGGGACCAGCAGTTAGCGTAATGGCTATGTTGCTGGACTACCATGTGGTCGACTGCGGTTCGCATCCCAGTTCTGGTGGCTTAAAACTCACTCCAGGCACGTGTGCGTGCGTGCCCAAGATCCCGAGAGGAGAATGGAGGAGAAGGGATTGCGGCGTGGCCATCCCCCCTGTGGGGTGATTTCTTGCTTTCTGTCTCTCTGTCTCTGTCTGTCTGATGAGTGCACGTGCCCTATAGCAAAAAAAAAAAACCTCTCCAGGGACCAGCAGTTAGCGTAATTGCTATTTCACTGGACTCCCACGTAGTCGACCACGGCTCGAGTCCCGGACCTGGTGGCTTAAACTCACGCCAGGTGCGTGTGCGTGCGTGCCCAAGATCCCGAGAGGAGAATGAAGGAGAAGGGATTGCGGCGTGGCCATCCCCCCTGGGGGGTAATTTCCTGCTTTCTGTCTCTCTGTCTCTGTCTCTCTGTCTCTGTCTGTCTGGCGAGCGCACGCGCCCTATAGCAAAAATCTCTCCAACAAAAAAAACCTCTCCAAAAAAAAAGAATAAGATGGAACTATTAGAAGTGAAGTCTATAATACAGGAATTCAAAAACTCTCTCGAAAATATTAAAAGTTGATTAGACCATGCTGAAGATCGAATCTCTGATGTAGAAGACAAAACTTCTGACCTAGAGAAAGCCACCAAAAAGATAGAGAAAATAACAACAACAAAAAAAAAAAACATGAAGATAACATACGAGAAATACTAGATTCCATTAGACGTCCTAACATCTGAATAATTGGTATCCCAGAAGATGAAGAAACTAATAAGGGCATGGAAAACCTATTCCATGAAATCTTGGAAGAAGTCTAGAAAGACACTCAAGCATCCAGACCCAAGAAATACAAAGGACACCAAATAGAATTAACTCATGAAGATCTTCCCCAAGGCATATCATAGCCAGACTGGCTAAGACCAGAGATAAAGAGAAGATACTAAAACTGGCAAGAGAGAAACGACAAGTGACTTACAAAGGTCACCCCATCAGGCTAACACCAGACTTCTCAACGGAAACAATGCAAGCAAGGAAAGAATGGGAAGATGTATTGAAAGTGTTAAGAGAGAAACAGTTTCAACCAAGATTATTGTATCCTGCAAGATTATCCTTCATATGGGAAAAAACGATTAAAATCTTCTCAGACAAACAAAACCTGAAAGAATTTGCCAGCACAAGGCCAACTCTCCAAGAAACCCTGAAGAAAGTACTGTTCCAGGAAAACTAAAGAAGTAACAGCCAGAAACAAAGGAGTAAAAGGCAACTAAGACAATGGCCAACTTAAAAGTCGGGACAAATCCAGTAACATCGATAATAACATTGAATATAAATGGATTAAATTCTCCAATCAAGAGACACAGATTGGCTGAATGGAATAAAAAACAAAAACTCTCTGTCTGTTGCCTACAGGAAACCCACTTCATGGATAAAGATATACATAGACTGAAAGCGAAGGGTTGGAAAAAGATTTTCCATGGAAATGGGAACCAAAAAAGAGCTGGAGTCACAATACTAATCTCTGACACAATAGGCTTTAAAACAAAAACTGTTCGAAGAGACAAAGAAGGGCACTATATTGTAGTAAAAGGGTCAATCGATCAAGAAGATATAAAACGCTTATTAATATCTATGCGCCTAACACAGGAGCACCCAAATATGTGAAGGAAAGACTGCTAGATCTAAAAAGGGAGATAGACTGCAACACACTAATTGTTGGAGAACTCAACACTGCACTATCCCCTCTGGATAGATCATCTAGACCAAAAATAGGTAAAGAGATAAAAGATCTAAATGATATCATAAATCAAATGGACTTAACAGATATCTAAAGAACTTTCCATACCAAAACCTCGAGATACACTTTTTTCTCGCCGCCATATGGAACATTCATGAAGATTGATCACATCATCAGGCACAAAGCAAGCCTCTACAGATTTTTTTTTTTTGGAGAGATATTCGCTATAGGGCGCGTGCGCTCGCCAGACAGACAGAGAGAGACAGAGAGACAGAAAGCGAGAAATCACCCCCCAGGGGGGATGGCCACGCCACAATCCCTTCTCCTCCATTCTCCTCTCAGGATCTTGGGCACGCACGCACACGCACCTGGCGTGAGTTTTAAGCCACCGGGTCCGGGACACGAACCACGGTTGACTATGTGGGAGTCCAGTGACATAGCCATTACGCTAACTGCTGGTTCCCAGCCTCTACAGATTTAAAAGCATAGAAACTATACCCAGCATCTTCACCGACCATGATGGAATTAAACTCGATTTTAATTTCAGGAGAAATCTTCAAAAATACTCAAATACATGGAAACTTAATAAACTACTCCTTAATGACTCCACAACTACTGAAGAAATAAAGACTGAAATCAAAAGGTTCATGGAAGCCAATGACAATGAGGACACGAGTTTCCATAATCTTTGGGACACTGCTAAAGCAGTCATAAGAGGGAAGTTCCTAGCAATTAGTGCACATAAGAGGAGCACAGAAAGAAGGCAAATGGATCACCTAACATCATGCATCAGAGAATTGGAAAAGCAACGCAAAAAGATAAAAAAAAAACTCCAAGAGAAAGGAAATAATAAAGATACGAGCAGAAATAAATGAAAGAAAATAAACGAACTATACAGAAAATAAATGAAAGTAAAAGCTGGTTCTTTGAAAAGATAAACAAAATTGATACACCACTAGGCAAGACTTATTAAGAAGAAGAGAGAAAAGAACCAGGTGAATCAGATCTGCAATGAAGTAAGCAAAATAACAACAGACATAGCAGAAATACAAAACATTATTAGAGGATACTATGAACATCTGTATGCCAAGAAACAAGATAATCTGGATGAGATGGACAAATTCCTGAACATGTATAATCTACCTAGATTGAGCCCAGAGGATATAGAAAGTCTGAATAGGTCCATAACAAGCCAGGAGATCAAATCAGTTATAAATAACCTCCCAACAAAGAAAAGCCCTGGCCCTGATGGATTCACCTCTGAATTCTACAAAACTTTCAAAGAAGAGTTAACCCCCATTCTGCTCAAGTTATTTCTAAAGATCCAAAAGGGTGAATCTCCCTCTAATTCATTCTATGAAGCCTCTATCACCCTTATCCTTAAAACAGATAAGGACAGGATAAGGAAGGAAAACGATAGACCAATATCCCTGATGAATATAGATGAAAAGATTCTCAAAAGGATACTAGCAAATCATATACAACAACTTATAAAAAAGATTATACATCATGATCAGGTAGGCTTTACCCCAGGAATGCAAGGTTGGTTTAACATACGCAAAACCATAAATGTAATACACCATATTAATAGGAAGAAGGATAAAAAAACATATGGTCATATCAATTGATGCAGAAAAAGCATTTGATCCCTTCATGATCAAGACTCTCAGCAAAATCGGCATAGAAGGGTCATTTCTCAACACAATAAAAGCTATCTGTGAAAAACCCATAGCGAACATCATCCCCAATGGAGAAAAGCCAAAAGCTTTTCCACTAAAAACGGGTACAAGACAAGGATGTCCACTTTCTCCACTCCTCTTCAATATAGTACTGGAAGTCCTGGCCATTGCAATCAGAAAAGAGGAAAAAATAAAAGGCATTCAAATAGGAAAAGAAGAGGTGAAACTCTCTCTATTTGCAGATGACATGATTGTATATATAGAAGACCCAATGGTTTGCATGAAAAAAATTCTAGAAGTAATAAATGAATACAGTAACGTTGCAGGATACAAAATTAAAATCCAGAAATATACAGCATTTCTGTATACGAACAATAGGCAGACTGAGATAGAACTGAAAAAAGTTGTTCCATTTACCATAGCCACAAAAAGTATAAGATACTTATGGATAAATCTAACCAAAGAAATTAAAGACCTCCACAAGGAAAACTATGAGAAGATAAAAAATGAAATTGAAAATGACACCAAAAAGTGAAAGGATATCCCATGTTCCTGGATTGGAAGAATTAATATAATCAAAATGGCAATTCTACCCAAATTAATCTACCTATTTAATGCAATCCCAATCAAAGTACCAGACACATTCTTCACAGATCTAGGAAAGACAATCATAAAGTTTGTCTGGAATCATAAGAGACCCCGTATTGCCAAAGCAGTTCTGCACAAGAAGAGTGGAGTGGGTGGCATCTCACTCCCTGACTCAAAAGTATACTACAAAGCTGTGGTCATCAAAACAGCATGGTACTGGCACAGAAACAGACAGGTGGACCAATGGAACAGAACAGAGTCCCAAGAAATAAATGCTCAAACATACAGCCAACTGATTTTTGACAAGGGGTACCAGTCAATCCAGTGGGAAAAGGAAAACCTCTTCAGCAAATGGCGCTGGCAAAACTGGATCTCCACTTGCAGAAAGATGAATCTGAATCCCTACCTCTCACCTTTGACAAAAATAAAGTCAAGGTGGATCAAAGATCTAAATCTAAGACCTCAAACTATAAAACTGCTGCAGGAAAACACAGGGGAAACTCTGGGAGACATTGGGGTAGGGAAAGACTTCTTAAATAAGACTCCCAATGCACAGTCAATAATCCCCAAAATAGATAAGTGGGACCACATCATACTAAGAAGTTTTGCATGGCAAAAGACACAATTGTGGGAGGCTGCGCACCAGCGAGTCTGCCGAGGTTTCTCAGAGAGCAAACAATTGCCATGATTGGTTCCCTTCAAAAAACCTGACCTTCGAAACCTTGCTCTGATTGGCCACTAGAATCCCTCAGATTTGCATATCCGGCATCTCATGATTGGTCCAAAAGCAACCAATCATAACCCACCTTTTACAACCAATCATGGCCCACCGTTTACAACCAATCATGGCCCATCATTTACAACCAATCACGGCCCACCAGCGTGTATATAACCACGATGCCTGGCCCACAGTAGCCAGACAATGACCCTGGAGAGCCTAAAGAGGTGAAACACTGCACAGTCTCCAGACGACCCTGAAGACCCTGAACAGTTGTAACACTGCATCGTCTCTGGAAGACCCTGAAGAGTTGTGACACCACGTCGTCTCCGTGCTGCTCACAATAGACGACGCAACCCTGAAGAGTTGTAACACTGCATCATCTCCGTGCTGTACCATGCTGCCCACAATAAACGGATGACCCTGAAGACACTGTGTCGCCTCCGTGTTGTAACACTGTGCCGCTTGTCCCGGCTCTCACTCCTTCCCTCAGGAAACCTGTTCGACTGTCCCCCCGGGTCGGGACACGTGGCACCCGAACAGGGACAGGACACGTGGCGCTCGAACAAGGGACCTGAATATGAAGGATCCCGTGAAGAGCACCCAAGGAGGGGACAGCAGAGAATCGTCCCGAGAAAGGACGGCAGAGAATTGTCCAGGAGGGGACAGCAGAGAATCGTCCCAAGAAAGGACGGCAGAGAATCGTCCAGGAGGGGATGGCAGAGAATCGTCCCGAGAAAGGCTGCAGAGGAGGACGGCAGAGAATCATCCTGGTAAGTAACAAAAGTCACTTACTTATAAGTAATAAGGGTAATAATGGGACAAGAGCTTAGTCAGCACATACAAGAGCTTAGTCAGCACAAACTATTCATTCAGGACTTAAAAGAAGCCCTTGCCACTACGGTCGATCTGACCAAGGATTCTAAAATTGAAAAAGAACAGGGAGAGGATCTTATTTTCCTAGATAGTGAGGGAGAAGTTAAAAGCCCCGAAGGCGAGACAAAACCCAAAAAATCCAAAACACTAAAAAAGAAAAACAACCTTAAGGTTCTACAAGAGCCAAAGAAAAACCAGTCAAAAACTGAATCAGTTTTTTGGACAATGTGCTGCTGTTTATCATATTTCTATATGGTCTCTGCTTGGGGTGGTTATGTGTTTATCATCAACCTTATTCCACTGCATGTGTTTGTGTTGTTACTGATGCAGAGATATAGCAAAAGAGTCTACATAGCATATAGCACTTTCTACATTGTGGGTTTAATATTATCCATGCAGATACCTTTTGTGTCACAATTAGAGAAACTAAAAGCCAATACAGACAAAGAAACAAAACTAGTTCAGGGATCACATACTACAGACTTTGAGACATTCCCTGTTATGGAAACTACAGGTTTGGCGCTGTCACAGCAGGTTTATGGTAAAAGAGATTAAGGTGGTAGTCGCCCAATACGGAGCTACTGCTCCATATACCTTAGCTATAGTTGAAGCTATCACCGAGGGCTGGCTCACACCGTCTGATTGGCAAACATTAGCCCGAGCTATCCTTCTTAAATCTCAAAACTCTCAGCCTTTATGTTCCCCTTACTGCAGCTACAGCTGCCAGCTCCACTAGCTTGGGTTATTACGCCAAGTCACTGAGGGTCTTATCTCAGACCAACTAGATTCCCCGGCTGAGGTGGTTCTTCAAGATAGACGAGGTTTTCTGCCCAGGGCGCCTGCGCCAGGTGGCCCAGGTCACAGGGCTCTGCTTCGCGTGCTGGCCGGGCTTGCGCGGCCCGGCCTGTGCGGCAGGGGCTCTGCTTTGCATGCCGGCCCGGCCGGGGCTCTGCTCTGCGTGCCGTGGCCCAGACCGCCCGGCCCCCACTACCTCTCCGGCACTGGGTGTGTCCCGCGCTCGGCGCCGACACGGGCCGGTGGCACGGATTGGCCGAGGTCACCGTCCTTCCTTTCTTTGGCTGGGCGGGTGGGCAGGAGGTGGCGCAGAGATCTGCGCGCATTCGCACGCTGGGGGCTGGCGTGTGGCTGCCGGGCCGGTGTGTGGCCACCGGGCCAGCGCCTGCGCGCGGCAGCCGGGCCTGCCCCTGCGTGTGGCCGCCGGACCTGAGCATGGTCGCTGAGCCGGCGCATGGCCGCCGGGCCGGCGCGTGGCTCCCGGGCCGGCGTGGGGCCACCGGGCCGGAGCGTGGGCCCGGGCCTGCGCGTGGCTGCCGGGTCTGAGTGTGGCCGCCGGGCGTGCACCTGTGCTTGGCCACCGGGCCTGCACGCGTGGCCGCCGGGCCTGCGCCTGTGTGTGGCCGCCGGGCCTGCGCACGGCCCCCGGGCCTGCGAGTGGCCGCCGATCCTGAGCGTGGCCCCCGGGCCTGTGCGTGGCCACCGGGCCTGCGTGTGACTGCCGGGCCTGCGCATGCACGTGGCCACCGGGCCTGCACGTGGCCTCTGGGCCTGCACCTGTGTATGGCCGCCAGGCCTGCGTGTGGCCGCCGGGCCTGCGCGTGGCCCCCGGACCTGCGCATGGCAGCCGGGCCTGCGCCTGCGAGTGGCCGCCGTGCCTGAGCGTGGCTGCCAGGCTTGTGCGTGGCTGCCAAGCCAGTGTGTGACCGCCGGGCCTGCACATGGCCGCCAGACCTGCGCCTGCACATGGCCCCTGGCCGCGGGCGGCAAGCTGAAGCCAAAAACAAGGATTAAGAACTTGGAACTATAAGCAACAGAAAGAAACTTACGCTGTCTTAAACCAATTGAGAAATATATTGTATGGACAGTGAGAGGATGATGGTTGCCAGCCCTGCATTACTTCAGGGAAGAACAGGAACTGTTCTGCCATTCTTGGGGAGGCCAGATGCCCGAGGATGACTCGCGTTGCAGATCCCCACAGCACCATTCCCGGTGGTCACAGGTTGGATGCTGTGCCGCATCAACTGATAACCATCTCTGCTTAACAGAGCCGCTTTCCTGAAACTGTGTTCTGTGGAGACTCACCTGCAGCTGCGGAACTGCATGGGACCCACCCTTAATCCAACCCTGAGTAGAATCTGTGCTCCCTGTTGTTGAAGACTGTATGAGCAGATAATTGAAAAAAAGAAAAGAAAAGAAAAGAAAAAAGAAAAAACTGAGGGAACTGGAGGGTATGGTGGCAGGGATGGCAGCTGCAGATGCTGGAGACAGTGTGGGAGAGGTGATGGGGGTGAGTGATGGAGGGTGGAGGGGGGGATTCAGGGAGCAAACAACACACTTAATAGACACAAAAATGAAAAGTTGTCTGTTGATAATGTATATGGTAATATTGTCTTGACTGATGTGCACTGTTCTCATGCTGGGAAAAACCATATTGTACACTGTAAAGATGTGCAATGATAAAAAAAAAAAAAGTCAGCACTCTGGCAAAGGGAGAAAGATCTGAAGATTTGATAGTGGAAAGGATGAATGTGGATGCCAGAGGCTGCAGGGGAGGGGAGTGGGTGGTGGAGAGTGGGCGTGAGGGGCAAAGGGAAGAAACATTTAACACCAAAAAAATGTAGAGTTCTCTGTTGAAAACTATATATAAATATACATATATATATATATATATATATATGTGTGTGTGTGTGTGTATATATATATATATGTATATTGTATGCATCATAATGGGGACTTTATGTAAAAAGTGAATTTAATTGATCTGAGAAAGAAAAATAAAAGATAAAAATTTAAAAAAAAAAGATAGACGAGGTATAAATCTCCTCCTGGCAGAACAGAGGGGTCTCTGTCTTGCTTTACAGGAACGCTGCTGCTTTTATGCCAACAAGTCCTACATCGTCCGTGACAACATACATCAACTCCAAGAATCTCTCCAACAACGTAGAAAACAACTCGCCAATGGTCTGCCTGGAACGGTCTCCTCCCTTTCCCGCTTCCCCTCCTTAGCCCATCCATTGGCTTTTTAGTTGTTTGCTCACTGTGACCTGTTATATTTAATAGGCGCATGTCATTCCTCAAACAACAAATTGACTTGCTTATGGAAGACCAACACCCCTATACTGGTCTCGCCTGAGGCGCTGAATCAGCCAAAGACGGGTAAGAGAGTCTGATGAACCCAATAACTGTTCAGTCCTTCCACCTAAGACAGGAGGCCCATCATAGCTATGGGACTCTCCAATGACGGGTAAGAATGGACATATGACATATGACTCCAACCTAAGACAGGCACAATTCCCCCAGGCCTTATCCTCATCTCTCAAAACAGAGAAGGAGGATATGTGGGAGGCTGCGCACCAGCAAGTCTGCGGAGGTTTCTCAGAGAGCAAACAATTGCCAAGATTGGTTCCCTTCAAAAAACCTGACCTTCGAAACCTTGCTCTGATTGGCCACTAGAATCCCTCAGATTTGCATAACAGGCACCTCATGATTGGTCCAAAAGCAACCAATCATAACCCACCTTTTACAACCAATCACGGCCCACTGTTTACAACCAATCACGGCCCACCAGCATGTATATAACCACAATGCCTGGCCCACAGTAGCCAGACAACGACCCTGGAGAGCCTGAAGAGCTGAAACACCACAGAGTCTCCAGACAACCCTGAAGACCCTGAAGAGTTGTAACACTGCATCGTCTCCAGAAGACCCTGAAGAGTTGTAACACCACATCTTCTCCAGACGACCCTGAAGAGCTATGACACCGCGTAGTCTCTGTGCTGCTCACAATAGATGACGCAACCCTGAAGAGTTGTAACATTGTGTCGTCTCCATGCTGTAGCGTGCTTCTCACAATAAACGAATGACCCTGAAGACGCTGTGTCATCTCCATGTTGTAACACTGTGCCGCTTGTCCCAGCTCTCACTCCTTCCCTCAGGAAACCTGTTCAACTGTCCTCCGGGTCAGGACACACAGTGATTAGTGTGAATAGACAGCCCTCAGAATGGGAAAATATTTTTGTAAACTATGTGTCAGATAAGGGACTCATAACCAGAATTCACAAGGAACTCAAGCAGCTGTTCTGGAAAAAGACAATCAATCCTATTAAAAGATGGGAGAATAAGTTGAAAAAAACACTCTCTAAAGATGACATATGAATAGCTAAAAGGCATATTAAAAAAATGCTCAACATCCCTCATTGTAAGAGAAATGCAGACCAAAACAACAATGAGATATCACCTAATCCCAGTCAGAATGTCTAAGATTAAAAAAAAAAAAAATGATAAGTGCTGGCGGGGGTGTGGTGAAAAGGGAACTCTCTTACACTGCTGGTGGGGATGTAAATCTCAACCACTGTGGAGAACAATTTGGAGATTCCTCAAAAATCTACAAATAGAACTACCATATGATCCAGCAATCCCACTCCTTGGTATCTACCCAAAGGAAAGAAGAATACTGAATTGGAAAAGTGCTTGCATATCGATGTTTATTGTGGCACTTTTCACAATTGCTAAGTCATGGAAACAACCCAAATGCCCACGAACTGATGAATGGTTAGAAAAACTGTGGCACATATACTCAATGGAATACTATTCATCCATAAAAAACAACAAAACCCTGGCTTTTGACAGGAAGTGGATGAATATGGAAGACTTACTGCTGAGTGAAGCAAGCCATGCTATGAAGGAGAGGCATTGTATGTCCCCACTTAATACATACCGAGTGTCTGCACTCTATGACTGAAACTAATTGTCTAAAGGATATAGAAACGCAGTATATAGATGTAAATACCAGATATAGTGCGTGTGAAAAAGGAGGGTCTGAGGAAGGACATTTGGGGGAGGGACAGGGAGGCAAAGCATTAATGGCACAAAGAGGTGTGGTATTATCTGTTGAAGATATTTTGTAGTTTTATCAACAGTACTAGGGAGAAATGTTCACCTGTTTAAATATCCATTTTGTAAGACAAATAATAATGTGATTGAATGTATGGAAGAAAATGAAATGAGAAAAATATAATAATAATAATAAATAAAAATAAAGTTTATAAAAAGAAAAAGATAAAAGAGTGAACCAGGAAGAAACAGAAAGTCTAAATAGACCCATAAGAGTCCCAGCTTTACTTCTGAATTCTACAAAACTTTTAAAGAATTAACCCTAATTCACCTTAAACTATTTCTAAAAATTCAAAAGGAAGGACCTCTCCCGAATTTATTCTGTGAAGCCTCCACCACCTTAATTCCAAAACCAAAGACATGGCATAAAAATAAATAAATAAATAAATAAAACTTCAGGCCCTTATCCCAGATGAATACAGATGCAAAAATTCTCAACAAGATACTAGCAAATCATATTCAACAACATACTAAAAAGATTATACACAGTGAGCAAGTATGATTTATTTATTCCAGGTATGCAAGGATGGTTCAATATACACAAAACAATAAATGTGACATACCATATTAACCAAAGAAAAAATAAAAACCATGGGATCTTGCCAACTGATGCAGAAAAAGCATTCAATAAAATACAACATCCCTTCATGAGAAAGACTCAGCAAAATTGGCATTGAAGGAAGAGGCATTCTTTAACACAATGAAAGCCATCTATGAAAACCCATAGCTAATATCAAACTGAATGGGGAAAAGTTAAAAGCCTTCCACTATAAACTGGAACAAGACAAGGCTGCCCACCTTCTCCATTTCTTTTTAACATAGTACTACTGGAAGTTCTAACCAATGCAGTTAGACAAGGGAGTCACATAAAAAGAATCTAAACAGGAAAAGAAGAAGTGAAATTATCTCTATTTGCAGATGATATAATGCTATATATAGAAAATTCAAAAGAATCAATGAAGAAAACTCCTAGAAGTGATAAACAAATATAGTAAAGTGGCAGGATACAAAATAAACATACAAAGATTTATAGCTTTTTTATGCACTAACAATGGACAAATAAGGATAGAATTGAAGAAGAAAATTTTACTTACAATAACCACAAAACCACTAAGATATCTAGGAATATACCTTACCAAAGAAATCAAAGATCTCTATAAAGAAAACTATGAAACACTATAAAAATAAGTTTAAAATGATATTAAAAAAGTGGAAAAACATCCCATCTTCCTGGATTGGAAGAATTAATAAAAACAAGATGTTAATCCTACCCAAATTAGTCTACAAATTCAATACAATCCCAATCAAACTACCAGAGATATTCCTCACAGAAACAGAAAAAATAAATAAAAAATAAAATAAAATTTGTCTGGAAGCATAAAAGGCCCCTACTGCCAACACAATATTGTGCAAAGAGAAAAAGTAGGAAGGATCTCACTTCCTGGCTTCAAAACATACTACAAAGTCATGATAGTTAAAACAGCATGGTTGGGACCAGCAGTTAGCATAATGGCTATGTCATTGGACTTCCACGTAGTCAACCACGGTTCACATCTCAGACCCGGTGGCTTAAAACTCACGCCAGGCACATGTGCGTGCGTGCCCAAGATCCCGAGAAGAATGGAGGAGAAGGGATTGCAGCGTGGCCATCTCCCTGGGGGGTGATTTCTCGCTTTCTGTCTCTCTGTCTCTTTCTGTCTGTCTGGCGAGCACACGTGTCCTATAGCAAAAACCTCTCCAAAAAGAAAAAAAAAAAACAGCATAGTACTGGCACAAAAACAGACAGGTAGACCAATGGAAAAGGACTGATAACCGCTAAAACATACAGTCAAATTATCCTTGACAAAGGGCACAAGGCAATACAGTGGGGAAAAGAAAATCTATTCAGCAAATGGTGCTGGGAGAACTGGATATCCACCTGCAAAAGAAAGAAACTAGATCCTCATCTCTCACCACTAACAAAAATCAATTCCAAATGGATTGAGGATCTAAACATAAAATCTCAAATTATAAAAGTACTGGTGGAAAACACAGGAAAAATCTCTTGGAGCCCTTGGAGTAGGCAGACTTCTTAAAGAAGGCCTCCAAAACACAGGCAATATTCCCAAAAATAGACAAATGGAACTATATTAGGCTGAGAAGCTTCTGCACAGCCAAAGAAACATACATAGAATGAGAAAACAATCTTGCAGTGGGAGAATATATTTACAAATTATACATCAGATAAGGGATTGATAACCAGAATATATAGGAACTCCAGCAGTTTACCCATAAAAAAAAAAATTCAATCCAATTAAAAGATGGGAAAAGGAACTGAACAGACAATTCTTAGAAGAAGATATATGAATGACCCAAAAGGATATGAAAATCTCTTATCATAAGGGAAATGCCAATCAAAATCACAATGAAATAGAGGACACTTTCATGGCTCCTGAGAACTAGTGATTTCAGGGAAAAAAGAAATGAAGATTTTCTACTGATAATTCAGCCTCCAGCCCACAAACTCGAGTGGAAGGAAGCCCTCAAGCCTTCTCTCTGCCTCTGCCTCTGCCTCTGCCTCTGCCTTTGCCTCTGTCTCTCTCTACCTCTGATTATGTCTTCTCATTTTTTGATAATTTTTCCTTTTTAAAATTTTTTAAGGAAAAGCATTTTCTCGGCTTTCAGCCCATCCTTTCCCTTTATCTTGTTAACAATCCCCTCTCCTCCTCCCAACCCAGGAGAAGCAAGAAATCAGGCCTTCAGAAGACACCTTCATGGCTCCTGAGAACAAGTGATTTCAGGGAAAAAAGAAATGAAGATTTTCTACTGATAATTTAGCCTCTAGCCCACAAACTTCAGTGGTAGGAGCTCCCTCAAGCCTTCTCTCTGCCTCTGCAGAACGCTGTACTGTTTTCTAATTTTTGCTTTTTTAAAAAAACAATTTTTTTTTTTAGTTTTTTTCTTTAGTTTTTTTTCTTCTCTTTTTCTCTGTTTCTTGGTTGTTTTTGTTGCTGTTGTTTCTCTCTCTATTTCCTTTCCTGCATGCTCCTGGAGGCTCAGATTGTACTTCAAGTTTGGGAAGAAACACACCATCCATCAGATGACTAGAAATCACAACAGGGCCACAAGAAATATGGGAAACCAAGAAAACACCTTCCTCCACGGGAAAAGAATAACTCCTCTTCATCCACAGACAGTTCAATGGAAATTATGAAAATGTCTGATAAAGAATTTAAAACATTCATAATGGCGAAGCAAACAGAGATAGAAGAGAAGAGAGACAATGAACTGCAGAAGAAAAAGGAGAAAGGAGCTGATGTGTTCCAGGAGGTAAGAAAATTCTTGCAAGATCTAAAAGAGGAATTACACACTTCACAAACGAATCAAATGGAACTGTTAGAGATGAAGGCTATAATGCAAGAAGTCAAAATCTCCCTTGAAAGTATTAAAAGCAGACTAGATCATACAGAAAATAGAATCTCAGACATAGAAAAGAAAATTGCTGGCCTAGAAAAATCCACCACAAAGACTGAGAAAACTGCCCACAAAAAATGAGAATAATATACAAGAAATACTAGATACCATCAAACATCCAAACATCCAGATAACTGGCATCCCAGAAGGTGAAGAGACTCATAAGGGCATTGATAATCTATTCCATGAAATCCTGCAAGAAAACTTTCCAAACATAGAGAGGCACTCAAAGATCCAGTCCCAAGAAATACAAAGGACCCAAATAGAATCAACCCAAGAAGATCTTCTCCAAGACACATTATAGCCAGACTGACCATTGGCAAGAGAGAAAGAGCAAGTTACCTACAAAGGATATCCCATCAGACTAACAGCAGACCTCTCATCAGAAACAATGTGAGCAAGGACAGAATGGGAAAATATATTCAAAGTGTTAAGGGAAAAGCAATTGCAACCAAGAATACTGTACCCGGCAAGATTATCCTTTATATGGGAAGAAAAGACGAGAACATTCTCAGATAAACAAAACCTGAAAGAATTTACCAACACCAGACAAGATCTCCAAGAAGTTCTCAAGGGAGTGCTATGTCGGGAAAATTAAATGCAGACACACAGAACTAAGAGTTCAAAAACTAAGAAAATGGCCAACTTAATCATAGGGACAAGTCTGGAGTTGACTATTATATCCCAGAATTCAATCGGGAAGATCGAACCATAACAGAAGATAGATTAAGTAAGTACATGAGACTGAACTGGTGAAATAGCATTCTGTGACTTTTTTTTTTTTTTTTGAAGAGGTTTTAGCTATAGGGTGCGTGCGCTCGCCAGACAGACAGAGACAGAGAGACAGAAAGTGAGAAATCACCCCCCCGGGGGGGATGGCCACGCCGCAATCCCTTCTCCTCCATTCTCCTCTTGGGATCTTGGGCACACATGCACATGCGCCCGGCGTGAGTTTAAGCCACCAGGTCCGGGACTCGAACCGTGGTCGACTACGTGGGAGTCCAGCGACATAGCCATTATGCTAACTGCTGGTCCCGCATTCTGTGACTTTTGACTAAAATATTGCTACTTTTCTTCTAGGCTTTGTAGTCCAGTTTTAAGAGTTTTTGTCCTGTCTTGAGCTGTCAGTAGGTTCATGTACCTACTATTTGAACAGAATACCAACGTGTTTCCAGGCTTTAAGTTTTAAGCAAATTTCCTTACCAATTCAAAACTGCTTTTCTTGAAATTACCAACTGGACTTGCTATTGAAAGTAGTTAGATTATTTAAGAAATTGAGTGATCAATAAAATGTAGGGGAGAAAGGAATGAAAGACAACTGTAGACACCAGAGATAGTGTGAGAAGAGGGTGGGAAAAGGCAGAGGGTCAGACATAGGGGTAAATATATATATAGATAAAACTAGAAATGGAAAATTATTGATGATAACATACATGATTAAGCCACTATGCAGTATACTCTGGATGGGAAACCACATTTAGTATGCTGTGACGATGATTATGGGATGAATGTAAATTAATTAATTTTTTAAAAAGTTTCAGGAGGGAAAAAAAAAACACGAAAAATGTTTTTCTTGAAATTAAAAAAAATGCATATTTGATGACTGCAGTAAGCTATATAGCCCCAGCTAGGAGCTACTTTATAGTATGTTCATTCTACTCACTGAGGTTTATGCCTAAAGTCAGACTTGTGTTCATGGATATGTATATATCAGCTGTGCTTCCTATTGGAAATATTTAGATTAATTAAGTTCATTAGCAAATCAATAAAATGGGGGGTAAATGCAACGAAAGCAACCATGGATACCAGAGACAGTGTGGGAGGAGGGTGGGACACAGCACAGGGTGAGAGGGAATCAAGGACGGCAAAAGCAAAATATACAGGAAACAAGAAATGGAAAATTATTTGTTGACGATAACATGTATGTTGATGTGCTTGATTGAGCCAATATATGGTGTATTCTGGATGGGAAATCTCTTTTTGTAAGCTGTAATGATGTATAGTGAGTGAATGTAAATAAATAAATTTAAATTTTAAAAAATCACAATGAGATACCACTTAACCACAGTCAGAATGGCTAAAATTAAAAAGATAAATAATGATAAGTGTTGGTGAGGCTCTGGTGAAAAACAAACTCTCCGACACTGTTGGTGGAAATGCAAATTAGTACAACCACTTTGGAGAACCATATGGAGATTCCTCAGAAACCTACAAATAGAACTACTGTATGACCCATTAACTCCACTTTTAGGTATTTACCCAAAGGATAGAAAAATCCTCAGTCAGAAACACACTTGCATATCCATGTTTATTGCAGCATTATTTATAATTGCTAGGACATGGAATCAACCCAAATGTCCAAAAATAGATGATTAGATTGAGAAATGTGGCATATGTACTCTATGGAATGCTACTCAGCCATATATAAAAAAAAAAAAAACAATGAAACCCTGACATTTGATACAAAGTGGACAAATATGAAAGACTTAATGATAGGCGCTTCTTGAAGACACAGCCTAATGGATTCTACAAACTAGCCATTTCGGGGGAACAGAAATCAAGACTTCCCACTGATAATTTGGCCTCTGGCACACAAAACTCGCATGGTAGGAAGACCCCTTCCAGGCCTCCTGTCTCTGTACCTGTCTTTGTCTCTCTCTACCTCTGTCTTGGTCTCTGTCTCCTCTCTTTTTTTTTTTTAATTTTTGCTTTTTAGAATTTTGAACGGCGCGCTTGCGCGCCATGTGGTTTTCCAATTTTTGTTTTTTTACTGAAATATTTTTAAAAATATTAAGTTTTTAAGTTGTATTGAGAAGTTTTATCTTCGTTTTTTTCCTTCTCTTTTTCTGTTTCTTGTTTGTGTGTGTGTGTGTGTGTGTGTGTGTGTGTGTTTTGTTTGTTTGTTTGTTTTGCTGTTGTTGCTGTTGTTTCTCTCTTTCTGTTTCCTTTTCTGCACACTCCTCAACGCTCAGATTGAACTTCCAAGTTTGGGAAAAAACTGACCATCAACCAGATGACTAGAAATCACTGCAGGACCACAAGAAGTATGGGAAAGCAGGAAAATACCTCTCCTCCAAGGGAAAAGGATAACTCGTCTTCATCCACACACAGTTCAAGGGAATTCATGGTAATGTCTGATAAAGAATTCAGAACATTCATAATGGCAAAGCTTACAGAGATGGAAGAGAAGAGAGACAATGAACTGCTGAAGAGGAAGGAGAAAGAAGTTGTTGAGTTCCAGGAGGTGAGGAAATTCATGCAAGATCTAAAAGAAGAATTTCACACTTTACAAAAGAATCAGATGGAACTGTTAGAGATAATACAGGAAGTCAAAATCTCCCTTGAAAGTATTAAAAGCAGACTAGATCATACAGAAAATAGAATCTCAGACACAGAAGAGAAAATTGCTAGCCTAGAAAAATCCACCACAAAGACCGAGAAAATGGCACAAAAAATTGAGACTAATATACGAGAAATACTAGATATCATCAAACGTCCAAACATCCAGATAACTGGCATCCCAGAGTGAAGAGACTCATAAGGGCATTGATAATCTCTTCCATGAAATCCTGCAAGAAAACTTTCCAAACCTAGAGAGGCATTCAAAGATTCAGTCCCAAGAAATACACAGGACCCCAAATAGAATCAACCCAAGAAGATCTTCTTCAAGACACGTTATAGCCAGATTGACCAAAACAACAGACAAAGCCAAGATGCTAAGATTGGCAAGAGAAAAATGGCAAGTTACCTACAAGGGGTATCCCATCAGACTAACAGCAGATCTCTCATTGGAAACAATGTGAGCGAGGAAAGAATGGGAAAATATATTCAAAGTGTTAAGGGAAAAGCAATTTCAACCGAGAATACTGTACCCAGCAAGATTATCATTCACTTGGGAAGAAAAGACACGAACATTCCCAGATAAACAAAACCTGAAAGAATTTACCAGCACCAGACCAGATCTCCAAGAAGTTCTTAAGGGAGTGCTATGTCAGTCAAATTAAATGCAGACACACAGAATTAAGAGTTCAAAAACTAAGAAAATGGGCAACTTAATTGTAGGGACAATGTTTGGAGATGAATATTATTTCCCAGAATTCAATCTGGAAGATCTAACCTTAACAGAAGAAAGATTAAGCACATGAGACTAAACTGATGAAACAACATTCTGTGACTTAACTAAAATATTGCTGCTTTTCTCCTAAGCTTTGCTTTCTGGTTTTAAAGGATTTTTGTCCTGTCTTGAGCTGTCGATAGGTGCATGTACCTACTATTCGAACAGAATACTAACCGGTTTCTAGGCTTTAAGTTTCAAGGAAATATCATTACCAGTTCTAAACTGCTCTTCTTGAAATTACCTGCTGAACTTTCTATTGAAAGTAGTTAGATTACTTATGATGTTGTGTGATCAACAAAATGTTGGGGAAAAGGAATGGAAGACAACTGTATATAGCAGAGATAGTGTAATAAGAGAGTGGGAAAGGGCAGAGGGTCAAACATGGGGTAAAAAACATATATATATACGTATACATATGTATGAAAGTAGAAATGGAATATTATTGATGATAACATGCATGATTAAGCCACTATGCAGTTTATTCTAGATGGGAAACCACATTTAGTATGTTGTGATGATGCTCAGGGAATGAATGTTAAGTAATTTTAAAAAAAGTTGCAGGAGAAAAAAAAAGGGTAAAACTGTTCGTATCGAAATTTTAAAAAAATTCATATTTGATGACTGCAGTAAGCTATTTAGCCCCAGCTGAGTACTATTTATAATATGTTCATTCTACTCACTGAGTTTTATGCCTAAAGTCAGACTTGGGTTCATGTATAGGTATATATCAGTTGTGCTAGCTATTGGAAATATTTAGACTAATTAAGTTAATTAGCAAATCAATTAAATGGGGGGGAAGGCATAGAAAGCAACCATGGATACCAGAGACAATGTGGGAGGAGGGTGGGACATGGCAGAGGGTGAGGGATAGGGAATCAAGGATGGCAAAACAAAAAACAAAATATACAAGACATAAGAATTGGAAAATTATTTGCTGAAAACATGTATATTGATGTGCTTGATTGAGCCAATACACAGTGTATTTAGGATGGAAAATTCATTTGTATGCTGTAATGATGTATAGTGAATTAATGTAAAAAATAAATCAATTTAAAGAGAAAAAAAAAAGACTTAATGGTAGGCGAAACAAGTCAGACTATGAAAGACAGATTGTATGTCCCCACTCAATATACTGTAATCTATGGCAGAAATTGAGAGTTTGGAAGGTATAGTAACAGGAAGGGCAGTGGTAAATACTAGAGATAGTAAAGATAGGGGTAATATGGGGGTGGGTAATGGTGGGAGAGAGGAAGGGAACAGGGGAAAAAAAAGAAAAAAAAAATACGCTTAATTGGCCAAAAAATGAAAAGCTTTTGCTGCTGATGATGTGTATAGTAATGTCTTTGTCTTGACTGATGCAAGGTAATCACGCTGGAAAAACAAATTTTATACATTGTAAAGATATATGTGATTTGGGACCAGCACATCATAACTAGATTGGTAAACATTAAAGATAAAGACAATATTCTAAAAATGTCAAGGGAGAAGCATCAAGTTACTTATAAAGGCTATCCCATTAAGCTAACATCAGACTTCTCAACTGAAATAATGCCAGCAAGGAAGGAATGGGAAAATGTGATCAAAACATTAAAATAAGGACCAGCAGTTGACGTAATGGCTATGTCCGCTGGACTCTGGAGAGAATGGAGGAGAAAGGATTGAGGCATGGCCATCCGCCCAGAGGGGTGATTTCTCGCATTCTATCTCTCTGTCTCTCTCTATCTTTCTGGAGAGCGCACACGCCCTATAGCAAAAACTTCTAAAAAAAGGAAAATCTACAACTATGAGGCCAACAGGTGGTATGGTGGCTGAGGGCGCTAGATTCCCACAGAGCTGACCACGGTTTGAGTCCTGAGCCTGACAGCTTGCTTTCTCACTTCCCCTACCCTACTCTGTCCCTCTCTGGTCAAATTAAAATTAATTAATTAATTAAATTAAAATAATTTTTTAAAATCTACAAATAAAGCTGTCATACTATCCAGTAAGTCTACTCTTGGGTATCTACCCAAAGGGTAGTAAAACAGTCCAAAAAACACTTGCACATTCATGTTTATTGCAGCATTACTCACAATTACTAAGACATGCATTAGCAATGTCCAAATGTCCAAGAACAAATGAATGGATTGAAAAGTTGTGGCATATATACACTATGGAATACTATTCAGCCATAAAGAACAGTGAGACCTTGACATTTCATATGAAGTGGACAAATATGAAGGATTTAATGCTAAGTGAAGCAAGTCAGACTATGAAAGACAGGCATAGTATGTCCCTACTTAATATGAACATCTGTGCTCTATGGCAAAAACTGAACGGCTGGAGAGTATAAGAATAGGGAGGACAATTGAAAATATCAGAGACAGTATAGGAGGGGTGGGTAGTAGGGGGTGGGAGGAAAGAGTTCAGGGGAAAAAACTTAACAGAAACAAAACTGACAAATTATCTGTGATGATAATATACATGGTAATATCTATGACTTGATTAATATGCACTGTATTCTTTTTTTTTTTTTTGAGAGATTTTCGCTATAGGGCACGTGTGCTCGCCAGACAGAGAGAGACATAGAGACAGAAAGTGAGAAATCACCCCCCGGGGGATGGTCACGCCGCAATCCCTTCTCCTCCATTCCCCTCTCAGGATCTTGGGCACACACACACACGCGCCTGGCGTGAGTTCTAAGCCACCGGGTCCGGGACGCGAACCGCGGTCGACTACGTGGGAGTCCAGCGACATAGCCATTACGCTAACTGCTGGTTCCCAATATGCACTGTATTCTTGCTGAGAAAAACCATTTTGTGTGCTATAAAGATGTACAGGGATTAAATGTAAATTTAAAAAGTACAATTAAAAAAGTGACAGGTTGGTAAGAAGCAGTAATAATAGCAGTAGTAGCTTGGAAAAGTATAATTAAAAGGAGAATAGTGGGCAATATGAAATGCAAAATACATATTAAAAAAAAGGGTCTTCAGGGCTGGCAGGTGGCGTGGTAGTTAAGGGTGCTGGACTCCCACGTGGTGAAGCATGGGAGTCCAGTCCTGGACCTGGCAGCTTATTCTCTCTCTCTCTCCCCTCTCTGGTCAAATTAAAATAAATAAATAAATAAATAAATAAATAAATAAATAAAGTTAAATAAGGGACTAGCAGGTGGCGTGGTGGTTGGGGCGCTGGACACTCCCACATGGCTGACCAGGGTTCAAGTCCTGAATCTGGTGGCTTGCTTTCTCACTTCCTCTCTCTCTCACTCTCACCCTCTGTCTCTCTCTGGTCAAACTAAAAAATAAATGAATGAATGAATAAAATAAAATAATTATTTAAAAAAATAAATAAATAAAGTTAAATAAAATAATTCTTAAAAAAAAAAAGGTCTTCTGGGAATATTACCAGTTTCACAACTGTGTGTGTGTATGTGTGAAATTCCCTAAAGCTCAGGAAACAGGTGAGTTTTCATCCATGTTTAGGGATACTTAGGACATCTTCATTAACTGAAAAAAAATAATAATATAATCTATACAGGTTTGATTTATAACTAGGAGAATTCAGCACATTAAATACTCATTTATAGGGACCAACAGATGGCGTAATGGTTATGTCGCTGGACTCCCATGTAGTCGACTGAAGTTCAAGTCCCGGACCCGGTGGCTTAAACTCACGCCGGGCATGTGTGCGTGCGTGCCCAAGATCCCGAGAGGAGGATGGAGGAGAAGGGATTGCGGTCTGGCCATCCCCCTGGGGAGTGACTTCTCTCCTTCTGGTGAGCACACACACCCTATAGCAAAAAAAAAAAAAAGCTCTCAAAAACAAAACACACTTCATTTATAACATCTAAATAAATCTATAATTAAAATGTATATAAAACATTGATATTCTTGTATCTTGATCTTTTTTTTTTTTTAATTTCTGTATGTGTGAAAAGAACCAGGGACTACAGTCATTCGGTTATTTTTTTTCTCAGTTAAAACACTGCAACAGGGAACCAGCAGTTAGCATAATGGCTATGTCGCTGGACTCCCACGTAGTCGACCGTGGTTCGCGTCCCAGACCTGGTGGCTTAAAACTCACGCCGGGCACGTGTGCGTGCGTGCCCAAGATCCCGAGAGGAGAATGGAGGAGAAGGGATTGCGGCGTGACCATCCCCCCTGGGGGGTGATTTCTTGCTTTCTGTCTCTATGTTTCTCTCTGTCTGACTGGCGAGCGCACGTGCCCTATAGTGAAAAACCTCTCCAAAAAAAAAAAAAAAAAAATTAAAAAAAAAAAAAAACACCGCAACAGAAAGGCAATTGGTTCCTAAAAAATTGAGTGAGGGGGGATTCATTTGTTTTCATTCAATTTAATTTTTTTTTCTTTTTTTTGGAGAGGTTTTTGCTATAGGGCACGTGCGCTCGCCAGACAGACAGAGAGAGACAGAGAGATAGAAAGCAGGAAATCACCCCCCAGGGGGGATGGCCACGCCGCAATCCCTTCTCCTCCATTCTCCTCTCGGGATCTTGGGCACGCACGCACACGCGCCCGGCGTGAGTTTAAGCCGCTGGGTCCGGGACTCGAACCGCGGTCGACTATGTGGGAGTCCAGCGACATAGCCATTACGCTAACTGCTGGTCCCTCATTCAATTTAATTTAATAACTGTTAATTAATGATAAAGTCAATATAGCCTTTTTAAATTTAGATTTATTTAACTTTTATTTATGATCATTATTATTATTTTAATTTACCGGAGATAGAAAATGAGAAAGCAAACCACCAGGTCTGGGACTCAAACCGCGACTGGCTGTGTGGGAGTCCAGTGCCTTAACCACCACACCACCCACTGGCCCCATGTCAGTATAGTCTCATCTACATACAGGGTCTTGTATTAAATAAAATCAAAGTTTTTTGGTGAAAAATAACTTAAGAATAAAAAGCCATTTCTGAGACCAGCAGGTATCACAGAGGTTAAGGCTGCTGGATCCCACATGAAGGTCTTTAGTGGCTTGAAAACCACACAATGGGGTGCAGTAACTAAGGGACTGAATTCCAACATGGTTGATAGCAGTTTGAGCCCCAGACCCAGCAGCAGCTTGGAAATTCACTTTGGGTACGTATGTATGTGTGCCCAAAAGACTGCTGTGTGACTATCCTTCCTGAGGAGTGATTTCTCACTTTCTCTCTCTGTCTCTGTCTCTCTCTCTCTGGCAAGCACGTGTGTCCTATCTATAGCAAAAACCTAAAAAAAAAAGGAAAAGAAAATCACACCAAGAGGTTGTGGGGTGTGTGCGCATGACTAAAACTTGGAGAGGAACACAGAAAAGAAGGGATTTTGATGTGGCCATCCTCTCTAATGGGTGATATTCTCTCCCTCTCTCTTCCTCTCCCAGTCTCTGGCAAGTACACAAACCCTATGGCAAACAAACAAACAAAATGTCTTAATCTACACAATGAGAGTAATTTCTACGTGCTAGGTTGTTAGTCTAAGGCGAGCAAGCTGTGTAAAGCATTTACTATAAAGGTTCATTCCCAGCCAATTCTTACACTGAAATTGTTAAGTGGCCTCTAGAATGGCAGACCTCCAAGGGACCTTGGGCCTTGCAAAGGGGCCCATTTACCTTTTTTAGGAGAAAGCCCTGGAAGGTGGGTGGGGGAAGGGGGTGGGGGGTCCCTCGACAGAGAGACAGTGAGAAATCACCCCCCAGGTCACCCCCCGGGGGGATGGCCACACCGCAATCCCTTTTCCATTCTCCTCTCGGGATCTTGGGCAATCCCTTCTCCTCCATTCTCCTCTCCCTTCTCCTCCATTCTCCTCTCGGGATCTTGGGCAATCCCTTCTCCTCCATTCTCCTCTCCCTTCTCCATTCTCCTCTCGGGATCTTGGGCATGCACGCACACGCGCCCGGCCCACACGCGCCCGGCCGGCGTGAGTTTAAGCCGCCGGGTCCGGACTCGAACCGTAGTCGACCACGTGGGAGTCCAGCGACATAGCCATTACGCTAACTGCTGGTCCCAAGTCGGGAGACCAAGGTGCTGCAAGATCAGAAAGCGCGGAGGGGAGAGTGGGGGGAGGGAGTGGACGCCAAAGAGAACTGAAAAAGACGGGAAAAGCAGGGTGAGGTCTGGCGATAACCCGCAGGCTCCAGAGCTCAGAGCCCGGCCCGGCTTCGGAGACGCCCGCACCACTCACCAAAACTCACTCGGTCCTCTGGAAACGCCCGCGACGCCCGCTCCTCCGCGGACGCCGGCAAGGGACCGCATTCCCCAGCGTCGGAAAGAAAGAGTGCAACGAGGCCAGCGCAGGCCAGGACCTGCAGCACGCGGGGCACGCTCATGGCCTCCCACCGGGCCACCGTCGCCGCGGCTCAGGGCGGCCGGGCTGGGCGGAGCCGCGGAGAAGCGGCAGGATCTCTCCTCGAAGCGCACCCTGGGCGCACTGGTGCACCCAGACTGTAACTCCCCAAGTATGTCGGGAGAGGGCGCAGTATTCACCTAAAGGCCGCCCAGGTTACCGCTCTGCCGGGAGGAAAAAAACTGAGAGGCCCAGCCGGCAGGACCGAGCGCGGCTCCCTAATTGGTCCGGAGGCGACTGAGGATGCCCAGGCGGTGGGACTCGCGGGGGATGCGGACACGTGCTGCGGGACCGGCGTCAGCAGGGCAGGAGTGTGCAGGACCAGCCTTCCGGGCACGCCCAGCGCGCCGCCGCCTCTCTCCACCACCGCGACTTCGATCCACCCAGGAGCCCCAGCGTCCACCCAGGAGCCCCAGCGTCCACCTGGAGCCCCGGCGTCCACCCAGGAGCCCCAGCGTCCACCTGGAGCCCCGGCGTCCACCTGGACCCCGGCGTCCACCTGGAGCCCCAGCGTACACCCAGGAGCCCCAGCTTCCACCTGGAGCCCCAGCGTACACCCAGGAGCCCCAGCGTCCACCCAGGAGCCCCAGCGTCCACCCAGGAGCCCCAGCGTCCACCCAGGAGCCCCAGCGTACACCTGGAGCCCCAGCGTACACCTGGAGCCCCAGCGTACACCCAGGAGCCCCAGCGTCCACCTGGAGCCTCCCGGGCACGCCCAGCGCGCCGCCGCCTCTCTCCACCACCCAGCGTCCGCCCAGGTCTTGCAGCTGCCCCTCTGATCCATATTCCCGCTGGCGAATTAGCCGGACCCTTCCCAGACGACATGTCACCTCTGAAAACACCCCTGCCACCGCGCACAGCCCTGCTGACGGCACCACCGGGAACAGACCGGCAGCCCACCGCGATTGCAACCCCTGGCCTCGCAGGAGCACGCTGGGCGGAGGGAGCTCTCGGACTGCAAACTCTGTCAGCCACTCTGACCCTCCGACCTGCCCCCACTGACTCCAAGAGGCAGCCACGCTGGCTTTCTCGGCGGCCTTTATTCGGCCAGTGGGGTGACCAGCCCGACGAGGCGGCTTCCCCGCCCGACGAGGCGGCTTCCCAGCTCACTCCAGACCCGGAGAAGCCGTTAGGACTGGGCGCCGGCGGCCGGGGACCCAGCGACGGCCAAGCCGGTCTTGCAGCCCCCGCAGCGCCCCGGGGCGGCCCCCAGGGACACTCAGGACCAGGAGACGTCTACCGAGATCGCCTACGAGTCCGACCACGACCCCCAGTTTGCGCCAATAATTTCTCTTCCTCAGCAAGAAATTGAAACTTCGGAGGAAGAGAGGAACTTTTTAAAATCGGGCGAAGCTACTGGGGACGCCTCCGCGAACGATCTCCGCGAACAGAAGGAGCGAGGCACCGGCGACGCCAAGCCCCAGCGCGAGGAGAAAGGGACTGTCCGCCTCCTCACGCGAAGGGTCAGGATCAGATCTGCGCGGATGACGCCGCTGAAGCCAAACACCCGCAGCGACCGCGCGGGGGCTGGGACACCCGCGCCGCTTGGCCAGCCAGTGCCCCGAGCCCGAGCTGCAGGCCACCGGCTCCCAGCGCCGGGAACGCACGGACCTTCGAAACAAAGCTTGAAGAGCGCAGAGAAAAAATCAGAGAGAGAGAGAGAGAGAGAGAACGGGCCGGGCTAAAACAACGGTGCCGAAGAGTAGCTGAAAAACCAGCAGCTCTTAGGGAGGAGACCAAGGAGCCAGACGGAGGGAGCCTGGGAGAAGCAAAAAATCATGTTTGTTTTGTTTTGTCTTGTTTTGAGAGAGAGAGCAATTTTTGCCAAAAGGCGAATATGCTCACCAGAAAGGCAGAGAGAGTGAGAAATCACCCCCCCTCCAAAGGGAAACGAATTATAATGGCACTGAGAGCAAGCACTTAGTTAATAGGTAAATGTCAGTAGGGGGAAACTTGGAAGATTTCCTTCCGAAGTGTTGACAGTGGGATCTCTAGAGACTGAGATAATTTAGTGTTTGCCTTCCCTGACATGTTGGGATTGGTATAAACTTGGATTGGGATGGGAATTATAGAGATTATTTGAGTTCAAAAGTATAATGAAACTAAGCCCCAAACACAATAAAGCACAGATTATTAAACTAGAATGCTGCCTATAGTCCAAATGAGAAAATGTCTTTTTTTGAGAGAGAGAGAGATTTTTGCTATCAGGTTCACGTGCTCACCGAAGGGACGAAAGCCTGTTAAGGTAAGCCTTCAGCCCGCGGGTGGCAGGATGGTTGTGGCACTGGACTCCTCCATGGCCGATGGTGATTCCTAGACCTGACCACTTGCTATCTGGCTTTCCCTCTCTCTCTGTCTCTCTCTGGTTGAATTAAATAATAATAATAATTATTATTAATTTAAAAAGAGATAAACCGGGACTACCAGATGGTGTAACGGTTACATCATTAGACTCCCACGTAATCTACTATTGTTTGAATCCTGCATCCAGGGCCTGAAACTCCCGCTTTGTGCATGTGCATGTGTGTGCATGCCCAAAATCACAAGAGAAGACTGGAGGAGAAGGGATTGCAGCATGGCCATCCCCCCCTGGGGGGTGATTTCTTGCTTTCTGTCTCTCTGTCTCTGTCTCACTGGAGAGTGCACGCACCCTATAGCAAAAATCTCTCTCTAAAAAATTACCTTGTAAACTTTTATTACAAATTAAAAATGAAGAGCGTGTGTGCGTGCGTGCCCAGGATCCCGAGAGGAGAATGGAGAAGGGATTGCGGTGTGGCCATCCCCCCTGGGGGGTGATTTCTCGCTTTCTGTCTGTCTTTCTGGTGAACACACGCACCCTATAGCAAAAACCTCTAAAAAAAAAACTAAAAATGAAGTTCTTGGAGCCAACAGGTTGTGTGGTGGTTGAGACATTGGACTCCCTAATGGCCACTTGAGCCACGGTTCAAGTCTCAGACATAGTGACTTGCTTTCCCACTTTCCCTCCCTCCTTCTCTGTCTCTCTCTCTGGTGAGCACATGTGTCCTATAGCAAAGATAAAAATAGTAACAATGATAAATAAAAATAAAGTTAAATATTTTTTAAATGAAGTTCTTAAAATTTTCTACTTGATCAGAAATGAAACCATTTAAAAACCTTTTTTTTTTGTTTTTTTGGGAGAGGTTTTCGCTATAGGGCACGTGCACTCGCTGCAGTCCCTTCTCCTCCATTCTCCTCTGGGGATCTTGGGCACGCACATATACTTGTGCTCCGCATGAGTTTAAGCCACCAGGTCTGGGACTTGAACCATGGTCGACTACATGGGAGTCCAGTGACATAGCCATTATGCTAACTGCTGGTCCCAAAACCTTTTAAGACTATTTTTAAAAACAGGTTTGCCAAGGCTAGCAGGTGGTGTGGTGGTTAAGGGCTCTAGACTCCCACATGGACGACTGCAGCTGGCTTTCTTACTTTCCCTCTCTTTTACACTCTGTCCCTCTCCGATTAAATTAAAATAAATAAATAATAAAGTTAAATAAAAAATAATTCTTAAAAAAAAAAGTTTGCCATTACCAAAAAGAGACCTCTTTGAGTAAAAATAACAACCCCCATGCTGCATAGATAATGCAGGTAGTTGCAGCTAGCTCCCCAACGGGGTGGGAGTGGGCGAAGTAAGCACTTAGGGTGTATGATTACAGCCTTCTGGGTGTCATTCATGTTGATTAAATAATACCTGCTTTTTAAGACTTACATAGAATCATTTCACGTTCCCAAAACTTTCCTTTAGATGACTTTATTATCTTTTTCTTACTTGTGGAATTTTTTTCCTTTTCAAAGAAATTTAATATTTACACAATTGAGAAACAGTGATACGTTTTCATTTGTCAGAAACTGATCTTTCTGGGCCGGCAAGTGGCATGATGGGTGGGGCGCTGGACTCCCACGTGGCTGACCACAACTCAAATCCCGGACCTGGCAGCTTGCTGTCATGCATTCCCTTTCTCTCTTTCTCTCTCTCCCTGGTCAAATTAAAAAGCAGTAGTAATAGGGACTAGTGGATGGTGTAACGGTTACATCGCTGGACTCCCACATGGCCAATCACGGTTCGAGTCCTGGAGGCTTGAAACCCATGCCAGGCGCATGTGCATGTGTGCCCCACATCCTAAGGGATGAATGGAGAGAAGAAGGGATTGCGGCATGGCCATCCCCCCAGAGGGGTAATTTCTCCCTACTGTCTCTGTCTCTGGTGAGCACACACACTCTATAGCAAAAATCTCTCTAAAAATAATAATAATAACAGCAAATGGAATTAAATGAATACATAAATAATTCTTTAAAAAAGAAGCTGGTCATTTATAGTAAAATCTTAAATTCAGTGCATGTCATATTACTGATAAGGAAATCTTAAGTCTTGTGTGCCTTAAAACAATCTATTAATATTATTTACTGTAATTACTGCTGTGTAGTCACTGCTTCCAGTTAGTTCTTTAAATCATTTAGATGGTCCTGTTTTCCACTTAGTAGTCTACAGATCTTTGAGGTTTTTATTTTCTATATAAGAGAAATTGAGGGACCAGCAGTTGGAGTAATGGCTATGTTGCTGGACTCCCATGTAGTCGTCCGCGGTTTGAGTCCCAGACCCGGTGGGTTGAACTCACACTGGGCACGTGTGTGTGCATGCACAAGATCCCTAGAGGAGAATGGAGGAGAAGGGATTGTGGCATGGCCATCCCCCCGGGGGGTGATTTCTTGCTTTCTGTCTCTCTGTCTTTCCAGGAAGCGAGTGTATGTTCCCTATAGCCAAAACCTCTCAAAAGAGAGAGAGAGAAAGAGAGAGAGAGAGAGAGGGAGAGAAATAGAAAATTGTTTCTTGTTTCTACTTTCTTTGTGGCAAGTCAGGATGGGAGAAGAGACTATACAATTGCTTCGATGATGTATAGTAAAGAAGATTCCCCAAATCTGCGCTTAAAGCCATGACCTAAGTTTTGGCTTAATTAATCCAATAAATATTCTTCTAGGTACTTAATTAGGTCTTGGTACCTACACAACAAAATAATTTCCCACAATAAGTGAAGAGGCAGGCAGCCCCATGTGTTTGCTGCTCTGAGGTGCGGCAATCACAGACCTGGCAAGGCCTTCTTGTCTTCAGCCATAACTACGTCAGGCGTGCATCAGACTGCACTAAGCAGATAGATAACGCAAGCCCCAAGCGCTGGTTCTGCACTCTCCAAAATGTCTCTTGGGAGGTAACACAAAACTGCAGTCCCTATAACAGTGGTTTTATGAAATTAGTTGCTTTATAAGACATTGTAGAGGTCATAATTATTAACATCATTGTTTACCAAGCTATAATTAACTGGTACGGTTTACTGAGCATGTTTTATAAAGGAAAGGAAATTGCTAAACCCTGTTAAGGCTGTGCCACTGCAGCCCAGGAAACGAAGGAGATTTGTTTCTCGGACACTCAGATCAGGAAATAAAGACAGTTTCCCTCCCCCATCTGAAGCACTCCGGCAGGAAAAGAGTGAGATACACGAAAACTAGACAGTCCATGCACTCACGAGATTCTGCAACTTGTAATGTAGCAATAACCTGATTTTTTTTAGATTGGGAGTGAGTGTGTGTGTGTGTGTGTGTGTGTGTTTGCTATAGGACACTTGTACTCCCTGGAGAGAGAGACACAGAGAGAGAGAGAGAAGGGAGGGAAAGTGAGAAGACACCTCCCAGGGGCTTTGGCCACTGCTATAACCCCTTCTCCTCCATCTGTCGGGATTTTTCTGGGCACACACAACATGCACACTTGGGCACTCAGCATGTTTCTCAAGCTGGGATTAGAATTTAACACTTAACGCACATCTGCTCTCCCATTAAAACCCACAGCTGCCACACCTGCCCCCCACTCCATTAGGTTGTAGAATATGGATCCCTGTCCACTTTACACTGTCCCACCAGGCCCCATGCAGTACCCACGGTAGCCACGCTTCTCTGGACCACTCTCACCTCTGTGTTTATAACCATCTCTCTGAACCTTGTTAAAGATCATCCTAATTAGACGGGACCAGCAGGTGGCGTGGTAGCCAAGGTGCTGGACATTCCCACATGGCCATCCATGGTTCAAGTCCTGGACCTGGTGGCTTGCTTTCTCACTTTCTCTCTCTCTCTGTGTCTCTCTGATCAAAATAAAATAAGTAAATGGATAAATAAAATTTAAAATAAATAATTCTTTTTTAAAAAGTAATTATTTAATTAAAAAAAAACAAAAATCCCACAGTAATTAATTGTAGCATATTAATAGTACCATTTAGTTGCCATAATCTTACATAAAAAAAAGATCATCCCAATTAGGCAGTGGTGACAGTGGCATGGCCTTGTGATTACACTAAATAATACTGAATTATACACCACAAAAGGGGGACTTGTGTGGAATGAGATTCTATCTCGATCATTTTTTTCTTTTTTTTTTTCTTTTAAGCTTTTGCTTTAGAGTGTGTGTGCTGCCAGAGACACAGAAAGGCAGACAGCGAGAGTGAAAGTAAGAAATCACCCCCTGCCCCCAAGGGATGGCCACTCAGCAATCTCTTCTCCATTCTCCTCTTGGGATTTTGGGCATGCACGCCCACACAGCCAGCGTGATTTTCAGCACTGGGACTCAAATCGTGGTCGACCATGTGGGAGCCCAGCATCGTAACCACCTTGCCACTAATCATATTAACAGTACTGTCATCTTGAAAGTCTCCTTGCACTGAAGCTCAGCCCCATCCCCGACATGCCTCTCTTGGTCTTCAGAACATCTAGCCGGAGGTCCTCAAACTTAGCTGCTTGGTAGAATCACCTGGACGAGTTTATTACCATCATGCCCAGGCCACAGTGAAACCCAGTCTAATCAGTACACTGTTGGACCTCAGCCTCAGTAATTTGTTGTTATTGTTATTTTGTTTTTGTTTTTTTGCTATGGGGCACGTGCACTGGTGAGAGAGAAAAGGGAAAGTGAGAAACCACCCCTGGAGATGGGGAAGATGGTCACACTACAATCCCTTCCTTCTCTTTCATTTTCCTTTCGGGTTTCTGGGCACGCATGCACACGTTCCCAACATGATTTTCAATGTACCAGGTCTGGGACTCGCACTCAGAGTGGCCCGTATTGGATCCTGCTGCCTTAACCTACACACCATGTGCTGGCCCAAGTGTCAGGACCTCTTAAAGCCCCCTCAGTGGTTCCAATGTACAGGCAAGTTTTAAAACCATGTTCCAGCCCGTGGTGCTCCCTGGTAGTACCAATAGTGCCCTGTTGAACCCCATGTTACCATCCTATACCACCCCCATTAGCCCATGGCCCACTCCAGGATCAGAAACTGTGTCCATCCATTTTTGCCAGCCCCGAAAATGCTGTTAGTAAGCTGAATTATCCCCATGATTAAAGCCCTTCCCCAAAGGTCCCTAGCCTACACTTTTTTGGGTGGAAACATCACGCATCCCGCATCCCGGATCTCAACTGTTTCTTAGATTTACACGCATTTACACATAGATTACTTGTTTTGACCATGACGACCTATTTAGCACATGAGGGATTAGTGTCCAGCCCCATCCTCAGGGAGACGATTTTCCTTACTGGAAGTCACAAGGGTAGTGATAACGAAGGGAGCTGGAAGGCACCCCTCCTGACAGCAGAGCCCCGGCCCCTTCCTCCAGAACCTCCATCCTCCTTCCTGGGGTGCCAGATGTGCCTGCTCCAGCGAACCATCTCATTCACCTCACTCCCAAAAAAGGACTTACAATACTTTAACAATGATGATACCAAAAATAACAACATGCAAGTTTTGTTACAAGGCATTTAGGGATGCTTGAGACTGTATGTTAAGCCAGTCCCACCCTTTCTGCTATGGGGAGGCTCAGGCTTTAGGAGTCTCCCCAGGCTGGCTGGCTGACTGCGCTTCCCCCAGCAAGCCTCCCAGGTCACCTTCAGACAAAGCCCCTCCCTGTACCTCCACCTCCAGCCCCCACTGCTCCGCTCCTCACCTCCCAAAAACTTTCCTTCCACAGCCGCCTTTGGACCCCAGACTTACGCATGTAGGGGCCTCTCTCCACAGACCTCAGGCACCACTGCCAGAATATACACAGGAACCGCCCACACTGTCGCCTACACAACCCAGAGCATGACACATTTTTTTCCTCTCCTCCTCCTTCTTTTCTTTCTCCTTCTTAATAAAGCACAGGCCTGGCAAGCAATATGCTCTTATGAATGGCATTATTTATGTATTTGTTTTCTTTTTAAATGTTTTTTTTCTTTTACATTTTCCCCTTGCACCTCGCACCACCCTTCCCCCACCCACTCTGTATATCAACTCCCTCCTCTTACAAGCATTTACACCCATCCTCTCCACCATCACATCTTCAGATCTATCAGCTTCTGTCAGCACTCAGTACAAATCCAGTGGGGATGTACAATGTGTGTCTTTCAAAGTGAATCTCACTTCACTCAACATTGAGTCCTCTATAGTCATCCTTTTATCCTTTTTTTTTTTTTTTTTTTTGAAGAGGTTTTTCACTATAGGGCGCGTGCGCTCGCCAGACAGACAGAGAGAGACATAGAGACAGAAAGCGAGAAATCACCCCCCAGGGGGGATGGTCACGCCGCAATCCCTTCTCCTCCATTCTCCTCTCGGGATCTTGGGCACGCACGCACACGCGCCTGGCGTGAGTTGTAAGCCACCGGGTCCGAGACGCAAACCACGGTCGACTACCGTGGGAGTCCAGCGACATAGCCATTACGCTAACTGCTGGTTCCCTATAGTCATCCATTTTGAGTCAAACAATAAGGTCTCTTTTTTCATATTTTATAATTGAGTAATATTTCATAGTGTATATGTGCCACAGTTTTTCAACCCAGTCACCAGTGTTCGGACAGTTAGGTGGGTCCCATGTGTTAGCAACTGTACATAATGCTGCAGTAAACATGGATGTGCAGATACCTCTCCCACGGAATGTTTTCCTATCCTTTGGGTAAATGCGAAGAAGTGAGATATTGGATCACATGGCAATTCTATATGTAGGTTTTGGAAAAATGTCCCTGTTTCCCACAGAAGTAGGACTAATTTAGAATCCCACCAACAGTGTAAGAGGGTTCCCTTTCCACCACAGCCTCCCCAGCATTTATCTCTATTTTTTTCCTAGCCATTCTAATTAAATAGAAACTACCCAGGGCTCTCACACAACCCAGGGTGGGGTGCATTTTCTAATCTGCGGGGGCGTGGAGTTTCTGCCGGTTCTGTACTCTCTGTCAGCCCCACCCCACCTAAAGAAAACAAATAAGTCATGCATCCATTGATTAACTAAAGAAGGGGGGGGGCGTTTATGGGGGGAGGGGAAGGAGCGGGCTACACTTCCGTTTCCGGTTCTTGAACTGTCGAGTAGTGACAGCAGCGGCGGTGAAAATGCAGATCCCGTGGGGACGTGGGAAATTCCGAATCCCTGTATCTGCAGCGACATCTGGACTCCGACATTGAGGCCGCGAGTGGCCCCCTCCGCCACGGAGCCGCCCTGGAATTCTCACGTCAGAAAACACTCCACATTCTCTCCGGTCTGGGAAAGGAAGGGCGTGCCCAGGCGGTCCTGAGTGGACCCTGAGCCTGCTTGGACCTAAAGTAACGACCGAGACTCCAGGGAAAGCTCCGAGGGCTGCACGGGAGGGCTCCACCGGCGTCCGTGAGGATCCCAATTTTCGCACTAGATCCCGACCGTGACTTCCACCGGAGACTGCCGGCGTCCGCTGAAAGGACGAGAACGGCCGGCAGCGCGCCCCCTTCCACCGCGCGGGAGGAGCTCGGTCCCCGCGCCCTCCGTGCGACCTGACCCAGGCGCGTGCAGGAACCGGCGCAGACCTCCAAGCTCCAATACACAGCGGGCAGCAAGGAGAAAGGGGAGAGAGAAACGGAGGGAAAGCTGGGCGGAGACGCTGAAGACAGGAGGGAGGGGAGAGGGAGAAAAGGGGAAATGAAAAGGAAAAGGACTGCAGCCCCCTCCCCAGCCTTCCCGGGGCTGAGCTGCGCGGTCCGCTCCGACCCAGAGCGCCCTCCTCCGGTTCCTCCTCGTCAAGAAGCCTGGAAAGGGGGTGTTCGCGGAGCCGGGGCTGTGGCGGGTCCGAGCAGGCTGAACCGCACAGGACTGCCATCCCGGGAGCTTCCAAACCGGGGAATCTGCGGTTCCTTCTGGGGCCTCAGGCTCGGCGCAGCGGTGCGGGCTGGCGACGCCGGCGCCCACCACCTGGAAGCGCGGGGACTCCGGGGTCTCCATGGTGTCCTTGCAGGTCTTGACGAAGGCGAGTTCGGACCGGAGACCGCCTGGTGGCCCTTGCGGGAGCTGAGCCAGGGCCCTAGCAGAGCCGCCAGGGATCAGCGACACTGCGCGGTGGCCGAACGCGCAGACCATCCCCCAGACTCGCGGCTCGGGATAGCCGCTGGAGCCGCTGGCGTCCCGGGCCCCCACGTGCGGGGCGCGAACTCGCCGGGCGGCCGGCACTCCGCAAAGTGTGCGCCGCGCGGGAGCACGTGGTCGTAGGATGACTTGGGGACACTGCACTGGTCGATGTCAAAAGAGGCGCCCAGGATGTGGATGTGGCGCTCCTCGAACTTGGGGCGCGCGTCACCGTCCAGCTTGGGCAGGTCCCAAGAGGTGCCCGGCAGCTGCAGGAACTGCCCCGCGCGCTGGGCCCGCAGGACCTCGGCACCCTCTGCAGTGACACCAACGCGCGGAAGAGCTGCGTGGGGCCATGGCCACGCGACTTTGCAAGGTGACATCCCTGGATGACTCTCTAGGTCCCGGGGGCAGGCGCCACCGACGCGAGGCTGCCTGGCCGCTGCCCCCTGCGCAGCTGGAGGTAAAGAGGCACGGGGGTTGGGGGGCTCACATCGCTGTGGGCGGGCTGGGGCAGGAGGCGACGGCGGGCGGCTGCTGGGTCTGGCTTTGATGTTCAACTTGGAGGTGGCGGAGTCGGAAGGTGGTGGTGCCCAAAGGCGCCCGGCGGGCGGCGGGGCTGCCCAGACCTGTCTGGGGTCTGCTCTCCGCATCCGCTGCGGATCGAGCCGCATGGGCTCTTTCTCAGAGCGCTTTTCAATGGCCGTTTTGATAGAGTTGCAGGACGTGAGCGCGTATTTGCAGAACGCGCCGGCTAGAATGGCTAGGAAAACCGAGCGCCAGAACCGGGACCCCTTTATGCTCAAACCCCGCTGGAAACCCGCTTTGCCACATCGTCTCCGTCGTAGACACAGTCCGGGCACATCTTGTTTTCTGAGCAACGATTTGCCCTCGCGACCAAAGGCTGTTGGCTCACGTCTAAAGAAGGCGGCTGACGTTCTGATGGAAACAAGTTGCGGCAACGCTCGGGCAGAGGCGGAGTCTGGACGCGCAGCCAATCGGGCGGTGCTCTCTGGCTCCCAGGCAGGGACAGGACCGAGGTCTTGACTCCCTTTACCTTTTGCCGGGTCACACTCCCCTTTGTCTCTGCTTCTTCCTCCATTCTCTCTCTGTGGACCCAGACCCTGAACATCTCCATCCTTCACATCCTTCTGAATATCTCTATCCCTGAGTGTCTCCACCCTTCTCCTCCTGGAGTACAAGCTTCCAAACTCCAGGAGGAAGAGAGACGCAGACCACGAGAGAAACCCTAAAGTTCCCTGGTGGCTGGCACCCTAGACATCAGCCCCTATCCCACCCATGCTGTGTGTGTGTGTGTGTGTGTGTGTGTGTGTGTGTGTGTGCATGGAGAGTCAGAGTCCTTAACTTGGCATCTTGGAAACCTCTCCACTGTGGCAGCACACACCGGGCGGACGTCATGTGCACATGGACCTTAACTTCAGGGGAGGGGGCGGTGTTGTGTGTTACCTCAGCACACTGCCAAGACACCTCCCCCCCAAGATTAAGGGGCCCTGCACTAGGGAGGGTGAGATCGGGAAGCCCCTGAGGCCACCTCTACAGATCCCCCTACACAGAGGGACACTGATGGGACATTAGAGCACTGTGCTCCCTCCAGGGACCGGGCAGGGAGTCAGAGCCACCTGGGCTGTCAGACTCCATCTAAGAAACGCTGTAGCTGCCTGTTGGTCTCTGCGACCTGAAAGTTGACAACTTCTTTGCGTCCGGGAGGCTGCTCCCGACGACGCTGCAGCCGTCACCATGCCACAAAACGAATATATTGAATTACATCGTAAACGCCATGGATACCGTTTGGATTACCATGAGAAAAAGAGAAAGAAGGAAAGTCGGGAGGCTCATGAACGTTCAAAGAAGGCAAAAAAGATGATTGGTCTGAAGGCTAAGCTCTATCATAAACAGCGCCATGCTGAGAAAATACAAATGAAAAAGACTATCAAGATGCATGAAAAGAGGAACACCAAACAGAAGAATGATGAAAAGACTCCACAAGGAGCAGTACCTGCCTATCTGTTGGACAGAGAAGGACAGTCCCGAGCTAAAGTACTTTCCAATATGATTAAACAAAAACGGAAAGAGAAAGCGGGAAAATGGGAAGTCCCTCTACCCAAAGTTCGAGCCCAGGGAGAAACAGAAGTGTTAAAAGTTATTCGAACAGGAAAGAGAAAGAAGAAGGCATGGAAGAGGATGGTTACAAAAGTCTGCTTTGTTGGAGATGGCTTTACTAGAAAACCACCTAAATATGAAAGATTCATTAGGCCAATGGGCTTACGTTTCAAGAAGGCTCACGTAACACATCCTGAACTGAAAGCCACCTTTTGCCTGCCAATACTCAGTGTAAAGAAGAATCCCTCATCCCCACTATATACAACTTTGGGTGTTATCACCAAAGGTACTGTCATTGAAGTGAATGTGAGTGAGCTGGGCCTTGTGACACAAGGAGGCAAGGTTATTTGGGGGAAATATGCCCAAGTTACCAACAATCCTGAAAATGATGGATGTATAAATGCTGTTTTACTGGTTTGATAGCAGTTGCAATACAAATAATTACTTGTAATTTTGAAGATGATACACCATCTGGAAAACCGTCATGACTGATGTTTCTGAATATAGCCGGTCTTACATGTCTGTAGTCATCAAAAGATTATTTATTAAATTGTACAAAAACATTAAAGACGTATTTTACAAATACGTCTCTGTTTTGGTGTCTATTTAGGATTTACAATTGAAAGAAAGAAATGTACAAATATACTACTTCATTAGTATCTGCTTTAAAGAGTGGATATTTAGCAATGCAGATCTGTCATTACTGGAAAAACTACCAGTGCAGTTGAAAACACATTTGGTTAATGCACTTATTACGGGGCCTAGGCTAGGAAATTTTGTCATGTCTAAGACCTTACCTGAAGTCTCTTCTAGTGTATTCTTCATCATTAATCCTAAAAAAAATGTACCATTAACATTGTTTATACTGTTCATAAAGTATCTGCGTTAAATGTAAATGCAAGAAGGCACACTATACTAGTAGGAAATACTGAGAACTTAGATAAATCTTTTAACTTCTGATTGATACTTAACTTTGTACAATTAGTAAATTTATAGTATCCGAAACATTTTTTCTTCTCACCATTTGTAGTAATACCTACTTGAAACTCTAGTTTTAAAACACAAAAAATATAGGAAAAGAAACCAAAAATATTTGTACTTCTTTTTAGCATTTTTTATATTCTAAACCTAGAGTAGTATATTTATACTTTGAGAATGGTTATTTAAAACTTCATTTAAATAATTCCAGTTTAGTTTTAAAATAAGAAAGACTTATCGATACCCTGGAAATTATTTGCAGTTATTTAAACAATATTAAAAGGACATGTTTTAGGGTTGTAATTTGGTCAAAGCACTTCTTGATCTGAATTTTATGTTTATGGCTTTGAGCTTTAAAGGTATCTTTATATTAATCCATAATCACCACATAGCTTTAAAATCTGTTTATTTTTTTTTAAGTCTGTCTTCAAAATACAACCAATGTGAATAGTTGTGCCTTTAACAAGATCATTCAGTGTCTAAACAAACTCATTATCTAAACACATCTTGACCAAAATTGAGAAAAAGAAGGTAAAGAATATCAAAACACAGACCAGGAAACAATCACAAAATATAGGTTTAATTACTACTTTTAAACTTTTAAAGAAAATAAAATAAACTACTAAGAACAAACGATTACTCCAGTAAGACTGCAATTCTGAATAATGTAACATGTTCCCTAAGTTCTATAAACAGAGTTTTCGAACACATACACACACACAGGAAAAGAAAGGCTAGCTCCTTTGAAATGACAGTCCAGCATGATACAAGCACTTGATGGCAGAAGCTGAACCTTTCTTATAATCAAATTTTAACCAATGATTTTGCTGCTAATAAAAATGGGTAATAAGTGAAAGACTTAAGTTCTGAAAGGTGCAGAAGTTAAAAAGAAAAAACTGACTAGATAATCACTGGATACCACAGAAATGAGAACTGCTTATTTTTTAGAATCAAAAAATAAGCAAATTACTCTCATAATGTATAAAAAAAGCTTGACGCTAAACGTGAAAACATAAGTATAACATTTTTAATTGCATCCATGAAAAACGATCACACCTGAAACACCCATATTGCTACTATTGGACACACACACAGAAATACGTTTCTAAAATACTGGTACACAGATGAGTAATGTTAGTGTAAATTATTTACAGTAAGATCTGTTTGCTGGTGTGACCAAACCTTAGAAGGTAATTCCAAAGAGTAAAGCAGAACGTAAGGGCAGATATTTAGATAAAGGCTCTATTCAGTGCAATTGTAAACCTAGATATTTTTCACTGAAACTGTCTTGGTGTTCTCGTAGCTTGCTTAAAGTAAACCATTAATAGCTAGATGTTATCCTTTCCATCTCTGCACTGAATGAAGATACCATGAATATAGATACATTTTCAGTAGAAGACTGACATTCTAAGTCATGCCATTAAATTTTATTATAAAAATCATAATAGAACCTCTGATCTTTAAAAGTTGTAGAGAAGCTTTATAATAAATTCTTAAATACACTATTTTCTGTGATGTCTAAACAACTAAAATTTTGCTAATAACTTTTATTATTACACAGGAAATATATATGTATGTACACAAAAAGTGAACTCCCTTCTTCACAAACAACTTCTAAACAGAAAAAAGTCAGCTCACAAAGGACTTTGTAGAATGTGACTGGACCGTTAACAAGTAGACTAGCCGCTTAAAATCACATTTCAGTCCTGTAATTCTGAAAGTTTTCCTAATGCCTTGTAAGAATCACAAATATCTCATTATCAATAGATTCATTATTGATGATAAATTTTATAAATTCTACTCATGTTTCTAACATGAAAGTTAGGGTTTTTTCCATGTGATCTGACTTAGTACTCTATGATCTATAAAGCCCCCCCAAATTTTTCTGTTAGAGATAATATGTAACAAGTTTTCATGTGTACTGAACAAAAGTTTTGGAATTGCTTAAAATCCACTTATTGTTTAAACCAAATAGGGTTGCCAAGTACGTTTATGCTGTTCGTCCCTGGTGGTCAGATATGAATTAACTAAATGTTTTATAAACTCAGCAACTGTAGTCACCCTTTAAGAACTGTCAGTAAGCTCAATATTCTGTAAAAACCACCTGTTTATAGAAAGTATTTTTTAAAAAATGAGTAGTCCAAGTAAATTGTTTTTAAGTTGTTTTAAATCTATTTTAAGATGAAAAAATATAAATTTGCTGAATCTTAAAAAAAAAAAAAAAAGAAAAAGAAACGCTGTATACCAGAATCTCCACATCACACTTCTAAGTCCACACAAGGGCTCAAATAGACCAACATTAAAAAAATATCCTAACTCATGGGAACCAGCAGTTAGCATAATGGCTATGTCGCTGGACTCCCACGTAGTCGACCGCGGTTCGCGTCTCGGACCCGGTGGCTTACAACTCACGCCGGGCGCGTGTGCGTGCGTGCCCAAGATCCCGAGAGGAGAATGGAGGAGAAGGGATTGCGGCGTGACCATCCCCCCTGGGGGGTGATTTCTCGCTTTCTGTCTCTATGTCTCTCTCTGTCTGTCTGGCGAGCGCACGCACCCTATAGCGATAAACCTCTCCAAAAAAAAAAAATATCCTAACTCAGGAACCAGCAGTTAGTGTAATGGCTATATCACTGGACTCCCACGTAGTCAACCACGGTTCGCGTCCTGGACCCGGTGGCTTAAACTCACTCCGGGTGCGTGTGCGTGTGTGCCCAAGATCCCGAGAGGAGAATGGAGGAGAAGGGATTGCAGCATGACCATCCCCCCTGGGGGGTGATTTCTCGCTTTTTGTCTCTCTGTCTCTCTCTGTCTGTCTGGCGAGCGCACGCGCCCTATAGCGAAAATCTCTCCAAAAAAAAAAAATATATATATATATATATATCTCCTAACTCAGCTGAGGTCACTGAAGCTGTCCGTAAGGCCCTACTTTGTAAAGTTCTAGCTTTTCCTGCCCATCCTTCACATCCTTCAGGGCTAGGACAGGAAAAGCTAAAACTTTACTAAATATTTTATTTATTTTAATTTTATCAGAGAAGGACAGAGTAAGAGAGAGAGAGGGAAAATGAGAAAGCAAGCCACCAGGTCTGGGACTTGAACCGTGGTCAGCCACATAGGAATCCAGCGCCCTTAATCACCATGCCACCTGCTATCCCTGTGTTGTTGTTATTTTTAATTTCCTATAGGGCATGTGTGCCCACCAGAGAGCGAGAAAGTAAGAAAGCAGGCTACCAGTCCAGGATTCGAACCACAAATGGCCATAAAGGAGTCCAGCACCTTAACCACCACACCACCTGCTGGCCCCGTGAGTTCATTTTTAAATGATGCATGTCTAAATTTAAAGTGAGGTTTACTGCAATCAGCGCCTTTGGAATTAAGGTAAGGAGAGTGGGCTTCTGCAATAGGCAGTCAGTCGGACATGAGCGGGCGACTTGAGGTAACAGCAGGACTCCTGCCCCACCAGTCACAGCTGACCGACCCTCTGCGAGACCTCTTTCCTCCCACTGCTCCTGGTGCAGGATGGGGTGCTAGGTCAACATCCTAATTCCCACTGGGACTAGGAACTCGCAGGGCAGATCACCCAAATATGGATGCTCATGCCTTCAATGTCCACACTGGGCATGCGTGATTGGGTGACTGGATTCCTTAAGTTCATCACCTGAGAGAAGTACACAGCAGGGAGCAGGTGACGCCTGGGAAGTGAACTTCGGAGGCAGACCCTCTGACAGACCTCCCACGATGAAAGTCACACCTAATCCCAGCCCAGCGTGGTTGGCCTTCCCTGGCAGCTGCCCACCCGCTTCTAGTGTGGGGGGGTGTATTTCTTTTTCATTAAAAATCCTCACTTGGCGCCCGCCCAGGGGACCTGCTCAGCCGGGGGGCCTGCGCGGCTGGGGGGCCTGTGCGGCCGGGGGGGCTCCGCCTCGCGTGCGGCGGCCGGGTCCGTGCGGCTGGGGGCTCTGCCTCCTGCCGCGGCTCAGACCGCCTGGCCCCCACTGCCTCTCCGGTGCTAGGTGTGTCCCGCGCTCGGCGCCAACGTGGGCCGGCGGCGCGGACCGGCCGAGCTTGCTGTCCTTCCTTTCTCGGGTCGGACGGGCGAGCGGGGGGTGGCGTTGGATCCCACGCGCGTTCACGTGCTCGGGGCTGGCGCGTGGCCGCCGGGCCTGAGCCTGCACGTGGCCGCTGGGCCTGCGCATGGCCGCCAGGCCTGAGCCTGCGTGTGACCGCTGGGCCTGCGTGTGGCCTCCAGGCCTGTGCCTGGCCACCGGGCCTGAGCCTGAACATGGCTGCCGGGCCTGCGCGTGGTGGCTGGGTCTGGGTGTGGCCCCCAGGCATGCGAATGACTGCCGGGTCTGCGCGTGGCCACCGGGCCTGCGCCTGCGAGTGGCCGCCGGGCCTGTGCGTGATCGCCGGGTCTGCCCTTGCGCGTGGCCGCCGGGCCAGTGCGTGACCGCCGGGCCTGCACGTGGCCTCCGGGCCCGTGCGTGGCCTCCGGGCCCGCCGGGCCCGCGCCTGAGAGTGGCCGCCGGGCCTGCGCGTGGCCCCCTAGCCTGCGCGTGGCCGCCAGGCCTGCGTGTGGCCGCCGGGCCTGCGAGTGACCGCCGGGCCTGAGCGTGGCCTCCGGGCCCAGCGCGTGGCCTCCGGGCCCAGCGCGTGGCCGCCGGCCCAGCGCGTGTCCTCCGGCCTGGCACATGTCCTCCGGGCCCGCGCGTGGCCTCCGGGCCGGCGCGTGGCCTCCGGGCCGGAGGGTGGCCGCCAGGCCTGCGCGTGGCCATCGGGCCTGTGCGTGCCCCCCGGCCTGTGTGTGGCCGCCGGGCCCGCATCTGCGCGTGGCCGCCGGCCGCAGGCAGCAAACTGAGGCCGAAAACTAGGACTGAGAACTTGATTGTACAGGAGGATTTTCTCTGCCTATGGACAGTGAGAAGATGATGGTTACCAGTCCTGCATTACCTCAGGGAAAAACAAGAACTATTCTACCATTCTTAAGGAAGCCAGATACCCGAGGATGACTCACGCTGCAGATCCCCACAACACCATTCCCGGTAATCACAGGATGGATGCTGTGCCGCATCGGCTGATAACCATCTCTGCTTACCAGAACCACTTTCCTGAAACTGTATCCCATGAAGACTCACCTACAATTGCGGAACTGCACGACACTCACCCTTAACCCAACCCTGAGTAGAATCTATGTTCCCTATTGTAAAAATCTTTATGAGCTGATAATTGGAAAAAAAAAAAAAAGTGAAGGAACTGGAGGGTATAGTGGTGGGGATGGCAACAGCAGATACTGGAGACAGTATGGGAGAGGTAATGGGAATGAGTAACGGAGGGCGGAGGGGAGGGATTCAGGGAACAAACATCACACTTAATAGACACAAAGATGAGGAGTGGTCTGTTGATGATGATGTACCTGATGATGTCATTGTCTTGACTAATGTGCACTGTACCCATGCTAGGAAAAACCATGCTGTTCACTGTAAAGATGTGCAATGAAAAAATATATATATATATCAGCACTCTGGCAGAAGGAGAAAGATCTGAAGATACGATAGCGGAAAGGATAAATGTAGATACCAGAGGCTGTAAGGGAGGGGAGTGGGTGGGGGGGAGTGGGTGGTAGAGAGTGGGCGTGGGGGGCAAAGGGAAGAACAATTTAACACCAAAAATGTAGAGTTCTCTGTTGAAAACTATATATGTATATGTATATTGTATACATCATAATGGGGACTTTATGTAAAATGTGAATTTAATTAATCTGAGAAAGAAAAATAAAAGAAAAAAAAATCCTCACTTTTGGGGACCAGCAGATGGCGTAATGGTTACATTGCTGGACTCCCACGTAGTCAACCAATAGTTCAAGTCCCAGGCCCTATGACTTAAAACACGCTGGGCGCGTGTGCGTTCATGCCCAAGATCCCGAGAGGAGACTGGAGGAGAAGGGATTGCGGCATGGCCATCCCCCCTGGGGGGTGATTTCTCGCTTTCTGTCTCTCTGTCTCTCTCTGTCTCCCTGGTGAGCACACATGCTCTACAGCAAAAATCTCTTTAAAAAAAAAAACTCACTTTTCTATTAAAAGTTTTCTTTTTCTACTTTACATATGATTGTATGATTGTGCTTTTCACTCTGCATCTCAGCAGGTCTCTAATCTTAGAGATTTGGACCCAAAGGACGAAAAATCGCACGCAGTGCAGCTCAGCTCCCCCAGCCTAGTACAGCTCCCCACTGGGTTACTCTAATACCACCTTAGAACTAAGCTACCATGAAACCAAGTGCTGTCAGACCTCTGCTCTTCCCCTCTCAGAATCACCTCTGCAAACTGGACAGCCCCCCCAGCCACATCCCTGCTGACTCCCATGCCCTGGGTCCACCCTCCACAAACCATCCCAGCACCAGGCCCCACGTAACACCCCGAGTCTGCCTTCAGCAGAATAAACCCCAGCCCCTCTCCATTTCCTGCACACCCCAAATGACAGGGCCCCTCTGGTTGCTCTGGGCCTGTCCTCCCATCTCAGCCTGGCTCGCCCCCTCCTGTAACACCAGCCTCTTGTCACTGCCTTGTCCACTGTGCTCTGCCACAGCCCACACCCTCCCTGTTTCTCTTCCAGTATCAGGATGCACGCCTGAAGACAAGATGATGCCCCACCTCTAAAAGCCAGCCTAACAGTGGGACTCGAGATGGTCACACAGTGACCTGGGGAAGACCTCAACCTCATCGTAAAGTCATTAGCATAATAAATTACACACCTGCCAATGCCGTGACAGGGTACAATTTTCTGGACTGTCATCAGAGAGTCCTTAAAAGGAGGAAAAGGAGGGCCAGCGGATGGTGTAGCTGTTATGTTGCTGGACTCCCATGTGGCCATCTATGGTTCAAGTCCCAGACCCAGTGGCTTGAAACTCAGGCTGGGCACATGTGCGTGCATGCCCAAGATCCTGAGAGGAGAATGAGGGGAAGGGCTTGTGCTGGTATGGCCACCCCCCTGGGGGGTGATTTCTCACTTTCCTTCTCACTGCCTCTGTCTGTCTCTCTCTCACCCCCAGCATGTGCCCTCAGGCAATTAATTAATTAATTAATTAAAAAGGAGGAAAAGTAGGTGGGTTTTGAAATTCCAAAAAGTCCCTGCTTTTTTCCAGGGGAAACTTTGACTATCTCTCCTCTCTAGGACCCTATGCCTTCCCGTAATCATCACAATATTATACCTTAAGATTCTCAGTACGAGATGAGCCAGAAGCTGATCTGCAAGCTCTTCTCTCACTTGTCCATTCTGTGGCCATTGAATAAAGCTTGTGTCTTTGACACTCAGTTCCAGTTCCATAATTTAGATCTGTGACAGCAATTGGCAAAAGATACCATCTTCAGGAGTGAATTAAAAATTGGTGGAACCAGTAGATGGCGTGGCGGTTGTGTCGTTGGACTCCCACGTAGTGGACCATAGTTTGAGTCCTGGACCCGACAGCTTAAAACTCATGCTGGGTGCATGTGTGTGCATCCCAAAAAAATCGTGAGAGGAGAATGGAGGGAAAGGGATAGTGGCGTGTCCCTGCTTTGACCCCCAGAGGTGATTTCTCGCGTTCTGTCTCTCTGGCGAGTGCACACAACCTATTGCAAAAATCTCTCTTAAAAAGAAATGGTAACAGCCTTTTTTGGCTGGAACTGCCATCTTCCAGTAATTAACCAAAATGACAAACACAAAGGGAAAGAGGAGAGGCACCCAATATATGTTCTCTAGGCCTTTTAGAAAACATGGAGTTGTTCCTTTGGCGATATATATGCGAATCTACAAGAAAGGTGATATTGTAGACATTAAGGGAATGGGTACTGTTCAAAAAGGAATGCCCCACAAATGTTACCATGGCAAAACTGGAAGAGTCTACAATGTTACCCAGCATGCTGTTGGCATTGTTGTGAACAAACAAGTTAAGGGCAAGATTCTTGCCAAGAGAATCAATGTGCATATTGAGCATATTAAACATTTCAAGAGCAGAGACAGCTTCCTAAAACGTGTGAAGGAAAATGACCAGAAAAAGAAGGAAGCCAAAGAGAAAGGCACCTGGGTTCAGCTGAAGCGCCAGCCTGCTCCACCCAGAGAAGCCACTTTGTGAGAACCAATGGAAAGGAGCCTGAGCTACTGGAACCTATTCCCTATGAATTCATGGCATGATGGGTGTTAAAAATAAACTAATCTGTGGTCTATAAAAAAAAAGAAAAAGAAAGAAATGGTAACAGTGCCCTCTTGTGGGATCCACACAGGTTGTTCCTCACACCATTAAGGGTTCTGTTCAGACATTCGAGTCCCCAGAAACTCCTTGTCCAGTGACCTTGTCTAAGACGCAAATAAGTCAGTATGGTGCTTTTGAGATGCAGTTTGGAAACGTGTAAGAATCCTTCGAAGGTAGTGTAGTGTCAAAGCACTGATTCCCGCACGCCTGACCACGGGATGTGTGTGCATGCAAGCACTGAGATCTTAAGAAGGGAATGGAGGAAAACAAAGGTAAACAAATAAACAGAAGCAAGACTCAAAGTGAGTCCTGAAGTGGGGCTGGAGCTACGTCGTCCCGCACAGGCACACACAGCAGCAACTACAGGAGCCCGGCCATGGGCACAGTGGTGGCGGATTATTCTGGAAGACTGAAAGTCAGGTAGAAGATCATGGTCTGGTTACCAGGTTGACCTACGTTCAGGGCTTGAGCATTTGTGGGTGCCAGTGGTCCCGGCTGTTGGGGTGGGTAAAGCTCCATCAGGAGACCCTGTGTGTGTGTGTGTGGGGGGGGGGGCTGTGTTTCTTTGTCTCTCGCACACGTGCTCTCATAAAGTAAATAAATAATTAAACTTTAAAAGGAAAAGAAAGCATTTGGTAGATACTCAGGTGACTGTAAAGCATAGCTCAATAACCCTTTCACCACCTATTATTTCTTTTAAAGAATGATTTCATTCAATGTTTTTGTTTTGTTTTGTTTTGTTTTTTTAAATTTTTGCTATGGGGCTTGTGTGCTCACAAGAGAGGGACAGAGAGAAAAAGAGAAAGCAAACTGCCAGGTCCAGGACTCAAACCATGGTCAGCCATGTGGGAGTCCAGTTCTCCAACCACCATGCCACCACCTGATGGGCCCGAGTCATCAATTTTATTTTATTTTTATTATTTCTTTTAGAGAGATTTTTGCTATAGGGTGCATGCACTCACCAGAGAGACAGAAAGCTAGAAATCAGCCCTCAGGGGGATGGCCACATCACAATTCCTTCCCTTCCATTCCCCTTTTAGGATTTGGGTCACACATGCACACATGCCTGCCTTGAATTTTAAGCCTCCAGGTCCAGGACTCAAACCATGGTCAACTACGGAGTCCAGTGATGTAACCATCATGCCATCTGCTGGCCCCATCACCAATTTTTCAATTTTCTCCCAAAGATAGGGTCTTGGGGATACATATACGTATATCATGGATAAGGAGGGGAAGGGATAGAGTCGTGGATAGGATGAATGTTCAAAGTTCTCTCTGGGAAAATGCAGGCGTTTCATGGAGTCCAAAAGTTGCCTCCTTTTTCTCCTTTTCAGGGCTCTTCCAAAGGTTTTCTGAGAGATTGTAAATTGTCACAGGCACTGGTAGGTGTGTCATTGGTTATGTTACTGACATTACAATGAGATCCGGGGTCTTTCGGAGGCCATTACAACGGCTGGTTCTGGGTATGTGTAGGGTGGTATCTTATCCACTAGCAAGTATCCTGTGGCTGAGAAAACCACACTTCAGGAAGGATGGAGTATGCGTGAGCTCGGGCAATATGTGGGTGACACCATCCCCTTGAGGTCTATAAAGACCTGCCAGCCAGAGGTTAGTCATGACCCTTCCCTTGGAGACAGGAGGGGATTTTCTTCCTTTCAGTTCTGTACAGTTTTTATATTTCCTGTAATGGAGCATGTTTTACCTTCTGATAAGATAAACTACCCATTATAAAGTTTTAAAACATTTGAAGTAAAATTTTCATGGAAAAAAAGAACAAATCTCCTTTCTCATCTCCTCTGGACTCCACAGGGCAAAAATTCTGACTGATGCCTCTTCTAGATGAAAGAAATGGCTTCTTCCTCCTTGCCAGCTCCATCCATGGGTTACAAACGTCAGCTGAACACTACAGGCAACCCTGAGGACACCACGGCTGAGAGGTGACCGGTTATTACGTACGTGTCACATGTGTCTGCACACACACTCTGTTGACGCAGAGTGGTATGGAGTCTTTGGTCTCTGCAGCTTGAGATCTGAGCTCCTAGGATTCTGAATGCCTGGCCTGGATTCCCCAAAATCTTGGCCTTCAGGCTGAAAGGGCTCTTGGCCTGCTGTGAGGCCCACAGTGAGCCCCCCACACACTCTCCACAACCGTGGATCAGAGACCAGGCGCTTCCCTCGCAGAAGGTCCTCCACCTGGGACCTGAGGGCCATCTGCGCATGTCTGTATTATTTTCTGAATGTACTGCAGACAGCCCATGATGTTAAAATGCTACACATTGACAAACCTGGGTGGTGGCTTCACAGAACTTTCTTATAATTCTCTACCCTCTTTTTTTCCAGCCAGAGCTACTTCTTTTTTTTTTAGAATTATGTTATTTATTTATGTATTTTAATTTGACCAGAGAGAGGGGGAAAGATGGAAAGGGATAAGAGGGAGAGGGAGTGAGTGACAGAGAGAGAGCCGCCAGGTCTGGGATTCAAAGGGCGGTCGACCATGTGGGAGTCCAGCGCCCCCAACCACCATGCCACCTGCAGGCCCCTCCGTACCCATTCTGGAAGCCAGTCTCTGTCAAGAAATCATTAAACAACACCAGTTGAAGACAGCAGTAAAGACTGAACCCGAGACAATTCCTGGCTCTGCATCAGTTCTCTGGTTTGGACTGGCCAGGAGTCACTTCCTTCAGGGTCTTCATTAGTAAATTCAAACGAGTATTCATTAGCATTATCTTCTCTTTCAGCTCTGGATCTTTTCTGGTAGAGGTACATTGTGAATATCCATCTCAGATGCATTTCCGATGGCCTTTGTTTTCAAGTGACAGCACACCATTTTGTCACTGTGAAGGCAGAAGTGACCTCTCAAGGCGGCCAGAGAAGCATGGGTACAATAAAGATGGAAACCAACAGAATCCCACAGGCACTGCAGAATAAAAGGTTGTAGGTGCTGCCTTTCAGAGAACCTTCAGTGCCAACTAGAAGGGTTCTTCCAAAACGATGTGATCTGTGACTCTGGAGAAGACCACGACCCGAGGCCTCAAGACAGGTCCCAGGCGAGGTGCACGGAGCCGGCTAGCACAGCGTGGCACCGCGCACAGTGGGACACCGCACACCTCTCGGGCTGCAGCCACCACAGGAGCTGCAAGCTGCTGGTTCCTCTGTCCCCAGCGCCACAAGGCCGAGCGGTGAGGACCCCTGCACCACCTGTGTGTCCCACTCCAAGGAAGTGCTAAAAGAGGGTTCTGCAGGTGCCTTCTTTTTTTTTTTTTTTTTTTATGAGGTTTTTGCTATAGGGCACGTGCACTCGCCAGGCAGACATAGACAGAGAGACAGAAAGCAAGAAATCAGCCCCCAGGGGGGATGGCCACGCCGCAATCCCTTCTCCTCCATTCTCCTCTCGCACACGCGCCCGGCGTGAGTTTTAAGCCACCGGGTCCGGGACACGAACCTTGGTCTACTACATGGGAGTCCAGCGACATAGCCATTACGCCAACTGCTGGTCCCTGCAGATGCCTTCTTAACATCACGAAAGTCACCACGGGGCAAATTCACGTAGCGCGAACGACGCCACAGTGGCCAAGCCGCCATCCTCCTGCAGTCCCAGAGCTACTTCTTAATATAATTTTTGAAGTAAGTCTAGAGGAATTGAGTGAAATAAAAAGAAACGTGCTGTCAAGTGTGAGGAAAGCTGCGAGAGGTAAGGAGACAAGAAGAGCTGACCGTCCTGGGCAAGGTGACTCGACAGGAACAGATTTGCTGGGAGTGTAAGCCGAAGCCAGAAGGAAGGAGAGGGAAGCCTGAAGGGGAGGAAGCATTGGGAACCAGCAGTTAGCGTAATGGCTATGTCGCTGGACTCCCACGTAGTCGACTGCGGTTCGCGTCCCGGACCCGGTGGCTTAAACTCACGCCGGGCGCGTGTGCGTGCGTGCCCAAGATCCCGAAGATCCCGAGAGGAGAATGGAGGAGAAGGGATTGCGGCGTGGCCATCCCCCTGGAGGGTGATTTCTCACTTTCTGTCTCTCTGTCTCTCTCTGTCTGGCGAGCGCACGCGCCCTATAGCGAAAACCTCTCCAAAAAATAAAAAAATAAAAAAAAGGGGGAAGAAGCATGGAGTTCAGGTGGCAAACAGACCTTAGCTGACCCTATTATCTTTTTCTTTCAGTTTTGACCAGAGAGAGACAGAGAGACAACTCTAAGTGGCTCAGCTGCAGGCTGGTTCTAGAACATAACGATAGAAGTCCGTCTCCTGGATGGCAGAGCCCGGCAGCTCCTCAGGCAGTTCCAAGGTCAGTCCTAGGGAGAGAGAAGCTTCCTGTTCATGAGTACGTTCTCACCACATTTCCTGGTCACATGACCCTGTATTCATATTTCTATATTTTCTTTCACTTACTTACTTGTTCTATAAGAAAGACAAAGTCAGAGAGAGAGAGAAAAGCAGACAGAAAGAAAGAGACACCCCTACCAGAGTCTCCATGCCAAGATCCACTCTCAGACTCAGCTGGCCCCAACCATGGGCACCTGCACACGTGACCATCCTGCTCAGGAGAGCTGGGGCATGAACTCAGGCCCTTTCCCATGTGGCTCCAGTTACATTGCCCCTGGGCCACCACCTGGCTCAATTTTTATTATTTAATGAAACTCTCTGGGCACTGCCATCCCCATGGCAGTGTTTCTCCAATATTATCCAAGACATCATAGGTATTTCAGGCTTCAAGATAATTTTATGACCTTCAGTGTTAGGAAAATGTCTGGATTAATACCAAAGAAGAAACAGGGGCCTTAAATATCAAAGGTTGGGGAAATCTCACACAGAAATTCTCTAGTTTGGGGACCAGAAAGTGGCATGGTGGTTAGGGCACTGGACTCCCACATGGTAGACCACGGTTCAAGTCCTGGACCTGGCGGCTTACTTTCACACTCTCCCCCTCTCTCTCTATGTCTTTCTCTGGTCAAATTGAAAAATTATAATAAATAAAAATAATTTTTTTTAATCCTCTAGTTAAAAATTCTAATAGCCTTTGCTGAGAGTTGCGCAGAGGCCTTTGCTCTAAGCTCCAGTCCCCCTTCCACACAGGGCTGTCGTACAGAGGATTACCTGTGCTACCCTCCAGCTTCTAGTCTATACTGTTTGGGCTTGAGTGGTTCTCCTGGTTTCCGCTTAACGTGTCCAGTTGATGTAGCTCGGAGGGTGGATTTACATACCAGATTACCAGATCCCACATGGCTGACCGCAATTTGAATCCTGGCCCCAGCGGCTTGACAAACACAGCAGACGTGCATTTATGCACACCCAAAATCCCAACAGGAGGGAGAAATGGAGAAGGAATTGCAGTGTGGTCACATCACATGGGGCGGGGGGGGGCGATTGCTTCTCTCTCTCTCTCTCTTTCACATATGTGCCATCTGGCAATTTTAAAAAATACTAGGGGGACCAGCAGGTGGCTGACAATTAAGGGCATTGGACTCCCACGTAGCCACCCGCAGTTCGCATCCCATACGTGATGGCTTGCTTTCTCACTTTCCCTTTCTCTCTGTCTCTGTCTCTCTATGGGCAAATTAAAAATACTACTACTACTGGGACCAGCAGTTAGCATAACGGCTATGTTGCTGGACTCCCATGTAGTCAACCACAGTTCGAGTCCCAGACCCGTTGGCTTAAAACTCCCGCCAGGCGCGTGTGTGTGCATGCCCAAGATCCCAAGGGGAGAATGGAGGAGAAGGGATTGTGGCGTGGCCATCCCCCCTGGGGGGTGATTTCTCACTCTCTGTCTCTCTGTTTCTGTCTGGTGAGCGCATGCGCCCTATGGCAAAATGTGGCGCGCCCCCGCCCATCACCTCTCGAGCGCGCCCCTAAGATGGCGCCAGCGGAAGCCCGAAGTCTGCCCAGAGGGTGAACAACTTTGAGGAAGTGGAACGACGGAGAGCGTGGAGAGCACGGGAACACGACATGCGACCAATCCTCATTCAAGGATTGGCTTCCGTACACGTGGACAATGCGCTGATTGGCTAAGGGCCCTTTAAAAGGCCCTAGGAGGAAGCGGGGAGGGGAGGAACTTCTGAAAGATAACCTGGGGAAATAAAGTGCTGAAGAGAAGACCGTCTCCGGGTCGTCTGTAACGCCGACAAGTGGTGGCCCGTACGGGGACTCTCCTCTCCCTCCACGGTACGAGAGCGGTCAGAACTCTTCCACTCCAGGGCAGCCGGCTGGCAAGTCTCAAAAGGTAAGAGACATACTTCAAAGACAAAAGACCTCAGGATAGAGGCGGGATTTCTTGAATAAAAGACCTCGGGAAAGAGGCGAGTATAAGACCTCGGGAAAGAGGCGGGTAGAAGACCTCGGGAAAGAGGTGGATCAAGACCTCAGTAAGAGAGGCAAGTCCCTCTCCGCTTTTCCCTCTTTTCCTTTTTCTTGTTTCTTTAGCCCATTTGTTGGCGGTAGGCTGGTCCTAGCCAACATGGGTAACTCACCCTCTCACCCCCTTTTCCAGGCGCTTAAAGCGCTCTTAAAAACTAGAGGGCAGTCAAACCTCGAGGTTACTGAAATTTGACCGATGGCACCTGGATCAGGGGCCGATGGCCTGCTGGTCAGTCCCAAAATCACACCCTACCCCCAAAACAGCCACACTGGGCCCCCTTTTGTAGAGGATCCTATCAGAATCCTACCCAGTCCGTCTCGAGCAATCCTTTCCACATGTGGTTACTCTGTGGTATTAACAGGAACTGTTCGGATCTTGCTCCAATGTCTATGCTAACTGGAGGGGCCGTGGGTCACTCACAAATTTCTTGGAATCAGACCGAACCCTTTGAGCACTCCGCCTCTGTCCATGCAGGTACTAACAACATCACTTTTGGCCCTACCCCCGTATGTGTTCATCCTCCCTTTCTCTTTCTAGTAACCAATGGGTCAGTGCAAAATGGCCAGCTTCAGTGTCACAATGGCACCTGCTTCTACTCTCTGTGTTGGAATGCCACTCAATTTACAAGCGCTGTCCTGGTTCGCTTGCCCACGGCTGTCCCGGTCCCAGTGGAGGCCCCCTCTACCCTCTCCCTCTTCGGCGATACACTGGCTGTGGTGACGGCTGTTGCTCTTGCAGCTGGGGCTGCAGCCACTGCAGCTGTTTCTATGTATACCACAGTTCAAACAAAAGATACCTTAAATAATCTATCCGCTAGTGTGGCACAGTCCCTAAGCTCCCAGAGCCATATAAATGCTCATCAGAGGGTTGACCTTTTACAAGAACAGGTTGACGTTCTTTGGCGCCTCGCCCAGCTAGGCTGCGAGTGGCATACCCCCTCACTGTGTGTCACTGGAGTACCCTATGAAAATATGAGTCTTGCAGCTAATATTTCTCGAGAGCTTTCCTCCCACCTTACAGGTAACTGGTCCTTAGAATTTGACAAACTCACAGAAGCTCTACGTGTCCAGATTGTCAACATCAACTCCACTCGCGTCAGCCCTGATGTAGCTTGCGGCCTTGGGCAAGCCTTGACAGCAGGATGACAGCATTGTTACTGCACTCAGGGCCCCTGAGAGGGCCGCCCCGAGGAGGGCATGACCAGCTGCATATGGGTTGGCACCGCCATCTCCCATCCCCAAAAAATCGGTGCCGGACAGGTGGCCGCCTGGCTCGATGCCCTAGTGCATGGAGCCATGCGTCTTACATGGTCCCTATTCTCCTGGGGGTTGTGTCCTCTACCCTCTCCTGCTTTGTAAAAACAAAAAGGGGGAACTGTGGTGCGCCCCCGCCCATCGCCTCTCGAGCGCGCCCCTAAGATGGCGCCAGTGGAAGCCCGAAGTCTGCCCAGAGGGTGAACAACTTTGAGGAAGTGGAACGGCGGAGAGCGTGGAGAGCATGGGAACACGACATGCGATTGGCTGATTGGCTAAGGGCCCTTTAAAAGGCCCTGGGAGGAAGCGGGGAGGGGAGGAACTTCGGAAAGATAACCTGGGGAAATAAAGTGCTGAAGAGAAGACCGTCTCAGGGTCATCTGTAACGCCGACAGCAAAAACCTCTCGAAAAAAAAAATACTACTGGGACCAGCAGTTAGTGTAATGGCTATGTCACTGGACTCCCATGTAGTCGACCACGGTTCAAGTCCCGGACCCGGTGGCTTAAAACTCACGCCGGGTGTGTGTGCATGCGTGCCCAAGATCCCGAGAGGAGAATGGAGGAGAAGGGATTGCAGCATGGCCATCCCCCCTGGGGGTGATTTCTCTCTTTCTATCTCTCTGTCTCTCTCTGTCTGGCTGGCTAGTGCACACACCCTATAGCAAAAACCTCTCTCTCAAAAAAAAAAAAAAATACTGGGAACCAGCAGTTAGCGTAATGGCTATGTCGCTGGACTCCCACGTAGTCAACCGCAGTTTGCGTCCCGGACCCAGTGGCTTAAACTCACGCCGGGCACATGTGTGTGTGTGCCCAAGATCCCAAGAGGAGAATGGAGGAGAAGGGATTGCGGTGTGACCATTCCCCCTGGGGGGTGATCTCTCACTTTCTGTCTCTATGTCTCTCTCTGTCTGTCTGGCGAGCGCACGCGCCCTATAGCGAAAACCTCTCAAAAAAAAATACTACTACTACTAATAATAATAAAGTTAAATAAAAATAATTTTAAAAATACTAAGTAGGGGGACCAACAGATAGTGTAACGGTTGAAATTCATACCAGGCACATGTGCAAAATCCTGAGAGAAGAAGGGATTGCAGCATGGCCATCCCCCTTCAGGGGAGTAACTTATTGCTTTCTTCTGTCTCTCTAGCAAGCACATATAGCAAAAATCTCTCTAAAATAATTAAATAAATACTAGGTACGTAAAGTATTCTCCAGTCAGACATAATACCTGTTATGCTTTGAAGGTGTCCCCCAACAAGTTCCCCAACAATGTATGTATTGAAATTCAATTGTATTATGAGGTATTAAGAAGAGGCTTAATCCAGGGACCAGCAGTTGGTGTAATGGCTATGTCACTGGACTCCCATGTAGTCGACAGCAGTTCGAGTCCCGGATCTGGTGGCTTAAACTCATGCTGGGCACGTGTGCGTGTGTGCCCAAGACCCCAAGAGGAGAATGGAGGAGAAGGGATTGTGGAGTGGCCATTCCTCCTGGGGGGTGATTTCTCACTTTCTGTCTCTGTCTCTCTGTCTCTGTCTTTCCGGTGAGTGAATGCGCCCTATAGCAAAAAAAAGAGAAGAGGCTTAATCTGATGATAGTGGTGAAAGATGGGGCTTTGCGCAGTGACCAGACAGTAGAGTGGGACTCCATAATGGACTCCGGGTGGGGTTGTAAAGGAGGATGCGAGACAGACGTGCTCCGCTCTGTTCAAGGTCCTGTCCATTGACATGTGAGACCCTCCGCCACGTTACCCACAAGTAAAACGGCCCATTAACAGATGTGAGACCTTGGGCCTTCAAACTGTGCGCTTGAGAAACCTCTGTCCTCTTAAGTTACCCAGCCTCAGGTGCCTCTGTTATTAGCAACAGAACAAGCTGGAACACTACCCGTTCCCATGGAGTGTTCAGGTAAAGGAGACACAGCCTCTGCACGTAGAGCCTGTACAGACGTTCTGATTTCCACCCACAGTTTCACTCTTGTATTAGCAGTCCTTACACTTCCATCAACAGTCTTTCAGTCTAATTGTGGCCCACATTAGGGCTTCACCAGTAGGTTTTCCTGCCAGAGTGCATGCAATTCCCATGGAAAGGAGTCCCGGAAACCACTTCTCCACTCCCTGACCATTTCACCAACTGCTGTGCTTTGGCTTTGCGGTTCCAGTGAGGGGTCAAGCCCAAGGACTCTGATTCTTTTACTTTTTTAAAGAATTATTTTATTTTATTTAACTTTATGTATTTATTTTTATTTTGCCAGAAAGGGACAGAATGAGAGAGAGAGAGAAAGAGGGAAAGTGTGAAAGCAAGCCTCCAGGTCTGGGACTCGAACCTGATCGGCCGTGTGGGAGTCCAGTGCCTTTACCCACCATACCACCTGCTAGCCTCACCCTGACTCTTTGGTCAATCTTTTTCTTGATTAATCTGCCTCACTCTTGCCCCAAGGAGCTGCAGATCAGATGCCCACTGTAATTTTTGCTGTCCCCCCCCCCTTTTTAATTATTTCTTATTTACATTTAATCATTGTACACCTCTATAGTGCACTATATGGTTTTCCAAAGTATGCATGCAGAACATGACAATCAAATCAAGCATATTACCATATGCATGCTCTCCCCTTTTAAAAATTCCTTAAAACTGGGGTGAATAGAGTAAACTCATTTGGGCCCTTTGTTGTTGGTTGTTGGGGGACTAACAGAGGGTCCCTCTATTTCACAACCTTTGATAGTGCTGAATGCAAGGCCTTTGTTTTAACCCATCAGTGTCTATTTTGTTCATCTTGTTTCTCAATAACCATCCGTATTACAACTGTACACGAGAAGTAGAAAAAGTAGTATACATACATACACTCACAACACACACACGTATATAATATTACATGTATACTTGACATGCACATGCATGTATGCACGTACACATATGTACACACACCCACATATAAAGGAACCCACTAGCTCACATGATAATGGAAGCTGAGAAGCCCCACACCCACCACCTGCAAGCTGAAGACCCAGGAACACCACTGGGGTGATTTATCTGAGTCTGAAGACCTGACACCCAGGAGAGCCCATTCTTTAATTTCACTCTGAGAGCAGGAGAAGGCCCAGGAGTTGGTCACAGCAGGGGTAAATTTCATTTCCTCTGCCTTTTGTTCTACTCAGTACTCTCAGCTTCCCGATAACGCATCCCCACTGTGTAAGGCAATCTGTCTCACTGGGTCCAGTGATGCAGACCCTCACAAACAGACCCAGAAAAATGTTTAGCCGAAGTCTGGACACCCCATGACCCAGTCTTTTTCTAATAAAAAAGAATTATTTATTTAACCTTATCATTTCTTTTTAATTTTATCAGAGAGGGACAGAGTGAAAGCGAGAGAGAGGGCTAGAGAAAGTGAGAAAGCAAGCTGCCGGGTCTAGGACTCAAACAGCGATTGGCCTTGTGGGAGTCCAGCATCTCTAACTACCATGCCACCTGCTGACTCTGACCCAGTCTTCTTGACACATAAAATTAGCCATCACAAATCCAGCCTTTGTCAACTTGATATTCACACACATCCTTAAATCATAGATAATCTCCAAAGACAGACAATTACAAGGTTATAATTTCACCTACCATGTCATATGTACCCAATGTATACCTCCTCCACACTAACCTTTTCCCCAGAAGAAGAGGTAAAGTTTTGGAGAGATATTTACTCTTTTCTTTGTAAATACCATGATATAAAATGTACAGAACTTAAATACTATGAAATAGAGTCAATGTATCTTATGTTATATGAGGAGACTTCAAGAGTTCATGGGAAAATGGAATTAAAGTACAAATTTAGGGGAAAAAGGAAAGTACAGAGCTGACCACACAGCCTCGTGGTTAAGGGAGCCAGGTCCCACTTGACCAACTTCAGTTCAAATCCTGAGCTGACCCTGGCAGCTTAAAAACGATGCCAGCATAGGTGGCTTCATGGCACAATGGGTAGTGCAGTGGACTTCTAGAGGCTGAAGGCGCTCGAAGATTCTGTGTGTGAGTGCTGGCGGAGTCGTGGCTTTGGGGGACAGCAGGTGGTATGGTGCTTAAAGTGCTGGATTCCCACATGACCAACTATGCAGTTCAAGTCCCAGACCCAGTAGCTTGAAAATCTCCCTGGGCACATGTGCCTGCATGCCCAAAATTCCAAGAGGAAAATGGAAGAAAAGGGATAGCAGCGTGGTCATCTCCCTGTGTGTGTGGGGGGGTGCGATTTCTCACTTTCCTCTGTCTCCCTTCAGCAAGCACACACACCCTGTGGGGGGGGGGGGGGGACCAAGCACGTGGATATGCATGCCGTAAATTTTGATAAGATGGGAAAATGGAGGAAAGGGATTGCAGCATAACCATACCCCACCAAGGGGTGCTTTCTCTCTCCCTCTTTTTCTCTCCCACACTCTCTCTGGAACACACACATGCCCTCTGACAATGAAAAAAAATTAGTGGGCCAGATCATGGCATGTTGGTTAAGGCAGCTGAACCACACTTGGCTGACTGTGCAGTTCGAGTCCTAGACACAGCAGCTTGAGAAACACACCAGGCTCGTGTGTGTGCACCTAAAATCCTGAAGAGGGACAGACAGAAGGAAACGGACTGCAGCTTGGCCATTCCGCACGACGGATGCTCCCACTTTCCCTCTGTCTCCCTCTCTCTGCCTCTCTGTAGCAAGCACATGTGCCCTCTGGGGGAAAAAAGTTTATTTTTTCTTAATTTTTTTTTTTTGCCAGAGGGCATTTGCACTTGCAAAAGAGAGAGAAAGGAGGAGTGAACATTCCCATGGAGAGCAGTCGTGTTGCAATCCCTTCTCCTCTGGATTCTGGGCATGCGTGCACCCTTGACTGATGTATTTTTCAAGCTGCCAGGTCCAGCGTTCCAACCACATGGTCAGCCAATATGGGATACAGCTCCTGTAACCACCAGCCCACAGGCTGCCAGCTAAAGAAAATTGTTTTAAAGATTTACATTTATATTGGCCCATTTAGTGTGTGTGTGTGTGTGTGTGTGTGTGTGTAGAATAGTACAAGAGGGGCCAGCAGGTGGCATAGTGGTTAAGGCACTGGATTCCCACATGGCCAACCGTGATTCACAGCCCAGACCTGGCAGTTTCACACACCAGGTGCATGTGTGTGTGCGCCTAAAATCCTGAGAGGAGAATGAAAGAGAAGGTATTATGAACTCTCACTTTCTCTCTCTCTCTTCTGTGTTTCTGGGAAGTACATGTGCCTTACAACAAAAATCTCTCTCATAAAACAAACAAACAGAAAGAACACAGTACATGTTTTTTATATGTAAAGTTTTTCATAAGATGTATTTTCCGGAGATGGATACCATACTCAGGCTGTGAAATATTGCTTCCCTTGACTGAAAATAAATATTTTCTGCTAAGACTTCTCCCTCCAGATTCATTTCTTGTGGCCTCTATGTACTAAATGTCTAGACAGGTTCAAGTGAACAGGATCCAAATATCTGAATATGATTAGAGTCAGAATATTCCTCTGTTCCCACTGAATCTGATGCACAAAGAGTGAAAATGGAACGGAAGAGAGACTGCAGACCACCTCCTCCAGTACGCCTCTGATCGCTCAGATTGAACTTTAAGAATTAGGAAGAAACACACAACCCATCAGGTGAGGAGAAATCACCGCAGGGTCACAAGATATATGGGAAATCAAGAAAATCCCTCTCCTCCAAGGGAAAAGAATAACTCCTCTTCATCCTCAGACACTACAGTGGAACTCACAGAAATGTCAGATAAAGAATTTAGAATATTCATAGTGGCAAAGCTAACAGAGATGGAAGAGAAGAGAGACAATGAACTGCAGAAGAGAAAGGAGAAAGGAGCTGACGAGTTCCAGGAGGTGAGAAAATTCTTGCAAGATCTAAAAGAGGAAATATACACTATAAAGAAGAATCCAATGGACCTGTTAGAGATGAAGGCTATAATACAGCAAGTTGAAACCTCCCTTGAAAGTATTAAAAGCAGGGACCAGCAGTTAGCGTAATGGCTATGTCGCTGGACTCCCATGTAGTCGACCGCAGTTTGAGTCCTGGACCCAGTGGCTTAAACTCACGCCGGTCACATGTGCGTGCGTGCCCAAGATCCCAAGAGGAGAATGGAGGAGAAGGGATTATGGCGTGGCCATTCTCCGTGGGGGGTGATTTCTCATTTTCTGTTTCTTTGTCTCTCTCTCTGTCTTTCTGGCAAGCACACATGCCCTATACCAAAAACCTCTCCAAAAAAAAAAAAAAAGGTATTAAAAGCAGACTAGATCATACAGAAAATCAAATCTCAGATATACACGATAGAATCGCTGGCCTAGAAAAATCCACCACAAAGACTGAGAAAACTGCTCAAAAAATGAGAATAATATTTGAAAAATACTAGATACCATCAAACGTCCAAACATCCAGATAATTGGTATCTCAGAAGGCAAAGAGACTCATAAGGGCATTGATAATCTATTCCATGAAATCCTGCAAGAAAACTTTCCAAACCTAGAGAGGCACTCAAAGATCCAGTCCCAAGAAATACAAAGGACTCCAAATAGAATCAATCCAAGAAGATCTTCTCCAAGACACATTATAGCCAGACTAACCAAAACCACAGACAAAGACCAAGATACCAAGATTGACAAGAGAGAAACTGTAAGTTACCCACAAAGGATATCCCATCAGACTAACAGCAGATCTCTCATTGGAAACAACACAAGTGAGGAAAAAATGGGAAAATATATTCAAAGTGTTAAGGGAAAAGCAATTTCAACCAAGAATACTGTTCCCAGCAAGATTATCCTTCATGGGACCAGCAGTTAGCATAATGGTTATGTCACTGGACTCCCATGTAGTCGACCACGGTTCGTGTCCCGGACCCAGTGGCTTAAAACTCACGCTGGGCGCGTGTGCGTGCGTGCCCAAGATCCCAAGAGGAGAATGGAGGAGAAGGGATTATGGCGTGGCCATCCCCTGTGGGGGTGATTTCTCGCTTTCTGTCTCTCTGTCTCTCTCTGTCTGGCGAGCGCAAGCGCCCTATAGCAAAAACCTTTTCAAAAAAAATACATATATTATCCTTCATATGGGAAGAAAAGACAAGAACATTCTCAGATAAACAAAACCTGAAAGAATTTACCTCACCAGACCAGATCTCCAAGAAGTTCTCAAGGGAGTGCTGTATCAGGAAAATTAAATACAGACCCACAGAAATAAGAGTTCAAAAACTAAGTAAATGGCCAACTTAATCATAGAGACAAGTCTAAATATCATATCCCAGAATTTAATTGGGAAGATCAAACCTCAACAGAAGATAGATTAAGTACATGAGACTGAACTGGTGAAATAGCATTTTATGACTTTTGACTAAAACATTGCTGATTTTCTTCTAGGCTTTGTTTTCCGGTTTTAAATATTGTTGTCCTGTCTTGAGCTGCCGATAGGTTTGTGTACCTACTATTTGAACAGAATCCTAACGTGTTTCCTGGCTTTAAGTTTTAAGCAAATTTCTTTAGCGTTTATTTAATTTATTAAAGCTAAAATTGCTTTTCTTGAAATTAAAAAATATATTCAAAAATACTTATTTAATGGGAACCAGCAGTTAGCGTAATGGCTATGTCACTGGACTTCCACGTAGTCGACCGTGGTTCGAGTCCCAGACCCGGTGGCTTAAAACTCAGGCCAGGCGCGTGTGCGTGCGTGCCCAAGATCCCGAGAGGAGAATGGAGGAGAAGGGATTGCGGCATGACCATCCCCCCTGGGGGGTGATTTCTCGCTTTCTGTCTCTCTGTCTCTCTCTGTCTGTCTGGCGAGCACACGCGCCCTATAGCAAAAACCTCTCAAAAAAAAAAAAAACTTATTTAATAACCGCTATATAGCATCAGTTAGGTGCTACTTTGTAGTATGTTCATTCTACTCAGAGTTTCATGCCTAAAGTCAGACATATATTCACAGGTATGTACATAACAGCTGAACTTGCTATTGAAAGTAGTTAGATTATTTAAGAAATTTTGTGAATAAATAAAATGTGGGTGAATAAAGGAATGGAAAACAAGTGTGGACACCTGAGATAGTGTGGGAGGAGGGTGGGAAATGGCAGAGGGTGACAAATACAGGGGGGGAAATATATATATACATATATATATGAAACTAGAAACGAAAAATTATTGACAATAACATGTATGATTAAGCCACTATGCAGTATATTCTGGATGGGATACCACATTTTATATGCTGTGATGATGCTCAGTGAATAAATTAATTAATTAAAAATTTAAAAAATTAAATAAAAACAAATTTTTTAAAAATTCATGGAAAATGAAAAAATACAAAAAAGATGCATTTTTCATAAATTTTCTGAAGAGCCTCACATATAAGGAAATAAGAGAGGAAAGAAAGCAAAGGTACTTAAAGATATGTTCATACATACACAAAAATCTATGTATTACAAATTGAGAAGGAAATACTCATGAAAATTACAGTCCTCGTCTCTGTAACAGCCCGTGCTGATACGATGACCACCTTCTTCCGCTACCGACTCTGTTACCTTTGCTGTCAGTAAGCCTCAAGTGCTCATGTTCTTTACCTGGTGAGTGAGCCCAGATTTCATTCCTGAAGGGCCTGGGCCATTGTTAATCTTGCCTGGATTGAGTTGTTATAATTGTTTAAAGATTTACTTGTTTAATTTTATTTATTATTATTATTAAAACCAGAGAGAGACGGAGGAAAAGCGAGAAAGCAAGCCACCAGGTCCAGGACCCAAACCACAGTCAGCCACGGGGCAGTCCAAAACCCCAACCACCATGCCATCTCTGACCCTGGGTTGCTACATCTTATGTTTAACTTAAGCACAGGACATGGGACTATGCCCTAAGGGGTCCCCTATAATCCGTACACAGTCTCGCCCGCTCCTCTGTGGAGCAGCAGTCTGGTTTCCTCTGGATGCAGGTCAGGATCAGTCACCCCGGCCGGTGCAGTAGCTCTGTTATTTCCCTCTTGCTGCAGGTCAGGATCAGTCACCCCGGCCAGCGCAGTAGCTCTGTTATTTGCCTCTTGATTCAGAGGCAGGAAGGGGCCCAGATTGGTTGGCTGAAAGGCTTAATTTTCAGTTCGGTGTGTCACCTGGTGAAAGTATTCTTCCTTCTGGAACTAAAACCTCTTGGCTAACAGATCATAAAGACACAGGAATAGGGGCAGGGGCCGCGGCAGCTGCCTCCTTGTGGGGGCTGCGCCCAGGCACCTGGCCCCGCCTCTTAGGTAAAGGGGGCCGCGCGATCGGCAACTGTGGATCGAATAATCCGGGTAGATCATGCCGGTGAATACGGAGCAAACCGCATCTATGCAGGGCAGATGGCCGTCCTGGGTCCAACAAGTGTTGGCCCGGTCATTCAGAAAATGTGGGACCAAGAAAAGGATCATTTGAAAAAGTTCGATGAGTTGATGGTTGCGTTCAGGGTCCAGGCCAACGACTCTGATGCCCTTTTGGAATGTGATGGGCTTTGCACTGGGAGCCGGAACTGCCTTGCCGGGGAAAGAAGGTGCCATGGCCTGCACTGTGGCAGTGGAAGAGTCTATAGCTACCCACTACAACAACCAGATCAGGACGCTGATGGAGGAGGGCCTGAGAAATATGGGGAGGTTCTCCAGGTGATAAAGAAATTCCGGGGTGATGAGCTTGAGCGCCATGACATAGGCCTCAAACACGACGCAGAACTGGCTCCAGCATTATTCAAGCCGATGCAGTGCAGCAATATATGTATCAGAAAGATTCTAAAGTATGTCCACTTAGCTCTGTCTACAGACTATCATAGTACTTTAACAAATGACATTCGCAGAAAAAGAAATGTATAGTTTTAATTATATGAATTTCGTTAATTACAAGGGTGTTTTTCGATTGATGGTTTTTGTTAATAAAACTCTCCAGTGTTGATTTAAAATAAAAGAAAAAAAAGACACAGGAATAGGATGGAAAATTTTTGTTAGTCAGTGGTACCTCTCCCTGTCTCAACCACTTGGGTTTTTTTTTAAGAATTATTTTATTTAACTTGTTATTTATTTATTTATTTATTTATTTTTATTTGACCAGAGAGAGACAGAGAAGAGAGAGAGAAAGCAAGCTGTCAGATCCAGGACTCGAACCACGGTCAGCCATGTGGCCAGTGCCCTCAACCACCACGCCACCTGCCAGTCCCCAACCCGTGATTGTTGGCTATGGGGGAAACAGCTCACATGTTGGACACTGACTCAAGCATATACAATCTTTTGGAGAACCTGGCCCCAGCCCTGCAGGTAATGCCACCTACCTGGTACTGTGAATCTTCAAAGGCCTTTCCACCATTCTCTCAGGACAGATGCTTCAGGAGGGGACCGTGGCAAGGCCAGTGACCCCATGAGCACGGGCCCATGCCTCACTTCTTTGGCCGTAAAGTGAGTCCCTTATCAGAAGCAATGCTGTGTGAATACCACGATGATGGCTCAGGCATTCTGTGAACCCACCCACGGTAATTTCAGCAAAAAATATTTAATACAAGTAAGGCAAATTCATGTCCAGAGTGAGTATCTAGTCCAATAAGAACGAAGCACTGCTCCTTCCATGATGTAGCAGTGACCACGCCGCAATCCCTTCTCCTCCATTCGCCTCTGGAGATCTTGGGCACACACGCACACACGCCTGGCATGAGTTTAAACCACCAGGTCCAGGATGCGAGCCACGGTCGACTAAATGGTAGTCCAGCGACATAGCCATTACGCCAACTGCTGGTCCCCTAGCCATTTCTCTTTTTAAGCAAAGCAAACATCCAGGAGCACCTCTCCACTGGGAAAATGGGGGACCATGGGAAAAACAGCACGTCTGCTGTGCCCGCAGGGAAAGTTTCCCTTCAGCGCTGTCCTAGGAGGGAGCCGGGTTCCTAGCGTGGTGCCCACATACTGCTCGACCAGCTATAAATCAGACCTAGTCTTGTCCTCCTCTGCCACTGCCCAAGGGACTTCCCATGAAGCCATAGGAACAGGCTGGGAAAGAAGGCAGCGTAGGGAACCAGCAGTTAGCGTAATGGCTATGTCGCTGGACTCCCACGTAGTCGACCGCGGTTCATGTCCCGGACCCGGTGGCTTAAAACTCACGCCGGGCGCGTGTGCGTGCGTGCCCAAGATCCCGAGAGGAGAATGGAGGAGAAGGGATTGCGGCGTGACCATCCCCCCTGGGGGGTGATTTCTCGCTTTCTGTCTCTATGTCTCTCTCTCTCTCTCTGTCTGGCGAGTGCACGCGCCCTATAGCGAAAAACCTCTCCAAAAAAAAAAAAAAAAAGAAAGAAAGAAGGCAGCGTAGAGGTGCAGGGACCTATAACTTCCTTGGCTTTGGGGCCTGTTCGAGCCTGCTCACGTACACCACTGCCATTTGGGGTGGACTGCTTCTGTGCATGCCCAACTTGGTAACTTAGTGGGCCAGAAAACTCTCAGTTCAGGACGAGCGGGGAGCTCAGGAGACATGCTGACTCAGTGGCCCAGTGTCAGAACTGGTGGTCAAACATCATTCGCTGCTAAGACTGGACAGCACACCACGAGCTGTCTCTCACGTGGAGATTGGTTACCCGTGGTGGGCGGCCGGTCATTGCTCCAAAACCCCAAGGGCCTGCACTGCGATTTACTGTGGAGCTTGCCAAAGTCTCCAGTCAGATCCCCGTCCCCATCCCCATCCCACCATCCCAAGCACCATGCCACCTGCAGTCTGGACCCATCACAGGGCCTGCTCTGTTTTGTTCTGGGCCCATGGAAAATAGCAGCTTTTCAGATCCAGCAAATGGAACAGAGTGGCACACGCAAATGTGGAATGTGCCACCTCCGAAATCCAAAGTGCCCCCATAGGTGTCCCACTGCCTTGTTCATTAAGGGAGGAGCCAGGAGCAATATCGTTTTTTCTTTCTTTCTTTTTAATTTTATAGGGTGCATGCACTCACCAGAGAGACAGACAGACGGAGAAAATGAGAAGTTGCCCCCACCCCCGGGGGCTGGCCACACCAGTCCCTCCCCCTTCATTCTCCTGTCAGGATTTTGGGCATGCATGCACACGTGCCTGGCTTGTTTATTAAGCCTGAGTCCAAGATTTGAAACGTGAATTTGGCCGTGTGGAAGCCAGCACCCCCAGCACCACGCCCCCTGCTGGCCCAGCATTGCTTTTTATTCAGGCAGAGGCAGTTCTGGGGCTTCCACTCGGCCTCTCCTACCATCAGAGACCCCACTGCATTGAGGAGCCAGACTGAGGAGTATGCGTGTTGCTGAGAGGGACGCTCCAGGAATGGATCCCGGAAGTGAGGAATGACTACAGGGTGGGTTGGGAGACCGTCTGGACAGACCTGAGCTGAAACCCCATCGATTTCCTGACCTCTGTAAGCTCCACCTGACTGGGAGGCCACAGCGAATTCGTGGTCTCTAGGGAGTAGTGTCAGCTGAGAGCCAGTCTCCAGTAGTCACCGGAAAATCTGATTATTCCCTTTAGCCCAATGCTGACACCATGTTCACAGGACATAGGTCCCTCTGGAGAGGCTGGCGGAAGTATTAACGCGGGTTTTCAGTAACGACCCGGGATCTTTCCCTCAATAGTCCCCTTCATTCGAGGGAAGTTGAGTCTATAATCTGGAAAATAATCAGAGACTACGATTCTGTTTTTATGGCTCAAGTTAGACTTTTGCTCCTTTGACCCAGAACTTTCTTGCTTCTGCAGATCTAGTAAGAAATTAGTAGGCTCCCTACCTATTTCACTTCCGCAATCGCCATGATCAACTCCCTCCGCCACAGTGTGGAGACAGACCACCCGCTGTTCGGCTCTGCGGTCCTTACAGTGACCACTTTGCCCCCGAGGGCCCGCGTGGCCTCAGCCACCCCGCGATCCAGTCACTGCCACCGTGATGAGGTTTCCTAGTCAGTGACCAGTTCCCCCATGAGGTCCGGCCTACATAGAAGAGGGGCCATAGAGCTCTTCGCGGATGCTGGGGCCCCTTCACAAGCAGTACTGGGGAAAAGTCGGCCGTCTGGATTCTCCCCGGGCAGGTGAGTAGGTCAGAAACGACAAGCCCTCTCGCATTTTGACTTCCCTTTGAGTCCCTTCTACGTTAGACCTAGACCCGCCTGACATTGCCGGTTCGCTCACCATGAGCCACCTTTGGATCCGTGTTTGAGCCACTGACTACACGCACTGTTAGAGTTCTTCCTTCCTTCCTTTCTCTCTTTCTTCCTTCCTTCCTTCCTTCCTTCCTTCCTTCCTTCCTTCCTTCCTTCCTTTCTTTCTTTCTTTCTTTTCCTCTCTCTCTCTCTTTCTTTCTTTCTTTCTCTTTCTTTCTCTTTCTCTCTCTCTCTCTTTCTCTCTTTCTTTCTTCTTTCTCTTTTTATTTGTTAGAAGGCACATGCATTCACCAGAGGGAGATAAAAAGAGAGAGAGAGGAAGAAAGCACCCCCTATAGGGAAGGGTCAAGTCAATCGCTTCTCCATCTGTCTCTCCCTTCGGGATTTTGGGCACGTGATCACATGCCCCCTGCATGTTTCTCAAGCCACCAGGCCCAGGACTCAAACCGTGTGGTCAACCACATAGGATTCAGGCCCCTTAACCACTAGGCTACACGCTGGCCCGTGTTGGATGGCTTTCCAAGTTCCCAAGCTGCAACAATAAATGCAGAGTATCTGTCTACTGAGCCCGTATCAATAAATTGAGCCTGATCCGGGAGTGTGCTTCTGCCACATCATCTCGTAACCTCTAGCGTCCAATCCCACACGTGTTTCCCAGGTTTCTGTTTTCAAAAGATATTTCAAAATTTATTTTATTTTATTTTTTTATTTTATTTTGGAGAGGTTTTTGCTATAAGGTGCGTGCACTCACCAGAGAGAAAAAGAGAGACAGAAAGTGAGAAATCACCCCCTGGAGGGATGGCCATGCCGCAATCCCTTCTCCTCCATTCTCCTCTAGGGATCTTGGGCACACATGCACACGCGCCTGGCGTGAGTTTAAGCCACCGGATCCGGGACTCAAACCGCGGTTGACTACATGGGAATCCAGCGACATAGCCATTACACTAACTGCTGGTCCCTCAAAATTCTTAATAGACATATAAAGTTATTTCTATTTTTTGTATACACTATATTGTTTTTAAAAACTATGAAATTTATTTTTGTAGAGGTTTTTTAACTTAGACTGCAGGAGTTCACTCAGCGGAGAGAATGAGACAGAGACAGAGAGAAGGAAAGTGAAGAGTCACCTCCAGGGTGGCCACAGGCGATCCCTTCCCCTCCCTCCTCCTCCCAGGATCTAGGGCACCCACATGTGCACACCTGGCATGAGATTCAAGCCATCAGGAATCAAACCATGGTCACCATGTGGGTATCCAGCGACATAACCACCATGCCATCTGAGGTCCAAAACTACTTCTTTCATTTTATTTCTTTTTATTATTATTATTTTTAATTTGTTACAGGACATGTGTGCTCACCAGAGAGAGAAAGCGTGAAAGAAAGCAAGCAAGCCGCCAGGTCCAGGAGTCAAACTGTGGACGGCTATGTGGGAGTCAAACGCCTTAACAACCATGCTACCTGCTGGTCCCACAGCATAATGTTTTAAAGCACATATACAGGTCCAGCCAGTAATGTGGAGGTTACAGCAGCTGGATCCCACATGGCTGACTTCGTGGTTTGAGTCCCAGCCCTGGCAGCTTGAGAAACATGCTGCGCACACATGCGTGCATGCCCAACGTTAGCCACAGGAGACCAGAGGAGAAGGGGTCACCACTTGACCATCCCCCAGGAGGTGTTTTCCCACTTTCCCACTTTACTCTCTCTCCGTCTAGGGCAAACACACAAACCTTATAGAAGGAAAAAAAAGGTTTGTAAGTACATATAAACTGTGGAATGGTTATATCTAGCTAATTAACAAATGCATTCCTTCACGTGGTTATCATTTACATGGTGAGAAAACCTCGATATCCACTCTCTATTCATTTCTCATAAATACAGTATGTCAGCCCAGCGGTGGAGGCCCATGCATAGCACCCCTCTCTGCAATGCTGGAGCCACATGGGGGGTGCAGGTTCAGACCCTGGCTGACCTAAAACAGGCTGGGCGTGCATGATCCTGCCAGGCCGAGGTGGGGGTGCTCGTACCATGACAAGGCCTGGCCACGGTGCCTCTCTCTCTTTCTCTCTCTTACTCTCTCTCTGTTGAAAAAAATAAAACTAATGAACTTTTTTAAAAAAAGAATTTTTTAATTTTATTTATTATTATTATTTTTCAATTTGACTAGAGAGAGGCAGAGAGAGAGAGAAAGGATCCCATGTCTGAGGAGATCTTGGGGCCTTCGTCTTTTTGTGCTTAGCTTATCTCACTTAACATACTGTCCTTTGGTTAATCTATGTTTTCACCCAGGACAGAACTAACTTTCTTCCTTCCTTTCATTCTTTCTTTATTTCTCTCTTTCTCTCTCTCTTTCTCCCTTTCTCTCTTTCTCTTTCTTTTCTTCAAACAATCTCTCTGGTATCGTGTTTTTTGAGCTCCTACCAAGGAACCAAACAATCAATTCAGATGTGAACTGTTGGCAGCTGGACACTTTGAACGACTCCATCATCCACATATGTCCACAGCTCACTGATCGTAAAGGAGTTGTGTTCCGTCCCGGCAACGTGAGACCACACACGTTTGGTCACCTGTCAAAATTTCTTGGAGCAGGGCCGGCAGGTGCCATGGTGTTTAAGGCGCTGGACTCCCACATGGTCAACCGTGGTTTGAGTCCCGGACCTGGCAGCTTGCTCTCCCCTCCTCAATCTCTCTCTGGTCAAATTAGATGATAATGGGACCAGCAGTTAACGTAATGGCTATGTCGCTGGACTCCCATGTACTCGACTACAGTTCGAGTCCCGGACCCGGTGACTTGAAACTCACGCCAGGCGCATGTGCGTGCGCATGCATGCCCAGGATCCCAAAAGGAGAATGGAGGAGAGGGGATTGTAGTGTGGCCATCTCCCCTGGGGGGCAATTTCTCGTTTTCTGTCTCTCTCTGTCTGGCGAGCGCACGTGCCCTGTGGCAAAAGCCTCTCAAAAAAATTAGATGATAAGAAGAAGCTGGGCGGGCCTTCAGAACAAGGTTCCACATGGTGCCAGCGAAGTAGATTTTTGCAGGGAATGAAGATTTTCTACTGATAATTCAGCCTCCAACAAACAAGCTAGTGGTAGGGAGCCCCCACTGCACCCCAGCCTTCTATCTCTCATTCTGTGTCTCAGTTCCGTTTGCGCGGCTCGCTTGGTGCCGCGCGGTTTTCTATTTTATGATCTTTTTTTAAAAAAAAAGAACAGTAATTACAATTTTTTTTAATTTTTTGTCTTTTTTTCTCCGTTTGTTGTTGTTTCTCTCTCCCTTTTTCATTTTCCTTTTTCTTGTCTCTCCACCATCCAATATCCATTCAATGTGTTCTTAGACGGATCTTAAAGCACTGTAGCTAAACATCCAAATACTAATAGGGTTAGATTATTCCCCAATATCTACTGAAACTGCTGCAACAGCGATCACAACAAAACGGCAAAGAAATTCTAGATCACCTCTGCTTGCTCCTGAACATTTAGACTGAACTTCAAGAATTTGAAAGAAACACATCATCCATCAGATGACAAGAAATCACCGCTGGATCACGAGAAATATGGGAAAACGAGAAAATACCTCTCCTCCACGGGAAAAGAGTAACTCTTCTTCATCCACAAGCAGTTCAGTGAAAATCATGGAAATGTCTGATAAGGAATTCAGAGCATTCATAATGTCGAAGCTAACATAGATGGAAGAGAAGAGAGATAATGAACTGCTAAAGAGAAAGGAGAAAGAAGTTGACGAGTTCCAGGAAATGAGGAAATTCTTGCTAGATCTAAAAGAGGAATTACACACTTTACAAAAGACTCAAACGGAACTTCTAGAGATGAAGTCTATAATACAAGAAGTCAAAATCTCCCTTGAAAGTATTAAAAGCAGACTAGATCATTCAGAAAATAGAATCTCAGATGTAGAAGAGAAAATGGCTGGCCTAGAAAAATCCACCACGAAGACTGAGAAAATGGCCCAAAAATTTGAGAATGATATGCGAGAAGTACTGGATACCATCAAACGTCCAAATATCCGGATAATTGGCATTCCAAAAGGTGAAGAGACCCATAAGGTCATTGATAATCTATTCCATGAAATCCTGCAAGAAAACTTTCCAAACCTAGAGAGGCATTCGAAGATCCAGTCCCAGGAAATACAAAGGACCCCAAATAGAATCAACCCAAGAAGATCTTCTCCAAGACACATTATAGCCAGGTTGACCAAAACCGCAGACAAAGACAAGATACTAAGATTGGCAAGAGAAAAACATCAAGTTACCTACAAAGGACATCCCATCAGGCTAACAGCAGATCTCTCATCGGAAACAATGCGAGCGAGGAGAGAATGGGAAAATATATTCAAAGTGTTACGAGAGAAGCAATTTCAGCCTAGAATACTGTACCCGGCAAGATTATCTTTCAGGTGGGAAGAAAAGACAAGAATATTCTCAGATAAACAAAACCTGAAAGAATTTACCAGCACCAGACCAGATCTCCAAGAAGTTCTCAAGGGTGTGCTGTATCAGGAAAATTAAACACAGACACACGGAAATAAGAGTCCAAACACTAAGAAAGTGGCCAAGTTAATCATAGGGACAAGTCTGGAGTTGAATATTATATCCCAGAATTTAATCAGGAAAATTGAACCAGAACAGAAGATAAAAGTACTTAAGACTGATAGGTTCATGCACCTACCATTTGAACAGAATTCTAACCTGTTTCCTGGCTTTAAGCAAAATTCCTTGGCATTTCTTTGATTTAAGTTAAAACTGGTTTTCTTAGTAGTAATGAGTGAACTCACCATTGAAAGTAGTTAGATTATGTAGGAAATTGTGTGATCAATGCAATGTGGGTGGGAAGGGAATGAAGGATAATTGTGGACACTGGAGGTGGTGTGCGAGGAGGGTGGGAAGGGACAGAGGGTCAGAAAGAGGGGTGGAAATATTTCTAGGAACTCGAAATGGAAAATGTTTTGTAATGTGCATGATTGAGTCACTATGCAGTGTGTAAAGTTTCAGGAAAAAAAAAAATATATATATATTTATTCAACGACTGCAGTAGGATATGTAGCCCCAGCTAGGTGCTACTTTATAGGATGCATAAAGTTAGACTTGTGTTCATGGAAATGTGGATGTCACCTGTGTTTGCTATGAGGGTATTTGGATTGATTAGGGTCTTTGGTGATTCAATAAAATGTGGGGGGAAAACAGTATAGAAAACAAACATAGATACCAGAGACAGTGTGGGAGGAGAGTGGGAGATGGCAGGGGGTAAGAGGGAATCAAGGATGGGGGGAAAAAAGTTAAACATACAGAAAACAAGAAATGGAAGATCATTTGCTGACAATAACATGTTTGTTGATGTGCTGGAGTGAGACAATATACAGTGTACTCTAGATGGAAAAATCTCATTTTGTATGCTGTAATGATGTACAGTGAATTAATGCAAATAAATAAATTAAAATTTAAAAAATAGATGATAATAATAATAATAAATAAAATAAAAATAATTCTTAATAATTCTTTTAATTCTTAAAAAAATTCTTTGCGCTTGGATGAGATGTGTCACCACACCCCCACAGTCGCCTGACCTTGTGCCTTCAGACTTCCCCTTGTTTCGCTCTCTTCAAAACTCCTTGGTGGTATCACGTTCAGTTCAGATGAGGCTGTCCATCAGCACCTTGTTCAAGTTCTCACCAGTGAGGGTCCACCCTTCCATGATGGAGGAACTGTGAAGCTCACTGAAAGATGGCAGAAGGTTATCGAACAAAACAGGCAATATATCATTGATCGATCTTTGTTCTTTATATAGATAAATGACCTTTGACGAACATAGAACAAATATGTCATGACTTTTCCGACAACCCGAAAATGTCCCGTCCCCCAGATTCATGTGTTTAATCATTGCTGGGTTAGGAGAGTGAAAACCTAATCTAATTACGGTGTCAGAGGGGGGATTTGGGGGACATGTTAGCGATTGCGTATTTTAAAATCCTGCTCTTCCTATGTTGCAGCCTCACGGTGTTTGGGGCTGACTTCTACGATGTCCAGATTCTTGGTGTTTCAGACAAAGAATTAAACAAAACATGCCAATAGTGAAAGCTAAGGGTAGTTTAAGTAAAAACTAAAGGGCACTCCTGAGAGGTAGGAGCCACCCAGGCAGAAAGAGAAAGAGGGGCTCAAGGGGCGGTAGGTGCTTTCCATGGGCTCCTAATTCCTTAGCTGGGGTCCTGGCGGTTGGTCATTGGCTGGGCCCACTAATTGCTTTCATCCCATTGGCTATGTATCAAATGCGGCTGGGCCCACCGACTCATCTCATTGGCTATCAGTAAGACATGCCCCACTGACAATCTCCCAGCTGCATTACCTCCAGCGGGGGATTTTCTGCCCTGGTGGTGTTTTCTTTTTTCCTTTTTTTGGGGAGAGGTTTTCGCTATAGGGCGCATGCGCTCGCCAGACAGACAGAGACAGAGAGTGAGAAAGCGAGAAATCACCCCCCCAGGGGGGATGGTCACGCCGCAATCCCTTCTCCTCCATTCTCCTCTCTGGATCTTGGGCACGCACGCACACGCGCCCAGCGTGAGTTTTAAGCCACCGGATCCGGGACGCAAACCGCAGTCGACTACGTGGGAGTCCAGCGACGTAGCCATTACGCTAACTGCTGGTTCCCCCTGGTGGGGTTTTCTATCTAGCCACATAGGCAGATGCTCCAGCCCCCTTTCCAGGCTTCATCTTCTAGCTTTCTTCAACACTTCATTTGCTCTTTTGGTGCTGTCCCCAAAATCCCATAAGCTTTTTTGATCCTTTTAACTCTTTTTTTTTTTTTTTTTTTTTTTTTTTTTTTTTTTTTTTTTTTTTTTTTTTTTTTTTGTCTTCTCTGCCTGTACATTTTCAAATAACCTGTCTTGGAGTTCCACAAATTAGTTCTTCTTGGAAATCAATTCTGCTGTTAATGCTCTCTATTGCATTTTTCAATTTACTTATAGTATTTTCCAGCTCCAGGATTTCTGTTTTGTTTTGTTTTGTTTTGTTTTTTTCCTAATTTAATTGTGCCAGAGGATGCATGTGCCAACCGAAGAAAGAGAAAGAGGGAAAGGAAGAAAGCACCCCCCATGGGGAGTGGTCAGCACCGTGCCGCAATCCTCTCCCCTCCACTTCTCCCTCCGTTTCAGAATTTCGGGCATCCTTGCACACACACCTGTCTTGTTTATTGGGCCACCAGGTCCAGGACTCAAACTGTGAAGTCAGTCACGTGGGATCTGGCACCCTTACCCACCAGGCCACCGGTTGGCCACTCTATTTCAGTTTTTAAATCATTATTTCCGGGCCAGGAGGTGGTGCGGTGGTTAAGGTGTTGGAATTCCCACATGGCCGACTATGGTTCAAATCCTGGACCTGGCGGCTTGCTTTCTCCCTCTCTCTTTTTCTCTGGCAAAACTCATGTGAAAAATAAATAAATAAATAAGATAAATAATTATTTTTAAAAGTCATTATTTCCAACTCTCAGTTGAATGTCCTGTTCTGGTCACTTACTGTTTTCTTCATTTCATTTCATTGTTTCTCTTTATGTCCTTGAAGCTGGCTGAGTCTCCTTAAAGCAGTTATGTTGAATTCTTTTTCAGGCAGTTTGTACACCTCTTTCCACTTAGGCACTGGCATAGTAATTTGTCTTTTTGGACGTCGTGTATCCCTGATTGTTCTTGGTCCTTGTGAGATCTGTCTCCCTTAACCAGTAAACTGTGGGGCCAATTCAATATATTTCTTATGAAGAATACCAAATCAGCGGGTCGGGCAGGTGGCGTGGTGGTTAAGGCGCTGGACACTCCCACATGGTCGACCATGGTTCTAGTCCTGGACCTGGTGGCTTGCTTTCTCTCTCTCTCTGATCAAATTAAAAAATAAATGAATGAATAAATAATGTTTTTTTTAAAAAGCTGTCTTTAAAAAAAAAAATCAGGCAAGCCCATGCCTGATGGTAAAGAGAGCTGGATCCCACATATTCATACCTGATCATTAAAGAAGAAGGTACTAGGGCCAGCAGGTGGTGCAGTGGCTGGGTGCTGGACTCCCACGTGGCCGACCGCACAACCACAGGGTAAACTTCTGAGAAAGCGATCCTCTACAGCGTACTGTATTCACCGAGTTGCGTGGGACATTCCACACTTCATAGGCTCTTCTATGTTCGGGTCCTGGACCTAGAGCTTGCTTTTTCACTTTCCTCCCTCTCTCTCTGTCTCTCTCTGGTCAAATTAAAAATAATAATAATAGGGTGGGACCAGCAGTTGACATGATGGTTAAGAGTGGTGGGCTCCCACACGGTCGACAGCAGTTCAAGTCCCAGACCTGGCGGTTTGCTCTCTCAATTTCCCTCTCTTTCTCTCTCTCTCTCTGCCCCTCTCTGATCAAATTTAAATAAATAAATAAATAAATAAATAAATAAATAAATAAATAAAGTTAAATTTTTAAAAATAATAATAATAGGAACCAATGGATAGTATAATGGTTACATTGCTGTACTCTCATGTAGCCTACCACTGTTCAAGTCCCGGATGTGGAAGCTTAAAACTCACACTGGACTCGTGTGCAAGCGTGCCCAAAATCCCAAGAGGAAGTGAAGGAGAAGGGATTGCGGCATGGCCACCCCACCTCCCTGGGGTGAGTTCTCGTTTTCTGTCTCTCCAGTGAGTTCACACACCCTATAGCAAAAATATCTAAATAATAATAATAATAAGCAAAATAAAACAATTATGAAAGAAAGAAAAAAAGACTTATTTCAGTCTTCCCATCCTGGCTTTGTCTGGGGACATCCTTCAGCAGTCAGCCCGCCCATAGAGCCTAGGCAGACCCTGTGGCTGGTGGCTAAGCCTGTGATGGCGGCAGTCCCTTCACCACTAGAGGGCGCCCCAAGCCCAGGACTGAGTTGGAATCCAGTGCTGGAACCAAAGGCCACTGTGGTTGGCCAGTGTGGTACAGACTGCACTAAGTCTGCCTGGCAGAGGCCGCACCCTGCCCAAGGGCAAACTGGGGCCTCAGCTCCAAGTACTGATCGGAATCATGGACCGAGGGTGTGCCCGGCGCTGGAGTGTAAGGCAAAGTCCTAGCAGACGTCTTTCTCCCCCAGTGGATGGTCTCTGTGCTATACTGTCCGTGCTGGGATTCGAATACACAGTCAGCCACGTGGGATCCAGCTCTTAGCCATCAGGCCACGGGCCTGCCTGATTTGGTATTCTTACTAAGAACTATGTTGAGCCGGCCCCACAGTCTACTGGTTAAGGGAGACAGATCCCACATGGCCCAACCGTGGTTCAAACCCTAGACCCTGTAGCCTAAAAGCACAGCAGGTATTTATGTGTGTGCCCAAATCCCACAGGGTGGAGACAGGAGGAGGAATTCCGAGTGACTGCACCCACCAGGAGGTGCTTTCTCCCTCTCCCTCTGTCTCTGTATCTCCCCTGTCTCTGTCTCCCCATGGCAAGTGCACATGCTGTTTAGCAATCATTTAAAAAGCTTGGGCCTGGGGCCAGCAGATGGCATAATGGCTGTGATGTTGGACTCACACCTAGTCGACCGTGGTTCGAGTCCTGGACCCGGTGGTTTATAACCCACATGGGGCACATATGTGTGTGTGCCCAAAATCCTTAGAGGAGAAGGGATTGCGGTGTGGCCATCCCCCCCGCAGGGTGATTTCTCATTTTCTGTCTCTCTGTGAACGCATGTGCCCTATAGCAAAAATCTCTCTAAATAAATAAATAATGGTAAAAATTTGTGACCAGCCATGGTGTGGTGGTTGAGTGTCTGAATCCCACAGGGCCATGTGTGTGGTTCAAGTCCCAGACCCAGAACCTCGAGAAGGGTGTCAGGAGCATGTGTATACTTGCCCAAAATCCTGACAGGAGAGAGAAATGCAGAATGTACTGAGGCATGACCATTCTCCATGGGGAGTGCTTTCTCACCTTCTTTCTCTTTTCTTTCTGATGAACACACACATTCTATGGCAAATTAAAAATAAAAATATAAAGGAAACACGTTAAGTACTTAAAGAGCCGACCCTTATGTTGGGTCGTCAGAAAAGTCATGATGTTTGGGACCAGCAGTTAGCATAATGGCTGTGTCGCTGGACTCCCACGTAGTCGACCACGGCTCGAGTCATGATGCATGTTTGCATAGAAAAATATGTCTTGACTCTTTTTTTTTTTTTTTTTTAGAGTTTTTTGCTATAGGGCATGTGCCTCACCAGAAAGACAGAGACAGACAGAGAGACAGAAAGCAAGAAATCACCCCTCAGGGGGGATGGCCACACCACAATCCCTTCTCCTCCATTCTCTCGGGATCTTGGGCATGCACGCACACGCGCCCAGCGTGAGTTTTAATCCACCAGGTCCGGGATGCGAACCACAGTCCACTACGTGGGAGTCCAGCGACATAGCCATTACGCTAACTGCTGGTCCCAGCGTCTTGACTCTTCTAACAACCCAGTAGCATTGTTTTTCCTACAGACGGGGTCTCACTATGTTACCCAGGCTGGACACGAACTACTGATCCTCCTGCCTCAGCCTCCCAAGTACCTGGACTACAGGTATGTACCATCACACCCTGCTAGATTCTCCTGTCAGCAAAACAGCTTTTCAGTTTAGCCAGGGAGGCTCACACTACTGAGGTGCTGCTGCTTGGAGGCTGAAGCCACATGACAGGCCTGAGTTGGGTTCCCAGCCCCACCTAACAGGCCAGGTGCAGTGGGGCACACTGGCGTCCTATCTAACTGAGAGGTTGACTTTCTCTATCCAGCTGGGCGGCTGGAGCAGGAGGATCTTTTTCTGTCTCATGGATAAATAAATAACTTTTTTTTTAATTAAGAAAGAGATTTTTGCTATAGGGAGTACGCACTCACTGAGAGACAGAGAGAAACGGAGAAACAGAAAGCGAGAAATCACCCCCCCCCCCCCCGGGGGGGGATGGCCACACCGCAATCCCTTCTCCTCCATTCTCCTCTCGGGATCTTGGACACGCATGCACACGTGCCCAGTGTGAGTTTTGTTTGTTTTCATTTTTTTAAAAAGAATTATTTATTTAATTTTATTTATTATTATTATTATTATTATTTAATTTGCTATAGGGCACATGCACTCGCCAGAAAAAGAGAGAGAGAAAGAGAAAGTGAGAAAGCAAGCTGCCAGGTCCAGGACTCAAACCATGGTCAGCCGTGGGGAGTCCAGCACCCCAACCATCACACCACCTGCTGGCCCCAATACCTGGAGTGAGTCTTAAGCCACCAGGTCCAGGACGCGGCTGTGGTCGACTACATGGGAGTCCAACGATTTAAACATAATGCCCTCTGCTAGTCCCAATAAATAACCTTTTATGAAAACATATTTCCATCACCACCAAAATGACTTTATGCAAATTTCTCATGTAAAGTAATCCAGGATTATTATTTTTCAAATTGATACACATAAGTATCTGCTGGCAATTTTCACTGTGGCGAGGCAACACAGAATCACGGTCGTGTAAACAAAGAGATAGGCTTTTTTCATATGCTGCTTATTAATCAGTTCCTGTCCAAACCACGTGTCATGTCTGTTCCCCTCCTCTGGAATTCGGAGTCAGAGATACTTGTGTTCAGAGTCCCTCTCTCACGGAAGCTGTTCTGTGTTTCTGAATAAAAAAGAACAAAAATATATTTTATAGGTAAAATTATATTATTTTAGGTGACAAACATAAAATAAAGCTAAAAGGTGATTATCAAAATGTCAGGGTGGGAGCCAGTAGGTGGCATGGTGGCTGAGGCCCTGGACTCTCATGTGGCTGACCATGGTTTGAGTCTCAGACCTGGCAGCACGCTTTCTCACTTTCCCTCTCTCTGTCTCTCTCTGGTGAGCACAGGTGCCCTACAGCAAATTTTAAAATAATAATAGGGACAGCAGATAGCAGAATGGTTATCTTGCTAGACTCCCACATAGTCAACCACAGTTTGAGTCCTAGACCCAGTAGTTAAACTCACGCTGGGCACGTGTGCATGTGTGCCCAAAATCCCTAGAGGAGAATGAAGAAGGGACTGTGGTGTGGCCATTCCCCCAGGGGGTGATTTCTAACTTTCTGTCTCTCTGTTTCTCCAGCAAGTGCACACTCTCTATAGCAAAAATTTCTCTTAGAAAAAAAAAATAGGGGCCAGCAGGTGGCATGGTGGTTAAGGTCGCTGGACTCCCACATGGCCGATTGTGGTTTGAATTCTGGACCTGGTAGCTTTCTTTCTCTCCCTCTGATCAAATTAAACATAAATAAAGTTAAATAAAATAATCCTTTAAAAAAACTAAAACAAATAAATTAAATTAAATTAAATTAATAATTCTTTTTTAAAAAATAGGGACTAGCAGAGAACATAATGGTTACATCGCTGAATTCCCACGTAGTCAATCATGGTTTGAGTCCCAGATCCGGCAGCTTAAAACTCACGCTGGGTGTATATACATGTGTGCCAAAATCCCAAGAGGAAAATGGAGGAGAAGGGATTGTGGTGTGGCCATCCCCCCTGGGGGGGTGATTTCTTGCTTTCTGTCTCTCTATTTCTCTGTCTCTCTGGCAAGCGCACGAACCCTACAGCAAAAATCTCTATTTAAAATAATTAATTAATTAATTTTTTAAAAAGTCCGGATGTGTTTTAGTTCATCAGAGGAAGACTGATCACTGAGATGGGGCAAGTGCTAGGATTTCTAGGTCGGCTCACACACTTCTGTCTCTCTGGTGGCTTAAGGTGTTTACCTTTTATTAAGGAACACTGTTTTAGACAGTTTTCTTTTTTGATATCTGTGTCTTTTCTACAAAAAGACTAATGAAAAATAGTATGTTACGGGGCATGGTAACTGTTCTGCCTCCAATCCACCCCCTCTCTGAGCACCCAGAACAGGCAGCCGCGGCAGGGCCTCCTCACTCTGGTGTGCTTCTGACGCCATGTCTGAACTCCATTCCTTCATGCCAGATGAAGCTGACGGGTGATGGCCGAGGAGAAGGCTTGCTCCAGTCTGTACCTGTTGGGCCCTCAGTGTTGAGAGAGTGGGTCTTCCCTCTCCACAGGCCCAGAACGTCCTCTCAGCACAAGGAGCAAGGCCTGGCCCTTCTCCTGAACTTGGTGACAGAAACCCATAGGATTCCGGCCCCAGCCAAGCTATTGATCAAACAAAGGATAATATTTTGAAATACACAAACATACTTAAGCATACGTTCTCAGAAGAAGCTGTAGAAATGTTCACTCCACTCAAATGTAGGTGGGTATTTAAAAATAAAGATTGTACATCACATTTATAGTGATGTTATTCACAGTAGCCAAGCCATGCAAGCAATTTAAATGTCCATCGACAGATAAGTAGATCACAAACCGTGGTGGCATGTATAGACAATAGAATATTCTTCTGTCTTTAAGAAGAAGGAAAGCCTAGCGGGCAGCAGGTGGCATGGGGTTAAGGCAGCTGGGTCCTACATGGCTGACTAATCAGTTCGAGTCCCAGACCCAGCAGCTTAAATAGCACGTCAGGCATTTGTGCGTTGTTCAAAGTCCCAAGAAGAGAATGGAGGAGATGGGATTGAGGCATGGCCTTCCCCCTGCGGGGTGATTTCTTTCTCTCTTTCTCTCTCTCTGTTTCTCTCTCTCTCTCCTCTCTCTCTCTCTCCCCCCTACAAACACGTGTGCCCCATAGCAACTAAAAAATTAAAAAGAAAAAGAAACAATCCTATGTATGCTAGAGTGTGGATGAACCTTGAGGACATCGCTAAGGGAAATAATCCAATCACACACACACACACACACACACACACACACACACACACACACATGATTCCACTTACAAGAAGTGTCCAAGTAGTTATACTCTTAGAATCTGGAAGTAGAATAGTCATTACCAGAGATGTGAGAGAAGGAAAAGGGGAGATTTTATTCAATAGACACAGACTTTCAGTTTTGCAAGGTGGAAAAGTTCTTTAGATCTGTCGTGACCACGCGCCATTGGGGGTCTTCCGCCTTCTGCCTCTGTCTCTCTCTGATGACTGCACATACCCTCCAGCAAAATTTAAAAAGCAAAAAATTAAATTGATGAGAGCTACGTGCAAGATAATCAAAAGCAAACAAAACACAGAGGTAAGTGTTAACTCCAGATAGTACAAATCCTGTGCGGAGGCGCGAAGTAACCAGGTTACGGGTAGAGCCATTAGTCCTGCTGCTAGCGACACCGAGTGACTGAGTTAAACACGGTTACTGCGTAGCTGTATTGGAAAGACCCGGAGCTGTTTATGAGCTAGTAATAGCTACCTTATAAATGCACTGGGAAATCGGACAATTAGTATTAACTATTTGCATCAGCCACCTTGCCACGTAACAGACCATGGCTGCCGCTGAGAAACCGAGCGACATTAATAATGCAACGACATTTAAAGGTGTGGAAGTAAAAGTCAAATCAATCAGCTAGAAACTTTCAAAGTGGTCGTCTCTGGGAAGGGAGAAATTGAAGAGGCAGAAAGGAATCTGTTTCCCTTGAGAAATCTTGCACAAATTTTTGACTCTTTCAATCATGGGCAGTTGCAACTTTTATTGATTAAGTAGCACAAAAATGCAATGAGTATGAAAGAGTATGCTTACTGAATATGAAGAAAAAGAAATGAGGCTTGGGGTTAACAAAAATGCAATGATTTTAAACAAATAACACAAATGTATGAACGTGTAAATGACATCAACCCAAAATAAAAAAAGGGATGAAAGAGTATATCCATGTAGGGGCTGGCAGATGGCATGGAGGTGGAGGCACTGGACTCCCACATGGCCGACCATGGTTCAAGTCCTGGACCTGGTGATTTGTTTTCTCACTCTCTCTCTTGCTCTGCCTCTCTCTGATCAAATTGAGAAATGATAATAATAAATAAAGTTAAATAAATAATGTACTATAAAAAGAGTATATCTACGTATACATGTCAGGATAAACAGTACATGAATAGGTTCTTACCAGACTCCCTTCCTGTTCCCCTGTGAACCAGGCAGGAGGGGACAGGACCCAGCTAGGGCCCTCATCCCTCTCTTGTGTCCAGGCAGGGTCTGCGCCCCTCCCCATGCACAGAGGGCTCCATCCCGCTGACTGACAGGTGTCCCCCAGCGCTCCCTGCCAGCCCTGCCTTACCCTCCTGACCAAGAAGGGCTCCACCTGTCTGTGTGCCCCAGACCAGAGGCAGGAAGGACTGAGTGACAGGGCGGGTCACATCACCTCCCACCTCCCTCGCCCAGATCTGTCTAAATTGCGGGGGGAGTGCTGCACTTGCTTTGTTCACCCACAGTCCTGCTCGGTTATTCTCATTTGCTCAAACCACACCTCCCCAGCAGGCACGTTCCCCCCAGGAGCAGATGGGAGCCCCAAAGCCCTGGCTCCTCCCATCCCCTGAGAACACACCTGAAGACTCCAACCCTTCAGGGAAAATGTTCCCACAGGGTCAGCCCTGAGTGGGGGACCCAGAGGCCCCGTTCTGCTGGGCTGTGGATCTGTCAGTCACTGTGAGCTGGGGAGGGAGGGGCTCTTCCCCCCAGTCATCCAGACAGACCTCTCTGCCTCCCTGAACCTCATATTTTATCCCTTCCCAGATAGGTAAAAAGAAGTAGGCAAGAAGTATACCTTGAAAAAGCATTTAAACATTTAGTGTTAAAATTAAACTAGCATGGTCGGGGACCAGCAGTTAGCATAATGGCTATGTCGCTGGACTCCCACGTAGTTGACCGCGGTTTGCGTCCCAGACCTGGTGGCTTAAAACTCACGCCGAGCGCGTGTGCGTGCGTGCCCAAGATCCCGAGAGGAGGACAGAAGAGAAGGGATTGCGGCGTGACCATCCCCCCTGGGGGGTGATTTCTCACTTTCTGTCTCTCTGTCTCTGTCTGTCTGGTGAGCGCACGTGCCCTATAGCAAAAAACCAAACAAACAAAAAACCTCTCCCCCAAAAAAAAAGTTAAACTAGCATGGTCGACATGAATTAACATTAAGAGTGTGACGGGGGCGAGGGACCTCAAGGAAAAGGACACCCAGCGTTAAGTTCCTCAGAAGCCATAACCAGGCCACCTACAGAAAAACCTCATTTTTTTTTTTTTTGGAGAGGTTTTTGCTATAGGGCGCGTGCGCTCGCCAGACAGACAGAGAGAGACAGAGAGATAGAAAGCAGGAAATCACCCCCCAGGGAGGATGGCCACGCCGCAATCCCTTCCCCTCCATTCTCCTCTCAGGATCTTGGGCACGCACGCACACGCGCCCAGCGTGAGTTTAAGCCGCCGGGTCCGGGACGCGAACCGCGGTCGACTACGTGGGAGTCCAGCGACATAGCCATTACGCTAACTGCTGGTCCCCCAGAAAAACCTCATTTTTAACAGTGTGATGACTCATCACGTATATTGGACTATAACTTAGTAAAATGAAAATAAGAGCGACGGCAGCAGCTAACGTGGCACACGGGCAAACACATCAGGGAGATTAAGGTGTGGAATCTACCCACCCAGAACAGTAGACGGAGGCGCCAGCAGGGAGAGTGCTGGGGGCTGGGCCCGGCCTGGTGAACCCCCGCCCCTGCGCGAACCCCCCGAACCCCCACCCCTGCTGCAGCCCCTCACTTTGGTCAGGTCAGGGGTCCCGGGAGCTGACGCAGAGACGATGCCCTCTGGTTGCCTGTCAGCGCCTGCTCAGACCCAGGACTTGTAAGCTTACGAGCCCCGGGGGGAGAGGAACCAACACGTGTCCGACCAGTCACAGAAAGCTGCTCTTCCATCCCTGAGGACCGCTCCCTCCTCGGTTGCTCCAAAAGCAGTTCCGAGCTTTCTGGGAAGGAGAACGACCCCCCACTTTTCCTCCTCCCACCCACTTTGCCCTGCCCTTGCCGGTCTCCTCCAGACGCCAACCTCCTCACCTGTCTCTGCTTCCCAACGTGTGGGGACTGAAAGGGCCCAGGAGCAGCAGACAACCTCGGGGGTGGAAACCCAGGGTCCTCTCCTGCTGTCACACCCCACCATCCCCCACCCAGTGGAAGGCCTCTCCAAGACAGGTCCCAGCTCCTTGCCCCTCCAGGCCTGGCTATACCCACACTTACTCCCTCCCTCACTCTGTGGGTTCCCAGGCCCCCTCCCTGCACAGGCAGCTGCACACAGGGGGCCCCTGCCCCGCAGGCTCTGCTCTCCTGCCCCTCAGCCTTCCTCCCTCCCAGCCCTGAGCCAGCAGCTCCTACCTGGAAAGCCCATCGGGAAGCCCAGGGGGCCCCGCAGGCCCAGCCCAGGAGGACACGGCTGCCCCAGGGCCTGCACCTGACTGAGCCCGGAGCTCCCCACGCCCGAGGCCTTCCCTGACCTCTGCCCTGTCAGCCTCTCACTGCACCTGGGCTGTCCTCTCTCCTGCCCGCTCCACCTGCCCCTGGAAGCGCAGCTCTGCCCCATGGGCTGCTCAGCTGAGGCTGCCATGGCCGTCCTGCCCCATCCCAGCAGGGATCCCACCCAGGCTCTGCCCTCCCAACCTGGAGGGCTCAAGGCAGAGAAGGGGGTTCTCAGGACCCCTCAGCCTGGGCCCTGTCTGCACCCAGGGGGCTGCCACTGCCACACGCCACCACCTCCCCCCTGGAGCCTCCTAGAGGGGAGCTCCACATTAGGGCTCCTTTCCATGAAATGTGCTTTACAGCAGGATCGGAGGGAACCCTATTAAAGTGACCCAGCGGAATACACGGACTTTTTTATTGGACATAAAAATTTATTTTTTATTTTATTTATTTATTTATTTATTTATTTATTTATTTATTTATTTATTTTGTAGAGGTTTTTGCTATAGGGTGTGTGTGCTTGCCAAAAAGACAGAGAGAAACAGAGAAATAGAAAGCGAGAAATCACTCCCCAGGGGGGGATGGTCACGCCACAATCCCTTCTCCTCCATTCTCCCCTCGGGATCTTGGGCATGCACGCACACGTGCCCGGCGTGAGTTTTAAGCCACCGGGTCCAGGACTTGAACCGCGGTTGACTACATGGGAGTCCAGCGACATAGCCATTACGCTAACTGCTGGTCCCTGGACATAAAAATTTTAAGTATAGGAGTCAGATGGTGGCGTAGTGATTAGGGACTGGACTCCCACATGGTTGACCACGCTTCGAGTCTCAAACCTGACAACTTAAAAACTCACACTGGGCATGTGTGCCTGTGTGCCCAAAATCCCAAGAGGAGAATGGAGGAGAAGGGATTGTGGTGTGCCCATCCCCCCAGAGGATGATTTCTCACTTTCCATCTCTGTCTCTGTCTCTCCAGCAAGCACACACACCCTATAGCAAAAATCTCTCTCTCAAAAAAGAAAAAAATAATTACTTAATTATCTTAGTTGTTTTTGAACTCTTATTTCTGTGTGACTGTGTTTACTTCTCCTGATATAGGCACTCCCTTCAGCACTTCTTGGAGATCTGGTCTGGTGCTGGTAAGTTCTTTCAGGTTTTGTTTATCTGAGAATGTTCTTGTCTTTTCTTCCCATATGAAGGATAATCTTGCCGGGTACAGTATTCTTGGTTGAAATTGCTTTTCCCTTAACACTTTGAATATATTTTCCCATTCTCTCTTCGCTCGCATTGTTTCTGATGAGAGATCTGCTGTTAGCCTGATGGGATGTCCTTTGTAGGTAACTCGATGGTTCTCTCTTGCCAATCTTAGTATCTTGTCTTTGTCTGTGGTTTTGGTCAGTCTTGCTATAATGTGTCTAGGAGAAGATCTTTGTGGGTTGATTCTATTTGGGGTCCTCTGTATTTCTAGGACTGGATCTTTGAATGTCTCTCTAGGTTTAGGAAGTTTTCTTCCAGGATTTTATGGAATAGATTGTCAATGCCCTTATTAGTCTCTTCACCTTCTGGGATACCGATTATTCGAATGTTTGGACATTTAATGGTATCTAGTATCTCCTGTATATTACTCTCATTTTGGGGGACAATTTTCTCAGTCTTCATGATGGATTTTTCTAATCCAGTGTTTCTGTCTTCTACATCTGAGATTTGATCTTCTGTGTGATCTAGTCTGCCTTTAATACTTTATTTTTTTGTTTATTTAATTTTATTTATTCATTCATTTATTTTAGTTTGACCAGAGAGAAAGAGAAAGAGAGAGAAAGTGTGAAAGCAAGCCACCAGGTCCAGGACTTGAACCATGATTAGCCATGTGGGAGTGTCCTGCACCTTAACCACCACGCCATCTGCTGGTCCCCCTGCTTTTAATACTTTCTAAGGAGGTTTTGATTTCCTGGATTGAAGCTTTTATCTCTAACAGCTCCATTTGATTCTTTTTTATGATGTATATCTCCTCTTTCAGATCCTGCAAGAACTTCCTCACCTCCTGGAAATCATCGGTTCGTTCCTCCTGCATCTTCTGGAGTTCGCTGTCTCTCTTCTCTTCCATCTCTGTTAGCTTTGTCACTATGAATATTCTAAATTCTCTATCAGACATTTCCATGAGTTCCACTGTACTGTCTGTGGATGAAGAGTTATTATTCTTTTCCCTTGGAGGAGAGGGATTTTCTTGTTTTCTCATATTTCTTATGTCCCTGCGGTGATTTCTGGCCACCTGATGGGCTGTGCGTTTCTTCCTATCTCTGGAATTTCAATCTGAGCTTTCAGAGGCGTGCAGGAGGAGGTGGTCTGCAATCTCTCTTTGTTCCATTTTTCACTAGAGGTTGTCCTACCATTCTAGAAAAAAATCTGGAGGGTGAAGGCTCTGCTGAAGATCTGCATTTTTAATCCATTTCCCCCCCTGCTTTTGACACAATTTTATAGCTTGCCGTTATGCAAAAGTAAATTCTGAACACAGATCCACAGTCAGGAATGAGATCTTCTTATATCTCACGTTACTATCTTATACCACCCCCACTGGACCATGACCACTCCAGGGTCAGAACTCTGTCCATCCAGCTTTGTCAGCCTGAAAAAAGCTTTATTATTATTATTATTTTCATTTTTGCAATAGAGCACATGCTCTCACTGGAGAGGAACAGAGAGAGAGAGGGGCTGGCAGGTGGCGTGGTGGTTAAGGGTGCTGAACTCCCACATGGCTTACCATGGTTCAAGTCCCAGACCTGGCGGCTTGCTTTCTCACTTTCCCTCTTTCTCTCTCACTCTGTCCCTCTCTGGTCAAATTGATATAAATAAATTTAAAAATAAGGTTAAATAAAATAATTCTTTTAAAAAAGAGAGAGAGAGATAGAGGGAAAGTGAGAAATCACCCCCCAGGAAGGATGACCATGCCACAGTCCCGTTTCCTCCTTCTCCTCTCAGGATTTTGGGTACACATGCACTTGCACCAAGCATGAATTTTAAGCCACCGGATGCAGGACTCTAACCGCAATCAACTAACTGGGAGTCCAGTGACATAACCATTACACCATCTGCTGGGCCCATACTATTTTAAATACTTGAGATAAAATTTTCATACCAAGAACGGTAATCGGCTTGAAACAAAATCTCTCCTCTAAGCTCCGTAGGGCAGAAATCTCTACTGATGGCTTCTACAGAAGGAAGAAATGCCTCTTCCTCCTCAGTGCCAGGTCCATGCATGGTTCTAGGTGTCAGCTGAGCAATTCCTCCCATTAGGAGACTCCTGACTGTCGTGTACGCATCACACGCTCCTGTATGTAAACCCATCCACCTGAGATGGTAGGACGCGTCCTTTAATTGTCACAGCTCCAGTATCTGCATCCCTGGGATCCCGAATGCCTGGCCTGGATTCTCTAAGAAAGTTTGCCTTACGACTTGAGGACACTTGGGGCCAGCAGGTGGCGTGATGGCTAAGGCGTTGAGTCTCATCAACCGCTGTCCGAGTCCCAGACCCCAGCTTGAAAATCTCGTCAGGCACGTGTCCATGCATGCCCAGGAAGCCTGAGAGGAGAACGGGGGAGAAGGGATTGCGATGTGGCCACACCCTCCCACACTCCGGGGGGGATGATTTCTCACTTTCCTTCTCTTTCTGTCTCTCTCCAGAGAGTGTGTGCACCGTATGGCAAGAGTCTAAAGCTATCTTCAGCTTTTCCTCTGAATAGCCCACCCTGTACATACCAAAACCATACATTCCTTGGACCAGCAGGTGGTATGATGGTTAAGAAACTGGCTTCCCATATGGCTGACTCCATGGTCCGAGTCCTGGACCTTGAAAATCACACCAGGTATATGTGCGTTCATGCCCAGAATCCCAGGAGGAGAATGGAGAAGGGACTGTGACATGGCTATCCCTGGGGTGTGGTTTCTCGTTTTCTCTCTGTCTCTCTCTCTCTCTGTCTCTCTCTCTCTGGTGAGCACACACACACTACAGCAAAAAAAAAAAAAAAAAAAAAAAAAGAGAGAGAGAGAGAGAGCAGAAGAGACAACATTTGAGCTGCATTTTGAGGTGTAAGTGGGAGTCCAGCTGGCATTTAGGACGAGAAAGGATCTCTCAGAATCCAGGATGGAAATTGCTTTCCCTGGGCAAAGCCAGAATTCAGACTAAGATGACCGGGGAGCCGATGCTTCCTGGCAAGAAATGGGGCTCTGGGCAGACCCTTTTGCCTAGTGGTTGAGGGAGCTGGATCTCACACTGCCAACCATGGATTAAATCCCATGCCCAGCAGCTTGGGTAAACGCTGAGAGGGCCAGCAGGTGGCGTGGAGGTTAAGATGCTGGATCTCACATAGCCAACTCCACAGTTCAAGTCCCAAATCCAGCAGCTTGAAAAATCACACCAGGTGAGTGTGCGTGCATATCCAAAATCCCAAGAGGAGAAGAGAGAAGGGATTGCAGTGTGGCCATCCCCCACTTAAGAGCGGGGAAGTGGTTTCTCACTTTCCCTTTCTGTCTCTGTCTCTCTCCAGTGAGGACACATGCCATATACCAAAACTAAAAAATAAATAAATATAATAATAAAAAGAAGAAAGAAGACATTCTAGGCCTGTGTGTGTCTCTGCCCCAACCCCCAAATCTGCCCAGGCTGGGGAAATGTAGCGGGGAAGTGGCCTGGCCATGCCCCACTGCAGGTGCCTTCCCCCTCGCCCACTCTGTCTCTCACATCTGTCTGGTAGTGCACACTCTACTAGGAAGAAAGAGAGAGGGTCAGCTGGTGGCATGGGTATTAAGATGGCTGGATCCCCCATGGCCCACAGTGTGGTTTGAGTCCTGGCTTCGGCAGCTCGAAGGACAGGTCAGGCATGTGTGAGTGTGTGCCTAAAATCCCAAGAGGAGAATGGAGGAGCAGGGATTGCGGTGTGACCGTCCTTCCTGGGGTGTTATTTCTCACTTTCTCTCTCCCCTTCCTTCTCTCTCTTTCTCTGTTGAGTGCACATGCCCTATAATAAAAAAAATTTCTTTTTTCTTAGAGAGGTCTTTACTGTAGGGAGCATGTGCTCACCAGGGAGACAGAAAGAGAGAAATCACTCCCCTGGGAAGATGACCATGCTTCTGGGATTTTGGGCATGCACATACACACACACACACACACACACACACACACCGGTATGAGTTTTAAACTGCTGGGTCCAGGACTTGAACCATGGTTGACTAGGTGGGAGTCCAGCAACATAACCATTATGCCATCCTCTGTCCTTCCCCCAATAGTTTTTAACATTTAAAAAAAAGAGAAAGAAAAAAGATGTGCGGGGTGGGAGCAGGTGGCATGGTGGTTGAGTCACTAGACTCCCACATGGCCGACCACAGTTCAAGTCCTGGACCTGGTGACTTGAGAGTCACGCCCAGCACATGTGCGTGCACAGCCGAAGTCCTGAGAGGAAACTAGAGGAGAAGAGATTACAGTGCACAGGCACACACACACCAGTATGGCCATCCCCCTTGGGGGTAATTTCTCACTTTACTTCTATCTCTCTCTCTGGTGAGTGCATGCAACCTATGGCAAAAATCTTAAAGAAAAGAAAAAGAAAGAAAGAAGATGTGCATTGAATGTAAATAAGAAATCATAAAAAAAAAATTTGGAGAGGTTTTTGCTATAGGGCACGTGCGCTCGCCAGACAGAGAGAGAGAGACAGAGAGACAGAAAGTGAGAAATCACCCCCCAGAGAGGATGGCCATGCCACAATCCCTTCTCCTCCATTCTCCTCTCAGGATCTTGGGCACACACGCACACGCACCTGGCGTGAGTTTAAGCCACTGGGTCCGGGATTCAAACCATGGTCGACTACATGGGAGTCCAGCGACATAGCCATTATGCTGACTGCTGGTCCAGAAATCATAAGATTTTTTAAATGGAGAAAAGAAAAAAAAGGAAGGAAGGAAAGTCTCATCTTTGACAATTCAGAATCTTGGTGCTCAAGGTAGAGACAAGCGAGAGAGGCCAGCTCTGAAGAGCACGTTCACTAGAGAGCTTCTAAACACAGCTGTGCCTCCATGGGTCTGTCTTGGGGCCTGAAAATGGCATTTCTAGCAAGTTCCCAGGAGATCCCAGTGCTGCTCACCCCAGGATTGCTGATGCCCGCTTTCTTGTCAGAAGGAGACTGGGAAAGGACCACCTGGCCTGGAGAGACCCCACCGAGGGTGTGATTTCCTTGGGATTCCAGGAATGGCAGCCACAGACAGGCACAGGATGTGGAGTGAGATGGTGACTCAGAGCCAGGGCTTACACGCAGCACCTGAGGCTGCCGCCCCACTGGCTGGCTCCCACACCCTCAAGTGCTTCCCGGCCTTAGGACAGCATCCCCGGAACTAGCTCTCCTGCCCGGGTTGCTTGGGGGACAGTGTGACAGAGGAGCCGAGCATCCCTCCCCATCCAAAGACAGGGTGACATAGTCTCATGTGTAGGAGCAGATGTACGGGTCAATAATTAGGACCCTGGGGCCAGCAGGAGGCGTGGTGGGTAAGGCGCTGCGTTCCACATGGCCAGCTTCGCAGTTTGAGTCCTGGACCCAGCAGCTTAAAAGCCACACCAAGCATGTGTGCATGCCTGCCCCAAATCCAAGAGGATAATAGAAGAGAAGGGATTGCAGTGTGGCCATCCTTCCAGGGGAGATTTCTCAGGGTCCCTCTCTTTCTCTCTCTCTGGTGAGATTATGCACCTTATGGCAAAAATATAATAGAAACAATAATAATAATAATAATAATAATTAGGACCCTGAAAAGTGGACAAGGGTTGGCTCTGTGGCTTAGTAGTTAATGGATCCAGATTCCACATGGCTAACTGTGGTTCAAATCTCGGCCCTGGTGGCTTGAAAAACACACTGGGTATGTGTGCATGCATACCCAAAGCCCCATGAGGATTGAGAAACAGAGAAGGGGTTGTGGCATGAACATGCCTCACTGAGGGGTGCTTTCTCTCTCTCTCTCTCTCTCTCTCTCTCTCTCTCTCTCTCTCTCTCTCTCTCTCTTTGGTAAGCACATACCACTCCGGCAATTACAAAAAACAAGTTGGAGGACTAGTAGTTAGTGTAAAGGCTATGTCGCTGAACTCCCATATAGTCGACCGCAGTTCGAGTCCCAGACCCAGTGGCTTAAACTCACGCCAGGCGCGTGTGCGTGCGTGCCCAAGATCCCAAGAGGAGAATGGAGAAGGGATTGCAGCGTTACCATCCCCCCTGGGGGGTGATTTCTCGCTTTCTGTCTCTCTTTCTCTCTCTCTGTCTTTCTGGAGAGTACACGCACCCTATAGCAAAAAAAAAAAAAAATCTCCAAAAAAAAGAACACATAAAAAAAAAACAAGTTGACAAATGGCTTCAATCATTTGTCCCAGAGAAAAGCTAGAGAAGTACCATGTCCTTGAGCCTGCGTGCACACTGGAGGGCGCCCCAAGTCTGTGTGACAAGTGTCTCCTCGGATCCCCCACATTCCCTTGTAAAAGGGCCTGTCCCACTTTGGTCAAAATATCATTCACCAGATTGCACTTGTTAATTAATCATGCCCCATTTACCTTTTAATGGATGAAGGGCAGATATATAAAGAAAGATCATTGAAGATTAAAAAGAAAAGAACAGGGACCAGCCAGCAGGTGTTGTGGAGGTTAAGGCACTGGATCTCACATGGCCCACTCCAAGGTTCACATCCCAGATCCAGCAGCTTGAAAATCACATCAGGCGTGGGTGTGTGTGCGCACACCCCAAATCCCGTGAGCAAAATGTAGGAGAATGGACTGTGGTATGACCATCCTCGCTGGAGAGTGATTTCTCACCTTCCCTCTCTCTGTCTTTCTCTAATGAGCACACATGTGCTATGAAAAAAATAAAAAATCTAAGAAAGAAAACAACATAATTAATTAAAATGGTAGTGAACTCCCTAGTTTAAGAAATTACACAATTTGGGACCAGCAGATGGCATAACGACTCTGTCACTGGACTCCCATGTGGTCAACCATGGTTCGAGTGTCAGACTCAGTGGCTTAAACTCACACTGGGCACGTGTGCGTGCGTGCCCAAGATCCCGAGAGGAGAATGGAGGAGAAGGGATTGCGGTGTGGCCAGTCCCCCTGGGGGGTGATTTCTCGCTTTCTGTCTCTCTGTCTCTCTCTGTCTTTCTGGCGAACACACACACCCTATAGCAAAAATCTCTTTAAAAAAAAAAAAAAGAAAAGAAAAGAAAAAAGAAAAGAAATTATACAATTTGGGGCTGACAGATAGCAGGACGGTTAAAGCGCTGCCCTCCCACATGACTGACCACAATTTGAATCCTGGACCTAGTGGCTTTACTTTTTTTCTCTCTCTCTCTCTTTCTCTGTCTTTGGTCAAACTGATAACAACAAATTTAAAAGTTAAATAATTGTTTTAAGTAATTATTCCACTTAACTTTTATTTATTTATTTTAATTTGACCAGAGAGGGACAGAGAGAGAGAGAGAGACAAAGTGAGAAAGCAAGCCACTAGGTCCAGGACTTGAATCATGGCTGGCCATATGGGAGTCCAGCGCCCTTAACCACCATGCCACCTGTTGGCCCCAAAGTTAAATAATTTTTTAAAAAAGAAAAAGAAATAGATGATATAATTTTGGAGCCAGCAGGTGGCATGGTGGTTTAGGCCCTGGACTCCCACATGGTGGGCCACAGTTGGCGTCCCAGACTTGGTGGCTTGCTTTCTCACTTTCTCACTTGTCTCTCTTTGGTGAGCGCTGTGCCCTATAGTTAATTTTAAATAATAAATAAATAAATATTGTGCATGAACTCCCTGGAGAGAGACAGAGAGAAGAAAAGTAAGTTATCACCTCCGGGGAGATGGCTGCACCACAACCCTTCTCCATTCTCCTCCTGGGATTTTAGGCATGCACACACACAGCATGATTTTTCAGGCCTCTGGGTCCAGGAACCTCGATTGGCCGCGTGGGAATCTAGCACTTCGGTCACCATGCCACTTACTGGCATAGAGAAATGAAACAATTTTAAGACAAAAAATATTTTTTTTATCTTAATGAAGGTAAAAGAATTATTTCTATCAGAGTTTTTAAAAAGCTTTTCACGGGACCAGCAGTTAGAGTAAGGGCTATGTCGCTAGTCTCCCATGTAGTCAACTGCGGTTCGAGTCCCGGACCCAGTGGCTTAAACTCACGCCAGGCGCATGTGTGTATGTGCGCACGATCCCAAGAGGAGAATGGAGGAGAAGGGACTGCGGCGTGGCCATCCCCCCTGGGGGGGGGGGGGGGATTTCTCGCTTTCTGGTGAGCGTGCGCGCCCTAAAGCAGGAAAAAAAAAAAAACCTCTCCAAAAAAAAAAAGTTTTTCATTTTGAGGGCCAGAAGGTGGTGTGATAGTTAAGGGGGTTGGGTCCCACATGGCCAGTTGTGCAGCTGGAGTTCCAGGTCCTGCAGCTTAAGGCCGTTGGGGGGTTTGTATTGGAGTTATCTCTTTTTAAAATTATTTTATTTAACTTTATTTATTTATTTATTTATGTATTTATTTTCATTTGACAGCAAGAGAGAGAGAGAAAGTGAGAAAGCTAGCTGCCAGGTTGGGGACTGGAACCGCGGTCGGCCATATGGGAGTCCAGTGCCCTTAACCACCACACCATCTGCCAGCCCTGAAGTTATCTTTTATGTTTTGAGTTGGTTCAATATTTAAAATTCAGAAAGTTCAAAAGCCAAAAAGTTGCTCTCTTTCCCCTGGCCCATCCCAGACAGGCAGCCGCACACATCCGTTTCTTGCTTTTTCTTCAAGACTTCACGCAAACGTAAGCCAAGGGAAGTGTGTATGCATAGCTTCTTTCCCCTTTCGCACGAATTTATTATATGCTCCTCTGCATCTTGGTTTTTTCCCTTTAACAATGTGTTAAGGATAGGGCCAGCAAGTGGTATGATGGCTATGTCGCTGGACTCCCACGTAGTCGACTGTGGTTCAAGTCGAGAACCCGGCGGCTTAAACTCACGCCGGGCGCGTGTGCGTGCATGCCCAAGATCCCGAGAGGAGAATGGAGGAGAAGGGATTGCGGCGTGGCCATCCCCCCTGGGGGGTGATTTCTTGTTCTCTCTCTCTCTCTCTCTCTCTCTCTCTCTCTCTGTCTCTCTCTGTCTTTCTGGCAAGCGCACATGCCCTATAACAAAAATTAATTAATTAATTAATTAATTAAAATAAATAAATTATTCTTTTTTTTTTTAATTCTGTAGTAAAAAAAAATTAACATTGAGACAGCAAGTGCTATGGTAGTTAAGGTGCTGCCCTCCCACACAGCTGACCACGATTTGAGTCCTGGACATGGTGACTTGCTCTCTCTCACTCTGTCTTTCTCTCTCCTTCTCTCTGGTGGGCGTACATGCTCAATAATCATCATCATACATAAAACTTATATACATAATTATTTTAAAAAATGTTAACATTAATAATAAAAATGAGATTACTGAGGCAAGCCAGAGGGATGAAGACATGCACTGCAGCATTTGTCTTTGTCCGTATTTTCCTTTTATTACCAGAGTCCCGGTCTGCTCCCCAGAGAGAGAGGAGAGAGCTCCCCCAGTGGGAGGAGGCCACACCGCAGTCCCATTTGTCCATCCAGTCAGGGGTTGGGATATGCACACACCCAGGCCTGGAATGTTTCTCAAGTCCCTGGGGACGGGACTGGGATGTGGGTGGCCACGTGGGGTCTGGTCCCTTGGGCACCGGCTCGCCTCTGTACTGCAGCACCCTCTTAGTCCAGAAATACCAGAACCTGGGTGTGTAATGAAGACAGGAGCCGGCAGATGGTGTGGTGAAGGCGCGGCCTCCCACGTGGCCAGCCGCAGCTCGCGCCGGACCCAGTGGCTCGAGGGTCACAGTGGGCACGTGTGCGTGCTTCCTCAGAATCCAGGGAGGAGAATGGAGGACAACGGCTTGGCCATCCCCCCGGGAGCTGATTTCTCGCCTTCCCTCTGCTGTCTCTGGCAAGTGCTTGCACCCTACGGCAAAAACCTGGTGGGGGGGGAGATGGCGGTTTATTTACAAACTCAAGATTCTGATGGCTGGAAAGTCGGAAGACCTCGGCCTGCAGCGGGGCTGACAGAAGCAGAGGATGGGCTGCATGCAGAGGGGGCCAACAGCTTGCAACTCCCTCTCCCCCCCGCCCCACAGCAACCAGCTCTCATGAGACCTAATCTCTTCTCGAGAGATCCTGAGTTCACTGGGTCTCCAGAGACATCATAATTCTATTCCACAAGTGTTGCCTCCATGCTACCACCACTGGGGACCAGTCACTGCCGCTAGGCCTCAATCCCCCAACATCGAACTGCGAGACACGAAACTTTAGGGGACAAACCATGGTCCAAATCATAACTGCATTTTGAAGGCCAGAAGTGGGAGTAACTGAAAACTCCATTAGTATGGGATGGGCTAAGTAAGTAAGAATACAATAGAATTTTTTTTTTTTTGAGAGGTTTTTGCTTTAGGGCGCGTGCACTCTCCAGACAGAGAGAGAGACAGAGAGACAGAAAGCAAGAAATCACCCCCGAGGGGGGATGGTCACGCCGCAATCCCTTCTCCTCCATTCTCCTCTCGGGATCTTGGGCACGCACGCACACGCGCCCGACGTGAGTTTTAAGCCACCAGTTCCGGGATGCGAACTGCGGTCGACCACATGGGAGTCCAGCGACATAGCCATTACGCTAACTGCTGGTCCCCAATAGAATTTTTCTTTTAAGGTTACGTATTTATTTCTTGGTGCGTGAGAGAGACAGAGAAAGAAGAAACGCTCCCCTCAGCGGGGTTTTGACGCCCAGACCCACCCCAGTGCTGGGATTCGCTGCCAACTGACACAGCCTTCAGCCTGCCCCGCGCTGCCAGGCACACTCAGGGAGGTCTCTGGACTTGACCTGGGAACCTCTCCCGCCAGACTTGAACTGGTTGCTCTACTGCTGTGCAGCTATTTGGTCCCATCCCTACTCCCTTTCGCTCTATCAACTACCAACTCTCTCTCTCCTTTTTTTAAAATTTTGCCAGAGGGCCCATGAGCTTGCTAGAGAAAGAGAGAGAGAAAAGGGGGGGAAGCACCCCCCAGGGACAGGCCACAACACCTTCTCCTCCATTTCTCCCTCCTTTTAGGATTTTAGGCACGTGTGCACACACCCAGTATGTTTGTCAAGCCAGTGGGCCTGAATTCAAACCATGAATTTGGCCATGAGGGATCCAGCCCTGACCACCAGGGCACCAGCCGGTCCTGGATACAGAGATGGCGTGAGGCTGGCATCCCAGAGGAGCCGCTGAGGAGGCCACACCGTCAGCTTGTGCAGAGTGGACTCCCCACAGGCCCCGGGGTAGAGCAGCAGAAAGCTCAGCGCCCTGGCCTGCATTCCCGGTGCTGTCCTCACGGATCACGGCCACGGCAGCTTCCGGCCAGACCGGGAGATGAGGCAGCGCCACGTCTTGCCGAATGACCTCCCTGAGTGGGGGTAAGCTCGGCTCCGCAGCCTCATTAAAAGGTTTTTTATAAATCCGAATGTTCAGTGCACTTATAGACGATCACTTAGCTGAGTAGCCATGAAACCCAGGGCCGACGAAGACAGGGAGCGGCTGGCCTCACAGCGTGATTGAGCCCTGAGTAAGGGAGCCAGGTCCGACACGGCAGACTGTGGTTCGAGTCCCAGCACTTGAGAAACAGGCCGGGTACATGAGTGGGTTGTCCAGAATCCTGCTGGGAGAGAAAGGTGGAAAAGAAAGGGTTGTGGCATGGCCACGCCTTGTCATGGCTGTTGGCTCTTTCTTCCTCTCTGGTGAACGCACATACCCTCTGGCAACTCAAAAAACGGATACAAAGAAAGGGCACATTAAAAATACATATTTAACTTGTATTTATTTATTTAAATTTGACCAGAGTGAGAGAGAGAAAAGGAAAGTGAGAAAGCAAGCCATCAGGTCTGGGACTCGAACAGCGGCTGGCCATGTGGGAGTCCATCATCCCCAACCACCACACCCTCTGCCAGTCCCAAAAATGGGCACTTTCAAGGTAAGAATAGAAACTGTTGTGACCAGCAGGTGGCGAAGCGATTAAGGCACTAGACTCCCACGTGGCCAGCCAAGGTTCGAGTTCTGGACCTGGCGACTTAAAACTCGTACCAGGCACATGTGTGTGTTTGCACAACATCCCAGGAGGACAATGGAGAAGGGATTGCAGCATGCCCCCCCCCCCCCCCCAGGGGACGATTTCGCACTTTTCGTCTGTCTGTGTCTCTGGAGACTATGGCAAAAATCTCTCAAAAAACAAACAAACAAAAATCCTGTGGGGACTGTAAATTGCTTTCATTATTTTTAATTCATTTCACAATATGAATGTAAAACCTCACCTTCTCCTGACTCAGCAATCCAAGATGGAAAATATTTCTTATAGAAATACAGATGGGGGGGACCAGCAGGTGGCATCGTGGTTAAGGTGCTGCACACTCCCACATGGCTGATTACGGTTCAAGTCCTGGACCTGGTGGCTTGCTTTCTCACTTCCTCCCTTTCTCTCTCCCTCTCTGTGTCTCCCTCTGTCAAATTAAAAATAAATGAATGAATAAATAAAATTTAATAATAAAACAAAATACAGATGGGGGGAGGTAGCAGGTGGCATGGTGGTTTAAGGGCACTGGACTCCCACATGGGTGACAATGGTTTGAGTCCCAGACCTGGCAGCTTGCTTTCTCACTTTCTCTCACTCTCATTCTGCCCCTCTTTGGTCAACTTAAAACAAATAAATAAAGTTAAATCAAATGGTTCTTTAAAAAGACAGAAAGAGAAAGAAAGAAAGAAAGAAAGAAAGAAAGAAAGAAAGAAAGAAAGAAAGAAAGAAAGAGAGAGAGAGAGAGAGAGAGAAAGAGAGAGAGAGAGAGAGAGAGAGAGAGAGAGAGAGAGAGAAAGAAAGAAAGAAAGAAAGAAAGAAAGAAAGAAAGAAAGAAGAGAGAAAGAAGAGAGAAAGAAAGAAAGAAAGAAAGAAAGAAAGAAAGAAAGAAAGAAAGAAAGAAAGAAAGAGAGAAAGAAAGAAAGAAAGAAAGAGAAAAAGAAAAAGAAAAAGAAATACAGATGGAGGGCCAGCTGATGGCACGGTGGTTAAGGGTATGGGACTCCCACTTGGACAACCATGGTTTGAGCACCAGACCTGGCAGCTTGCTTTCTCATTTTCCCTCTCTCTCACTCACTCTGTCCCTCTCTGGCCAATTTAAAATAAATAAATATAAATAAAATAATTCTGTAAAAAGAACGAAATACAGGTGGGGACAAGTAGGTGACTTGGAGGATAAGGTGCTGCATCCCACATGGCTGGGTTTGAATCCCAGACCCAATGGCTTTAAAATCACGCTGGGTACATGTATGTGGACCCAAAATCCGGAGAGAATTGAGAAGAAAGGATTGTGGCATGGCCATCCCCCCTGGGGTGATTTCTCACTTCCTCTTTCTCTATGTTTCCCTCCAGGGAGCTCACATGCCCTATGACAAAAATATTAAAATTTAAAAAAAAAAAATAGTTTGGAATTGCCCTAACTTTACATCGCTGTTCAGGTGTACGTAGGTTTCTCAGAATCCAAGTCCTAGCAGGTGGCAATTGGCACACGAGCTAGGCCGAGGAACTGTTTTTAGAGGCAGTGGGAGGGTCATTAAAGGCTTTTAGGCAGGGCAGTAAAATGATCAGAGTTTAGTCTGAGAGAGAATGGAAGCTACAAGGGGGAGTTTCTGAGTTGTAAACCCAACTGCCCCTGAAGGCGGTATTTGTTACCCCAATAGAGGAACTGTTAACTTGCCAACTCAGTGTTCGCCATTAGGTTGGTGCAAAATTAATCGCAGATCTGCAGTGTTGAAATTTGCCCTTTCATGTTGGCTATATTCTTTTTCTTTTTAGAATTATTTTATTTCATCTATTATCATTATTATTTGTTTAATAATAATAGAGAAACAGAGAAAGAGAAAGGGAAAGTGGGAAAGCAAGCCACCAGATCCGGGATTCAAACCATGGTTGGCCATGTGGGAATCCAACCCTCCAACCACCACGCCACCTGCCAGCCCCATATTGGCTACATTCTTTTTTTTTTTTTTTTTGAGAGAGGTTTTCTTCTGTAGGGAGTGTCCGCTCACCAGACAGAGAGACAGAAAGCGAGAAATCACCCCCCAGGGGGGATGGCCACGCCGCAATCCCTTCTCCTCCATTCTCCTCTCGGGATCTTGGGCACGCACGCACACGCGCCCGGCGTGAGTTTTAAGCCACCGGGTCCGGACACGAACCACGGTCGACTACATGGGAGTCCAGCGACATAGCCATTATGCTAACTGCTGGTCCCTTGGCTACATTTTTTTTTTCTTTTTTTTTTTTTTTTTCTTTTTTTTGGAGAGGTTTTTGCTATAGGGCACGTGCGCTCGCCAGACAGACAGAGAGAGACAGAGAGATAGAAAGCGAGAAATCACCCCCCAGGGGGGATGGCCACGCAGCAATCCCTTCTCCTCCATTCTCTTCTCGGGATCTTGGGCACGCACGCACACGCACCCGGCGTGAGTTCAAGCCGCCGGGTCCGGGACTCGAACTGCGGTCAACTACGTGGGAGTCCGGCGACATAGCCATTACGCTAACTGCTGGTCCCCTACATTCTTAAATGTGGTTACATTATACCTCATTTTAATGCACATTTTCCCTTTTTTTTTTTTTGCTAATGACGTGTTACTTGCTGTTTATTTTAGATATATATTAGACTATGAAAATGGTGTTAGACAAAAAGCAAATTCAAGAGGTTTTTTTTTAAGAATTATTTTATTTAACTTTATTTGTTTGTTTATTTTTTTACATTTGAACAGAAGAAGGACAGAGTGAGAGAGAGAGAGAGACAGAGGGCAAGTGAGAAAGCAAGCCACCAGGTCCAGGACTCAAACTGCAGTCAGCCATGTGGGAGTCCAATGCTCTTAACCACCATGCCACCTGCTGGCCCCTCAAGAGATTTTTTTTTATTCAAGTTCAAAAATGGGTTGTAAAGCCATGGAGACAACTGGTAACATCAACAGCACATTGGCCCAGGAACTGCTAACAAACTGAGAGTGCGGTGGTGGTTCAAGAACCTTTACAGGTGGGCTCAGTAGGTGCTATAGTGGTTAAGGCACTGGACTCCCACATGGCTGACCACAGTTCAAGTCCTGGACCTGATGGCTTGCTTTCCTCACTTTCTCTCTCCTTCTGTCTCTGTGTCTCTCTGGTGAGTGCATGTGCCCCGTAGAAAATTATATATATACATCTGTATGATAATGATAAATAAAATTTAAAAGAAGAAGCTTTACAAAGGAGACAAAGACCTTGAAGATGGGGAGCATGGTGGCCGGCCATCAGTTGACAACGACCAATTGAGAGCGTCAGGAAAGTCGATCCTCTTACATCTACACGAGAAGCTGCCGAAGAACTCAGCATTGACCGTTCTATGACCTTTCGGCATGTGAAGCACATTTGAAAGATTAAAAGCTCCTGGGACCAGCAGATGGCGTGATGATTACGTCACTAGACTCCCATGTAGTCAACTGTGGTTCGAGTCCTGGACCCGGTGGCTTAAACTCACACTGGGCACGTGTGCGTGCGTGCCCAAGATCCCAAGAGGAGAATGGAGAAGAAATTGCAGTATGGCCAGACTCCCTGGGGGGTGATTTCTCACTTTCTGTCTCTCTGTCTCGGTCTCCCTGACGAGCGCACATGTGTCTTACAGCAAAAAATCTCTAACAACAACAGGAAAAAAACAAGAGCAGGTTGAAATCAGCCTCATGAGCTGATTGAAAGTCAAAATATCATCGTTTTTAGAGTGTCATCTTCCCTTATTCCATCCAACATGAACCCTTTCTCGATCAGATTAGAACATTTCTCAGAAAGTGGATTTTACACGATAGCTGGTAATGACCAGCTCAGTGGTGGTCTGTCTAAGAAGAAGCCCAAAGCACGTCTGAAAGCCAAGCTTGCACCAAAAAAGGTCGGTCATGGTCACTGCAGGGGTCTGGTCCACTACGGCCTTCTGGATCCCACCCAACCGTCCCCCCAAGAAGTGTGCTCAGCAAATCAACGAGGCGCACTTAGACAGCAGTGCCTGCAGCCAGCGTTGGCCAACAGAGAGGGCCCAGGTCTTCTCCACGACAGCTGACCCCACATCACAGCCGAGCTTTGAAAGGTGAAGGAATTACGGGACCAGCAGTTAGCGTAATGGTTATGTCGCTGGACTCCCACGTAGTCGACCGCGGTTCGAGTCCCGGACCCGGTGGCTTAAACTCACGCCGGGCGCGTGTGCGTGCGTGCCCAAGATCCCGAGAGGAAAATGGAGGAGAGGGGATTGCGGCGTGACCATCCCCCCTGGGGGGTGATTTCTCGCTTTCTGTCTCTCTGTCTCTCTCTGTCTGTCTGGCGAGCGCACGTGCCCTATAGCGAAAACCTCTCAACAAAAAAAAAAAAGGCTGGAGGAGAAGGATTGCTGCCTGCCTGGCCATCTCCTCAGGGAGTGATTTCTCTCTCTCTGTCTCTCTCTCACTGGTGAGCTCATGCTGCTAACAGCAAAAAATCTCTCTAAATAAATAAATAAATTTTAAAAAGAAATTTAAAAAGAAACTGACACATCACTGAAATACTTTCTAAATTGACCTAAGTTTTCTCATAGGAACCCAATTAGTTGATGTTTTATTGTCATTACTTAATTCATTAAGAAGTAGGAATTTTAGGGGGCCGGCAAGTGGCATGGCGGTTAAGGCACTGGACTCCCACATGGTCAACTACGGTTCAAGTCTCGGACCTGGTGGCTTGCTTTCTCACTTCCTCTCTCTCTCTCTGTCTATCTCTGATCAAAATGGAAAATAATAATGATAATAATAAATAAAATAATTCTTTTTAAAAAAAAGAAGTAAGAATTTTTTTTTTTTTTTTTTTTTTTTTGGAGAGGTTTTTCACTATAGGGCGCGTGCGCTCGCCAGACAGACAGAGAGAGACATAGAGACAGAAAGCGAGAAATCACCCCCCATGGGGGATGGTCACACCGCAATCCCTTCTCCTCCATTCTCCTCTCGGGATCCTGGGCACGCACGCACACACGCCCGGCGTGAGTTGTAAGCCACCGGGTCCGAGACGCGAACCGCGGTCGACTACGTGGGAGTCCAGCGACATAGCCACTACGCTAACTGCTGGTTCCCAAGAATTTTATTTTTTAAAGATTCTTTTTGCAGGGGCCAACAGATGGCATAGCAATAACATCGCTGGACTCCCACATGGCCGACTGTGGTTGGAGCCCCTGACTCAGCGCCTTGAAACTCACACTGGGCACGTGTGCGTGCGTACCCGAGATCCCAGGAGCAGAATGGAGGAAAAGGGATTACAGTGTGGCCATTCCCCCTGGAGAGTGATTTCTCACTTTCCGTCTTACTGTCTCTGTCTCTTCTGGCATGTGCATGCATCCTAAGGCAAAAACCATGGTCAGCCATGTGGAGTCCAGCACTAAGCCACTATGCCACCTGCTGGCCCTTTCTGCATGATTTTCAAGCTACTGAGTCTGGGATTTTTTTTTTGAGAGGTTTTCGCTATAGGGTGCGTGCGCTCGCCAGACAGACAGAGAGAGACATAGAGACAGAAAGCGAGAAATCACCCCCCGAGGGGATGGTCACGCCACAATCCCTTCTCCATTCTCCTCTCAGGATCTTGGGCACGCACACACACGTGCCCGGCGTGAGTTGTAAGCCACCGGGTCCGAGACTCGAACCACGGTCGACTACGTGGGAGTCCAGCGACATAGCCATTACGCTAACTGCTGGTTCCCCTGAGTCTGGGATTTGAAGTACATAGCCAGCTATGTGGGATCTAGCACCTTAACCTCCACGCCACCCGCTGCCCCCCAGTAAATAATTTTTTTAAAAAAAAGCTGGCTTCCCCAGGCCATACTTGCAGCATGAGCAGAGGGTGGGGCTGGGGCAGAGACTGAGAGAACCCACAGTCACTGCGCAGGCTCTGCAGCCAGTCAGGGCTCAGGGCGGCTGCGGAGGGGACCCAGCTCCCAGCAGGACGATGACAAGGGGAAGACAAAGCCAGGCCCACAGGCTGCCGAGAGACCACATCAGACAAGGGCAGTTAGGAAGGGGCTGGTGACCTTGGCTGGAGCAGCATGCTGAGGTGGGGGCAGAGGCGGGGCAGGAGACACTGGGCTCTCTCTGTTTTAACTGCCAAGGGCACATATGCTCAGCGGAGAAAGAGAGAGCTACTAGCCTAGGCTCTTTTTCAGAGTTATCTTCCTAGGGGCTGGCAGTGGCGTGGTGGTTAAGGGCACTGGACTCCTACATGGCCGACTGAGGTTCGAGTGCTGGACCTGGCAGCTTGCTTTCTCACTTTCTCTCTCTTTCTCTCTCTCTCCCTCTGTCCCTCTTTGGTCAAATTAAAATGAGTAAATAAATAAAGTTAAATAAAATAATTCTTTTTTTAAAAAAAGAATTATCTTCCTTTAGACTACTTCCGTCTCTTCTCGATCATGCTCCTAGAATAAATTGTCCCTCTCCACTTCTTTACCTCCCATTCACTCATTCACTTTCTTTTCTTATCCCCTAGAGGACTCACCCTTGTCAGAGAGCTAGAAAGAGGGTGAGGAGAAGCATTCAGGTCACTTTTTTTTTCAGGCTGTCATGTCTGGGACTCAAACCATGGAATCAGCCAAGTGGGATCCAGCACCTTAACCACCACATCACCTGCTGCACCCCCTCCTGTTCACTTTTTAAAAACCTATTTATTTAATTTTATTTATCACTATTACCATTTTTTAAAGAAGAGTTTTTGCTATAGAGTGCACACACTCACCAGAAAGACAGAGAGAGAGAGAGAGAGAGAGACAGAAAGTGAAAAATCACTTCCTGGGGGATGGCCACCACAATCCCTTCTCCATTCTCCTCTCAGGATCTTAGGCACCCACACACACCCAGTGTGAGTTTCAAGCTTCTGGGTCTGAGACTTGAACCAGGGTCAACCATGTGGGAGTCCAGCAACGTAACCATTATGCTATCTACTGGTCCCTATAATTATTCATGTAAAATTTGTTACAGAGAGAGATTGAGAGAGAGAGAGAGAGAAAGTGAGAAAGCAAGAAAGCAAGTCACAGGTCCAGGACTTGAGCCATGGTTGGCCGTATGAGAGTCTAACACCTTGACCACAATACTACCTGCTGGCCCCCCCATTCACTTGTTTTTCTTTCTTTCTTTCTTTCCTTTTTTTTTTTTTTAGACAGATTTTTGCTATTGGGTACATGCGCTCATCAGAGAGACAGAGACAGAGAGTGAGAAAGTGAGAAATCACCCCCTTGGGGGGATGGCCATGCCATAATCCCTTCTCCTCCATGCTCCTCTCAGGATCTTAGGCACGCACACACACATGCTTGATGTGAGTTCAAGTCCAGAACTCTACAGTTGGCCATATGGAGTCCAGTGCCTTAACCACTATGTCACCTGCTGGTCCCTCCATTCACTTTTTTTTTTTTTTTTTTTTTTTGGAGAGGTTTTTGCTATAGGGCATGTGAGTCACCAGAAAGACAGAAAGAGACAGGGAGTCAGAAAGCGAGAAATCACACCCCCCTTCCCGGCCACATCACAATCCCTTCTCCTCCATTCTCCTCTTGGCACGCACACACATGTGCCTCGCATGAGTTTAAGCCACCAGGTCCAGGACTCAAACCACGGTCAACTACATGGGAGTCCAGCAACATAGCCATTACGCTAACTGCTGGTCCCAAAATTGTTTTTTTTTTTTATGTTCACTAATAACGATCGATAGATAGATATACACATCATGTTACCATCATGGAATGTAAATTCAGATTAGACAAGAGAATTTCGCAAGCGCAATAAAGCTTTCTGTAGTGCATCAAAGTTTCTATATAATGTCAGACTAAACCAGCCTGCTTATAAACCATTAATCACTTTCATCGTAGGTTATCTGTTAAGTTTTACATAGAAAATAAATACATCACACACATTTAAAAAGTATTCTCCATTTAGCTTTGTGTTAATACTTAAAATACATATTTCCATTCCAAGATGACATTTAAAAATTATTCTAGTCTAACAGCAGCAAAAATAAGATTCTGCAATTACAAAAGAGCTAAACTAGAACCCATACCTAAGTTATTCTTGTGTTTAAAAGTGTGATTATGAAATACCTACCACTCTGCAGCCCCACTGCAAGCTTCCTGGGTTTGGTTTAAAGACATATACACGTCAGTTAAAGGAGGCTTTACGGATTATAATCCACGCACTTTTCAAAAACAGTTCTCCAAGAGCCAGCCAGCTCTAAAACCCCAAGTACTCAACCAGTCCACAAGGCGCACAGGAAAATGTTAAATTGACTGGAATAAACAAGACTTCCGCATCACACCCAAAGCAGGAGGTATTCTGCAGCGATCTGGGAGTACTTCGAGGTTAGTCTGTCATCTTCTTTCTTTTTTTTTTTTCTGGTTTATTTGTTTGTTTTTTTGTTTTCTGAGAGGTTTTTGCTATAGGGTGCATGCGCTTTCCAGAAAGACAGAGAGACAGAGAGACAGAAAGCGAGAAATCACCCCCCAAGGGGGATGGCCACCCGCAATCCCTTCTCTTCCATTCTCCTCTCGGGATCTTGGGCATGCACGCACACGCGCCTGGCATGAGTTTAAACCACCGGGTCCGGGACGCAAACTGTGTTTGACTACATGGGAGTTCAGCGACATAGCCATTACACTAACTGCTGTTCCCAGTCTGTGGTCTTCTTTAGGACTAGTTTCATCAAAAGGGTTTAAGGAGGTGGAGCTTCTTTTTTTTTGGAGAGGTTTTAGCTACAGGGCACATGCGCTCGCCAGAAAGAGACAGAGAGACAGAAAGCGAGAAATCACCCCCCAGGGAGGATGGCCACACTGCAATCCCTTCTCCTCCATTCTCCGCTCGGGATCTTGGGCACGCACGCACACGCGACCGGCGTGAGTTTAACACACCAGGTCCGGGAGTCGAACTGCGGTTGACTACATGGGAGTCTAGCGACATAGCCATTACACTAACTGCTGGTCCCGGAGGTGGAGCTTTTATCTTTTTTTATTAGTTTTTTTTATTTTATAGTATTTTCTTTTTTTTTTTTCATCCAAAGTACACTATATATTGTCTCAATCAAGCACATCAACAAACATGTTATTGTCAGCAAATGATCTTCCATTTCTTGTCTTCTGTATGTTTTGCTTTTTTTCCCCATCCTTGATTCCCTATCTCTTACCCTCTCCCATCTCCCACTCTCCTCCCACACTGTCTCTGGTATCTATGTTTGCTTTCTATACTGTTTTCTCCTCACATTTTATTGTATCGCCAAAGACCATAATCAATCCAAATACCCTCATAGCAAACACAGGTGATACACACATTTCCATGAACACAAGTCTTACTTTACACATCCTATAAAGTAGCACCTAGCTGTGGCTACATATCCTACTGCAGTCATTGAATAGATATACATTTTTTTTTCTGAAACTTTTTTTTTTGTAACTCAATTTACATTCCTTCCCTAAGCTTCATCACAGCATACAAAATGCAATCTCCCATCCAGTACACACTGCATAGTGACACAATCATGCACATTACAAAAAATTTTCTATTACTAGTTCCTAGAATTACTTCCACCCCTCTTTCTGACCCTCTGTCCCTTCCCACCCTCCTCGCACACCATCTCTGGTGTCTACAATTGTCCTTCATTCCCTTCCCACCCACGTTGCATTGATCACACAATTTCCTACATAATCTAACTACTTTCAATGGTGAGTTCACTCATTACTACTAAGGAAATGGAATGCAGAGAGAATGGGGGGAAGGAAATGGAATGCAGAGAGAAGGGGGAGAAGGAAATGGAATGCAGAGAGAATGGGGGAGAAGGAAATGGAATGCAGAGAGAATGGGGAGAAGGAAATGGAACGCAGAGAGAATGGGGGAGAAGGAAGTGGTACGCAGAGAGAATGGGAAGAAGGAAATGGAATGCAGAGAGAAAGGGGAGAAGGAAATGGAACGCAGAGAGAATGGGGGAGAAGGAAATGGTACGCAGAGAGAATGGGGAGAAGGAAATGGAACGCAGAGAGAATGGGGAGAAGGAAATGGAATGCAGAGAGAATGGGGAGAAGGAAATGGAATGCAGAGAGAATGGGGAGTAGGAAATGGAACGCAGAGAGAATGGGGGAGAAGGAAATGGTACGCAGAGAGAATGGGGAGAAGGAAATGGAACGCAGAGAGAATGGGGGAGAAGGAAATGGTACGCAGAGAGAATGGGGAGAAGGAAATGGAATGCAGAGAGAATGGGGAGAAGGAAATGGAATGCAGAGAGAATTGGGGGAAGGAAATGGAATGCAGAGAGAATGGGGAGAAGAAAATGGAACGCAGAGAGAATGGGGGGAAGGAAATAGAATGCAGAGAGAATGGGGAGAAGGAAATGGAACACAGAGAGAATTGGGGGAAGGAAATGGAGTGCAGAGAGAATGGGGGAGAAGGAAATGGAATGCAGAGAGAATGAGGGAGAAGGAAATGGAACGCAGAGAGAATGGGGAGAAGGAAATGGAACACAGAAAGAATGGGGGGAAGGAAATGGGGTGCAGAGAAAATGGGGAGAAGGAAATGGAATGCAGAGAGAATGGGGGGAAGGAAATGGAGTGCAGAGAGAATGGGGAGAAGGAAATGGAATGCAGAGAGAATGGGGAGAAGGAAATGGAATGCAGAGAGAATGGGGAGAAGGAAATGGAATGCAGAGAGAATGGGGAGAAGGAAATGGAACGCAGAGAGAATGGGGGGAAGGAAATAGAATGCAGAGAAAATGGGGGTGAAGGAAATGGAATGCAGAGAGAATGGGGGAGAAGGAAATGGAATGCAGAGAGAATGGGGGGAAGGAAATGGAATGCAGAGAGAATGGGGAGAAGGAAATGGAACGCAGAGAGAATGGGGGGAAGGAAATGGAGTGCAGAGAGAATGGGGGAAGGAAATGGAATGCAGAGAGAATGGGGGAGAAGGAAATGGAATGCAGAGAGAATGGGGAGAAGGAAATGGAGTGCAGAGAGAATGGGGGAGAAGGAAATGGAATGCAGAGAGAATGGGGAGAAGGAAATGGAATGTAGAGAGAATGGGGAGAAGGAAATGGAACACAGAGAGAATGGGGGGAAGGAAATGGAGTGCAGAGAGAATGGGGGAGAATGAAATGGAATGCAGAGAGAATGGGGGAGAAGGAAATGGAACGCAGGGAGAATGGCGAGAAGGAAATGGAACGCAGAGAGAATGGGGAGAAGGAAATGGAATGCAGAGAGAATGGGGAGAAGGAAATGGAATGCAGAGAGAATGGGGAGAAGGAAATGGAACGCAGAGAGAATGGGGGAGAGGGAAATGGTACGCAGAGAGAATGGGGAGAAGGAAATGGAACGCAGAGAGAATGGGGGGAAGGAAATGGAACGTAGAGAGAATGGGGGAAGGAAATGGAATGCAGAGAGAATGGGGGGAAGGAAATGGAGTGCAGAGAGAATGGGGAGAAGGAAATGGAATGCAGAGAGAATGGGGAGAAGGAAATGGAATGCAGAGAGAATGGGGGGAAGGAAATGGAACGCAGAGAGAATGGGGGGAAGGAAATGGAACGTAGAGAGAATGGGGGAAGGAAATGGAATGCAGAGAGAATGGGGGGAAGGAAATGGAGTGCAGAGAGAATGGGGAGAAGGAAATGGAATGCAGAGAGAATGGGGAGAAGGTAATGGAATGCAGAGAGAATGGGGAGAAGGAAATGGAATGCAGAGAGAATGGGGAGAAGAAAATGGAACGCAGAGAGAATGGGGGAAGGAAATAGAATGCAGAGAAAATGGGGGTGAAGGAAATGGAATGCAGAGAGAATGGGGGAGAAGGAAATGGAATGCAGAGAGAATGGGGGGAAGGAAATGGAATGCAGAGAGAATGGGGGAAGGAATGGAATGCAGAGAGAATGGGGGAGAAGGAAATGGAATGCAGAGAGAAGGGGGGAAGGAAATGGAATGCAGAGAGAATGGGGAGAAGGAAATGGAACACAGAGAGAATTGGGGGAAGGAAATGGAGTGCAGAGAGAATGGGGGAGAAGGAAATGGAATGCAGAGAGAATGAGGGAGAAGGAAATGGAACGCAGAGAGAATGGGGAGAAGGAAATGGAACGCAGAGAGAATGGGGAGAAGGAAATGGAATGCAGAGAGAATGGGGGGAAGGAAATGGAATGCAGAGAGAATGGGGAGAAGGAAATGGAATACAGAGAGAAGGGGGGAAGGAAATGGAATGTAGAGAGAATGGGGGAAGGAAATGGAATGCAGAGAGAATGGGGAGAAGGAAATGGAAGGCAGAGAGAATGGGGGAGAAGGAAATGGAATGGGGGGAGAATGGGGGAAGGAAATGGAACGCAGAGAGAATGGGGAGAAGGAAATGGAACGCAGAGAGAATGGGGGGAAGGAAATGGAGTGCAGAGAGAATGGGGAGAAGGAAATGGAATGCAGAGAGAATGGGGAGAAGGAAATGGAATTCAGAGAGAATGGGGAGAAGGAAATGGAATGCAGAGAGAATGGGGAGAAGGAAATGGAACACAGAGAGAATGGGGGGAAGGAAATAGAATGCAGAGAAAATGGGGGTGAAGGAAATGGAATGCAGAGAGAATGGGGGAGAAGGAAATGGAATGCAGAGAGAATGGGGGGAAGGAAATGGAATGCAGAGAGAATGGGGAGAAGGAAATGGAATGTAGATAGAATGGGGGGAAGGAAATGGTACGCAGAGAGAATGGGGAGAAGGAAATGGAACGCAGAGAGAATGGGGGGAAGGAAATGGAGTGCAGAGAGAATGGGGGAAGGAAATGGAATGCAGAGAGAATGGGGGAGAAGGAAATGGAATGCAGAGAGAATGGGGAGAAGGAAATGGAACGCAGAGAGAATGGGGGGAAGGAAATGGAATGTAGAGAGAATGGGGGAAGGAAATGGAATGCAGAGAGAATGGGGGAGAAGGAAATGGAATGCAGAGAGAATGGGGGAGAAGGAAATGAAATGCAGAGAGAATGGGGGGAAGGAAATGGAATGCAGAGAGAATGGGGAGAAGGAAATGGAGTGCAGAGAGAATGGGGGAGAAGGAAATGGAATGCAGAGAGAATGGGGAGAAGGAAATGGAATGCAGAGAGAATGGGGAGAAGGAAATGGAACACAGAGAGAATGGGGGGAAGGAAATGGAGTGCAGAGAGAATGGGGGAGAATGAAATGGAATGCAGAGAGAATGGGGGAGAAGGAAATGGAACGCAGAGAGAATGGCGAGAAGGAAATGGAACGCAGAGAGAATGGGGAGAAGGGAATGGAATGCAGAGAGAATGGGGGGAAGGAAATGGAATGCAGAGAGAATGGGGAGAAGGAAATGGAATGCAGAGAGAAGGGGGGTAAGGAAATGGAATGTAGAGAGAATGGGGGAAGGAAATGGAATGCAGAGAGAATGGGGAGAAGGAAATGGAATGCAGAGAGAATGGGGGAGAAGGAAATGGAATGCAGAGAGAATGGGGGAGAAGGAAATGAAGTGCAGAGAGAATGGGGGGAAGGAAATGGAATGCAGAGAGAATGGGGAGAAGGAAATGGAGTGCAGAGAGACTGGGGGAGAAGGAAATGGAATGCAGAGAGAATGGGGAGAAGGAAATGGAATGCAGAGAGAATGGGGAGAAGGAAATGGAACACAGAGAGAATGGGGGGAAGGAAATGGAATGCAGAGAGAATGGGGAGAAGGAAATGGAACACAGAGAGAATGGGGGGAAGGAAATGGAGTGCAGAGAGAATGGGGGAGAATGAAATGGAATGCAGAGAGAATGGGGGAGAAGGAAATGGAACGCAGAGAGAATGGCGAGAAGGAAATGGAACGCAGAGAGAATGGGGAGAAGGAAATGGAATGCAGAGAGAATGGGGGGAAGGAAATGGAATGCAGAGAGAATGGGGAGAAGGAAATGGAATGCAGAGAGAATGGGGGAGAAGGAAATGGAATGGGGGGAGAATGGGGGAGAAGGAAATGGCATGGGGGAGAATGGGGGGAAGGAAATGGAATGCAGAGAGAATGGGGAGAAGGAAATGGAACGCAGAGAGTATGGGTGGAAGGAAATGGAATGCAGAGAGAATGGGGAGAAGGAAATGGAACGCAGAGATAATGGGGGGAAGGAAATGGAGTACAGAGAGAATGGGGGAGAAGGAAATGGAACGCAGAGAGAATGGGGGAAAGGAAATGGAATGCAGAGAGAATGGGGAGAAGGAAATGGAATGCAGAGAGAATGGGGAGAAGGAAATGGAGTGCAAAGCCATTTGCTTTGGGAGGTTAATCGTCTAAAGATGTGAAAATGATGGCACCACGTAATTATCCTGACTTCCGTAATTTCTCTGGTCTTTTTGGGACAAAATCTGATAAACACGTGACTTCCTGTAGCTGACGGTGCAGGGCAGTGTAGGGGTATTGGGCAACAGCAGGAAAGTAGCTCACGGAAGCGCATTTCTGCATGTGTCTAACGGTCACGTTTTCTCAGATTGCTGCTCTCTATAATTTAACTTTACTTATTTATTTTAATTTGACCAGAAAGGGACAGAGCAAGAGAGCGGGAGAGTGAGAGAGAGACAGGCAAGCCACCAGGGACTTGAATCACAGCCGAGTCCATGTGGGAATCCAAGGCCCTTAACCACCAGGCCACCTGCCAGCCCCTCAATTGTATTTTTACATTTCTGTGTTAACTTCTTTACCTTCAAGATTTCTATTTGGTTCTTTTTAAATATGTCTGTCTCTGTTGAATTTGTCATTTATATCATGGATTTTTTTTTTTTTTATCTTGCAGTTGGTTTGAATTTCTTGCCTTTTCTTAAGATAATTATCCTGAGTTCCATAACCGTCATTTTTTGGGTTTCCTTTGTAGCCTGTTTTGGACAATCATGTGCTCCTTTGAAGGATACATATTTGTATTATCAATTTTCTTCCATGTTTGCATTGTTTTCTGGAAATCTGGTGATCACCTCTCCCCACATTACAGGGTAGCTCTTGTAGTGAAGGACTTTTATTAGCTGGGTGGTATCCTTTGACTTTGGCTCTGCCGGGGTTCACTAGTCTTGTCTCTATATTTTAATTGACTGGAATCTATGTGAGCCACGTTTATGATTACCATGGTGGTCAAGACTGTGCTTGTAGATGCAGTGATGTGGCTTTGGGGATGGAGGTGTGTACACCAGGATCCTGGCTGGGGCATGGGGCACACAGTGGCCCTCTGTAGGGGACCAACTAGTCAGAGAGACATCTCTGCAGGAAATTGTATCAGGTTCCAGGTGTGGGGTCCTGGTGAGCTCAGACTGAGTGAGGTGTCCAATCAGATGAGAAAATATGGTGTGGACAGGTGTGGCCGTAGCACCTGCAGTGGTGTCCTCAGGCCTTGTGTGAAGTGCACACACAGTGTAGGGGTTCTGCCGATACAGGACGGAAAGCCCCGGGGGTGGCAGCAGGGTTGCCCAGGTCAGTGTTTTCAGACTCTGGGGGGGCGAGGGTGACATGTGGAGTCCCACAGTGAAAGGTATAGGTACCTGTGGAGATGGTCGTGGCAGACTGAGGAAGACGGCAGGTGTTCAGGCCCTAGCAGGGCATGTGGAAGTCCCTCTAGCTGAGGTAGCTTGGATGTGGAGATGTAAACACGCAGAGTCCGTGTCTCAGATGGGGCATAGGGTGAGTGAGGAGGCCGTGGGAAATTGGTGGGTCTCTGGCAGCCCCACAGGAGGGGGCTACTGGATCCCTGGGATCTGTACTCCACCATGGCCAAGGGGGTGGGGGTCGGGGCTCCAGATGAGTGGGCAGGGCCTTAGGTAGTCTGCCTGGTCTGTGGGCTCCTCACAGCCATGGTGGGGGTCGGGTAGGAGAGCGGTGCAGGGCGACCGGGTGTAGGGCAGGGCTCTGGCCTAGTAGCCTGCGTGCCCCTGTAGTGAGGGGTGGGGCTGCTGTGTAGCTGTGAGGGTGTGGTCACCAACTCTGAGCACCAGACCAATGCAGGAAAGGCTCCAGGGGCAAGCAGACCACCTGCTTTCCCTGCTGACTGTGCGCTTGGCTGGAAGAGGATCCCTGTGAGTGGACAGGGCTGCTGAACGCAGCTACAGACTGGACATGGGAGTAAAACATCTATAATCTCTTGGTAGCTGGGGGAGAGGGTAGTGCTTGGGTTTTTCAGCCTGGGGGTGAGCTGTCCAGCCTCGGCTGTCCTGAGTGTGTGTGTGCCGAGTCCACAGTCTCTGGGGGATGGCCCTGACGTCTCAGTCTGGTATGTGTGGCGGGGATGTCCAGAGATCTCTGTCTTCTAGGGGTTTCTGGAGGATTGTCTCTGGGGTGGGGTTGAGTACTAAGTCACAGAGGGGGTGTCAGAAACAGTTATCTGATGGGGGCAGTCGGGAGGCCTCAGCCTCTGGGCAGACCTACATGGAATCTCCAGACTCGGGGACGTCCCCCCCACTGTACCGCCCTGCTTGTCCCCGAGTCCAAGGTGCTGCGAGGACTCGGTGCTGGGGTCACTGCTGGGCACTGGGCCCTGCTGCTGGCTGCTCTGCCGTCCTGTGTGGTTGTGCTGGGGAGACAGCGGGCCTCAGGACGTGAAGGTGCAGGTCTGCCCCTCGGGGCCAGGTGGACGTGGTTGTGTCTCTGCTCCCAGGATGGCGCTCGGGGCCCAAAGGAGGGACACCCAGTGTGTGGTCCTTTGCCGGGTTAGTGTATCTGGAGGGACCCTGGGAAGCCACACTGGGGTCAGGCTCCGGGATGACTGTGGGTCCCCCTGTAGCTGGGACTGTGGGCACCCAAGGAGGGCTGGGAGGAGCACTGGGGGTATTTCACTTAGCTCAGTCCGCAGGGGGAGCTCCCTCGGATACAGCCTCTCCCAACCTGGAACTTTCCTTTCTGCCCTCCCTCACGTGTCTGTGCCTCAGAGGTTTCTCTTTCCTTCTCTACCGCATTCTGGGATTTTCTCCTTCCTTCTCCCTTCAAAGTGCAGCTATTTTTTTTTTCTTTTTAGTCTTTTCAGTTGAGAAGAGTTGTGGTGGGTGCGTCTAGTCAACCACGTTACCACCTCAGGGTACCTTTTAATCTTCCTTTTGATCTCTTCTTTGACTCATTGGTTATTCAGGCAAATGTCTATTTTTCACATATTTGGTAAACCTAGTTTTTTATCCTGTTACTGATTGCTGGTCCCTTACCACTGTGGTTAAAAGATTCTTTTTATAATTTTGATCATCCTAAATTGAAAATGTATTGTGTGGTCTAACATATGATCTGTCCTGGAAAACATTTTGTGTGCTTAAAAATAATGCAGATAGTGTAAAGGTTATGTCACTGGACTCCCACCGAGTTGACAACGGTTCAAGTCCCAGACATGGAGGCTTAAAACTTATGCAGGCAGCATGTGCATTTGTGCCCAAAATCCAAGGAGGAAAATCGAGGAGAAGGGATGGTGGCGTGGCCATCCCCCCGGGGGTTGATTTCTCACTTTTTGTCTCTCTGTGTCTCTCTAGCAAGCATTCACGCCCTCTAGCAAAAATCTCTCCAAAATTTTTTTTGCTTTGTTTTGCTGCTTTTGGATATATGTCATTTAGGTCCATTGGGTCTAAAGTGTACTGTAAGTCTGATTTTTCCCTGGATGACTTACCCATTGTTGAAAGTGGGGTGTCAAAGTCCCCTAATATTATCATATTGCTGTCTCTCTTTTTACATCTGCTAATATTTCCGTTGTGTGTTTAGGTGCCCTGATGCTGGGTGCATACATACCTTTAACTTTTTATATCCTCTTGATGGATTGACCCCTTTATCATAAACTCACGCTGGGCCCGTGTGTGTGCGACCAAGATTCCAAGAGGAGAATGGAGGAGAAGGGATTGCGGCATGGCCATCCCCCCGGGGGGTGATTTCTTGCTTTCTGTCTCTCTGTCTCTCTCTGTCTTTCTGGTGAGTGCATGTGCCGTATGGCAAAAACCTCTCCAAAAAAAAAAATGTACAAAGAAGAACAATTAGCCTTCTTTGGCTCTTTTTACGTTTTCCCTTAAAGTCTGTCTTACGTGCTGTGAGTGGAGCTGCCCCAGCTCTCTTGTTTCCGTGTGCATGGGATCTGGTTTCTATTTCCTCACCTTCAGTCTGTGACCTTAACACTGGGGTGAGTATCCTGTAGGCATAGATCCTTAAAAAAAAAAAAAAAAAAATTGGGCCACCACATGTGTTGATTGTAGAATTTAATCCACTTACATTCAAAATAGTCACTAACAGCACAGTCTACAGTTCCTCATTGTTTTCTGGCTGCTTGGTATGACCTTTGCTCCTTCTTCCTCTTCCTCCTTGCTGTCTTCCTTTGTTGGTCAATGCATTTTCATTCCTTTGTTTTATCTTTTGTGTAGTCATTCACTTTTTTTTGAGATTGACATAAGGCTTATGGTAACACCTTATAATGACAACTTTATTTTAAGCTGATGTCAACTTAACATTAACTACTGCCCCCACCATAATTTATGTTTTTGATGTCACACTCAATATTTTTTTTTTTTGGAGAGGTTTTTGCTATAGGGCACGTGCGCTCGCCAGACAGACAGAGCGAGACAGAGAGATAGAAAGTGAGAAATCACCCCCCAGGGGGGATGGCCACGCCGCAATCCCTTCTCCTCCATTCTCCTCTCGGGACCTTGGGCACGCACGCACACGCACCGGTGTGGATTTTAAGCCACTGGGTCCGGGATGCGAACCACGGTCGACTACGCGGGAGTCCAGCGACATAGCCATTACGCTAACTGCTGGTTCCCTCACACTCAATATTTTTTGATATTGTGAATCTGTTAACAAATTATTGTAGTTATAGTAAGTTTTAATAGGTTTTTTTTTCCCACATAACATGTGTGCTCACTAGAGAGACAGAAAGAGAAATAGATAGAACATGAGAAATCATGTCCCAGGGGTGATGGCCATGCTACAGCTCCTTCTCCCCCATTCTCTTTTTGGGATTTTTGGGCATGCACGTACACATGCCTGGCATGATTGGCAAGTCACTGGGTCTGGGACTTGAACCATGGTTTGTCATGTGGAAGTCCAGCACCTCAACTACCATGCTACCTGCTGGCCCCAATAGTTTTGTCTTTTAACCTTTATATTACAGATAAGTGATTTATACACCATTACAAATAAGTAATCTCAATTTGACTGTATGATTACCTTCACCAGTGAGTTTTATACTTTGATATGTTCTTTTTTTTTTTTTTTATTTTTTTTTCTGAGAGGTTTTTTTGCTATAGGGCATGTGCACTTGCCGGAAAGACAGAAAAAGACAGAGAGACAGAAAAGGAGAAATCACCCCCCTGTCGGGATGGCCACACAGCAATCCCTTCTCCTCCATTCTCCTCTCGGGATCTTGGGCACGCACGCACACATGCACCCAGTGTGAGTTTAAACCACCAGGTCCGAAACTAAAACTGCGGTCGACTACATGGGAGTCCAGCGACATAGCCATTACGCCACCTCCTGGTCCCATATGTTTTCCTTCTTAAAAAAGAATTATTTTATTTAATTTTATTTATTCATTTATTTTCAATTTGACCAGAATGAGATGATGGGTGGGGATGGGGGTGAGAAAGGAAGCCACCAGGTCTGGGACTTGAACCATGGTCAGCCATGTGGGAGTGTCCAATGCCTTAACCACCACGCTACCTGCTGGTCCCTATACTTTCATATGTTTTCATGTTACTAATTGGTGTGCTTTTATTTCAGCTTGCAAAACTCAATCTAGCATCTCTTGTATGGCTGGTCTAGTGGTGATGAACTTCCTAAGTCTTGTTGGGAAATTGCTTATCTCTCCATTTGTGAAAGACAGTTCTGCTTTGTATTCTTGGTTGGCGCTTTTTCTTTCAGTACTTTGAAAATATTATCCTACTCTTGGGAACCAGCAGTTAGCGTAATGGCTATGTCACTGGACTCCCACGTAGTCGACCGCGGTTCGCGTCCCGGACCCGGTGGCTTCAAACTCACGCTGGGCGCGTGTGCGTGTGTGCCCAGATCCCGAGAGGAGAATGGAGGAGAAGGGATTGCGGCATGACCATCCCCCCGGGGGGTGATTTCTCGCTTTCTGTCTCTATGTCTCTCTCTGTCTGTCTGGCGAGTGCACGCGCCCTATAGCGAAAAACCTCTCAAAAAAAAAAAAAAAAAAAAAAAAGAAAAGAAAATATTATCCCACTCTCATGGAATGCAAAGTTTCTCTTGCTAGCCTTACAGGATTTCTTTGTGTGTGAGGAACCCTTTTCTTCTTGGGGATTTTAAGATTCTCTGTTTTTTCTTTTTTTTTTCTTTTTCTTTTTCTTTTTTTTTTTAGAGGTTTTTTTGCTATAGGGCGCATGCGCTCTCCAGACAGACAGAGAGAGACATAGAGACAGAAAGTGAGAAATCACCCCCCAGGGGGGATGGTCACGCTGCAATCCCTTCTCCTCCATTCTCCTCTCGGGATCTTGGGCACGCACGCACATGCGCCCGGCGTGAGTTTGAAGCCACTGGGTCCGGGACGCGAACCACGGTCGACTACGTGGGAGTCCAGCAACATAGCCATTATGCTAACTGCTGGTTCCCAAGATTCTCTGTTTTTTCATTTTTGTTTTTTAAGAATTATCTTATTTAAATTTATTTATTTATTTATTTTTAATTTGACCAGAGAGTGAGAGAGACAGTGAGAAAGCAGGCCACCAGGTCCGGGACTGAACCGTGGTCAGCCATGTGGGAGTCCATTGCCCTTAACCACCACACCTGCCAGCCCCAATATTCTCTGTTTTTTCTTCGAATTTTGACATTTTAATCAGAACATGTCTCAGGAAAGTCTTCTTTGGGTTGAACCTGAGTAAAGAATTTTGAGTTTCATGTGTCTGGATATTCTTATCTTTCTACAAATTTAGGAAGCTTTCACTGTTATTTCTTTTTTTCTTTTTCTTTCTTTCTTTCTTTTTTTTTTTTTTTTTTTTTTTTGGAGAGTTATTTGCTATAGGGCACATGTTCTCACCAGAGAGAAAAAGAGAGACAGAGAGACAGAAAGCAAGAAATCCTTCTCCGGGTGTTATGGCCACACCACAATCCCTTCTCCTCCAGTCTCCTCTTGGGATCTTGGGCTCACACGCACATGAGCCCAGCATGAATTTAAGCCACTGGGTCCAGGACTTGAACTGCGGTCGACTACATGGGAGTCCAGCGACGTAGCCATTATGCCAACTGCTGGTCCCTCACCATTATTTCTTTAAATCAGCTCTCATGTCTTTCTCTCTCCCTTATCCTCTCTAAACATCTGTCATGTGAGTGGTTGCTCTTTTGATGTTGGGAGAGTCTAATAAGTTTTCTTAATTTCTTCTTTTTTTTTCTGCATACATGAGTTAAAGACTTGAGGGCTTCACTCTGCAGAGTCCACTGTATTTTACTTCCAGCTACCTTGGCTACGTGCTTTTAGCTGTGTATTACATGCTGACTGTCCTGGGCTGTCCTGACCTCCACAAGTTACCAGCTCAGTCCCCTCAACTCAAGGAGACTGGGTCATGTAAGGGCACCTCTGCTCTGTACTGTGCCCTGGAAACTGCCCAGGAAGAAAGTAGAGACCTGCGGGCCTCACCTCTGTTTGATCTCCCTTCTCTCAGAGATCACAGTCTTTGGGAGGCCTGTGGTTCAGTGTCTGAATACCTGTCTTTCCCCCTCCCCCATCTCTTTTTCTTAATTTACCGTGTTTAGGACACGTGAGTAAATATGGTCCTTTTGTTCCAGCAAAGGTCAATGAACTGAGTTTTGCTTTAATTTTATAGAATAATTTAATTTAATTTAATTTAATTTAATATTATTTTTAATTTGACCAGAGAGAGAGCAAGTGAGGAAGGGAAAGCAGGAAAGCAAGCCATCAGGTCTGGGACTCCAGCCGCAGTCGACCACGTGGGAATCCAGCACCCCAACCACTAGGCTACCTGTCGGCCTCATGGACTCAGTTTTTAATTCATATTATTATAATTTACTTTTTAAAAACTAAATTTGGGAGACCAGCAGATGGCGTAATGGTTACAGCAGTGGACTCCCACGTAGTTGACCACAGATCGAGTCCTGGATCTTGTGGCTTTAAAGTCACACCAGGCGCTTGTGTGTGCGTTCCCACAATCTAGAGCAGAGAATAGAGGAGAAGGGATTGTGGTGTGGCCATCCCCCCTGGGGAGTAATTTCTCACTTTCTGCCTCTCCTTCTCTTTCTGTCTCTACCAGTGAGCGCACATGCCCTATAACCAAAATCTCTCTAAAAAACAAAACAAAACAAAAAACAAAAATTTGGTGCTTTAAAAAAAAAATCTAGATCATTTTTAGTTTTCTACATTCCTCAAACATTTTTAGTCTTTTCATATTTTCTTTTATATATATATTTTTTTTCTATTTCATAATTCAAATCCTGACCTTTTAGAAGCCATTTATTTATTTAGATTAGGTTTTTGCCATAGGGCTTGCTGGAGAGAGACAGAGAAAGACAGTGAGAGGGAAAGTGAGAAATCACCCCACAGAGAGGATGGCCATGCCACAACTCCTTCTTGTCCTGACCCGCAGGACAGTCGAACAGGTTTCCTGAGAGAAGGAGTAAGAGATGGGATGAGCAGCGTGGAGATGACGCAGTGTTACAACGTAGAGATGACACAGTGTTATGGCACAGAGACGACATAGTGTTACAACTCTTCAGGGTCTCCGTTTATTGTGGGCTAGGGATCGTGGTTATATACATGTTGGTGGGTGGTGATTGGCTGCTCTATATGCAAATGAAGGATTGTAAAATGTGGGTTATGATTGGTTGCTTTTGTGGACCAATCATGAGGCGCCGGATCTGAGGGATTCTACGCTCACCAATCAGTGAGCACTATGGGAAGTGGCCAAATCAGAGTATGATTTTGAAGGTGAGGTTTTGAAGGGGAGCCAATTGTGGCCTTTGGCATTGTGTAATTGTTTGCTTTCTGAGAAACGAAAACCTAATGACCTCGGTAGACTCGTTGTTGTGCAGCCTCCCACACCTTCTCCTTTCTTCTCCTGGGATTTTTTTTTTTTTTTTTTTTTTTTTTTTGAGAGGTTTTTGCTATAGGACACGCGCACCCACCAGAAAGACAGGGAGAGACAGGGAGACAGAAAGCGAGAAATCACCCCCACCCCAGGGGGGGATGGAAGTCTCTACCTGGTACTCACCCACCCAGCACAAGCAGGAGGGGTCGAGCACCAGGATTGCCATCCTTAGAGAGTGGGGATGTATGAGCCCCAGCTGCTTCTTGGGACGGTTATAACTGGGAGCAGCGATGGCGCTGATTTGCTCCTGTGAAAACGGGATGCCCAATAGGAGTGAGAGTTGGGGCCGCGTCAGGAGTGTCCGGGCAGAAGGACCCTACAAGAGCTGGGAGAGGGAGAAGTGAAACTTTGGGAGAAGGGGACTCCCCAGTGCTGGGCTTCCCCGCCCTGGACTCTGCCCTCCGGACTGAGTGAGACCCCAGATTTTGCACTGACCCCTTCGTGATGCACTGAGCTCTTTATTACCTAGTCTCCCTGAGGCCTGGACAGAAGCTGCAAAGTCAGTGGTTCTCAAACGTTTCAGTTTCAGGATCTTATATGTTCTTACGAATTACTGAGGGACCAAAAATAATTGTGCTTATGTGGATTATAGCTATCAATATTTAGCATATTGGAAATTAAAACAATTTAAAAGTATTTTATTTATTTAGAATATTAATAATACTAATAACCTTAGACATGTTAACAAATATTTTTATGACAATTATTTTCCAAAATAAAGAAGAATGGATTTTTTTACATTTTACATTTTTAAAGTCCTTGTCTGTCTTTAGAAAATCGCTGGATTTCCATATCTACACATATATTTAATCTGTTAATTCAGTTGAAGTATATGAAAAAAAATTACCTTTATGTGTGTACGTGGAAAGAGTATTTTCAATAGTGTTTTCAGATAATCATGGATATTCTCTTTTTTTTGGGGGGGAGAGGTTTTTGCTATAGGGCGTGTGTGCTTACCAGAAAGACAGAGACAGAGAGACAGAAAGCAAGAAATCACCCCCGGGGGGATGGCCACACCGCAATCCCTTCTCCTCAATTCTCCTCTCGGGATCTTGAGCGTGCACACACACACACCCAGCGTGAGTTTAAGCCACTAGGTCTGGGACTCAAACCGTGGTCGACTACATGGGAGTAGTCATGGCCATTACGTCAACTGCTGGTCCCTTCACATTTAATATGACCTTGAAATGACATATGTTAGCTTCTTAAAGGCTATTTGCAAGGTAAAACCTGAACCAGTATAGCTGAATATTTCATATTCTGTTACACTGAAATCCATGTCTATGTTGCACATTGAATGGATCTTGCACTAATGCATGATTTTTTAAAGTAAGTGTTGTTTCACCAAATTATATAAATCTTCTAGTGTCGAATCTTAAATTACAAATTATTTTTTAAATTACATAAATTAATATTTCCACAGATTCCACCAGAAAATGTTGTTAGCAGTGGGAAGCTGTCAAGGTAAGGGTGGTAAATATAAATTCTCCAAAATTCTAATTTTCTCTCGGAAGCTATTAGTTTATCACTGGCAAAATTACTCAGTGGATTATCTTGAGGGGACAGGTTCTGCCAAATAGTCGTGTGTCAAAAGTGTCAGTGAAGGGAACCAGCAGTTAGCGTAATGGCTATGTCGCTGGACTCCCATGTAGTCAACCGTGGTTCGTGTCCCAGACCTGGTGGCTTAATACTCACGCCGGGCGCGTGTATGTCCGTGTCCAAGATCCCAAGAGGAGAATGGAGGAGAAGGGATTGCAGCGTGACCATCCCCCCTGGGGGGTGATTTCTCGCTTTCTGACTCTATGTCTCTCTCTGTCTGGCGAGCGCACGCGCCCTATAGCAAAGACCTCTCCAAAAGAAAAAAAAATGGCCTCTTTCCAAACATTGTGCTAATACAAAAAAAAAAAAAAAAAAAAGTGTCAGTGAAATATCCACGTCTAAATAATCACACTGTCCCTACGTCCTGGACCCGGTGGCTTAAAACTCACGCCGGGTGCGTGCGCGTGCGTGCCCAAGATCCTGACAGGAGAATGGAGGAGAAGGGATTGCGGTGTGACCATCCCCCCTGGGGGGTGATTTCTCGCTTTCCGTCTCTCTGTCTCTCTCTGTCTGTCTGGAGAGCGCACGCGCCCTATAGCAAAAACCTCTCCAGAAAAAAAAAAAAGAAGAAAAAAGAAAAAAAAATTATCACACTGTCCCTGTCATTTGTTCTTTCCAGTAAAATTGTTATCCCATAAAATGAAGCTAATGCAGCTCAAAAACTGATTTCCCCTGACACACAGGCTCCTTTGGGATTTAGTGTAGGTGCTCTGTGCATATTTCCCATTTAATCATTTAAGACTTTTAAAAGTGTAGAATGAAGAGTTAATAATGATAATATGTATATTTTTAAGTTTTTGGAATAGGGAGCATGTGTTTGTGGAGAGAGACAGAGACACGAGGAAAATCGAGAAATCACTCCCCAAAGGGGATGGCCACGCAGCAATCCCTTCTCCTCCATCGTCCTCACTGGATTCTGGTCTTGCATGCGTACTTGCTCAGTGTGATTTCCAAATGGCCATGTCTGGGACTCGAACCACAGAGTCAGGCATGTGGGATCCAGCAGCCTTAACAGAGCAGGAGTGAGATCCTGGGGAAGGAAACTTACACTGACCTTAAAAACTTCTTGAGGAAAGAAAAACAGTTTTGGGAGAGAGACAATGTCGGAGAGTGCCATGGAAATTCTAAGGAACAGGATTTTCGACAAAGAATTCTGTACAAGTCAGAGTTGGAATAAGTGCTGGGCAGCCTAAGGCCATTTTCTGGTGTTTGGCGTTTCAGTATTTTACTTCCCGTGTTCCCAGGGTACTGTTGGAAGAAGTGGGAAACACAGACGATGGAGAAAATCATAAAAGGGGACACATGGGATCCAGGTGACCATGGAGGCAGTAAAGGGGTGATGCAAAGGGCTGCCCAGGGTGCAGGGAAGGAGGCCCGATGTCAGCCCTGCCCAGGTGTGCAGGCGTCTGGTCCACGTGTGCAGGACTGAGGGCTGGGGGACAGGCGTCTCCTGGAGATGACGTTGGGGAGCTACAGGAGAGGCCTGCACGTGCCCATGGACTGCTCAGTCTGCTCTAGCAGAGCACACAGGTGTGGGAAATTGTAGGAACAGAATACATTTTCTCAGGTGTGGAGCCTGGGGGGTCCAGGGTGAAGGCAGCCGCATCTGGCAAAAACCCGCCGTGTCCTCACCTGGTGGAAGGGGAAGGATAAGAGGAGGGCAGGAGAGGTGAGCAGGGCGCCCTCCTGTGAGGATGGTGTCCCTGTGATGGGGAGGCAGCGCCCCCAGGACCCAGACTCCACCCCGTAGGCCCAGCTCCCAGCACCACCCTGGGGGTCAAGTTTCCAACCTGAACTCTGGGGCCATATTCAAACTATAGCAGAGGCTGGGGAAAGTTAGGGAGAGACGCTGTGATGAGACAACGGGGATTAAGTCAATGAAGGAGCAGCATGTTTACCAACTCCAGGGAAACTGGGAAATCAGCTCAGGGGAGAAAAGTAACCATGGCTGACAGCCTAGTGGTGACTGGCGTTGTTGTGGTCAAGTAAACAGTGAACACGGAGCTGCACAAATTATAAAACAGCTGTGTCGGCAATACAGGGGTGTGTGCAGGGAGCTCTCCGCTCAAGGTGTCACATAACACTGACCAGGAAGGAGCACGCAGTGTGCTGGTCAGAGGCACAGACGTCACCGTGAGAGCCAGGCAGGAGAAGTGCAGCAGATGGCCCTGGGACCAGACAGTGGGGCTCATGGACTGGGGACATCTGTGTTCACAACACGCCTCGTAGAAGTGTTTGACTTTTAAAACACTGCCCAGGGAACCAGCAGTTAGCGTAATGGCTATGTCGCTGGACTCCCACGTAGTCGACCGCGGTTCGCGTCTCGGACCCGGTGGCTTACAACTCACGCCGGGCGCGTGTGCGTGCGTGCCCAAGATCCCGAGAGGAGAATGGAGGAGAAGGGATTGCGGCGTGACCATCCCCCCTGGGGGGTGATTTCTCGCTTTCTGTCTCTATGTCTCTCTCTGTCTGTCTGGCGAGCGCACGCGCCCTATAGCGAAAAACCTCTCCAAAAAAAAAAAAAAAAAAAGAAAGAAAAAAAAAAAAAAAAAAACACTGCCCATGGGTAGGAGGTGGTGTGGAGGTTAAGGTGACTGGATCTCACGTGACCTACTGTGTGATTTGAGTCCTGGACCTGGTGGCTTGAGAAACATTCTAGCTGTGTGTGCGCGTGTTTATGTGTGTGTGCATGTGTGTGTGTGTGTGTGTGTGTATGTGTGTGTATTTCCAAAGTCCTGAGAGAAGAACGGTGGAAAAGGGTTATGGCATGGCCGTCCCCTGGGGTGTGTGGAGGGTGATTTCTCACTTTCCCTCCGTCTCTGTCTATAGCAAACTCAAAACAAACAAGCAAACTGCCCATATATCTATTTGATGTTAGAGAGAGAACATGAAAGGGGACTATTCTGTAGGGGTGTCACAGAGAAGGGGCGGCAGCTGGAGGAGCCCTGAGGTGGCAGCTGTTTATGGAAGGACCTTGTTCTGACCTACTGGGTTTAGCTCTGTGTGCTTTTTTTTTTTTCTTTTTTTGGAGAGGGTTTTTGCTATAGGGCACGTGCGCTCACCAGACAGACAAGAGAGACAGAAAGCGAGAAATCACCCCCCAGGGGGGATGGCCACACCACAATCCCTTCTCCTCCATTCTCCTCTCGGGATCTTGGGCACGCACGCACATGCGCCCGGCGTGAGTTTAAGTTGCCAGGTCCGGGACTCAAACCATGGTCGACTACGTGGGAGTCCAGTGACATAGCCATTACGCTAACTGCTGGTCCCGAGTTCCGTGTGCTTTAATGGCAGGGCCTGTGGCATGTTTGTGTGCAGGAGTGGACGAGCCAGCAGAGTGGAAATTGATGGCATAGCAGAGGGAAGGCCTGATCTTGACCCAGTGCAGGGGTGGCCTTAGACAGGAGCAGGACCCCCACCATCACTAGGGGAAGGCTTCGGAGATGGGGCTGTGGGAGGAGGTGGGGTGATGACACAGTTCTCTCCCCTGAGTCCTTCTCTTCTCAGAGAGAAAGGAATCAGCTCATCACCTAAGAGGGGGCAGGGGGCAGGTTGGAGGGTCTGAGGAGGGAGGAGAAAGAGAGGAATTCCCCTAGGGGGTGTGAGAGAGCTGGCCTGGGACATGGCTACTGCAGAGTGCAGGGCCCCAGGCCACTGAGGTTGTGCTGTCACCTGACAGAGAGAGAGACACAGAACTCAGGCAGCAGCAGGAGGATATAGAACAGACTAGAAGAAAATGCAGCAAGTATCCCTGGGTATGAGGATTATGGGCTATTTTTGTAATTAATACCTGTTAGCATTTAAAAATGTTTCTACAATGAATATGTCAGAACTATAAATTATATAAACGCATCATGATCAAAAAGCTATGCTAAAAATTATATAGAGGAGGGCAGATTATTAGAAAAAGTCTCAATTAAAGAGCTGGAAGTGTGAGGCCCCTGTGTCCGGCCCCGGGCCATGAACCCACAGATCCTCTCTCTATTCTCAGACACATCCTCTGTGGGGACCCCGCAGTGTCCCTCCCTGCTCTGTGGGGTGGGGTCACTTATTACGATCTTGTCAGAAGTCTGATGTCTTTGAAAAGGGATGGCATTTTTAGCGTTTTTCAGAGGGAAGCTCTGTCTGTATAGTTTAGACCACATTTTTCAAAAATGGACATTTAAAGGCAAATCATTGGGTGAGGTCTTTGGTCCTAGAGCAGAGGGCCAGATCTGAATGTGAGCACGTGGCCTGGACATCATCTGTCGAGGGTGTCACAGCATGAGGGATTTTAATGTTATCTATTGTCAGTATTTTAAGGTTTTTGCTATAGGGCGTGTGCCCTAGAGAGAGAGAGGGAGGGAAAGTGAGAAATCCCCCCAGGTGGGAGGGCCTCTCTGCAGCGCCCCCTTCTCATCCTGGGATTCTGGGCGGAGACGCCCACATGCCCGGCATGATCCTCAAGCTGCCAGGTCAGGACTCCAGCCGTGGTTGGCCACGTGACCGTCCACTGCCTTAACCACCCTGCCACCTGCTGGCCCCGCGTTAATGTGAGTTTTATGTCAGTGAAGTCCACACACTGGGGGAAATATTCGTAATTCTCCTCTCTGATACAGGATTGCATCTAGAATAGAGAGCTTTAAAACTGAACAATCAGAAAACAATCACCTAGTTTAAAAATGAGCAAATGTCTGAACGGAAACCTTCCAGGGAAGACAGACGGACGGCAAGTGACGACATGAGAAGATGCTCATGGCCGTTTTTCACCGGGAGCTGGGAGTGAGGACGCCGACGTGCCATCACTCACCGACTAGAGTTCCTCACGTCCACACAGCTGCAGTGCCAAGTGCCGACGGGGACACGGAGCTGTGCTGTGCTCCTAGTGCTGGCGGGGGGAAGGGGACACAGCCGTGGTGGGGGGTACTGGGTGGCTTCTAATAAAGCCGAGGACCGAGTCACCACACAGCGCGTGGGCACGCTCCTGGTATGTGCCCCGTCTGCTCTGGGAGTGTGCCCTGCCCAGGGCTCATCCCTGTTCTTTCTCCTCTTAGCAAATCACCACGTGGGGCCTCAGGGGTTCTCACTACATGACGTCAGCTCAGAAATCTCTCCTCCAGCCCAGACATTTCCCCTAACCCCAGGCTCATCGGGGTGACTGCCTCCACTCCCTCCCTGCATGTCTAACAGCCCCTCAGAGACCACACCTCCTGCCCTGGACACTGATCCTGCCCCTCAGATGTGCTCCCCCAGAGTCCTCCCCTTCACTCACGCCCCTCCATCTCCAGTTCCGGTGTCCTCCCTGACGCCTCTTCCTCACACCTGGGTTTGGTCTCCTAGGAAATGCTGACTCCCCCCTCAGAACCTATCCAGAACCCAGTCGTCCCTGCTGTGCCCACTGCTCACCCCCAGGTGCCCGGATGAAGCAGCAGCGTCTGGCCTGGACCCCGCACTGTCCCTCACAGCCCCCACCTCATCCCCTCGTCTCCCGGTTCTGTGCTCAGCGCAGCAGCAGAGAGAGCCTTTCAGGAGAGAAGCTGGACATGTCTGTGCTCAGGAAGGTCTCGCTCAGAGTAAGACTCCTTCCAGCATCCCGCAGGCCTGCACACTCTGGCCTGACCTCTGACCTGCCCTCACCTGCTCTGCTCCAGACACGCCACAGCCCTCGTCCCTCCCAGAGCACAGACAGGATCCTGTCCCTCACATTTGCCCTGGAGGTTCCTCTGCCTGGTGAGGACATGCCCAGACCTCCTGTGTCCTTGGAATCTTTCCCCAGAGGTCACTTGCCAGTGAGCCCCATGCTGACCCCCCAGTAAACAGCCCCTTCCCTGTCCCTGCACCCACACTGTGGGTCACCTTCCCGACAGCACCCACCCCTGCCAGCACACACACTCTCCGTGTTCACTCTGCCCACAGAGCAGTCTGTGTCTCTCTGAGAACATGGGCTCCACAGGGCGGGGAGCTCTGGGCTGTTCTTAGTTCATGGAGTAACATGGATGTAAAAACAGTGGCCGACAGCCAGTGCTCAGCAGGTAGAGCTGAGTGAGGGGGCACTGCAGAGTTCCTCCCTGTTCTAAGGCAGTGTCTTTACTGATGTGACCTCAGGCCGAATGCTGCTGTGGCAGTGTCACCGCGTCCTGTCACCTGAGGTCAGCCACCTGTGCTTGCTCAGTGCTGCCCTCCCTCCCTCCTGCCCCACACGGCACACGCAGCTCTCTCTCTCTCTTTTTTTTTTTTTTACAGAAAAACTCTTGACTTATGGGTCTAATTTAAGAACAAATACAAATCAGATTTCGCTTCATGAATCTGAGTTTGAATTGGAGTCAGGGCTGAGAAAGTACAGCTAAGGGCAGGGAGACGTAGGCAAGACGAGCAGACGGATTCCAAGAGAAATGTATTTAGAACAAGCAATTAGGAGAGCCTTCTCTGCCAATTCCAGAACATGGACTTAGAACGAGATGTGGAAATGGCAAAGAGAACCCGGGAACAGCCCTAGAAGGGCAGGAGCAGGACGAGTCTGAAAACCCATCTCTCGGTACCACAGACCCTGTGAGCTGGGCTACCTGGGCCTTGTGGGGACAGGGACAGGAAAGTGACTCCTGCTGCTGTCAGAGAGGGACACTCAGAGAACGAGAGCAGAACTGGGACCTGAGAACAAGAACAGGCGACTCCTTCACAGACACAAAGAAACAACAGATAAATGCACCAAGTGGGGGTGAGGACGGACTCAGGCCTGGGCCGAGGCTGACGGGGCACACGGGGCCCTCGCTGCCCACAGCCCTGGGGACACCTAATCCCTGTGGTCACAGCCCAGGTGGGACAAGGACAAAGCAGCAGCAAAGGTGACCTGGGGAGTGACCATACCAAACCCATGATGGATGGAGCGCCGTCTGTCCACGGCCCGTCCTCGCTCAGCCCCTCCCAGCTCCTCCCGTCCCCGCGGCCGCAGACCCCACACAGCAAACATGGGGTCTGGGCGGCTGTCAGGTTTTATTTTTTCAAGTGAGTTAAAAATTTTTACTTCTGCTTTAATTTACCCATGAGCCACGTCTAACACCAAGACTTTAAAAAACAAATTGGTATCCAGATTCTTATCTTGAATAAGGAAGCAGGAAGATGCAGCTCAGATGGGGTGGGGACATCCCACCCTGCCCCTCCTGGAGCAGGAAAGCTGGTCAGGGCAGAGGGCACAGGGCAGTGGGGAGGGGCCCTGGTGTCGGGGACGGGCTGAGTCCCTGTGTCCTCACATTAGGCTGCAGGGACAGACACGCAGACACGGTCAGACGCCAGGTACAGGAAGAGCGGTCTGGGACACTGACGTCACAGTGGCGGGTGCAGAGACTGAGCAATCCCGTGTCCCTCTGTCCTCACAGGCCGCCGTCTCACACTAAGGAGAGAATCATGAACAACTCACGTCAGTCACTGTAACAGGAACCTCTGATGAGGCCTTCGTGTGCTCAACACGTCCCAACCCAGATCCCCACAGCCCAGTCCTGTCCATTCCCTACCCCAGACCTGCAGGGTCTCACCTTTAGGAGCCGTGAGGGACACATCAGAGCCCTGGGCACTGTCGCTGCCTGGGGGGACAAACATGGCCTGGTCAGAGCACAGGGGAGGAGCTAGAGGAGGAATATGGCGGGTGTCCCCAGGGGCTCCTGGCTGTGCTGTTTGAGGGGTCAGGTCACCTCCCCTCATACTCACGGGCAGTCTGAGCGTAGTGCCCTTACTTTCCACCTGTGAGGAGAAAACACCTGTGAGGGACAGGTCCATGGGGTCCACAGAGACAGTAACCCTAGACTCCAGAGAAGTTTCCAGAACTGTGATTACAGACCCAGGGCGGGGTCAGAGAATATGAAGATGGAGATGTGTGAGAGGGACCAAGAGCCCACCTGGAGGTCTGTCCTTCACAGGGACTGTCCCTGTGACCTCTGACTGCTGGGAACCAGGTCCCCATCCCCACCATCCCCAGGTGACAGGCATGTGACTGGTTGTCACACCTTACAGAGGAGTGAGCAGCCTCAGCACAGAGGCCCTCAGCCTGGGCGAGCACGTGTGCGTGGTGGCACCTCCCAGTCACCAGGCAGGGCACCCCCACCTGGGACAGGACAGCTCAGACCTCCCCTCCTACCTGAGCGCCTCCTCCAGATCACAATGGCTCCCGTGACCAGAACTCCAAGGAGAACCAGGCCAGCGACGATTCCCACGATGAGAATGGGTGACTGAGGACGCGGCTCTGGGAAGGGAGGAGAGGGGAGGTGAGGCCCTGACCCCCAGGCCTCAGTCCTGACCCTGCTGAGGTCTCAGGAAGGGCTCCTGCTTTCCCTGACAAGAGCTCTGAGCCCCCCTTACCCCATCTCAGGGTGAGGGGCTCAGGCAGCCCCTCGTGCTGCACGTGGCACGTGTATCTCTGCTCCTCTCCAGAAGGCACCACCACGGCCGCCCACTTCTGGAAGGTTCCGTCCCCTGCAGGCCTGGTCTCCACCAGCTCCATGTCCTGGGTCTGGTCCTCCCCATCCCGCTGCCAGGTCAGGGAGATCTCCGCAGGGTAGAAGCCCAGGGCCCAGCACCTCAGGGTGGCCTCACGGTCAGAGGTGGGGTGGTGGGTCACGTGTGACTTCGGGGGATCTGTGGGGAAGAACCAGGAGATTCAGACATGGTGCAGCCCCTCCCACAGCCCAGGAAGCGGCCCTGTGTGACCATCTGGGCGTGGACAGGACACCTAGAGTGGGGAGGGGGCCCACTAAGCCTGGGCTCATGTGTCTGGGGGGATCTACTCCTAGGAAGGCTGTAGATTTGGGGTGAGCATCTCCGTGTAGGATCCCAGTCTCTGAGGGGAAAATGGGGACTTCTGATCCCGGCGTGGATGGAGGAGACTCAGAGTAACGGGAGTGAGCTCTCACACTCATTTGTCGGTGGGGGGGGGGGGTGTGAGGGGGGGGACACACGACACTGTCCAGAGATCAAGGCCTGAGCGGTCAGGGTGGACAGAACTGCTGACAGAGTCCCTGCTCACTGCTGACGGTGACTTCAGGACTGTCCCAGTGTATTTCCAGAGACTGACCCTCACTGTCTGAGAGGAGGGGCTCTGGGCTAGAGTCAGTCCCTGGGGCAGGATCTGAAAACCAGGAAGACGCTGCGGGACAGAAGTGAGGGCTTCCTTATCTTGGCGTCAATCCCGGTTTTTTCCTTGTTGTTGTTTTTTTTTTTTTTTTCTCTCTCTCTCTCTGTTTTATTTATTTATTTTAATTTTTGTGTTTTTGCCATAGGGCATGCCCTCACCAAGTGAGAGAGACACAGAGACAGTGAGAGGGAAAGTGAGAAATCACCCCCAGGGATGGCCACACCGCACCCCTCCTCCTCCATCTCCTCCCTGGACTTTGGGCACATGCACACGCCCTGAGGCGATTTTCCAGCCCCTGTGTGGGTCTCACACAGCGGTCACCCTGTGGGCGTCAGCACTTTACCCAGGACCCCAAACCCCACTTTCTTCCCCTCCTTGTGGGACAGCAGCCCCAGCAGGACAGGAGATCCGGGAACCCCCGCGGCCCCTGGTACCTGCGCGCTGCAGCGTCTCCTTCCCGTTCTCCAGGTAGGTGCCCAGCCACTGCACGCACCTGCCCTCCAGGTAGGCCCTCCAGCGGTCCGCCTCATCAGCCGCCTCCCACTTGCGCTGGGTGATCTGGGCCGCCGTGTCGGCCGCGGTCCAGGAGCGCAGGTCCTCGTTCAGGGCGAGGTAGTCCCGGCCGTCGTAGGCGTGCTGATGGTACCCGCGGAGGAGGCGCCCACCCGGCCCCACGTCGCAGCCGTACATGTTCTGGAGGGTGTGAGAGCCTGGACCGACCCCGGGCAGACACCCCGTTAGTCCCGCCCTTGCCCGGAGCGGGCCCTGGGATTTCGGCCTAAACTGAAAGTGAAACCCGGAAAAGTCTCCTTGGGCTCTGGGCGGCTCCTGCAGTTCCCGGTGAAGCTGGGCCTGGGAATGGGGCGACCCCGCCCGTCCGTGGGGAGCCAGGGGGTCGGGACCTGAGACGGCCCGGGCCACTCACCGGCCTCGCTCTGGTTGTAGTAGCCGCGCAGGGTCCGGAAGTTCACTCGGTCAATCTGTGCGGCGGCCTGGGCTCTCCGCGTCTCCCCCTCCCAGTACTCCGCGTCCACCTCGTCCATCCAGGGCGCCCGCGGCTCCGCCCTCTGACTCGCCGAGTCGCTGTCGAACCGCACGAACTGCGTGTCGTCCACGTAGCCGACCGAGATGAAGCGGGGCTCCCCTCCCGGCCGGGACATGGAGGTGAGGAAATACCTCAGGGAGTGGGAGCCTGGGGGGACGGGCAGTGAGACCCGGCCCACCCTCCTCCCTGCGGACCCGGGTCCGAGCACCATGGGGCCGGGAGGGGAAGAGGCTCCGGAGACCCGAGAAACGGAGGGGCGGACACGGGGTCAGGACAAGGGACAGGGAGGACACGGGGCTGCCCGGGCCCCGCGGGGTGGTTCCCTCGCTCCTCCTGTGACGCCGGTTCTCCCCGACCTCGACCCCCACTCACCCGCCCAGGTCTCGGTCAGGGCCAGGGCCCCCGAGAGCACCAGGAGGAGGGTTCGGGGCGCCATGACCGCCACCCTCAGAGCCCGGGGCGATCTGAGCCCCAGCTGGGGTGGGTCCTGGGGAGTTTATAACCGGGAGCCGCGATGGCGCTGATTGGCTCCTGTGACAACAGGGCGTCCAATTGGAGTGAGAGCTGGGGACGCGTCAGGAGTGTCCGGGCAGAAGGACCCGACAGGGGTTGGGAGAGAAGTGAAACTCGGGGAGAAGGGGACTCCCCAGTGCTGGGCTTCCCTGCCCAGGACTCCGTCCTCGGGACCCAGACCCCGGGCTTTGCCCTGACCCTTTTTTCGTGCACTGAGCTCTCTTTGTCACCTTGTCTCCCTGAGGCCTGGACAGCAGTCGTAAGTCAGCGGTTCTGAGGTTTCGGTTTCAGGATCTTAAATGCTTGTAGGAATTATGAGGACTCCAAAGGTAATTTTCCTTATTTGGGTATACCTATCAATATTCAGCATATTGGAAACTAAAACCATTTAAAATATTTCATTTATTTAGAGCATTAATGACCCTAAATAAATTAACATAGGCATGTTAACAGAAACTGTATCAATGAGATATAATTATTTTCTGAAATAAGACAGTATACTTAGAAGAATGGATCTTTTTTACATTTTTGGAAGTCTTTGTCTGTCTTAGTAGATGACCCCTAGCTTTTCATATCTACTTCTACATTTAATACGTTCTTTTGCATGAAGCATATGAAAAAAAAATCTTACATATAAGTGTAGGAGAATTTTTTTTTTTAGAATTCCTATAGTGCCTGAGCACTCGCTGGAAGACAGAGTGACAGAGAAATAGACAGTGAGAGGGACCAGCAGGTGGCGTAATGGCTATGTCGCTGGACTCCCATGTAGTCGACTGCAGTTCGAGTCCTGGACCTGGTGGCTTAAACTCACGCCGGGTGTGTGTGCGTGCATGCCCTAGATCCTGAGGGGAGAATGGAGGAGAAGGGATTGTGTAATGGCCATCACCCTGAGGGTGATTTCTGGCTTTCTGTCTCTCTGTCTTTCTGGTGAGCATACGCACCCTATAGCAAAAACCTTTCAAAAAAAAGGAAAAGAAAAACTAAGAAAGAAAAAATAAAAAGAAAAGAAAGTGAGAAATCCCCCCCATGGGGGGATGGCCATGCCTCAGTACCTTCTCCTCCATTTTCTTCTGGGATCTTGGGCACGCAGTCATACACTGGCTATTGAAGCTACTGATCTGGGATTTGAACCTGTGGTTGGTCCTGTGGGAGTCCAGCGACATTACTGTGACATCATCTGCTGGTCTCGGAATGCTTTTCACAATGTTTTCACAATCCTGGGCATTCATCTTTAATAGTACATTAAAATGACATATGGTGCCTTCTTTTAAAACATCTCTTAAAAGTTATTTATTTATTTATTTATTATTATTACTATTATTGTATTTGCTACAGGGCACCAGACAGAGAGAGAGAGAGAGAGGGAAAGTGAGAAAGCAAGCCACCAGGTCTGGGGCTCTAACCCTGTCAGCCTGTGGGAACCCAGTGCCTCAGTCACTAGGCCACCTATTGACCCTGTATGGGAGCTTCTTAAAGGCTGACTTCCACCTTTTGCAAGGTGTGACCTGGAACAGTTCATTGACTATTTCATGTTCTGTTACACTGATATCTGTATGTCTGTCTTGCACATGGAATGGATCTTGCCCTAATGCATGATTTTATTTTTTCCCCTCGGGGAGGTTCTCTTGTTTTATGCCCGCTGTACATCCACTCCTTATTTTCCTCTCAGTATTTTTCTTTTATTTCTCATTGCTGGCCACACACAGGAGTGTCCACTCGCATTATCTTCCCTGCCTGTGTCGAGGGCCATGTGCCACAGCCTGGCCACAGAGATCAGGTGCCCGGAGGGAACGGGCTGTGGATTAAAAAAGGATCTATAGAGAAAAGTGAAGGTCAGGAGGACCAGGTGTCTCCAATGGAGAACGCCATCGCCACAAATGCAGATTTTTTAAAGTAATATTTTTCACCAAATTATATAACTCTTTGGTTTGAACCTTAAATTACAAATTATTGTAAAAATCACATGTGTGGGGCCAGCAGGTGGCGTGGTGGCTGTTAAGGTGCTGGATTCTCACATGGCCGACAGGTGGTTTGAGTTCCTGACCCTGAGGTTTGAAAATCATGCCAGGCCCGTGTGGGTGCCTAAAATCCCCAGAGCAGAATGAAAGAGAAGGGATTGCTGCGTGGCCATCCTTCCTGGACGGTGATTTCTCACTTGCCTTCCCTCTCTGTTTTGGGAGTGCACACACCCTAGACAAAAACAAAAACAAAAGCCAAAATAACAACAACAACAACACAAAGAGGCATGTGTTATGTTGTCACACATTCCACCAGCAAAGGTTGTAAGCACTGGGAAGGGGTTAGGGTAACAGCGGTAAATATGGATTTTCCAAAATTCTAATCTTCTCTTGGAAGCTTTCATTTCATCATTGGCAGAATTACTCAGTGGGTTATCTTGAAGGGACAGGCTTGGCCAAATATTCAAACATCAAACATGTAAGCGAAATATCCAAGTCGCAATAATCATACTCTGTCTCTGTCATTCATTCTTTCCAGTAAAATTGCTAAAATTGAAGCTAATGTAGCTCAAAATATTATTTTCTGACACAAACACCCTACTTTGGAATATAGTAGAAGTGCTTTGTGTACATTTCCCATTTAGTCATGTAAGACATTTACCAATGTAGACATTAGAATGAAGATTTAATAAGGTATATATATATATATATATATATATATATATATATATATATATATATAAAATAAAGTATATATATTATATATTATATATATAATTATATATATATACTTAAAATAAAGTTTTTTCTATAGGGCACATGTGCTCACTGGAGAGACAGAGACAGAAATACAAAGTGAGAAATTCCCCTTCATTCCCCCAGGATGGCCATGCCATAATTCCCATTCCTACTATAACAGGAAAAAAGCAAAAAATATTTAACACTGGCTTTTGCTTTACTTTATTCCTCTTTCTTACACTTTCAGGGCTAACTGGTGCTGTGGCTTCCGTAACTAATGTAATCTGTAACAATTGTAACAAATAAGGTCAGAAATGAGCCTGTTTGTTTAGAAGAGGAAACTTAAGCCTTTGTTTTAGACAAGGTCACAAAAATGCCACAGGACTGGGTCCTGGCTACAAATGGGCATGTTTACTCAAGGGACACAATGTAGCAGGATAATTGGGAAAACTGTAATAATGTTATCACATGTCATAATAGCTACTCACAGATGTTTAGGTTGTTTGTTAAACAGTACAGCTTCAAGAAAATACACTGTAGCTCCCCTTAATCTATCAATGTATGTCACAAGTCTGAGTTAATTGATTCAGTGTCGCCATAAGAACAAAAACAGGGTCACAAACGTCATGTGAAATGAAATAGTGCACAGAATAAATCTGGGAAAATCAGAGGGTTAGAGGAACACGGATCTAAATTTATGTTATACAATAGATTACAGTGGATAAACGAGAAAGGTAACGGTATGTAACACTCTGGAAATTTCTGTCTGGGAGCTGGTTGTGGTCTTGGTAGCTCTAGGCCACTCTCTGTGCTCGGACACAGCTAAGTAAACTCGTTTCTCTCTTTGTTTGCCTCTCGATTACTCACAGAGACAGCTGCTGGATTTTAACTGGCAACACTGCCTTTTCCTCTCAGATTTTGGACACACACATGCGCGTGCGCGCATGCGCGCGCGCACACACACACACATGAGCCCAGTGTGATTTTTTTGCTGCCAGTTCTGGAACTCTGAAGCAGGCCACCTGGGACCAGTGGCATTACCTCCACATGCCACCTGCCGGCCCTGAGGTCAATCATTTGTAATTACCTAACCAGGAAGTGCTGAAGTGAGACTGACTTTTATTTCTTAAGTTGTGAAGGATACAATAGCTATAATTGCAGGGATTTTTAAAAATTTTAATTTTTTAATTTCTGTTTTTATACATTCAATTACCTTTTTTAGCTTACAAAGTGAATATATCACTATGTGAATATTTCTCCCTAGTCCAGTTGATTAAACTATAAAATATCTTCAATAGAAAATACCACATTTCTTTGTCCCATTAATGCTTTGCCTCCCTATTTTTCTTCTAAATGTTCTTCCTCAGACCTTACTCTTTCACACACACTGTATTTGGTATTTACATCCATTTACTGTGTTTCTAAATCCTTTAGTCAATCAGTTTCAGTCACAGAGTGCAGTCACTTGGTATATATTAAGTGGGGAAATACAATGCCTCTCCTTCATAGCCTGGCTTGCTTCACTCAGCAGTAAATCTTCCATATTCATCCACTTTCTGTCAAAAGCCAGGTTTTTTTTTTTTTTGGTTTTTTTGTTTTTGTTTTTGTTTTTGTTTTTAATGGCTGAATAGTATTCCATAGAGTGTATGTGCCACAGTTTTTCGATCCATTCATCTGTTCATGGGCATTTGAGTTGGTTTCATGTCTTACCAATTGTGAATAGTGCCACAATAAACATTGATGTCCAAGCTCTTTTCCAATGAAGAATTCTTCTGTCCTTTGGGTAGATACCAAGGAGTGGGATTGCTGAATCATATGGTAGTTCTACTTGTAGATTTTTGAGGAATCTCCAAATTGTTCTCCACAATGGCTGGACCAATTTCCATTCCCACCAGCAGTGTGAGAGAGTTCCCCTTTCACCACATTCCTGCTAGCACTTACCATTTTTTTTTTCTTAGTCTTAGTCATTCTGACCGGGGTTAGGTGGTATCTCATTGTTGTTTTGATCTGCATTTCCCTTACGATGAGGGATGTTGAGCATTTTTTTCATATGAATTTTGGCTATTTGTATGTCATCTTTAGAGAGTTTTTTTTTTTTTTTCAATTCCTTCTCCCATCTTTTAATAGGGTTGATTATCTTTTTTCCAAACAGCTGTTTGAGTTCCTTGTGTATTCTCATTATCAGTCCCTAATCTGATGCATAATTTACAAAAATATTGTCCCATTCTGAGGGCTGTCGATTCACACTAATTACTATGTCTTTTGCCATACAGAAACTTCTTACTCTGATGTAATCCCACTTGTCCATTTTGGGGATTATCGAGTGTGCTTTGGTTGTCTTATTTAAGAAGTCTTTCGCTACCCCAATGTCTCCCAGAGTTTCCCTAGGATTTTCTAGGAGCAGTTTTATAGTATGAGGTCTTAGATTTAGATATTTGATCCACATTGACTTAATTTTTGTCAGAGGTGAGAGGTAGGGGTTCAGATTCATCTTTATGCAAGTGGAAATTCAGTTTTTCCAGGACCATTTGCTGAAGAAGTTTTCCTTCTCCCACTGGATTGACTGGTACCCTTTGTCAAAAATCAGTTCACTGTTTGTTTGGGAATTTATTTCTGGGGACTCTATTCTGTTCCATTGGTTCGCATGTCTGTTTCTGTGCCAGTACCATGCTGTTTCGATTACCACAGCTTTGTAGTATATTTTTGGGTCAGGAAGTGAGATGCCGCCCACTCTACTCTTCTGCAGAATTGCTTTGACAATACGGGGTCTTTTATGATTGTCTTTTCTAGATCTGTGAAGAATGTGTCTGGTACTTTGGTTGGTATTGCATTAAATATGTAGGTTAATTGGTGTAATATTGCCATTTTGATTATATTCATTCTTTCAATCCAGGATCATGGGATGTCCTTCCACTTTTTTGTGTCATTTTCAATTTCTTTTTTTAGCTTCTCATAGTTTTCCTTGTGGAAGTCTTTCACTTCTTTGGCTAGATTTATTCCTAAGTATCTTATACTTTTTGTGGCTATGGTAAATGGAATAAATTTTTTCAGTTCTATCTCCATCTGCCTGTTGTTCGTATATAGAAATACTATAGATTTCTGTATATTGATTTTGTATCCTGCAACTTTACTGTATTTGTGTATAACTTCCAGAAATTTTTTAGTGGAAACCTTTGGGTCTTTTATGTATAGAATCATATTGTCTGTGAATAGAGAGAATTTCACCTCTTCTTTTCCTATTTGAATACCATTCATTTTTCCCTCTTTTCTGATTGTGTTGGTGAAGACTTCCAGTACTATATTGAAAAGGAGTGGAGAAAGTGGGCATCCTTGTCTTATACCCATTTTTTTTTGAGGGGGGGAGGTTTTCGCTATAGGGTGTGTGCGTTTGCCAGAAAGACAGAGAGAGACAGAGAGATAGAAAGCAAGAAATCACTCCCCAGGGGGATGGCCACACCGCAATCCCTTCTTCTCCATTCTCCTCTCAGGATCTTGGGCACACATGCACATGCGCCCGGTGTGAGTTTAAGCTGCTGGGTCCGGGACTTGAACAGCAGTCGACTATGTGGGAGTCCAGCGACATAGCCATTACGCTAACTGCTGGTCCTGTCTCATACCCATTTTTTTTTTTTTTTTGAAGAGGTTTTTGCTATAGGGCGCGTGCGCTCGCCAGACAGACAGAGAGAGTCAGAGAGATAGAAAGCGAGAAATCACCCCCCAGGGGGGATGGCCACGCCGCAATCCCTTCTCCTCCATTCTCCTCTCGGGATCTTGGGCACGCACGCACACGTGCCCTGTGTGAGTTTAAGCCACCCGGTCCGGGACGCGAACCGCAGTCGACTACGTGGGAGTCCAGCGACATAGCCATTACGCTAACTGCTGGTCCCTCATACCCATTTTTAGTGGGAAAGCTTTCAGCTTTTCTCCATTCAGAATGATGTTCGCTATGGGTTTTTCATAGATAGCTTTCATTGTGTTGAGAAATGGCACTTCTATGCTGATTTTGCTGAGAGTTGCTCATGAAGGGTTGTTGTATCATATCAAATGCTTTTTCTGCATCAATTGATATGACCATATGTTTTTATCTTTATTTCTGTTAATATGATGTATTACATTTATGGTTTTGCATACGTTGAACCAACCTTGCATTCCTGGAATAAAGTCTACCTGGTCATGATATATACTCTTTTTTATAAGTTGTTGGATACGACTTGCTAGTATCTTGTTGAGAATCTTTGCATCTATATTCATCAGAGATATTGGTCTATAGTTTTCCTTCCTGGTCCTGTCCTTATCTGTTTTAAGGATAAGGGTGATAGAGGCTTCATAGTATGAATTAGGGAGAGATTCACCCTTTTGGATCTTTGGTGAATCAAATCTGCAATGAAGCTGGTAACATAACAACAGACATAGTAGAAATTCAAAACATCATTAGAGGATACTATAAACATCTGTATGCCAAGAAACAAGACCATCTGAATGAGATGGACAAATTCCTAGAAACATATCATCTACCAAGATTGATCCAGGAGGATATAGAATATCTGAATAGGACCATAACAAGCCAGGAGATTGAATCAGATCTTCTTTCTCTCTTCTTAAGTCTCTCTAGTGCTGTGTCGATTTTATTTTATTTTTCAAAGAACCAGGTTTTACTTTCATTTATTTTCTGTATAGTTAATTTATTTCTGCTCATATCTTTATTATTTCCTTTCTCCTGGAGTTTTCTGGATTATTTTGCTGTTGCTTTTCCTATTCTCTAAGGCATGATATTAGGTGATCCATTTGCCTTCTTTCCGTCTTCCTCTCATGTGCACTAATTGCTATGAACTTCCCTCTAATGACCGCTTTAGCTGTGTCCCAAAAATTATGGAAACTCATGTCCTCATTGTCATTGGCTTCCATGAATCTTTTTTTTTTGAGAGGTTTTTGCTATAGGGCGTGTGTGCTTGCCAGGCATTCAGAGAGAGACAGAGAGACAGAAAGTGAGAAATCACCCCCAGGGGGAGATGGCCACGCCACAATCCCTTCTCCTCCATTCTCCTCTCAGGATCTTAGGCACTCACACACACGCGTCTGGCGTGAGTTTAAGCCATCGGGTCCACTACTCAAACTGTGGTCAACTACATGGGAGTTCAGACATAGCCATTAACTGCTGGTCCCCATGAATCTTTTTTTTTTTTTCAATCCTTATTTCTTCAGTAGTTGTGGAATAAATCAGGAGTAGGTTATTTACTTTCCATGTATTTTTGAAGATTTCTCTTGAAATTAAACTCAAGTTTAATTCCATCATCAGAGAAGGTCAGAGAAGGTGCTGGATATAGTTTCTATGCCTTTGAATCTGTAGAGGCTTGCTTTGTGCCCTATGATTAGGTCAGTCTTCGAGAAGGTTCCATGTGGGGGTGGGAAAAAAGTGTATCTTGTTTTTGGATGGAAAGTTCTACAGATATCTGTTAAGTCCATTTGGTTTATGGTATCATTTAGATACTTTATCTCTTTATTTTTTGTGTAGATGATCTGTCCGGAGGGGATAGTGCAGTGTTGCGGTATTCAACAATTTGTGTATTGCAGTCTTTCTCCCCTTTTAGATCTAACAGTTTTTCCTTCACATATTTGGGTGCTCCTGTGTTAAGTGCATAGATATTAATAAGCGTTGTATCTTCTTGATTGATTGACCTTTTTACTACAATATAGTGCCCTTCTTTGTCTCTTCAGACAGTTTTTGTTTTAAAGCCTATTTTGCCAGAAATTAGTATCATGACTCCAGCTCTCTTTTGGTTTCCATTTGCATGGAAAACCTTTTTCCAACCCTTCACTTTCCGTCTATGTATGTCTTTCTCCATGAGGTGGGTTTCCTGTAGGCAACAGATAGAGGGTTTCTGTATTTTTTATTCATTTGGTTAGTCTTGTCTCTTGATTGGAGAATTTAATCCATTCACATTCAATGTTATTATCGATGTTACTGGATCTGTCTCGACGTTTAAGTTGGCCATTGTCTTAGCTGCCTTTTATTCCTTTGTTTCTGTCTGTTAATTCTTTTTTTTTAATATATATATATATATATATATATATATATGTATATATATATATATATATTTTTTTTTTTTTGGAGAGATTTTCGCTATAGGGCGCGTGTGCTCGCCAGACAGACAGAGAGAGACATAGAGACAGAAAGCGAGAAATCACCCCCCGGGGGGATGGTCACGCCGCAATCCCTTCTCCTCCATTCTCCTCTCGGGATCTTGGGCACGCACGCACACGCGCCTGGCGTGAGTTTTAAACCACCGGGTCCGGGACGCGAACTGCGGTCGACTACGTGGGAGTCCAGTGACATAGCCATTACGCTAACTGCTGGTCCCTGTCTGTTAATTCTTTAGTTTTCCTGGAACAGTACTTTCTTCAGGGTTTCTTGAAAAGCTGGTCTGGTGTTGACAAATTCTTTCAGGTTTTGTTTGTCTGAGAAGATTTTAATCTTTTTTTTCCATATAAAGAATAATCTTGCAGGATATAATAATCTTGGTTGAAATTGTTTCTCTTAACACTTTCAATACATCTTCCCATTCTTTCCTTGTTTGCATTGTTTCCGTTGAGAGGTCCAGTGTTAGCCTGATGGGATGACCTTTGTACATCACTTCTCGTTTCTCTCTTGCCAGTTTTAGTATCATGTCTTTATCTGTGGTCTTGGACAGTCTGGCTCAGATATGCCCTGGGGAAGATCATCTGGGTTTGAGTCTGTTTGGTGTCCTTTGTATTTCTTGGGTCTGGATGCTTGAGTGCCTCTCTAGACTTGGGGAATTTTCTTCCAGGATTTCATGGAATAGATTTTCCATGCCATTATTAGTTTCTTCACCTTCTGGATGCCAATTATTCTGACGTTTGGGTGTCTTATGGAATCTAGCATTTCTCGTACATTATCCTCATTTTTTTTGTTATTTTCTCTATCTTGCTGTTTTTTTCTAGGTCAGAGGTTTTATATTCTACATTAGAGATTCCATCTTCAGCATGGTCTAATACTTTCAAGAGAGTTTTTGGGAACCAGCAGTTAGCGTAATGGCTATGTCGCTGGACTCCCACGTGGTCGACCGCGGTTCGCGTCTCGGACCCGGTGGCTTACAACTCACGCCGGGCGTGTGTGCGTGCGTGCCCAAGATCCCGAGAGGAGAATGGAGGAGAAGGGATTGTGGCGTGACCATCCCCCCTGGGGGGTGATTTCTCGCTTTCTGTCTCTATGCCTCTCTCTGTCTGTCTGGCAAGCGCACATGCCCTATAGTGAAAAACCTCTCCAAAAAAAAAAAAAAAGAGAGAGAGTTTTTGATTTCCTGTATAACAGACTTCATCTCTAATAGCTCCATCTGATTCTTTCTCCGAGTGTCCATTTCTTCTTTCATATCGTGTAAGGACTTCCTAATCTCCTGTAGTTCATTGTCTCTTTTTTGTTCCAACTCATAGAATTTGTTCACCATGAATGTTCTAAATTCTTTCTCTGGCATTTTGGTAATGTCTTCAGATTTTTGGAGAGATGGAGGGGAGTTACTCTGTTCCCTTAATGGAGACATATTTCCTCGTTTATTCAGACCTGAGGCTCTTCTATGTCTAGCCATTAGAAGCTGTATTCCGTTTTGAATACCTCGTAGAACGTTTCTTCGACCAGGAGCAAGTGTGTTTCCCTTTTGCTGTGAATTCATGTGTGCGGAAGTCTCTTTTTTGTTGTTTTTAGCAATGTGGTCTCAAGAGGGGTACTCTATTCAGGTGTCTGAAGAGCAGTATCTTCATATTCACAGGTGGTTCAGTATAAGGGAGGATCCCAGGGAACCTTACAATACTAGGGAATTTCAGAACTGTGATTCTAGATCTGTCTAATCCCTCTGGAAGGGTGGAGGATGAGAAAGAGAAGATAATGTAAGAGGAAAACAAGAGTATAAAGGGGAATAAAGAAAAAGTCGCTTGCCACACATTTGTGCCTCAGTTTCCCTTACCAGGCAGGAGCCTAGAGATGGAACTGGAGGTCTCCTGCAGAGCAAGGGCCACTTTGTGAGACGGGGAGAGCAGGGGATTAACAAAACAAAAAGGAACAGCAAGGAAAAATAAATAAAAACCTGCCTACCTCTCTGAGGGGTGGGGTCCCAGTCTTGGGAGCCTGGGAATGGTGCAGGGGACAGTGGTGCCCCTGCCTCATTTTCCCTTGCTAACCAGGGGTCTCAAGATGGAATTTATGATTGCAGTTTAATACCCTACCCTTTATTATCATTATTTACTTATTTATTTATTTATTTATTTATTTATTTATTTATTAGAGGTTTTTGCTTTAGGGTTCTGTGCACTGGGGTGGGGGTGGGGGTGGGACGGCGAGGAGACAGTGAGAGAGAAAGTGAATAACCATGCCCACGTAGGGATAGCTACCCCAATCCCTTCTCCCCTAATCTCCTCCCAGGATCTTGGGCATGCACACACATGCACCTGGTATGATTTTCTTTCTTCTTTCTTTTCTTTTTTTCTTTAATAATAAGTTCTCTCATTTTATTGCTTATTGTAAACACTTTGGCCACAGAAAATACGTTAGTTTTTAAATAATAGCAGGTCAGAGTTTCAAATCACATGCTCTTTCCCCCAAGAAGCATTATCTGTGAAAACAGTCGGCAAACTCCAAAAGTCTGTACTGATAATGTGCACATTTATACTATTATGACACTAACATAAAGAGTAAAAATCCTCATCTTCTGTAGGTCTGTGGGTTTCTGATATACTTTAAGAGAGGCCATGAACAACGCCAAGAAGAGAGACGGCGTGCTCTGCGATGGCTTCTGTGTGAATGATATGTGCAGACGATCGGAAGAACACAGTAAATGTTACTGATGGTAAGGATGATGAGAATTAAATCTCCACCAGCCTTTTCTATTTTTCTTAAACAGTATTTGGTATATTTGCAATCAACATTCTCAAAAATCACAGAGACCCTGACACTTTGTGTCACAGATGCAGTGTAATTGGGTCTGGTCTCTAAGAGAAAGAGAAATTATTATTATTATTTTTTTTTTTTTTTTTTTGGAGAGGTTTTCGCTATAGGGCGTGTGCGCTCGCCAGACAGACAGAGAGAGACAGAGAGATAGAAAGCGAGAAATCACCCCCCAGGGGGGATGGTCACGCCGCAATCCCTTCTCCTCCATTCTCCTCTCGGGATCTTGGGCACGCACGCACACGCGCCCGGCGTGAGTTCTAAGCCACCGGGTCCGGGACGCGAACCGCGGTCGACTACGTGGGAGTCCAGCGACATAGCCATTACGCTAACTGCTGGTTCCCAGAAAGAGAAATTATTTTAAAAATTAAAGCCTATCTACTGTGAAAATTGCGCTAGCCTGCCGTGTAAATCAGGAAACCCTTCACTTGAATACAATGGAACACTTGAATGTTTTGTATCTTCGTAAGGAAGGAAATCAATGCCTAAAAATCAAGGAAATCACTCAAAACAAATACAGAATGTTTCTCTCTCCCTCTCTCTCTCTAATTGCTGGAGGGCACGTGCACAAGTAGAGAGAGGGAAACTACACCCCAATAAGACTCTCTTTAGGGTGTGCATACGAATGCATCTCGCCTGTTTTTCAAACCACCAGGGCCTGTATTTGAATCGGGGCCAGCAGTGCGGGGTCCGGTTGTCAGCACACAGCCTTATCCAGTGCACTGGGGGCCAGCCCGAATCTAGACTTTGAGCTCGTGGGCTCTTGGGCTCTATTTGAAGAGATCATGGTATTTTCTGGTGTTGGTATTTACAACTAAAACACAGTACTTATATTAACTGCTGAGTTCCCCAACTATCAATACAAGTTCAGATACAGTAATTTATACCTGAAGGCATTTTTTATTTAGCAAAATTCTTAACACCATTTTGTGGTTTCACTGAATAGTGATGGTATTAGATTCAATATTTTAGATTTAATTGTAAAGTGACACAAGATTTCAAGCATCAGGTCCCAATGATCAATATTTGATTTTTTTTTTAATTGCAGGAAGCATTTGCACTTGCCAGAGAGAGGTGGAGAGGGAGGAAAACACAACACAACAAAGCCCTATGGTTGTGATCAGCCCAGTCCCTTCTCCATTTCTCCTGCTGGGTTTTGGACGTGCGCTCACACATGCCTAGCATGGTTTTCAAGCCACCAGGGCCAGAATGTGAGCTGAGGCTGGCTATGGGAGATCCTGCTCCCTTAACCATTAGGCAGCAAAGCCAGACCACATATAAAATTTTAAATATATGAGGACTCACACAAAAATATAAATGTTAAGGTCACTGACAGCAAAATATGACATATTATAAGTTGTTAAATGTCTTTACTTCTAAATGTAAGCATTTTATAAACTGTATTTTGGTATACGTCAACAATTTGATGGCAGTACCTTAAACTTTTTCATTAATTATATAACTTTTTCAAGATAATAGATTATTAAAATTTTATTAAGTGAGAAAAAAATTGTGTCTAAGCTCCATTAAATGGAATTCTATGGAGGGAGTCCAAACTTTATTTTTTCCGATTGCTTCTTTTTAATTTTTAAGATTTACTTATTTAATTCCACTTGTTGTTATTATTTTTTAGTTTGACCAGAGACAGAAAATGAACTAGCGCCATCTGTTGCAAGAACGCGTCATGACTTTTCCAACAACCCAACAGCCATGAAAGGATTGTGGTGGGACCCTCCACCCCTGGGGGTGCCTTCCCTCCCCCGAGCCTCGCACTCTGCCTCCCTCTCTCTGGCATGTGCAGATGCTTCCGGCAATAAAAAAAAAGAGCCAATATGAACCTTTAAGTATAAGTCTGTGTAGACTTGCTTTTGTTTGTTTTACATAAATGCCTAAATGTGGGATTGTTGAGTCGTAAAGTAGATGTGTGTCTCATTATATAAGGTACTGTGCTACTGGTTTATAAGTGAGTTGTAAGTTTTGTGTTTCTATCAGCAATGTGACGATTTCTAATTGTTTTTTTTTAATTATTTTATTTAACTTTATTTATTATCATTATTATTTTCCAGTTTGATCAGAGAGACACACACACACAGAGAGAGAGAGAGAGAGAGAGAGAGAGGAAGTGAGAAAGCAAGCCACTGGGTCCAAGACTTGAACCGTGGTTGGCCATGTGGGAGTCCAGCGCCTTTAACCACCATGCCACTTGCCGGCCCCGACGATTTCTAATTGTTCATGTGCTGTCGATATGTAGTATTGTCATAAGTCTTTTTAGTGTTATGCATTCTACATTCTAGCTGGTTTGTGGTGGTGTCATTGTGTTTTTTAAAAATTATTTATTCATTTATTTTTTGAGAGGTTTTTGCTATAGGGCATGTGTATTTGCTGAAGAGAGAGACACAGACACAGAAAGCGAGAAATCACCCCCCAGGGAGAATGGTCATGCTGCAGTCCCTTCCCCTCCATTCTCTCGGGATTTGGGGCATGCATTCACATGCATCTGACGTGAGTTTCAAACTGCCAGTCCAGGGTTCAAACCGTGGTCAACCACGTGGGAGTCCAGCACCTTAACCACTACACCACTTGCCGGCCCTGCTATCCTTGTGGTTTTAATTTGTATTTTACTGCTGACTGATGATGTTGAGCTTCTTTTCATACAATTATTAGTGACTTGCATATCTTCTCTCCTGAATTGTTTTCAGATCTTTTGTGCAAGCAGTAAGGGTTGCTTGTCTCATTACTGAGTTGTAAACATTTTATATATATATTCTGGACATTAGCTCTGTGTCAACTATGTGTTTTGCAAATTTTTCTCCATTCTGCATTTTTCCCCCTTAACCATGTTTATTAAAAAGTACATCTTATGGGACCAGCAGATGGTGTAATGGTTATATTCCTGGACTCCCAGATGGTAGACCATGGTTCAAGTCCTGGACCCAGCAGCTTAAAACTCACATGGGGTGCGTGTGCATGCGTGTCCAACATCCTGAGAGCAGAATGCAGGAGAAGGGATTGTGACATGGCCATGCCCCCAGGGGGTGATTTCTCACTTTCTGTCTCTGTCTCTCCGGTGAGTGCACATGCCCTATAGCCCAAATCCCTCAAAAAAAAAAAAAAAAGTAAGTCTGGTACAGTCAGGGACCAAGGTGACTGAAGTTACACTCTAAACCCCATCTTTTAGACCCCCAAACCCTGAGTCAGGTAGGGCGACCTCTGTCCTCTCTCTGTCTCTGTCTGTCTCTTGTTAAGTTTTTTATTTTTTATTTTTAAGACACTTTTTTCACCTTAGGCCTTTTCTTTTTCTTGCTAATTTTAGAAGCCATTTTAAATCTGAGGTGTATCCTGGTATGTTCGCAAGGCACACGAGTGCGCTACACAGAGTTCATATTTTACCTTCAAAAAAAAGTGTTTTTTTCTTTTTTGGTTGTTTTTGTCTAGTTAATTTTTTTTCTTTTCTTTTTTATCTTTTCCTTTTGCTTTTATTATTACTATTTTGAGAGGTTTTTGCTACAGGGCATGTGCGCTTGCCAGACAGAGAGAGACAGAGAGACAGAAAGCAAGAAATCACCCCCAAGAGGGGATGGCCACGCTGCAATCCCTTCTCCTCCATTCTCCTCTCGGGATCTTGGGCACACACGCACACGCGCCCGGCATGAGTTTAAGCCACCGGGTCCAAGGCTCGAACTGTGGTCAACTACGTGGGAGTACAACAACATAGCCATTACGCTAACTGCTGGTCCCATCGCTTTTATTATTTTTTAACTTTACTTTCCCACTTTGCTCTTCATCCCCACACACTGAGTGTCCCGACAGGCCTAGGTGCACAGTAGCCTATCAGCTGAATACTTTTAGGGTCATTGAAATCCTCTATGCTTACTGAACCTCTTGCCTTAAGGATGAAACTCATTTTTATAAATCTGAACTCAAAATATTTCTGTGGATATTACATTGCAAAATACACTAGAAGAGAGATTTTGTCATAATGACCATAAACCACCACAGAGGCACAAGAAATATGAGAAACCAAGAAATTATTTCTCCCTTAAGGGAAAAGAACAACCCTTTCTTATCCACAGACAGTACAGTGGGACTTGTGGAAATGTCTGACAGAGACTTCAGAATATCCATAGTGACAAAACTAAACGAGATGCAAGAGCTGAGAGACAGTGAACTCCAGAAGATGCAGGAGAAAAGAGACAATGAGTTCCAGGAGGTGAGGGAGTTTTTTCATGATCTGAAAGAAGAAATGCACACTATAGAAAAGAATCAAATGGGGGGCCAACAGGTGGTGTGGTGGCTAAGGGTGCTGGACTCCCATGTGACTGACCGGTTTGAGTCCCAGATCTGGCGGCTTGCTTTCTCGTTTTCCTTCTCTCTCATGCTGTCCTTCTCTTTTCAAAATAAATAAATAAATAAATAAATAAATAAATAAATAAATAAATAAAGTGAAATAAAATAATTATTTAAAAAAAGAATCAAATGGAGCTGTTAGAGATGAAGGCTGTGATACAGGGAATCAAAACCTCCCATGAAAGTATTAACAGCAGATTAGTCCATGCAGAAGATCGAAGACCAAACCTCTGACCTAGAAAAAATAACACCCCCCAAAAAGACCTGAGAAAATAACCCCAAAAATGAGAATACTATGTGAAAAAGACTAGATACCATTAAGCACCCATACATCTGGATAATCAGTATCCCAGAAGGTGAAGAAACTAAGGACATTGATAATCTATTCCATGAAATTCTGGAAGAAAAGTTTTCAAATCTAAAGAGGCATTCAAATATCCAGACCCAAGAAATACAAAGGACCCCTAATAGAATCAACCCAAGAAGATCTTCTCCAAGGCACATCATAGCCAGACTGGCCAAATCTACAGACAAAGACAAGATACTAAAATTGGCGAGAGAGAAACATCAGATTACTTATAAAGGTTATCCCATCAGACTAATTTTGGACTTCTCATCAGAAACAATGTGAGTGAGGAAAGAATGGGAAAATATATTCAGTGTTAAGGGAAGAACAATTTCATCCAAGAATACTATACCCAGCAAGGTTATCCTTCAAATGAGATAAAAAAGATAAAAACATTCTCAGAAAAACAAACCTGAAAGAATTTACCAACATCAGAACAGCTCTTCAAGAAGTTCTGAAAAGAGTGCTTTATCAGGAAAACTAAAGACACACAGACAGAAATAAGAGAACAAAAAGTAAACCAGAAATAACCAGCTTATGCTAGGGAGAAGACATATCAATATTAGCGTAGAATGTTAAGTTCCAGGATTTAAATGGAAAGATTAGACCACAGTAACTGCAGAAGAAAGATTAATTACATTAGACTGAACTGGTGAAACAGAATTCTATGACTTTTGAGTAAAGCACTACTGATTTATCTTTACCATGCTTTGTTTTCCCAGTTTAAGGATATTGCTTTATTTTGAGCTGTTGCTAGGTTCAGCCATTTGTTAAAATGTTTTTTCTTCTTGTTTCTTTCTTTAAATGGAAACATAAACTTTTCTCCCTTTTTGACCCCTCTGGAATTGGAAAATATTTAGGAGTATTCTTACTTTGTGACAGAATGTTTATTTGGGTAAGTTCAATAATACCTGTTACATTGAATCAGACATTGGAAATACTGGCTATTGGACGGGGCTTTGACTGGAATGTTACATCTGAAGATTAAACCAGAAAACTGTGGAACTAAGGCAGATCTCAAGTAAGCCAACAGAAGCTCTTGGAAAGATGGCCTGGCACCATAAATAGTTCTTCCTGGCAGAGAGGATTAGAGAAGCTATATGAGAGAATTCGTACCATAAAATAACCTGGACTTTTCCAGCCCAGCATTGTAATCAGTAGAGACTGCAAAAGAGCAGCCACAGCCAGAGGATTACCTTGAGGAAGACTTTGAACAGAACACTTGGTAGACAGGGCTGAGTTGGGAAGGTGTATGTGTGAATTGTGTGCTGGGTGTTTGCTTTTCAGCAGTTTGAGTAGCTGACATGTAAATATTTTCTCAAAAATATTTAAAACCACACCATCTTTCTTATGGAGTCATAAAATTATAGCAAATATTTCAAAAAAAGTTCAATAATTATTTAAAAACAAAAAAAATGAAAAAGAGCCATTAAAATCTTTTTTGGGAAAAAAAAAAAGGAAAGACAGAGGGGTTAGCAGGTAGTGTGGTGATTTAGATGCTAGATTCCCATGTGGCCAGCTGCAGTTTGAGTCCTGGACTGCCAACTTATTTTCTCACTTTTCCTTGCTCTCTCTCTCTCTCTAGTCAGATTAATTATATCCTACTCTTAGGTATATAGGAGAAGGGTAGAAAACATTTTTTTGTATCTGCTGTATCTCAGTTGCCTTCAGCTCAAAATAATTCTTATGCCAAAGTAGCAAATTTGGGGTTAGCAGATTGATTTCCTTTTATGCTCATTTAGAGATGAAGAAGAGAGATGTGACAACCAGCTGTGATTTGAAAGAGAAGGGTGAGCTGTATAATTTACTGGAACTCTAATCCCAGCAAGTTAATTCATCCTGCAATCCATACACCTCAGCCTACTCTAAATCCTGGAAATCCACTGAAACACCAGAAGTGTATGTGCACATTTGTAAGGATAATGATAACTGAAGCAAGGATAGATCATATAAGACCTCTTGGGGTTGGCAGGTGGTATGGTGGTTAAGGGCAGTGGACTCCAACATGGCTGACGGTGGTTCAAGTCCCAGACCTGGCAGCTTGCTTTATCTCGCTCACTCTGTCCCTCTCTGGTCAAATTAAAATAAATAAATAAAGTTAAATAAAATAATTCTTAAAAAAGTAAGTATTAATCTTAATTAAATCCCACCAGTGCCATGTTCTGTTGATTACTGACATTTCATAGCAGGTCTTGAAATAAAACTAGTCTTCCAAATTTGTTCTTGTTACTCAAAATTGGATAATGATTCTATTAATAGGTCTTATGTCTTTCCCTACTATTTTAAAAATGGACATGTCAATTAAAAATAAACCTATAAATATGTCATTTGGATTGCATCAAATGTGTCAATGAATTTGGGAAGAATTTCCATCTCAATAGTAATGAGCATGATCAATCCCTCCATCCTTCATGTCTTCTGTTATCTCTCACTGTGATCGTTGCAGTTTTGAGAGCAAAGACTCGCATTATAAAATTTAATGTATGAGTGAGGATTCTTTTTATACTTTCAAATAATTTTTTTTGAGAGGTTTTTTCTATAGGGTGCTTGCGCTTGCCAGAAAGATAGAGACCGAAACAGAAAGCGAGAAATCACCCCCCGGGGGGATGGCCACACTGCAATCCCTTCTCCTTCATTCTCCTCTTAGGATCTTGGGCATACACGCACACGTGCCCGGCGTGAGTTTAAGCCACTGGGTCCAGGACTAGAACCACAGTCAACTACATGGGAGTCCAGCGACATAGCCATTACAACTGCTGGTCCCTCAAATAAAATTTAATGTCTTAAATAATCTTATAACAAGAAGTTGCGAAGATAGTATTGAGTGGACATTTACTTTTGACTAATTTTCTCTAATGTTGGTACTTGTATATCCATTGTATATTTCTTTTAACTATAAAATTATCATTATTATGTTATAATTGATTAAATTATATACTTATTTATTTCTTTTTAAAAATAATTTTATTTAACTTTATTTGTTATTTACTATTATTATTACTTAAATTTTACTAGAGAGAGATAGAGAGAGGGGGAAAGCAAGAAAGCAAGCCACCAGGTCCAGGACTCGAACTGTGGTCAGCCATGTGGGAGTCCAGCACCCTTAACCACCATGCCACCTGTCGGCCCCTTATTCATTTTATTTTCAGTGCCAGGAAGCATGTGTGCTGGCCAGAGAGAGACTGAGAGACAGAAAGGGTGAAAACAACCCATAATGTGGTATGGTCATGCCACAGTCTGTTCTTCATCTCTCCATCCGTCAGGATTTGGGGCACACACACATGGGCCCAGGTGGTTTAAGGTGCCAGGACTGGGATTTGAACTGTGGTTGATCATGTGGGAATCTCTCCCATCCACTATGATACAGGGCCAGCCCTAAACTGCAAGGTGTATTTGTACTTCACCAGTCTTTCCTCTAATGTACTTTTTTGTGTGTGAGGCTCCTGTCTAGGATATCACTTTGCATATAGCTGAGTATTCTTGCTGTTACTATAAATGGAGATTATAAAATAGTAATTTTCAATTGTTACTAGTATATAGACATAGGCACAGTTTCTTTGACTCAGTACCTTGTAGCGTGGCCTTGCTAAATTGATTTATTAATTCTAGTAACTTTTGGTAGTTCCTGAGGGTGTCTATATACATAATCACACTTCCTGCAAATTAGGACACTTTTACTTGTTCCTTTTCTATTTATATGTTTTTATTAGTTTTCTTGTCTTTTACACTGGTTAGGATATTGAGGACAACGTTCAATGAGGACTGGTGAGGACAGACGTCTTTGCTCTGTTGCTGATCCTAAGGAGAAAGCATCGAGCCTTTCCTCACTGAGTGAGATGGTGGCAGGAGGCTTTTCCTTACTGTCCTTCCCTCCTCTTCCTGTTTTGCTAGAGATTTTATCATAAAATGATGACGAATTTTGACAAATGCTTTTTCTGCATCTCCTGTAATGAATATATTACTTTAAAAAAGTTTATTTATGGGACCAGCAGGTAGCATGGTGATTAAGGGTTGCCGGACTCCCACATGACTGACAGCAGTTTAAGTCCCAGAGTAGCAGCTTGCTTTCTCACTCCTCCCACCCCCACTCTGTTCTTCTATGGTCAAATTAAAATTAATTAATTAATTAATTTACATAAAACAATTTGTTTTAAAAAAATTTATTTCTTCAATGAACAAGAGAGAGATGGGAATTAAAGGGTCAGCATCCCAAGAGGGTCCCACTGCTGGGATCTGCCTGTGCCCCAGTCAGCCCCAGGTCACGGGACGTGAGACCCAGTGTACTCAGGGAGGCCTCCCTGGATGGCTGCCACGTGGGCCGGCCTCACAGAGCTGTGTTTGCCACTGCGCCGCTGTCCCCCTCAGGAACAGGTGACTTTCTCCTTCATTATATGACTTCGGTGAGTTGGGACGCTTGGTTTTACAAATGTTAAACCAACTTTGATTTTCCATGATGTGATAAAGTGTGTAAAGATGTACATTCCATTTTATGAAGTTTTGAATTTTACTTTCTAACTTTTTATATAGGTTTTGAGCCTATGCACATTAGGGATATTTTCGTTTCTTCTTTTGCATGTGATGTCTTTGTCTGGCTTTGGAATCAGGGTAATACTGGCCCTACACAATGAGGTGGGACATGTTCCATCTTTTTTTTCTAAAATAGTTTATTTAATATTGGTTTTTACATTATATGTTTGAATTAATTCACTGATGATGCCTTCTACACCTGAATTCTCCTCATGGGAAGGTTTCCAATTACAAAAACATATTTTTTTCTACAAGTGATACAGGGTTGATTATATTTTTCATTTCTTCTTTGATCAGTGTTGGTACTGTGTGTCTTTCAAAAAAATTGTTCATTTCACTGAAGTTTTCAAGTTTATTGTCATGAAGTTAGTCATAACAGCCCCTTATTACCACACTAATGTCTAAAGGATGGTACTGATATCTATTTTTCATTCTTAACATTTGTCACCTGGTTTTTTTTCCTTCTTAATCTATCTAGGTAGAGATTATAAAATTTATTTTTCATAAAACTAAAACCTAATTTGAGGGGCTTCCAGTGTTGTGATTAAGGCAGCTGGGTCCCACATGACTGACTTCATGGTTTGAGTTCCAGCCCTGGCAGCTTGAGAAACATGCTAAGCACACATGCGTGCGTGCCCAACGTTAGCAACAGGAGGCCAGAGGAGAAGGGGTCACCACTTGACCATCCCCCAGGAGGTGTTTTCCCACTTTCCCACTTTGCTCTCTCTCCTTCTAGGGCAAACACACAAACCTTATAGAAGGAAAAAAAAGGTTTTTAAGTACATATAAACTGTGGAATGGTTATATCTAGCTAATTAACAAATGCATTCCTTCACGTGGTTATCATTTACATGGTGAGAAAACCTCGATATCCACTCTCTATTCATTTCTCATAAATACAGTATGTCAGTCCAGCGGTGGAGGCCCATGCATAGCACCCCTCTCTGCAATGCTGCAGCCACATGGGGGATGCAGATTCAGACCCTGGCTGACCTAAAACAGGCTGGGCGTGCACGATCCTGCCAGGCCAAGGTGGGGGTGCTCGTGCCATGACAAGGCCTGGCCACGGTGCCTCTCTCTCTTTCTCTCTCTTACTCTCTCTCTGTTGAAAAAACTAAAACTAATGAACTTTTTTAAAAAAAGAATTATTTAATTTTATTTATTATTATTATTTTTCAATTTGACTAGAGAGAGGCAGACAGAGAGAGAAAGGATCCCACATCTGAGGAGATCTTGGGGCCTTCGTCCTTTTGTGCTTAGCTTATCTCGCTTAACATACTGTCCTCTGGTTAATCTATGTTTTCACCAACGACAGAACTAACTTTCTTCCTTCCTTTCATTCTTTCTTTATTTCTCTCTTTCTCTCTTTCTCTCTCTTTCTCTCTTTCTCTCTTTCTCTTTCTTTTCTTCAAACAATCTCTCTGGTATCGTGTTTTTTGAGCTCCTACCAAGGAACCAAACAATCAATTCAGATGTGAACTGTTGGCAGCTGGACACTTTGAACGACTCCATCATCCACATATGTCCACAGCTCACTGATCGTAAAGGAGTTGTGTTCCGTCCCGGCAACGTGAGACCACACACGTTTGGTCACCTGTCAAAATTTCTTGGAGCAGGGCCGGCAGGTGCCATGGTGTTTAAGGCGCTGGACTCCCACATGGTCAACTGTGGTTTGAGTCCCGGACCTGGCAGCTTGCTCTCCCCTCCTCAATCTCTCTCTGGTCAAATTAGATGATAATGGGACCAGCAGTTAACGTAATGGCTATGCCGCTGGACTCCCATGTACTCGACTACAGTTCGAGTCCCGGACCCGGTGACTTGAAACTCACGCCAGGCACATGTGCGTACGCATGCATGCCCAGAATCCCAAAAGGAGAATGGAGGAGAGGGGATTGCGGCATGGCCATCTCCCCTGGGGGGGCAATTTCTCGTTTTCTGTCTCTCTCTGTCTGTCTGGCGAGCACACGTGCCCTGTGGCAAAAGCCTCTCAAAAAAATTAGATGATAAGAAGAAGCTGGGCGGGCCCTCAGAACAAGGTTCCACATGGCGCCAGCGAAGTAGATTTTTGCAGGGAATGAAGATTTTCTACTGATAATTCAGCCTCCAACAAACGAGCTAGCGGTAGGGAGCCCCCACTGCACCCCAGCCTTCTATCTCTCATTCTGTGTCTCAGTTCCGTTTGCGTGGCGCGCTTGGTGCCGCGCGGTTTTCTATTTTATGATTTTTTTTAAAAAAAAGAACAGTAATTACAATTTTTTTTAATTTTTTGTCTTTTTTCTCCATTTGTGTTGTTTCTCTCTCCCTTTTTCATTTTCCTTTTTCTTGTCTCTCCACCATCCAATATCCATTCAATGTGTTCTTAGACGGATCTAAGAGCACTGTAGCTAAACATCCAAATACTAATAGGGTTAGATTATTCCCCAATATCTACTGAAACTGCTGCAACAGCGATCACAACAAAACGGCAAAGAAATTCTAGATCACCTCTGCTTGCTCCTGAACATTTAGACTGAACTTCAAGAATTTGAAAGAAACACACCATCCATCAGATGACAAGAAATCACCGCCGGATCACGAGAAATATGGGAAAACGAGAAAATACCTCTCCTCCAAGGGAAAAGAGTAACTCTTCTTCATCCACAAGCAGTTCGGTGAAAATCATGGAAATGTCTGATAAGGAATTTAGAGCATTCATAATGTCGAAGCTAACAGAGATGGAAGAGAAGAGAGATAATGAACTGCTAAAGAGAAAGGAGAAAGAAGTTGCCGAGTTCCAGATGAGGAAATTCTTGCAAGATCTAAAAGAGGAATTACACACTTTACAAAAGACTCAAACGGAACTTCTAGAGATGAAGGCTATAATACAAGAAGTCAAAATCTCCCTTGAAGGTATTAAAAGCAAACTAGATCATTCAGAAAACAGAATCTCAGATGTAGAAGAGAAAATGGCTGGCTTAGAAAAATCCACCACGAAGACTGAGAAAATGGCCCAAAAATTTGAGAATGATATGCGAGAAGTACTGGATACCATCAAACGTCCAAATATCCAGATAATTGGCATTCCAGAAGGTGAAGAGACCCATAAGGTCATTGATAATCTATTCCATGAAATCCTGCAAGAAAACTTTCCAAACCTAGAGAGGCATTCGAAGATCCAGTCCCAGGAAATACAAAGGACCCCAAATAGAATCAACCCAAGAAGATCTTCTCCAAGACACATTATAGCCAGGTTGACCAAAACCGCAGACAAAGACAAGATACTAAGATTGGCAAGAGAAAAACATCAAGTTACCTACAAAGGACATCCCATCAGGCTAACAGCAGATCTCTCATCGGAAACAATGCGAGCGAGGAGAGAATAGGAAAATATATTCAAAGTGTTACGAGAGAAGCAATTTCAGCCTAGAATATTGTACCCGGCAAGATTATCTTTCAGGTGGGAAGAAAAGACAAGAATATTCTCAGATAAACAAAACCTGAAAGAATTTACTAGCACCAGACCAGATCTCTAAGAAGTTCTCAAGGGTGTGCTGTATCAGGAAAATTAAACACAGACACACAGAAATAAGAGTCCAAAAACTAAGAAAGTGGCCAAGTTAATCATAGGGACAAGTCTGGAGTTGAATATTATATACCAGAATTTAACCAGGAAAATTGAACCAGAACAGAAGATAAAAGTACATGAGACTGATAGGTTCATGCACCTACCATTTGAACAGAATTCTAACCTGTTTCCTGGCTTTAAGCAAAATTCCTTGGCATTTCTTTGAGTTAAGTTAATACTGGTTTTCTTAGTAGTAATGAGTGAACTCACCATTGAAAGTAGTTAGATTATGTAGGAAATTGTGTGATCAATGCAATGTGGATGGGAAGGGAATGAAGGACAATTGCGGACACTGGAGGTGGTGTGCGAGGAGGGTGGGAAGGGACAGAGTGTCAGAAAGAGGGATGGAAATATTTCTGGGAACTCGAAATGTAAAATGTTTTGTAATGTGCATGATTGAGTCACTATGCAGTGTGTAAAGTTTCAGGAAAAAAATATATACTTTATAGGATGCATAAAGTTAGACTTGTGTTCATGGAAATGTGGATGTCACCTGTGTTTGCTATGAGGGTATTTGGATTGATTAGGGTATTTGGTGATTCAATAAAATGTGGGGGGAAAACAGTATAGAAAGCAAACATAGATACCGGAGACAGTGTGGGAGGAGAGTGCGAGATGGCAGGGGGTAAGAGATAGGGAATCAAGGATGGGGGGGAAAAAAGCTAAACATACAGAAAACAAGAAATGGAAGATCATTTGCTGACAATAACATGTTTGTTGATGTGCTGGAGTGAGACAATATACAGTGTACTCTGGATGGAAAATCTCATTTTGTATGCTGTAATGATGTACAATGAATTAATGCAAATAAATAAATTAAAATTTAAAAAATAGATGATAATAATAATAAATAAAATAAAAATAATTCTTAATAATTCTTTTAATTCTTAAAAAAAATTCTTTGCGCTTGGATGAGATGTGTCACCACACCCCCACACTCGCCTGACCTTGTGCCTTCAGACTTCCCCTTGTTTCACTCTCTTCAAAACTCCTTGGTGGTACAGCGTTCAGTTCAGATGAGGCTGTCGATCAGCACCTTGTTCAAGTTCTCACCAGTGAGGGTCCACCCTTCCATGATGGAGGAACTGTGAAGCTCACTGAAAGATGGCAGAAGGTTATCGAACAAAACAGGCAATATATCATTGATCGATCTTTGTTCTTTATATAGATAAATGACCTTTGACGAACATAGAACAAATATGTCATGACTTTTCCGACAACCCGAAAATGTCCCGCCCCCCAGATTCATGTGTTTACTCATTGCCGGGTTAGGAGAGTGAAAACCTAATCTAATTACGGTGTCAGAGGGGGGATTTTGGGGACATGTTAGCGATTGCGTATTTTAAAATCCTGCTCTTCCTATGTTGCAGCCTCACGGTGTTTGGGGCTGACTTCTACGATGTCCAGATTCTTGGTGTTTCAGACAAAGAATTAAACAAAACATGCCAATAGTGAAAGCTAAGGGTAGTTTAAGTAAAAACTAAAGGGCACTCCTGAGAGGTAGGAGCCACCCAGGCAGAAAGAGAAAGAGGGGCTCAAGGGGCGGTAGGTGCTTTCCATGGGCTCCTAATTCCTTAGCTGGGGTCCTGGCGGTTGGTCATTGGCTGGGCCCACTAATTGCTTTCATCCCATTGGCTATGTATCAAATGCGGCTGGGCCCACCGATTCATCTCATTGGCTATCAGTAAGACATGCCCCACTGACAATCTCCCAGCTGCATTACTTCCAGTGCGGGATTTTCTGCCCTGGTGGGGTTTTCTTTTTTCCTTTTTTTTTTTTTTTTTTTTTTTTTTGAGAGGTTTTCCCTATAGGGCGCATGCGCTCACCAGACAGACAGAGAGAGACAGAGAGATAGAAAGCGAGAAATCACCCCCCCAGAGGGGATGGTCACACCGCAATCCCTTCTCCTCCATTCTCCTCTCGGGATCTTGGGCACGCACGCACACGCGCCCGTCGTGAGTTTTAAGCCACCGGGTCCGGGACGCAAACCGCAGTCCACTACGTGGGAGTCCAGCGACATAGCCATTACGCTAACTGCTGGTTCCCCCGGTGGGGTTTTCTATCTAGCCACACAGGCAGATGCTCCAGCCCCCTTTCCAGGCTTCATCTTCTAGCTTTCTTCAACACTTCATTTGCTCTTCTGGTGCTGTCCCCAAAATCCCATAAGCTTTTTTGATCCTTTTAACTCTTTTTTTTTTTTCTTGTCTTCTCTGCCTGTACATTTTCAAATAACCTGTCTTGGAGTTCCACAAATTAGATCTTCTTGGGAATCAATTCTGCTGTTAATGCTCTCTATTGCATTTTTCAATTTACTTATAGTATTTTCCAGCTCCAGGATTTCTGTTTTGTTTTGTTTTGTTTTGTTTTTTTCCTAATTTAATTGTGCCAGAGGATGCATGTGCCAACCGAAGAAAGAGAAAGAGGGAAAGGAAGAAAGCACCCCCCATGGGGAGTGGTCAGCACCGTGCCGCAATCCTCTCCCCTCCATTTCTCCCTCCATTTCAGAATTTCGGGCATCCTTGCACACACACCTGTCTTGTTATTGGGCCACCAGGTCCAGGACTCAAACTGTGAAGTCAGCCATGTGGGATCTGGCACCCTTACCCACTAGGCCACCGGTTGGCCACTCTATTTCAGTTTTTAAATCGTTATTTCCGGGCCAGGAGGTGGTGCGGTGGTTAAGGTGTTGGAATTCCCACATGGCCAACTATGGTTCAAATCCTGGACCTGGCGGCTTGCTTTCTCCCTCTCTCTTTTTCTCTGGCAAAACTCATGTGAAAAATAAATAAATAAATAAGATAAATAATTATTTTTAAAAGTCATTATTTCCAACTCTCAGTTGAATGTCTTGTTCTGGTCACTTCCTGTTTTCTTCATTTCATTTCATTGTTTCTCTTTATGTCCTTGAAGCTGGCTGAGTCTCCTTAAAGCAGTTAGGTTGAATTCTTTTTCGGGCAGTTTGTACACCTCTTTCCACTTAGGTACTGGCATAGTAATTTGTCTTTTTGGACGTCGTGTATCCCTGATTGTTCTTGGTCCTTGTGAGATCTGTCTCCCTTAACCAGTAAACTGTGAGGCCAATTCAATATATTTCTTATGAAGAATACCAAATCAGCGGGTCGGGCAGGTGGCGTGGTGGTTAAGGCGCTGGACACTCCCACATGGTCGACCATGGTTCTAGTCCTGGACCTGGTGGCTTGCTTTCTCTCTCTCTCTGATCAAATTAAAAAATAAATGAATGAATAAATAATGTTTTTTTAAAAAGCTGTCTTTAAAAAAAAAATCAGGCAAGCCCATGCCTGATGGTAAAGAGAGCTGGATCCCACATATTCATACCTGATCATTAAAGAAGAAGGTACTAGGGCCAGCGGGTGGTGCAGTGGCTGGGTGCTGGACTCCCACGTGGCCGACCGCACAACCACAGGGTAAACTTCTGAGAAAGCGATCCTCTACAGCGTACTGTATTCACCGAGTTGCGTGGGACATTCCACACTTCAGAGGCTCTTCTATGTTCGGGTCCTGGACCTAGAGCTTGCTTTTTCACTTTCCTCCCTCTCTCTCTGTCTCTCTCTGGTCAAATTAAAAATAATAATAATAGGGTGGGACCAGCAGTTGGCATGATGGTTAAGAGTGGTGGGCTCCCACACGGTCGACAGCAGTTCAAGTCCCAGACCTGGCGGTTTGCTCTCTCAATTTCCCTCTCTTTCTCTCTCTCTCTCTGCCCCTCTCTGATCAAATTTAAATAAATAAATAAATAAATAAATAAATAAATAAATAAAGTTAAATTTTTAAAAATAATAATAATAGGAACCAATGGATAGTATAATGGTTACATTGCTGTACTCTCATGTAGCCTACCACTGTTCAAGTCCCGGATGTGGAAGCTTAAAACTCACACTGGACTCGTGTGCAAGCACGCCCAAAATCCCAAGAGGAAGTGAAGGAGAAGGGATTGCGGCATGGCCACCCCACCTCCCTGGGGTGAGTTCTCGTTTTCTGTCTCTCCAGTGAGCTCACACACCCTATAGCAAAAATATCTAAATAATAATAATAATAATAAGCCAAATAAAACAATTATGAAAGAAAGAAAAACAGACTTATTCCAGTCTTCCCATCCTGGCTTTGTCTGGGGACATCCTTCAGCAGTCAGCCCGCCCATAGAGCTAGGCAGACCCTGTGGCTGGTGGCTAAGCCTGTGATGGCGGCAGTCCGTTCACCACTAGAGGGCACCCCAAGCCCAGGACTGAGTTGGAATCCAGTGCTGGAACCAAAGGCCACTGTGGTTGGCCAGTGTGGTACAGACTGCACTAAGTCTGCCTGGCAGAGGCCGCACCCTGCCCAAGGGCAAACTGGGGCCTCAGCTCCAAGTACTGATCGGAATCATGGACCGAGGGTGTGCCCGGCGCTGGAGTGTAAGGTAAAGTCCTAGCAGACGTCTTTCTCCCCCAGTGGATGGTCTCTGTGCTATACTGTCCGTGCTGGGATTCGAATACACAGTCAGCCACGTGGGATCCAGCTCTTAGCCATCAGGCCACGGGCCTGCCTGATTTGGTATTCTTACTAAGAACTATGTTGAGCCGGCCCCACAGTCTACTGGTTAAGGGAGACAGATCCCACATGGCCCGACCGTGGTTCAAACCCTAGACCCTGTAGCCTAAAAGCACAGCAGGTATTTATGTGTGTGCCCAAATCCCACAGGGTGGAGACAGGAGGAGAAATTCCGAGTGACTGCACCCACCAGGAGGTGCTTTCTCCCTCTCCCTCTGTCTCTGTATCTCCCCGTCTCTGTCTCCCCATGGCAAGTGCACATGCTGTTTAGCAATCATTTAAAAAGCTGGGGCCTGGGACCAGCAGATGGCATAATGGCTGTGATGTTGGACTCACACCTAGTCGACCGTGGTTCGAGTCCTGGACCCGGTGGTTTATAACCCACATGGGGCACATATGTGTGTGTGCCCAAAATCCTTAGAGGAGAAGGGATTGCGGTGTGGCCATCCCCCCGCAGGGTGATTTCTCATTTTCTGTCTCTCTGTGAGCGCATGTGCCCTATAGCAAAAATCTCTCTAAATAAATAAATAATGGTAAAAATTTGTGACCAGCCATGGTGTGGTGGTTGAGTGTCTGAATCCCACAGGGCCATGTGTGTGGTTCAAGTCCCAGACCCAGAACCTCGAGAAGGGTGTCAGGAGCATGTGTATACTTGCCCAAAATCCTGACAGGAGAGAGAAATGCAGAATGTATTGAGGCATGACCATTCTCCATGGGGAGTGCTTTCTCACCTTCTTTCTCTTTTCTTTCTGATGAACACACACATTCTATGGCAAATTTAAAATAAAAATATAAAGGAAACACTTTAAGTACTTAAGGAGGTGACCCTTATGTTGGGTCGTCAGAAAAGGCATGATGTTTGGGACCAGCAGTTAGCGTAATGGCTACGTCGCTGGACTCCCACGTAGTTGACCACAGCTCGAGTCATGATGCATGTTTGCATAGAAAAATATGTCTTGACTCTTTTTTTTTTTTTTTAGAGGTTTTTGCTATAGGGCATGTGCCTCACCAGAAAGACAGAGAGAGACAGAGAGACAGAAAGCAAGAAATCACCCCCTGGGGGGATGGCCACACCACAATCCCTTCTCCTCCATTCTCTTGGGATCTTGGGCATGCACGCACACGCGCCCAGCGTGAGTTTTAATCCACCAGGTCCGGGATGCGAACCACAGTCCACTATGTGGGAGTCCAGCGACATAGCCATTACGCTAACTGCTGGTCCCAGCGTCTTGACTCTTCTAACAACCCAGTAGCATTGTTTTTCCTACAGACGGGGTCTCACTATGTTACCCAGGCTGGACACGAACTACTGATCCTCCTGCCTCAGCCCCCCAAGTACCTGGACTACAGGTATGTACCATCACACCCTGCTAGATTCTCCTTTCAGCAAAACAGCTTTTCAGTTTAGCCAGGGTGGCTCACACTACTGAGGTGCTGCTGCTTGGAGGCCTGAGTTGGGTTCCCGGCCCCACCTAACAGGCCAGCGGCAGTGGGGCACACTGGCGTCCTATCTAACCGAGAGGTTGACTTTCTCTATCCAGCTGGGCGGCTGGAGCAGGAGGATCTTTTTCTGTCTCATGGATAAATAAATAACTTTTTTTTTAATTAAGAAAGAGATTTTTGCTATAGGGAGTACGCACTCACTGAGAGACAGAGAGAAACGGAGAGACAGAAAGCGAGAAACCACCCCCCAGGGGGGATGGTCACGCCGCAATCCCTTCTCCTCCATTCTCCTCTCGGGATCTTGGACACGCATGCACATGTGCCCAGTGTGAGTTTTGTTTGTTTTCATTTTATTATTATTATTATTATTATTATTATTATTATTTAATTTGCTATAGGGCACATGCACTCGCCAGAAAGAGAGAGAGAGAAAGAGAAAGTGAGAAAGCAAGCTGCCAGGTCCAGGACTCAAACCATGGTCAGCCGTGGGGAGTCCAGCACCGCAACCATCACACCACCTGCTAGCCCCAATACCTGGAGTGAGTCTTAAGCCACCAGATCCAGGACGCGGCTGTGGTCGACTACATGGGAGTCCAGCGATTTAAACATAATGCCCTCTGCTGGTCCCAATAAATAACCTTTTATGAAAACATATTTCCATCACCACCAAAATGACTTTATGCAAATTTCTCATGTAAAGTAATCCAGGATTATTATTTTTCAAATTGATACACGTAAGTATCTGCTGGCAATTTTCACTGTGGCGAGGCAACACAGAATCACGGTCGTGTAAACAAAGAGATAGGCTTTTTTCATATGCTGCTTATTAATCAGTTCCTGTCCAAACCACGTGTCATGTCTGTTCCCCTCCTCTGGAATTCGGAGTCAGAGATACTTGTGTTCAGAGTCCCTCTCTCACGGAAGCTGTTCTGTGTTTCTGAATAAAAAAGAACAAAAATATATTTTATAGGTAAAATTATATTATTTTAGGTGACAAACATAAAATAAAGCTAAAAGGTGATTATCAAAATGTCAGGGTGGGGGACCAGCAGTTAGCGTAATGGCTATGTCGCTGGACTCCCACGTAGTCGACCGCGGTTCGAGTCCCAGACCCGGCGGCTTAAACTCACGCCGGGCGCGTGTGCGTGCGTGCCCAAGATCCCGAGAGGAGAATGGAGGAGAAGGGATTGCGGCGTGGCCATCTCCCCTGGGGGGTGATTTCCTGCTTTCTATCTCTCTGTCTCTCTCTGTCTGTCTGGCGAGCGCACGCGCCCTATAGCAAAAAAAATACCTCTCCAAAAAAAGAAAAAAAAAAAATGTCAGGGTGGGAGCCAGTAGGTGGCATGGTGGCTGAGGCCCTGGACTCTCATGTGGCTGACCATGGTTTGAGTCTCAGACCTGGCAGCGAGCACAGGTGCCCTACAGCAAATTTTAAAATAATAATAGGGACAGCAGATAGCAGAATGGTTATCTTGCTAGACTCCCACGTAGTCAACCACAGTTTGAGTCCTAGACCCAGTAGTTAAACTCACGCTGGGCACGTGTGCATGTGTGCCCAAAATCCCTAGAGGAGAATGAAGAAGGGACTGTGGTGTGGCCATTCCCCCAGGGGGTGATTTCTAACTTTCTGTCTCTCTGTTTCTCCAGCAAGTGCACACTCTCTATAGCAAAAATTTCTCTTAGAAAAAAAAAATAGGGGCCAGCAGGTGGCATGGTGGTTAAGGTCGCTGGACTCCCACATGGCCGATTGTGGTTTGAATTCTGGACCTGGTAGCTTTCTTTCTCTCCCTCTGATCAAATTAAACATAAATAAAGTTAAATAAAATAATCCTTTAAAAAAACTAAAACAAATAAATTAAATTAAATTAAATTAAATTAAATTAATAATTCTTTTTTAAAAAATAGGGACTAGCAGAGAACATAATGGTTACATCGCTGAACTCCCACATAGTCAATCATGGTTTGAGTCCCAGATCCGGCAGCTTAAAACTCACGCTGGGTGTATATACATGTGTGCCAAAATCCCAAGAGGAAAATGGAGGAGAAGGGATTGTGGTGTGGCCATCCCCCCTGGGGGGTGATTTCTTGCTTTCTGTCTCTCTATTTCTCTGTCTCTCTGGCAAGCACACGCACCCTACAGCAAAAATCTCTATTTAAAATAATTAATTAATTAATTTTTTAAAAAGTCCGGATGTGTTTTAGTTCATCAGAGGAAGACTGATCACTGAGATGGGGCAAGTGCTAGGATTTCTAGGTCGGCTCACACACTTCTGTCTCTCTGGTGGCTTAAGGTGTTTACCTTTTATTAAGGAACACTGTTTTAGACAGTTTTCTTTTTTGATATCTGTGTCTTTCCTACAAAAAGACTAATGAAAAATAGTATGTTACGGGGCATGGTAACTGTTCTACCTCCAATCCACCCCCTCTCTGAGCACCCAGAACAGGCAGCCGCGGCAGGGCCTCCTCACTCTGATGTGCTTCTGACGCCATGTCTGAGCTCCATTCCTTCATACCGGATGAAGCTGACCGGTGATGGCCGAGGAGAAGGCTTGCTCCGGTCTGTACCTGTTGGGCCCTCAGTGTTGAGAGAGTGGGTCTTCCCTCTCCACAGGCCCAGAACGTCCTCTCAGCACGAGGAGCAAGGCCTGGCCCTTCTCCTGAACTTGGTGACAGAAACCCATTGGATTCCGGCCCCAGCCAAGCTATTGATCAAACAAAGGATAATATTTTGAAATACACAAACATACTTAAGCATACGTTCTCAGAAGAAGCTGTAGAAATGTTCACTCCACTCAAATGTAGGTGGGTATTTAAAAATAAAGATTGTACATCACATTTATAGTGATGTTATTCACAGTAGCCAAGCCATGCAAGCAATTTAAATGTCCATCGACAGATAAGTAGATCACAAACCGTGGTGGCATGTATAGACAATAGAATATTCTTCTGTCTTTAAGAAGAAGGAAAGCCTAGCGGGCAGCAGGTGGCATGGGGTTAAGGCAGCTGGGTCCTACATGGCTGACTAATCAGTTCGAGTCCCAGACCCAGCAGCTTAAATAGCACGTCAGGCATTTGTGCGTTGTTCAAAGTCCCAAGAAGAGAATGGAGGAGATGGGATTGAGGCATGGCCGTCCCCCTGCGGGGTGATTTCTCTCTCTCTTTCTCTCTCTCTGTTACTCTCTCTCTCTCCTCTCTCTCTCTCTCCCCCCTACAAGCACGTGTGCCCCATAGCAACTAAAAAATTAAAAAGAAAAAGAAACAATCCTATGTATGCTAGAGTGTGGATGAACCTTGAGGACATCGCTAAGGGAAATAATCCAATCATACACACACACACACACACACACACACACACACACAAATACATGATTCCACTTACAAGAAGTGTCCAAGTAGTTATACTCTTAGAATCTGGAAGTAGAATAGTCATTACCAGAGATGTGAGAGAAGGAAAAGGGGAGATTTTATTCAATAGACACAGACTTTCAGTTTTGCAAGGTGGAAAAGTTCTTTAGATCTGTCATGACCATGCGCCATTGGGGGTCTTCCGCCTTCTGCCTCTGTCTCTCTCTGATGACCGCACATACCCTCCAGCAAAATTTAAAAAGCAAAAAATTAAATTGATGAGAGCTACGTGCAAGATAATCAAAAGCAAACAAAACACAGAGGTAAGTGTTAACTCCAGATAGTACCAATCCTGTGCGGAGGCGCGAAGTAACCAGGTTACGGGTAGAGCCATTAGTCCTGCTGCTAGCAACACCGAGTGACTGAGTTAAACACGGTTACTGCGTAGCTATATTGGAAAGACCCGGAGCTGTTTATGAGCTAGTAATAGCTACCTTATAAATGCACTGGGAAATCGGACAATTAGTATTAACTATTTGCATCAGCCACCTTGCCACGTAACAGACCATGGCTGCCGCTGAGAAACCGAGCGACATTAATAATGCAACGACATTTAAAGGCATGGAAGTAAAAGTCAAATCAATCAGCTAGAAACTTTCAAAGTGGTCATCTCTGGGAAGAGAGAAATTGAAGAGGCAGAAAGGAATCTGTTTCCCTTGAGAAATCTTGCACAAATTTTTGACTCTTTCAATCATGGGCAGTTGCAACTTTTATTGACTAAGTAGCACAAAAATGCAATGAGTATGAAAGAGTATGCTTACTGAATATGAAGAAAAAGAAATGAGGCTTGGGGTTAACAAAAATGCAATGATTTTAAACAAATAACACAAATGTATGAACGTGTAAATGACATCAACCCAAAATAAAAAAAGGGATGAAAGAGTATATCCATGTAGGGGCTGGCAGATGGCATGGAGGTGGAGGCACTGGACTCCCACATGGCCGACCATGGTTCAAGTCCTGGACCTGGTGATTTGTTTTCTCACTCTGTCTCTTGCTCTGCCTCTCTCTGATCAAATTGAGAAATGATAATAATAAATAAAGTTAAATAAATAATGTACTATAAAAAGAGTATATCTACGTATACATGTCAGGATAAACAGTACATGAATAGGTTCTTACCAGACTCCCTTCCTGTTCCCCTGTGAACCAGGCAGGAGGGGACAGGACCCAGCTAGGGCCCTCATCCCTCTCTTGTGTCCAGGCAGGGTCTGCGCCCCTCCCCATGCACAGAGGGCTCCATCCCGCTGACTGACAGGTGTCCCCCAGCGCTCCCTGCCAGCCCTGCCTTACCCTCCTGACCAAGAAGGGCTCCACCTGTCTGTGTGCCCCAGACCAGAGGCAGGAAGGACTGAGTGACAGGGCGGGCCACATCACCTCCCACCTCCCTCGCCCAGATCTGTCTAAATTGCGGGGGGAGGTGCTGCACTTGCTTTGTTCACCCACAGTCCTGCTCGGTTATTCTCATTTGCTCAAACCACACCTCCCCAGCAGGCACGTTCCCCCCAGGAGCAGATGGGAGCCCCAAAGCCCTGGCTCCTCCCCTCCCCTGACAACACACCTGAAGACTCCAACCCTTCAGGGAAAATGTTCCCACAGGGTCAGCCCTGAGTGGGGGCCCAGAGGTCCCTTTGTGCTGGGCTGTGGATCTGTCAGTCACTGTGAGCTGGGGAGGGAGGGGTTCTTCCCCCCGAGTCATCCAGACAGACCTCTCTGCCTCCCCTGAACCTCATATTTTATCCCTTCCCAGATAGGTAAAAAGAAGTTGACAAGAAGTATACCTTGAAAAAGCATTTAAACATTTAGTGTTAAAATTAAACTAGCATGGTCGGGGACCAGCAGTTAGCGTAATGGCTATGTCGCTGGACTCCCATGTAGTTGACTGTGGTTCGCGTCCCGGACCTGGTGGCTTAAAACTCACGCCGGGCGCGTGTGTGTGCGTGCCCAAGATCCCGAGAGGAGAATGGAGGAGAAGGGATTGCGGTGTGACCATCCCCCCTGGGGGGTAATTTCTCACTTTCTGTCTCTGTCTCTGTCTGTCTGGCGAGTGCACGCGCCCTATAGCAAAAAAACAAACAAACAAAAAACCTCTCCAAAAAAAAAAAAAAGTTAAACTAGCATGGTCGACATGAATTAACATTAAGAGTGTGACAGGGGCGAGGGACCTCAAGGAAAAGGACACCCAGCGTTAAGTTCCTCAGAAGCCATAACCAGGCCACCTACAGAAAAACCTCATTTTTAACAGTGTGATGACTCATCACGTATATTGGACTATAACTTAGTAAAATGAAAATAAGAGCGACGGCAGCAGCTAACGTGGCACGCGGGCAAACACATCAGGGAGATTAAGGTGTGGAATCTACCCACCCAGAACAGTAGACGGAGGCGCCAGCAGGGAGAGTGCTGGGGGCTGGGCCCGGCCTGGTGAACCCCTGCCCCTGCACGAACCCCCCGAACCCCCACCCCTGCTGCAGCCCCTCACTTTGGTCAGGTCAGGGGTCCCGGGAGCTGACGCAGAGACGATGCCCTCTGGTTGCCTGTCAGCGCCTGCTCAGACCCAGGACTTGTAAGCTTACGAGCCCCGGGGGAGAGGAACCAACACGTGTCCGACCAGTCACAGAAAGCTGCTCTTCCATCCCTGAGGACCGCTCCCTCCTCGGTTGCTCCAAAAGCAGTTCCGAGCTTTCTGGGAAGGAGAACGACCCCCCACTTTTCCTCCTCCCACCCACTTTGCCCTGCCCTTGACGGTCTCCTCCAGACGCCAACCTCCTCACCTGTCTCTGCTTCCCAATGTGTGGGCACTGAAAGGGCCCAGGAGCAGCAGACAACCTCGGGGGTGGAAACCCAGGGTCCTCTCCTGCTGTCACACCCCACCGTCCCCCACCCAGTGGAAGGCCTCTACAAGACAGGTCCCAGCTCCCTGCCCCTCCAGGCCTGGCTATACCCACACTCACTCCCTCCCTCCCTCTGTGGGTTCCCAGGCCCCCTCCCTGCACAGGCAGCTGCACACAGGGGGGCCCTGACCCGCAGGCTCTGCCCTCCTGCCCCTCAGCCTTCCTCCCTCCCAGCCCTGAGCCAGCAGCTCCCACCTGGAAAGCCCATCGGGAAGCCCAGGGGGCCCGGCAGGCCCAGCCCAGGAGGACGCAGCTGCCCCAGGGCCTGCACCTGACTGAACCCGGAGCTCCCCACGCCCGAGGCCTTCCCTGACCTCCGCCCCTGTCAGCCTCTCACTGCACCTGGGCCGTCCTCGCTCCTGCCCACTCCACCTGCCCCTGGAAGCACAGCTCTGCCCCACGGGCTGCTCAGCTGAGACTGCCATGGCCATCCTGCCCCATCCCAGCAGGGATCCCACCCAGCCTCTGCCCTCCCAGCCTGGAGGACTCAAGGCAGAGAAGGGGTTCTCAGGACCCCTCAGCCTGGGCCGTGTCTGCACCCCTGGGGCTGCCACTGCCACATGCCACCACCTCCCCCCTGGCACCTCCTAGAGGGGAGCTCCACATTAGGGCTCCTTTCCATGAAATGTGCTTTACAGCAGGATCGGAGGGAACCCTATTAAAGTGACCCAGCTGAACACACGGACTTTTTTATTGGACATAAAGATTTATTTTTTATTTTATTTATTTATTTATTTATTTATTTATTTATTTATTTATTTATTTTGTAGAGGTTTTTGCTATAGGGTGTGTGTGCTTGCCAAAAAGACAGAGAGAAACAGAGGAATAGAAAGCAAGAAATCACTCCCCAGGGGGGATGGCCATGCCGCAATCCCTTCTCCTCCATTCTCCTCTCGGGATCTTGGGCACGCACGCACACGTGCCCGGCATGAGTTTAAGCCACCGGGTCCAGGACTTGAACCGCGGTTGATTACATGGTAGTCCAGCGACATAGCCATTACACTAACTGCTGGTCCCTGGACATAAAAATTTTAAGTATAGGAATCAGAGGGTGGCGTAGTGATTAGGGACTGGACTCCCACATGGTTGACCACACTTCGAGTCCCAAACCTGACAACTTAAAAACTCACACTGGGCACGCGTGCCTGCATGCCCAAAATCCCAAGAGGAGAATAGAGGAGAAAGGATTGTGGTGTGCCCATCCCCCCAGGGGATGATTTCTCACTTTCCATCTCTGTCTCTGTCTCTCCAGCAAGCACACACACCCTATAGCAAAAATCTCTCTCTCAAAAAAGAAAAAAATAATTATTTAATTATCTTAGTTGTTTTTGAACTCTTATTTCTGTGTGACTGTGTTTACTTCTCCTGATATAGGCACTCCCTTCAGCACTTCTTGGAGATCTGGTCTGGTGCTGGTAAGTTCTTTCAGGTTTTGTTTATCTGAGAATGTTCTTGTCTTTTCTTCCCATATGAAGGATAATCTTGCCGGGTACAGTATTCTTGGTTGAAATTGCTTTTCCCTTAACACTTTGAATATATTTTCCCATTCTCTCTTCGCTCGCATTGTTTCTGATGAGAGATCTGCTGTTAGCCTGATGGGATGTCCTTTGTAGGTAACTCGATGGTTCTCTCTTGCCAATCTTAGTATCTTGTCTTTGTCTGTGGTTTTGGTCAGTCTTGCTATAATGTGTCTAGGAGAAGATCTTTGTGGGTTGATTCTATTTGGGGTCCTCTGTATTTCTAGGACTGGATCTTTGAATGTCTCTCTAGGTTTAGGAAGTTTTCTTCCAGGATTTTATGGAATAGATTGTCAATGCCCTTATTAGTCTCTTCACCTTCTGGGATACCGATTATTCGAATGTTTGGACATTTAATTGTATCTAGTATCTCTTGTATATTACTCTCATTTTGGGGGACAATTTTCTCAGTCTTCGTCATGGATTCTTCTAATCCAGTGTTTCTGTCTTCTACATCTGAGATTTGATCTTCTGTGTGATCTAGTCTGCCTTTAATACTTTATTTTTTTGTTTATTTAATTTTATTTATTCATTCATTTATTTTAGTTTGACCAGAGAGAAAGAGAAAGAGAGAGAAAGTGTGAAAGTAAACCACCAGGTCCAGGACTTGAACCATGATCAACCATGTGGGAGTGTCCTGCACCTTAACCACCACGCCACCTGCTGGTCCCCCTGCTTTTAATACTTTCTAGGGAGGTTTTGATTTCCTGGATTGAAGCTTTTATCTCTAACAGCTCCATTTGATTCTTTTTTATGATGTATATCTCCTCTTTCAGATCCTGCAAGAACTTCCTCACCTCCTGGAAATCATCGGTTCGTTCCTCCTGCATCTTCTGGAGTTCGCTGTCTCTCTTCTCTTCCATCTCTGTTAGCTTTGTCACTATGAATATTCTAAATTCTCTATCAGACCTTTCCATGAGTTCCACTGTACTGTCTGTGGATGAAGAGTTATTATTCTTTTCCCTTGGAGGAGAGGGATTTTCTTGTTTTCTCATATTTCTTATGTCCCTACGGTGATTTCTGGCCACCTGATGGGCTGTGCGTTTCTTCCTATCTCTGGAATTTCAATCTGAGCTTTCAGAGGCGTGCAGGAGGAGGTGGTCTGCAATCTCTCTTTGTTCCATTTTTCACTAGAGGTTGTCCTATCATTCTAGAAAAAAATCTGGAGGGTGAAGGCTCTGCTGAAGATCTGCATTTTTAATCCATTTTCCCCCCTGCTTTTGACACAATTTTCTAGCTTGCCGTTATACAAAAGTAAATTCTGAACACAGATCCACAGTCAGGAATGAGATCTTCTTATATCTCACATTACCATCTTATACCACCCCCCACTGGACCATGACCACTCCAGGGTCAGAACTCTGTCCATCCAGCTTTGTCAGCCTGAAAAAAAGCTTTATTATTATTATTATTTTCATTTTTGCAATAGAGCACATGTTCTCACTGGAGAGGAACAGAGAGAGAGAGGGGCTGGCAGGTGGCGTGGTGGTTAAGGGTGCTGGACTCCCACATGGCTTACCATGGTTCAAGTCCCAGACCTAGCGGCTTGCTTTCTCATTTTCCCTCTTTCTCTCTCACTCTGTCCCTCTCTGGTCAAACTGATATAAATAAATTTAAAAATAAGGTTAAATAAAATAATTCTTTTAAAAAAGAGAGAGAGAGATAGAGGGAAAGTGAGAAATCACCCCCCAGGAAGGATGACCATGCCACAGTCCCGTTTCTTCCTTCTCCTCTCAGGATTTTGGGTACACATGCACTTGCACCCAGCATGAATTTTAAGCCACCGGATGCAGGACTCTAACCGCAATCAACTAAGTGGGAGTCCAGTGACATAACCATTACACCATCTGCTGGGCCCATACTATTTAAAATACTTGAGATAAAATTTTCATACCAAGAACCGTAATCAGCTTGAAGCAAAATCTCTCCTCTAAGCTCCGTAGGGCAGAAATCTCTACTGATGGCTTCTACAGAAGGAAGAAATGCCTCTTCCTCCTCAATGCCAGGTCCATGCATGGTTCTAGGTGTCAGCTGAGCAATTCCTCCCATTAGGAGACTCCTGACTGTCGTGTACGCATCACACGCTCCTGCATGTAAACCCATCCACCTGAGATGGTAGGACGCGTCCTTTAATTGTCACAGCTCCAGTATCTGCATCCCTGCGATCCCGAATGCCTGGCCTGGATTCTCTAAGAAAGTTTGCCTTACGACTTGAGGACACTTGGGGCCAGCAGGTGGCGTGATGGCTAAGGTGCTGAGTCTCATCAACCGCTGTCCGAGTCCCAGACCCCAGCTTGAAAATCTCGTCAGGCACGTGTCCATGCATGCCCAGGAAGCCTGAGAGGAGAACGGGGGAGAAGGGATTGCGATGTGGCCACACCCTCCCACACTCCGGGGGGGATGATTTCTCACCTTCCCTCTCTTTCTGCCTCTCTCCAGAGAGTGTGTGCACCGTATGGCAAGAGTCTAAAGCTATCTTCAGCTTTTCCTCTGAATAGCCCACCCTGTACATACCAAAACCATACATTCCTTGGACCAGCAGGTGGTATGATGGTTAAGAAACTGGCTTCCCATATGGCTGACTCCATGGTCCGAGTCCTGGACCTTGAAAATCACACCAGGTATATGTGCGTTCATGCCCAGAATCCCAGGAGGAGAATGGAGAAGGGACTGTGGCATGGCTATCCCTGGGGTGTGGTTTCTCGTTTTCTCTCTGTCTCTCTCTCTCTCTGTCTGTCTCTCTCTCTCTGGTGAGCACACACACACTATAGCAAAAAAAAAAAAAGAGAGAGAGCAGAAGAGGCAACATTTGAGCTGCATTTTGAGGTGTAAGTGGGAGTCCAGCTGGCATTTAGGACGAGAAAGGATCTCTCAGAATCCAGGATGGAAATTGCTTTCCCTGGGCAAAGCCAGAATTCAGACTAAGATGACCGGGGAGCCGATGCTTCCTGGCAAGAAATGGGGCTCTGGGCAGACCCTTTTGCCTAGTGGTTGAGGGAGCTGGATCTCACACTGCCAACCATGGATTAAATCCCATGCCCAGCAGCTTGGGTAAACGCTGAGAGGGCCAGCAGGTGGCGTGGAGGTTAAGATGCTGGATCTCACATAGCCAACTCCACAGTTCAAGTCCCAAATCCAGCAGCTTGAAAAATCACACCAGGTGAGTGCGCGTGCATATCCAAAATCCCAAGAGGAGAAGAGAGAAGGGATTGCAGTGTGGCCATCCCCCACCTAAGAGCGGGGAAGTGGTTTCTCACTTTCCCTTTCTGTCTCTGTCTCTCTCCAGTGAGGACACATGCCATATACCAAAACTAAAAAATAAATAAATATAATAATAAAAAGAAGAAAGAAGACATTCTAGGCCTGTGTGCGTCTCTGCCCCAACCCCCAAATCTGCCCAGGCTGGGGAAATGTAGCAGGGAAGTGGCCTGGCCATGCCCCACTGCAGGTGCCTTCCCCCTCGCCCACTCTGTCTCTCACATCTGTCTGGTAGTGCACACTCTACTAGGAAGAAAGAGAGAGGGTCAGCTGGTGGCATGGGTATTAAGATGGCTGGATCCCCCATGGCCCACAGTGTGGTTTGAGTCCTGGCTCCGGCAGCTTGAAGGACAGGTCAGGCATGTGTGAGTGTGTGCCTAAAATCCCAAGAGGAGAATGGAGGAGCAGGGATTGCAGTGTTACCGTCCTTCCTGGGGTGTTATTTCTCACTTTCTCTCTCCCCTTCCTTCTCTCTCTTTCTCTGTTGAGTGCACATGCCCTATAACAAAAAAAAATTTCTTTTTTCTTAGAGAGGTCTTTACTGTAGGGAGCATGTGCTCACCAGGGAGACAGAAAGAGAGAAATCACTCCCCTGGGCAGATGACCATGCTTCTGGGATTTTGGGCATGCACACACACACACACACACACACACATACCGGTATGAGTTTTAAGCTGCTGGGTCCAGGACTTGAACCATGGTTGACTAGGTGGGAGTCCAGCAACATAACCATTATGCCATCCTCTGTCCTTCCCCCAATAGTTTTTAACATTTAAAAAAAAGAGAAAGAAAAAAGATGTGCGGGGTGGGAGCAGGTGGCGTGGTGGTTGAGTCACTAGACTCCCACATGGCCGACCACAGTTCAAGTCCTGGACCTGGTGACTTGAGAGTCACACCCAGCACATGTGCATGCACAGCCGAAGTCCTGAGAGGAAACTAGAGGAGAAGAGATTACAGTGCACATGCACACACACACCAGTATGGCCATCCCCCTTGGGGGTAATTTTTCACTTTACTTCTGTCTCTCTCTGGTGAGTGCATGCACCCTATGGCAAAAAATCTTAAAGAAAAGAAAAAGAAAGAAAGAAGATGTGCATTGAATGTAAATAAGAAATCATAAAAAAAAAATTTGGAGAAGTTTTTGCTATTGGGCACGTGCGCTCGCCAGACAGAGACAGAGAGAGAGACAGAGAGATAGAAAGTGAGAAATCACCCCCCAGGGAGGATGGCCATGCCACAATCCCTTCTCCTCCATTCTCCTCTCGGGATCTTGGGCACGCACGCACACGCACCTGGCGTGAGTTTAAGCCACTGGGTCCGGGATTCAAACCATGGTCGACTACATGGGAATCCAGCGACATAGCCATTATGCTGACTGCTGGTCCAGAAATCATAAAAATTTTTAAATGGAGAAAAGAAAAAAAAGGAAGGAAGGAAAGTCTCATCTTTGACAATTCAGAATCTTGGTGCTCAAGGTTGAGACGAGCAAGAGAGGCCAGCTCTGAAGAGCACGTTCACTAGAGAGCTTCTAAACACAGCTGTGCCTCCATGGGTCTGTCTTGGGGCCTGAAAATGGCATTTCTAGCAAGTTCCCAGGAGATCCCAGTGCTGCTCACCCCAGGATTGCTGATGCCCGCTTTCTTGTCAGAAGGAGACTGGGAAAGGACCACCTGGCCTGGAGAGACCCCACCAAGGGTGTGATTTCCTTGGGATTCCAGGAATGGCAGCCACAGACAGGCACAGGATGTGGAGTGAGATGGTGACTCAGAGCCAGGGCTTACACGCAGCACCTGAGGCTGCCACCCCACAGGCTGGTTCCCACACCCTCAAGTGCTTCCCGGCCTTAGGACAGCAACCCTGGAACTAGCTCTCCTGCCCGGGTTGCTTGGGGGACAGTGTGACAGAGGAGCCGAGCATCCCTCCCCATCCAAAGACAGGGTGACATAGTCTCACGTGTAGGAGCAGATGTACCGGTCAATAATTAGGATCCTGGGGCCAGCAGGAGGCGTGGTGGGTAAGGCGCTGCGTTCCACATGGCCAGCTTCGCAGTTTGAGTCCTGGACCCAGCAGCTTAAAAGCCACACCAAGCATGTGTGCATGCCTGCCCCAAATCCAAGAGGATAATAGGGGAGAAGGGATCGCAGTGTGGCCACCCTTCCAGGGGAGATTTCTCAGGGTCCCTCTCTTTCTCTCTCTCTGGTGAGAATATGCACCTTATAACAAAAACATAATAGAAACAATAATAATACTAATTATAATTAGGACACTGAAAAGTGGGCAAGGGTTGGCCCTGTGGCTTAGTAGTTAATGGAGCCAGATTCCACATGGCCAACTGTGGTTCAAATCTCAGCCCTGGTGGCTTGAAAAACACACTGGGTATGTGTGCATGCAAACCCAAAGCCCCATGAGGATTGAGAAACAGAGAAGGGGTTGTGGCATGAACATGCCTCACTGAAGGGTGCTTTCTCTCTCTCTCTCTCTCTCTCTCTCTCTCTCTCTCTCTCTCTCTCTCTCTTACTCTCCCCCTCCCTCTCTCTCTCTCTCTCCGGTAAGCACATACCACTTCGGCAATTACAAAAAACAAGTTGGAGGACTAGTAGTTAGTGTAAAGGCTATGTCGCTGAACTCCCATGTAGTTGACCACAGTTCGAGTCCCGGACCCGGTGGCTTAAACTCACGCCAGGCACGTGTGCGTGCATGCCCAAGATCCCGCGAGGAGAATGGAGGAGAAGGGATTGCAATGTGGCCATCCCCCCTGGGGGGTGATTTCTCACTTTCTGTCTCTCTGTCTCTCTCTCTGTGTCTTTCTGGAGAGCACACGCGCCCTATAGCAAAAAAAAAAAAAAAAAAGAAAGAAAAAAAAAAAACTCTCCAAAACAAAAGAACAAAAAAAACCAAGTTGACAAATGGCTTCAATCATTTGTCCCAGAGAAAAGCTAGAGAAGTACCATGTCCTTGAGCCTGCGTGCACACTGGAGGGCGCCCCAAGTCTGTGTGACAAGTGTCTCCTCCGATCCCCCACATTCCTTTGTAAAAGGGCCTGTCCCACTTTGGTCAAAATATCATTCACCAGGTTGCACTTGTTAATTAATCATGCCCCATTTACCTTTTAATGAATGAAGGGTAGATATATAAAGAAAGATAATTGAAGATTAAAAAGAAAAGAACAGGGACCAGCCAGCAGGTGTTGTGGAGGTTAAGGCACTGGATCTCACATGGCCAGCTCCATGGTTCACATCCCAGATCCAGCAGCTTGAAAATCACATCAGGCGTGGGTGTGTGTGCGCACACCCCAAATCCCGTGAGCAAAATGTAGGAGAATGGACTGTGGTATGACCATCCTCGCTGGAGAGTGATTTCTCACTTTCCCTCTCTCTGTCTTTCTCTGATGAGCACACATGTGCTATGAAAAAAATAAAAAATCTAAGAAAGAAAACAACATAATTAATTAAAATGGTAGTGAACTCCCTAGTTTAAGAAATTATACAATTTGGGACCAGCAGATGGCATAACGACTCTGTCACTGGACTCCTGTGTGGTCAACCATGGTTCGAGTGTCAGACTCAGTGGCTTAAACTCACACTGGGCACGTGTGCGTGCGTGCCCAAGATCCCGAGAGGAGAATGGAGGAGAAGGGATTGCGGCGTGGCCAGTCCCCCTGGGGGGTGATTTCTCGCTTTCTGTCTCTCTGTCTCTCTCTGTCTTTCTGGCGAGCGCACACACACTATAGCAAAAATCTCTTAAAAAAATAAAAAGAAAAGAAAAGAAAAAATAAAAGAAATTATACAATTTGGGGCTGACAGATAGCAGGACGGTTAAAGCGCTGCCCTCCCACATGGCTGACCTCAATTTGAATCCTGGACCTAGTGGCTTTACTTTTTTTCTCTCTCTCTCTCTTTCTCTGTCTTTGGTCAAACTGATAACAACAAATTTAAAAGTTAAATAATTGTTTTAAGTAATTATTCCACTTAACTTTTATTTATTTATTTTAATTTGACCAGAGAGGGACAGAGAGAGAGAGAGAGACAAAGTGAGAAAGCAAGCCACTAGGTCCAGGACTTGAATCATGGCTGGCCATATGGGAGTCCAGCGCCCTTAACCACCATGCCACCTGTTGGCCCCAAAGTTAAATAATTTTTTAAAAAAGAAAAAGAAATAGACGATATAATTTTGGAGCCAGCAGGTGGCATGGTGGTTTAGGCCCTGGACTCCCACATGGTGGGCCACAGTTGGCGTCCCAGACTTGGTGGCTTGCTTTCTCACTTTCTCTCTTGTCTCTCTTTGGTGAGCGCTGTGCCCTATAGTTAATTTTAAATAATAAATAAATAAATATTGTGCATGAACTCCCTGGAGAGAGACAGAGAGAAGAAAAGTAAGATATCACCTCCGGGGAGATGGCTGCACCACAACCCTTCCCCATTCTCCTCCTGGGATTTTAGGCACGCACACACACACAGCATGATTTTTCAGGCCTCTGGATCCAGGAACCTCGATTGGCCGCGTGGGAATCTAGCACTTCGGTCACCGTGCCACTTACTGGCACAGAGAAATGAAACAATTTTAAGACAAAAAATATCTTTTTTATCTTAATGAAGGTAAAAGAATTATTTCTATCAGAGTTTTTAAAAAGTTTTTCACGGGACCTGCAGCAGTTAGAGTAAGGGCTATGTCGCTAGTCTCCCATGTAGTCAACTGCGGTTCGAGTCCCGGACCCGGTGGCTTAAACTCACTCCAGGCGCATGTGTGTATGTGCGCACGATCCCAAGAGGAGAATGGAGGAGAAGGGACTGCGGCGTGGCCATCCCCCCTGGGGGGTGGGAGGGTGATTTCTCGCTTTCTGGTGAGCGTGCGCGCCCTATAGCAAAAAAAAAAAAACCTCTCCAAAAAAAAAGTTTTTCATTTTGAGGGCCAGAAGGTGGTGTGATAGTTAAGGGGGTTGGGTCCCACATGGCCAGTTGTGCAGCTGGAGTCCCAGGTCCTGCAGCTTAAGTCCTTTGGGGGTTTGTATTGGAGTTATCTCTTTTTAAAATTATTTTATTTAACTTTATTTATTTATTTATGTATTTATTTTCATTTGACAGCAAGAGAGAGAGAGAAAGTGAGAAAGCTAGCTGCCAGGTTGGGGACTGGAACCGCGGTCGGCCATATGGGAGTCCAGTGCCCTTAACCACCACACCATCTGCCAGCCCCGAAGTTATCTTTTATGTTTTGAGTTGGTTCAATATTTAAAGTTCAGAAAGTTCAAAAGCCAAAAAGTTGCTCCCTTTCCCCTGGCCCATCCCAGACAGGCAGCCGCACACATCCATTTCTTGCTTTTTCTTCAAGACTTCACGCAAACGTAAGCCAAGGGAAGTGTGTATGCATAGCTTCTTTCCCCTTTCGCACGAATTTATTATATGCTCCTCTGCATCTTGGTTTTTTCCCTTTAACAATGTGTTAAGGATAGGGCCAGCAAGTGGTATGATGGCTATGTCGCTGGACTCCCACGTAGTCGACCGTGGTTCAAGTCGAGGACCCGGCGGCTTAAACTCACGCCGGGCGCGTGTGCGTGCGTGCCCAAGATCCCGAGAGGAGAATGGAGGAGAAGGGATTGCGGCGTGGCCATCCCCCCTGGGGGGTGATTTCTTGTTCTCTCTCTCTCTCTCTCTGTCTCTCTCTGTCTTTCTGGCAAGCGCACATGCCCTATAACAAAAATTAATTAATTAATTAACTAATTAAAATAAATAAATTATTCTTTTTTTTTAAATTCTGTAGTAAAAAAAAATTAACATTGAGACAGCAAGTGCTATGGTAGTTAAGGTGCTGCCCTCCCACACAGCTGACCACGATTTGAGTCCTGGACATGGTGAGTTGCTCTCTCTCTCTCTCTCTCACTCTGTCTTTCTCTCTGGTGGGTGCACATGCTCAATAATCATCATCATACATAAAATTTAAATAAATAATTATTTTTTAAAATGTTAACATTAATAATAAAAATGAGATTACTGAGGCAAGCCAGAGGGATGAAGACATGCACTGCAGCATTTGCCTTTGCCCGTATTTTCCTTTTATTACCAGAGTCCCGGTCGGCTCCCCAGAGAGAGGAGAGAGCTCCCCCAGTGGGAGGAGGCCACACTGCAGTCCCATTTGTCCATCCAGTCAGGGGTTGGGATATGCACACACCCAGGCCTGGAATGTTTCTCAAGTCCCTGGGGATGGGACTGGGATGTGGGTGGCCACGTGGGGTCTGGTCCCCTGGGCACCGGCTGGCCTCTGTACTGCAGCACCCTCTTAGTCCAGAAATACCGGAACCTGGGTGTGTAATGAAGACAGGAGCCGGCAGGTGGTGTGGTGAAGGCACGGCCTCCCACGTGGCCACCTGCAGCTCGCGCTGGACCCAGTGGCTCGAGGGTCACAGTGGGCACGTGTGCGTGCTTCCTCAGAATCCAGAAAGGAGAATGGAGGACGACGGCTTGGTCATCCCCCGGGAGCTGATTTCTCGCCTTCCCTCTGCTGTCTCTGGCAAGTGCTTGCACCCTACGGCAAAAACCTGGTTGGGGGGGAGATGGCGGTTTATTTACAAACTCAAGATTCTGATGGCTGGAAAGTCGGAAGACCTCGGCCTGCAGCGGGGCTGACAGAAGCAGAGGATGGGCTGCATGCAGAGGGGGCCAACAGCTTGCAACTCCCTCTCCCCCCGCCCCACAGCAACCAGCTCTCATGAGACCTAATCTCTTCTCGAGAGATCCTGAGTTCACTGGGTCTCCAGAGACATCATAATTCTATTCCACAAGTGTTGCCTCCATGCTACCACCACTGTGGACCAGTCACTGCCGCTAGGCCTCAATCCCCCAACATCGAACCGCGACACACGGAACTTTAGGGGACAAACCATGGTCCAAATCATAACTGCATTTTGAAGACCAGAAGTGGGAGTAACTGAAAACTCCATTAGTATGGGAAGGGCTAAGTAAGTAAGAATACAATAGAGTTTTTTTTTTTTTTTTGAGAGGTTTTTGCTTTAGGGCGCGCACTCTCCAGACAGAGAGAGAGACAGAGAGACAGAAAGCAAGAAATCACCCCCGAGGGGGGATGGTCACGCCGCAATCCCTTCTCCTCCATTCTCCTCTCGGGATCTTGGGCACGCACGCACACGCGCCCGGCGTGAGTTTAAGCCACCAGGTCCGGGATGCGAACTGCGGTCGACCACATGGGAGTCCAGCGACATAGCCATTACGCTAACTGCTGGTCCCCAATAGAATTTTTCTTTTAAGGTTACGTATTTATTTCTTGGTGCGTGAGAGAGACAGAGAAAGAAGAAACGCTCCCCTCAGTGGGGTTTTGATGCCCAGACCCACACCAGTGCTGGGATTCGCTGCCAACTGACACAGCCTTCAGCCTGCCCCGCGCTGCCAGGCACACTCAGGGAGGTCTCTGGACTTGACCTGGGAACCTTTCCAGCCAGACTTGAACTGGTTGCTCTACTGCTGTGCAGCTATTTGGTCCCATCCCTACTCCCTTTCGCTCTATCAACTACCAAATCTCTCTCTCCTTTTTTAAAAATTTTGCCAGAGGGCCCATGAGCTTGCTAGAGAAAGAGAGAGAGAAAAGGGGGGGAAGCACCCCCCAGGGACAGGCCACAACACCTTCTCCTCCATTTCTCCCTCCTTTTAGGATTTTCGGCACGTGTGCACACACCCAGTATGTTTGTCAAGCCAGTGGGCCTGGAATTCAAACCATGAATTTGGCCATGAGGGATCCAGCCCTGACCACCAGGCCACCAGCCGGTCCTGGATACAGAGATGGCGTGAGGCTGGCATCCCAGAGGAGCCGCTGAGGAGGCCGCACCGTCAGCTTGTGCAGAGTGGACTCCCCACAGGCCCCGGGGCAGAGCAGCAGAAAGCTCAGTGCCCTGGCCTGCGTTCCCGGTGCTATCCTCACGGATCACGGCCACAGCAGCTTCCGGCCAGACCGGGAGATGAGGCAGCGCCACGTCTTGCCGAATGACCTCCCTGAGTGGGGGTAAGCTCGGCTCCGCGGCCTCATTAAAAGGTTTTTTATAAATCCGAATGTTCAGTGCACTTATAGACGATCACTTAGCTGAGTAGCCATGAAACCCAGGGCCGACGAAGACAGGGAGCGGCTGGCCTCACAGTGTGACTGAGCCCTGAGTAAGGGAGCCAGGTCCGACATGGCAGACTGCGGTTCGAGTCCCAGCCCTTGAGAAACAGGCCCGGTACATGAGTGGGTTGTCCAGAATCCTGCTGGGAGGGAAAGGTGGAGGAGAAAGGGTTGTGGCATGGCCACGCCTCGTCATGGCTGTTGGCTCTTTCTTCCTCTCTGGTGAACGCACGTACCCTCTGGCAACTCAAAAAATGGATACAAACAAAGGGCACATTAAAAATACATATTTTATTTAACTTGTATTTATTTATTTAAATTTGACCAGAGTGAGAGAGAGAAAAGGAAAGTGAGAAAGCAAGCCATCAGGTCTGGGACTCGAACCTTGGCTGGCCATGTGGGAGTCCATCGTCCCCAACCACCACACCCTCTGCCAGTCCCAAAAATGGGCACTTTCAAGGTAAGAATAGAAACTGTTGTGACCAGCAGGTGGCGAAGCGATTAAGGCACTAGACTCCCACGTGGCCAGCCAAGGTTCGAGTTCTGGACCTGGCGACTTAAAACTCGTACCAGGCACATGTGTGTGTTTGCACAACATCCCAGGAGGACAATGGAGAAGGGATTGCAGCATGCCCCCCCCCCCAGGGGGCGATTTCGTGCTTTTCGTCTGTCTGTGTCTCTGGAGACTATGGTAAAAATCTCTCAAAAAACAAACAAACAAAATTCCTGTGGGGACTGTAAATTGCTTTCATTACTTTTAATGCATTTCACAATATGAATGTAAAACCTCACCTTCTCCTGACTCAGCAATCCAAGATGGAAAATATTTCTTATAGAAATACAGATGGGGGGGACCAGCAGGTGGCATGGTGGTTAAGGTGCTGCACACTCCCACATGGCTGATCACGGTTCAAGTCCTGGACCTGGTGGCTTGCTTTCTCACTTCCTCCCTTTCTCTCTCCCTCTCTGTGTCTCCCTCTGTCAAATTAAAAATAAATGAATGAATAAATAAAATTTAATAATAAAAAAAATACAGATGGGGGGAGGTAGCAGGTGGCATGGTGGTTTAAGGGCACTGGACTCCCACATGGGTGACAATGGTTTGAGTCCCAGACCTGGCAGCTTGCTTTCTCACTTTCTCTCACTCTCATTCTGCCCCTCTTTGGTCAACTTAAAACAAATAAATAAAGTTAAATCAAATGATTCTTTAAAAAGACAGAAAGAGAAAGAAAGAAAGAAAGAAAGAAAGAAAGAAAGAAAGAAAGAAAGAAAGAAAGAAAGAAAGAAAGAAAGAAAGAGAGAGAGAGAAGAGAGAGAGAGAGAGAGAGAGAGAAAGAAAGAAAGAACGAAGAGAGAAAGAAGAAAGAAAGAAAGAAAGAAAGAAAGAAAGAAAGAAAGAAAGAAAGAAAGAGAGAAAGAGAGAAAGAGAGAAAGAGAGAAAGAGAGAAAGAGAGAAAGAGAGAAAGAAAGAAAGAAAGAAAGAGAAAAAGAAAAAGAAATACAGATGGAGGGCCGGCTGATGGCACGGTGGTTAAGGGTATGGGACTCCCACTTGGACAACCATGGTTTGAGCACCAGACCTGGCAGCTTGCTTTCTCATTTTCCCTCTCTCTCACTCACTCTGTCCCTCTCTGGCCAATTTAAAATAAATAAATATAAATAAAATAATTCTGTAAAAAGAACGAAATACAAGTGGGGACAAGTAGGTGACTTGGAGGATAAGGTGCTGCATCCCACGTGACTGGGTTTGAATCCCAGACCCAATGGCTTTAAAATCACGCTGGGTACATGTATGTGGACCCAAAATCCGGAGAGAATTGAGAAGAAAGGATTGTGGCATGGCCATCCCCCCTGGGGTGATTTCTCACTTCCTCTTTCTCTATGTTTCCCTCCAGGGAGCTCACATGCCCTATGACAAAAATATTAAAATTAAAAAAAAAAATAGTTTGGAATTACCCTAACTTTACATCGCTGTTCAGGTGTACGTAGGTTTCTCAGAATCCAAGTCCTAGCAGGTGGCAATTGGCACACGAGTCAGACTGAGGAACTGTTTTTAGAGGCAGTGGGAGGGTCATTAAAGGCTTTTAGGCAGGGCAGTAAAATGATCAGAGTTTAGTTCAAGAGAGAATGGAAGCTACAAGGGGGAGTTTCTGAGTTGTAAACCCAACTGCCCCTGAAGGCGGTATTTGTTACCCCAATATAGGAACTGTTAACTTGCCAACTCAGTGTTCCCCATTAGGTTGGTGCAAAATTAATTGCAGATCTGCAGTGTTGAAATTTGCCCTTTCATGTTGGCTATATTCTTTTTTCTTTTTAGAATTATTTTATTTCATCTATTATCATTACTATTTGTTTAATTTGACCAGAGAGAAACAGAGGAAGAGAAAGGGAAAGTGGGAAAGCAAGTCACCAGATCCGGGATTCAAACCGTGGTTGGCCATGTGGGATTCCAACCCTCCAACCACCACGCCACCTGCCAGCCCCATATTGGCTACATTCTTTTTTTTTTTTTTTTTTTTTTTTTTGAGAGATTTTTTTCTATAGGGCGTGTCCGCTCGCCAGACAGACAGAGAGAGAGAGACAGAGAGACAGAAAGCGAGAAATCACCCCCCAGGGGGGATGGTCATGCCGCAATCCCTTCTCCTCCATTCTCCTCTCAGGATCTTGGGCACGCATGCACAGGCGCCCGGCGTGAGTTTTAAGCCACCGGGTCCGGGACACGAACCACGGTCGATTACATAGGAGTCCAGCGACATAGCCGTTACGCTAACTGCTGGTCCCTTGGCTACATTCTTAAATGTGGTTACATTATACCTGATTTTAATGCACATTTTCCCTTTTTTTTTTTTTTTTTTTTTTTGCTAATGACTTGTTACTTGCTGTTTATTTTAGATATATATTAGACTATGAAAATGGTGTTAGACAAAAAGCAAATTCAAGAGGGTTTTTTTTTAAGAATTATTTTATTTAACTTTATTTGTTTGTTTATTTTTTTACATTTGAACAGAAGAGGGACAGAGTGAGAGAGAGAGAGAGAGAGAGAGTGAGAGACAGAGGGCAAGTGAGAAAGCAAGCCACCAGGTCCAAGACTCAAACTGCAGTCAGCCATGTGGGAGTCCAATGCTCTTAACCACCATGCCACCTGCTGGCCCCTCAAGAGATTTTTTTTTATTCAAGTTCAAAAATGGGTTGTAAAGTCATGGAGACAACTGGTAACATCAACAGCACATTGGCCCAGGAACTGCTAACAAACTGAGAGTGCGGTGGTGGTTCAAGAACCTTTACAGGTGGGCTCAGTAGGTGCTATAGTGGTTAAGGCACTGGACTCCCACATGGCGGACCACAGTTCAAGTCCTGGACCTGATGGCTTGCTTTCCTCACTTTCTCTCTCCTCTGTCTCTGTGTCTCTCTGGTGTTTGCATGTGCCCCGTAGAAAATTATATATATATATACATCTGTATGATAATGATAAATAAAATTTAAAAGAAGAAGCTTTACAAAGGAGACAAAGACCTTGAAGATGGGGAGCATGGTGGCCGGCCATCAGTTGACAACGACCAATTGAGAGCGTCAGGAAAGTCGATCCTCTTACATCTACACGAGAAGCTGCCGAAGAACTCAGCATTGACCGTTCTATGACCTTTCGGTATGTGAAGCACATTTGAAAGATTAAAAGCTCCTGGGACCAGCAGATGGCGTGATGATTACGTCACTAGACTCCCATGTAGTCAACTGCGGTTCGAGTCCTGGACCCGGTGGCTTAAACTCACGCTGGGCACGTGTGCGTGCGTGCCCAAGATCCCAAGAGGAGAATGGAGAAGGAATTGCAGTAAGGCCAGACTCCCTGGGGGATGATTTCTCACTTTCTGTCTCTCTGTCTCTGTGTCCCTGACGAGCGCACGTGTGTCTTACAGCAAAAAATCTCTAACAACAACAGGAAAAAAACAAGAGCAGGTTGAAATCAGCCTCATGAGCTGATTGAAAGTCAAAATATCATCGTTTTTAGAGTGTCATCTTCTCTTATTCCATCCAACATGAACCCTTTCTCGATCAGATTAGAACATTTCTCAAAAAGTGGATTTTACACGATAGCTGGTAATGACCAGCTCAGTGGTGGTCTGTCTAAGAAGAAGCCCAAAGCACGTCTGAAAGCCAAGCTTGCACCAAAAAAGGTCGGTCATGGTCACTGCAGGGGTCTGGTCCACTACGGCCTTCTGGATCCCACCCAACCGTTCCCCGCTGAGAAGTGTGCTCAGCAAATCAACGAGGCGCACTTAGACAGCAGTGCCTGCAGCCAGCGTTGGCCAACAGAGAGGGCCCAGGTCTTCTCCACGACAGCTGACCCCACATCACAGCCGAGCTTTGAAAGGTGAAGGAATTACGGGACCAGCAGTTAGCGTAATGGCTATGTCACTGGACTCCCACGTAGTCGACCCCGGTTCGAGTCCCGGACCCAGTGGCTTAAACTCACGCCAGGCGCGTGTGCGTGCGTGCCCAAGATCCTGAGAGGAGAATGGAGGAGAAGGGATTGCGGCGTGGCCATCCCCTCTGGGTGGTGATTTCTCGCTTTCTATGTCTCTGTCTCTCTCTGTCTGTCTGGCGAGCACACGCGCCCTATAGCAAAAACCTCTCCAAAAAAAAAAAAGAAAAAGAAAGGTGAAAGAATTGGGCTACAAAGTTTTGCCTCGTGGCTATGTTCACTTGACCTCTCACCAACTGACTACCACTTCTTCAAGCATCTCTACAAATTTTTGCAGAGAAAACACTTCTTTTTTTTTTTTTAAGAGAAATTTTTGCTATAGCACACGTGGGCTTTCCGGGGAGACAGAGAAAGACAGAGACAAAAAGCAAGAAATAACCCTCCATGGGGGATGGCCACACTGCAATCCATTCTCTTTGACTCTCCTCTTGGGATTTGGGCACACACACACACGCACACACACACTGAGTGTGTCAGGCTGCCGGGTCTAGGACTCAAACAGCAGTTGGCCATGTGGGAGTCCTAAGATGTAACCAGCTGCTGGTCCCAGGAAAACACTTCCACAGCCAGCAGGATGCAGAAGATACTTTCCAAGAATTCTTGAATATCATTTTTATTTTGGAGAGATGGTGTAGGGTGTGTGCACTCGCCGGAGAGACAGAACGAGAGAAATCACGTCCCCCCAGGGGACATGGCTGTGCCACAATCCCTTCTCCGGTCTTCTCTCAGGATTTTAGGCATGCATACACATCCACCCGGAGTGAGTTTTAAGCTGCCAGGACTGGGGCTTGAACCATGGTCGACTACATGGGTATTTTGTGACGGAACCATTATGCCATCTGCTGGTCTGGAAGGTTGAATCTTAAAATGCACATTTTTACACTACAGGAATAAACTAATGTATTTGCTGTTGGCAAAAGTGTGTTGATTGTAATGGTTCTTATTTTGATCAATAAAGAGTTTTTAAAGAATTATTTTATTTAACTTTATTTATTTATTCATTTTAATTTGACCAGAGAAGGACAGAGAGAGAGAGGGAAAGTGAGAAAGCAAGCCACCAGGTCCGAGACTCAAACCACCATTGGCCATGTGGGAGTCCAGCGCCCTTAACCACCATGCCATTTGCTGGCCCCAATAAAGATATGTTTGAGCTTAGTTACAGTGACTTAAAAGTCAGGGTCCAGGGCCCAGCAAATGATATAGTGGTTAAGGCACTGGACTCCCACAGGCTGACCATGGTTCAAGTCTCAGACCTGGCAACTTGCTTTCTCACTTTCCCTCTCTCTCTTTCTCTCTCTCTGTCAAGCACATATGCCTTATAGCAATATTTAAAAATAAAATAATAGGGACCAGCGGTTGGCATAATGGCTATGTCACTGGACTCCCATGTAGTCGACCGTGGTTCAAGTCCCGGACCCAGTGGTTTAAACTCACATTGGGCGTGTGTGCATGCATGCCCAAGATCCTGAGAGGAGATGGAGAAGGGATTGCAGTGTGGCCATCCCCCCTGGGGGGTGATTTCTCACTTTCTGTCTCTCTGTCTCTCTCTCTATCTTTCTAGCGAGCACACTCGCCCTATTGCAAAAACCTCTCAAAAAATAATAATATTAAATAAAATTCAATCACTCTTAAAAATTCACAGTCCAAAACTACAATTGCTTTTGCAGTTGGTATAATGGTTACATCACTGGACTGCCATGTAGTCAACCATGGTTCAACTTCCAGACCCAGCAGCTTAAAACTCATGCCAGGCAAGTGTGCATGCCTAAGGTCCTGAAAGAAGGCTAGAGGAGGGGGCCAGCAGTTAGTGTAATGGCTATGTCGCTGGACTCCCACGTAGTCAACAGCGGTTCGAGTCCCGGACCCGGTGGCTTAAACTCACGCCGGGCGTGTGTGTGTGCGTGCCCAAGATCCTGAGAGGAGAATGGAGGAGAAGGGATTGCAGCGTGGCCATCCTCCCTGGGGGGTGATTTCTCGTTTTCTGTCTCTCTGTCTTTCTGGTGAGTGCATGCACCCTATAGCAAAAACCTCTCAAAAAAAAAAAAGAAAAAAAAAAAGGCTGGAGGAGAAGGATTGCTGCCTGCCTGGCCATCTCCTCAGGGAGTGATTTCTCTCTCTCTGTCTCTCTCTCACTGGTGAGCTCATGCTGCTAACAGCAAAAATCTCTCTAAATAAATAAATAAATTTTAAAAAGAAACTGACACATCACTGAAATACTTTCAAAATTGACCTAAGTTTTCTCATAGGAACCCAATTAGTTGATGTTTTATTGTCATTACTTAATTCATTAAGAAGTAAGAATTTTAGGGGGCCGGCAAGTGGCATGGCAGTTAAGGGCACTGGACTCCCACATGGCCGACCACGGTTCAAGTCTCGAACCTGGTGGCTTGCTTTCTCACTTCCTCTCTCTCTCTCTCTGTCTATCTCTGATCAAACTGGAAAATAATAATGATAATAATAAATAAAATAATTCTTTAAAAAAAAAAGAAGTAAGAATTTTATTTTTTAAAGATTGTTTTTGCAGGGGCCAACAGATGGCATAGCAAGTACATGGCTGGACTCCCACATGGCCGACTGTGGTTGGAGCCCCTGACTCAGCGCCTTGAAACTCACACTGGGCACGTGTGCGTGCGTACCCGAGATCCCAGGAGCAGAATGGAGGAAAAGGGATTGCAGTGTGGCCATTCCCCCGGAGAGTGATTTCTCACTTTCCGTCTTACTGTCTCTGTCTCTTCTGGCAAGTGCATGCATCCTAAGGCAAAAGCCATGTGGAGTCCAGCACTAAGCCACTATGCCACCTGCTGGCCCTTTCTGCATGATTTTCAAGCTACTGAGTCTGGGATTTTTTTTTTTTTTTTTTTTTTTTTTGAGAGGTTTTCGCTATAGGGAGCATGCACTCGCCAGACAGACAGAGAGAGACATAGAGACAGAAAGTGAGAAATCACCCCCCAGGGGGGATGGCCACGCCGCAATCCCTTCTCCTCCATTCTCCTCTCGGGATCTTGGGCACGCACACACACGCGCCCGGCGTGAGTTTTAAGCCACCGGGTCCGGGACTCAAACCACAGTCGACTACGTGGGAGTCCAGCGACATAGCCATTACGCTAACTGCTGGTTCTCCTAAGTCTGGGATTTGAAGTACATAGCCAGCTATGTGGGATCTAGCACCTTAACCTCCACGCCACCCTCTGCCTCCCAATAAATAATTTTTTAAAAAAAAGCTGGCTTCCCCAGGCAATACTTGCAGCATGAGCAGAGGGTGGGGCTGGGGCAGAGACTGAGAGAACCCACAGTCACTGCGCAGGCTCTGCAGCCAGTCAGGGCTCAGGGCGGCTGCGGAGGGGACCCAGCTCCCAGCAGGACGATGACAAGAGGAAGACAAAGCCAGGCCCACAGGCTGCCGAGAGACCACATCAGACAAGGGCAGTTAGGAAGGGGCTGGTGACCTTGGCTGGAGCAGCATGCTGAGGTGGGGGCAGAGGCGGGGCAGGAGACACTGGGCTCTCTCTGTTTTAACTGCCAAGGGCACATATGCTCAGCAGAGAAAGAGAGAGCTACTAGCCTAGGCTCTTTTTCAGAGTTATCTTCCTAGGGGCTGGCAGTGGCGTGGTGGTTAAGGGCACTGGACTCCTACATGGCCGACTGAGGTTCAAGTCCTGGATCTGGCAGCTTGCTTTCTCACTTTCTCTCTCTTTCTCTCTCTCTCACTCTGTCCCTCTTTGGTCAAATTAAAATGAGTAAATAAATAAAGTTAAATAAAATAATTCTTTTTTTAAAAAAAGAATTATCTTCCTTTAGCCTACTTCCGTCTCTTCTCGATCATGCTCCTAGAATAAACTGTCCCTCTCCACTTCTTTACCTCCCATTCACTCATTCACTTTCTTTTCTTATCCCCTAGAGGACTCGCCCTTGTCAGAGAGCTAGAAAGAGGGTGAGGAGAAGCACTCAGGTCACTTTTTTTTTCAGGCTGTCATGTCTGGGACTCAAACCATGGAATCAGCCAAGTGGGATCCAGCACCTTAACCACCACACCACCTGCTGCACCCCCTCCTGTTCACTTTTTAAAAACCTATTTATTTAATTTTATTTATCACTATTACCATTTTTTAAAGAAGAGTTTTTGCTATAGAGTGCACACACTCACCAGAAAGACAGAGAGAGAGAGAGAGAGAGAGAGACAGAAAGTGAGAAATCACTTCCTGGGGGATGGCCACCACGATCCCTTCTCCATTCTCCTCTCAGGATCTTAGGCACCCACACACACCCAGTGTGAGTTTCAAGCTTCTGGGTCTGAGACTTGAACCGGGGTCAACCATGTGGGAGTCCAGCAACGTAACCATTATGCTATCTACTGGTCCCTATAATTATTCATTTAAAATTTGTTACAGAGAGAGATTGAGAGAGAGAGAGAGAGAGAAAGTGAGAAAGCAAGAAAGCAAGTCACAGGTCCAGGACTTGAGCCATGGTTGGCCGTATGAGAGTCTAACACCTTGACCACAATACTACCTGCTGGCCCCCCATTCACTTGTCTGTCTTTCTTTCTTTCTTTCTTTCTTTCTTTCTTTCTTTCTTTCTTTCTTTCTTTCTTTTTTTTTTAGACAGATTTTTGCTATTGGGTACATGCGCTCATCAGAGAGACAGAGACAGAGAGTGAGAAAGTGAGAAATCACCCCCTTGGGGGGATGGCTATGCCATAATCCCTTCTCCTCCATGCTCCTCTCAGGATCTTAGGCACGCACGCACACATGCTTGATGTGAGTTCAAGTCCAGAACTCTACAGTTGGCCATATGGAGTCCAGTGCCTTAACCACTATGTCACCTGCTGGTCCCTCCATTTACATTTTTTTTTTTGGAGAGGTTTTTGCTATAGGGTGTGTGAGTCACCAGAAAGACAGAAAGAGACAGGGAGTCAGAAAGCGAGAAATCACACCCCCCCTTCCCGGCCACATCACAATCCCTTCTCCTCCATTCTCCTCTTGGCACGCACGCACATGTGCCTCGCATGAGTTTAAGCCACCAGGTCCAGGACTCAAACCACGGTCAACTACATGGGAGTCCAGCAACATAGCCATTACGCTAACTGCTGGTCCCAACATTGGTTTTTTTTTTAATGTTCACTAATAATGATAGATAGATAGATAGATATACACATCATGTTATCATCATGGAATGTAAATTCAGATTAGACAAGAGAATTTCGCAAGCTCAATAAAGCTTTCTGTAGTGCATCAAAGTTTCTATATAATGTCAGACTAAACCAGTCTGCTTATAAACCATTAATCACTTTCATCATAGGTTATCTGTTAAGTTTTACATAGAAAATAAATACATCACACACATTTAAAAAGTATTCTCCATTTAGCTTTGTGTTAATACTTAAAATACATATTTCCATTCCAAGATGACATTTAAAAATTATTCTAGTCTAACAGCAGCAAAAATAAGATTCTGCAATTACAAAAGAGCTAAACTAGAACCCATACCTAAGTTATTCTTGTGTTTAAAAGTGTGATTATGAAATACCTACCACTCTGCAGCCCCACTGCAAGCTTCCTGGGTTTGGTTTAAAGACATATACACGTCAGTTAAAGGAGGCTTTACGAATTATAATCCACGCACTTTTCCCAAACAGTTCTCCAAGAGCCAGTCAGCTCTAAAACCCCAAGTACTCAACCAGTCCACAAGGCGCACAGAAAAATGTTAAATTGACTGGAATAAACAAGACTTCCGCATCACACCCAAAGCAGGAGGTATTCTGCAGCGATCTGGGAGTACTTCGAGGTTAGTCTGTCATCTTCTTTCTTTTTTTTTTTTCTGGTTTATTTGTTTGTTTTTTTGTTTTCTGAGAGGTTTTTGCTATAGGGTGCATGCGCTTTCCAGAAAGACAGAGAGACAGAAAGCGAGAAATCACCCCCCAAGGGGGATGGCCACCCACAATCCCTTCTCTTCCATTCTCCTCTCGGGATCTTGGGCATGCACGCACACGCGCCCGGCATGAGTTTAAACCACCGGGTCCAGGACGCGAACTGTGTTTGACTACATGGGAGTTCAGCGACATAGCCATTACGCTAACTGCTGTTCCCAGTCCGTGGTCTTCTTTAGGACTAGTTTCATCAAAAGGGTTTAAGGAGGTGGAGCTTCTTTTTTTTTGAAGAGGTTTTAGCTACAGGGCGCATGCGCTCGCCAGAAAGAGACAGAGAGACAGAAAGCGAGAAATCACCCCCCAGGGAGGATGGCCACACTGCAATCCCTTCTCCTCCATTCTCCGCTCGGGATCTTGGGCACGCACGCACACGCGACCGGCGTGAGTTTAACACACCGGGTCCGGGAGTCGAACTGCGGTTGACTACATGGGAGTCTAGCGACATAGCCATTACACTAACTGCTGGTCCCGGAGGTGGAGCTTTTATCTTTTTTTATTATTTTTTTTTAATTTTATAGTATTTTCTTTTTTTTTTTTCATCCAAAGTACACTATATATGTCTCAATCAAGCACATCAACAAACATGTTATTGTCAGCAAATGATCCTCCATTTCTTGTCTTCTGTATGTTTTGCTTTTTTCCCCCCCCCATCCTTGATTCCCTATCTCTTACCCTCTGCCATCTCCCACTCTCCTCCCACACTGTCTCCGGTATCTATGTTTGCTTTCTATACTGTTTTCTCCTCACATTTTATTGTATCGCCAAAGACCCTAATCAATCCAAATACCCTCATAGCAAACACAGGTGATACACACATTTCCATGAACACAGTCTTACTTTACACATCCTATAAAGTAGCACCTAGCTGTGGCTACATATCCTACTGCAGTCATTGAATAGACATACATTTTTTTTTCTGAAACTTTTTTTTTTGTAACTCAATTTACATTCCTTCCCTAAGCTTCATCACAGCATACAAAATGCGATCTCCCATCCAGTACACACTGCATAGTGACACAATCATGCACATTACAAAAAATTTTCTATTACTAGTTCCTAGAATTACTTCCACCCCTCTTTCTGACCCTCTGTCCCTTCCCACTCTCCTCACACACCACCTCTGGTGTCTACAATTGTCCTTCATTCCCTTCCCACCCACGTTGCATTGATCACACAATTTCCTACATAATCTAACTACTTTCAATGGTGAGTTCACTCATTACTACTAAGAAAACCAGTTTTAACTTAACTCAAAGAAGTGCCAAGGAACTTTGCTTAAAGCCAGGAAACAGGTTAGGATTCTGTTCAAATGGTAGGTGCATGAACCTATCAGTCTCATGTACTTTTATCTTCTGTTCTGGTTCAATTTTCCTGTTTAAATTCTGGGATATAATATTCAACTCCAGACTTGTCCCTATGATTAAGTTGGCCACTTTCATAGTTTTTGGACTCTTATTTCCATGTGTCTGTGTTTAATTTTCTTGATACAACACATCCTTGAGAACTTCTTGGAGTTCTGGTCTGGTGCTGGTAAATTCTTTCAGGTTTTGTTTATCTGAGAATGTTCTTGTCTTTTCTTCCCACCTGAAAGATAATCTTGCCGGGTACAGTATTCTTGGCTGAAATTGCTTCTCTCGTAACACTTTGAATATATTTTCCCATTCTCTCCTCGCTCGCATTGTTTCCGATGAGAGATCTGCTGTTAGCCTGATGGGATGTCCTTTGTAGGTAACTTGATGTTTCTCTCTTGCCAATCTTAGTATCTTGTCTTTGTCTGTGGTTTTGGTCAACCTGGCTATAATGTGTCTTGGAGAAGATCTTCTTGGGTTGATTTTATTTGGGGTCCTTTGTATTTCCTGGGACTGGATCTTCGAATGCCTCTCTAGGTTTGGAAAGTTTTCTTGCAGGATTTCATGGAATAGATTATCAATGCCCTTATGGGTCTCTTCACCTTCTGGAATGCCAATTATCTGGATATTTGGACGTTTGATGGTATCCAGTACTTCTCGCATATCATTCTCAAATTTTTGGGCCATTTTCTCAGTCTTCATGGTGGATTTTTCTAAGCCAGCCAATTTCTCTTCTACATCTGAGATTCTATTTTCTGAATGATCTAGTCTGCTTTTAATACTTTCAAGGGAGATTTTGACTTCTTGTATTATAGACTTCATCTCTAGCAGTTCCGTTTGAGTCTTTTGTAAAGTGTGTAATTCCTCTTTTAGATCTTGCAAGAATTTCCTCATCTCCTGGAACTCGGCAACTTCTTTCTCCTTTCTCTTTAGCAGTTCATTATCTCTCTTTTCTTCCATCTCTGTTAGTTTCTACATTATGAATGCTCTAAATTCCTTATCAGACATTTCCATGACTTTCACCAAACTGCTTGTGAATGAAGGAGAGTTACTCTTTTCCATTGGAGGAGAGGTATTTTCTCATTTTCCCATATTTCTCATGATCCGACGGTGATTTCTTGTCATCTGATGAATGGCGTGTTTCTTTCAAATTCTTGAAGTTAAGCCTCAATGTTCAGGAGCAAGCAGACAGAGGTGTTCTAGAATCTGTTTGCCGTTCTGTTGTGATCGCACACTAGCTTTGCTTGCTGGAGGCTGAATTATGAGTAGAAAATCTTCATTTCTCCTGTCCCCTGAAATATCTAGTTCCCGGTAGACATGAGGAATCTTCTCAAGGTGGGGCTTTTAACACTGCAGAGCACACTTGGGTGACAGGTTTCTTTTGTGTTAACCTGACTTTCCCGAATGACCTAGCTAGTGACTGGTCACTAATCACCTTGGTCACCAGGCAAATCAAGGCTATGAGATAGAAAGCCAATATTCAAAACACCTTATCCGAACCCATCGAATGATTTGTTTTTGACACAAACATGGAACTTTAATATGAGATGTCTCACTGCAGCAAACAGAGGCAGCGAGGCCAAGGCAGCAGCTCCTCTTCTGAGCCTCAGGCTTTGCCCAGAATTCCCGATCCACGGAGTGGCCCGTACTGAGTCGTTGCTCCCACAGCAAAGCCTTGGGCTGCCACACGCGTGGGTCAGGTGAGCGCACGGCGTAGAATCCCCCTGCTCTTCAGTGCGTATAGCCCACACACAACAGTCCTGCAAAACCTGCTGTGCCCACGGGGACGAATGGCGCCTCTAGCTTTTCAGGTAGGTTCGGATCCCTAATCTTCATCACACGAAGAAAGAAAAACATCGTTGTTGGTGACATGGTGACTGGAGAATCTTCCCTGGAGTTTCTATTAGGTTCTAGCGCAACAAAACCCCTTGCGCTCCGACTGGCTTCTCCATGTACGTGTAATTAACAAAATATTCAGGGCGAGGCCTGTGGCTTGGCGGTTAAGGGAGTTCAATCCCACACGGCTGACCGTATGGTTTGAGTACCGGCCCCATTAGCTGGACAAACACACCAGGCATGTACGCATGCGTGCCCACAATCCTATGGGATGACGAGACGGAGGAGAAGAAATTACGGAGTTACTCACTCTCCCTCTGTCTCACTGTCTCTCTCTGGGAAGTGCATACGCTCTCTGGCAATTAAGAAAAAAATAATTGGCTTTTTTTCTGATGAAAAAAACATTATTAACTGTCTTAGAATGATATCATGAAGGGACCAGCAGTTAGTTTAATGGCTATGTCGCTGAACTCCCATGTAGTTGACCGCAGTTCAAGTCCCGGACCCAGTGGCTTAAACTCACGGTGGGCGCGTGTGCGTGCGTGCCCAAGATCCCGAGAGGCGAATGGAGGAGAAGTGATTGCAGCGTGGCCATCCCCCCGGGGGGTGATTTCTCACTTTCTGTCTCTCTGTCTCTGTCTGTCTGGCAAGCGCAAGCGCCCTATGGCAAAAACCTCTCCAAAAAAAAAGAATCCTATCATGAATAAAGCGATAACCCTCCAATAGCTATTCCCCAGGATAAGCACTGTGGTCAGCATGGTAAATGGCCTTCCAGGTTATTTTCATGAATGTATAGTAGCCAGCTTTAAACAAAAATGAGATTTTAGGGACCTGACGGTGGTGTGGTAATAAAACACGATGCTGGGGCCGCCAGGTGGCGTGGTGGTTAAGGGCGCTGGACTCTCACATGGTCAACTGTGACTCCAGTCCTGGACCTGAAGGCTTTCTCGCTTGCTCTCTCTCTCATGCTGTCCCTCTCTGGTCAAAACAAATAAATAAAATAATTATTCAAACACACACACACACACACACACACACACACGATGCTCTGCAAGGCTGAGCCAGATGGAAAAGTTCCAGTTCTCATCCAGAGACCGCCCTGTGTGTGTGCAGGTCGTGCGTAGACCCATGGTTCCGGGCTGTCTGGGTTATGGGTGGACTGCTGCTTCGTGGCCCTATAGGGGGTGCTTCTCTCTCTATCTCTCTCATCTCATGGAATAAATAAATCTACTTTAAGGAGATTCTGGGCCAGACTTACAGCACGGTGGTTAAGCGTGGTGCAGCGGAAGCCCGATCCCACGTGCCCGTCGTGGTTAGAACCCCACACAGTCTGGAATGCACATCAGGCAGGTTGCCCAAGATCCTGACAGGTTGGAAACATGGAGAAAAAGTAATCGCACCATGACCACACCCTGGGGGGCTTTCTCTCTCTGTCTCCCTGTCTCTGGTGACTATATATGCCCTCCGGCTTTAAAAATAATAATGGGAGGGGCCAGCAGGTGGCATGGTGGTTAAAGGAGCTGGACACCCACGTGGCCAATCGCAGTTCAAGTCTCGGACCTGGCAACTTGAAAATCATGCCGGGTTCATGTGTGCGCATGCCCAAAATCCAAGGAGAATGGAGGAGAAGGCATCGCAGTGTGGCCATTCCCTCTGAGGGGGAGGGGGGATTTCTCACGGTCTATCTCTCTGTCTCTCTGGCAAGCACTTGTACCCTATAGCAAAAGTCTCTCTTAAATAAATGAGCAGGGAGGCTGGTAGGTGGCATGTAGTTAAGGGTGTCAGACTCCCTTATGGCTGTTCTAGTCCCTGATCTGGCAGCTTGCTTTCTCATTTTCCCTTTCTCTCTCTCTCTGACTCTGTCCCTCTCTGCTCAAATTAAAATAAATAAGTAGGGGCCAGCAGATGGTGTAGTGGTTGAGGTGCTGGATTCCCACATGGCCGACCATGGTTCAAGTCCCAGATCTGGCGATTTGCTTTCTCCCTCTCCCTGTCTTTCTGTCTCTCTCTGATCAAAATTAAAGAATTGATAATAAATTTTTTAAAAATTTTAATAAAATAAATAAAGTTAAATAAAATGATTATTTACAGAAAATAAAAAAGAGCAGGAGTAAATGATTGAAGCTGGAGCCCTGTGGAGGCAAACGACACTATGAAGATGCCCATGGGGGGCACACCCACAGGTTTGGGAATACCGCTTTCTGCTATAGAAGGCAAGAAACAAATGGGATGCTGGGACTCACTAGTTTTTATTTATTTTTTAAGAGTTTTTTGCCTTAGGGGGCATGCACCCACTAGAAAAAGAGAGATACAGTGAGAGGGGAAACGAGAAATCACCCCCGGGGGGATGGCCACGCCACCATCCCTTCTCCTCCCGGGATCTTGGACACGCACACACACAGGCCTGGAGAGATGTTGAAGTCACCAGGTCAGGGACTCGAACTGTGGTCAACCATGTGGGAGTCCAGCGACATAACCACTATGCCATCTGCTGGTCCCAGGATGATGGAATTCAAAAAGAGTGTTACATGTAGTTAACTAAATTAATAACTTGTTAGATAAGTAAGCAAAGTATGTCGGACAGAGATAGAAAGGGATGGAAGGAGGAAACGGCACTCAATATTCCCGATAGCAGGGCCAGCAGTCGGCATAACGGCTACACCGCTGGACTCCCATGTAGTCCACCACAGTTCAAGACCTGAACCTGGCGACTTCAAACACACTGGGTGCATGTGTACGTGCCCAAGATCCTGAGAGGAGAACGGAGAAGGGATTGCAGCGTGGCCATCCCCCTGGGGGTGATTTCTTGCTTTCTGTCTCTCTGTCTTTCTGGCGAGCACACATGCCCTATAACAAAAACATCTCCAAATAAATAAATAAATAAACCGTGTTAACTGAGCATCTGGATTTAGTTTGTGAGTTTTCTGTTCCACGAGGTGTGGGGTAGCTTCCTGCTGTAGTGGGAGGCGACTGTGGCATCGTGGAGTGAGCGGGCAGACCGGAAGGCGTGGCCATCCCCGAATAGAGGCCGAGGACAGGGGCAGGAGGCTCCTTGGTGGGGCTGAAGTCTCTTCTTGGTGGGGCGTATAACTGAAGAGCAGGCAGCAGGGCCCGGAGTCCTACTGGTGGCAGCACCTGCTGGGCCCCCCTAGCTGCGGGGCGTGCGCAGCCTGGCCTGGCTGAGGATATGCATGACAGAGAGAGCGAGGGTTTATCAGTCAGAGCCGGAATTCCAGGCATTCTGGGAGGTGCTAGGAGGAGGTGGAGACGCCACTGTTTGCTCTCCTGCAGCTTTGGTTCTGAGTTTAGGCATTCAGAGCCACTCACCCTCCACAACAGTGATCCGTGGGATGCCAGGGAGCCGCGGCGGCACCGGCCACCGGCCACACACCCCTGATGCCATGCTCCCGTGACCGCCAGGCCTCCCCTCTCAGCACACTGGAGTCTCAAGTTCACCCGAAGCAAGGCAGAAGCAGTGCACCTGCGGAGTGGCAGAAGGGGACCGAGCTGCACGCTGTCCCCTGCAAGCCGGGGTGGGGCCTCGGTGCGGCCGACTGGTCAGTGCAGGCCAGGTGGAGGGGCCGAGGGCACCGAGGGAGGGCTGGGAGAGCAGGCCCTCCGCCCGCTCAGGAACTCCACCCCCAGTCCCTGCAGGAGCACGGCTCCGTTGCTGACCAGTGAGCCGTCCTGCCTCCTACCCCAATTGCTCCTCTGCCTTTCTCCCCGTGGTATTCGGTGCTCCAGGGCTGAGCACCAGGGCCTGGGTGCCTGGGTGGTGTCCCGGCCCCATGGGAGGAGGCAGGCCCCCACGTTTCTCTGGGACTAGGAAGGCTGCGTGACCTCCTTTGCCACCACTCCTACCAGCCCCACCAGTCCTCTCAAAACCCCAGAGGGGAGCCCCTCCCAACTTGCCAGACCTTTGGGTTCTAACCCCCAGTGTCTACTAACTTGGCTCAAGGACAGGCTGCCTGACCCTGGGTCCCGGGCCTCCAGTCACCTATCCCCAGGGCAATGGCACCGCTCAGAGCCGCAGTCCGGTGAGGTCCCTTCTGTCGTCAGTGGAGGCTCTGCTGTCTGGGGGAGCGCCAGGCTGGAGCTAGGTCCCTGCCAGGGTGGCCGGAAGAGCTCGGGGGTCCAGCAGGCCTGTCAGGGCCGGGCCCTGTCACCCTCTGCGCCTCTGCACCGAGCATGCCCAGCCCGGACGGTGGGCTCCCAGCTCTGGCAGTCACTGTGGGAGTCCAGGCACCTCCTGTGGATTAGTGGGAGGGCCGGACAGCAGGGATGCCCCGAGTGGGAGTGGGAGTGCCCTTCAGCATCACGGGGGACAGGCCGAGAGATCAGAAAAGAGCTAGCAGGGGATCTGGAGGGGAGAGTGGCTAGGGCTTCTGTTTCCTCCCTAGCCTTTACCTAGGCGGTTTCCTCCCAGTACACGTTCATCTCCCCCCATCCCCCTCCGATTCCTGAGAAGTTTAAATTCTGGAGTTTCTTTTTCTTTCTTCTTTTTTTTCCCTCCCTCCCTTCCTTCCTTCCTTTCTTTTTCTTTTTCTTTCTTCTTTTCTTTTTTTTTTAAGTTTTTGCTGTAGGGCTTGTTTACCACCAGAGAGAAAGAAGAGAGGGAGGGGCCGGCAGGTGGCATGGTGGTTAAGGGCACCGGACTCCCACACGGCAAACCATAGTTTGAGTCCCAAACCTGTCAGCTTGCTTTCTCACTTTCCCTCTCTCTCTCTCACTCTGTCCCTCTCTGGTCAAATTAAAATTAATTAATTAATTAATTTAATTTCAAAAAAATGAAGAGAGGGAAAGTGAGAAAGCACCCCCATGGGGGAATAGTCATGCCACAATCTCTGTCCTTCGTTCTCCTCCTGGGATTTTGGGCATGCATACACACACACCTGATGTATTTTCCAAGCCACCAGGTCCAGGACTTGAACTGCACACCCAGCCACGTGGGATCCAGCCACCTTAATCACCATACCACCTGACTAGTTGTCCTTTTTTTTTCCTTTTTAGATTGACATACACAGGCTCCCTGGCCTGGTGGTTAAAGCAGCGGATCCTGCACCGACTACACGATTTGAGTCAGGACCTGGATACTTGAAAACACCAGATGCACGTGTGTGGGTGTCCAAAACCCTGAAAGGAGAAACGGCAGAAAAGGGATTGTGGCCTGACCATCCCCGATGGAGGGTGCTTTCTCGCTGTCTCTCCATCTCTGCTGAGCACTCGTGACCCCTGGCAAATTATAAAAACAAACAAATCCTCGCTTCTAGCTATTTTGAAATACACAGCAAGGCTTGCCTATGGGCAGTGCTTAGTGCACAAGAGCCAGGTTCTACACAGCTGACTGCAGGGGCCTGTGTGCAGTGGTTAGTGCACAGAGCCAGGTCCTACACGGCTGACTGCAGGGGCCTGTGTGCAGTGGTTAGTGCAGAGCCAGGTCCTACACGGCTGACTGCGGGGGTCTGTGTGCAGTGGTTAGTGCACAGAGCCAGGTCCTACACGGCTGACTGCGGGGGGGCCTGTGTGCAGTGGTTAGTGCACAGAGCCAGGTCCTACACGGCTGACTGCGGGGGGGCCTGTGTGCAGTGGTTAGTGCACAGAGCCAGGTCCTACACGGCTGACTGCGGGGGCCTGTGTGCAGTGGTTAGTGCACAGAGCCAGGTCCTACACGGCTGACTGCGGGGGTCTGTGTGCAGTGGTTAGTGCACAGAGCCAGGTCCTACACGGCTGACTGCGGGGGCCTGTGTGCAGTGATTAGTGCACAGAGCCAGGTCCTACACGGCTGACTGCGGGGGCCTGTGTGCAGTGGTTAGTGCACAGAGCCAGGTCCTACACGGCTGACTGCGGGGAGGCCTGTGTGCAGTGGTTAGTGCACAGAGCCAGGTCCTACACGGCTGACTGCGGGGGGGGGGCCTGTGTGCAGTGGTTAGTGCACAGAGCCAGGTCCTACACGGCTGACTGCGGGGGCCTGTGTGCAGTGGTTAGTGCAGAGCCAGGTCCTACACGGCTGACTGCGGGGGGGCCTGTGTGCAGTGGTTAGTGCACAGAGCCAGGTCCTACACGGCTGACTGCAGGGCGGCCTGTGTGCAGTGGTTAGTGCACAGAGCCAGGTCCTACACGGCTGACTGCGGGGAGGCCTGTGTGCAGTGGTTAGTGCAGAGCCTGGTCCTACACGGCTGACTGCGGGGGCCTGTGTGCAGCACCCCAAATCCTGATGGGATGGAAAGGAGGGGAGGAGACCGCGGGCTGACTGCACCCCATTGGGGTGCTTTCTTTCTTGCTCTCTCTGGTAAGCATCTGACTCCTCTGGCAATTTTGTTTTTTAAAGAACTTTTTAAAATCTTATTCATTGTCACTATTTTATTTATTTTTTTTTTTTTGAAGTTGACCAGAAAGAGACAGAGAAAGAGAGAGAACAGGAAAGTGAGGAAGCAAGCTGCCAGGTCTGAGAATCAAACCTTGGTCAACCATGTGGGAGTCAGCTGTCTTAACCACCACGCCACCTGCTGGCCCCTCCTGGCAATTTTTAAAAAAGAAAGAAAGATGCTATAAATAAATGTTAACGGGGACCAGCAGGTGGAGTAGTGGTTTCGTCATTGGACTTCCACATAGTCAAATGTGGTTTGAGCCCTGGGCCCAGGGGCTTAAAACTCATGTCGGACATGTGTCCCCAAAATCCCAAGAGGAGAACGGAGGAGAAGGGATTGCCGTGTGGCCATCCTCCTGGGGGGTGAGTTCTCGCTTTCTGACTCTCTGTCTCTCCATCTCTCCAGAGAGTGCCCTATAGCAAAAATCTCTCCCTAAAATTAAAAAACAAAAAAGAAAGGAAACAGACCACCAAGAAACCAAGCGCTACTCAGAGAGTAGGAGAGCTCGGTTTATAACACCAGGGAGCCCAGCACAGCTCGCGCTCCAGTCTGGCCCCGCTGCGGAAGGTACAGAGCTATACAGCCTGGTCACAGGTGGTGCCGACCGGGAGAGGCGGAGGAGTCGCAAACCAGCTGGGATCTACCTTGTAACATTCCCCTGCAGGCAATTTACGAAGATGGGATAAGACGAGGCCAGCAGGTGCATGGTGGTTAGAGACGATAGACTCCCACATGGCTGACCGCAGTTCGAATACCAGAGCTGGCAGCTTGCTTTCCCACCTTTTCTCTCTCTCTCTCTGTCCCTCTCTGGTCAAAATCAAATCAATCAATAAATAAAAAGATGAAATAGAAACACTTCCCATTTGCAAGCAGTTTGCAAATATGATCCACATCAACACAACTCACCCTCCTGGGAGGGACCCTGGGTTCAGGTTCCGGAACTTCTCTGAGCATGCCTGCACACGCACCTGTGGCCTGGGCCAGCTGAGATGGCGTGAGGACCCTACTGGGAGTACTCATCTCTCTCTGTCTCTGTCTCTCTGTCTCGTGGATGAAAATAAACTTTTTTTTTTTTTTTTTTAAGTAAGAAATCACACCCCAGGGGTTGGCCACACTGCAGTTCTTTCTCCTCCCATTTCCTTTTAGAATTTTGGTCATGAATACATATATGCCCGACATGATTTTCAAACTGCTGGTCCAGGACTCAAATCTGGAGGCAGCCGTGTGGGATCCAGTGCCTTAACCTCCCACCACCTGCTGGCCTGAAATGAATAAACATTTTTTAAAAGATTTGCTCAAGGAGGACAGCAGGTGGCGTGGTGGTTAAGAGTGCTGGACTCCTATCTAGCCGACTGCGGTTCAAGTCCGGGACCTGGTGGCTTGCTTTCTCACTCTCTCTCTCTCACTCTGTCCCTCACTGGTCAAATTAAAATAAATAAATAAAGTTAAATAAAATAATTCTTTTTAAAAAATTATTTGCTCAAATGATATGCATAAATCACTCATCTAGAAAAAAAAATGTGTTAGCTGCAGTCACTTGCCTGTATTACAGAACACTAGAACTTACTCCCCTACCTACCTGATTCGGTATCCCTTAACCCTGTCTCTCCGTCACCTCCGGTAACCATCAGTCTACTCTACTTATAGAGGTCAGCTTTTTCTTTTTACAAATTATTTACTTAATTTTATTCATTCATTCATTTATTTTGAGTTTGACCAGAGAGAGACACAGAGAGAGAGGGAATGTGAGAAAGCAAGTTTGCTAGGTGCGGGACTTGAACCGTGGCCGGCCACGTGGGAGTCCAGCACTTTAACCACCACGCCCCCTGCTGGGCCCGAGGTCAGCTTTTCTTGACTTCCACAAGAGTGAGAACCTGTGGTGTTTGTCTTCCTGGGCCTCGCTCATTTCACTTCACATAATGTCCTCCAGACTTTTGCGCGCTGCCTCGGATGGCATGATTTTACTCTTGTTCGTGGCTGAGTAATATGCCGTCACATACATACACCACGTTTTCTTTATCGGGCTGTTGATGACATTTGGGTCGATGCCACATCTTGGCTGTTGTGAATTGTCCTGCAGTAATCGTGGGGATGTGGACATCTCTGGGACATCCTGACTTTCTTTCCCTTAAATACACACCTAGTACTGGTACTACTGGGTCACTAGGCAGTTCTGTTTTTAGTTTTGTGAGGAACCTCCACACTGTGTTTCATCATGGCCGTTTTAGTTTACATTCCCTCCTTCTCTGCATCCTTACCAATATGTTTTAGATTAGGAAAAAAAAAAAAGTTTGCCAAAGAGTACACATGCTCAGGCCAGCATAAGGTGTGCTGGTGAAGGTGCTGGAGCCCCATGTGGCCAACTACAGTTCAAGTTCCAGACCTGGCGGCGTTCTCTCTCTCTCTCTGGTGAGCGAATTTTTTAAATAATAATAATTGGGATCAGCAGAAGGCATAATGGTTATGTCACTGGATTCCCACATGGCTGACATGGTTCAAGTTGTGGACCCAGAGGCTTCAAACTCACGTCGGGTGCGTGTGTGTGCATGCCCAAAATCCCGAGAGGAGAATAGAGGAGAAGGGATTGCAGCATGGCCATACCCCCTGGGGAGTGATTTCTCGCTTTCTGTGTCTCTCTTTCTCTCTCTCTCTCCCCAGCAAGCACATGTGCCTTATAGCAAAAATCTCTCTCTAAAAAACATAATAATAAATAAGATTAAATAATTCTCTTTAAAACAGTACATGTGCTCACCAGAGACAGAGAGATGGGGGAGAGGGAGGGGACAAAGCACTCTCCAGTGGGCGTGGCCACACCATGATCCTGTCTCTTTCATTTCTCCATTCCATTGGGATTTTTTAAATTTATTTTTTATGGGACCAGCAGTTAGCGTAATGGCTATGTCGCTGGACTCCCACGTAGTCGACTGCGGTTCGAGTCCCGGACCCGGTGGCTTAAACTCACACTGGGCGCATGTGCGTGCGTGCCCAAGATCCCAAGAGGAGAATGGAGGAGAAGGGATTGTGGCGTGGCCATCCCCCCTGGGGGGTGATTTTCTGCTTTCTGTCTCTCTGTTTGTCTCTGTCTGTCTGGCAAGCGCACGCGCCCTATAGCAAAAACCTCTCCAAAAAAAAAAGAATATTTATTTTTTATTTACATTTAACCACATGTATCTCTACAGTATACAACATTGCTTTGTCCAGCACAAATACCGTCCATATCAGTCAAGACAGAGACATTACTATATACATTATCAACAGCAAATCGTTTTTCATTTTTTTAATTATTTAATTTTTATTTATTCATTAATCTATCTTAAGTTTTGACCAGAGAGAGACACAGAGAGAAAGAGAGGGAAAGTGAGAAAGTGAGAAAGCAAGCCACCAGGTCTGGGACTCAAACCATGGTCAGCCATATGGGAGTGTCCAGTACCTCAACCACCTGCCAGCCCCCTTTTTTTAAAAAAAATTATTCATTTACTTAATTCCACTTGTTATTATTTTAAGTTGACCAGACACAGAGAGAGAGAGAGAGACAGAGAGAGAAAGGGAAAGTGTGAAAGCAAGCTGCCAGGTTCAAGATTTGAACCGCAGTTGGCCATGTGGGAGTCCAACACCTTTAACCACCATGCCATCTCCCGGCCCTAGTTTTTCATTTTTTTGTCAATTAAACATGCTTTTTTTCTTCTCCTGTCCCCCTCCCTGCCTCCCACTGTTACCCACCCCTGTATTACCCTATGCCTACTTCCTCTAGTATCCACACTGTGCTCCCTGCTAGTATACCTGCCCACCTCCGAGCCTCGGCCATAGAGCACAGACGGTTTGTCTACACTGAGTGGGAGCGTTTGAAGTCTGCCTTTCATAGTCTCATCTGTTTGCTTAGCATTAAGTCTTCCACATTCGTCCACGTTGTATCAAATATCAGGGTCTCATTTTTTTTTATGGCTGGGTAGTATTCCGTAGAGTACATATGCCACATTTTTTCAATCCAGTCATCTATTTTTGGACATTTGGGTTGATTCCGTGTCACTAGAGATGGTAAATAATGCTGCAATAGGGACCAGCAGTTAGTGTAATGGCTATGTTGCTGGACTCCCATGTAGTCGACTGCGGTTTGTTTCCTGGACCCAGTGGCTTAAACTCATGCCAGGCGCGTGTGCGTGCGTGCCCAAGATCCCGAGAGGAGAATGGAGGAGAAGGGATTGCGGCGTGACCATCGCCCCTGGGGGGGGTGATTTCTCGCTTTCTGTCTCTCTGTCTCTCTCTCTCTGTCTTTCTAGCGAGCGCACACGCCCTATAGCAAAAACCTCTCCCAAAAATAAATAAATAAATAATGCTGCAATAAACATGAATTTGCAAATGTTTTTCCTACTGAGAGTTTTTCTATCCTTTGGGTAACTACCTAAGAATGGAATTACTGGATTAGATGGCAGTTCTATTTGTAGGTTTCTGAGAAATCTCTATATCATTCTCCAAAGTGCTTGTACTAATTTGCATTCCCACCAACAGGGTAGGTGTGTTCCCTTTTCACCACAGCCTCGCCAGCACTTATCATTTTATTTTATTTTATTTTATTTTAGCCATTCTGGGTATCTCATTGTGGTTTCAATCTGCATTTCCCTTATGATAAGAGATGTTGAGCTTATCCTTTTGGGCCACTCATATGTCTTCTTCAGAGAATTGTCTGTTCAGTTCCTTTCTCCATCATTTAATTGGATTGATTATTTTTTTGTGTGTGGGTAAGCTGCTGGAGTTCCCTGTAGACTCTGGCTATCAGTCCCTTATCTGAAGAATAGTTTGTAAATATGTTCTCCCACTCTGAGGGTTGTCTTCTCACTCTACTTACTGTTTCCTTTGCTGTGCAGAAGGTTTTCAGCCTAATATAGTCCCATTTGTCAACTTTTGGGACTGTTGCCTGTGCTTTGGAAACCTTTTTTAAGAAGTCTTTGCCTACTCCTAAGTTTCCAAGGGTTTTTCCTGTGTTTTCCACCAGTATTTTTATACTTCGAGGGTTTATGATTAGATCCTCAATCCATTTTGAGTTAATTTTTGTTAGTGGTGAGAGATAAGGTTCAGTTCCATTCTTCTGCAGGTGGACAGCCAGTTCTCCCAGCACCATTTGCTGAAGAGATTTTCTTTTCCTCACTGTATTGTCTTGTGTCCTTTGTCAAGGATCAGTTGACTGTATGCTTTGGGGTGTGTTTGGGAGTTTTCAATTTTATTCCATTGGTCTACCTGTCTGTTTTTGTGCCAATACCATGCTGTTTTAATTATCACAGCTTTGTAATATGTTTGAGGTCAGGAAGTGAGATGCCTCCTACTTTATTCCCTTGCACAATATTGCTTTGGTGATATGGGGCATTTTATGATTCCAGACAAATTTTGAGACTGTTCTTCCTATTTCTGTGAGGAATATCTCTGGTATTGACTGGGATTGCATTAAATTTGTAGATTAATTTGAGTAGGATGGACACCTTGATTATATTAATCCTTCCAATCCAGGAACATGGAAAGTTTTTCCTCTTTTTTGTATAATTTTTAATTTTTTTTCCTAGTGTTTAATAGTTTTTCTTGTAGAGATCTTTGACATCTTTGGTAAGGTTTATTTCTAGATATCTTACTGATTTTGTGGCTATTATAAATGGGATTTCTTTCTTCAATTCTGTCTGAATTTGTCCATTGTTGGTGTATAAAAATGCTGTAGATTTTTTGTAGGTTGATTTTGTACCTGCCACGTTACTATATTTGTGTATCACTTCCAGGAGCTTCTTATGGATTCTTTTGGATTTTCTATGTATAGCATCATATCACCTGCAAATAGCGCTAGCTTGACTTCTTTTCCTATTCAGATGTCTTTTATTTGACTCTCTTGTCTAATTGCATTGGCTAGAACTTCCAGCACTGTGTTAAAAAGGAGCAGAGAAAGTGGGCAGCCTTGTCTTGTTTCAGTTTTCCGTGGAAATGCTCTCAGCTTTTCCCCATTTGCTATGATGTTAGCAATGGGTTTTTCATATATGGCTTTTATTGTGTTAAGGAATGTCCCTTCCATGCCAATTTTGCTGTGAGTCTTTTTCTTTTGTGGAGAGGTTTTTGCTATAGGGTGTGTGTGCTCACCAGAAAGACAGAGACAGAGAAACAGAAAGCGAGAAATCACCCCCCGGGGAGATGGCCACGCCGCAATCCCTTCTCCTCCATTCTCCTCTAGGGATCTTGGGCACGCACACACATGTGCCCGGCGTGAGTTTAAGCCACTGGATCCGGGATTCAAACTGCAGTCGACTACATGGGAGTCCATTGACATGGCCATTACACTAACTGCTGGTCCCTGCTGTGAGTCTTAATCATGAAGGGATGATGTATTTTTTTTTTTTAATTTCTTTAAATTTCTTTGTTATTATTATTTATTTTTGTTTTAATTTGACCAGAGAGGCACAGAGAGAGAGAGAAAGGAACAGTGAGAAAGCAAGCCACCAGGTCCGAGTCTCAAACTGCGGTTGGCCATGTGGGAGTCCAGCATAATAACCATCATGCCATCTGCTGGCCCCAGGGACTCTGTATTTCAATTGATATAATCATATGGTTTTTATCTTTTTTTTATTAAAGAATTATTTAATTTGGAGCCAGCAGGTGTCGTGGTGGTTGAGGGTGCTGGATTCCGACTGTGGTTCGGCCACATGGGAGTCTAGGGGCTTTAACCACCATGCCACCTGCCGGCCCCTATATGCGGTATAGTTCTTTTATTCTCGATTTCATTTGTTTCTGCTCGAATTTTTACTATTTCTTTTCTCCTGGAATTGTTTTGGTTTTGCTGTTCTTTTTCCAGCTGCCTGAGTTGTGTCATCAGGTTGTTTATCTGCTGCCTTCCTGCTTTGCTCTTGTGGGCACTAATTGCCGTGAACTTCCCTCTTACGACTGCTCTTGGTGTGTTTCCTTAGGTTATAAACACTTGTTTGTTCATTATCATTGGTTTCAATGAATCTTTTGATTTCAGTCTTAGTTTCTTTTATAGTTGTAAAGTCATTTAGGAGGACGTTGTGAGACCAGCAGATGATGTAATGGTTATATAGCTGGACTCCCACAAGGTTGACTGCAGTTCAAGTCCCAGACCCAGTGGCTTAAAACTCATGCCAGGGGGAACTAGCAGTTAGCGTAATGGCTATGTCGCTGGACTCCCACGTAGTCGACCGCGGTTCACATCTCGGACCCGGTGGCTTACAACTCACGCCGGGCGCGTGTGCGTGCGTGCCCAAGATCCCGAGAGGAGAATGGAGGAGAAGGGATTGCGGCGTGACCATCCCCCCTGGGGGGTGATTTCTTGCTTTCTATCTCTCTGTCTCTGTCTGTCTGGCGAGCGCACGCGCCCTATAGCGAAAAACCTCTCCAAAAAAAAAAAAAAAAACTCATGCCAGGGGGAACTAGCAGTTAGCATAATGGCTATGTCGCTGGGCTCCCACGTAGTCGACCGCGGTTCACGTCCCGGACCCGGTGGCTTAGAACTCACACCGGGCGCATGTGCGTGCGTGCCCAAGATCCTGAGAGAATGGAGGAGAAGGGATTGCGGCGTGACCATCCCCCCCGGGGGGTGATTTCTCACTTTCTGTCTCTCTGTGTCTCTCTGTCTGTCTGGTGAGCGCACGCGCCCTATAGCAAAAAACCTCTCCAAAAAAAAAAAAAAAAACTTATGCCAGGCACATGTGAGTGCATGCCTAGAATTCGAGAGAAGAGAGTAGAAGAAGTGGGATCGTGGCATGGCCTTCCCCCGGGACGTGATTTCTCACTTTTTCTATCTCTGTCTCTCTCCGTCTCTCCGGCGAACACACGTGCTTCATAGCAAAAAAACAAAAACAAAAGCAAAAACACTCTAAAAAAAAGAGAGATAGGATCAGTAGTTGGTGTAATGGCTATGTCGCTGGACTCCCATGTAGCTGACCGCAGTTTGAGTCCCGGATCCGGTGGCTTAAACTCATACCGGGCACGTGTACATGGGTATCCAAGACCCCAAGAGGAGAATGGAGGAGAAGGGATTGTGGCGTGGCCATCCCCCCTGGGAGGGGGTGATTTCTCACTTTCCGTCTCTCTGTCTCTCTCTGTCTTTCTGGCGAGCACACACACCCTATGGCAAAAACCTCTCCAAAAAAGAAAAAGACTCACAGCAAAATTGGGGAAAAAAAAAAAAAAAAACTCTCCAAAAATAAAAAAAAAGAGCAGCTGGCAGGTGGCGTGGTGGTTAAGGGTGTAGGACTCCCACATAGCTGACCATGGTTCAAGTCCCAGACTTGGTGGCTTGCTTTCTCACTTCCTCTCTCTCTCTCTCTCTTTCCCTCTCTGGTCAAAATTTTAAAAATTAGTAAATTAAATAAAATAAGTTGTTTTTTTTTTTTTTTTTTTTTTTTTAAAGGAGTAGGTTATCTAGCTTCCATGCGTTTGTGAATTTTTGGAGGCTCTTTCTGTAGTTTATTTCAAGTTTGATTCCATCGGGGTCAGAAAAGATGCTGGATATAGTTTCTATACCTTTGAGTTTGTAAAGGCTTGTTTGTGCCCTATCATGTCGTCAGTCTTTGAAAATGTTCCATGTGGGGGTGAGAAAAAATGTATATTTTCTGATAGTTGGGTGAAATACTCTGTAGATGTCTGTGAAGTCCACTTCATGTGTGGTATCATTTAGATCTTGTATCTGTTGGTTTATTTTTTGTCTAGATCTGTCCAGAGGAGTCAGTGGGGTGTTGAAGTCCCCTACAATGATTGTGTTGCAGTCTATCTCTCCCTTGAGATCCAGCAGTCTCTCTTTGATGTATTTAGGAGCTCCAGTGTGGGGTACAAAGATATTTACAAGTGTTACATCTTTTGGTGAACAAGTCCTTTTAATACCATGTAATGTCCTTCTTTGTCTCTTCTTACATCTTCCATTTTAAAGTCTATTTTGTCTGAGATCAGTATCACTACTCTGGCCTTCTTTTGGTTTCCATTTGCCTGGAATATCTTTTTCCAGCCCTTGACTTTCAGACTAGGTATGTCCTTGTCGGTGAGGTGTGTGTGTGTGTGAGTGTGTGTGTTTTGTTGTTGTTGTTGCTGTTGTTTTAAAGAATGCCTTATTTTGGGGCCAGCAGGTAGTGTGGTGTTTAAGGAAGCTGGACTCCCACATGGCCAGCCATGGTTCAAGTCCCAGACCTGACGGCTTTCTCTCCCCCCCACCCCCCGGTCAAATTAAAATAAATAAATAAATAAAGTTAAATTTAAAAATAATTCTTAAAAAATGATAACTTATTTTATTTATATTGTATTTGTTTTTAATTAGCTATAGGGCATGTGTGCTCACCAGAGAGAGAGGGTGAGAGAGAGAAAAAAAGTCAGAAAGCAAGCCACCCAATCCAGGACTTGAACTGTGGTTGGCCATGTGGGAGTCCAGTGCCTTAACCACCACACCACCTGCTGACCCTGAGGTGTGTTTCTTGTAAGGAGCATATAGATAGCTTGTGTTTTTGTATTCATCCAGTTAGTCTGTGTCTTTTAATGGGAGAATTTAATCCATTACCATTCAGTGTTATTACTGATATTTGTGGGCTCTTCCCCGTCATTTTGTTAGCCATTTTCTCAGTTATTTTTGTTCTCCTATTTCTGTTTGTCTCTCTTTAGTTCTCCTGGTACAATATTCCCCTCAGTACTTCCTGTAGAGCTGGTCTATTATTGGTGAATCTGTCAGTTTTTGTTTATCTGAGAATACTTTTATTTGCTCTTTCCATTTGAAGGATAATCTTGCTATATATAGTATTCTTGGTTGAAATTGTTTTTCTTTTAATGTTTTGAATACATCTTTCCATTCCTTCCTTGTCTGCATTGTTTCATTTGAGAGGTCTGATGTTAGCCTAATGGGGACAACCTTTATACGTAACTTGATGTTTCTCCCGTGCCACTTTTAGAATATTGTTTTTGGGGACAGCAGATGGCATAATGGTTGTGTAACTGGACTCTCACGTAGTTGACCACAGCTTAAGTCCCAGACCCAGTGCCTTAAAACTTATGCCAGGTACGTGTGCGTGTGTGCCCAAAATCCGGAGAGGAGAATGGAGGAGAATGGATTGTGGCATGGTCATAAGGGGGTGATTTCTCCCTTTCTGTCTCTCTGGTGAGTGCATATGCCCTATAGCAAAAATCTCTCTAACAAAAAAAGAAGAAGAAGAAGAAGAATATGGCCTTTGTCTTTGATTTTTACAAATCTGGCCGTGTGTCAAGGGGAGGATCTTTTTGTGTTTATTTTATATGGGGTCCTTTTTATTTATTGGGTCTGAATTTCTCCATGTTTCTCTATATTTGGAAAACATTCAGATAATATTTCATGAAAGAGGTTTTCCATGCCATTAGCAGATTCTTCACCTTCTGGGATAGTCATTATACAAATATTTGAGCATTTTATGATATCTAGAATTTCCTGTACGTTGTCCTCATTTTTTTGGTTGTTTTATTCATTCTCTTTGGTGATTTGGTCTATGTTGGAGACTTTGTCTTTAAGGTCAGAAATTCTTTCTTTGTCATGGTCCAATCTGTTAATGCTTTCTAAGGAGATTTTTCCATTTGATTCTTTTTTAGGGTGTCTATTTCTTTATGAAATTTCTCTTTCATGTCCTGAAATGATTTTCTCATTTCCTGGAACTGATTGTCTGTTTTCTCTTGAATTTCATTGAGTTTTGCCACTATGAATATTCAGAATTGTTTTTCTGACATTTCTGGGTATCTCTCTGTGCCATTCATTGTTGGTGAGGGGCTACTGCGCTCCCCTGGGGAAGAGTTGCCACCTTGTTTTCTCATGTTTCTTCAAGATCTGGGCTGGTTGTTAGTCATCTGATGCAGCGTTCACTTTTTCCTACTTAACTGAGTAGATTCTGTAGTATTGGAAGAGGACATTTCACCCTTAGTTCCCAGGTGTGTCCCCATTGGAGAGCTCTGTCTCCCAGATCAGAGCAGTTATGGGGAACCTCAGGTGCTCGGCTCCTCTGCCAAATGTTCAGTCATTGACAAGGTGGGAGCAAGCTAAGGAGATACATGTTTGTGAAAAGGATCCTGTCATACACTGCGCTTTGTACAGCGTACAGGTTGGTATACCAGAAGTCCTAAGTTGTTCCCAGTGTGGATTTACTCAAGAATGTTTGCCCAGACCAGATTCAAGTCTCTTAGCAAGAGGGAGGGCCCAGTCCAGGTGACTAGAGTGGTGGGCGACGCAGTTGTAAAAGTTCCAAAGTTACTCCCAGGCCTCGAGCATGGACTCGCCCAAGGCTCAGCCAGACTGGACTCCCCATTGGGATTTTTGGGGACACTTGTCTGTGTGCACACTCTTGGCTTTTTTTTTTTTTTTTTTTTTTTTTTTTTTTTTTTGGGAGAGGTTTTTCGCTATAGGGCGCGTGCGCTCGCCAGACAGACAGAGAGAGACATAGAGACAGAAAGCGAGAAATCACCCCCCAGGGGGGATGGTCACGCCGCAATCCCTTCTCCTCCATTCTCCTCTCGGGATCTTGGGCACGCACGCACACGCGCCCGGCGTGAGTTGTAAGCCACCGGGTCCGAGACGCGAACCGCGGTCGACTACGTGGGAGTCCAGCGACATAGCCATTACGCTAACTGCTGGTTCCCGCTTTTTTTTTTTTTTTTTCATTTTAATTTATTAATTTTACATTCATTCACTGTGCATCACCACAGCATATCAAATGAGATTTCCCATCCAGAATACACTGTATATTGGGTTAATCAATAATATTACTATACATGTTATCATCAACAAATAATTTTTTCTTTCTCGTTTCTTATATATTTTGCATTCTCCTCCTTTCATTCCCTACTTCTCACCCTCTGCCATTTCCCACCCTCCTTCTGCACTGTCTTTGGTATCTAGTTGCTTTCCATGCCTCTTTTTTTTCTTCACATCTTATTGATGTACAGAAAATCTTAATTAGGGGCTGGCAGGTGGTGTGGTGGTTAAGGGAGCTGGATTCCCACATGGCTGACTGCGGTTCAAGTCCTGGACCTGGCGGTTTGCTTTCTCACTTTTTCTCTCTCTCTCTCTCTTTCTCTCACTCTGTCCCTCTCTGGTCAAATTAAAATAAATAAATAAACAGATAAATAAATAAATAAAATTAAATAAGGTAATTCTTTTAAAAAAATCTTAATTAATTTTTTTTTTTTTTTGAGAGAGAGATTTTTGCTATATGGTTCATGCGCTCACAAGAGAGACAGAGGATAAAAGAAGACAGAAAGCGAGAAATTACCCCCAAGGGGGATGGTCATGCCTCAATCCCTTCTCCTCCATTCTCCTCTTAGAATTTTGGGCATGCACGCACATGCACCTGGTGTGAGTCTGAAGCTACCAGGTCTGGGACTCGAATCACGATTGGCCATGTGGAAGTTCCACAATGTAACCATTATGCCATCTGCTGGTCCCATTCATTATATTCAGCTGGTACATACATGTATACATAACAACTGATACATACATACATATATATAACACATGTTTGACTTTAGGCATAAAACTCAGTAGAATGAACATACTATAAAGTAGCACCTGGCTGAGGCTATATAGCTTACCGTTATGGTCATTAAATAGGTATTTTTTAATATAGTTTTTAATTTCAAGAAAAGCAGTTATAGCTTTAATAAATTAAAATCACAAAATATTAAGAGAAATTTTCTCAAGACATAAAGTCAGGAAAAAGGTTAGGATTCTATTCAAATAGTAAGTAGATGAACCTATTTACACCTCAAGAAGAGACCAAAATCTGGAAAACAAAGTATAGGAGAAAATCAGTCATGTTTTAGTCAAAAGTCATAAATTCTATTTCAGTTCAGTCTCATATAATTAATCTCTCTTCTGTTGTGGTCCAATCTTTCCATTTAAATTCTGGGAGTTAACATACAATTCCAGACTTGTCCCTACCATTAATCTGGCCATTTTCTTGGTTGTTTTTTGGACTCTTACTTCTGTGTGTCTGTCTTTAGTTTTCCTGGTATAGCACTCCCTTCAGCACTTCTTGGAGAGCTGGTCTGGTATTGGTAAATTCTTTTAGGTTTTGTTTATCTGAGGATGTTTTTGTCTTTTCTTTCCATATGAAGAATAATCTTGTTGGATATAGTATTTTTAGTTGAAATTATTTTTCACTTAACACTTTGAATATATTTTCCCATTCTTTCCTTGCTCACATTGTTTCCAATGAGAGGTCTGCTAGGTAACTTGATGTTTCTCTCGCCAATTTTAGAATCTTGTCTTTGTGATTTTGGTCAATCTGGCTATGATGTGCCTTGGGGAAGATCTCCTTGGGTTGATTCTATGTGGGGTCTTTTGTATTTCTTTGGTCTAGATATTTGAATGCCTTTCTATGTTTGGAAAGTTTTCTTCCAGGAATTCATGGAATAGATTATCAATGCCTTTATTAGTTTTTTAACCTTCTGGGATACCAATTATTCAGATGTTTGGACATTCAATGGTATCTGATATTTCTTATATTTTATTTTCATTTCATTGAGTTATTTTCTCAGTCTTTTTGGCGAATTTTTTTTTAAAAAATTTATTTAATTTTGTTTATTCATTCATTTATTCATTTTAAATAATTATTTTATTGAACTATTTATTTTCATTTGACCAGAGAGGGACAGAGTAAGCAAGAGAGAGAGAGGGAAAGTGAGAAAGCAAGCTGCCAGGTCAGGGACCCAAACACCGGTCAGCTATGTGGGAGTCCGGCACCCTCAACCACCACGCCATCTGCCAGCCCCTATTCATTCATTTATTTTAATTTGACCAGAGAGAAACACAGAGAGAGAGAGAGGGAAAGTGAGAAAGCAAGCCACGAAGTCCAGGACTAGAACCGTGGTGGGCCATGGGGGAGTGTTCAGCACCTTAATCACCACACCGCCTGCTGGCTCCCTTGGTGAATGTTTTAGGACAGAGGTTCTGTCTCCTACATCTGAGATTTGATCTTCTGCATGATCTAATCTGCGTTTATTTATTTATTTATTTTTTGGAGAAGTTTTTGCTATAGGGCGCATGAGCTCGCCAGACAGAGAGAGAGAGAGAGACAGAGAGACAGAGAGACAGAAAGCGAGAAATTACCCCCCAGGGGGGATGGCCGCAATCCCTTCTCCTCCATTCTCCTCTCGGGATCTTGGGCACGTACACGCGCCCGGCGTGAGTTTTAAGCCGCCGGGTCCGGGACGCGAACCGTGGTCGACCACGTGGGAGACCAGCGAAATAGCCATTACACTAACTGCTGGTTCCCTAATTTTATTTATTAATTCATTTATTTTAATTTGACCAGCAAGGCAGAGAGAGAGAGAGGGAAAGTGAGAAAGCAAGCCACCAGGCCTGGGACTCAAACCGTGGTTGGCCATGTAGGAGTGTCCAGCACCTTAATCACCGTGCCACCTGCTAGCCCCAGCAAAATTTTTTTTTTTAGGTTTTTGCTATAGGCTCACGCACTTGCTAGAGAGATAGAGAGAGACAGAGAGACACAGAGAAAGTGAAAGTGAGATACATCTCCAGGGCAGATGGCCACACTGTAATCTCTTCTTCTCCATTCTTTTCCTGAGACTTTGGGTGCGCGTGCACACACGTACCTGGTGTGATTTTATTCTATTTTATTTATTTATTTATTTATTTATTTATTTATTTATTTTTAGAAGTTTTTGCTACAGGGTGCACACACTTGCCAGAAATATAGAAACAGAGAGACAGAAAGCGAGAAATCACTCCCCGGGGGGGTGGCCATGCCACAATCACTTCTCCTCCATTCTCCTGTCAGGATCTTGGGCAAGCAGGCACACGCACCCGGAATGAGTTTAAGCCACTGGGTCTGGGACTCAAACCGTGATCAGCTACATGGGAGTCCAGTGATATAGCCATTATGCCAACTGCTGGTCCCTCTATTTTATTTTAATTTTTTAAAATAATTATTTTATTTAACTTTATTTATTTATTATTTTAATTTGACCAAAGAAGGACAGAGTGAGAAAGAGAGAGGGAAATGAGAAAGGAAATGTCAGGTCCCGGACTCAAACCATGGTCGGCCATGTGGGAATCTGGCACCCTTAACCACCATGCCACATGCCAGCCCCGCCTGGTATGATTTTAAATCCACTGGGTCCAGGACTGAAACTGTGATTGACCACATGGGAGTCCAATACCTTAACCACCATACCCCCTGCTGGCCCAGGGCAGCGATTTGTTAAATTTCATATAGGAAACATGCACTCGCTGAAGAATGAGAGAGAGGCAGTGAGAAAGCACTCGCTGGAGAGAGACAGAGAAAGTGAGAAAGTGCATGCGGGGGACGGCCACATTGCAACCCCTTCTCCATGTTCTCTGTGGGATTTGGGGCATACATGCACATGTTCCCATCATGTTCCTCAGGTTGCCATGTCTGGGACTTGAACCACAGTTGACCATGTGGGATCCAGCCATCTTAACCTTCATGCCACTGCTGGACCCCAGGCTACCTGCTTTAACCACCAGGCCTCCTGCTCCTCCAATTCCTCTTCATTAGGTGAGGAAACTGAGGCACAGAGAGGGGAGGGTGGCGGAACCCACTGGTGGCATGTCGGTCAGGGCAGCCGGATTCCGCATGGCAGACCGTGTGGTTCAAGTGCCAGCAGCGTGAGCTCTCAGGACGGCTCGGGGCTGCCTTCCTGTGCCCATAACCACAAGGGGAACGTGTGCGTGCGAGCCCCAAACCCCACAGGAGGGAAGAGGAGGGACTGTCCTGTGGCCGCCTCCCCCACCATCCGAGGGTGCGTGTGAGCTTGTGGTCTCTCTCTTCTGGGAGCACACATGGCCCCTGGCAAATTAAAAGAAAGAAAAGGGGAAAAAAAAGAAAGGAAGAGAGGGAGGACGGAAGCCATTAGCTGCGGGTCAGAGCTCTCCTCTCTGTCTCCCTGCGAGCTATACCCAGAGCTGGCTTTGCTATTTGAGGTAGAGTGTCTGAATTTGGGGAAAGATCTCGGTTTGCAGTCGCGGGGATCAGAGGGTCCTGTTGAGAAGAAGGGGCAGGTCTGCAGTGGGCGCTGGAGAGTGTGTAAACGAGAAAAGGAAGATCATCTTTGAGGCGGCCCAACCCCGACCTCCTCTGCCCAACCCTCCCCGTTCTTTCTCTTTTCCTTCAGATGGCCGAACCCAGAAGTCAAAACAAGTGGTTTCCTAGCCCCAAGGAAAGCAAAGTGCCATCGGTCCCCGTCTCAGTCTTTTCAACTGGCTTTCCAAGGAAACCGCACCAGTCCCCCAGCAAGGTGGCTCAGTCACCTCACAGCCCAGCGTGCCTGCCACGCCCGGCGGGAGCAGTGGCCCCCACGTGCCTCCCTGGGTGTCCCAGCAGCGCGGTGACCGCCTTCCCGTAGCGCAGAAATGAAGATGTCTGTGGACAGCATGGGAGCGGAACTGTAAACTGGCTTCCCGTCCCCGAGATGTTCTGGTGACACTGAGACTTAGAGTAGAGGAGTCAGGTCCGAAGCCTCAGCCGGGCTTCCACTCCCCTCTGTGCCCACAGGGGCCCGGGACAGCTGGCCTTGCAAGTGTAACCAGAAGGGAAACCGCTTCCTTGGGCGTGCAGGAGCCGAGGAAGGGGAGGGGAGCCAGTCCCAGCCTCCCTTCAGCCCCGGGCACCCCAGGAGGGGGCCGGCTAAGACTCCAGACAAATTTAACTTGACTTTAAGGTTCCTGCTCAGTCTCCGGCTTAGCACTGGCCGAGCCGGCTCAGCTGTGCGGCCACAAGGTGGCCAGGGACCTGGGCACACATCCTCCTCTGGGACCCTCTCTGAGACGGGTCTTCTCAGGCCAGAATCATACCCCTAGGGCAACTGTACATGGTATCTACAAACAGAGTGGCACCCCACGGGAAGATCCGGGTCGGGGAATGCCAGGAAAACAGGCCGCAGGGGCTCCCTGTGCTGGCTGGGAGGAAGGGTTCAGGCCCCTGGAGGGGAGCTGAGGAGCCGGGGTGTGGGGGTTTCGCCGTCCAGGGCCTGCCCATCCCCCTCCTCGGGAGGCCCCGTCCCCGGCAGACAGCAGATCGATGCATGACAAAGGTGCCCTGATGGCTCTATCCTGGGGGCTGAGGAGACGGCTGGGGAGGGGCCTGTCCTGTTCCAAAGCATGTCCCCCACCCCCCTCGGGTCCCTTAATCTACCTGCTGTGGGGCGGCTCAGGGCCGACGGTGGACGCAGCCCTAACCCCACTACTCTGATCTAACGCGCCGGTGGAGATCCGGAAATGCGTGCGTGCAGTTAGGCGCCCCGAAGTCTACGCGCAGGTGGGAGACGCGCACCGTGCAGGGCCACAGCTTGGATGCTTGAAGGACTCGCAGATCCCGGCAAGGTGACAGCAGCTGGCCAGGTCGGGTCGCACCCACAGGACACAGGGGCCCTCAGAAGGCGACAGCAAACAGCCCCAGCCAGGGCGGAGCCGGAGCCAGCGACCCGCAGAAGTCCGCGTCCCGCATCGGGATTCTGGGCTTCAAGGCCTTGGGGAGCTGTGGCCGGGCCTTTCTAAAGACCCCCGATTTACCCCGGGGCCTGCTTCTGGGGCACAGGGGGCAGACACCCCCCTTGCAGACAGGCACTGGAAGGCCCAGGCCAGCAGTGCCAGCTCTCAGGACCGCTCCGGCTGCCCTCCTCGCACAACCCCTCACACTCTCTACTTTGGGGCTCCTCTCCTCCAGCCAGCCCCCCTAGACAGAGCACATCCGTGGCCTGGGGGAGGGGTTACGAGGCTGGACCTGAGTCCCCCTAGGAAGGGGAAAGGGATACCTCGCCCCCAGTGGGGGGCCTTCAGTGGCTGTCTGAGGCTCAGTCTTTGAGGGGATTGGGAAGGGGCGGTTGCTGGAGTTGCTTTTAGCCACCCAGAGCCCCCTGTGAGGGGATTGGGGCTGGGGGTTGGGGGGCAGGAAGCTGTCCCCAGGGGAGCCATCCAGGCCCATTCAAGGGTTGAGCACTTGTTTAGGGTTAGCGCTGCCCCCTCTGGGGACCGGGATTGTCCAGCCAAGGCCATTGTCCTGCCCCCTTCCCCCCAGGCCCTCCCAGGCCTCTTTGAACCTGAAGTCAGATTTTTTTTTTTCTCAACACCCCCCCACCCCTTGGTTTTCCCCACCCAGGGCCTAGGGCTGGAGGCCGGGGCTGGAGGGTGGGGGAGGGAGAGCAGGGCTGAGGTGGGAGAAGCCTGATGCACGGGGGTCTTATGGGGGTGCAGGTCTTCTGTCTGGGAAACTCAGGCCCAGTCCATCCGGCCTGGCCCCTACAAGGGGAAGCGGGGATCAGTCTCGGAGTCTGTTAGAGCAGACTGGAGCCAGAAACTGGGGTGTGGGATGGAGGCTCGTCTGCCATTGCCCCGGACATGGGTGGGACTTGCTGGGCGACTGGGAGCCGGGCCTCGATCCTGCAGAGAACAGGGCTTGGCCAGTGTCTGGATGGGAACGTCAGGGTTCCCAGCAAGGTGGAGGGGGCCAGTCGGGGCAGCAGGCCGGTGTGCACCTGGCCGTGGATGGCTTAGGGGTGGCCCTAGAAGTCCTAGGCACGTGAACGTGGGGGAGCGGAGAGGCGACTGGGCCCAGGCACCCAGGTTCCTGAACGGGGATAGAGAGGGTGTGCGGAGCTCGGGAGGCCCGTCTGTCGGGGGCTGAACGGGGAGGTCCAGGGGGGTCAGCACGTTGCCTTGGAGGGGTGCCCGGCCGGGGCTCCCTGGCTCTCCCAACCACGTACACCCTGGCTGCCTTCAGGCAAACACCCTCCGCCTCAGTTTCTCCCACCCCCACCATCTTCTCCACCCATCGAGGGGGCGGGGCCAGAGGTCAAGGCTAGTGGGTGGGATTGGGAGGGAGAGAGGTGAGGAGCAGTCCCCGGGCGAGCCCTCATTCCTCCAGGCCCCCGGCTTGGGGAGCCTTTTTTCCCCATGGCGGGACACCCGGCTTCAGAGTTCGCCTTCTCACCCCCGCCAGGAGGTGGAGGGGATGGGCCAGGGGGGCCGGAGCCGGGCTGGATTGACCCTCGGACCTGGCTAAGCTTCCAAGGCCCTCCTGGCGGCCCAGGAATCGGGCCGGGGGTCGGGCCAGGCCCTGAGATGTGGGGGATTCCTCCATGCCCCCCGCCCTATGAGTTCTGTGGAGGGATGGCTTACTGTGGGCCTCCGGTCGGAGTGGGGCTGGTGCCCCCGAACAGCCTGGAGATGTCCCAGCTTGAAGGCGAGGTGGGAGCAGGGGGGGAGAGGAACTCGGAGGGGGCCTCCCCAGAGCCCTGTGCTGCCCCTCTTGCTGACGTGAAGCTGGAGAAGGAGAGCCCGGAGCAGAACCCCGAGGAGGCAAGTGAGCTGCGAGGGGACGGTGTGGGCAGGGGGCCTGTGGCAGCGGCCCTGACAATGAGAAGTGGCCATCTGCAGGTGCCCAGGCCTGGAGCCCGGCTGCCTGGGCACAGAGGGCTGCGGGGACTGTGGGCCACCCTGGGAGGCAGCGGCAAGGTGGGGAGGAGAAGGCGGAATTGGGAGTGGGAGCCACAGGTGAGGGCAGGGGCTTCCCGGGAGTTGGGGCAGCCCAGGCTGGCCCTTGTCAAGCAAAGGCCTGCCCAGGTTCGGGTCACTGGTCCGTTGCAGCCTGGCTCCAGACCCAGAGTGGGGTTTGAGTCCCTTTTCTCATCCCTGGCCCTTCTTGAAAACTGTCTGTCTGACCTAGGATCTTGGCCTTCGGGTTAAGCGTGACCTGAGGGTAAAAACAGTGCTTATCCTGCCTCATTGTTCCCGAAAGGCTAGGGTGTGACTGGCTTCTGATAGGTGCTCCTGCCGGCCGAGTGTGGATGTGCGGAGTTGGGTTTACCTGCAGTCAAGTTTAGGGCTTGTCTGACCCCAGCTCTGCCTCGGGTCAGTGAGTCAGCCTTATGTAAAGTGCACACCCTGGCGAAGCAGGACCCAAGCTGGGCCTCGGGGAACTTCTCTCCAAGCCGCTCTGCAAGTGCGTTTGCGGAGGGAACCGAGGGCTTCCATGTCCAGCCCCGCTGGGAACTAGTAGCTGAGTCTCCCAGTCCTCTGAGGCGAGTGGAAGCAATTAGAGATGGAGTAGGGCCCTGGGCCCTCGCAGGTGTGAGTGGTTGTTGCAGGCCCGAAGGAGCCCAGACTCTTGGCGGGAGGCGACGGCAGGGCCTTGAATGATAAAGGCTGCCCACTGTGGCGCACTTGGCGCACTTCCTAAGTGCCCGGCGGCGTGCTCGGCTTGTCCATCATTATCTCATTAGCCGGGGATCGCCCAGGGAGGGCCGGCGAGCCTATTCCGCGGGTCTCCACTGCTCAGCGATGAAGTAGGGATTGGAACATGGGAGGGCCTCACTCCGAATCCCCAGCTAGGATTTGGAAAAGCCGAGGAGACAGCTGAGGGCATTTCCAACTTCGTGTTGTCGGCTGAGCCGAGTTGGGAGTGAAGATGAGTCTGTTTGATACAATCGATCGCCGTGGAAACCGTGGGCCACACGGCCGGCTTCTTTCTCGTGCTGCTCCCCGGCCCCTCGGGCTGGCTCAGCGTCCTCCGCGCCCCGGCGGCGTGTGCGTGGCGGCGTGTGCGTGCTTCGGCCTCTGCTCGGTCTCCCCTTCCTCTCATCACCTCCACGGCTTAAATTCCACGGGGACGTCTAGTGACTATTGCGGTTTCCAGCTCCTGCTTTGGTGGCCCCCGAAACATTCCAGCGCATCGCACGGTTGCTCGAGGCCAAAGCCAATCTCCCTCGGCTGCTATCACCTCTTCCATCCAATCCGCACGGAACACTCTTATCTCTACCTCCAGCATGCCTCCAATCAGCCGTGCCCTCCCCTGCTTTCCGATCCCGGTGTCTGTGCCGGGGTCCCTGCAGTGGCCTGCCTCGCTAAGCCCGCGTCGTTTTACACTCTGCGGCCATCGACTAAGTGTTTTAAAAAGTGACGAAAACCAAAATGGGAGATCTCGTTTCCGTAAAGCCCTTCAGCGGCTCCTCGTGTGAGTAAACCCAGTCACTGCAGCGGCTGCAGCACCTGGACAGCCACCCCATGCTCTCCGAACCCTCCCCATTCCCGCTGGCTGCCTTCCCGCGGCTCGGCTCAGGGCCTCGCACTGGCGCGTCCTCTTAGCTAAACGTCACCACCTTTGGACATCCTTTTATGTATTAATTTTTAAAGAGTTATTTAATTATATAGATAGGTAGATGTAGTTTTTACTTTGACCAGAGAAGGCTAGGTTGGCAGGGAGGGGAGTGAGAAAGCAAGCCTCCGGGTCTGGGACTCGAAACGTGGTTTGCCGGCCCCGTCTTTTTATTTTTTTATTTATTTTAAATGTATTTATTTATGTATTGATTTATTTCCATTTGACCAGAGAGGAACAGAGCGAGTAAAAGAAAGGGAAAGTGAGAAAGCAAGCTGCCAGACCTGGGGCTCGAACCCTCGACCATGTGGGAATCCAACGCCCTCAACCACGCCACCTGCTGGCCCCTGGACATTTTTTTTTTTTCTTTCTTTTTTTTTTTTTTGGAGAGGTTTTTCGCTATAGGGCGCGTGCGCTCGCCAGACAGACAGAGAGAGACATAGAGACAGAAAGTGAGAAATCACCCCCCAGGGGGAATGGTCACGCCGCAATCCCTTCTCCTCCATTCTCCTCTCGGGATCTTGGGCACGCATGCACACACACGCGCCCGGCGTGAGTTTTAAGCCACCGGGTCCAGGACGCGAACCGCGGTCGACTACGTGGGAGTCCAGCGACATAGCCATTACGCTAACTGCTGGTTCCCCTGGACATCTTTTTTAAATTGCGGCCCTCCTCCCACCCTGCTTTCCTCTTTGCCTTAGCACTGGTGTTCAGGTGGATAATTATGGTCTCAGCACACTCAGGTGTGAGCTGCACGTGGCCAGAGCTTTTGTCTACCTTGTGTAGCTGCTGCCCTGTCGAAAGGCGCTCTCAGTCTGCTCCACTCAACGAGGATGCTTCTATATGCAGAAAGATCCATGATCCGAGCCGGGCAGTTGTGCACACAGCAGCCTGGCTCCTCAGGAAGGAGACAGCAAAGCCCTGTCTTACAAAAGGGCGGGATGATCAGATTTTTCAATAAAAACATGGGCACCGTGCATATTCCAAACACTCTATCCAACCCTCTCATAAATACCTAGGACTTTTTACAGTGTGTTTGTGTAGACGTATACTACGTCATAGTTTCTGGACCCTCGAAGCGGGGTTCACAGAGCACAGGGAATTGATGGCTTGTGCATTTTAATTAGCATTTAACAGTTGTCCATATTTAAAGGGTACCGTGGTTGTTCAGTCTGGGAATATAATGGAATATAATAGCCATCAAATCAGGGCAGTAAACACCTCCTTAAACATTTATCTGGAGCTAGTACGTGGCATGGAGGTTAAGGCACTTGCATTTCTATATGGCAGGCCACGGTTTGAGTCCTGGGCCCAGAGGCTTGAAAATCATGCCAGGTGTCTTGTGCATGTGTGCCCCAAATCCCGAGAGAATGGAGAAGCGATTCCAGTGTGACCTGGGAAGTGATTTCTCAATTTCCCTTTCTGTCTTACTCTCTGGTGAGCACACATGCCCTATGGTAAAAACCTTAAAAAAAAAAAAAAAAAAAAACTCAAAAGGTAAAATCCCATTGACCATCAGTTTGTTTTACAAGCATTCGAGATTCTGTCTTCCCCTATTTGGAAATAGTATATTGCGGGCCAGCAGGTGGCATGGTGGATTATGCTGGACTCCCACATGGCTGAGTTTGGTTGGAGTTCCGCACCTGGCGGCTTGCTTTCTCTCTTTCCCTTTCTCTCTCTGGTCAAATTAAACAATAACGAATGGAATTAAATAAATAAATAATTCTTAAACAAATGAACAAAACAAAGAACTAGCATATTGCGTTTTTTTTGGGGGGGGTAAGGTTTTTGCTTTAGGGTGTGTGTGCTCGCCAGAAAGACAGAGAGAGACAGAGACAGAAAGTGAGAATCACCCCCCGGGGGGATGGCCACGCCACAATCCCTTCTCATTCTCCTCTCAGGATCTTGGGCATACATGCACCCACATACCCACACACCCACCATGAGTTTAAGCCACTGGGTCTGGGATTCTAACTGCAGTCCGACTACATGGGAGTCCAGCATCATAGCCATTACACCAACTGCTGGTCCCCAGTACATGGCATTTAGGATGAGACATGATGGGGCCAATAAGTGGTGTGGTTGTTAGGCCATGATTGATAGAGTTTGAGTCCTGGTCCTGGCAGCTTGCTTTCTTACTGTATCTTTCAATCTCTTGTCTCTCTCAGGTCAAAATAAAAAATAAAAATGGTGTGGTGGTAAAGGTGCTGGATTCCCACGTGGCCGCCTGCGGTTCAAGTCCCAGACCTGGCAGCTTACTTTCTCCCTTTCCCTTTCTCTCTCTGGTCAAACTGAAAAATAATAATAATAATGGGGACCAGCAGATGGTGTAATGATTATGTCGCTGGACTCCCGTGTAGTTGACTAGGGTTTGAGTCCTGGACCTAGAGGCTTCAAGCTGACCGGGTGCATGTGCATGCATGCCCAAGATCCTGAGAGGAGAATAGAGAAGGGACTGTGGCCTGGCCATCCCCCCCACACCCCGGGGGCTGATTTCTACTTTTGGTCTCTCAGTCTCTCTGGCAAATGCACACGCCCTATAGCAAAAATCTCTTAAAACAAAACAAACTGAATTAAATAAATAAATAATTCTTCAAAATAATAATGGTGGGACCAGCAGTCGGCATGATGGCTATGTGGCCAGACTCCCATGTAGTCAACAGTGGTTCGAGTCCCAGACCCGGTGGCTTAAACTCACACCGGGTGTATGTGTGCGTGCCCAAGATCCCAAGAGGAGAATGGAAGAGAAGGGATTGCGGCGTGGCCGTGCGCCCTGGGGGGGGTGTGTGTGTGTGATTTCTCGCCTTCTGTCTCTCTGTCTTTCTGGCAAGCGCATGCACCCTGTAGCTAAAACCTCTCCAAAATAATAAAATAATAGTGATAATAATAATAATTTTTAAAATAAAAATTGAGTTTTTTTCTTTTTGGAGAGGTTTTTGCTATAGGGCGCGGGCGTTCACCAGAAAGACAGAGACAGAAAGTGAGAAATCACTCCCCCAGGGGGGATGGCCACGCCGCAATCCCTTTGGGATCTTGGGCAAGCACACACACAGGCGCCTGGTGTGAGTTTAAGCCACCGGGTCTGGGACTCGAACCGCGGTTGACTACATGGGAGTTCAGCGACATAGCCATTACGCCAACTGCTGGTCCAGATAATTCTTTTTATTTTTTTTTTTTAAAGAATCAGACATGGTAGTCTTTATTTCTCACAACCTCCTCAAGTTAGGAGTGAGAGTTGAGGCAGAGACTCAGTGTAGAGAGAGAGCAGGTGGACTTTGCAGCCCAGCAGGCGTCCTCGTGGAGAAGCACCTCTGCTGCGCCAGGACCTGCCTTTTCACCCTTGAGTGGTCCCCCTTCTACTGGATGTGCCAGTCTGGGGGGTGAGCAGCCCCTTGTCACATGCACGAGTCTGAGCAGTGACAGGGACGAGGGTGTAGACAGCTTATTTCCAGCTATCAGCTGGGAGCGAGGGATACTCCCGCAGAGCCGTCCTTGGGGCCATGGTCAGGTTCTCGGACCCGGATGGGGGGAGGGTATAAATGAGATGTTTCATGTTACGCCGTGTCTTCTGCCTTTTGAAATGCAGTCGCAGGACATCGAGGCGCTGCAGAAAGAACTCGAGCAGTTTGCCAAGCTCTTGAAGCAGAAGAGGATCACCCTAGGATACACCCAGGCTGATGTGGGGCTCACCCTGGGGGTTCTCTTTGGTGGGTCCCTCTCGGCACATTCTGACCCATGGGGACATCTCTCCCGGAAGGGCCTTCCCCCCCCCCCCCCCAGGGAGTGTGGGAGGGAGTCTCAGGCAGGCTCTGGCCTCACCCATGAAGAGCAGGCGGGAAGGGAAGGGTGGAGGGGAGGGGAAAGGGCCCTTGGACTTTGAGCTTCCTCTGGGAAGAGGTGGGACCCTGGCTGGCATGGGACCTTCGGAGGACAGGGAGAGGTGGCCAAGCCTGGGCCTGGAGGCCACAGGGGCCCTGCGTCCAGCCTCATGCTGGTCCTTTCACCCCCTCCCCAGGGAAGGTGTTCAGCCAGACGACCATCTGCCGTTTTGAAGCGCTGCAGCTCAGTTTCAAGAACATGTGCAAGCTTCGGCCTCTGCTGCAGAAGTGGGTGGAGGAAGCTGACAACAACGAAAATCTTCAGGAGGTGAGGGGGGACGCGAGGGGTGCACTTCAGCCCGATTTCCTTCGCCCCCCTCCCTGGCTTACAGCTTTCCTTCTGTAGAGGGAGGGCTCTCACGGGGATGATGTATGTAGAACTCCTCAGTTCTGCTGGGAGAAGGTCCAGACGGCTGACCTGAAGCATGTACCAGAGCCCTTATTTATTTTTTTAAAGAACTATTTATTTCATATTATTTGTTATTATTATTTTTTTTTAAATTTGACCAGAGTGAGAAAGGGAAAGTGAGGTAGCAAGTTGCCAGGTCTGGGACTCGAACCGTGGTCGGCTATGTGAGTCCAGTGCCACACCCCTGCTGACTCCACAGGGCCCTTCTTATTCACATCATTTGGCTCTGATGGGCACAGCCAGTCATGGCCCCTGCAGCGATTCGCTCTGGAGTCCCGACTCTGTTGCCAAAGCCTGTCCCTTCTCACTCCCCGCCTCCCCACCTGCTCAGATATGCAAAGCGGAGACCCTAGTGCAGGCCCGAAAGAGAAAGCGGACCAGCATCGAGAACCGCGTGCGGGGCAACTTGGAGAATATGTTTCTGCAGTGCCCGAAGCCCACACTGCAGCAGATCGGCCACATCGCCCAGCAGCTCGGGCTGGAGAAGGACGTGAGTGCCCTGCCCGCACGGCCCACCCTCTCCGTCTTCCCCACGCTCGGGCTCTTCCTGTGGCTGTGGGCAAAACATCCAGCGAAGCCAGATCCCCCTGGGAGCCAGCAGGAGGGTCTGAGTCGGCCTTGTCATCTCTCCCAGGTGGTCCGAGTGTGGTTCTGTAACCGCCGCCAGAAGGGCAAGAGGTCGAGCAGCGACTACGTGCAGCGAGAAGATTTCGAGGCTGCTGGCTCTCCTTTCTCGGGGGGACCAGTATCCTTTCCTCTCGCCCCAGGGCCCCATTTTGGTACCCCAGGCTACGGGAGCCCTCATTTTACCACGCTGTACTCCTCAGTCCCTTTCCCTGAGGGGGAAGCCTTTCCCCCGGTCTCTGTCACCACTCTGGGCTCCCCCATGCATTCCAATTGAGATGCCTGCCCTTCCTTAAAATGGGGAGCAGGGAGAGGGGAGAGGACCTGGAGCTACGTACCAGGGCTTTGGGGATCGAGTTCTTCATTCACTAAGGAAGGCAGTGGGGACACGAAGGGTGGTGGTCGGGAGCTGTGGGGACACTGGCTGGAGGGAAGTGGAAGTTAAATGATGCTCTTGATTTTGATCCCCATCACACTCATCACTTTGTTCTTAAATAAAGAAGCCTGGGACACAGTAGATAGATGCTTTGTCTTTTTTTAAGAATTAGTTTTACTCAGCTTTATTAATATTATTTTCCGCTTTGTTTTTTATTTGGGGCTTTTTTTAAGCCCCCAGGTCCGGGACTTGAACTAGGGTTGGCCGTCTGGGCATCTAACACTTTTTTTTTTTAAGAGGTTTTTGCTATAGGGCGCAAGCGCTCGCCAGACAGAGACAGAGAGACAGGAAGCGAGAAATCACCCCCCAAGGGGGATGGTCACGCCGTAATCCCTCCTCCTCCATTCTCCTCTTGGGATCTTGGGCACACACGCACACGCGCCTGGCGTGAGTTTAAGCCACCGGGTCCGGGATGCGAACGGCGGTCGACTACATGGGAGACCAGCGATATAGCCATTACGCTAACTGCTGGTCCCGGCATCTAGCACTTTTGACCACTGCACCACCTGTCTTCCTCTAGTTACTGACGGGGGCTGGGGGTAGGGATGCTCTGTGTACATCATCTGCTCCCACCAGGGGGCCTAGCAGCCCAAGTACCCTGTAAATGTCAGGGAGCTGGGACTGGAACCCAGGCTGTTGTGGAGGGCCCTTCCAGGCATGCAGGAGTTCTTGGGAGCCTGTGACGGTGAGTCTTGGAGAGAAAAGTTGAAGGCTGTACTCTTGCCCACAGGTTCAGGTACCATGTAACCTACCTAGTAGGAGCTGGGATTTCTCCTTTCCCAACCCTATTCTGGAAGTCCTCAGTGACTGTGAAATCAAGGTCTCAAATCTGGCATGGGGGTGATGGTGCTGGAGCCCGCGTGGCCAGCTGTGTGGTTTCAGTCTCGGACCTGGTGGCTTGACAGGCCGGGTACATGTACGTGCACATCCAAATCCCAAGGACAGTGGAGAAGGGGTTGCAGCGTGGCCAACCCCTGGGGGATTTCTTAACTTCTCCCCCCAGCGCATACACATATGTACCCTGTAGCAGAAACTTTAATTAAACATTATTTTTTTTAAAAAAAAAAAGGAAAAGAAAAATAGGAATCAGATCTTAGATGCTATTTCTGCCGCGTACTCCCCAATCAGAAACACCAGCTTGTGCTTTCTTACTATCAGGGTCCATCTGGTTTCCACCTAAGCTTTTTACACACCTTGTCCACAAGCGACTCACCAAACACCCATTATTTCCTGGCTCTGCCGCTAGCTAATGCGGGAGACTTTGCTCTGGAGCTCCCTTCCCTGAAGTGGAAAAACGTGGGTGGTAAGTCTAGGTAGGAGAGGGCTGACGGGCAGGTTGTGAGAAGAGAAAGTCTGAGAGAGGCTTTCCTAATGGGAACCAGTGAGACCAGGCTTTGGCGAGATCTTGGCTTGCTCTGAGACTAAGAAAATCACATGCACCGCATGGGCTGGGAGGCGGGTCCACACCTGGCCGTGTCCCTTAATGTCAGTGTGGGTCTCTTCCCTTAAACGCCAAGCCTGAATTACCTGTATTCCTGCTTTCCCTGCTCTTCTCCCGTATCCAAACATCCACACTTCAATGAGCACATTTGCATTTCTCTGCATGTCTCCTTCCCTTCTCCTAAGAATCTAAAGTAGTTCTCCAGATTATTCTTTTTTTAAGAATTATTTTATTGAACTTTATTTATTTATTTTAATTTGACCAGCAAGGGGCGGAGTGAGAGAAAAAGAAGTGAGAAAGCAAGCCACCAGGTCCGGGACTTGAACCATGGTCAGCCACGTGGGAGTCCAATGCCCTTAGCCACCATGACACCTGCCGTCTCCCCTCTTTTAAAAAGGTTTTCTTTGCCTCTGGGTACATGTGCTGGAGGGGGGAGGAGGACAGAAACAGTGAGAGGGAAAGTGCGAAATCACCCCTCAGGAGCGACGGTCATGCCGATCCACTCCAGTCTCCTCCCGGGATCTTCAGCACACACACACGTGCACCTGGCATGATTTTGAAGCCACCGGGTCTGAGACTTGAACCGTGGTAAGCCATGGAGGACTCTGGTGACATGGGGAGTGGGGCCAGCAGGTGGCACAGTGATGAGCCCTGGACTCGTATGGCTGACTGCATATGGAAGTCCAAGACCCATTGGCTTGAAAGTCACCCCAGGTCTGTGCGTATGTGTTGTGCCCAAAATCCCAGGAGCAGAATAGAGAAGGGACTGCAGCATGGCCGTCCTCTCCAGGGGGTGGTTTCTCACTTTCCCTCTTTGTTTTCTGGTGAGCCCATGTACCCTGGTTGGGGGGGAGAAGCAAGGAGTATCAGACCCACAAGAAGGGTAATTAACCAGCGGGACCAGCAGTTAGCGTAATGGCTATGTCGCTGGACTCCCACGTAGTCGACCGCGGTTCAAGTCCCGGACCCGGCGGCTTAAACTCACGCCGGGCGCGTGTGCGTGCGTGCCCAAGATCCCGAGAGGAGAATGGAGGAGAAGGGATTGCGGCGTGGCCATCCCCCCTGGGGGGTGATTTCCTGCTTTCTATCTCTCTGTCTCTCTGTCTGTCTGGCGAGCGCACGCGCCCTATAGCAAAAACCTCTCCAAAAAAAGAAAAAAAAAAAAAAAAAAAAAAAAAAAAAAAGAAGGGTAAATAACCAGGAGCAAAAGAAATGGCTTGTTATTTATTCGGAAATAGAAGCGAAGCTCTACAAAGCTGGTTGGCTATGATGGTGGTTAGTAGCGGGGCTAGACACAGAGTAAGGCAACTTGGGGGCTGTGCCTTAGGTGTTCCCGGAATCCCTTAGGTGATAGCATTCAGGGACATTAAGAACTTCCTTCCTCTTAATCTCCGCAGACAACCTCTGCATCCATGGCAGGTCCCCAGTGTTAAGGCTGAGTTTCCAGCTCACTGGCAGCTTCCCCAGCGGCAGTATCTTTGGCAGGAAATCTACCTCTTGCATGGCCTTCGCCAAGGGCTCCAGGCCCTGAACCGGCATCCATAGTTCTGGGTGGTCCTCTGTCGGCATTCCCTCCAGAGGAAGGAAGGGAAGCATTTCTTAGGACCCATTTGTGCCCTCCGTCCACCTGTGGTCTGGAGGTGCCATTTGGTCTTCTGGTGACTTGGCGGTGGGCCTCAGATCTGGATGCCCACACGGCACCGCGGGCATCGGAAATCGGCCTCCCTGGCAGCCTGGATGCTGCAGCCGACACAGGCCACGTGGAACCAGATGTCACAACCATCACACTGGACCCAGGCCAGGGTCTCCTCTTGGGGCAGGCAGCAGCACGGAGCTGCACAGGGCTCCCCACCCGCGGCTGCAGGGGGAGCCCTGGGGGCATTTGTGGGGTGCTTCCGAGGACGCCCACGGCGATTTCTGAAGGAAGTGACACAAAAATCGGGGTCACTGGGAGCCTGCGGAGGCCTAGACCTTCCCCCTGGATAACCACTGGGAGAGCCCAGAAAGACCACTGCGCTAAAAGGAACCTGGAGGTGGTCTGGAAACATGCAGAGGGAGGCCCGGAAACCAGTCCCTGCTCCAGCACTAGGACTGGGCTAGCGCCCCCTGAAGGTAGGAGGGCGGAAGGAGCAGGTGTGTTTAATCACCCCTGCCCGGGCCCCACCTAACTCCCTCCATGTTTTCCTATGCTGTCAGCTAACGGGTCTCTCCACTCAACCTATGTCCCGCCTCTGCCCCTCACCCATCCTCACCCTCCAAGGAGAGGGCTTCCTCGTGGCCCGGGGCTCGAGAAAGGACTCGGGCAGGGAGCGCTGCGAAGGTGGCCAGGTTGAGGCTGCTCACTTACCCACCGGGCATCAGTGGGGCCTTCTCTACACGGAATTTCTTCCTGGGTTCCAGAAGGGGTAGCGGAGGGCTCTCGGGACCCTCCATCTCGTCATCCAGCTCTGCCAGCACGCGGTGCGCCGACTTCCTCCTGTTTCTGGTGGGCGGCGCAGACGGGGTGCTCCCCGCGTCCCCAGGTGGGGTGGGGACAGGCGGACTTTGTGGCCCACGCCCGCTCCTCGAGAAGGTGAGGGGCTGGGGCCGGAGCTTGCTGAGGCTGCCGATGGAGTTGAGGATCAGTGTCGCTTTTGGGGCGGGGGAGAGGGTGCTGAGGGGCCGCTGTGGGGCCCCTTGGGAGGGCAGCATGGGCCGGAAGCCAGCCCCGACTCCAGCTTCTCCCTTAGACCGGGGGACGGTAATGGCAGCAAAGTCCTGAGGTTTGACCCGGACTTGTTGGAACATGAAGTAGAACTCCGAGGGACTGGTTCCTGGGGGCCCTTCAGGGCCAAAGGTCAGGAGGTCACCATCACTCAACTCCAGCCTGTGGCCCCTTGGGAGTCGGATATTATTGACCAAAGTCCCTGTTGGTGGTGAGGCACCGGACAAATGCAGAGAACAAAAGCAGAAAGGACCAGTCAGGAGAAGAGAACGGCCCTGTAGGCATTCAGGGAACGGGAAGAACCAGACACCTGCCATCTAAGTCCCTCACAGGTGACACCGCCGACTAAGCCAGTGAGCTGGAAACAAGCGCATCTTGTGCCCTCCCACAAATGAATGGCTTCCCTCAGCCTGCAGGGGTCCAATTCTCGAATGTGCACACTCTTGCCCAGCTCCGAGGCAACAGTTATGCCCAGGGCACAACTGGCTCTGCTGCTTACCAGTGATGTGACCCTGGACAGGTTTCTTATTTTTTTACCTTTATTTTTTTGCTGTAAGGCGTGTGCGCTCGTAAGAAAGACAGAGCGAGTAAATCACTCCCTGGGGGAATGGCCACGCTATAATCCCTTCTCCATTTTCCTCTTGGGATTGTGGGCACACACGCACACGTGCCTGGAGTGAGTTTAAGCCACTGGGTCAGGGACTCCAACCACAGTCTACTCAACTACATGGGAATCCAGCGACATAGCCATTACGCTAACTGCTGGTCCCAACCCTGGATATATTCCTTAATGTCTTTGTATCTCATTTTCCTTGACTATGCAATGAGAATATTAATGCTACCTACATTCGATGCACTTAAAATTGTACCTGGCTCATAACAGCAAGCACTGAACGAGTGTTGGCTACTGTTGCCTGATGCTCATGGTACTCCCAAAGCAGACTACAGAGCCTGACACTTCACGTAAGAAATGAAGACCCAAAGAGCTGAAACAACAGGCCCAAGGTTTTGCCAGGTGCCGGTGGTAGAACTTAAATGTGAACCCAGGCCTTATGAAAACATAATTTGGGACCAGCAGATGGTATAATGGTTGCGTTGCTGGACTCCCACTTAATCGACTGCGGTTCGAGTCCTGATCTGGCAACTTAAACATCGCATAGGGTACGTGTGTGTGTGTGTGTGTGTGTGTGTGTGTGTGCGGGTGGCGCGTACCCAAGATTCTGAGGGGAGAATAGAGGAGGAGGGATTGTGGTGTGGCCATACCCCCGGGGGGTGATTTCTCACTTTCTCTCTGTCTCTCTTGTGAGCGTGTATGCCCTACAGGGGAAAAAAAAAAAAACACCTCTAAAAAAATCCCCATAATTCAACATACATGCCTTAGCAACGCTGGAAACTGAATCAAGTCTGAGCTTAGGCCTAATTGCCCCCAGAACACCCACACTGACACTTCCCTAATGGATCTACTGCCCAGCCCTTGCATGAGCTATACAGTACCAACAAGTGTCAGTCCCGCTGGGAGCTGCCACTGCACACTTCTGCGGGAAGATGGAGGCCTGGACCATGACTCATCCATCCAACCCGATGAGGAACTTGGAGGCAGCTGGCAGGTTCCCTGTGGAGCCCCTTAATCACTCTAACCTGGACCTTGGCACCCCGGAGACTAAGCTGCCCTGCCCACTGCTCACCTTGGCTGCTGTGGTCCTCCAGGCTGACCCGCCAGTCATCGCCCCGGGGCTCCGCATGTAGCTCAGCATGGATCCCAGAGATGAGGCCAGGTTCCTGCTGGGGCCACAGGGCCACATCGCACAGGTCAGCCCTGCAACCCAAGCGATAGGTGCAGCCAGCCCCAGTGGGCGGGTGAAAGGTGTAGAGGTCGCCGCCCCTGCCGCCGCCTATGCGCAGCAGCTGGAAGCAGGGCAGCATGGGCGGTGGCCCCTCAGCACCACCTTTTCCTCTGCTGGGCCATGAACCACTGGCATGAGTTCACTTCCCAGTCTGATGAGAACTTGAGCTGTGTAGTTTAAACTTCCAGCCACAGCCTAGGCACACAATGCAAAATAGGCTGTTCAGATTTGCAACTGAAAAATTCCAGGAAGGTCACAGTGGAATGCGGGAACAGGAAGGCATTCTTGGCACCGCAGTTGAGCCAGATCCTTAGGCTGCAAAATATTCCACCAGCCTCCAATCTGTGCAAGACAGCAATACATTAGGCAATCTCTGGGGAAATGCAAGTTGTAGGCGTGTGAGGAGGGTGTGGGGGGTATCTGCTCTGTAATTTGGAGAAGAGAAACTCCTTCCTGTCTGACTTGCTTATCCGAGTAGAGAACCCTAACTGCCTGTCTGTGCCCTGCTCTTCTGACCAAGCCCTCACTCATAGTTCGAATCCCTGAAAAAACTAAATCCACTGTCAGTCTTCCAAAGACAGTGCAAATGGGTCGCTAAGTACTCCACCAAAGCAGATCGAAACCTCTGCTTCCCGGTCTCTCCGTGGGGTACAGAGAGGAAGGCGATCCCGAATCCTGCAAGGCAGACCCATCCCTTTCCCTCCCGGCCCCAGCCCAGCTTCAGCTCTACCCGCGCGGTGCAGTCTCAAGGGTGGTCTTCCTGGCAGTGCCAGCTGTGCGGCGGCCGCTGGTATCGGTCACTGGCCTGAGCCGGGCTGGGGCTGGTGTTTGACAGCCAGGAAGCCGGGCGAGGAGGGGCGCGGCTTCGGCGCGCGGGCTGCGTCTGAACTTCGCGCCGAGCGAGCCCTCCGCTGTGCAGTTGCTGATTGGCCACTTCATTGGCCTTGCTCCGCTCTATTGGGCAGCGCGCTGGGCGGGTCTCCGATGTCCCGCCTTCCGCTGTTTCTAATTAGTTCGACTTTCCCGGGTGTCCGGAGGGAGGCGGGGCCGCCGGGGCGCGGGGAAACGCCTACGCACAAACTGGGCACGGCTTCGCACGCCACTGCGCCTGCGTGCACCTTCCCTTCCGAGGGTGAAGCGGGGCTTTGGAGCGGCCCGCCAACCCGCCCGCTTTGCGCAGGCGCCGTCCCTCGGAGGCCCTGCTGAAAGTTAGGGGCAGGGGGTGTGGCCGAAGGGCCGCGGGGTGTCTCGCGCTGGGTAAGGGCGTTCGGGGAACAGTCGGTTGGGGGCGGGAAGGGGCTGACAGGGGTTCTGGGGTGGGTTCAGGGAATCCGTAGGGGAAGTGGGGTGCAGGGGCCGGGGAAGGGGAAGGAGCACTTGAGGTCAGAACAGCCTTAGAGCTCAGGGTGCAGCAGGGTGAAGACTGGGGAGAGTACAGGGGTCGCGGGGGACAGAGCCGGCCCAGGTACAGGCAGGCGCCAGCAGGCCACTAGCTGAGAGATGAGGGCGAGTGTGGGACCAGAATAATTTCTTCCAGGAAAAAGCCGACTAGGATGTAAGAAAGGAGGGCGGTGGTAAGAATCCCAGTTTGGTGAAAAAGGAGATGAATCCATTGGGAGGATGGGACGAAGATCTTGAAGAGGCCACCGTGTGCTAAGACAGTAGTGAGGAGGCGACAGAAATGGACGCTGAGGGGACAGTAGAGAGAAGCTGAGAGGAAGGTTGCAAGAGAGATTGCACGAGATGCCAGGGAGCTGGCGCTCCTGCCCGCAGACCTAGGCTGCCTGGGAGGCGGCCACCCTAGACGCTGCCCTGCTCCTCCCGGCCAAGCCCTGAGCCTGCCCTTTCCTAGGGAAGGATCCAGGCGTCATGGCTTGGTGGGGTCTGGATGGGCTTCCCCAGGGCCTTGGCGAGCCCTGGAGAGAACTCTGGAGACCCGCACCAGGGCCCCTGCACCGAGTACATCCTTTGTCACCTCCAGCCCGGAGCAGCAGGGACTGTAGGAACGTGAGGAGAAGGGTAAACGCACTGCCCCGAGTCCCCCAAATAGGAGTAAAGCCCAAGGCTCCCTCTTGGCTTGTCTGTCTAAATTTCCACCACCTGGTGATTACCGGCCAGGTCCTATCAGGGGCCAGGCTGGGATGAACAAGCGGTCCTGGGAATCTTCCCTTCTTTTGAGAAGTAGAAAGAGAGGAGCTGAGAGACAGGCAGACCTGGCTGGAATCAAAGGGTTACGGCTCTATTATTTTATTTATTTATTTATTTATTTATTTATTTATTTATTTTTTGGAGAGGTTTTTGCTATAGGGCGCATGCACTTGCCAGAAAGATGGAGAGAAAAAGCGAGAAATCACCCCCCAGGGGGGATGGCCATGGTGCAATCCCTTCTCCTCCATTCTCCTTGGGATCTTGGGCACGCACGCACATGTGCCTGGAGTGAGTTTAAGCCACCGGGTCCCAGACTCGAACTGCGGTCGACTACATGGGAGTCCAGCGACATAGCCATTACGCCAGCTGCTGGTCCCAGGGCTCTGCTATTGTAGGACTTTCTTTCTGGAAGGTGGCCTGAGAATTGAGTAGTGTCTTTGTTTCTCCTACTGTCCAGGGGAACGTGGATGGCTGGAGACAGAATCTGGAGCCTTCAAATAATGTGGAAATGTTTCTGCCTTCAGGTCAGTGGGGCCAGGCGAGGGACGCGTGAGCGCCTTTCCTGAGAGACCAACCGTCTCTGCTCTTGTGTTTCCTCAGGTTCCAGCAGGCTGATTCCCCCCTCCCACTTCCAAGCTCGGCCCCTTTCAGCTCTGTCAAGAATGGCCCCTACCTGGGTCTCAGACATTCCTTTGGTCCAGTCCCCACCCCATCAAGATGTCCCAGAGAGGCAGCTGGAAACCCAAAGACCTCAAGTGACCATGTGGGAGCGGGATGTTTCTGGTGACGGCCAGGAGCCAGGGCGCAGAGTCAGGTATGGATCTTTCATTGCCTTGCCTTACCTTGTTTTGGCCCTGATTCCATAATTTGTTTATTTTACATAAGCAATTTATTATTATTATTTTCTTTTTCTGGAGAGGTTTTTGCTATACGGCGCGTGCGCTTGCCAGACAGACAGAGAAAGACAGAGAGACAGAAAGTGAGAAATCATCCCCCCCACCCCCGGGGGGGATGGCCACGCCACAATCCCTTCTCCTCCATTCTCCTCTCGGGATTGTGGGCACGCATGCACACGCGCCCGGCGTGAGTTCAAGCACTGGGTCCAGGACTTGAGCCGCAGTCAACTACATGGGAGTTCAGCAACATAGCCATTACGCTAACTGCTGGTCCCGGACCATAAGCAATTATTGATACCTGTAATGCACACATAATAAAGCAGTGTAGTAGATGCTAGGAATGGGGATAACAAAAATGAATAAAGTATTCTGCCTTAAACTTTTTTAACATTTTTATTAGTGTTTTTATTATTTTCAGTTTTGCTATAGGGTTCCATTGCAGCATGCTCACCAGAGGGAGAGACAGAGAGAGAGAAGGAAAGCAAGCTACCAGGTCTGGGACTCGACCTGTGGCTGGCCATGTGGGAGTCCAGCGCCCCAACCGTGTCACCTGCTGGTCCCCTGACTTAAATTTTAAATGAAAAAGGAATTTAAAACCACAGGGAGGAGATAGACCAGCCAACAGTGATGATAAAGTGTAGCAAGATGAAGGGTAAACTGAAAGCACAGACTTAGCACTGTGGTGGTATGAGCTCATGCGGGTAGGGTGTGATAGCTGAAGAAAACCTTTTCAGAGGACGTGCCATTGGAGCCGGCCATGCCATCTGTCACCCTGTCATCTGTGAAAACTCCTCGTTTCCAGTGTCTTCCCAGAATGTCATGCCGCCATGCCGCATGCCGGGATTGCAGCAGGGAGGAAGAAGCATGATGGAGAAGGGGGAGTACTAGGCTTGGGCGGACAGTATCATGAGACGAAGACTCTCTATTTCTATTTTTTTTTTTTTTTCTTGGAGAGGTTTTCGCTATAGGGTGCGTGCGCTCGCCAGACAGACAGAGAGAGACATAGAGACAGAAAGCGAGAAATCACCCCCCAGGGGGGATGGCCATGCCGCAATCCCTTCTCCTCCATTCTCCTCTCGGGATCTTGGGCACGCACGCACACGCGCCCGGTGTGAGTTTTAAGCCACCGGGTCCGGGATGCGAACTGCGGTCGACTACGTGGGAGTCCAGCGACATAGCCATTACGCTATTTCTATTTCAGCTATAAGCAAAAACGAGAGGACTTTGGGCAAGTCACTGACTTTCCCTAACCTACAGATCCCCGCCACCTCAAAGAAAGTCGTGTGGTTCTGGGCCTCAGTGAGGGAGCTGTCCCAGGAGCCGTGTTACAATCTGGTTTAAACTTTGCATGACACCAATTGACGAGTCTCCGAAGGTCAGGCCCACGTTATTTGGTGATGTCCTGGTAATGTGTACCTAGCACTCCATAAATGCCTTTAACGAGCGCCTAGCCTCACCGTATTGCTACTGCAAGCTCATTACCTCTACAGCGGGTCTCCTTCCAACTTCTTGCCCTTAAATTGGAATCAGAAGTCTCTGTGTGTTCTTCCAACCTATCTCCTGGGACCAGCAGTTGGCGTAATGGCTATGTCGCTGGACTCCCACGTAGTCAACCGCGGTTTGCAACCCGGACCCGGTGGCTTAAAACTCATGCCGGGTGCGTGTGTGTGCGTGCCCAAGATCCTGAGAGGAGAATGGAGGAGAAGGGATTGCGGCGTGACCATCCCCCCTGGGGGGTGATTTCTCGCTTTCTGTCTCTCTGTCTCTCTCTCTCTGGTGAGCGCATGCGCCCTATAGCAAAAACCTCTCAAAAAAAAACAAAACAAAAACAAACAACCCAACCTATCTCCTTAGGGTGTGTGTCCTGATGATGTGCACATTTGATGTTTATCTTACTGACTTTTGGGTTAAGGTGGCTAGATCCCACGTGGCTGACTGTATAGTTCAAGTCCTGGTTCCAGCGTCTTGAGAAACATGTTGGGCCCATGTGCATGTGCACGTGCCCAAAGTGCTGAAAGGAGAATGGAGGAGAAGAGATTGCAGCATGGCCAACCCCCTTGGGGGTGATTTCTCACTTTTCTCATCTTTCTTGCTTGCTCTCTGTCTCTCTGCTGATTGCACATACTTTATGGCCAAAAAAAAAGAAAAAAAGGAGGGACTGGCAGGTTGCGTGGTGGTTAAGGGCACTGGACTCCCATGTGGCTGACTGTGGTTCGAGTCCTGGACCTGGTGATTTACTCTCTCTCTTTCCCTGTTTCCCTCCCTCCCTCTCTCTCTCTCTCTTTCTCTCTCCCCGGCCCCCGCCGTTTCTAGTCAAATTTAAATAAACACATACATAAATAAATATTTATTTTTAAAAAAGGAAAAATATTGCTTTTTTAATTTATTGAACTGCTAGAAGGCACATGCATTTGCGACAGAGAGAAAAAGGAGTGTGAGAAAGCACTCCCTAGTGGCACGTGGCCATGCCACAGTCCCTTCTCCGGTTCTCCATGCTGTCAGGAATAGGGCACACATCCGCATGTGCCCAGCAAGTTTTTCAGGCTGTCAGGGCCAGGATTCCAACCGTAGTCAGTCATGTGGGATCCAGCTGTCTTAACCAGTTGGCCGTGGTGCCAGCCCTTTTGCTGTTTAAGGTAACTTAACCTGGGAATTGAACTCTGTCCAGAGAGACCTGTTCCACGAGCGCTGCTGGCCTTTGTCCTGGACCTGGTGTGCTTGGTGGGGCCTCTATGCACGGTGTTACCCAGGCCCAGCCTCATCTGCTGCCTCCCCACACGGGAGCAGAGGGGTCCACTTGTCTTCCTTCTGTCTCCCCTTCGGCCTTGGTGACCTTTCCCGCACCGGTGACATGTCTCACCTGCACCAGCCTTTTTTTTTTTTGAAGGTCTCTAGGGCTGCAGGGGTCACAGGCCCTGAGCCAGCAGGCTGAGCTGATCTCTCGGCAACTCCAAGAGCTGCGGCGGCTTGAGGACGAGGTCCGGGTCCTTCGGGAGACCTCCCTGCAGCAGAAGATGAGGCTGGAGGCCCAGGCGGTGGAGCTGGAGGCTCTGGCACGAGCGGAGAAGGCTGGCCAAGCTGAGGCCGAAGGTCTGCGTGCTGCCTTGGCCGGAGCCGAGGTCGTCCGGAAGAATCTGGAAGAGGGGAGCCAGCGGGAGCTGGAGGAGGTGCAGAGGCTGCACCAAGAGCAGGTGAATGCAGGGATGGGCGGGGCTCAGATTCCTAAGAGTGAACTAACCATAGCTTAGTGAGGAGCAGGTGTGCAGAAACAAACCTGTGAACAATGGAGTCGTGACATCTTTGGTAAAGAAGAAACACAGGTGGTCTGAAAAGAGGATGTAGGTGTTTGCGTGCATCTTCTCCCCAGGCCCAGGTGACTTCCCACCACTTGAAGCCTCTCTTTCCCTCTGGCAGGAAGTAGTTTGCCTCCCTACTTTACTCCAGGGACCTGGTTCACTTGGGAGCATTGTGGGGACAGTGGGAAGGTGGGAGTGGGGTTCTGCAGGGACTGGCAGGGAGATTATCTCGTCAGCAGACTCGGCGCCTGCTCTGCTGTCCCTGAGACAAGGGCCGGGACTCGTTGACCACATCAGCCTGGCCTTGCTCGCCTAGTGGGGACACACACATTCAGCGTTTACTTAGTAGTATTTAGTTATTTGCATTTGGGAAAAGTGTCTTGAAGAGGGAGCAGGAGAGCCCTAACCTAGTCTGGGGGTGAGAGAAGGCCACCCTAGCCAGTTGACACATCAAGAAATGAAACCATAAAGGTAATGGAAAGAACATGGGTGAACGCCTTTGTAACCTTAGCATTAGGAAGGCCTTTCTACCTATGAGTGAAATCCAGAAGCATTGGCCCAGCAGGTGCCATAGTGTTTAAGATGCTGGACTCCCACATAGCCGACCACTGTTCAAGTCCTGGACCCAGCTGCTTGAAAATGCCCCAAAATCCCAAGAAGAGAATGGAAGAGAAGGGATTGTGATGTGTCCAACCCCCCAAGGGGTGATTTCTCACCCCCCCACTGCCTCCAGTGAGCGCACATGTTCTATGGCAAAAAACGTAAAAAAAAAAAAAAAAAGAAAAAAAAAGAAAGAAAGAAAGAAAATCCAGGGACTGGCATGTGGCTTAGTGGTTAAGGTGCTAGACTCCCACATGGTCGACCTCAGTTCAAGTCCCAGACCTAGCGGCTTGCTTTCTCACTTTCTCTCTGTCTCTGTCTCTCTCTGGTCAAATTAAAAGTAATAATAATAAATACAGTTAAACAATTCTTTAAAAAAAGAAAATCCAGAAGCATAAAAGATCAATACATTGACTTTATGATATTAAACTTAGGAATGACAAGAAGAAAAAAAAGTTAAGGGACATTTACCAAGCCCAGCCGTGGTGGTGCAGGTGGTGCTGGAGCCATATGGGAAGACTCCGGATTTGCATCCGGTTCAGATCTTTATACAGGGACCCCTCACCTTAGGAGCAATGAGCAACCATTAAAAGGTTTTAAGCAGGAAAGTGACATGGTTGGATTTGTATTTTATGTCTAAAAAGACCAGTTTGAGGATTTATACCCAAAAAGGTCACTTTACTGTCATAGACTGCTGGAGGGCGCAGACTAGGAAGCAGAGCGTCTACTGTTCCCGTCTTCTCGGTCTGTGCAGTGACCTGTAATGGCTCTGCTACCCCTGCCAGCATTTGAGGTGCCTTCCAGTGTGGCGTGGCCGCTAGTAAACACATATGTCTGTGAGGAAGTGTCTGGTAATAATGAGTGCTCTGAAGGACGTGGACAGCGACAGGACAGAGTCGGGTGGCGGGCGGGGATTAGAACACCAAAGGAGGGATGTGGCCCAAGGTCTGCAGAGCAGTAGGGAGCAGGGCGAGTAACTGGGGAGGTTGGGGAGGTCCCCTCAGAGGCAGGCAATGGGCAGGGAGGACGGGCTCTGCAGGCAGAGGCAGGTGTCTGGGCTCGTTCTGAATGTCACGTGAGCACTGAAGCCTTCTTTTTTAATTTCCAGAAGGGTGTCCGCCCATCAGAGAGAAACAGGGAGAGAGTGTGAAGCAACCCCCCATGGGATCACGTGGTCACACCGCAGTTCCTTCTCCATTTCTCCATCCTTTCTGCATTTGGGGCATATTCGTGCACGTGCCCAGTGTGTTCAAGCCATCGGGGCAGGATTTGGCCGTGTGGGATCTGACTGCCTTAACCACTAGGCCATGGAGCTGGCCTGCCATCGAAGCCTTTGAACGACCTGTTTAAAAGTGATTGTCCAAGCAAGAGATAGGAGCGACTTCCTTTAGGTTGGTGGCAGTGTAGACAGAAGTGAAGACAGGTCTTGGGAGAAGATCCAACGGAACTTGTGATGGTTTGGGGGGCAACTGGGAAAGAGGGGTGCCAAGGGCGATCTCCATTCACCACACACAGATAGATTTTTGGGGGCCATTTCCTGAGGTCTCAGAAAGTTGGGGTGAAGGACAGGGCCAAGGTAGGGGGAGGTCTGAGGGCTCCGACGTGGGAGGGGGCTGGCCCCTGCTGAGCCCTCTTCTCTCCACAGCTCTCTTCCCTGACCCAGGCTCACCAGGAGGCTCTTTCCAGTCTGACCAGCAAGGCCGAGGGCTTGGAGAAGTCTCTGAATGGTCTGGAGTCCAGGAGAGCAGGCGAAGCCAAGGAGCTGGCCGCGGCCCAGAGGGAGGTCGAGCTGCTGCGGAAGCAGCTGAGGCAAGTGGGGGAGGGAGTGGCTTGAGGGGCGCCAGCAGCTGGTGAGGTGGAGGGGTCCCCACTGGTGACTGCCTTCTTCCTACACCAACCCTAGCAAGACCCAGGAAGACTTGGAGGCTCAGGTGACCCTGGTTGAGAGCCTAAGAAAATACGTGGGGGAACAAGCCCCTCCCGAGGTGCACAGCCAGACGTGGGAGCCGGAGCGGCAGGAGCTTCTGGAAACCGTGCAGGTGAGAGCACACGTGTGTGTCTGTGCAGGACCGGGGCGGGGGCGGGAGGAGAATGCTGTCCCAGGAGAGGAGGTGGTACTGTCACAGGGCACAGGGGCCTGCCGAGGCAGGCACTGAGGCCCGCCCCGGCAGCTGCTGTCCCTCGGCCGCAGCATCTGCAGGAAGACCGGGATGGCCTGAGTACTGCCACGGAGCTGCTGCAGGTGCGGGTGCAGAGCCTCACGCACATCCTCGCCCTGCAGGAGGAGGAGCTGGCCAGGAAGGTAGGCAGCCTGGCCCCACAGACCCCACACCTGCTGCCCCGGCCTGCCCGTGGCTGTCTGCTGGGGCAGCACCCAGGGAAAGCAAGGCGCCAGCTCTGTCCTCTCCTCCCCTCTGCCCGCCTCAGGTTCAGCCTTCAGATGCCCTGGAGCCCGAGTTCACCCAGAAGTGCCAGTCCCTGCTGAACCGCTGGCGGGAGAAGGTGTTCGCCCTCATGGTGCAGCTCAAAGCCCAGGAGCTGGAGCACAGAGACGCCGTGAAGCAGCTGGAGGGGCAGGTCACTCCCTCTCCTTCCTCCTGAACGCCCCCCAGCCCCTTGCCCCTCGCAGAAGGATGACTGATCCAGCAAGCTTGTTCTGAGCGTCACCACGTGCCGGCACACGGTCATACACCAAGCAGCCCAGAAGCTGCTCACGGGCTTGTGGGACGAGCCAGTAACAGCCGGGGATCCTGAGTAATCGCGTGCTATGAAGGAAAGCGTAAGCGAGAACGCGAGAGCAGCCAGCCAGTGGCGTGGGGGTTAAGGTGCTGGATCCTATACGGCTGAGCACGTTTTTGAATCTTGGATCTGGTGGTTTGAAAAACATGCCAAGTGCTTGTGCATGTGTGCTTGGAACGCTGAGAGGATGGAGAAGGGATTGTGGATGCCCATCCTCGGGGTGATTTCTCACTTTTCCTGTCCCTCTCTCTCTCTTTCTCCCTCCATCTCTCTGTGTCTCTCTCTGGCAAATGCACATGCCCTAAAAAAAAAGACAGTGACAGACGGTGGGGTGGGTCTACCTTAGATGGTCAAGGAGGGGACAGCGCCTGAGGCAGTGACATCATAGGTGGTGGGTCAGGAGGCCTTCCTCAAGGTGTGGGCACATGGGACAGGTTCCAGAAGGGGATTTGGACTCAGACTGTAGCCTCAGGAACTCCCTCCTGCCAGTAACATAAAAAGCCAGTCCCGTAGCCGAGTGTTAAAGGTTGGATCCTATGTGTCTGACCACGGTTCAAATCCTAGCCCTGGTGCTTGAGAAACATGGCTGGGCACGTGTGCATGCATGCCCAAACCCTGGCAGGATGAGAAATAGAGAAGAGATCGCGGGGTCAGCACACCCCACTGGGGTTGCTTTCTCCCCCTATTTCTGTCTCCCTAGTGAGTACACACACTCTCTGGCAATTAAAGAAAAAATGTCAGGAGCCCAAGCTTCTCCTCTCCCTGCACGGCATTTTCTGAGTCCTCTTCACCACCCTCTTCCCAGAGCCTGCCCACGGCCAGCCAGGGCCCTGACGTCTCTCTTTCCTCTCCAGGTGGCAGAGCTCCAGGAACAGGTGACAGTCCAGAGCCAGGAGCTGGCCATCCTGCAGCACTCCCTGCAGGACAAAGCCACAGAGGTGGAGGTGGAGCGGGTGGGCGCCAAGGTCAGTGTGGGGGCCAGGCAGAGGCCAGGGAGGACCGGGTCCCAGGAAGGGACCCCTTCTTTTACCACCTCCTCCCCAGGCCCTGCAGGCGGAGCTGAGCCGAGCCCAGGAGGCCCAGCGCCGGCAGCAGCAGCAGGCAGCCTCGGCCGAGGAGCAGCTGAAGCTCGTGATCCACATGGTCAGCAGGTACCAGAGTGGGGAGCAGGTGCGGTCTTATTTCCACTTGCCTGGCTCCCTGGGCACCTGGGAGTTAGAGAGCCCAGAGGGCCGGAAAGTTGGTATCTGGGGGGTACAGAGCTGGGTGTGGGGTACTTGGCCCTACCCCACATTTCCACCACGATTACCTGCTGTGAACCCCCACATGTGGGGCAGAGGTGGGCAGTGCCACCACGGCCGGTCAGCCTCACAGCAGCTTGAGCTAACAGCACGGAGGGGCTCAGCTTCAGAGCCGGTCGAGGTGGGGCTCGGGGACTTGGCCTTCATGCTTTTTCTCTTTTTATTTATTTATTTATTTTTGTTCTTTTTTTAAATTATTTTTTTATTTTTTATTTTTTTCAATTTATTTATTTGCATTCATTCACTGAACATCATTACAGCATACAAAATGAGATTTTCCATCCAAAGTACATTATATATTGTCTCAATCAAGCACATCAACAAACATGTTATTGTCAGCAAATGATCTTCCATTTCTTGTCTTCTGTATGTTTTGCTTTTTTCCCCCCATCCTTGATTCTCTATCTCCTACCCTCTCCCATCTCCCACTCTCCTCCCACACTGTCTCTGGTATCTATGTTTGCTTTCTATACTGTTTTCTCCTCACATTTTATTGTATCGCCAAAAACCCTAATCAATCCAAATACCCTCATAGCAAACACAGGTGATACACACATTTCCATGAACACAAGTCTTACTTTACGCATCGTATAAAGTAGCACCTAGCTGTGGCTACATATCCTACTGCAGTCATTGAATAGATATATATTTTTTTTCTGAAACTTTTTTTTTTCCTAACTCAATTTACATTCCTTTCCTAAGCTTCATCACAGCATACAAAATGCAATCTCCCATCCAGTACACACTGCATAGTGACACAATCATGTACATTACAAAAAATTTTCCATTACTAGTTCCTAGAATTACTTCCACCCCTCTTTCTGACCCTCTGTCCCTTCCCACCCTCCTCTCACACCACCTCTGGTGTCTACAATTGTCCTTCATTCCCTTCCCACCCACGTTGCATTGATCACACAATTTTCTACATAATCTAACTACTTTCAATGGTGAGTTCACTCATTACTACTAAGAAAACCAATTTTAACTTAACTCAAAGAAGCGCCAAGGAACTGTGCTTAAAGCCAGGAAACAAGTTAGGATTCTGTTCAAATGGTAGGTGCGTGAACCTATCAGTCTCATGTACTTTTATCTTCTGTTCTGGTTCAATTTTCCTGATTAAATTCTGGGATATAATATTCAACTCCAGACTTGTCCCTATGATTAAGTGGGCCACTTTCATAGTTTTTGGACTCTTATTTCCATGTGTCTGTGTTTAATTTTCTTGATACAACACACCCTTGAGAACTTCTTGGAGATCTGGTCTGGTGCTGGTAAATTCTTTCAGGTTTTGTTTATCTGAGAATGTTCTTGTCTTTTCTTCCCACCTGAAAGATAATCTTGCCGGGTACAGTATTCTTGGCTGAAATTGCTTCTCTCGTAACACTTTGAATATATTTTCCCATTCTCTCCTCGCTCGCATTGTTTCCGATGAGAGATCTGCTGTTAGCCTGATGGGATGTCCTTTGTAGGTAACTTGATGTTTCTCTCTTGCCAATCTTAGTATCTTGTCTTTGTCTGCGGTTTTGGTCAACCTGGCTATAATGTGTCTTGGAGAAGATCTTCTTGGGTTGATTTTATTTGGGGTCCTTTGTATTTCCTGGGACTGGATCTTCGAATGCCTCTCTAGGTTTGGAAAGTTTTCTTGCAGGATTTCATGGAATAGATTATCAATGCCCTTATGGGTCTCTTCACCTTCTGGAATGCCAATTATCCGGATATTTGGACGTTTGATGGTATCCAGTACTTCTCGCATATCATTCTCAAATTTTGGGGCCATTTTCTCAGTCTTCGTGGTAGAATTTTCTAAGCCTGCCATTTTCTCTTCTACACCTGAGATTCTATTTTCTGAATGATCTAGTCTGCTTTTAATACTTTCAAGGGAGATTTTGACTTCTTGTATTATAGACTTCATCTCTAGCAGTTCCGTTTGAATCTTTTGTAAAGTGTGTAATTCCTCTTTTAGATCTTGCAAGAATTTCCTCATCTCCTGGAACTCGGCAACTTCTTTCTCCTTTCTCTTTAGCAGTTCATTATCTCTCTTTTCTTCCATCTCTGTGAGCTTCGACATTATGAATGCTCTAAATTCCTTATCAGACATTTCCATGACTTTCACCGAACTGCTTGTGGATGAAGGAGAGTTACTCGTTTCCCTTGGAGGAGAGGTATTTTCTCGTTTTCCCATATTTCTCGTGACCTGATGGTGATTGTCATCTGATGGATGGTGCGTTTCTTTCAAATTCTTGGAGTTAAGCCTCAATGTTCAGGAGCAAGCAGACAGAGGTGTTCTAGAATCTGTTTGCTGTTCTGTTGTGATCACACACTAGCTTTGCTTGCTGGAGGCTGAATTATGAGTAGAAAATCTTCATTTCTCCTGTTCCCTGAAATATCTAGTTCCCAGTAGCCATGCGGAATCCTCTCGCTTTTTCTCTTTTTAAAATTGTCCACATGCCCTGCTTGGTGAGGAGGGGTTAATCTGATTTATTTAAAACGTTCTTTGTACTCACTAGTTTGTGTCTTCTTTTTAAAATTTTGCCAGAGGGTGTGGGTGCACAGCAGGGAAAGCACTTCCCCCCGGGGCACGGTCACACCGCGGTCCCCTCTCCGCTCCCCTCCTTTCAGGACTCTTGGACATGCATGCATGTGCACCCAGCGTGTTGCTCAGGCCGTGGGTCTGGGACTCAGCCACGCGGCGGGGTGTGCTCACCTACCACACCGCGGCTGGCCTGCCAGCTTCTTTCTTAGTCAGTTGCAAGCCTGTATCTCTCAGGGCCCTAGTTTCCTTACGACAGTTGTCACATAACTTTGAGAGAAATCTCTAGAGACAAAGCGGTCAGCGGTAGTGACCTCTCCTGAGCCTCAGCCGTTGAGGTTGGACAGTCTGAAGACTGTCAGACTTTATCAGAAAATGCCTTTCAGGGGCCAGTAGGCAGCATGGTGGTTGGGGGCACTGCACTCATCACATGGCCGACCGTGGTTCAAGTCCCGGACCTGGTGGCTTGTTTTCTCACGTTCGCTCTCTTTCTCTCCCTCTCTGTCCCTTTCTGGTCAAATTAAAATAAATAAGTAAATAAAGTTAAATAAAATAATTCTTTAAAAAGAAAGAAAATGGCTTTAACAAGAGCCCCTGTCGGCGCTGGCAGCACCTGTGGCCCTTTCCAGGTAGAAGTGACCCGTGCTGCGCTGCAGTGGGGACTGCCGTCAGCCATTGCCGTTGCCTGTTTATGTCAGTGTAGACGTGGACTCTCCTGAGCAGTCCCAGCCCTGCTCCTAGATACCCCGTGGCCTCCCCAGGGACCCCTGCAGGCTTCGTCTCCTGTGTCTGGCACAGCCCGCGGTAAAGCCCACGGGCGCCCCCTCGCTGGTGTCCAGAGAATCTCCACTTGTGGCCTGTTGGAGAGGGTCACGGATCTGGGGTGTGTAATAGCCGGTCCACACTCGGGGTGGAAATAAACCACACGGGGAAAGGACAGGCAGCCGTGAGCCAGCCAGGGGCAGGCTGGTTCAGGCGGCTGGATCTCACGTGGCTGACCATGGCTCGAGTCCTGGACCTGGAGGTTTGAAAATCATGCTGGGCACCCCGACAAGGTCTTGTACTGTGGTCCACCTCCAGCCTCAGCCAGTCCGGGTCATGGGCATACGTGTGCCCAGCACACCTGGGGGGTCTCCAGACACCAACTGGCAACCTTCCCAATGGCCCTGCCTCATCGAGCTGTGCCTCCCCTCCTGGCCACCCCCTCCAGTCTGGACCCAGGGCAGTTATTAAACACTGATTGTTGGGACCCAAATGAGAAGCTTACGGTATGTTTCGGTACCAGGAGTAGCTGTTTTTTCTTTTTTCTTTTTTTTTAAGGATTATTTATTTATCTAATTCCATTTGTTATTTAATTTTTCTTTTTTGGGGGGAGAGGTTTTTACTATAGGGTATATGCGCTTGCCAGAAAGACAGAGAGAGACAGAAAGCAAGAAATCACCCCCCAGGGTGGATGGCCACGCCGCAGTCCCTTCTCTTCTCAGGATCTTGGGCACACATGCACACATGCCTGCTATGAGTTTAAGTCCCCAGGTCTGGGACTCAAACCATGGTCGACTACATGAGAGTCCAGCCACATAGCCATTATGCCAACTGCTAGTCCCATTCATTTGTTGTTATTATTTTCATTTTTATTATTATTTTAAATTTGACCAGAGAGAGAGGGAATGTGAGAAAGTAAGCTGCCAGGTGCGAGGCTCAAACCACAGTCGGCCATGTGGGAGTCCAGTGCCCTTAACCACCACACCACCTGCTGGCACCTAGCTGTGCTTAAAAAACAATATTTATATATCTATTTGTTGTGATTTTGGGCCACCACGTCTGGAACTCAAACTGCGGCCAGCCAGTGGGAGTTCGGCGCCTCAGCCACCTGCTGCCCCCCCCCCCCCTTTTAAACATGTCTCCGTGTGGTGTGTACACTCGCCAGACAGGGAGAAAGCTCCTCTCATGGGAACGGTCACACCACAGTCCCTTCATCTTCCCATCCCGTTGGGATTCGGGGCACACACACACGTGCATCCTGTGTGTTCTCTAAAGCTGCTGGATCCAGATTAGAACCACGTGGTTGGCCATGTGCGATCTGGCTGCCTTACCCGTTAGGCCATGGGCCAGCCCAGCTGTGCCTTTTTTTTGTTTCTGTTGATTTTTTTTTTTAAGAGGTTTTTTGCTATAGAGCGTGTACGCTCACCAGAAAGACAGAGAGACCAAGAGATAGAAAGCGAAGAATCACCCCCCAAGGGAGGACGGCCACGCTGCAATCCCTTCTCCTCCATTCTCCTCTCTGGATATTGGGCACGCACGCACACGCGCCCTGTGTGAGTTTAAGCCACCGGTTGTGGGACTCGAACTGCGGTCGGCGACATGGAAGTCCAATGACATAGCCATTACGCTAACTGCTGGTCCCTAGCTGTGCTTTTTTGATGTACAACTCCATTTTTATCTGACGGTCAATGGAGGGCCGAGGCTCTTAGGTTTTCTGTACCTGCTGAGGAGCGTGGGTGCGACTTTTGGGGCAGCTCCAGCTCAGGGCCAGGATGCTGGGGAAGTACAGGCCCTGCTCCTCCCTGTGGCTTCAGCTCCTCTCTTCCTCGCCCTTCTCCCTTCCCTGCTTTGCTCACCTGTTAACAGTGCAGGATGGAGGAGCTGTCTGGCCGAGACAGGGAGGGTCCTTTGGGGTGAAGTGAAGGTGGGGTCAGCCCCCTGTGCTTCCCAGCTCTCAGGTCTGGCTCCAGAGCACCGTGGCCAAGATGGAAGAGGCCGCGGCCCAGCTCCCCAGCCTCAGCAACCGCCTCAGCTACGCCGTCCGCAGAGTCCACACCATTCAGGGTGAGTAGGGCTCTCTGGTCGTACGCCCATCCTTCCCCCACTTCTCCCCGCTCCCTGCATCACTCCCCAGTCACCCCTTTCCTCCCTGCAAGCTCATCTCTCTTGCTCTCTGCTTTGTCCCCCAGGCCTGATGGCTCGGAAACTGGCCCTTGCCCAGCTGCGCCAGGAGAGGTGAGGTTCAGGCACTTTGAGGTGACTGGGGGTGGAGGGGATGTGTATGGGGTGGAACTTTACGGTGTTGGCTTATGGGACCCAAAACAGGAGCAAGGAGGGTTGGGGGCTGAGCGGTTGCCCAGCTCTGCTTCTCTTGCCTGTCCCAGCTGCCCTGCACCCCCATCCCGGCTCCCACCGGCCCCAGACGTGAGCCTGGAGTTGCAGCAGCTGCGGGAAGAACGGAACCGCCTGGACGCAGAGCTGCAGCTGAGTGCCCACCTCATCCAGCAGGAGGTGGGCCGGGCGCGGGAGCAAGGTACAGCTGGGCCTGGGCTGAGAGGAGGAGGGCCTGGGGCCTGGGGTGCTCGGAGAGGCCTGAGTGGGCACCGTCCTGCCAGGGGAGGCAGAGCGGCAGCAGCTGAGCAAGGCGGCCCAGCAGCTGGAGCAGGAGCTGCAGCAGGCCCAGGAGGCCCTGGCCAGCGTGGGGCTGCAGCTGGCAGCAGCGCGCCAGGGCCAGCAGGAGAGCGCGGAAGAGGCGGCCAGTCTGCGGCAGGAGCTGACCCAGCAGCAGGAGGTCTACGGGCAAGGTGTGGGCCGGGGCAGTGGCACCGCTCAGGGTGGGATGGGGACTAAGCTCAGCCCCACCTGACCTCCCCATCTACGCCCTCGCCCCAGCCCTGCAGGAGAAGGTGGCCGAAGTGGAAGCCCGGCTGCGGGAGCAGCTGTCGGACACGGAGAGGAGGCTGAACGAGGCTCAGAGGGAGCACGCCAAGGCCGGTGAGCTCTGCCAGGTGGACACGGGCCCTCCGGGAAGGAGGTGTTGAGGCAGGTTATTATCCCCTCTGAACCTTTTTTTTTTTTTTTAAGAATTATTTGTTTTGGGACCAGCAGTTGCTGTAATGGCTATGTTGCTGGACTCCCACGTAGTCAACCGCAGTTCGAGTCCTGGACCCGGTGGCTTAAACTCACTCCAGGCACGTGTGCGTGCGTGCCCAGGATCCTGAGAGGAGAATGGAGGAGAAGGGATTGCGGCGTGGCCATCCCTCCTGGGGAGTGATTTCTCACTTTCTGTCTCTTTCTCTCTTTCTGGCGAGTACACGCGCCCTATAGCAAAAACCTCTCCAAAAAAGAATTATTTGTTTTTAGGGACCAGCAGATAGCATAATGATTATGTCGCTGGACTCTCACATAGTCGAACTGTTGTTCGAGTCCCAGACCTAGCGACTTAAAACTCATGCTGGGTGCATATGCGTGCATGTCCATCTCCCCTGGGGAGTGATTTCTCACTTTCTGTCTGTCTCTCTCCAGCAAGTACATGTGCCCTATAGCAAAAATCTCTTAAAAACAAAAACAAAAATAAACGAAGAACTATTTGTTCTTAATTGTTTTAAAGAATTATTTTATTTAACTTTATTTATTTATTCATTGATTCATTTTAATTTGCCCAGAGAAGGATAGTGAGAGAGAGAAGGAGGGGGAAGTGAGAAAGCAAGCCACCAGGTCCAGGACTCAAACTGTGGTTGGCCCCCAACCACCGTGCCACCTGCTGGCCCCAATTTGTTTTAAATTTTATTTCTTATTTTAAAATTTGATCAGAGAGAGATAGATTGAAAGAAAGTGGGAAAGTGAGAAAGCAAGCTACCAAGTCCAATACTTGAATTGCAGTCAGCCATGTGGGAGTCCAGTGCCTCAAGTACCACATCATCTGCTGGCCCCCTGCAAACTTTTTAAAAAGCTGCCTAAGTGAAGTATAAAGCAATGGAGTTATCAAGGGATGGCGCAGACGGATTCTCACGTGGCGAACACACCCACATAGCCAGCACTGAGTCCAGAAACGGCACGTGACTGCTGTGGAACCTCCCCACGCCTGTCCTGCCACAATCGCTCCACAAAGGCCACCCCCTTCCCAACACGCAGAGCCAGCAGTTAGCTCCAGCACAGACTTCGCACACCCCGCCCCTTTTGTATGATTGAAAAGATCGTGTAATGAGTGCCCCCACGCCCTCTCTGATACAGCACCCCACACTCGATCTCCCTACGCACGCTCGTTCACTGCGTCATTTAGGGTGAGCTGCCCATGTGGGTCCCCTGCATCTCCCACACATAAGAAATTCTCTTATAAAACTAAAATGCCATTATCACACTTTAAGAAGATGAACATGGCCAGCAGATGGTGTGGAAGTTAAGGCAGCTGTATCCCATATGGCCAGTTGTGTGGTTCGAGTTTTGGACCAGGTGACTTGAAAAACACACAGGGCTGGGGCCGGCAGGTGGTATGGCGGTTCAGGGTGCTGGACTCCCACGTGGCCAACCGTGGTTTGAGTCCTGGACCTGGCAACTTGCTTTCTTGCTTTCCCTCTCTCTCTCTCTCTCTCACTCTGTCCCTCTCTGGTCAAATTAAAGTTGAATAAAATACTTTTTTAAAAAATTTATTCATTCATTTTTTATTTTAATTTTGACCAGAGAGAGAGGCAGAGAGAGTGTGAGGGAGAAAGCAACGCACCAGGTCCAGGACTCACCATGGTTGGCCTTGTGGGAGTATCCAGCGCCTTAGCCACCATGCCACCTACTGGTCCCTAAATAAAATAATTCTTGAAAATGAAAAAAAAAATGTCATTAAGAAAAAAGAAAAACACACAGAGCGCATGCACACCCAAAATCCGGAGAGGAGAATGGAGGAGAAAGAACTGTGGCGTGGCCATCCCCACTGGGGAATGATTTCTCGCCTGCTCTCTATCTTCAGCGAGTGCATGTGCCCTGTAGCAGACTAAAGCAAGCAAGCAAGAAAAGGAATACTTAATTCCCCCCAGATCTAATATCCAGTCAGCATTCAGCTTCCTCCTGAGTAACTGCAGGGCAGCTGGGGGAGGGGCCGTGCAGGACCCTGGCAGCCCCGCCTCCCCCTCTGCAGGAGAGACAGCAGGTGAGCTTCCCGTGTTCCTGAGCTGGCGACCGGGGCTCCTGCCTGTCATTGCAGTCTTGTTTCCACGGTACCCGGCAGCCTCTGGGCTGACGCACCTGCCCCTTGTGCCCTGACTTCTCCGTAGTGGTCTCCCTGCGCCAGGTCCAGCGCAAAGCCACGCAGGAAAAGCAGCGGGACCAGGAGCTCCGGCGCCTGCAGGACGAGGCCCGGAAGGAGGAGGGGCAGCGGCTGACGCGGCGTGTGCAGGAACTGGAGAAGGACAAGAACCTCATGCTGGTGGGGGACAGGAGAGACGGGGAGGTCAGGGTGGGGGGCCTTGAGCTGGTTGAGTTGGTGTGGAAGAGCAGGGAGGCTCTGCCCGGGCTAGGTGGCGTTTAACCCTCTCCTTCCCAGGCCACCTTGCAGCAGGAGGGTCTCCTCTCCCGTTACAAGCAGCAGCGGCTGTTGGCAGTCCTCCCCTCCCTGCCGGGTAAGGAGAAGTCGGTGGAGTCCAGCCCCCAGCCTCCGGAGTCCTCAGCCTCCATGCCTCCGACCCCAGCTGTGCTCACCAAAGCGTCCCTGAAGGGTAAAGAGCTAAGTGCGAGGGGCAGAGAGGGAGTCCACTGCAGATGCCCTGCCCATGCCCACAGCCTCAGTCCCGGAGACCCTCTGCCTCTTGTTCCCACACCCTCCGCAGGCCGAAGGACCTTCCCTTCCCACCCTCATGCCCTGTGCCAGCTCTCTGCCTCCAGCCTCCCCTCGGCTGGGCCCACCCCTTGGTGTCTTCTTTTCCAGGGTCCCTCTCTGTCCTGCTGGACGACCTGCAGGGCCTGAGTGAGGCCATTGCCAAAGAGGAAGCTCTCTGTCAGGGAAACAACTAGAACTCTCCTGCTGCCGTCCACCACTGAGCTGCCAGGCAGCCGGGCCGAGGGTCAGTCAGTCTGGGGCCGGGAGGGTCGGAGCAGTGGCGCAGGGGCCGCCCAGCCCTCTTCCCCGCAGCCTGGCCCCCCAGGGACACCAGCTACCGCCAGATCTAATTCTGCACTAAATAAAGCCAGCTACGGAGGAGCCGCTGTGTGGGATGTTCTCTGGGAAGTGGGGACTGCTCCCTGCCACCCCTCTCCCTGGATGTGACAGGAGGGCCCACACACAAATCTGACTACGTGGTGCCTCTTTTTATTTCCGGTCAGTTTGCTCATGGGAGTGTTCGTTTGCTGAAGGGAGGCTTGGGGTAAGGGAAATAAGAAAGTACCTCTTGGGACCAGCAGGTGGTGTGGTGGTTAAGGTGCTGGACACTCCCACATGGCCAGCCACGGTTCAAGTCCTGGACCCGGTGACTTCCTTTCTCGCTTTCCCTCTCTCTCTTTCCTTCTCTGTGTCTCTCTGGTCAAATTAAAATAAATGAGTGAATAAGTAAAAATAAATAATTAAAAAAAAAGAGAAAGCATCTCCATGGAGGATGGTCACACTACAGTCCCTTGTCCGTTTCTCCTTTTGGGATTTGGGGCATGTGCCCCGGTCTGGGACTTGAACTGCAGCCAGACCACGTGGAATCCAGTGGCCTCAACCACCGTGCCATGGGCTGGCCCTATATAGTACCTTTCTCAGAACTCCTTTGTAGGCCAGGCCATGCCGTGACAGTGAAGGTGCTGGGTCCCTAATAGCAGACCATGCAGCTGAGCCCCAGGCCTGTGGCTTAAGGAACGTTCTGGGCATGTGTGTGCGCACGTCTAAAATCCCTAAAGGGCAGATGGAGAAGGGAGAGAAGGGGCTGCGACATGGCCGTTCCCTGGAGGGTGTGCTTTTTCACGTCCCTCTCGCTCTGAGCACACTCGGCCCCTGGCACAATCGAGACAAAAACCCTTTCCCAGCTGCTTTGTAACTTTTTGATTTTTTTTTTTTGCGGGGGGAAGGTTTCTGCTACAGGGAACGTGTGCTTGCCAGAAAGACAGAGAGATAGAAAGCGAGAAATCACCCCCCAGGGGATGGCCACGCCGCAATCCCTTCTCCTCCATTCTCCTCTCGGGATCTTGGGCACGCACGCACACGTGCCCGGTATGAGTTTAAGCCACCGGGTCCGGGATGCAAACTGCAGTCGGCTACATGGGAGTTCAGCGACATAGCCATTATGCTAACTGCTGGTCCCTTGTAAGTTTTTTGAGACGCTCTCATTTTTCCTTACTATTTTTTATTTTTACTTTTTTTTTTTTTTTTTTTTTTTTTGCCATAGGACATGTGCATTCTCTAGACAGAGACAATGAGAAATCCATCACCCCTAGGGGGATGGCCATGCCACAGTCCATTCTTCTCTCTCTCCTCTTAGGCACACGGTGTGATTTTTCAAGCTGCCAGGTCCAGGGGTTGAACCTTGGCTAACCATGTGGTGCCTTAACCACCTTAACCACCACACCACCTGCTGGCCACTATTTTTCTTTATTCTTTTGTCTTAAAAAACGTTTACTCTGGGACCAGCAGTTAGCGTAATGGCTATGTCACTGGGCTCCCATGTAGTCAACCGCAGTTCGAGTCCTGGACCCAGTGGCTTAAACTCATGCCAGGCGCGTGTGCGTGCGTGCCCAAGATCCCAAGAGGAGAATGGAGAAGGGATTGCGGCGTGGCCATCCCCCCAGGGGGTGATTTCTCACTTTCTGTCTCTCTGTCTGTCTGTCGGCGAGCGCACGTGCCCTATAGCAAAAACCTCTTCAAAAAAAATGTTTCCTCTGGGGACTAACACATGGTGTAATGGCTATGTTGCTGGACGCCCATGTACTTGACCGTGGTTCGAGTTGTGGACCCGATGGCTTAAACTCACACCAGGCGCGTGTGCCTGTATGCCCAAGATCCTGAGAGAATAATGGAGAAGGGATTGCGGCGTGGCCATCCCCCCTGGGGGTGATTTCTCGCTTTCTGTCTCTCTGTCTTTCTGGCAAGCACATGCACCCTATAGCAAAAACCTCTCCAAAATAAAAGGTTACTCTGGATGATGATAAATGTCAGGAGGTGGGAAAGATGAAACATCTGTCAATGGGATCACAGGTAGCATGGTGGTTGAAGTGCTGGACTCCCACATGGCCGACCACAGTTTGAGCCCCGGACCTGACAGCTTTCTTTCTCACTCCTCACCACCCCCTGCCTCTCTGGTGAGCACATGTGCACTATAGCAAATTAAAATAATAATAATAAAAAATGAAATTGGACTAACAGGTGGCATTGGGGTTAAGGCACTAGACATACCCATATGGCTGACCATGGTTCAAGTCCCAGACCTGCCAGTGTGCTTTCTCACTTTCTCTGTCTCTCTCTGGTCAAATTTAAATAAATGAATGAATAAATAAAATAATTCTTTTTAAAAATGAAATTAAATAAGTATTAATAAAATAAGTCGTGTCTTCTTTTTTTTAACAGATTTTTACTATAAGGCATATGTGCTTGCCGGAGAGACAGAGACAGCGAGAAGTCACCTCCAGGTAGGGGGTAGTTGACCACACCACAGTCCTTTCTCCAGTCTCCTTTTGGGATTTTGGGCACGCATACCTGGTGTGAGTTTGAAGCCTCAGGGTCTGGACTTGAACCACAGTCGGCCAAGTGGGAGTCCAGTGATATAACCACTACACTGCCTGCTGGTCCCTAAGTTCTACCTTAAAAAAAAAAAAAAAATCCAGGGCGTGGTGGTGCCCGCCTATGGCCAAAAAAAAAAGAAAAAAATCCATTCATTCAACAGGACTCAGAGCCTGGCGCTGTCGTAGATAGGGCCCAGGTGGCGGCCTGCCAGGCCAGGTCTCCTCTCACGTTCTACTGGGAAGGCTGGACAGTGCACAGGACCTAAATGGCAGATGAGACCAAGCACATGCTGGGGAGAGAAAGCAAAGTGTGACAGAGAAGCCAGCTCTGGGGGAGGGCAGCATTAGATTAGGGGCAAGAGGATCCCGCAGAGAGACCTGGTGCTGGGGCCTGAGTGGGTGAAGGAGCAACCTGGGGGCCATCTGGGAGGAGGGGGCCTACAGAGAACCCAGGCCCGGGTGGAAAGGGCTTAGTGGGGGGAGCAATCCAGGGTGCTGGGGCAGAGGTCAAGACGTGGCAGTGCTTGGGGTTTTAGTCCAAGTCAATAGGAAGCCCTTCACTTTTTTTTTTTTTTAAAGGGATTTTTGCTATGTGAGGTCACCGGAGAGACAGACAGAAAGCGAGAAATCACCCCAGGGAGGATGGCCACACCGCAATCCCTTCTCCATTCTCCTCGTGATTTTGGGCACACACGCACACAAGCCCAGTGTGAGTTTGGTTTTTGTTTTTGTTTGTTGTTTTTTTTTTAGAGGTTTTTGCTATAGGGCACGTGCGCTCACCAGAAAGAGACAGACAGAAAGCGAGAAATCACCCCCTGGGGAATGTCCACACTGCAATCCCTTCTCCTCCATTCTCCTCTCAGGATCTTGGACATGCACGCACACGCGCCCGGCGTGAGTTTAAGCCACCAGGACCCGGGACTTGAACTGCGGTCAACTATGTGGGAGTCCAGCAGTGTAACCATTATGCCATCTGCTGGCCCCTCAAGTTTTGTTTTTTAAGAATTATTTTATTTAACTTTATTTTTAAATTTAATTTGACCAGAAAAGGACAGAGAAAAAGTGAGAAAGGAAGCTGCCAGGTTCAGGACTCGAACCACAGTGGGCTCTGTGGAAGTCCAGTGCCCTTAACCACCGCACCACCTGCCAGCCCCACAAGTATCTCTTACCTAGAGAAGAGGTGACATGATTCAGTATATTAATCCTGCAGGGCATATGCCTGTGCCAGAGGGAGAGAGGGCTCCCCAAGCAGGGCCTGGTCCCGCCACCACCGTGTCATCGTCCTTTTCTCCATCTTGGGATCCTGCACACGCACCCACTACTTCTCAAGCTGCCGGGTCTGGGATTTGAACTGTGACCAGCCATGTGAGATCCAGCTCCCTCTGCACATCCCTTAACCACCGTGCTATGGGACTGGACTGTGGGTGTACTTTTTCCCCCTGAGAGACAGGGTCAGGCAGTGGGGTGGTGGTTAGGGTGGCTGGAGCCCACGTGGCTGACTGCAGTGTGAGTCCTGGACCCAGTGGCTTGGGAAATGGGTGCGTGTGCATGCCCAGGATCCTGCGAGGAGGATAGAGAAATGGCGTGGCCATCCCCCTTGGGGGTGATTTCTCATCTCCCCTCTGTCTCCAGTGAATTGAAGAGACAGAGAACATGGCACCTGACAGGGTCCTTGCATTGTGGCCCACCCCCAGCCGTGGCCAGCCCAGGTGACGGGTACACGCATGTCCGCTGTGCCGGGGGAGGCCTTCCCACGTGAACAACCCTCCCACGTGGGTCTGTCCCAGCGCTGAGTCAGCCCCCTGTCCCCTTCTCTGTGGTGCCCGGTGTTAGGAGCCCCTGGAGGATGGCTCTTGGGTCTGGGGGAGGAGTGGGGTCGGGCTGGGGGCTGTAGCCCGCGGGGAACTGCAGCACTGAAGCCGACCCACACGGGAGGTTCCGGTCCGAGTGGAGACAGTGTGCTGGCACACGTGCCCAGGACGAGGCTGGGGGTCACGGCATCAGGTCTTTTGGGGGTGCCGTCTCTCTCACTCGTGGAATAAAGAGACAGAATCTTAGCGTGGAGGCCGGGAGGCCAGTGAGGAGGGGAGGGGAGGCTGCAGGAGCTGGCTCCGATGGGATGACAGGCTGGGAACGGGACTTGCAGGTGGGCCGGGAACGTCCCATGGGAGCCACAGGGGACAGGGGTGTCCTTCCCTGCCGGGAGCAGACAGGGAACAACCCACACAGGACCCGTACTTGTGAGAGGCCGTGACCTCCGGGCAGAGCTGGGGCGGACGACCAGGGGCAGCGGCCCAGAGGAGGCGGCTTCTGCCCTGCCTGGGCGAGGGCTGCGGCCTGCCCTGGGCGGGAAGGAGCCGGGAATCCTCAGGTCCCTTCCTCTGCGTCACCCCGTGAGTCCCGGCGGAGTCACTGGCGGTCACTGGCCCGAGGCTCCCGCGTGCCGGAAGGCCATGGGGGCGCGAGCCAGGGGCCGAGGACCGGGCCTGGCAGAGTGAAGCCCCGGGGGCTGCGCGTCGGGAGGTAGGAGGCTCGGGCCGCATCCCAGGTTCGCAGGGCGTCCGCCTCCCCTCCCCCCGACCCGTAATTACGGGGCTTCCCCACGCGCGCTTTGCTCCCATTCTTTGGCACGAGCAGCCGCCAGGGATGAAAGGTGGGCGTCCCCGTGAGTCAGCGGCTGACCGGCGGGAACTGGGTGCTGCGGGAGGCCCAGGTCTGGGTCCCCTATAGGGACAGCTAGGGCAGCTGGGTGTCTGGGGGGGCTGAGAGGAGGGACGCCGCCGGCAGAGGTTACCTGTCAGCTGGGGCCTTCCAAACGGGTCGGACCAGTTCTGCTCAGATGGATCACTGGCCACCCCTCCCCGGAGTGGCCTCCTCCTCTCTCCTCCCCTATAAAGCCAACTGGGGTTCCCAGGCACTCAGACTCAGCCCACCCCTACTTTGGGGGTCAGCAGACAGCCATGATGCTCAGCTGGAAGCTGCTGGGGACCCTGGTCCTCTGCCTGTGCGCTGGAGGTGAGCTGGGGCAGGGGCAGGGGCAGGGTCTGGGGTGAGGCGGGTGGGCAGGGCGAGCCGCCGAGTGGCCAAGCAGGGGTGGGGTGACCTGGGCACAGGATGGAGAGGGAACCGGCCTGACGGAAGGTGTTCAGGGCGGTGAGTCTGGGCTCAGGAGACGTGTCTCACTGTCCAGAGGAGGCTCCCCGTGGGGACAGGCAGCCGGTGCGTGGGGGGAGCATTCGTCAGAGCTGGGTCTGAGTTAAGCAGGGCAGGGCCAGGCCCGTGCCACACGGGGCCACAGTGTAGACCACCTTGGGCACTGAGCCACTGGGAGCTGCCGAGGGGGCGTCCCGTTGGGGGTCAGGTAGGGCTTATTTGGGGGTTCCAGCCACTTTAAAGTTGGCTGAGTAAGTGGCTCAGGTCAGCCCCGGGGTTTCAGGCCGCGTTAGGGCCCCCAGTGTTTGCAGGTGCCTGAGGGCTGCGCCCATGCCAGGGGCTCTGCAGGGGCGCAGGGGTGCTGGGGGAGGTCTGGGCCTTCTCACCTCCCATCTCTCTCCTTGCTCTACAGGCATCTCAGGCAGTGGAGACCACCCCTCTCCACCACCCGCAGAGACCCGCGAGGAGACCTCCCCAACATTGCCTCAGGGGCCCCCAGTCCCGGGCGACCCCTGGCCAGGAGTACCCCCTCATTTCGTGGACCCTCCACCTCCAGGCCTCAACCGTCCCTGGAGAGACCTGCCTGAGTCTGGAGTCTGGCCCCCGGAGCCCCCGAGAACTGACGCTCATCAGCCGCCCCGGCCTGATGACCCCTGGCCAGCAGGACCCCAGCCCCCAGAGAACCCCTGGCCAGCGGCCCCTGAGGTGGACCACAGCCCCCAGGAGGAGCCAGACCTTGATCCCCCTCGGGAGGAGTACAGATAACCCAGTCCCCTAGGCGGGGCGGCCCAAGCCAGCTCCACCCTCGGACCCTGGGTCCTTCCTGACTCCCTGAGTCTTCCTCAAGCTCTCCATTTAATTCTGAACCCAGACGGCGTCGTTGTCTATGTTCCCTGTCCCTCCCTGAGGCCCCCACGCTCCCCGTCCTGCTTTCCCGACAGCCTCGGCATGCGCACACTGCTCCCTCACTCCTGCCTCTCCCCGCGCCGGTCCGCCAGGGCAGGGCTCGGCCGTCTCCCTGCTGCCACCTGGCGGCCTCAGGCGGGAGCCGTCAGGGGATGGTGCTTCCCTAAAATGGAAAAATAAAAACTGTTTCCTTCATTCCGATTCTAGGTTGCTTCTTTATCAAGAATAGGTTTTAGGGACCAGCATTTAGCCTAATGGCTATGTCGCTGGACTCCCACGTAGTCGACTGTGGTTGGCGTCCCGGACCCGGTGGCTTAAACTCACGCCGGGCGCGTGTGCGTGCGTGCCCAAGATTCCGAGAGGAGAATGGAGGAGAAGGGATTGCGGCGTGACCATCCCCCCTGGGGGGTGATTTCTCGCTTTCTATCTCTCTGTCTCTGTCTGTCTGGCGAGCTCACGTGCCCTATAGCAAAAACCTCTCCAAAAAAAAAAAAAGAAAGAAAGAATAGATTTTAGGGGGACCAGCAGTTAGTGTAATGGCTATGTCTCTGGACTCCCATGTAGTCGACTGCAGTTCGAGTCCCAGACCCGGTGGCTTAAACTCACGCCAGGCGCATGTGCGTGTGTGCCCAAGATCCCAAGAGGAGAATGGAGGAGAAGGGACTGCGGCGTGACCATCCCCCCTGGGGGGTGATTTCTCACTTTCTGTCTCTGTCTGGCGAGTGCACGCGCCCTATAGCAAAAACCTCTTAAATAAAAAACACACACAAAAAAAACAAAGGGCCTCCTCCACCATATATATATATATATATATATATATATATATATATATATATATATATATATATATATGGATAGGTTTTAGGGGCCAGCCCAGAGCCTGGTGGTTAAGATGGCTGGATCCCACGTGGCCGACTGTATGGTTCAAGTCCTGGGCCCAGCAGCTGGTGCCCAATATCCTGAAAGGAGGGAGAGGTGGAGGTGGGGGCTGAGCAGTGGCCACGCCCCCTTGGGAGTGCTTTCTCACTTCCTCGCCCGCTGGTTTTGAGCGAGTGATCATGCCCTATGGAATTTTTTTTTTTAATTAGGGTTTTGAGGGGCCAGCACATGGCGGAATGGTTATGTTGCTGGACTCCCACGCAGTCGACCATGGTTCGGGTCCTGGACCTGGCAGCTTAAAACTCACACTGAGAGGCCAGCCAGTGGCAAAGTAGATGGGGGCAGTGGACTCCCACATGGCTGACTGCCGTTTGAGTCCTGGGCCTGACAGCTTGCTTACTCACTCTCTCTCTCTCACTCTGTCTCTCTCAGGTCAAATTTAAATGGGTGAATCAATAAATACAGTAATTCTTTACAAAAAAAAAAAAAAGAAAACACAAACAAACAAAAAACTTCACACCAAGTGTGTGTGTATGTGTGTGTGGCCAAGATTCCAAGAGGAGACTACAACATGGCCATCCCTCCCCACCCTGGGTCATTTCTCACTGTCTGTCTCTGTTTCTCTCTATCTCTACTGCAAGCGCATTTTCCCTATAGTAAAAATCTAAAAAAAAAGAATCAAAAGGACCCTCGGGCCCATATTTAGTTCTTTCTGTGAACTTGTAATTTTTTAAACTTTTTTTAAAGAAGGAATTATTTATTTATTTTATCATCATCATCATTATTTTTTAAAACATTCACCACCTTTCTAGTTACTCTTTTTTTAATGGATTATTTTATTTTATTTATTTTAATTTGACCAGAGAGAGACAGAGTAGAGAGAGAAAGAGAGGAAAAGTGAGAAAGCAAGCCGGCAGGTCTGGGATTCGAACCATGGTTGTCCATGTAGTAATCCAGCACCCTAACCATCATGCCACCTGCAGGCCCCATATTGTTGTTATTACTCTTTACTTTGCTATAGGGCATGTATGCTCACTAGAGAAAGACGGGAGGGAGATGGTGGGAGAGGTGAGAAAGCAAGCCTCCAGGTCTGGGACTTGAACCATTGTCAGAATGAGAAAACAAATCTTTTTTTTTTTTTTCCTTTTTAAAAAGGTTTTGCTATAGGGCACATACTGGCCAGAGACAGAATGGGAGTGAGAGAGGGACAGCAAGGAATCCGCCCTCCGGGGAGGGGATGGCCACTGTCATCCCTTCTTCACTCTCCTCTCAGGATTTTGGGCACGTGCGCACACACATACCTGGTGTACTTTTCAAGATGCCAGGTCTGGGACTCGAACTGCACAGCTAGCCATGTGGGATCCAGTGCCTTAACCTCCATGCTACCTGCTGGCTCATTAAGTCATTTTTTAGGTTTATTTCTCTCAAACCAGCCAGTGGCCCCAGAAAATCTTTTATAATATATCCCACATGGCCAACTCCATGTCTCAAATCCCAGACCTGGCGGCTTGAAAAACACACTAGGCGGGGCCAGTGGGTGGCATAGTGGTTAAGGCGCTGGACTCCCATGAAATGGGCCACGGTTTGAGTCTCAAACATGGCCGCTTAAAACTCACGCTGGGTGCCTGTGCATGCATGCCCAAAATCCTGAGAGGAGAATGGAGAAGGGATTGTGGCATGGCCATCCCCCCTGGGGGGTGATTTATTGTTTTCTGTCTTTCTCTGTCTCTGGTGAGCTCACGTGCCCTATAACAAAAATTTCTCTAAAAGAAAGGAAAAAGAAAACCACACTAGGCACCTGTGTGTACATGCTCAGAGTCCCAAGAGAGAAATGGAGAAGGGATGTTGGCACGGCCTTGCCCCCTGGGGCTGATTTCTCACTTTCCCTCTGTCTTTGTCTCTCTAGCAGGTGCACGTGCCCTATGGCAAAAATCAAAAACAAAACAAAACAAAACAAAAAAATGAAAAAGAAAGAAAGAGAAAAAAGTTTCCAAGAAGATATACAATCCAGCCTTGCAGTACAACGATTAAGCCTTCTGCAACAGGGAACCAGAACCCACGTGGCTGACTGAGGTTCAAATCCTGGCCCCGACAGCTTGAAAAACATGCTGGGCATTTGCACCTGTGTGACTGAGGAGGAGACACTAAGACGGGGTGTGGCGTGAATGCCCCCATCAGAGGTGCTTCCTTTCTCTCTCTCTCTCTCCCACATGTAATCTCTGGCCACAGACAACAAACAGATGAAAGATTTAGAACAAAAAACACAGATACACAAAAGAGATAAACAATGTAAAACATTTCATTCAGATAAAATTCTATAAAGTAAAATGAAAATGAAAACTAAAGAGAAAAAGCAATAAAGTTTCTGATTGGTTAAAGTGCTTGTTCGCGTAGTTTTTTTTTTTTTTTCTGTTTTTGGAAGTAAACTTTAAACCTTACACTTTTTTTTTTAAGTAAATTTTTTTTTTTTTGGAGAGGTTTTTGCTATAGGGCGCATGCGTTCACCAGAGAGACAGAAAGCAAGAAATCACCCCCCGGGGGGATGTCCACGCCACAATCCCTTCTCCTCCATTCTCCTCTCTGCCTGAGTTTAAGCCACCGGGTCCGGGACTCGAACCTCGGTCGACTACATAGGACCCCAGCAACATAGCCGTTACAACTGCTGGTCCCTGGAAGTAAACTTTTATTTACACTTCACCCAACACACGAGCTTTATAAAAAGCGAGCAGGACTACAAAATGGGCGCGCTGGTAATCAGACCTCTTGAAGGTGACACGCCGCGCGGCTCCTGGCGGAAGCGGTAAGACGCAGAGTACAGGGCTTTGATCTGGCCACACGCTGCTCCTCAAAGGCTTGCGCAGCATGTCCTGCACGCCCCCAGACCTGGGCGAAGGTGGCGGTCCCGGGGCGGTGGTGGAGCAGGCCCGCCACGGCGTCGCTGCTGAAGCATCACTGCCCGCACCTGCTACTTGAGCGCAGCACGAGGCCAGCGGCGCCAGGCTGGGCCAGGGCGTGGAAGGGCTCCTCGGGCTGCCCTTCGGCCTCCGGGCTGCGGGGTCCCCCGGCACCCTCCTCCTGAGCACCCCCAGCTCCCGCGCCCGCCACAGGCATGGCTTGAGCTCAGCGACAGCGTCCCGTCCTCTGGGGGGCCTTGTCCCGCTGAGCTGGGCTGCAGGCCGGGCGGCTGCGCGGTGGAGACGGCGCCTTTCTCCTCTTGCCTGGGGAGCCAGAGGCAGGCGGAGAACTGGGTCGGACCCCGCCTCCTGCAGCCGCCTCCGGCGCTGGCTGCGCTGCGGGCCCGGGCGGAGGGTGGCCGGGCGCGCTTGTGGCCGCTGTTCCGAGCGCGGTCCGGGTGGGCTCGGCGGGGCCCGGGCTGTGCGCGAAGTCCGTGAGACAGGAGGGGGCGGGAGGCGGAGGCGCGGGCCCGCATGGAGCTGTGTAGTGTTTTTGTTTGTTTATTTTTTATTATTATTTTTTTAATTTTGGAGAGGTTTTTACTATAGGGCACATGTGCTCGCCAGAGAGACAGAGGAGACAGAGACAGAAAGCGAGAAATCACCCCCCCCCCCAGGGGGGATGTCCACGCCGATAGCTTCTCCTCCATTCTCCTCTCGGGATCCTGGGCACACACGCACACATGCCCGGCGTGAGTTTCAGCCACGGGGACCGGGACTCGAACTGTTGTCAAGTACGCGGGAGTTCAGCAACATAGCCATTATGCTAACTGCTAGCCCCGCCCCGTAGTTCTTAAAAGGGTGTTAACGGTGCCAACAGGTGGCGTGGTGGTTAAAATACTGGACTCCAACACGATTGGCTGCGGTTCAAGTCCCGACCTGGCTACTTGCTTTCTCTTTCCCTTTCTCTATCACTCTGGTCAAATGAGAAAATAATAACAACAAATAAAATAAATAATTCTTTAAGAAAACAAACCTCATTGCTAAGGGGAAAAAAAGTGTTAATGGAGGGTGAGTGGTTCGGTTCACTGGACCAATGGCCTAGTGTCAGCTGAGTGTCTAATCAGGGTTGGGGCTGAAGAAGACCTAAAAATAATTAAGGTGAGGACCAGCAGTTAGTGTAATGGCTGTGTTGCTGGAATCCCATGTAGTCGACCGTGGTTCGAGTCCTGGACCCGGTGGCTTAAACTCACACCGGGCACGTGTGCGTGTGTGCCCAAGATCCCGAGAGGAGAAGGGATTGCGGCGTGGCCATCCTCCCTGGGGGGTGATTTCTTGCTCTCTGTCTCTCAGTCTCTGTCTTTCTGGTGAGCACTCGTGCCCTATAGCAGAAACCTCTCACATTCACCCCTTAGTACCCAGTTTGCTTACGTGATAACGCCCACTAAAACCGACACAAGACCAGAATAAAACAAAACTAAGCTTAGGGTTTAGGAGCGACCTCGGAACACTGGGGATTTTAGAGATGAGTCGAGTAAGTTGAACAGCCCGAGTAGACTCGATGCACCCATCACTCAGGGGGACATTGTCTTCCACCCTTACTGTGTCCCTCGATGCCGAGGAGCGGGGGAGAACGCAAGAATACAGATGTAAATAAATACATAAAAATATTCTTGTTCCCCCCACCCCCGTCCTCGGCATTGATGGAAACACTAAGATATTCTTTATATTCTCATAAACAAGTTCCACTCTCAGGAAACTTAGAATTAAGCAAAGTTAAGTGACACTGTCACCACTAGGGATGCACATAACTAAGTAATTACGTGAGTAAGCACCCAGACAATGCAGCCGTGGCAGTAAACGCTATGAGTTCACAAGAGAGTCATGGTGAGCTGGAGTAGTCAGGGGAGGCTTCCAGGAGGAGGCCCCCAGGCTGGACGGTGGGAAGATGGTCCAGGAAGAGCAGATGGAGCCAAACAAAGGCTCAGGCACAGTCACCCCCACCCCACCCAGCAGCCTGCGTCTGGCCTTCCCAGGAAGCTGTGAGCCTGCCTGCAGAACCCTGCCTGCACCCTCCAGCCAGTTGTACTTCTCTGGGATGCCTCCCCACGCACCCTGCACCCTTCGGCTCCCTCTGCCCCATCCCCGCCTCCCCCCACTCTCCTGTCCCCCTACCCCCCACCCCTGCCCAGCCAGCCCGAGGGCAATGCTTTATTCGGGCTGTGTTTCTCTCCCAGGTCAGAGCCTGCTGGAGGCAGATTAGACTTTGCACGTTTTTGCTCTGACCCTTTCTCACTTTCTCTCTCTCTCTCTATGTCTCTCTCTGTCAAATTAAAAATGAATGAGTAAATAAAATAAAAAAATATATGTATATTGAGTCTTTGGTTGGGCTTTCCCATTTTTTTGGAGAGATTTTTGTTGTAGGGTCTGTGCACTCACCAGAGAGACAGAAAGTGAGAAATCACCCCCTGGCACAAGGTCAGGTGGGGGGGGACTGCCATTCCATAGTCCCTTCTCTTCCATTCTCTTCCTGCAAGTTTGGGCATGCATGCATAGGCACCCTGCGTTGAGTTTAAGTCACCGGGTCCAGGACTCGAACCACATGAGTCCAGAGATGTAACCATGATGCCATCTGTGGTCCTCCCTTCACCATTTCTGCGCCTTCCCACTCCCTGTGCTAGTCAGTCCCGGCAGCCCACCTACGCCTCGGGCTAGGCTGCCCACCTCTGGCTGATGCAGGGAGCTGCGGGCCTCTGGAAGTTTGTCTCTGACACCCTCACACCCCCTCTTCCACTGCCCCACCCTCACTCCAGGCCATAGCCCGCCAGTCCTCTGAGCCCCTCGCCCTCCACCCTCCACCCTCCGGAGACTTAGCTGGGTTCCAAGCTCTTAGCTCCTTGTCCCGACCCGGTGGGACAGTCGAACAGGTTTCCTGAGGGAAGGAGTGAGAGCCGGAACAAGCGTCACAGTGTCACAGCTCGGAGACGACACAGTGTCGTCTGTTTATTGTGGGCAGCACGGTACAGCACGGAGACGACGCAGTGTTACAGCTCTTTAGGGTCGCGTCGTCTGTTGTGAGCAGCACGGAGACGACGCAGTGTTACAGCTCTTTAGGGTCGCGTCGTCTGTTGTGAGCAGCACGGAGACGACGCGGTGTCACAGCGCTTCAGGCTCGTCTGGAGACGATGTAGTGTTACAGCTCTTCAGGGTCGTCTGGAGACTGTGCGGTGTTTCAGCTCTGCAGGCTCTCCAGGGTCGTCGTCTTCCTGGTCTTCTGTGTTGTCTTCGCTGTCTTCCCGGTCGTCTGGCTATTGTGAGCCAGGCATGGTGCTTATATACACATTGGTGGATCGCAAAGGTGGGTTATGATTGGTTGCAAATGGTGGGCCGTGATTGGTTGTAAACGGTGGGCCGTGATTGGTTGTAAACGGTGGGTTATGATTGGTTGCTTTTGGACCAATCATGAGGTGCCAGATATGCAAATCTGAGGGATTTCTAGTGGCCAATCATGGCAATTGTTTGCTCTCTGAGAAACCTCGGCAGACTCGCTGTTGCGCAGCCTCCCACAGCTCCTTAGCCCGCTTCCCCCTCCGGGACTCCGCCCACTGCCTTCCCACTCGGCCGCCATCTCCTTTATCTCTCCTCCTTGTGGGATTTAGGACACCCACGCCCCCACGCCCATGGCTCTCACACTCCTCTGCTCACTCAGCCACGTGGGATCCGCACCGCAACCAGTCTTTTAAAATGGAATCTTTCTTTGTCTCGGGGTCTTCTGGAAAACCCAACCACAGACTCTCTCTCTCTCTCTCTCTCTCTCTCTCTCTCTGAATATATATATATATATATATATATATATATATATATATATATATATATATTCATTCATTTTTAATTTGACAGAGAGAAACAGAGAGAGAGAAAGTGAGAAAGCAAGCCACCACCAGGTCCGGGAATCGAACTGTGATCAGCCGCGTGGGAGTGTCCAGCACCTTAACCACCACACCACCTGCTGGTCCCCCAAAGACTCAAAATATTTGCTTCATCCCCCTGCAGCTACTTTCTGCTGAGCACGTGCAGCAGGGCACTGTGGCCAAACCACCTCGGCTTAATTTGCACAATCACCCTGTCTTTATCACCCACTCACGGGAGGCAGAAACAGGCCTGGAGAAAGCAGCCCCTCACGCAAGGTCGCACAGGGGACAACAGCAGGATGAGGACTTGAACTCTGGCCTGTGCAATGCTAGCAACTCTAGTGCTTTTCTAAAATTAATTTTGCCAGAAAGTGTGTGGGTTCACCAGAGAGAGACAGGGAGATAGGGAGAGAGAGAAAGAGGACCCCCCAGCCTCATGGGTGGGCAAGGGTCACACTGCAGTCCGTTCCCCATTTCTCTCTCCTTTCAGGATTTTGGGCTCAGGCACACATGTGCCTGGCATGTTTCCCGAGTGGCCTGATCCGGGACTCCAGCCGTGGGGCGGCCACGTGGGACGGCCATGTGGGACGGCCACGTGGGACCTCTGCCTTGACCACCAGGCCACGAGCTGGCCCAGGGCTCGGACGTCTACCCCCTACACTACCCATCTCTACTCACTGTGTGACAGGACCCAGACTCAGCGCCTGGGCCCGCGCCGACACCGGTGTCATTCCCGGCTGACTTCAGTGACCCACGGCAGGCTGGGCAGGGGGCTGGCGGAAATGGCTGAGGGGCAGGGAGATCCAGAGAGGGCGGAGCTGCTGCGGGACAGGTGGAGAGGCGGGGACTCGGGAGCGTCTCGGGGCCAGGCTCAGGAGCTCCTATCCGAAACCCTTCTGTCAGAACAGGACTGGGAGGGGAGGGGCGGGCAGCTCTGGGGACTGTGTGTGTGTGTGGGGGGGGGGTGGGGGTGGCAGAGCGGAAGACCTCTGGGCCCTGCAGCTGACCTCAGCAACCTCCCCAGGGAGACGGGGTCAGTTGGGAAAGGAAAGGGGAAAAAAAAATTTTCTGAGGGTGTGTGCAGTCTCCAGAGAGAGAGACAGAGAGAGAGAGAAAGCACCCCTGGAGGGGCATGGCCGTGCTGCAATCCCTTCTCCTCCATTTCTCCATCTTCCTGGGATTCTGGGAATGCACCCACATTGCTCAGTGTGTTTTTCAAGTTACTGAGACTGGGATTGGAACTGAGTGGTTCACCATGTGGGACCTGGCTCCCTTAACTACTGAGCCATAGGCTGGCCAGGAAAAAACTCTAATTTTAAACTTTTTCTTTATGTATGACAGAGCACGTGCATGCGCAGGTGAAGGAGACAGAGTGAGAGAGAGAAAGGAGCGCCGTCCACAGCGTCTGGCCAGCTGCCACCCTTCCCTCAGCCCACAGATCTCGGGCTTCTGTCACCACACCGGGGACTCCAAGTACGGTGGCTGTGTGAGCTCTCTTGAGCAGCACATCCCTGCTGTGCCACGGACCCAGTTTCCTCAAAAATTTCTTTTTCAGGTTTTTGCCATAGTGTGCATGTACTTGCCAGAGAGACAGAGAGTGAGAGAGCACTGCAGTGCCTTCCCCGTTCTCCGACAATTCTGGGCACGCGCACATGTGCCCGGCATAATTTTTTTTTTTTTTTTTTTTTTTTTTTTTTTGGAGAGGTTTTTGCTATAGGGCGTGTGCGCTCGCCAGAAAGACAGAGAGAGACACAGAGACAGAAAGCGAGAAATCGCCCTCAGGGGGGATGGTCACGCCGCAATCCCTTCTCCTCCATTCTCCTCTCGGGATCTTGGGCACGCACGCACACGCGCCCAGCGTGAGTTTAAGCCACCGGGTCCGGGACTCAAACCGCGGTCAACTACATGGGAGTCCAGCGACATAGCTATTACGCCAACTGCTGGTCCCCCCCCCCCCCCCCCCCCCCCCGTCCCGGCATAATTTTTAAGCCACTGGATCTGGGACTTGAACCATGATCAGCCATGTGAGAGTCCAGTGCTTAACCACCGCACCACCTGCTGGCCCCTTATGTGGTGGGTCTTATTTAATTCAAGTTTTTTGAGCCAGTGACAGTTGCTGGGTGAGCGCTTAAGATGAAAGGGCAGGGCAGGCAGGTGGTATCGCAGCTGAGGGGCTGGCCTCCCACATTGTCCAAGTCTCAGACTTGGCGGCTTGCTTTCTCACTTTCCATCTTTCTTTTTCTCTGGTCAAATTAAAAAATAATAATCATAAATTAATTCTTTTAAAAATATTTATTTAATATCATTATTATTTTTTACCTTGATCACAGAGAGACAGAGAAAAAAAGTGAGAAAGCTAGCCACCAGATCTGGGACTTGAACTGTAGTCAGCCATGTGGGAGTCCAGTCCAGCACCTTAGCCACCATACCACCTACTGGCCCCTAAATTAAATAATTCTTTAAAAAAAAAAAAAGGAGGGAACCAGCAGTTAGCGTAATGGCTATGTCGCTGGACTCCCACGTAGTCAACCGCGGTTCACATCCCGGACCCGGTGGCTTAAAACTCACACCGGGCGCGTGTGCGTGCGTGCCCAAGATCCTGAGAGGAGAATGGAGGAGAAGGGATTGCGGCGTGACCATCCCCCCTGGGGGGTGATTTTTCGCTTTCTGTCTCTATGTCTCTCTCTGTCTGTCTGGCGAGCGCACGCGCCCTATAGCGAAAACCTCTCCAAAAAAAAAAATAAATAAAATAATAAATAAATAAAAAAAAAGGAGAAAAAGAGGACTTAAATCTTAAATGTATACCAAAATGAGTCTTCTTTAGCCAAAAGAATTTGAAACGTGGGGACCAACAGATGGCATAATGGTTACGTCACTGGACTCCCAGATGGCTGACTGCGGTTTGAGTCCCGAACCCAGAGGCTTGAAACTCACATCTGTGCCTGGGAGTTTGTGCCCAAGATCCCGAGAGAATGGAGGAGAAGGGATTGTGGTATGGCCATCCTCCTAGGGGCTGATTTCTCACTCTTTCTCTCCAGCAAGTGCACATGCCCTATAGCAAAGAAAAGAAAAAAAAGTCTCTCTCTAGGGGACCAGCAGTTGGTGTAATAGCTACGTTGCTGACTCCCATGTAGTTGACCGCGGTTCAAGTCCCGGACCCAGTGGCTTAAAACTCACGCTGGGTGCATGTGCGTGCATGCCCAAGATCCCGAGAGAATGGAAGAGAAGGGATTGCGGCGTGACCATCACCCCTGGGGGGTGATTTCTCGCTTTCTATCTTTCTTTCTCTCTGTCTCTCTCTGTCTTTCTGGTGAGTGCATGCGCCCTATAGCAAAAACTTCTAAAAAAAAAATTTTGTCTAGGGGCCGGCAGATGGAGTGCTCGTTAAGGGTGTTGGACTCCTACGTGGCCGACCATGGTTCAAGTCTCAGACCTGGCAGCTTTCTTTCTCTCTCTATGTCCCTCTCTGGTCAAATTAAAATAAATAAATTAATTAAGTTAAATACAGTAATTCTTTTTTAAAAAATCTTTTTCTAAAAGGAAATTAAAAAACTCGAAACAGGGGGACCAGCAGGTGGCGTGGTAGCTGAGGCGCTGGACACTCCCATATTGCTGACCATGGTTTGAGTCCCGAACCTGGCAGTTTGCTTTCTCATTTTCCCTCTTTCTCTGTGCGTGTGTGTGTGTGTGTGTGTGTCTGGTCAAATTAAAATAAATGAATGAATGAATAAAAAATTAAATAAAAATAATTCTTAAAAAAAAAAAAGGGAACCAGCAGTTAGCGTAATGGCTATGTCGCTGGACTCCCACGTAGTCGACCGCGGTTCGCGTCTCGGACCCGGTGGCTTAAACTCACGCCGGGCGCGTGTGCATGCGTGCCCAAGATCCCGAGAGGAGAATGGAGGAGAAGGGATTGCGGCGTGGCCATCCCCCCTGGGGGGTGATTTCTCGCTTTCTCTCTCTATGTCTCTCTCTGCCTGTCTGACGAGCGCACGCGCCCTATAGTGAAAATCTCTCAAAAAAAAAAAAAAAAAAAAAAAAAAACCACTCGAGACAGGAAGCTGGCAGAGGAGTTTCTGCTCTCCCAGGCTCCTGCACGCTCCCCGTTGGTAAAGGGGAGAGAGTGAGGGCAAGGGGGAAAGGGGCCGGGTCCCGGCTATGGCCCACGCGCCGTGCTGGCCCTCCTCATCCATGCTGCCGTGTTAAGTCCACACAGGGGTGCCAGTTTCCGAACTCCTCCCTCCTGGGGTAGGAGTTCCTGAGGGCAGGGCTGTGTCCTTGTCACCTTACTCCTCTCCTCACACCTGCCCCAGGCTCTGTGTCCAGTGAAACAAATTCTCAGCCCATCTCACAGACAAGGAGACCACCGAGAGGGAGTTCGCTGCCTGAGATGGGACCAAGAGCCACAGTGGAGACGGGAACTGGGACTCACTCCACGCCAGTCCCGCCCAGCTCGGCACAGCGCGTGGGTCAGTGGGAGGAAGGGGACAGGTGGTCGGAGCTTGTGGTGTCTATTAATAGGCCGTGGGAATGGGCCTGGAGCAGGCCGTGTTTGCCAGCGGGGAGGAGCGAGTGCGACCGGACGGCCTGGCACACCCACACGTTCGGATCAGCCAGCCAGCTCCTCTTCACCTGCCTTGGTGACATTGCCGGGGCGTGAATGTGGTGGGGACACTGTCATATCCTACGTCAACACGGAGTCAAAGGTAAATAACAGAATAGGACCACAGAGCTGCAGAACAATAGCCCAGCGCCCCAGACATGGCAGACGATAAATGCCCGTCCAACAACAGCGCGTGTGGCAAACTCTAATTACAGAGGCCAAGTTACCCTGGGAAAGCCCTGGGCACAGTCCCTGGCCTACTGGCAGGTGGATAGTGTCCTTGGACTGCACAGAAGAGAGGGTTGTCTGCTTTCTTGGACGATCTCGAGGAGAGAAACTCCCAACCTCTCATTTGCTTACCGCGTGCCCACGCACCTGCGCTTACGGAGCACCTGCTGGGAGGGGGCGCTGCAACAACCCAGGCGGTTTCAGCCCTCCCTGCCCTCAAGGAGCTCTGTCAGGGAAGACACCACGTGGAAGTCACAGCAGGGAGATGCGATCAAAATTAGAGCAGACAGCGCACATCATGGGCAGGAAGCCAGGAGGGAAGTCCCAACCTGTCGATTTCATGTTTCAAATTGTTTTGGTCAGAGACAGGTTTGGGTTTAAACTTAAGTCAACTTACTGCAAAATTTTCTCTAATCTTTTATCTTTTTTTTTTTTTTTTTTTTTTGAGAGGTGTTTGCCATAGGGCTCATGTGTTTGCCAGAGAGACAGAAAACGAGAAATCACCCCCCAGGGGGATGGCCACACCGCAATCCCTTCTCCTCCATTCTCCTCTCGGGATCTTGGGCACGCACGCACACATGCCCGGTGTGAGTTTAAGCCACTGGGTCCAGGACTCGAACCGCGGCTGGCTACATGGGAGTCCAGCGACATAGCATTATGCCACCTGCTGGTCCCAGATAGTTTATCTTCTTTAAAAAAATAATGATTTATTTATTTAATTCTATTTGTTATTGTTATTATTTTAAATCTTGAACAGAGAGAGAGAAAGGGAAAGCGAAAAAGCAAACTGCCAGGTCTGGGACTTGAACCATGGTTGGCCATGTGGGAGTCCAGTGCCTTTAATCGCCATGCCACCTGCTGGCCCCCTCTCTCTTTAATCTTTATATGCCCACCCGGTGACTGTCATTGGCTTGAAAAAATTTGCTGGATTAAATAAGATCTAGCACCTAAGATTTTTTTTCCCCTAATCTCCTCAAAGGTAGTGGTCACTGCTCCTCAGCTCTCTCTCTTTTTACATAAAAAATATTTAATTTAATTGCATTTATTATTATTATTTTAAAATTTGACCAGAGAGAAACAGAGGGAAAGCAAGAAAGCAAGCCACCAGGTCCAGGACTCGAACTGTGGTCTACCATGTGGGAGTCCAGCACTTTAAGTTGCCAGCCACCAGCTGTCTCTTAAAAAAATAAATAAATAATAAAAAAGAGTTTGTTGTATTTCTTGTAAGAGAGAAAGACAAGTTCTCCTAGCAGAGCACTCAGGCCGCTGTCCATTGCCACCTACTCCGACCTCACAGCCTTCACAGGGGGTCTCAGGACACGAACCTGGGCCCTTCCTCACTGTGCCAGTCTGGCGCGTACCCCCTACCCACTAGCCCTCCTTTAAGCACATAATCTGTCTGCGATGGGGCACAGGATAGTATAGTGGTGAGAGCACCAGCCGGTGACCTGGGCTTGCGTTTTTCTATTGCCAGAGGGCGCATGTGCGAGAGTTTTCCTATTGCCAGAGGGTGCGTGTGCGAGACAGGGAGCACGCACGTGTGCACCCCTCAACAGGGCATGGTCACACACAGCCCTGTCCCTCCATTCCTCACCCATCAGGATTTGGGGCATGCATGCACTCACACCCTCCGAGGGGGTCTCAACTCTGAGATCCAGCCCAGGCCTCCAGCCAGCCCGAGGATCACAGGCAAATGCACCCGGCGTGCTCGGGAACAATCCAGACTCAAACAGGAAACGCTCTCAGCAGCGTCGCAGAGCATCAGGTTTACTGCGGTGCCACCACCTGGCCCCTGTGATCCGCATCGTGTCCCTACTGGGCCTTGCGGGGTAGGCAGAAGATTCCATGTTCAGAGCCTCGGGTTCTCTGTGGGTGTTCCAGGCTCTGCCACCAGAGGGCAGTGCTGCGACTCCTCACAATTACTCTCGGCTGGAGTCCTGGATCTGCCCCACTGCGTCACCCATCGGGCCACACGAGTGTTCTCTTAGTCACCAGGGTGACCCCCCCTAAGATGGCCTGGGCACGTGAGGTGAGGCGAGGCCAGCTCTGGAGCCCTCAGGAAAACGCAGCCGTGAACGTCTTGGCCACGAGGTCCATGCAGCCCTCACTGGTGGCTGTTTCTGAGCCCCTGCAGGACCAGTGCTGGAGTGTGCCTGCAGCAGGAGTCCGGGCCCCCAGGCCCCGGGCAGGTGCACGGCACCTCTGTCACTGGGTGTCAGGGCCTGATAAAGGCCACGCGGCATAGGGGGACAGAGAAGGGACCGAGTGTGTGGGGCTGCAACACCTTCTAAATGGAAAAGCCAGGGAGGGCCCTGAGGACATGACAGGTGACAAGACCGACCAAGTGAGGGGAGACAAGTCAGCTCGGGGCAGGGCGGGGACGTGGGCAGTCCCGGCCAGGGCGGTGGGCCCTGGTCTTGCCCGCCCCTGTCACATGCCTGCAGCACCGAGGTCAGGGAGAACTCGGGCGGACTCTACGTGCAGAGGCTGGCGGTGAGCTGAAGCCACACTCCCAGTCGGAGCCATCCCCTGGGGGAGACGGGCTAGTCTTGGGTCTCTCGGGTCCCAGAGGACAGAGCTGGTCAAGGATGTGGCCCCTCCAGAAGTCTGCGCTGACTGGCCACAGGGGTGCTGAGTGACATCTCAGGGGCCAGGTGGGCAGAGGGGGACAGGAGAAGCTCCCCGCTCAGAGGGGCCCTCAGCCAGAGCATTCGGACAGCCCAGAAGACGGGTGAAAGGCAGAGGCAGAGGCGGGCCCACGCCGGTCTCCCCACCTCCAGGACCCCGAGGGCTCTTCCAGCCGTAGGTCCCTGGCGCAGGTCCTGTGGGCCTCTGAGAGCCCTTCAGACCGCACGCGGCCTCCCTCTCGCCCTCTCCTGTGCTGCCCGGGTCGGGCTGGGAGCGGGGTCTCTGGTTCTGGGTGAGCAGTGATGATAAGAAGCACCGAAGCCTCAGCGGGGAGGATGGCTGTTCACAGAGGTGCATGAGCGGGCGGCCAGGCCACCGTGTTGTCACGCTGAGCTAATCACAGCCCTGCATGCACCTCCTCACGAGACAGAGGGCGGGGGCCACATCCGACGCGCCTTCAACAGAGCAATGGAGGCTCACTTGGCCAGGGGCAGGGCTGTCCTGCCGACTTCCGCTGCCCTGGTGAGGAGCGCAATGGCAAAGGGACAGGGGCAGCTGCTGGCGGCCGAGCCCTCGCCGCCGTCTTCCCTCCTCGGCGTCTCTGCCCGCAGGGACGCCTGGCTCTGAGCTGTCCTCGCCCCTTTGTGCCCAGGGCCCTTGGCGGGTCCCAGTGTGGCTGCCGGGACAGGGCAGGCGAGGAGGGAGAAGTGGAGGCTGAGCAGGCCAAGCTGGGACGGCAGCCCTGGGGACAGAGCGAGGACCGGGCCGCAGGGGGAGAGGGCAGAGCTGAGTACGCCCGACCGCTGGGTATCCCGCGCTGTGCACGTGCCCCAGGGTCCCCGAGGGGGTTTCAAGTACACAGCACGCCCGCCCCGCCCGCATGGGGTAATGCCCGGCGCTTCCTCGTCGCACCCACGTGAGCTGTGCATTCGTTAGTGGAGGCGTGGTGCACCCGAAAAGGAAGAGGCCGTGCTGGAGAGGAGAGTGGCTCGGCAGACAGTCACCCCTGAGGAATGAGGGCGGGACAGACGGGACGGGGGCCGGCGAGTGGATCTGTGTCAGCCAAGTGCACGTGCCTGCCCGGCCCTCGCCCAGTCTGAGCGCTGTCGCTGTCCAAGGCAGGCCTGGCCAGGGCGTCTTTAGGGGCTTTGCACATAGTGGGTAAGGTGGGGAGGGCGAGGGAAGCAGAAAGGAGGGAGACGCATTCCCAAGTAAGGCGGAGAGGGAGAGCGTGGCCTGCACACAGTTATTCATTCTTCTCTTTCTTTCTTTTTTCTTTTTTTTAGAGAGGTTTTCGCTATAGGGTGCGTGTGCTCACCAGACAGACAGAGAGAGACAGAGAAACAGAAAGCGAGAAATCACCCCCCAGGAGGGATGGTCACGCCGCAATCCCTTCTCCTCCATTCTCCTCTCGGGATCTTGGGCACACACACACACGCCCGGCGTGAGTTTAAGCCACCGGGTCAGGGACTCGAACCGTAGTCGACTACATGGGAGTCCAGCGACATAGCCATTACACCAACTGCTGGTCCCATCTTTCTTTTTCTTTTTTTTTTTTTTAAGAATTTTATTTATTGAGAGCAGCAGAAGGTGTACTGTTTATATCACTGGACTCCCACATAGGAGACCGCAGTTCGAGTCCCGGACCCGGTGGCTTAAACTCACACCGGGCATGTATGCGTGCGTGCCCAAGATCCCAAGAGGAGAATGAAGGAGAAGGGATTGTGGCGTGGCCGGCCCCTCTGGGGGATGATTTCTTGCTTTCTGTCTCTCTGTCTCTCTCTGTCTTTCCCGCGTGTGCATGCCCTGTAGCAAAAATCTCTAAAACAAAACAAAACAAAACAAAATTTCATTTATCTTTTTTCAATGTTTATTTATTTATTGCTCCCATGAGGTAAGGAGAGAGAAAGAGAGGCACTCTCCGTAGGATTCTCAGGCTGAGGTCCGTCCCCCACCAGTCCAGCCAGCCCGGACGCTGAGCCCTCTGTGTGCCCTGCGTGTGGACGGAGGACCCGGGTTGTGAACCTGGGACCTTCCCATGTGCACCCAGTTGCATCATCGCCGCACCACGTTCTGGCTCACTGTCATCGTTTCGTTCCAAAAAGTCGCCGAGTCCCCACCCCAGCTCAGTGCTGAGAGCCCAGTGCCCGCGGGCATGGAGCCCGTGGGGGGATGGCTTTGGGTTCCTGTCGGTTCTGAAGTCGTGTGCGTGCGCGGAGCTGCGGTCTCTCTGAGAAGAGAGCCAGGCGGTCAGGACCAGGTGGAGTGTGGGTTCCATCCCTGCCTGTCTACCACGGGGAAGAGATGGAGGGAGTGAGAGGGGTGTCCCCGGAGAAGGCAGAGAGGCAGAGACGCACACAGTGGAGACGTTAGCTCCCAGCGGAGCCCCGGGCTAGGGGGTGTCCATGCCTCCATGCCAGCCCGGGGAGGGGCTCCTGCCTGCAGGTGCCTGCCCCCGCTTCTTGGTCACAGGAGGGACCAGGTGAAGTGTGTGGATGGCTCAGGGCCGCCACCCCCTGCAGGAAAAAGCCCAGAGGACATCCCTGCCGACTGGGCCAGGCTGTGAGCCCCACACTGGGAGAGGAGGGGGCGTCGTGACTGGGGTCTCCACGAGGAGGGGGTTGTGATGGAGAGAGGAGGGAGGGGGGCCTGCCATGGGAGCCGAGCAGAGAGCGGCACAGGGCGGGAGGAGCCCACAGGTCCTGGCCCCAGTGGCCCTGGTGGCCTTGGGTGGCCCCGGGCGGCCTCTCTCAGCCTCTCCCCACCACAAACAAGCCCTTCTTTCAGGCTGCTTCTCTGCTATCTGTGTTCACTCTGCTTGTCTCTCAGCCTAAGCCCAGGCCTGCCGAGGACGCTCCATGGAACGCTTGTTCTAGAACGTCTGTGCTGACTTCTCGGGACAGAGGAGACAGAGGAAAGGCCGGGGGGAGGGGGAGGGCTGTCATGTTCTCGCTCTCTCACTCAGGGCTTCTTAGCTCTTGAGACTCACAGACATGGAAGTCTCCTCTTGAGAAAAGTTCCGGGACCAGCAGTTAGCATAATGGCTATGTCGCTGGACTCCCGCGTAGTCGACTGTGGTTTGAGTCCCAGACCTGGTGGCTTAAAACTCACGCCGGGTGTGTGTGCGTGCATGCCCAAGATCCCGAGAGGAGAATGGAGGAAAAGGGATTGCGGTGTGACCATCCCCCCTGGTGGTGATTTCTCGCTTTCTGTCTCTCTGTCTCTCTCTGTCTGTCTGAAGAGTGCACGCGCCCCATAGCGAAAAAAAAAACCTCTCAAAAAAAAATAAATAAAAGTTCCACGCAGGAATCTTGCCCATGTTCTTCCAGGACTTCAGGACCCTCGGAGGTCTGTGAGCCACGGCCCTAGCTTACAGCCTGGCGTCAGCTGTACGGAGCAGGGGCGCCTGGGTGGCTGGGACGTCGGGTGGGCTGCGTCTGAGTCTTCACCCAACTGTCCTGCTTCTTAGAGCTGGCTGGGACAAGTACTGTAAACTCAGAGCTCTCGCCTGTGAGATAGGAGGAAAAGCCCTCACCCTGCAGGGCTGTTGTGAGGACTAACCAAGACGACACACCTGGAGGATGCCGGCGTCCAGTGGTGGGCCCCGGCCGCGAGCCTCCTCTTTCCCCGCAGCTCCCTGCACCCTCCTGCTTCCCTCCTGTCCTGTAAGCAGCCCGTGGGTGGCCCGGGAGGTCATCCACAGCCCCCGCTCTCGCCTGCTGGCTCTGCCGCCCCCTGCTCCTTGTCTAGGGCTTCCCCTGCCGCCCAGGCCAGTGCTCCGGCTCTAAACCTGCCTTAAACCCCGCCAGAGCTGAGTCTGAGCGGCCCCTCCCAGCTCCATCCTTCCTCAAGGCCCAGGGAAAGGCCTACCACCTCCCAGAAGCCAGCTTCCACCTCCGCTCCCCTCCAGGCTCTGTCCACGCTGCACGTGCCCCGCTGGACTGCGGCTCCCCCCGGCCAAGGCACGATTCCTGCACGTCCTCATAGCATCTTCGACGGCTCAGGGCAAGAGCCCTGGTGGGCCAGCGCCTGGTGGGGCGGGCGGCAGCCCAGGCAGCTCAGATGCCCAAGTGGACTGCGCCTGCGTCCTCCCTAAGTTCCAGGCAGGCGTCTCCTCTCCCCACAGGACCCTGCTGTGAACTTGGTTTCCCTGGGGAAGGGGGTGCTCTGTGCCCCCACACTTTCTCACCCGGCCCGTCCGCTGGGCCAGGAACCACTGCAGGGTCTCAGGCAGAGTCCACACCTGTGGACACCTCCTGTGGGCATCACCAACTGGCTGCCTCCCGCGGTGGCCCTGCCCGCCCCCAGCCCTCTCGCTTCAGGCTTTACTGCCAGAGCGTGAACTGCAGCAGAGCTCGGGAGGGAACAGGAGGGCAGTTGTGCTCAGAGGGCCCAGCTGTGGGCAGGCCAGTCAGGAACGGGGGTGGGGGTGAGAGTGGACGGGAGGAGCCGGCAGACAGCAGGAATGTGGGTGACAGGAGCTGGCGGGTGGCCCAGAGAGACTGCCTCCTCCAGCCTGGCGTCCCGGCCAGGGCTGACAGGGGCTGGGAGGAACCAGAGGAAGAAAGGACCGACTTTGCCACCTCTGGCTGGTCTGGGAAGTTCCCGTCGGAAAGAATAACCCAGGCCCACAGTTCCCTGCCTCCTCCCACCACCGCGCTTGGGGCCACCTGTCCCAGCCAGCAGCCACTCCTCCCAGACCCCCACCCCCAGCACAGCAGAGCTGGGGCCTGAGAGTCTAGGGAGGGGCCTGGGAGGACTCCTTGGAAGGAGCACTATCATTTTAAAGGCATTCCTGTCCCACGCTCCAGTCTGCCTTGTGTCTGCCGCTCTGTCTGAGGCAGGCCGAGCGGGAAGGCTCTTCCGGGGTGGGGGTGAGGTGAGCCCACCCTGCTGTTCCCCTGTGGAGGTCACAGGCAGCCTCCGTCTGAGGAGCTCTGGACCAGGAGCAGACACTCCGACACTCCGCCCCGGATCTCGCAAAGACCCTGCAAGGCAGGCCTTCTTTAAAGCACCCCATTTCACAGATGGGGAAACGGAAGTTCAGAAAGGTTTGTTGAGTTGTCCAAAGCCAGGGGCCACCTGAGACTCGAACCCACGTCACCCTGATTCTTTTTTCTTTTTTTAGAATTTTTTATTTAATTTTATTTATTATTATTATTGTTCTTCAGTTTGACCAGGCAGAGACAGAGAGAGAGAGAGAGAGAGAGAGAGAGAGAGAGAAAGCCGCCAGGTCCGGGACTCAAGCCACGGTCAGCCATGTGGGAGTCCAGCACCTTAACCACCACGCCACCTGCCAGCCGCTCACGCCGATTCTACACCCATGTCGGTGGTTTGCTTTCCTCACTCCAACGCCCTCTCCAGGGGCCGCTGTCCCCACTGCTCACTCCCTAGCCCCGGGCTGGCCCTCTGTCTTCCCTCCAAGGGCTAGTGCAGGTGGGCCGCTCGCTGGGTCTAAGAATTACACCACATCCACCTGACTTCAGTAAAATCGGAGCTCCACTCCTGGGTGGGCTGTCCTGGCCCGGGCACGTGGCTGGGACCACACAGTGGAGGACCTTCCCATCACGGCCGGCCGGGGTCCAAGGCGGGTCAGGAGATGGAAGGCAGGACAGACCTGCCCCAGGCCGCGGGGACAGGGGCCTTTGTGAGGAGACCTGGCAGGGCCCACCAGGCACAGCGTCTGAGGTGGGCCTGGGGAGGAGGGGACAGCAGCTGACCTGCTCCGGCTTCCTCCCTCCTCCCTCCTCCCTCCGATACTGATACTCTTGGCAATACCGTGAGCAATTAATTGGCTGGGGTGGGGCCAGGGCCAGGGAGGGTGGGAAGTGCAGCCCGGGAGAAACCGCCACCTCTCAGCAGACCCAGCGCTCCGGCCCGCGGCCCTGCCTCTCAGCCTTCGGAGCCCAGGGGCCTGCCCGTTCCCCTTGGGCCGCGCAGACCCGAGCTGGCAGCTGCTCCCCGAGGGCTCCCGGGCCGGGAGCCAGGTACTGGGCGGCAGGGCCACCGCCTGCCCAATTAGCCTGTTAGCCTGTTGCTCACCCGCTGGACTCTGGGTCACCAGCCAGGGCGACGGGCTGAGTGGCCTGTGAGTAACCGAGGCCCCCACCCGGGCTGAGCCCTGGCACCCCTCGTGTTCCTGGAGCTCAGAAGGAGAGGTCAAGGAGCCAGTTTTCAGAACGCAGACGCCCAGCCTCTGAGGGGAGGTCCGCTCACGGGTGGACCCGGGGTGGCTGTGGCAGGGACAGCGTGGGGTGACAGAGCTTAGAGCTCCAGGAGAGGAGTGGAGCCGAGCCATGGGGCCCGAGACAAGGGCAGACCGGGAACCTCAGTGGGCGGTGACCCAAGGGCACAAGGGAAAACTGAAAGGTCTGGGACAGGAGTGAGGACGGGGCGTGAGACAGGCCGGCCAGGGCTGGCAGGACCGCCAGGGAGCCAGGCGCTGGGCCCTGAGAGAGTAGCCACCCCAGAGTGGGCGGCCATCGGGCAGAGCTCTGGTTGCGGGTTAGGCAATGAGGAGCAGGCCTCGTGGCATGGGCACCCACACTGCAGCCGCTGCTGCTGAGTAGGCAGACGTGCCGGGACTTCGGCCCCTCCCAGCCACACCAATTCCCCCGGGGCACCCACCCCCTCCGCCCCTCCTCCCCTCCCCACTGTGACTCCTGCCCGGAGAATGTCCAGCCCTGGCATAAAGGCCCTGGTGTCCAGGAGCTGCTGTCAGTCGGAGGCCACACGGTCCGAGATGGGCTCCTCTCGGGCACCCAGGCTGGGCGTGTGGGAGGGCACGGGATGATGGTGCTCCTGCTGGCTGGTCTCCTCCTACCAGGTGAGCAGCGGGGGGCCCTGGGAGTGGAGGGGGCAGGGGAGGGCCTGATGGGGCCCAGCAAGGGGCTCCAGGACCTGGTGTTTGAGTCCAGCTCAGGGAAGTTACTTAAACTGTCTGAGCCCCAGTTTTTGAAACTCTAAAGTAGATTTTAGCAGCAGCAGCAGTTCTGGTCTCTCTGTGTGTACCAGATTAAATGATGCGACATGTGCTTTGGAAATTCTAGAGGGCTATTTTATGTCGGTTATTATCTATCATCATTTTAGAAGCACTGGAACATGAAGCTGTAATAATAGCTACTATTAATAATATTGCTACCATGTTTTAAATTTTTAAGAGAATTACTTCTTTTATTTATTATTATTTGATTTATTTATTATTTACTTATTATTATTATTTGTGATTTACTATAGGGCACATGCACTCACCAGAGAGAGAGAAAAGTGAGAAAGCAATCCTCCGGGTCTGGGACTCGAACCGCAGTTGGTCATGCGGGAGTCTGGTGCCCTAACCCCACACCTGCTGACTCGTTTGCCACCATTTTTAGAGCCCTTTTCAGGTGCCAGACTCTCTTTGAAGCTCTTTTGATCATTACAAGAAACATATGAGAGAAGGTTTGTTATTCCAGATCTGGAAATGAGGACGCAGAGGTTTGGCGCGGATAGGGAGCTGACTCAAAGTGGGGGGGTAGAAAGCAGTGAAGCCAGGATTCAGACCTGGCTGGACACTCACCGCTGGGTATTCACAGCCCCTGAGGAGTCTGCGTGAGGGGGGTTGGCGGAGAGCCGGGCGTGGGTGTCCGGGAGCAGAGGAGGGCGACTGGGTGACTTTCCGAGGAGCGAAGGGAGCCATGGAGCTGCGGTTTGCCGTGGGGATGCGTGCAGAATCTGTTCTTGAGGAGAGTGTGGGGACAGTGCAGATGGAGGTCTGCTAGCAGCGGGTTCAAGGCCGGCGGCCGGAGTACACACATGCCTGACGCAGAGGGTTCGAGGCCAGTGGCCAGAGTACACACGTGCCTGACGCAGAGGGTTTGAGGCCAGTGGCCAGAGTACACGCGTGCCTGACGCAGAGGGTTCGAGGCCGGCGGCCAGAGTACCCACGTGCCTGATGCTTGGTGATTGGAAAGCATCCTCCACGTGGCCGATCTCACGTGGAGTTCGCAGTACCGGGGTGAGAGGGCAGGGCCGGCTGGGCCTTCCCGGGTGTACAAACCGAAGCCCAGAGAGGCTCAGTGACGTGCTGGCACACAGCTCCGTCCACACCACGTGTGACCCGAATGGGTCGGGGAGACAGGAAACACCCTGGTGAGAGTCCTGAGGAGTGAGGGGTGACTGCACCTGGAGGAAGATGGGGCTCCACGCCAGGAGGAGAGGAAAGGCAGTGGAGGTCAGACGTGGCCCCGTGGAGGGCCGGCGGGTGCCTGGGTCATGGCTGGGTGGGGACAGTGGGAAGCTGATAATGGCCACGAGCCTCAGAAGAGGGTTTCCCAGGTCCCTGGGCTGGGCCAGCGGGAGCAGGGAGGCTAGGGTGCGGCGTCCTGTCACACTGGTACCAGCAGGTTCTGAAGCAACAGGTGGGTGCCCCCACAGCCTGGCCCCCACCCAGCTCGCTGGCATGGCAGTGTGTGACAGGACTGCCACCTTCACCCAGGCCGGGGCCCACGAGGGTGCCGGGCCTCAGTCCTCGAGAACTCCTCCCTGGTCGCAGGCCCTCGGCCGCCTCCTCACTGCCCGGCGCCCCGTGTTCTCCTGGCCTTCACCCCCGTGCTTCACGGCTGCCTCCTTCCATCTGCTCCCACCATGGGACCCAGGGCTTCCCCAGGGATTTATGGCCGCCGCCTCTCGTCTCTCGGGGTCTCGGTCTCCCCACTCTCTGGCTCGTTGAAGTCCTTTGTTTTAGACCTGCTGGTTCCTGCCCTGTCCCTTCTTTCTTATCCTCAGCACCCTCTTCTGAAACCTCCCCCTGTGCAGCCTCGCTGTTCAGTTCCTGGTAGACGTTGGCCCTGCCCGGCTCCGAACCTGGCAGTGACAGCCCGCTCTCTCTCCCCTTTCCTCTCTCGAACTTTCCCCGAGCTCCTCCCAGAAGCCAGAGTGGCCGATGGCTGCGACGGGGAGAAAGGGGAGCTAAAAACCCAGCTCTGGCCCTCACTGACCTCTGCTTTCTTCCCCAGGGACCTTGGCTAAGAGCATCGGGACCTTCTCAGACCCCTGTAAGGACCCCACGCGCATCACCTCCCTCAATGACCCTTGTCTCACTGGAAAGGGTGGCTCCAGCAGCTCCAGCAGCTTCAGCTCCAGTGGCTCCAGTGGCTCCAGTGGCTCCAGTGGTTCTAGTGGCTCCAGTGGCTTCAGTGGTTCCAGTGGCAGTTCCAGTGGTGGCTCCAGTGGCACCTCCAGTGGCTCTAGTGTCTCCAGTGGTGGCTCCAGTGGCTCCAGTGGCTCCAGTGGCAGTTCCAGTGGCGGCTCCAGTGGCACCTCCAGTGGCTCTAGTATCTCCAGTGGCGGCTCTAGTGGCTCCAGCGTCTTCCAGGGCAGCCCCTCAGGACTGTCAGGAGCCAAGCCAGGAGCAGGGTATTCCCAGGTCAGCTACTCCTCTGGGTCCAGCTCTGGCCTGCAGGGTGCGTCCAGCTCCTTCCAGTCGGGAAGCAGCAGTTCTCAGTCAGGAGTCGTCTACTACCAGCCCGGGCAGGGCTCCGCTTTACCCACCAACGCTGACTCTTCCCGCATCTCCGTAAGCTCTTCCCAGTCTGGAAGCGGAGGCCAGAAGATCAGCTCCAACCTGCGTCCCTGCAGCTCCGACATCCCTGACTCCCCCTGCAGTGGGGGGCCCATCATCTCGCACTCCAGCTCCCACTCTGTGTCGGGGGGCAAGAGGCCTGTGGTGGTAGTGGTGGAGCAGCACGGCTCTGGTGGCCCGGGAGTGGTTCCAGGTGCCCCCTGTAGCAACGGTGGCCTTCCGGGCAAGCCTTGTCCCCCCATCACATCCGTGGAGAATTCCTACGGTGGCTATGAGGTGGTGGGCGGCTCCTCTAACAGCTATCTGGTCCCAGGCATGACCTTCAGTGGGGGGAAAATCTACCCTGTGGGCTACTTCACCAAAGAGAACCCCGTCAAAGGCTCCCCAGGAGCATCGTCCTTTGCAGCTGGGCCCCCCATCTCCGAGGGCAAGTACTTCTCCAGCAACCCCATCGTCCCCAGCCACAGCTCCTCAAGCTCCAGCATCTACCAGTCGGGGGCGTCCTCGGCCGTGGTGTTCCAGCCCGTGGGCTTCGGTGGGGTGCAGCCCTGCGGAGCTGGCCTGGCAGGCTCTAAGGGGCCGTGCTCCCACTCCAGCTCCCAAGTCCACATCTCCAGCGGCTCCGGCTCCTCCTACCATCCCTGTGGCGGCGCTTCCCAGGGGCCCTGCTCCCCGCCAGGCCCCGGAGCCTTCAGCGGCAGCTCGGGTTCCCAAGTCAGCGGCAAAGTCATCCTTCAGCCCTGTGGCAGCAAGTCCAGCTCTTCTGCACACCCTTGCATTGCCGTCTCCTCCTCCACCCTGAGTGGGGGTCCCGATGGGTCTCCCCAACCTGATCCCTCTGCTGGTGCCAGGCCCTGTGGCCCCAGAAGCTCTGGAAGGATCCCTTGCCGCTCCATCCGGGACGTCCTGCCCAAAGTGAAACCTCTGGGGCCCCAGTTAGCTGACCCCGAAGTTTTCCTCCCCCAGGGAGAGCCACTCGACAGCCCATAACCGGCGTGTGCTACGTGCACACATGGGCACAGACCTCTACGCACTGACGTTGGCCTTCCCAGCGGGAGAGGCCCCGGGCCAGGCACGCGGGCGCTGCTTCCTTCCTCCCTCCCAAGAGAGCCTTCACCTTCCCCCACCACCCCATGCTGCAGACCGTCCCTTACCACCTCCTCTTTCACTTCCCCAGATGGAAGACTCCAAAGCCCTTCCCTCATCGCCTCCTACTGTTTACATCCCATCCCACTGCCCTTCCCTGTCTGCCAGTCACCCTCAACGTTTCCTCTGCTGTGTCTTCGAGGGGGTCCATTGGCGAACCCTGCCCATTCAGCTTCTTGATTCAGAGGAAACCCTGAGATGCTCCCAGAGTGCCTGCCTCTGGTGCCCGGAGGACTTAGCCATTCCTCTCCCCCTTTGCCAGATAAAGCAAAGTCCAGACCGTTATCTAGAAACAGTGACCACTTCCTGGCGACCTCAGTACGCCATCTGGTCAACCACCCTGATAAGCCCTGAGTTCTCCCTCCCGGCCCCACCCTGCCCTCCGTTGGAGAGCTCACCCCCGCCCTCTAAGCTCTCTGCTGCAACTGTCCCCGTGCCTCTCAAGGTCTCGTCTCAGCCTCCCTCTGGCCACCGCTCCCCCCAGTGCTCCCCCTGCAAGGGGAACACAAGGGCGTTTCAGAGACGGGCAGGCTGCGCGCTCTTCGTCCTGGACAGAGGGCTCAATAAACTGTGTGAACGCCATGCAGACTCGTTGCCTTCTTAGAGCCCTGGGTCCCCTCTTAGGGCCTGGGTGCCCCTCCGACGCCTCTGGAAGTCCTCACGGTAGATGTCTGAATTCATGAACGGCCCAGGATATCTCTTATGCTGTACGGCTCCTCGTGTGAAGGAGAAAAGCAGTATTTGTTGAATTGAAAGCAGAGGTTGCTGGGGCCAGCAGGTGGTGCGGTGACTAAGGCACTGGATGCCCCCATGGCCAACTGTGGTTTGAGTCTTGAACCTGGCAGCTTGAGCATCACAACAAATACATACATACATCATTTTTATTTTTTTAAAGAAGGGCCAACAGGTGGTGTGGTGGTTAAGGCACTGGACTCTCCACATGGCTCACTGTGGTTTGAGTCCCAGACCAGGAGACTTGCTTTCTCTCACTTTCTCTCTCTCTCTCTCCCCCTTTGTCTCTCTCTGGTGACCTCATGTACCCTATGCCAAACTAAAAAGTAATAATAATAAATAAAATTAAATAATTCTAAAACATAATAATAAGAAGAAAGCAGAGGCTTCCTGGTCTGAGCCCTTCCTCCCGTTCTCGTTCTCTCCTCTCTCATTGTTCCAGGAAACCCATTCTCCCTCCACTTCTCGTTCACCCAGGGTCCTCCCCTCCCCTGAGCCCTCATTATTTCCCCTCCTCCCCACCCAGGCTCCTTCTCCTCCCCCATGAATGCGCCTCACCTTCTAGACGCCATCCTCTCTGAGAGTCTCTGCTGTTGATTTCCTGGGTTTCTGGGACACCTTGGGAAGGCTGGGACACAACCCAGACCAGATTCTTGGTGTCTGAGTAGGAGGCCGGGCAGGCGTTGTTCTAGGAGCTGGGGTGGAGAGTGCGAAACAGAGGAAGGGAGCGAGGCAGGGAGGCCAGCCAGGCAGGGTGACTCACTGCTCTCAGCTGAGGCAGGACCGAGCCAGCAGTGCCTGCCCCACCTCTTCACTTGTCTCTGCTGCGGCCTGGCCCCCGTGAGAACTGTGGGCCAGACAGCTCAGGCGAGGGGTGAGCGCAGCGCTGTGGAGAGGAGCGGCCTCTTTCTCCATGGAGGGGTGAGGGTGGGAATGTGGTGAGGCCCAGGAAGTGCTCCCAGCCAGGAGAGAGGGGCGGGCTGTGCTTGTCCCCACAGGAAGGGACCTCATAGAGCTGCAAGAATTCACCCCACCCCGGGTTGGAAGGCGTTCTCTCCTGGTGGGGTAGTCTGAGCTGGTCCTGAGTTAAGAGCGGTTGAAACTCCAAGTCTGCACCAGCACAGGTGTGCCTGGCCCGAAGTGCCGGGGCAGCTGGGCCGACCCGAGGGGCTGCCGAAGACGAAGCAGGGCCCCCAAACTGTCCAGCGGCTGCTTGCCGCGATCATCCTGGTCCAGCCTCGGCCCCCGACTGCAGCCAATGGCAGGAACCGAGGCCCTTGGAGGCTCCACGTGTGGGGATTACAGGGAGAGGCAGGCCGTCAGATAAGGGACTCCCCTAGCCTCTGGATGGTTCCAGTTAGAAGCTTTTGCAAAACTGGTGCATGTCACCCAAAAGGCCACCGTGCTCCACCCATTGGCCAGTTCTGGGGGAGAACTCTCCACTCTGCCCATAGCTAGCCAGCGGGCCAGGGTGAGGGGAGCAGTGACAACGGCTCACGGCTGCTGTCTACGCCTCAGGCAGCCACGCGGTCTCCACTGGGCCTCCCAGCAGCGGTGGCGAGAACGAGGGCGTGCAAGAGCAGAGGCGGTACCTGCTGCACCCCTGTGCTCCCGCCGCCCGGCTCCCGCGGTGGTCACGCCATGGCTGTCTGGCAATGTGGAAAAAGCGGGCCTCTCAGGGTGCCTGGCGTTCTTTGCACACCGCTGGCCGGCTGTGGTGGGTACAACGGCACCTCCGACACCACCAAGTGTCCACGTCAGCCCCCAGACTCGCGAGCATGCTAGGTTCCACGGCAAAGGGGACTACGGTCGCAGGAGGAACTGCGGTGTTAGTCAGCTGACCTGAAGCAGGGAGATGACGCCGGGTTATCTGGGCGGGTCCAGGGTGCTGGCAGGGTGGAGCGGTGGCCGTGGGTGACAGAGAGGCTAGGGTGACACAGCGGGCAGAGAACTTGCTGCTTTTGGCTTTGAAGATGGAGGGGGGACAATGTGCCAAGGAAGGCAGGTGGCCTCCAGACACCGGAAAAGGCCAGGAGATGGATTCTGCCCTGGAGCCTTCGGAAAGGAACACAGCCCTGCTGACACCTTGAGTTTAACCCAGTGGGAACAATTTTGAATATATATATATATTTTTTTTAATTCCTGAGGGCCAGCAGGTGGTATGGAGATTGCAGTGGCTGGATCCCTCCTGGCCCTGCACAATCTGAGTCCCAGACCCGGCTTGAGAAACACACAGGGCCCATGTGTGTGCATGCCTACAATCCCGAGAGGGGAGTGAGGGAGAAGGGACCGCGGTGTGGCCATCCCCTGGGGGTCATTTCTCACTTATCTCTCTGTCGCTCTCTGGCTAGCGCGTGCGCCCTGTAGAAAAGAATCATGACGGTGCATATGAGCACGTGTGTGAGACGGGGGGGGGGGGGGGAGAAAGAGGAGGGGGAGGGGTGGGGAGGGGGAGAGAGGCCCCCTCCAGAGAATCCGATCACGTCACGGCCACGTGCCGTGTGGACAGGCCTGGTGTGTCTCAGGCCCGTCAGGCCAGGGCTTTGGAGGCCGTGGTCCTGTGGCTTCCAGCACTGCGATTCTGTGTGTCACCAGCTGTGCCACGAGACCGGCCCACATCGGACTTTCGATCTCCAAAACTGGAAGGTAGTAAACTCATGCTGTCGTGAGCCGTTACGTGAGCGGCGACCTGCTACCGCGGGAACAGAATCAACACCTGCCATGCCGTGAGCGTGGGAACTGGGCCCAGTCCCCTAGACACAGGGTCTCACCGAGGGGCAGCCCCTCACATGGGGCCACTCCTGCCCCAGAACCTCCTGCAGCCTGGGGTCAAAGTGAGGGAGATGGGATGCATGAGCAAGGGGTGCTGGGAGAGAATGTTCTGGATCCCAAAGAGAATAGCCTCCCAATAGCTCCCGCTGTGAGAGGCAGGGAGAGAGGGGGACTTGGAGGTGGCGGACTCGGGGAGGGGTGGGGCTGGCTGGCGACCCGGGCTGAGCAGGGAGCCAGAACACCTGGTCACAGAGGGAGCCGGAGCACGAGGAAGGAGCCTGGGTGGGGACACCCGCGTCCTCCGGGGCATCCAGGTGGCACCTGTTGCCACAGAGCGGATTAGGAGTGAGGGTGGAACGTGGAGGTCTATTGTCTGGACAGCCACTGCCCCAGCCCGCCCCGCGGCCCCCGCCCCACGCACAGGATAAAGGCTGCTGCCCAGGGCCGGCAGGGGCGAGGCTGCAGGATGCAGAGCTGCGTGGCAGGGAGCCGGGCTCCCCTGGGCCTGCTCCTGGTCTGTCTGCACCTCCCAGGTATGGGGCCGTCCCTGACCCTTGCACAGGAGGGGACCGGGGCCCCTGAAGAGCTGGGACATGTGGGTCCCTGAGGGAAGGGCAGGGACCAGGGAAAGGGGGGAGCTGGGGCCAGGCCTCTGAGCCACTGGTTGCTTTACTTCTCTTTCCTTCAGGTCTCCTGGCCCGGAGCATCGGGACGGTGGAGGGGAAAGCGCCCCCAAACTCGGGGCCTGATGTGTCTCTGCTCGGACAGCCTTCCCTGACTGGGGCCTTGAACTCTGAGCATCCTCAGCCCAGGCTAGACCCTGAGCCTAACGATTTAGCGAGGGCTCCTCTGGGGCTCAATGACCTGCCACCAGACGGCTCCCACCCTGCAGGAGGCTCCGGGCCACAGAGCTGGCCTCCCTCTGGGGGGCTGCCCGTGGTGGACTCCTGGCCGTCTGTGGGTCCCTGGCAGGGGATGGCTGCTCCGGCTGAGGCCTTCCTCGGGGAAGTGCCTTCACTGCCCCCAGGGGTAGCTTACCTTTCCAGCGCTGCGGCCAGCCCCCCTGAGGGGGTCCCCCTGCCTGTGATGTTCTCAGCACACCCTGAGGGCCCCCCGTCTGAGGCTGCACTCCTTTACCAGGACTCGGAGTCTGGACGGGCACCCCGTTCTAATTTGCTGGGAGCCAAAGGAAAAGTCCTTGCCCAACGCCCACCCTGGCCTCTCATCCACAGGGTTCCGCCTGGTCACCCCTGGGAGGTCCTGCGTCCCAGTGTGTCCTGGGGAGGTGGCGGTCCTGGGACTGGGTGGGGAACGAGGCCCGTGCCACTCCCTGGGGGAGTCTGGGGCATCAATACTCCATTCCCAGGCACCCCCTGGGGGAACATTAATCGATACCCAGGAGGTGGCTGGGGGTCTCTTAACCAATACCCAGGAGGCAGCTGGGGAGCGATTCGCCCGTACCCCGGTACCAGCTGGGGGAGTGTTCAATACCCAGGCACCAACAGTCAGCTTTCTCCCGGAGCTCTCCGTCCTGGCTCTTCCTGGACCTTGCGGCCGGCTCCCCCCGTCCTCGGAACCCTGGATCGCAGGGGCCTTGGGGCGCTGCACCGGGAGCTGGGGCTGGATGTCTGAGGAGGAAGCCGCCCCTGCCCGTGCTGAGCTGAGTCGCCGCCTGCTCAGCCCCCACTCCTGCCGCCCCACGCCCATCGCCAATAAAACTCAGCAGCTCTCGACTTGGCTTCTGGTCTGTCTTTGTTTCTGGGTGTGAGAAAGTGAGTTTCGTCCACCCTCCTCACTGTGACGGGGCGTGCCCCCAGCATTCCCGTGGTAGAACCTGGTCGTGCTGTGAGGGATTAAGGGGAACCGTCTGCCTTCATGGCCCGAAAGCTGGGGCCTTAGGTGTGATTAAGTGATTTGGGTGGGGTCCCTGCCACCCACTCCTGGTGGCCTGTCAGGACGGGGGTGAGACCAGACGGGACACACAGAGCACAGACCACCTCCCAGCCCTCGCACACACAGTGGTGCCGCCAGAGGTGCAGCCGGGGCCTGGGCCTCCCAGCCACGGGCAAACAAATAAAACCTGTTTCCGCTAATTATCCAGACTTGGGTATTTTCTGTAATTAGCAGTAGGACAGACTAGAACACCTATTTTCTTTCAAGAATTACTATATATATATTTTTTTTTTTTGAGAGAGAGAGATTTTTGCTATAGGGCACGTGCTCTCGCCAGAGAGACAGAGAGAGACAGACAGAGAGAGACAGAGAGACAGAAAGCAAGAAATCACCCCCCAGGGGAGATGACCACGCTGCAATCCCTTCTCCTCCATTCTCCTCTCAGGATCTTGGGCACACATGCACACGTGCCCAGCATGAGTTTAAGCCACCAGGTCTGGGACTTGAACCATGGTCGACTACATGGGAGTTCAGTTACATAGCCACTACACCAACTGCTGGTCCCCCAAGACCAGCAGTTTCTTATTTAGCTTTATTTATTTATTTTAATTTGACCAGAGAGGGACACAGTGAGAGAGAGAGAGGGAGAGCTAGAAAGCAAGCCGCCAGGTCTGGGACTCAAACCGCGGTCGGCATGTGGGAGTCCAGCTCCCTTAACCACCATGCCACCTGCCAGCCCCTAGAACACCCATTTTCTAGCCATACACATATCCCTCTAGGGTCCCCTGCAGTTGCTGTGTCTCCATCCTTTGCAAAAGACCAAAGTCCGAGTGCCTGAGGGTGGAGCCTCATGGTGTCCCTTGGCCAGGAATCGTTCCAGAATCTTCGAAGGGGAGGAGGGCATGGCGGGGTCCAGGAAGCCAGCAGGAGGGCAGCTGGCCGCACGCCCCAGGTTCACAGTCACAGTGGTGGGGGAGTGCACTGTCTTCGGCCTCTCTTCCCAGGAAGCCGGGCTCCTCGGAGAAGGGCGCATGGACTCCTCCCTGCACGCATCACTTAGCACATTGTGCTCCCGGGACCGCAGGCTTTGAGCACCTGCTGGACAAACAGCAGGGCTTGAAGGAACAGAGAACAGGGAGACGCGGAGGGAGAAAACCCCTGGGACCCGCAGTCCCACCAGCGGCAGCATTTGATGCTTTTATTCCCAGGTAAGGATGCATTTCTTTCTTTGGTCTCTCCCGCCCGCTCTGGTTTCCCAGGGGATCTGCGTCCTCGCCCAGGAGTGCGCGTGAGGACAGCAGAGGGTCAGAACACGGGGCGCAGACAGAATTTAGCAGCGGCGCTTGGTTTCCCGATTCTCTTTTCCCCATGCCATGCGCCTCATCCTCAGCGAGCCAGGTGTGCACCCCTCCGAACAGCCTGGGGATCGCCCCGGGTCCCAGGGAAGTGGGGGCTCATGGGAGAGGAAGAGGCTAAACACCGAAACCCAGGGATGGCAGCTACTTGCCCGAGAGGGAGACGGTGTTTTCAGAGTTCTCCGTCCCAGGTCTGCTGCAGTGCCCCTCCCGCACTGAGAATTCCTCCTCGGGACACCTCCCGTTGGCCCACCTCTGCCATCACCATCAGCGACCGCACTGCCTCTGAGTCTCCTCGACCTCCCGCCGTGGCCTCTCTCAGCCTCCCTCAGCACACCCTCTCCCCAGGCCCCGGGTCAGGCTCTCAGGCCTGGAGTTTCATGTATCACTGACCCCTTTGGTTGCCCCTTCCTGGAGTCACTCCCGGTAGTACTTTTTTTTTAGCGAGAGAGAGATTTTTGCTATAGGGTGTATGCACTTACTGGAGAGATAGAGAAACAGAGAGACAGAAAGCAAGAAATCAGCCCCCCCAATGGGGGTGGCCATGCTGTAATCTCTCCTCCTTCATTCTCTTCTCGGGATTTTAGGCACGCATGCACACATGCCTGGTGTCATTTTCAAGTCACCGGGTCCAGGACTCGAACCGCCATCTGCTGGTCTCCCTGTTAGTACTTTTTTATTTATTTTTTTTTGAGAGGCTTTTGCTATAGGGCATGTGCACTCGCCAGACAGACAGAGAGACAGAGAGACAGAAAGCGAGAAATCACCCCCCAGGGGGGATGGCCACACCGCAATCCCTTCTCCTCCATTCTCCTCTCGGGATCTTGGGCACGCACGCACACGCGCCCAGCGTGAGTTTCAAGCCTCTGGGTCCAGGACTCGAGCCGTGGTCGGCCACGTGAGAGTCCAGCGACGTAAATGCTATGCTATCTGCCAGCCTCCCTGTTGGTTCAGGTCAGTTCTGTGTCGACTCTCCCCTGAGGACGAGGCTCTGTCTCTTCTGCCCACTGTTGCACCCCAGCTCCGAGGTCAGAGATGGGACCAGGGGACGCGCTCGGCGGCAGGCTGCCTGGGTGAACCCTCTGCGTCGTTCTGTCTCCCGAGGCTCCCCTCTTTCCCTCTCCTCACACTCGTTCCTGAGCCCCACGGCTGCACACTGTCTACTCCACACTCCTCCCGGGGCCTGCCCGGAGCCCCACTGCCGTCTCCTCACAAACCTCATGAAGCCCTTCCCCGCTCAGAAAACGTCCGTACATTTCGTTTAACCCTTGTTACTGTCTGTGCGGTGGTGTTATAAGATGCCTCTTACAGACGGGGCAAGTGACTCAGAGAGTCTAAACAATTCACACCAGTCACAAGTGACAGAGGCAGCGACTCAAACCTAGTGTTTTGCGTTATCTGTTCAGGCAGTGTTCTGGCGCAATACGCAATGAACGGAGCTTTTATCATGCTGTGCCAAGCTGCTTCCACACTCACGCTTCCAGCCGACCCTCGCGCAGCACCAAGGGTAGGCACTGCTGGGCCCGCTGCACAGGCCAGGCACCACAGCCCAGCGAGGGCCCAGCGAGGGCGGGCAGCCACGGTCCAGCGAGGGCGGGCACCACGGCTTGCACCGGGCAATGCTGAGCCAAGGGAGTGACGCTCGCAGGCCCCCAGTGCTGATGGCTCACGGGAGCTGGGGCTGCCACAGTGCAGGTCCTCGTGCGGCCGCTCTCAGAGAGGTCTTTGCCTTAAGGTTCATTGTTGCTTGATCAGAATGGAGGCTGGGTAGAGTGGTCCATGCCTGTAATTCCAGCTGCTTGGGAGGCAGAGGCAGGAGGCCCATGAGTTCGAGGCCAGCCTGGACCACATGGAAAGAACTACTTCTAAAGTAAGGGGAGGGGCAGTGGTGGTCGGTATTCTGTGGTATAATAAAGGCCCTCGTGTTTCAGCGGGGACCGCGGCTCGTGTGCCGATTTTGCATGTGTATTAGTGGTCAGCTGCTGGGACTGGTGGTTGGAGTAGCCTGTCTCAGGCAGAAAGAGCACTCGTCAGCCTAGCCTTGGTGGCATAACTGGACCATGGTGCTGGAGGCCACATACTCAACCACGGGTTCAGATCTCCACCCAAGAGGGAGAGAGAGATCAGCCCCAGGGAGGTGGCCATGCTGCAATCTCGTCTTCTCCTTTCTCCTCTTGGATTTTAGGTGATATATATATATATATATTTTTTTTTTTTTTTTTTGAGTGTTTTTTGCTATAGGGTATGTGCACTCGCCAGAAAGATACAGAGAGACAGAGAGCAAGAAATCACCCCCCAGGGGGGATGGCCATGCTGCAATCCTTTCTCCTCCATTCTCCTCTCAGGATTTTGGGTACGCACGCACACGTGCTCAGCATGAGTTTAAGCCACTGGGTCCAGGACTCAAACCACAGTCGACTACATGGGAGTCCAAGCAACATAGCCATTACACTAACTGCTGGTCCCACCAAAATTCAATTTTTTTTTTAAGAGAGAGTCAAATTCGGGACCAGCAGTTAGCGTAATGGCTATGTCGCTGGACTCCCATGTAGGCGACCGCGGTTGGAGTCTTGGACCCGGTGGCTTAAACTCACACCAGGCGCGTGTGCGTGCATGCCCAAGATCCCGAGAGGAGAATGGAGGAGAAGGGATTGCAGTGTGGCCATCCCCCCTGGGGGATGATTTCTTGCTTTCTGTCTCTCTATCTCTCTCTGTCTTTCTGCCGAGCACACGTGCCCTATAGCAAAAACCTCTCCAAAAAAAGAAAAAAAAAAAAAAGAGAGAGAGAGAGTCAAATTCTATTTTATTCCATTGCATAGACATATCACATTTTCTTTCCCATGTATGAGCCATTGGACATTTTAGGCTGTTTTCATTTTTTGGCTATTATGAATAAGGCTGCAATGAATATGTGTGTATAAGTTCTTGAATAGACAAATATTTTCATTTTTCTGGGAAATGTATTTAGGATTAGAATTGCTGAGTCACTGAGTAACTTCAGCCTTCGAAGGGACTGCCAGACTCTTCCCCAAAGTGCCTGCACCGCACCATTGTGCACTCCCATCAGCTACAAAAGAGGGCTCCAGTCGTCCACATCCTTATCAGCACTTCTCATTTTGTCTTTTGTTGTTTGTTTTGTTTTTGTTAGACAGTGTGCACACTCAAGAAAGAGAGACCTTTGACAGGGTCTTGTCATGCCGTGACCCCCTTTCCCCAGCCCTCCAGGTCCTCAGGACCCCAGGTTTGCCCCCAAATACCTGGCATGTTTTCAGGCCTGCAGATCCAAACCCACGGATGCCCAGAGGCCACCAGCCTTGAAGGGCGCTGCTGAGCCACAGCGGCTGGGCTGTATTTGTCTTGTTATAGCCAGCCTCCTGCGTGTGAAAGTACATCTCTTCAGCGAATAAAACTCTTCTTAGTCACACATCTTCCCCATAGATTTTAGAATTTGCAACCTGGGACCAGCAGTTAGCGTAATGGCTATGTCGCTGGACTCCCATGTAGTCGACCGTGGTTCGCATCCCGGACCCAGTGGCTTAAAACTCACACTGGGTGCGTGTGCGTGCGTGCCCAAGATCCCTAGAGGAGAATGGAGGAGAAGGGATTGCGGCGTGACCATCCCCCCTGGGGGGTGATTTCTCACTTTCTATCTCTCTGTCTCTCTCTGTCTTTTTGGTAAGTGCACACACCCTATAGCAAAAATCTCTCCAAAAAAAGAATTTGCAACCTAATTTATCTCACTATTATAACGTACTTTCAAAATCTCTCTTGAACGATATTATATAAATCACTCTTTTCCATTATGATATACTGACTTCATCTGTCAGCATTACTAAATCTTAGTCAGTCCTTATATTTACTGTATTATGATTATCAGAGCATATTAAATCTTAGACATCCTTATAGTTATTTTATTATAATTATCAAAGCAATCTAGATACTCCATCTAGGAGAGGAGGAAATGGGTGGACTTGGCCAGCTCTCCTTTTTAGTGATTTTTTTAAAAATAATTTTTCATGTTGGTACCTACAATTGCTTTTTAGGAGAGATTTTTTGCAATAGGATGAGTGCACTAACCGGAGAGACAGAGAAAGACAGAGAGACAGAAGGTGAGAAACCCGCCCCTGCCCCCTGCCAAGGGGGATGGCCACACCACAATCCCTTCTCCAGTCTCCTCTTGGGATTTTGGACATGCACCCACACACCCCGTGGCATGAGGCTCCTGGGCGTCCTCACTGTTCCCCGTGCTTTTCTTTCCTGCTTCCGTAGACGAGAGCGAGCATCCATCTCTGCTCTCTAAGCAGAAACGCAGCTCACCGAAGAAACAAAACGAACAGTTCTCTTTGTATTGAGATCCACCTTTTCAAAGCTCCACTCACCCTCACAGCCCTCTTTTGTGCCGTTTATACTGACTTTTATCCTTGGAGTATCGTAATGACCTCATGCCCTTCCACAGCCTCAATTTACTTCAGCTAGCCATAATTATTCCTCCGCCCCCTCGTCTCCCTTTTCCCACACTCGGTTGTCTCAGCCTCACAGTGAGAACAATGGGGGCTCCTTTGTCCCTTCCAGCACGTTCCTGGACATTCTTGAAAGCATCATTGCTTTCTGGCAACCACAGAGCATTCAAGTCCCGGCCTGACTCTTCTGAGACTGGAGTTAGCTATGACCTAAGCCTCACATTCTTTCCCCGCCCCCCCAGAAATATTAATATATTTTTACTTGATATTTTAAAATTTTCTGTAGGACACATGTGCTCACCAGAGAGAGAGAGAGAGGAGTGAGAAAGCAAGCTGCCAGCTCCGGGACTTGAACTGCAGTCAGTCATGTGGGAGTCAGGGACCTTAACCACTATTGCCACCTGCCGGCCCCTAAGCCTTGCATTCTAAAGGATGTTAGTGTAAGTGGAAAATAGTACTTGAAACCAAGGCTAGGTGCTGGGAGTCAGTGATAAAAATCCTGCCTTTGCTAGGGCTGCCACATTTTTTTTTTTTTAAGAGAGATTTTTGCTATAGGGAGCCTGCACTAGCTAGAGAAACAGAGACAGAAAGTGAGAAATCACCCCCCAGGGGGGATGGCCATACCATAATCCCTTCTCCTTTAATCTCCTCTTAGGATTTTGGGCACACATGCACATGTGTCCAGCCTGAGTTTTAAACTGCTGGTTCTGGGACTCAAACCATGGTCAACTACCTGGGAGCCCAGAGACATAACCATTATGCCATCTGCTGTTCCCAGGGCTGCCACTTTTAAGACAGACAATTGGCATTGAGTTAGGAAGTTTAACATGATGTATTTGTTGTATCCTACTTTTGCCATAGTGTGTGTGTGCTTGTCAAAGAGACAGAGACAGTGTGAGAGAAAATGAGAAGTCACCCTTCAGAGGGGATGCCCACACTGCAATCCCTTCTCTTCCGTTCTCCCGGGACCCTGGGAATACCTGTGTACTCGCTCCGAGTGAGTGTCAAGCCACCAGGTCTGGGACTCCAACCGCAGCCGGCCACGTGGAGTCCGGCGCCTTAATCACACCTCTGGCTGGTCCCTGTCTACCCTACTTTATTAGAGCCTGTGTGTCCTCAATGGTGGGACTTCCACATGACTGAGGGGCTGAAGGGAGAACATACCCTGGCCTAGATTTTATGTGAGAATAAAGCAAAGGATTACTGGAGGCTGACGTGGGTGCGGGAAGGTCGGAGGGCACGGAGTGAGGCAATGTTCCAGGTGGGCTGGGGTTTGGTGGGGGCCAGTTCCCTGCCCAGGTCTCGAAGTCACTGGGTTGGAATGGACGAAGTGCTCAGTGTTCTGCTTCTTCCCGTCGCTCTCACCTAGCCAGGGCCTGTTTGCATTGCAGTCATTTTAGATATGACCGTCTTCAACCCTGTTATCGCTCAGCTGTGTTACTCAAAATGGTAAGTGCAAGTCCCGATCCCCGATACCTCAGAACGTGACCTCACGGGGTCGGCAGGTGGCGTGGTCATTAAGGGTGCTGGACTCCCACATGGCAGACCACGGTTTGAGTCCTGGTAGCTCTGACCTGGCAGCTTGCTTTCTCACTTTCTCTCTCTCTCTCTTTCTCACTCACTCTTTCACTCTGTCCCTTTCTGATCAAATTAAAAAAAAATAAAGTTCAATAAAATAATTTTTTAAAAGGTGACCTTATTAGGAAAAAGGGTTTTCATAGAGGAAATCGAGTTAAATGCGGTCCTTTGAGGGGCTTATGGATTTTCCTATAAATAAAGGGGAATTTGAACCCCAGACACACACAGGGGAAGATGGTGTGTTAACACCGTCTAGGAGCCAAGGACGTCCCGAGGCTACCGGAGGTTGGGAGCGGCGTGGAACACTTCCCTCTTGGTTCTCAGAAGGAGCCGGCCCTGTCCAAGTCTTGAATTCGATCTTCAGAACTGTGACAATGACGTTCTGTGCTTCTAGAACCCAGTTTGGGGTACTAGGTTATGGCGGCCTCGGGACACGGATATAAACCTATGTCTGCCACCTCTCCAGCCCTCTCTCTAGGGTCACTTAGGTGTTCCTAGTCACTTGAACTAAGTGCAAATGACTTCAGGACAGGTTCTGGACAGCAGGGGACACCATCCGCCATCGGACCGCCGGGCCTCTGCACTTACCGTGTCGGGCCCTGCAGGGAACAGCCACACACAGCTCCTCCCTGCTGGGACTTATGGGCTACCGGGGCACAGAAACGCCCTCACAGGTTTACACGAATACCGAGGGAGCAGTCCTGTGCACACGCGTGGAGAGGGGAAGGCCGGAGGCTGGGGCGTGGCCAGGCGCCTTTCAGGCTGGGCCTGAGTGAAGCCCTGAGGGGGAAGCCTGAGGACCGCAGAGAGGGGTGGAGGCAACGGGGCCGCTGTGGGTCCTGGTGAACCTTGCTCTTAGGGCTTGGGGCTTTTTGTTTTGTTTTGTTTTGTTTTGTTTTGTTTGTTTGTTTGTTTTCAATTCTCTTTTCCTCATCTATCTATTTATTTATTTATTCATTCATTTAAATTTAAATTTAACCAGAGAGGGACAGAGAGAGAGAGGGAAAGTGAAAAAGCAAACCACCAGGTCTGGGACTTGAACCTTGGTCGACCATGTGAGAGTCCAGCGCCCCTAGCTGCCACGCCACCTACTGGCCCCCTTTTTTTTATTTTTTTGCCATAGGGTGCAGGCACTCTCCTGAGAGAGACAGAGAGAGGGAAAATAGGAAATCGTCCCACGGGGGGATGGGAAGGTGGCCATACTACAATCCCTTCTCCATCCTCCTCTTGGGACTTTGGGCACATACGCACACACACAGTGTGATTTTCAAGCTGCCAGGTCTGGGACTCAAACTGCAGTTGGCCATGTGGGAATCCAGTGCCTTGACTACCATACCCCCTGCTGGCCCTCTTCCTCATTTTATAAAAATTATGATTTCTGCTTTACATATCTTTGTGGGCTATAGAATGGTTTTCAAAGCACACATAGAGTTTGTAATAATCAAATCAAAGACATTCATAATCATCTCCTTTAACACTGAACGGTATGTTATGTTATGCACATTTAACATTGGGTCATCAGAAAAGTCATGATGTACTTTTTTATGCAAAAATGCATCATGACTTTTTTTTTTTTTGGAGAGGTTTTTGCTATAGGGCGCGTGCGCTCGCCAGACAGACAGAGAGAGACATAGAGACAGAAAGCGAGAAATCACCCCCCAGGGGAGATGGCCACGCCGCAATCCCTTCTCCTCCATTCTCCTCTCGGGATCTTGGGCACGCACGCACACGTGCCCAGCGTGAGTTTTAAGCCACCAGGTCCGGGACGCAAACCGCGGTCGACTACGTGGGAGTCCAGCGACATAGCCATTACGCTAACTGCTGGTTCCCCATCACGACTTTTTCAATGACCTCATAGCTGCATTAATCTGTTTGCTTTTGAAATACATAATAAATTGTCCTCTGTTTTGAGAGGGAGATTTTTGCTGTAGGGCACGTATCCTCACTAGACAGAGAGACAGAAAGCGAGAAATCACCGGAAGGGAAATCCCTTCTCTTCCAGTCTCTTCTCAGGGTTTTGGGCAGGCATGCACACGTGCCCAGCATGAGTTTTAAGCCACCAGGCCCAGGACCCAAACTGTGGTCTACTACATGGGAGTCCAGTGACATAACCATTTTGCTGTCTGCTGATCCCAGATTGTCCACACTTTTTACTCCGCTGTGGAGAAATTTGGGATTTTTATTTTCTTATTTGCCAGAGGATGTGTGCTTGCCGAAGAGACAGAGAGAATGCAAAGAAGAGCGGGAGAAAGGAAGACAGAGGAGCCCCCGAGCCCCCGGCAGGGGGTGGTCGTGCCGCAGTCCCTTCTCCTCCGTTTCTTCATCCTGTCAGGATTTGGGACACGTAGTACACACACCCAGGTGTTCTGCAAGTCGCAGGTGCTGGGATTCGAACCATATGGCTGACCATCAGGGATCTGGCTCTTACCCACCGTGGGGCTGGCCTTTGGACCTTATCCACGTCTAAAGAACCGTGGGAATTCAAAGTCTGACGCAGGAGAGTAACAGGATCAAACGTGTCTTTCACATGATTTCTCCGGGACTGAAGGGATGGAGGGGTAAGTGTGGGTGAGCCCAGAGGGCCGGAGGAGCTCCCCAGGGGAGGAGGGCGGTTAGGCACATTGACAACAAGTCAAGCCCTTGCGTTTGCCGGGCAAGTTGCCAAGAGAGGAAATGACTCCTCAGATGGCTCTGCAGGGCCTGGCACGGGCGGGCTTCGCACACGGGGTGGTGTTTTTGTCTAATTATTAAATGTGTTTCCTGTTTATGCCCTTCTTCCTCACGCGGCCTCCCGCCCGGTGTTACGGCAATCTCCCCGCTGGCCTCATCCACGCGCTGCTTCCTCCAGCCCATCCTAGAAGTCGGCTGGAGTCTGCAGCTTGCCCTGACGGTCCCTCCTGTGTGGCTGGCTGCCCCTCTGGGCGCTGGCTCCCTACTCCTCACCCCAGGCCCTCGGCCCTGCTCTCTGCTGGTGAAACTCAGCTAATGTTTGCAGAACCAGTACGTGAATGGACGAGCGTGCCTGGCCCCTTCTAGCTGACCTGCCTGCACCCAACCCTCGATCCCCTGGCCACTCTGAACCTTGCCGCTGTTACCCCGTACCTCCTCTTTTTTTTTTTTTGAGAGTTTTTTTGCTATAGGGCACGTGCACTCCCCAGAAAGACAGAGAAACAGAGAGATCGAAAGTGAAAAATCACCCCCCAGGGGGGATGGCCACACCACAATCCCTTCTCCTCCATTCTCCTCTCGGGATCTTGGGCATGCACGCACACGTGCCCGGCGTGAGTTTAAGTCACCGGACCCAGGACTCGAACCACAGTCGGCTATATGGGAATCCCCTGCCTGGTGGGCCCGAAACACACAGGCACCTGTGAGTGCCCACGACCCGCGGGCTGCAGGGCCAGAGGAGGAGGATCGTACCATCCATACATCCGTCTTCCTCTCACACTCTCACGTGCACTCTGTCATGAATAGAGGGGGAAAATGTTTTTAAAGAATTTTTTTGTTTAAGTTTATTTATTTATTTTAATTTTGATCAGAGAGGGACAGAGTGAGAGAGAGAAAGGGAAAGCGAGGAAGCAAGCTGCCAGGTCTGGGACTCAAACCGTGGTTGGCCATGTGGGAGTCCAGTGTCCATAACCACCATGCCACCTGCCGGCCCTTCTTCTCCCAATTTTTTTAACTTAAGGATGAGCCAGCCAGTGGTGTGGTGGTTAAGGTGCTGAATCCCAGAGGGCTGACAGTATGGCTCAAGTCCTAGACCCAGAGGCTTGAAAAACACCCCAGGAGTGTGTGCATGTGTGCCTAAAACCCCAAGAGGAGAATGGAGGAGAAGGCCCTTGTGGGGTGCTTTCTTACCTCCCTTTTCTCTCTCAATCTCTCTCTAGCAAATGCACCTGATAGCAAAATAATTTTTTTTTGAGAGGTTTTTCGCTATAGGGCGCGTGCACTCACCAGAAAGAGAGACAGAAAGCGAGAAATCACCCCCCGGGGGGATGGCCACTCCGCAATCCCTTCTCCTCCATTCTCCTCTCAGGATCTTGGGCACGCACGCTCACGCGCCCGGCGTGAGTTTAAGCCGCCAGGTCCGGGACTCTACCATGGTTGACTACATGAGAGTCCAGCGACATAGCCATTACGCTAACTGCTGGTCCCATCAGCTTTGTACTTTCTCAAGAAGAGTCTACACCACTAGGTTTACAACGAGAACCAAACAAGCCCATTCGTCTGCTTGTGTCAGTCTTTCCTGACCCCCCACTGAACTTGAGACGCAAGTGACTTTCTCATGACATAGAATGATTACAGTTGTAACTAGTGTAGCTAATGGGCCAGGCGCAACTCTGCAAGCCTCAGTTTCCTTATCTGTAAAGTGGGGACAGTCAGCATTCCTGTGTGACAGGCTTGCTGGGCCTGACGCAACCAAATATTTGCATGTCGACTGCTGGCATCGTGAGAACTCGATAAACTTGGGCCGCTGTTACACTATTACAGTTTCCTGTAATTGCGAGCAGCTCTCCGAGGGAGACACTACCAACTTTACGAACCATGAAAGCACGTTTCAGAGACATTTGGCAAGTTGTCTAAAGTCACACAGCTAGAAGAGGGCTTCCTGGGAAGTGAGGTGGGAGTGGGTCACCGTGACTGGAGCTGTGGGGAAGGTGCACGGGGTGAATGAGAGGCACCCCCGGGGAGGGAATCAGCGGTGTAAGGAAGATGGGGAGTCAGTCTAGTCAAAGGTCCTGTGCTGACAGGTGGCAGCGGTCAGGGTGGCTGCATTGGGCCGGCCCATGGCACGTTTGAGTCCAGGACTCGCTGGATACGTACGCACGTGCCCATAACCCTGGAAGGAGGGAGGAGTGGAGGAGAAGGGGCTGTGCGTGGCCACCCCGGGATGCTCCCCCACCCCACGTCTCTTGTGAGTGTAACGCCCTTTGGCAAGAAGAAGAGTAACCTCGGGGAAGCCTCAGGGAGGAAGGCTGGAACTAAGGAAACAAAATGGAAGCCCCGTGGCTGTGGAGGACAGCGGCCTTTGCAGATCTAGGAGGGAAGGGGCCCGGAGGACCAGCACCGTGAGCTGCTTAGTCGCCGCCCCCGCCGGGAGCCGGCTGTCGGTGTGCGCGGTAGCACGCCTCTGTCGGCAGCCCCGGGGCTGTGACGGGATGCTGGCCGGCTCACGGTCACGCTCCACATATCGAAAGGTGGGCGGGGAGAAGGATTTCCGTGTCGTCTGCTGAAGGAATGCGTGTGCGCCTGTTTCAGGATTACCCTAGAACCCTTCTGTGGATTAAGCCACGGGCACACGCGGCCTGGGACTGAGTCGCTCTGACTAATTCTGCATGGCCCCGTGCCGCCAGCTGTCACGGGGACCCTGGGAGAAGTGAATGCAGCCTGTGAAATACTGACGGTAGGGAAGGTTGAGACAGTGTCGCGTCGTCACAGCACCTCCAGGCTAAGTGCCTCGTGGTCTCGGGGGAAGAAATAGCTGTGCTTTTCTGGTCTCTCTCCCCTTATGGATGGTGGGAGCCATGGAGCGACTGTTTCCCTCTTTGAATTGGCAGCTAGAGAGCTCAGATGTAAATGTGGGAGCCCACTCCCAGCACGATGCTTACACTGACCTCACTGATTTTGCTAACTCTTCATTTACCCTAGTCATCATTTTTTTAAATAATAATTTTTTAAGAAATTTTATTTTATTTTTAATGTATTCTTCATTTTATTTTAATTTGACCAGAGAGAGATACACAGAGTGGAGGAGGGGGTAAGAGAGAGAGAAGGTGAGAAAGCAAGCCACCAGGTCCGGGACTCGAACTGTGGTCAGCCATGTGGGAGTATTCAGCACCTTAACCACCACGCCACCTGCTGGTCCCCTAAAATAATTATTTTATTTAACTTTATTTATCTTAATTTGACCAGGGAGGAACAGACAGAGAAAGAGAAAGAAAGCAAGCCGCCAGGTCCAGGACTTGAACCACGGTCAACCATGTGGGAGTCCAGTGCCCTTAACCACCATGCCAGCTGCTGGTCCCCATGCCCTACTTGTCATTTTTTACTATGTTGGATTTTATTATGTTTAGGTTTTGTTTTAAGTGAAGCTGGCATAAATAAACACAGTATTCCATTTCAGGACTGGGCTTTACTCTGACCTAGGGAAGCCGGCCCAGACACCCGCCTCTCCTGACCTGGGTCTCTGGTTACAACGTGTGCTGCCCGGCGTCTGCCTTTCCTTGCAGGTACCGTGACTCCAGCAGGTGGGCACCCTGCACATGGACAGGCATTCTTCCCCAGGACCTAAATGGCTCCTGGGATCCGGCAATCTTGTCTGTTCCAGTTTCTTCCCTGGGAGTGGGGATTATGCCAGAGCTCAGAAGTCAGCTGTCCGGGCAAAGTGCACAGTGGGGTCACTTCATTTCACGCGAGGCAACCCCACCTGTCATAAGCAGCACGTGATCCATGCTTGCAGGGAAGGAGCTGGCACTACAGAGCTAAGGGGGCTGGGGCTGAGGGGCTGGGGCTCAGGACTGGGCAGTGAAGGGCCGGGACTCGGGGCTGGGTGGTGAGGGGCTGGGGCTCAGGACTGGGCAGTGAAGGGCCGGGACTCGGGGCTGGGTGGTGAGGGGCTGGGACTCAGGGCCGGGGAGTGAAGGGCTAGAGCTCAGGAATGGGCAGTGAGGGGCCAGGACTGGGGCCCGGCAGTGGAGCAGCCGGGACCCAGGGCTAGGCAGTGAGGGGCCGGGACTCAGGGCTGGGCAGCGTACCGCACCAGCACACCTAATTCTGCTAGGAGTAGCTATTGAACTGAGGCAGGTGGGAGAAGCCCTGTCTTCCTCACTGCATTGGTGCGATGGGGTAACAATATCACCGCCCTCTCCGTGCGGCTTAGACGAGATGATTCACATAAATCACTCAGCGTTGCTTCCAGGACGACCGTCCTTCTTACGACTGCCAAGACTGTGATCACTGGCTGCCCTTGCCATTCCGTGAGGTGGGGAGGGTCACCCGCATTTTAGAGGGAGGAGGGGGGGGACCCCTGCCCCACAGTCTTCCACCAGAGGGCAGGCTGAGGTAGGGGATGCGCGGAGAGCGGAGCCGGAGCCTCGGGCGGCTCTGCAGCGGGAAATGGCCCGGCGGTGGCAGTGGGAGGGTGGCAGATACCTACACTCTGACTGTCCGAGTACCACCCAGGGCCTCGCCTCCCTTCCCTCTGCTCTGAAGTCTCCTGTCCAGCCCCAGGTCTCTTGTGGTCACAGCTGTTCTCCCTGACGCTGCTCTGACCCCGAGTCCACCTCCTGCCATCCCTTTCCCTGATGGAAACCCTGATTTCTCCCCATACCCTTTGAGACGTGAGGGCCGGGTGTTCTCTGCCTGTGACCTCACCACTAAGTAAGGGGGAGACGGCAAACAGGGCGCCCGGGACAGGCTGGGCCTCTCCTGTAGGGGACAGCATCGGCATTCGCCCTTCCCTGCTGCAGAGGATAGGTCATGACCTCGCCCATGTTCACGCTCTTTCTGGGGCCGACTGTTAGGTTTATGAAGGTAACGGGGACCGACACTTGGTGTAATGGCTGTGTTGCTGAACGCCCATGTAGTCTACCGTGGTTCAAGTCCCGGACCCGGTGGCTTAAACTCACGCCGGGCGCGTGTGCGTGTGTGCCCAAGATCCTAGGAAGAAAATGGAGGAGAAGGGATTGTGGCGTGGTCATCCCCCCGGGGGGTGATTTCTCGCTTTCTGTCTCTCTGTCTCTCTGTCTGTCTGGCGAGCGCACGCTCCCTATAGCAAAAACCTCTCAAAAAAAAAAAAAAAAAAAAAAAGAGGCTCATGAAGGTAAGGCTCTCTGCCCAGGACCTGCCCCACCCCACCCCACCCTACCCCGCCCCAAATGTGCAGTAGTGCACAGTCGCTCACTCGGAGGGGGTGACAGGGCAGCCCCAAGCAGAACCTTGTGGAAATGAGGAGGCTCTGGGGCCGGCGGGCAGGGTGCCCTTCCTCAGATGGCCGCCTGCCGGCTCCCCTTCCCCCACTCACACCTCCTGAGCCCCAGCCCAGCCGCCCCCATACTTCACCCCGAAGATGAACTCCGAAAGCTGGAGAAGCAGCTACAGGAGCAGCTGCTGCTTCTCCCTGAGATTCTTTCTCTTCCTAGAAGGCATCTGCGACGGAGTCCAGGGCTCTCGGGAAGGGGGAGGCCTGGGACAGGCAGTCTCACTGACTCTCTCCACGGGGGGTGCCTCCTCCTTGTCTTTTTTCTTTTCTTTTCCTTTTTTTTTTTTTTTTTTTTGAGAAGGTTTTGCTATAGGGCACGTGTGCTCACCAGAAGGACAGAGAGACACAGAGACAGAAAGCAAGAAATCACTCCCCAGGGGGGTGGCCACGGTACAATTCCTTCTCCTCCATTCTCCTCTCAGGATCTTGGACATGCATGCACATGTGCCCGGTGTGAGTTTAAGCCACTGGGTCCAGAATTCAAACCGTGGACAACTACATGAGAGTCCAGCGACATAGCATTATGCCAACTGCTGCTCTCACCTCCTTGTCTTTTTTATTTTCTTGCCATAGGACATGTGCACTCACTGGAGAGAGACAGAGAGAAAGAGAGGGAAAGTGAGACGTTACCTCCCCGGGGGGAATGGCCACACCACAGTCCCTTCTCCTTCATTCTTCCTTTGAGATTTTGGGCACACATGCAAACATGCCTAGCATGTTTTTCTTTTTTAAATTAAATTAAATTAATGATTTTATTATTTGACCAGACAGAGATAGAAAGGGAAAGTGAGAAAGCAAGCCACCAGGTTTGGGACTTGATCTACTGTCAGCTATGTGGGAATCCATTAACTACAATGCCACCTGACACGCCTCTCCTGTCCCCTCTCTCCCTTTCCCTTTCTCCCCTCCCCTCCCTTTTCCCCAGTGTGTTTTTCAAGCTGCTGAGTCTGGGACTTGAACCACAGACTCAGCCATGTGGGATCCGGCGCCGTAACCACCGCACCACCTGCCATCCCTGCCTACCTTTTGCCAGGCCTCCCTCCCACTTCTCGTCACCACTCCCTTCTCCACTCCTTTGCTGCTGCTTCTCTTGCCCCTCCTTAGCTCTTCTCCTTATTCTCCTTTCCTTTCTCTCGAAACTCAGCCTGTGTGTGTTTTGGCCCATGCTGGCCCAGGACCCTAGCTCGTATCAGATGCCATTCCTTTTAACAGTGGCATCATAGTCCATTGTACTATTTTTATTTCTGTGTATTTTCTATTAATTTTTACATTCTTTCCGGAGTCATTTGTCATGTTCTTGGGAGCTGGCTGGAAGCACCGCGCAAGGATGTGGATTTATGTGAGGACACCGCCCAGCGTCCTGCGGCATCCGCCTAGGTTAGAGCGCTTGGGCGCTCTTACCGCTAGATGGCGCTGTGCGTCCTTTAACAGAGCCCTCGTTCCCTCCTTCAACTCCCAGACACCGAACCCTTGACCTGAATGAATAATTGAGGAAGTCCGAAGACCCACAGACCTCCACTCTTCATATTTTTTCCCACTAAGGGTAACACAAACTTCACCTTTACGCTTTAATTTTACATGTAAACTGCTGGGGCAATTGTCAAACGTGTTTCATTGTGGTCATTTTCAAGTATACTAAAGGACACAGCATGCTGAACCACTATCTGTCCACCAACCAGCGTCAGTTCTGCTACGGTGTCAACCCTGGGACAAAGCTCTTTTTCCACATCGTGTTTTATCTCAACCCTCTTAAGAGTTATAGGATAGAAAGTCCATCGTCTGGGCTCAATGTAGTCACTACAAAGTACAAAGTCTTGGAAACAGATTGCATCTCAGCAGGAAGGGGAGGGAGGTTAATAATGTCATTGAAGAAAGTATCCTTAGGGCCAGCCCCATGCCTGATGGTTTAAGGGCACTAGATCCCACACAGCTGACTGCTTGGTTCAAATCCCGGACCAGGCAGCTTGAAGAATACATCAAGCGTGTGTGTATCTTTTTTTATTTTTTATTTTTTGAGAGGTTTTTGCTATAGGGCGCGTGCACTCTCCAGACAGAGAGAGACAGAGACAGAAAGCGAGAAATCACCCCCCAGGGGGATGGCCATGCCACAATCCCTTCTCCTCCATTCTCCTCTTGGGATCTTGGCATGCACGCACACGTGCCCAGCGTGAGTTTAAGCCACCGGGTCCGGGACTCACGGTCGACTACATGGGAATCCAGCGACATAGCCATTACTCTAACTGCTGGTCCCAGGCATGCGTGCATCTTGCCCCAAGTCCTGACTGAAGAAATGGACAGTGCCCCACTGAAGAGTGCTTTCTCTCTGTCTTTCGCTGGTGAGCGCATGCACCCTTCAGCAATAGAAATAGAAAGAGAAAGAAAGAAAGAAAGAAAAAGAAAAAAAAGAAAGGAAGAAAGGAAGAAAAAGAGAAAGAAGAAAAAGAAAAGAGAGAGAGAGAAAATATCCTTAACTCCCCGCCCTGACCAGTAACCAGGCAACACTGAAACCCCAGTAAGATTCTTTGTGAGCGGCAAGACCAGAGCACCATAGCGAGTGTTTGAACCCTCACATCTGCCCGCTTTGTTTTGTCTGTTTACAATCTGATTTCACCCTTCCTTGTCATAAAGAGGACCCCGGGCGCAGCCCATCTCAGCTCCCTTTCTCTGCGTGCCCGTGGTTTGGTTTTGTTCTGCGTGTTTAGACAGGATCGAGCCGTGTCGCAACCTTCCTGTCTCAGCCTCCCGAGTAACCGGGACCACAGGTGCACGCTGCCACACCTGACATTTTTTTCTTTTGGTGACTAAAGAGCGTATGTGCTTGCCAGAGAAGGAGAGAGAGAGAAAGAGACAGAGAGAGAGAGGAGAAGGCCCCCGGCGGGTGGTCCTACTGCAATCCCTTCTCCTCTATTTCTTCCTCTCAGGACTTCGGGCACACATGCACACATGTTTCTCAAGCCGCCAGGTCTGGGACTTGAACTGCGGAGTTCAGGTGTGTAGGATCCAGCTGCCTAAACCACTAGGCCACAGGGCCGGCCCCACACCTGACTCCCAGTCCCCAGGGCGGACGAGGAGTCAAACCAGGGCCTACCTTGTAACCCCAGCCACAGAGTAGCAGAGTCCAGTGCGGTTACCACAACGGGGCTCGACTCCCTTCCTCAGGGAAGAGGCGCAGCCAGAGCCGCGTGGAAGGCGGGGTCGTTGCCCGTCGGGCTGCATGATCCAGGCTCGTGCCCATGACCCTGACCAGTTCAGGAAGTAGGTGTTGTGTGAAGCCCTGTCGAAGGTGCTTGCCTTTCTCTCTCACGCGCTCATGAAACAAACTTTAAAAACAAAACCATCTGGGGACCAGCAGTTAGCGTAATGGTGATTTCTCACTTTCTGTCTCTCTGTCTCTCTCTGTCTGTCTGGCGAGCGCACGCGCCCTACAGCGAAAACCTCTCCAAAAAAAAAACCAAACAAACAAAAACATCTAAATAACTTGTCTGATCTCCCACTCGACTGGCCTTCTGGCTCTTTTCCCTGCTCAGGGCCCGTGTCCCTGGCTCACCCTTCCATGTCCGCCAGCTCCACTCCACCCTGACGGTTTGCAGAAGTGTTCCACGTCCTGCCTCTTTAGGTGATTCTCTGCTTTCCACAAACTAGACCAGAACACTACAGACTTGGACCACGGAAACGGGCTTGGGCGGGCTCCCAGCACGTCCCCTTCGGAGGAATTAATTATTATTATTATTATTATTGTTATTATGGAGAGGTTTTTGTTGTAGGGCACATGTGCTCGCCAGAAAGACAGAGAGAGACAGAGAGACAGAAAGCGAGAAATCACCCCCCAAGGGGATGGCCACACTGCAATCCCTTCTCCTCTATTCTCCTCTCGGGATCTTGGGCACACACACACATATGCCCAGTGTGAGTTTAAGCTGCTGGGTCCAGGATTCGAACTGCGGTTGACTACGTGGGAGTCCAGTGATGTAACTATTATGCCATCTGCTGCCCTCGTTATTATTATTTTTAAAAATTTGAGCAGAGAGAGAGAGAGAGAAAGGGAAAATGAGAAAGCAAGCTGCCAGGCCTGGAACTCCAACTGCAGCTGGCCATGTGGGAGTCCAGCATTCGAGCCGCCACGCCACCTGCTGGCCCTGATTCTGGGTTTTGATTCATGGAAGGAGGTAAGGTGTTACCATTGGGGTAAGCTAAGTAAAACTTACACGGGACACCTACAGTACTTTTGCTTTTTATGGTGCGTCTATAGTTATTTCGAAATGAAAAAGAAAACATAAAGAAAAAGCAGGAGGAGGAGAAGAGAGGGAGGGACATTAGAGACATATACCCTTCCTAAAACTGCAGGTCAAGGAGCTAGCCTTGGTTCCTGAGGCTTTGGCTGCAAACTGCTGCCGCTTCCTGCCTGAGTGAACTGGACTGGTGAGCGTGTGTGATCACGAGGCCTGTCTATACCAGGGGCGGGGTGTGCAGTGGCCCCTGTCCCGTGAGCCCTGCCCCTGGGTCCCCGGTCCCCATCACCAGCAGGAGGCGGCTCTGAGTCATTCGCGTGGTCCGGACTTGGAGTCTGACTTCGCCTGGAGTGTCTGCCATGCCGGTCTCCCTCAGGGCCCCGGCAGGGCCATTGTCACTGGTAGGTGCTGATGGGGGATTTCAGGGTTTAGGATCCTGGAGATCGCATCTTTGAAGACGTGACTTACATCTGGCATTGCCTGGGAGATGAAACTGAGGAGGGTAGTGCACAGTGCCCTGGGATTGGAGAGCGGAGTCCCCGAGGGCCTCACCTCCAGGGCAGCTGCCTCTCTCGGGCTCCGGCACGGCTGAGGGAACAGACGACAGACTGAGGAGCTCGCGTGAGGCCACGACAGCAGCGTCACCGCCATTAGACACGTTGGGGCTCACTGGTCTCCAGGGACGTGGGCTTTTTTTTTGTTTTTTTACTAGATTTTTGTTTGTTTGTTTATTTATTTTTGGAGAAGTTTTTGCTATAGGGCACATGCACTCACCAGAAAAACAGAGAGACAGAGACAGAAAGCGAGAAATCACCCCCCCAGGGGGGATGGCCACGCCACAATCCCTTCTCCACTCTCCTCTTGGGATCTTGGGCACCCACGCACATGCGCCCAGCGTCAGTTTAAGCTACTGGGTCCAGGACTTGAACCGAGGTCGACTACGTGGGAGTCCAACGACATAGCCGTTACGCCCACTGCTGGTCCCACAAGCAATCATTTTCTCTTTTCTTTGTGAATTAGCTTTCCTCATCATGGAGCGTGTGCATGCTTGGTAGAGAGCAAGCTGAGCGAGAGCGGGAGGGGGCGAGGGCGGGAGGGGGCGAGAGCGGGAGGGGGCGAGGAGCACGCTCCGCAGGGTCTGGTGGAACCATGACCTCCTCCCCCAGTCCTCCGCCCCTGGCCTTGGGCACGTGCCTGCTGTGTGCTAGGCGGCTCTGCCTGGAGATCTGAGCCCGGCTGCAAGGGCGCCCTGTTCTCGAGCACATTCCTGCCGCACCCCGAACCGCCCGGTCGGTAGCTCTGCATGTCGGCCTTCCCCCCTCCGACAAGGGCTCGTCGCACCTCCCACCCCATGCTCTCTCCCAAGTCTTCCCTTTGGGCAGCAGTATACAAATGCAGGTACTTTACGAGCATCAGTAACGGGGAGCATAAATTATCTAATTTCTTTTGGTTCTGTTTTATGCCAACGGGTATAAAATGAAAGCAGTAAACTCCCTCCTGCCGTGCGTGGGTCTCTCCATGGGATGACAGTCATGTGTGGCTGTCTCGTGGATACCGGAGGGCTCCGCTGGAAAAGCACTGAGTCCTACGATGACCTGAGCCCCTATGCACCTGGGCAGGGGGCGAGCCACAGAGACTGGAGAGGACATTGAGACAGTGGTTCACGGTACTCACTTCTGCCTGGCGCCGGTTAGCCCGTGCTGGGTCCCCGGAGTCCACCACGGCTACACTGCAGACTCGGGCCTTCTGGCTTTTCTGTGGCTGATGCAACACAGCCAGCTCTGCTCCCACCACAGGGGCTGGCTGGTGGCGCAGCAGGAAAACACGATGTTCTAGGATGCTCACCCAGCTGGGCAGGCTCCAGGTTCTCATCTAAAGTCCTCCCTGGGTCAGGGCCAGCAGGTGGTAGGGTGGTGAAGGAGCTGGACTCCCACATGGCCAACCAGGGTTCGCGTTCTGGACCTGGCGGCTTGAGATTCACACCAGACACGCGTGGGTGAGAGCCAGAACAATCCCAGGAGGAGAAGGGATTGCGGCCTGGCCACTCCCTCTAGGAGCGATTTCTCAGTTCCCCCCTCTTTCTTTCTGCCTCTCTGGTGAGCAGAAGTACCCTATGACACAAATCTCAACAAGCAAACAAACAACAAAAACAAAACAAAAAAACACAACAAAGACCACCCTGAGTAATGGAGACACACACATCCTCGCGATCCAGGCCTGGCTGAAGCTGGGGCAGATTGCGGGGTCAAGACCTTGCCTGTCTCTTCATCTCTCAGCCTCTCTCTCTGTCTTTTTTTTTTTTTGGACAGGTTTTTGCTATAGGGCGCGTGCGCTCACCAGAGACAGAGACAGAAAGCGAGAAATCACCCCCTGGGGGGATGGCCACGCCGCAATCCCTTCTCCTCCATTCTCCTCCTGGGATCTTGAGCGCACATGCACACGTGCCCAGCATGGTTTTCAAGCCGCTGGGTTCGGCACTTGAACTGCGGTCAGCCTTGTGGGAGGCCAGTGACGTATCCGCTACGCCATCTGCTGGCTCCCTTCCTGGACTCTCTTCCACTGAGCTGTGTGAGTCAAGCCGCACCAACTGGGTTCTCTCTATGAGGAATTCACACTCATACGCAGTACACCGGGCCAGCTGGCGATGTGGCGGTGAAGGTGGCTAGATTCCACCTGCCAACAGCGTGATTCTAGTCCCGGACCCAGGGGCTTGAAAATCAGGTCGGGAAATGACTGTGTGCATGCACAAAATCCCAAAGGGGAAATGGAGGAGAAGAGATCGCAGTGAGACGGCCCCCATGGGGAGGGCTGCTTTCTCACTTTCCCCTCTCTCTCCAGTGAGCACTTACACCATTTAGCAAATTAAGAAAATAAAAAAAGGGGAACCAGCAGTTAGCGTAATGGCTATGTCGCTGGACTCCCATGTAGTCGACCACAGTTCGCATCCTGGACCCGGTGGCTTAAAAGTCACACTGGGCGCGTGCGCGTACGTGCCCAAGATCCCGAGAAGAGCATGGAGGAGAAGGGATTGTGGCGTGACCATCCCCCCTGGGGGGTGATTTCTCGCTTTCTGTCTCTATGTCTCTCTCTCTGTCTGTTTGGCGAGCACATGCGCCCTATAGCGAAAACCTTTCCAAAAAAAAGAAGAAAACAAGAATAAAGAAATCCAAAGAATTGACTGGTAATAAGAGAATTTTGAAAGCAGCCTAGCTAGTGTTGTGGATAAGAGTTTGGGGTGGGTTTTGCAACCTATAAATGTGTAACATTGGGGACTAGCAGTTAGCTAGTAATCGCTGTCATTGGACTCCAATGTAATTGACCACGGTTCGAGTCCCGGACCCGGTGGCTTAAACTCACGCTCGGTGCGTGTGCGTGTGTACCCAAGATCCCGAGAGGAGAATGGAGGAGAAGGGATTGCGGCGTGGCCATCCCCCCTGTGGGGTGACTTCTTGCTTTCTATCTCTCTGTCTCTCACTGTCTTTCTGGTGAGCACACGTGCCCGATAGCAAAAACCTCTAAAATATATATATGTGTGTAACATTGAACGAATGAGTCAACCTGCTTGTGCCTCAGTACCCTCTGAGGGGAGTCACGGTACTTACCCGAGAGAAGCGTGGTGAGGATTATTAGATGGACTTTTTGCTGTCATAGACCGGGCACTAAATGGTCATGGTGAGGATGGTGACAATGATGACAATGTGTGGTGGTGACAGTGACGGTTAGGGATAAGGCTGGAAGGCCTTGATTTGGAGTGAAGAAGCCGAGTCAGGAAGTGAGGAAGGACAGGAAGAGTTGTCTAACAAGTCCATTTCAAAAGAAAAAAAAAAAAAAAAAAACGTGACAGAGGGGGCTGGCTGGGCACCCTGATGGCCGACACGCAAAGGCAGAACTGGGGTTTATAAAGGAGACGGGGAGGAAAAGAGAGAAACGACTCCAGACGTTGGGGAACAGTGGGCTTCTTTTTTCTTTTCTTTGGGCAAGCTGAGTTGGGCTGATTGAGCAAGCAGACTGGATCATCAGGAAAAGTCATCCCAGTTATTCATAGATTCTTCTAGAAACCTTGAGAATTCCGCTGTGGCACATTCATGAGCATCCCTGTAGCATCTGCCGGGGTCCTTGCATCAGCACGGCCACCTCTGCCGGCCACATGCACCATCTGTCTCATCGGAATCCTCACGCGCACTGCATGGCCTTCCCTAGACCTGGCTTTACGGTTCCCCGTCTCCACCTTCCCTCTTCCTTCTGCTAGTACGCCATCTGCTGGCCCTGAGAAGGTTAATTTTATGTGTCAGCTTGACTGGGCCATGGTACCCACATATTAGATTGCACATTATTCCAGATATTTCTGGGAAGGCTCTGTTTTGTTCTGTTTTTAGTTGTTTGCTAATAGGGCATGTGAGCTCACCAGAAAGACAGAGAGAAAGAAAGTGAGAAATCACCCGGCATAGGGGTCGGCCACACCGCAATCCCTTCTCCTCCATCCTCCTCTTGGGATTTTGGGCACGGATGCACGCACGCACACACACACACACACACACACACACACACAGGAGCCTGGTGTTTTTTTCAAGCCACTGGGTCTGGGACTAGAACCTCACAGTTGGCCGTGTGGAATTCAGCCACCTTAACCTCCATGCCATCTGCCAGCCCTGGGAAGGTATTTTTTAGATGGAATTAGCATTTCAACTGGTAAACTTTGAGTAAAGCAGATTATCCTCTATAGTATGTGTGGGCCTCATTCAATCAGTTGAAGGCCTTGGTTGAAAAAGGATTGCCCTCGGACCAACATATGGCGTAATGGTTATCACTGGACTCCCACGTAGTCGTATGTGGTTCAAGTCCTGGACCTGGTAGCTTAAACTCATGGAGGGCATGTGTGTGTGCATGCCCAAAATCCCAAGAGGAAAATGGAGGAGAAGGGATTGCAGCGCGGCCAATCCCTTCCCCAGAACTCCCTGGGGGTGAGTTCTCACTTTCCATCTCTCTGGCAAGTGCACGTGTACGATAGCAAAAATCTCTCTCTCGAAAAAAAAGCAAAAACAGAAAAAGAACTGCTCTCTCCCAAGGAAGACGGAGCTCTGCCTCCAGGCTGCCTTCGGGCTAAGATTGCTCCATCAACCCTCTCCTGAGTCTCCAGCTGCCAGCTAACCCTGCCATTCAGACGGGCCTCCGTGGCTGTGAGCCGATTCCTTAAAATAAATCTTCCTCTTTTTACACACACAAATACATCCTTTGGCTCTGTTTCTCTGGAGAACTCTGACTAATACAGTCCTGGTTTCACTTTTAAATGTGTTTTTTCTCTTCTTCTTCTTCTCCTTCTCCTTCTCTTTCTCCTTCTTCTTCTTCTTTTTAAATAGTTACTTGCCACAGGGCACACGTGCATGCACTTGTCAGAGACAGAAAGAGAAAGGGAGAGAGCACCTCCCCTGCACCCCACAGGGCCTGGTCATGCCCCGATCCTTCCCTCCATTTCTCTATCCCGTAGGGATTCTGGGCACGCATGCATGCGTGCCCCACATGTTCTCCAAGCCACCAGGGCAGGGCTAGAACCGCAGCTGGCTGTGTGGGACCCTGCTCCCTTAACCACCAGGACACAGAGGCAGCCCAAGATAATAAATCTTTCCTTTTTTTTTTTTTCAAGATAAAATATTAAGAATTTAATCAAATAAAAATCCTTAAATAAAAATAAAGTGTGTGCATGAAATGAAATAAAAACAAAATGATCTGAAATATAGAACCCATTAGATGTAGATGTTTAAGAGCAGGTGAAACAGAGCTGAAGACAAAATACATAAACTCCAAGTCCACAGAAATATCCAAACTGAAGGACACAGAAAAAATACAATGACGTAGATGGAACATTTAAGAACTGTGTGGGGCGATGTCAAAAGTGCAGGAATAGTCACATGGAGTCGGAACCTCAGAAGAGGGAGAAATGGGGCAGAAGCGATGTTTGAAAAATAGTGGCCAAGACTCTCCAGACGAGAATGTTCTTTGACTTCTAACCTCTGCTCTTTCTTTTTATTTTATTTTATTGTATTTATTTATTTATTTTTTTTTTTTGGAGAGAGATTTTTGGTATGGGGCGTGTGTGCTTGCTGGACAGACAGAGAGAGACAGAGAGACAGAAAGCAAGAAATCGCCCCCCAGGGGAGACGGCCACACGACAATCCCTTCTCTTCCATTCTCTTCTCTTGATTTTGGGCATGCACACACATGCGCCGAGCCTGAGTTTCAGGCCACAGAGTCCAGCACTTGAACCTTGTTCGACTACGTGGGAGTGCAGAGACATGACCATCACGCCATCCGCTCTTTAGAATTCCCTTTGCGCAGCCAGAACACAGTCCTTGTTAAGGACTCCGCACTTAATTCTCACGGCATTTATCCTGGACTCTGCCCATCGCTTAGCAGTAAACAGCTCAGACGAGCCAGCTCAGGGGTTCACTTGCCTCCCCGTGATGGATGGGAATGCTCCCCCTCTTTTCTTCTTTTTTTTCCTTTAAATTTATTTATTTAGATTCATTCACTGTACATCATCACAGCAAACAAAATGAGATTTCCCATTCAGAATACACTGTATATTGGCTCAGTCAAGCACATCAACATACGTGTTATCGTCAACAATTTTCCATTGCCTATTTCCTGTATATTTTGTTACTTTTGCCATTGTTGATTCCCTATCTCTCACCCTCTGCCGCACCCCACCCTCCTCCCACACTGTCTCTGGTATCCATGGTTGCTTTCTATGCCTTTCCTCCCATTTTATTTATTCACTAAAGAACTTAATTAATCTAAATATTTCCAATAGCAAGTGCAGCTCATATATACATATCCATGAACACAAGTCTGACCCTAGGCATAAACCTCAGTGAGTAGAATGAACATACAACAAAGTAACACCCAGTTGGTGCTATATAGCTTACCACAGTCCTCAAATATGCATTTTTTAAAAAATTTCATGAAAAATAGATTTTATGATTTCTTTTTCCTGAAAATTTTTTTTAATGAATTAATTTACATTCATCTCCTAATCATTGTCACAGCATACAAAAATGGTTATACTGCATAGTGGTTTAATCATGCATGTTATCAATAATTTTCCATTTCTAGTTTCATATATATGTTTACCTCTATGTTTGACCCTCTGCCCTTTCCCACCCTCTTCTCACACTGTCTCTGGTGTCTACAATTGTCTTCCATTCCTTTTCCCTCCACATTTTATTGATCATACAATTTCTTAAATAGTCTAGCTACTTTAAATAGCAAGTTCAGCTAGTAATTTCAAGAAAAGCAGTTTTGAATTGGTAAGGAAATTTCCTTAAAACTTAAAGCCTTGGAACAGTTTAGTATTCTGTTCAAACAATAGATACATGAACCTACTGACAGCTCAAGACAGGACAAAAACTCTTAAAACCAGACAACAAAGCCTAAAAGAAAAGCAGCAGTATTTTAGTCAAAAGTCACAGAATGCTGTTTCACCAGTTCAGTCTCATGTACTTAATCTACCTTCTGTTGTGGTTTGATCTTCTCGATTGAATTCTGGGATATAATATTCAACTCCAGACTTGTCCCTATGATTAAGTTGGCCATTTTCTTAGTTTTTGAACTCTTATTTCTGTGTAACTACATTTAATTTTCCTGACATAGCACTTCCTTGAGAACTTCTTGGAGATCTGGTCTGGTGCTGGTAAATTCTTGCAGGTTTTGTTTGTCTGAGAATGTTCTTGTCTTTTCTTCCCATATGAAGGACAATCTTGCCAGGTACAGTATTCTTGGTTGTAATTGCTTTTCCCTTAACACTTTTCCCATTTTTTCCTTGCTTGCATTGTTTCTGATGAGGGGTCTGCTGTTAGTCTGATGGGATATCCTTTGTAGGTAACTTGCCATTTCTCTCTTGCCAATCTTAGTATCTTGTCTTTGTCTGTGGTTTTGGTAAGTCTGGCTATAATGTGCCTTGGAGAAGATCTTCTTGGGTTAATTCTATTTGGGGTCCTCTGTATTTCTTGGGATTGGATCTTTGAGTGCCTCTCTAAGTTTGGAAAGTTTTCTTTCAGGATTTCATGGAATAGATTATCAATGCCCTTATGAGTCTCTTCACCTTCTGGGATGCCTATTATCTGGATGTTTGGACGTTTGATGGTATCTAGTGCTTCTCGTATATTGTTCTCAAATTTTTGGGCCATTTTCTCAGTCTTCGTGGTGGATTTTTCTAGGCCAGCAATTTTCTCTTCTGTGTCTGAGATTCTATTTTCTGTATGATCTAGTCTGCTTTTAATACTTTCAAGAGAGATTTTGACTTCCTGTACTATAGCCTTCATCTCTAACAGTTCCGTTTGATTCCTTTTTTAAGTGTGTAATTCCTCTTTTAAATCTTGCAAGAATTTCCTCACCTCTTAGAACTCATCAGCTTCTTTCTCCTTTCTCTTCTGCAGTTCATTGTCTCTCTTCTCTTCCATCTCTGTTAGCTTTGCCATTATGAATGTTCTAAATTCTTCATCAGACATTCCCATGATTTCTGTTGAACTGTGTGTGGATGAAGAGGAGCCATTCTTTTCCCTTGAGGGAAAGGTATTTTCCATATTTCTTGTGGGTCCTGCAGTGATTTCTAGTAATCTGATAAAAAAGTGTGTTTCTTCCCAAACTTGAAGTTGAATCTGAACGTCCAGAAAAGGAAACACAGAGAGAGAGAGAAACAATAGCAACAAAAACAACCAAGAAACAGAGAAAAAGATAAGACAAACAAACAAACAAAAAACAACAACAACAAAAAAAAAAACACTAATTTTTTTTGGGGGGGAGAGGTTTGTTTGTTTTTGTTTGTTTGTTTGTTTGTTTGTTTTGCTATAGCGTGCTTGCCAGACAGACAGAGAGAGACAGAGAGACAGAAAGCGAGAAATCACCCCCCAGGGGTATGGCCACGCCACAATCCCTTCTCCTCCATTCTCTTCTCAGGATCTTGGGCACGCACGCACACGCGCCCGGTGTGAGTTTTAAGCCACCGGGTCCAGGACTCGAACTGCGGTCCACTACGTGGGAGTCCAGCAACATAGCCATCACGCTAACTGCTGGTCCCTTTTTTTTTTTTTTAAAGCAAAAATTAGAAAACCGCGCGGCAAGCACTAGTTCTCAGTAGCCATGAAGAGGTCTTCTGTGACCTGTGCCCTTGCCTTTCCTGGGTTGGGAGGGGAAGAGGGGATTATTAACAAGATAAAGGGAAAGGCGGGGCTGAGAGCTCACAAACTGCTTAACTTTAAAAAATATTAAAAAGGAAAAATTACAAAAAAAAAAATGAGAAGACAGAGACAGAGGTAGAGAGAGACACAGAGACAAGAGGCTGCAAAGTCTTCTTCCTACCACGCATGTTTGAGGGCTGGAGGCTGAATTATCAGTGAACAATCTTCATTTCTCCTAGTCTCCTGAAATCACTAGTTCTCAGTAGCCATTACTGGGTCTTCTTGGAAGGCCCCTTCTCTATCCCAAATACAAGTTTCCTGCTCTATTCTCTACAGCAAAAAAACAAAACCTCTCCAAAAAAAAAAAAAAACTATTTATTTAGTATTTTGCTATAGGGTGTGTACACTCACCAGACAGACAAAGAGAGAGAGAGAAGGAAAGTGGGGGATAGCCATGCCACAGACGCTTCTCTTGGGATCCTGGGCATGCACGCGCATGTGACCGGCGTGGTTTTCAAGCTGCCACGTTGAGGGCTCAAATCGTGGAGTCAGCCATGTGGGATCCAGTGCCTCCACCAGGCCACCTACTGACTGTGGGAGGCTGCGCAACAGCGAGTCTGCCAAGGTTTCTCAGAGAGCAAACAATTGCCATGATTGGCCACTAGAATTCCTCAGATTTGCATATCCGGCACCTCATGTTGGTCCAAAAGCAACCAATCATAACCCACTGTTTACAACCAATCACGGCCCACCGTTTACAACCAATCATAACCCACCTTTTACGATCCACCAACGTGTATATAACCACCATGTCTGGCCCACAATAGCCAGACGACCAGGAAGACAACGAAGACGACACAGAAGACCAGGAAGACGACGACCCTGGAGAGCCTGAAGAGCTGAAACACCGCACAGTCTCCAGATGACCCTGAAGACCCTGAAGCGTTGTAACACTACATCGTCTCCAGACGACCCTGAAGAGTTGTGACACCGCATCGTCTCCGTGCTGCTCACAACAGACGACGCGACCCTAAAGAGTTGTAATACTGTGTCGTCTCCGTGCTGTACCGTGCTGCCCGCAATAAACAGACGACAGTGTCGTCTCCGTGCTGTGACACTGTGCCGCTTGTCCCGGCTCTCACTCCTTCCCTCAGGAAACCTGTTCGACTGTCCCCCCAGGTCGGGACACGCGGCACCCGAACCGGGTCGGGACAAGTGGTGCCCGAACAGGGACGGGACAACTGACCCAAATTTATTCATTTATTTTTAATTTGCCAGAGGGGCATGCAGTCACCAAGTGAGTGAGAGAGAGAGAGAGAGAGAGAGAGAGAGAGAGAGAGAGGAAGAGAGAGAGAGGAAGAGAGAAAAAACAAGAAAGCACCACCCTACAGGGAATGGTCATGCTGCAAGCCCTTCTCCTCCATCTTTCCTCCTTTTGAGATTCTAGGCACCCATGCACACACACCTGGCATGTTTATTGAGCTGCGTGGTTGGGGACTCTGAGTCATGGGCCCCATGTGGGATCCAACCGCCTCAATCACCAGGCCAAGGGCTAGACCCACTTGTTCAGTTTGTGAGAAAACGAACATCCGGAACTGTTAAGCAGCTTACCAAAACCCACTTAGCATATTTAATAGGTTATAAGACATATAATTATTTTCACATAATGGCTCTCAAATGGGGGGACATTTTCCAGTCAATGTCATGTCATAGTTTAATTGTGTTTTTCTCTTAGTGGTGCATGAGATAATGGGATGTTTTCCGTGAAGTCTGAGTCCCTGAGGAAGGGCGTGCTTGCTCCTCAATGCCAGCAAGCGCAAGGCAAGGAGGGTGTTGTGACACCCGGATGCAGGCTGGCCAACTGCCCTGAGGCACTCCATCGATTTCCAGGGTGGGGGCGGTTCTCAGAGGGCTGTTACCCAGCCATGGCCACTAGGGGGCACATCAAGACAGCGCATCAGGACGATCCAGGCATCCGGGAGCCTCTCTGCAGACCCGGATGCTTGTTGCCCTGGGTGTTGTTCCCCCAGTTCCTCTGTCTCTGCGTGTCCCCCACTGTTTCTTTTTGCATGTTCGATATGTATTCTCATCAAATCTTCATCCATGTTCATTCAGCCATGTTTCCAGATCCAGATTTTTCTAACGACCAGTTTTCATCCACCGTGACATTTTATAGCATTTGATTTTACTAGCGAGTTCTGCTTTTTAGATACGTGCAGCCTCTGCGATCCGGTATCTGACAGGGCAGTATGTCTCAGCTCAGCTCGCGAACGGGGCCAACCGGTGCATGCTGATTCCAATGCGCACGGGGGGGGGGGGGGGGGGGGGGGGGGGTCTGCTGTCCTCAGCATGAGAGAACGTGTCTCTACCTGGGTCACATTGCTGCCTCACCTTGCCTGCTGCCCCTCGTGATGAAATTGCTGAGGGTGAATAGCGCTGTTGAAAGCAAGTTTTCTCTCTCTCTTTTTGTCCTTTTCTTGTATTTTTAGTTCGCTAAAGGGTACATACGCTCATGGGAGAGAGAGCGAGAACGCCCCAGGAGGGATGGCCATGCCACAATCCATTCTCCTCCACTCTCCTCTATTTTGGGCACACACACACACATGCACCTGGCATTTTTTTTAAAGAGAGATTTTTGCCATAGGGTGCTTGCACTCGCCGGAAAGAGAGACAGAGAAACAGAAACAGACATCACCCTCCAGGGAAAATGGCCACACCGCAATCCCTTCTCCTTCATTCTCCTCTCAGAATTTTGGCTACGCACGCACATACCTGGCGTGAGTTTAAGCTGCCAGGTCCAGGACTCGAACCAAAGTCAACTACGTGGGAGTCCAGCAATGTAACCATTACACCATCTGCTGGTCCCCCTGGCATGTATTTTAAGTTGCTGGTCCCGGGACTGAACCACACAGTAGGCCAGATGCCTTAATCCACGCCACCTGCAGGCCCAGCTCCATGGATATTTTCAAAGGTCTTCAAAGAAGGCGTGAAACATTGAGGCATTTCACAACTGCACCTCTGCCTGAGAGCAACTTCACTAGCTTCTGCAGGCACCTCAGAGGCAGGCTGTCTGGGTCTCCTTGTGTCCTCAGAGCCGTGCGCTAACCAACGTACGTGTCGCAGTGAAGGCCGATGACCTGAGTCATCGCTCGCTAGCTCTGCCGTGAGTGGAGTGTAGAAGCGGAAACCCTCTCCCGGGTGGAGAAAATCGCAGTACCTGAAGCTGATCTGGTTCAGGCTGGCGGGTGGGGCCCTGAGCTAAAAATAAAGGCCTCTGCTGATGCTGTCTTCACATTCTTCTGTGGGTGGGACCCGAGATGGTGTGAACACTTCTCAAAGCAGAACTCGCTCGTGAAAGCAGATGCATGCAGGGAATGTTGTGACTGTGTGCTCCCCACCAGCCACGCACACGCAAGGGTGTTCTCTGTGTGTCTCTGACTCATTTTCGGACTGGGGGCTCCCAAAAAATGGGGACTGTAACTTCAGACCCAAATCAGATCAGAAGAAGCCTCCAACAGCCTGTCATCACGAGTCTGAGGAAGAGAGCATTGAAATGGAAAGGTTTTCATGACTATGCAACATTTTTTTTTTTAGGTTTTGCGTATTTATTCAGAAGGCGATTCAGCTACAGAATAAAGCCCTTTAAGCATTAAGAAATCCAATGTTTTGAAATCTTTTCCTCAGCAATTTTGTTTAGTATGATTTAGTATAATCCTGAAGAGATTCTCTTACCTGAATTTTCATGCATTCAGGTATTTTGCATGATGTCTGATGTGATCAGTAATAAAGGTTGCAATGAAGTAGTAGCTATGATCATAACCCTCTTGTAATCTAAAAACAGGGATTTTCTTTTCTGTGCAGGCAGCTATGAAGTGATCAGGAAGTCACTGTCCATCTGAAGAAACTGGTCACCTTTTCCTTGATCAAGTACTATGTCCAGCTGAGAACCCGGGTAGGACTTCACAAGATGGGTGGCATCATAAGCCTTCCACTTACTTTGATCTGTTCCCAAGTATCCACTAAAAGCTTTTTTGCCCCAAGGACAGAGCACTGGGTTGCAAATTGGAGCAAATGCTGACACAGATTTGTATTTTCCAGGATTTTTCAAGGCACAAATCAGAGCTCCATGGCCTCCCATGGAGTGGCCTAAAATAGACATCCTTTGGGGGTCCACTGGAAAATGGGCATTTATAAGCTGGGGAAGCTCCTCTGTTACATAAGAGTACATTCTATAGTTAGTTTTCCAAAGATCTTCAGTGGCATCCACATAGAACCCAGCACCAGTGCCGAAGTCCCAGCTGTCATCTTCTCCTTTAATATTACAGCTGCGAGGGCTGGTATCTGGAGCAATGACGATAAGACCGTGTTCTGAGGCTGCCTGATGATAACCAGATTTCGATATAAAATTTTGTTCTGTGCAAGTTAAACCAGACAGCCAATATAGTGCAGGGCACTTTCCAGTTTCTGCCTTTGGTGGTAAGTAGACAGAAAATTTCATTTTGCACTTCAGTTCAACACTGTCATGTTCAAAAACTTTCTGGAACCCTCCCAAGCACTTGTTGATGGAAATCTGTTTTAAAGCCATTCTTCTCCTGAGACAGCCACAGCAGGTAGAGCAGACACTGCAGGAAGGGAAAGGCGGGGCCTCAGCATCACTATGCAACATTTTTATGAAGAGGGTGCTAAGCATGGGACCAGCAGTTAGCGAAATGGCTACGTCGCAGGACTCCCATGTAGTCAACTGCAGTTCATGTCCGGACCCGGTGGCTTAAAACTCACGCCGGGCGCGTGTGCGTACGTGCCCAAGATCCCGAGAGGAGAATGGAGGAGAAGGGATTGCGGCGTGGCCATCCCCCCTGGGGGGTGATTTCTCACTTTCTGTCTGTCTCTCTGTCTCTCTCTGTCTGTCTGGCGAGCACACGTGCCCTATAGCAAAAACCTCTCCCCCCCAAAAAAAGGGGGGGCTAAGCAGGTAGATTCTGCTCAAATGAGGCAGAGTGATTGATCCTGGGACCAGACTTAAGTTTAACTCCCTCTCCTCTCACCACGCTCTGTCAGTTACCATTAATGTGATTTGCAGGCGGCATAGTGGTTAAGGTGTTGGACTCCCACATGGCTGACAATGGTTCGAGTCCCGGACCCAGTGGCTTGAAAATCATGCCCAGTGTGTATATGTGCATGTCCAAAGTGCCAAGAGGAGAATGGAGGAGAAGGGGTTATGGAGTGGCCATCCCCCTGCGTTGAGTCTCACTTTCTCTCTCTGTCTCTCTGGCGGGTGCATGTGCCCTATAGCAAAAATCTCTCTTTAAAATAAGTGATTTGGAGGCAACTTATTTAGCTTCTCTGAGTGTCAGTCTTTGCATTTTTTTAAAAATTATTTTATTTAACTTTATTTATTTATTTTAATTTGACCAGAGAGGGACAGAGCAAAAGCGAGAGTGATAGAGAGGAGAGAGAAAGCAAGGCCATGTGGGAGTCCAGCCCCCTTCACCACCACACCACCTGCCAACCTGCCAGCCCTAGTCTTGGCATATTTGAGACAGATACCTCACAGAGCCAATGTGATATTTAAAAAACAAACAAACAAACAAACAAAAAACACCTCAAAGCTAAAGCAAGACTCCCACATATGTGAAAGGAGCACAAAGCGCTTTGAAAACATCCCGGTCTCAGGTCAGTTACCCACCCCTGGGGCGCTCTCCCGAGTCTGCATGGCTGAGCGCGCTCCCGCCAGGCCCCGCCCACATCTCTATTACAGCGCTGAGCACGCGCACTGAGTGGCCAGTTCCCGGGTCCTTGGGGGCAAGGACTTTGCCATCCCCACCGACCGTTAGTCTGCCCTCTCAGTTCCCAGAATTCCTAGCATGAGGCCAGCAGGTGGCACGGAGATTAAGGCATTGGATCCCACATGGCCAATTCCATGGTTCAAGTCCTGGACTCAGGGGTTTAAAAATCATGCTGGGCACGTGTGTGTGGGCACCGAAAATCCCAAGAGGAAAATGGAGAGGGGATTGTGGTGTGGCCATCCCCTGTGGGGGCTGACTTCTCACCTTCTCTCTCTCTGTCTCTCCGGTGGGCACACACACCCGATGGCAAAACAAACTCAGCACATACCAGACACTCATTAAAGGACTCTTCATTCCTTTGTGTTTTCTTTTCTTGAAAAATTTTTAAAAGAATTATTTTATTTAACTTTATTTATTTATTTGATTTTGACCAGAGAGGGATAGAGCAAGCGCAAGAGAGAAAGTGAGAAAGCAAGCTTCCAGGTTCAGGACTTGAACCACAGTCAGCCATGTGGGAGTTCAGAGCCCTTAACCACCACACTACCTGCCAGCCCCCTTTTTCTTTGTGTTTTCAAACAAGGCCAAAACATGGACCAGCAGCTGCCGTAATGGCTATGTTGCTGGACTCCCACGTAGTCGACCGTGGTTCGAGTCCCGGACCTGGTGGCTTAAACTCACACTGGGCGCGTGTGCGTGAGTGCCCAAGATCCCAAGAGGAGAATGGAGGAGAAGGGATTGCGGCATGGCCATTCCCCCTGGGGGGTGATTTCTCGCTTTCTGTCTCTCTGTCTCTGTCTCTCTCTGTCTGTCTGGCGAGTGCACGCGCCCTATAGCAAAAACCTCTCCAAAAAACTAACAAGGCCAAAACAGAAGAAACAAAACCAAAAGAATGTATCCATGCATTCCTTCATTCCAAAATACGTACTCATCAAATTGAAGACGACTCCGAGCGCAAGGTGCACATAGCTTAGGCTCCACTAAGAAAGAAAAGGTGCCACCGACAGCCACGACATGCCACCAACGGCAAATCGTGTCTCCACCTTATTTTATATACTTTTCTGGCATTAAAATGTGACTATTTTTTTCCAAAAAACGTCCGACACAGACAGATAGGTGTGTTTCCTTGCTAGCAAAATGGAGGAAAAAGCTGTAACTGTTGTTCCTACGATTATTAAATCACAAATAAAAGCCACAAACTGGATTGGTGGCTTTGGAAATGCAGCTTTGTATCCAAGGTGCACACTGTCTCCAACACTCTGCATGCACTGGGCTGAAACAAGAACTGAAACGACCCTTGACCCCACCAGCCGTGAAGCGTATCTGTGACCCTGGTAAAGCCATCATATCTGTTCCACCGAGGCAAGACCCAGGGATCCGCTCTCTCATGGCATGGAAATACCCTGCCAGCCCACAGTCCGCCGGAGAGGCTGAAGGCTCTGCCTGCACCCAGCGCAAAGCAGTGCGCCATCGGCGGATTTCTGCACAGATTTTCCTAAGTGTGTCCAAATCAGTTACAGGCCCTGAAATGCTTTTGGCCGAATTACCCAGCATTGCTGAATAACGCATTCACAGAGCCAGGCTCAGGCTGGGCTCAGCGGGCACCCGCTGGGGTTCTCTCAGGCCCTCTCAGAAGTCAGGTAGCTGTGGGACCAGGCTTCAGCCAAAGTCACTGTCTTGGGCCAAAATTCCGGGTTGCTCTGATGCAATTTGCCGGTCCGCCTTTGATAAGAGCATAACGGAATGTCACTGTCACGGCAGGAAGAGGAAGTAGCCGGTATGCCTGAGCTGCAAATTTGTTAGTGAGCAGCACCGTCGGGCCATGACTGTAAACTTGGGAATGAGGGAACCACAGACTTCCCCAGTGGCCTCTCGGAACACCAGACAGGACTGCAATCGTGAGCGGTTGTTGTTGGAATCTCCGGCCGTGGTGAAGAATTTGAAGCAGAGCGTGGCATTGCATGTCAGGAATGCAGTGCGGTGGCTGAGCAGACACAGAGCACGCTGGGAGTGGCCGTGAGGGCCCTGCAGCTGTGAACCACCCACTCCGGGCGACCGAGAACAGCACAGTCCTCCGAGCTCCAAGCTGCAGGCGGGGTGAAGGGAGTGTCCATCTCCTCGCGGGCTCCCCTGCCTGCAAGCCCCGTCGATGCCCCAGAACGGCGGGTACAGGCAGCAGTGGCGAGGTACCCTCAGGACATCTCCAGCGGGTTCAGGGTTAGGGTGATTGCAATGAGATGTTAACTGGGCTTGCAGGCTCCAGGGCCTGGGGGGCTGGGCGGGCGCGCGGCCACCTGACGGTCACCGTGCTTCCTGGAGTCTGGTGTCATGGGTAAGATGCTTTAGTGTCGCATGCTCTGATACGCACAAGTCCGAATCACGAAACCACAGAGGCAGGCATTCCAGTCCTCTGCCATTTCCAGTGATTTAATCTTCTTGATTTTAAAGAAATTCCCCAGGTCAGGAGGGCTATTGCCACGGCGCTGACGCTGATCATAAAGACCACCAGGGTAGGGACCAGCAGTTGGCGTAATGGCTATGTCGCTGGACTCCCACGTAGTCGACCGCGGTTCACGTCCCAGACCCAGTGGCTTAAACTCACCCAGGGCGCGTGTGCATGCGTGCCCAAGTTCCCGAGAGGACAATGGAGGAGAAGGGATTGCAGTGTGGCCATCCCCCCTGGGGGGGTGATTTCCTGCTTTCTGTCTCTCTGTCTCTGTCTTTCTGGCGAGTGCACGCGCCCCATAGCAAAAACCTCTCCAAAAAAAACCAAAAAAAGACCACCAGGGCTGGGCTAGCTGGTGGCATAGTGGTTGGGGCACTGGACTCCCACATGGTCACCAGTGGTTCAGGTCCCAGACCTGGCAGCTTGTTTTCTCACTTTTCCTTTTTCTCTTTCTCTGGTCAAATAAAATAATAATAATAATAATAGTAATGAATAAAACCAAATAATGTTGAAAAAATAAAAATAAAGACCACCAGGGAAAGCTGAATGTATACCTATGGATTCTCCAAGGGGTCGATGTTGAACATTATTTACTTATTTTTTAACTATTTAAGTTTATTTGTTGTTATCGTTCTTCTTCCTCCTTTTTTTACCTCCTATTTTTCAATATGAGAGAGAGATGAAGAAAGGGAAAGTAAGAAAGCAAGCCACCAGGTCCAGGACCTGAACCACTGTCAGCCATGTGGGAGTCCAGCATCCCAACCACCACGCCACCTGCCGGCCCCCAATGTTGAACATTATTGTGATCCATTCCACCCTGCTCTGGCACGCAACCACACACTCTGGGCCCAGCCGGGCCAGCCACCATGTCTCCATTTGAAACTGTAACTCCATGGCAGAACTGTGTCTCGGGGTGAGTGAAGCACGTGGGTGTGCTTGTCCAAACCCAATAGGTGACACGGAGAAGGGATTGCAGTGTGGCCATCCCCTGGGGTGCTTTCTCGCTTTTCCTCTGCCTTTCTCTGTCTCTCGCTGACAACTGCACATGCCCGCTAGTGTATTAAAATAAATAAATAATAAAAACCGTAAAAAGTTACTGGTGTTAGTGGAAGGAGACAGTGAGCGAATCACACACAGGTAACTTCCAGTCTGCAATTGAGCTCCGTACAGGAGATGACGTAGTGGTCTGCAGAGGCGGCAGAGAGGGATCCCCTTTTAGATAAGTCACAGAGCGGGCCTGACTGGATGTGAAACATCTGAGGCATCAAAGGGTGCCCCCGAAGGCGCGTGCTGAATCACTATGGCCGGATAACCTCCCCGAACGTCCCCGTTTGTAAGGACGGGAACCGGGCTAGAATGTGCTCTCAGACGTTTCTGTGAGGCTGACACGCTCAGACAGGCCGAAGTTCTGCCCAGGCTCATTCTGCCAGGGCTGTGCCCGCCCAGTCTGCTCGGCTGGGCAGCGCGGTAACAGCAGGTGCGTCGGGTCCACCTGGGTCTGGCATGCTCCTTAACAATACCTAAAGAAATCTCTTAAATGCTGGACTTTATGAAGAGAAAAGGAGAATTAGCTGGGCGAGGCCGAATGCACCTGTGGAACCAACCGTACGCATCCACTGAGGACACGCCGTGTGAGTGTGGGTTCAGCATGGCACGAGAGCCAGCTACCCTGCCCTGGGGTTCAGGGTCCCAGCGTGGGTGGGGAGCTGTTTCCTTTACTCTTCCAGCCTTCATTTCTGAGTGCTGGCTGTTTCCGCGGCATCTTTTGTCTTGTCTACCTTCAGCACTCTGCAGAGCCCAGCAGTCCCTGCGCCTCTTTGTGGGTCCTTAAACGCAGGACTTCCTGGTCAGCAGCAGGCTGTGGGGGCGGCCGCCATCTGGGTAAGGCCACGTGGTGACGGGAGGGCGGCCGACCCAGCAAGGACCCTGTGCCCGTGGCAGGACAGCTGGCACAAAGGGCGTGGGTGTCTTGGGCCAGTCGCTGTGGGCTCTCGGTGAGTCCTGTGTGCCTTCATTCTCATCTTATGTAAGACTCTGGGATCTTCGGAGAGTAGCAAAAAAAAAAAAGACTGAAATTGAATTTCCCTCCACTCCAACGGGAGCAGAAGTTACCTTGAATGAAAGAAAACGTAAACTTTTTATATTTCTCGTATGCTAAAGGTTAAAAGCCATGGCCTTTACAGAGATCTCATGGTCTCTACATTTGCTCAAAGTTGCAGAAACTCCGCCGCAGAGACGTCTCAGCTAGTCGGAGCTCTCCATTCCTCGGTCTGTTGCGGGAGCTGGGCGGGTGCCGAGATGCAGAGTGCTGCCCCCTGGAGGCCGAGGCGGGTCTGGCACTTCTGTGGCCAACGCCGTTTGATGATTGCCCAACCCAAACCCCAGCCTGAGCTGCAGGCAGGGCTGAGGACAGTGTAGACGCCTGGGTTTCCTGACTGTGTGCCAAAAGGCTTTCCCATCACTCCCCTCTCCTGAGATAAACCGCTATTCTTGCTTGTACCTTGAGTCACAAAATTCTCCCTTTTTCACCCGCTGCCTCCGAGGGGGGCAAAAAGGGACGTAGTTTTATTATTCTCTCTCTCTCCACTTTGCATAGGCCACGTTCTTCTTCTTCTTCTTCTTCTTCTTCTTCTTCTTCTTCTTCTTCTTCTTCTTCTTCTTCTTCTTCTTCTTCTTTTTTTTTTTTAAGGTTTTTGCTATAGGGTGCTTGCACTTGCCAGAGAGACAGAGAGACAGAAAACGAGAAATCACCCCCCAGGGGGGATGGCCACGCCTCAATCCCTTCTCCATTCTCCTCTCGGGATCTTGGGCATGCACGCACACGCGCCCGGCGTGAGTTTAAACCACTGGGTCTGGGACTCAAACCGCAGTCGACTACATGGGAGTCCAGCGACATAGCCATTACACCAACTGCTGGTCCCACAGGGCGCGCTCTTAAACTCTTAGCACCAGCAAGGACCTGCCGCAGTGCCTGGCCAGCTGGGGTGTGGGGATGAGTTCTCAGATGGCCACGTGTCCTCTACAGTGTTTAAGAGGGGGGTCCTGTCAGCTGGCGTCCATTCGGCTGGGCTCACTGAGGGGCAGCGGCTGGTGTCTCATTTACAAAACACGTGGGAGACAGCCCAGGGTGGTGATGGCATCGTGGCAGGCCCGGGCGCCCTCCCCTGCCCTCTCGGTGAAGGCCCTCCCCTGCTGCCTCCTCGCGGTCCCAGCCCAGCCTCTGCATCTCCAGGTCTGCTCCCACATCCGGCCAAAGGTACAGGCGCAAAGGGCTTTCTCGTTATTCGCCTCTGCTTAGTTTTTGTTTTTAATTGCCAGTGGACACGTGCTCTTGCCAGAGAGACAGAGACAGAGAGAAAGCACCCCCAATGGGGCGTGTCACACTGCCATCCTTTTCCTCCGATTCTCCTTCCTGTCAGGATTCTGGGCACTCACGTGCCTGGCATGTTTCCCCAGTGGCTGGGTCCAGGACTCAAACCGTAGGCTTGGCCATGTGGAATCCGACTGCCTTAACCACTAGGCCACTGAGTTGGCCCAGGTATTGTCCTCTAAGGGACCAGGAAGTTAGGGCCAGCGGCTGGTGTGGAAGTTAAGGGGCTGGCTTCCCGCATGGCTGACCGGGGTGTGAGCCCTGGATTGGCAGCTTGAAACTCGCAGCAAGTGCAAGCCCAAAACCCCAAGAGGAGAAGGGATTGGAGCGTGACCACCCCCTCCTCCCCAGGGGTGTCATTCCTCGCTTTCCCTCTCTCTATCTCTGGCTAGTGCACATGCCCTGTGGCAAAAACCTAGGGGGGGGAAGAAAAGAGACACAGAGACAGAGACCAGAAAGTCCTGTCTTTCGTCTCGTGGACAGAGTGAAATGGACAGACTGACAGGCATACAGCGTCTGGCCCAGCTAGGTACTTCATAACTATTCTGTTAAAGGGATGAATGCGGAGATGAAACAGGCAAAACATTTGCTTTATTGCAATCAGATTTAATGAATATCTTTTTTTAGAATTATTTTATTCAACTTTATTTATTTATTTTAATTTGACCACAGAAGGAGAGAGGAGAGAGAGAGAGAGACAGAGAGAGAGAGAGAGAGAGAGAGAGAAAAGAAAGTGAGAAAGCAAGCTGCCAGGTTCGGGACTTGAACTGCAGTCAACCACATGGGAGTCCAGCGCCTTAACTACCACACCACCTACAGGCCCTGAGTATCTCTTATATTTAAAGGTATCTCCCCAAATAGTTTTCACGCCCACACCTGGTAAGCAGGTACAGGCGAGTGTTTAGGATCTCAGCCGTGGCCGAGTTAGAGACAGCAGGAGCAGATGAGCACCCGCTGAGTGCTCTTGTCACTGGCAGCCCCAGGGCTCCGGCTCGGGCGGGGCGTCATGTTCCAAGGACAGGCAGTGGGCTTCATGGTCCTGCAGAGGCCCATGGAAGTCTGGTTTTCCTAGAACCAAATGCTGTCACTCCTAGGGTCCTCTTCAGGGTCCGCGCCAGTGTCTGGGATGAGGATGGTAAATAACCGAAGTGGACGGATTTAAGGGACGCAGGAGGCACTTTTTCTAGGGAGGAAGAAAAGTCGGGTTTAGCACTCTGTCCCTCTGAACCCCGGCGATTCGTGGTTTATCAAGATCCGTCCAGCCCACGTCCCCGACTCCATGCCTGCGCCCCAGGTCACTGTTTTCTTCAGACCATGACAGCTCTAGAGATGTGTAATTTATACAAACGTCAGTCATGTAGGAAATATCATTGTGATAAATGGAAGGAGGGAAATATAAGGGGACTTCAAAACATTCATGAAAATATAGATGGATATATACTTTTCTTAGTGCAGAATATTTCGAAATCCATGCATAGCTTTTTCATAATGTGCATTTTCCATGAACCTTTGATGACTCTCTCATAGAGCTTTTTTTTTTTTTTTTGGAGAGGTTTTCGCTATAGGGCACGTGCGCTCACCAGAAAGACAGAGAGAGAGAGAGAGCAAGAAATCACCCCCCAGGGGGGATGGCCACGCCGCAATCCCTTCTCCTCCATTCTCCTCTCGGGTTCTTGGGCACGCACGCACACCTGGCATGAGTTTAAGCCACCGGGTCCAGGACTTGAACCATAGTCGACTACATGGGAGTCTAGCGACATAGCCATTACACCAACTGCCAGTCCTGTTTTTGGTTCAAAGTTTTACATTTAGGGCTAGCCAGTAGCAAGGTGGTTGGAATGGTTGACTATGTGACTCGAGTCCTGGACCCAAGAGCTTGAAAAACATGGCAGGCGTGTCTGCATCCTGCCGCGATCCCAACAGCAGAGCACAGGACAGGGTGCCGCGGCACAGCCGTCCCACCGCCCCATCCTGGGAGACTTTCTCACTTTCTCTCCTTCTCTCTGTCTCTCTCCAGCAAGGGCATGCACTGTAGCATTTAAAAAAAATGTAAAGCAAGTTTATTTTGTTTTTAAAGTAGTGTTCTTAAAGCACTACAGCTTAGTGAACAATGCAGTATATGAGTATAAGTCAAGTCTATAGCACATTTTTTAAAAAAGTTTTAAGTTTGGCAAGTTTGGGAATACAGACCCTCCTATTTCCTGTGCTTTGAGATTTTTCGAATCGCCATTACTTTTATTCTCTACAAGACATTAAGAAGGTGTTGATGATGCTTATGGTAAAAGCCCTGTTCTGATTATCGTGTACTGTATGTGTTGGATGTTGCTTAGAATATTCATGAACACGGGACTAGCAGTGCCATAGTGGTTCAGGTGCTGGACTCTCACGTGGCCAACCACGGTTCCTAGCAGCTTGAAAATCAGCTAGAAAATCGTATGTGCATGCATGCCCAAAATCCTGAGAGGAGAAAGGATTGCAGCATGGCCATTCCCCTGGGGGATGATTTCTCCCTTTCCTTCTCTCTGTGTGTGTGTCTCTCTCTCTCTGGTGTGTGCATGTACCCTATTGCAAAAATCTTAGAAAAAAAAAAAGAATTTCAAAAACATGAACAGTTAAGGAGGGCTCATAGAACCGCTTACTCTGAACATTCAGGACTCTCAGAATAAAATGGAAAGAAAGAGGGGCCGGCAGGTGGCGTGGTGGTTAAGGGCACTGGATTCCCAGATGGTAGGCCACGGTTCAAGACCTGGACCTGGAGGCTTGCTTTCTCACTTTCTCTCGCCCTTTCCCTCTCTCCCTCTCTAGACAACTTGAAACAAACAAATGAATAAGGTTAGCTGAAAAAAATGTTTTTAAAAAAATTGAAAGGAAGAAGATGAAAAATAGTAAGCTGGAGGAGTCCTTGAGACATGTTTTGACTAAAGAAAGGATGTAAACAGGATAAGAGGGGACCCGGGGCGGGGGGAGACGGCGGCTCGCTTGCCTCGGCCCGGCCCGTTCTGTCTGCAGGACGAATCGCTGTCATTTTTCTCCCCGTAAACCCTGTGCTCAGCCTGTCCTTGTCCCTGGGTTCTTCGCCGGGCTGGGGAAACACGGACCGCCCGTTTCTCTGCCCCGCACGTGCGTGCGGCGATGTGCAGGGACTGAGTGTAGGTAATGCATAACATGAAAGAATAAATAAATGAAATGCACTCACACACGTGCACACAGACAGGGCCCAATGACCACCTGGTCCAGGGCTGGGGAGCCTGGTGAGCAGGGAGAAGAGGGCCTTCAACCCCGGGCGAGAGCGCCACCATCTTCACTGTGAGCCCCGTGACCAGAAGTCACTTGTCGGTGACAGCATGGCGTCCAAAAGGTCCGGCCTCTCCGGGCAAATTCCAAACATGCCTCACGCAGGAGTCAGGCATCTGTGGAAGTTCTTCTCCCACTTCCCTCATGTCAGCCCTCGGTCAGCGTGGCATTTCATGGCATCATTTTGGGTGGAAGTAAATGTGAATGCCACAACTGTGTGACACATTACTTTCTTTTTTATTTATTTTTTTCTTTTTTTGGAGAGGTTTTTGCTATAGGGCACGTGCGCTCGCCAGACAGACAGAGAGAGACAGAGAGACAGAAAGCGAGAAATCACCCCCCAGGGGGGATGGCCACGCCGCAATCCCTTCTCCTCCATTCTCCTCTCGGGATCTTGGGCACGCACGCACACGCGCCCGGCGTGAGTTTAAGCCACCGGGTCCGGGACGTGAACCATGGTTGACTACGTGGGAGTCCAGCGACATAGCCATTACGCTAACTGCTGGTCCCTCTGTGACACATTACTTTCGGCTTTACTCATACCTACAAAGGGACCCAAAGCTCTGGGCCTGCCCCGGGGCAGAGGTCGGAGCGCAGCGGCATGGATGACTTGGAGCTGACTGTGTGAGCTGCCTCTTGTCAGACTCCAGCCAGGGCTTACTCCTTCGGTCAGATGGCCGACGAGACCACTTCCCATCGAGCGGCATGCCTGCAGCCGAGGGCCTGGGACTTAGGCTAAAGGTGAGCAGGAGGAGGCCACAGGGCTGGCACCAAGCCTTTACTCCCCTCAGAGAGAAAGACGGGTACGTGGTGCCCCTCTGGGCGTAGTTACAGGCTATCTGTCAGGTGGAGGGGCCATGCTCATACGGCACTCCCATGACTCAGCCAGGGAGGAAGCAGAGGCTGATGGGAGGTCCGTCCACTCCCTGCCCCTCCTCAGCAGACCAGGTGTGGGGGTTCAGGGCGGGGCGCCTGTAGTCCCAGCTAGCTGGGAGGCTGGGGCAGGAGGAGCCCAACACGGCAAGACAACCAATATCTCTCTGTCTAATACAGTAATCAAAAGTCAATCAAGGGGACCAGCAGTTAGCGTAATGGCTATGTCGCTGGACTCCCATGTAGTCGACTGCGGTTCGCGTCCCGGACCTGGTGGCTTAAACTCATGCCGGGCGCGTGTGCATGCGTGCCCAAGATCCCGAGAGGAGAATGGAGGAGAAGGGATTGTGGCATGGCCATCCCCCCTAGGGGGTGATTTCTTGCTTTCTGTCTCTCTGTCTCTTTCTGTCTGGTGAGCGCACGCGCCTTATAGCGAAAACCTCTCAAAAAAAAAAAAAGTCAATCAAGGCCAGCCCATGTTTGGGTAGTTAAAGGGGCTGGATCCCATATGGCTGACTGCATGGTCCGGGCCTGACATCGTGAAAAACACACCAGGAGTGTGTGAGTATGTCCCCCAAATCTCCAAAGGAGGAAGAAATAGAGGAGAAAGGATTTTGGTGGGATCCTTTTCCCTAATGGTGATTCCCTTCTCTCTTGCTCTCTCTCTCTGGTGAGCACATGTGCCCTCTGACAAATAAAAATTAATTAATTAACTAATTAAATAAATAAAATAAGAATCAACCAAACAACAACAACTAGAATGTTACCCCATCCTGGTTTTTTAGAAAAATGTCTCTAGACCTCCATAATGGGTAGTAATTAATATAAAAAGATGTAATTTCTTTTTTAAAAAAAGGAATTATTTAATTTTATTTATCATTATTTTTCTTTAACAAGGCATATGTGCTTTCCAGAGAGAGAGACAGAAAGAAAGGGAGAGAGAGGGAGAGAAAGGGAGGAAGTGAGAAAGCAAGCTGCCAGGTCCTGGACTCAAACTGTGGTCAGCCATGTGGGAGTCAAGTGCCTTAACCACCACACCACCTGCTGGCCCCATACAAAAAGATGTAATTTCTGACAAGAGTGGACCATCCACAATGTTTCCATTTCTTCTACTCATCCGACCCCATTCCTTCTCTTACGAAATTTTCAGTGGTCCATATCCATCTTGCCTGCGGCCGAGGCTCTGCTCCAGCCCTCACCGTGTCCTACTACGCATTTGCGCTTTCATTTCTCTTTGGGTCTGCTTCAGACTCTTTCCCTCTCTCCTTCTCCCTGTCTCTTACAGCTTCCTCTTCCCTCCAATTCTTCCCTTGTTTTTCATGCTCCTTGCTCTCCTCCCTTCCCTTCATCTCTCTCTGCATCTCTGTCTTTGCAAAGTTCTCCCCATGTTGGATTCTTCACACCGCCCATTTCCCTTGCTTTGTACCCCAACTCCCCTAGCCTACTTCCTCCTCCTCAGATGCCCTCATTCCCAGAATATCCTTCATCTCCCAGGGCCGGATACTCACCAAAATGAAGGCAAGTCCAACAGAGAGTGCAACAGCAATCGTCACTGCAGCAAGAGATATGAGGGTGATCCCCACGGGTGTCAGGGGCCTCCTGGGCTTTACTACCGTGACTGGGTCTGTTCCCTCAGGGCGAGCATCTGGATGTTTAGTGATATCACCTTCTGTGGTCCCCAGGTCTTTGGTGACATAATTTGCAGAGGTAGAGTCCTCAGTGGTACCCAAGTCTGCAGTGAAAGGGTCCTCAGTGGTCCCTGAGTCTGTGGTGGAAGGGTCCTTGGTAGTCTCTGAGTCTGTGGTGGGAGGATCCTTGGTGGTCCCTGAGTCTGTGGTGGAAGGGTCCTTGGTGGTCTCCAAGTCTGTGGTAGGAGGGTCCTTGGTGGTCTCCGAGTCTGTGGTAGAAGGGTCCTTAGTGGTCTCTAAGTCCGTGATGGGAGGATCCTCGGTGGTCTCCAAGTCTGTAGTAGGTGGGTCCTTGGTGGTCTCCGAGTCTGTGGTGGAAGGGGCCTTAGTGGTCCCTGAGTCTGTGGTGGAAGGGTCCTTGGTGGTTTCTGAATCTGTGGTGGAAGTGGCCTTGGTGGTTTCCAAGTCTGTGGTGGAAGGGGCCTCAGTGGTCTCCCAGTCTGCAGAGGTGGGGTCCTCAGTGGTCTCCGAGTCTGCGGTGGTGGGGTCCTCCGTGGTCTCCGAGTCTGCGGTGGTGGGGTCCTCAGTGGTCTCCGAGTCTGCGGTGGTGGGGTCCTCTGTGGTCTCCGAGTCTGCGGTGGTGGGGTCCTCCGTGGTCTCCGAGTCTGCGGTGGTGGGGTCCTCAGTGGTCTCCCAGTCTGCGGTGGTGGGGTCCTCAGTGGTCTCCGAGTCTGCGGTGGTGGGGTCCTCAGTGGTCTCCTAGTCTGCAGAGGTGGGGTCCTCAGTGGTCTCCGAGTCTGCGGTGGTGGGGTCCTCAGTGGTCTCCGAGTCTGCGGAGGTGGGGTCCTCAGTGGTCTCCGAGTCTGCAGTGGTAGGGTCCTCAGTGGTCTCCGAGTCTGCGGTGGTGGGGTCCTCAGTGGTCTCCCAGTCTGCAGTGGTGGGGTCCTCAGTGGTCTCCGAGTCTGTGGTGGTGGGGTCCTCAGTGGTCTCCGAGTCTGCGTAGGTGGGGTCCTCAGTGGTCTCCGAGTCTGCAGAGGTGGGGTCCTCAGTGGTCTCTGAGTCTGCGGTGGTGGGGTCCTCAGTGGTCTCCGAGTCTGCGTAGGTGGGGTCCTCAGTGGTCTCCCAGTCTGCAGAGGTGGGGTCCTCAGTGGTCTCCCAGTCTGCAGAGGTGGGGTCCTCAGTGGTCTCCGAGTCTGTGGTGGTAGGGTCTTCAGTGGTCTCTGAGTGTGCAGTAATAGAATTTTCTCTTGTCTTCGGATCCTCTGGGCTGATCTCTGGTTTCTTGGTGGAAACATTTTGGCTTGTTCCTACTCAAAACCAGTATCAATTAGTGTGATTTGTGGATGGGCTCCCTCACCTGCTCTGTTTAGTATTTGTCATAACTGCCCTCTCACCCAAATCACAATTCTCCCGGGCAATGCGATCGAATATGTTTGAGTTAAGAACCGTCTGATATTTTGGATTTTATTCTGAAAAGACATACGCTGCAAAGAATCCCCTGGCACCACAGAGTGGACTGTCCAGAGCTGAGCCCCACCCTCAGGAGGCCTGTTCACCCAGCCTTGGCTTTTGTCCTCCCGGTCTGGTCTTTCCATGGAACAGTAACCCCGACTACCTCACTGTCCCTGGTAGGTATTTTAGCCACAGAGGTATTTGTTGTCATAGGATGCGTCCTTTTGCCAGACACAGAGAGGGAAAGTGAGAAATCACCCCCAGGGGGTTGGCCATGCTGCAATCCCTTCTCCTCCTTTCTCCTCCTGTAGTCTTGGGCACATGCACACGCATGCCTGGCATGATTTTCAAGTCACTAGGACAGGGCCTCGAACCACACATTTAGCCACGTGGGATCCAGAGCTCTATCCTCCACGCCACCTACTGGGGCAACAGTTGAGGCGCTCTGACCCCATGTGTTTATGCGTCCCCTCTTGTCCTCGTTTGTTCTGAGGCAGGAGGTGCGATTCCTATTAGAGATTAAAGTCATGACTTGGTATGAAAGTTTGAGTGAGTCAGATCTGGGCTGAAGGGGAAAGACTGGAGGCAGGTCAGGTTCAAGGTGGTCTGGGGAGGAGCCACTGGGGGCGGGGGGAGGCTTGGTCCGGCTGACAGCAGGGCGAGTTAGCTGGAAGGAAGAAATGCCTGCCCTCCACCGCTGCCCCTCGGTCCTCACCCACAAAGCTTCAGGACTGGCAGCCGCATGGCATAGATTTGGGATTATGGGGCCTCTCTGCCCCAAACTATTCCTCTCTACTTGCAGGTGATCCCCAGGCGTCCTGCACTAGGGCTCAGAGCTCTCATTTCTCAAGGAGAGTTGAAATATAGAAACTTAGATATAGAATGATGAAGTGGGGAGATTAATGTCTCTGTACTGACTGACATGCATGGCATTCCCTTTTGAAAAAGCAATGTAATACACTGTAAAGTTATATGCAGTCCAATGTAATATAAACAAGATTATGATGATAATAAAAAATAAATTAAAAAAAGAAAGAGAGAAATACAGAAACTTAGTGGCAGTGGTGAGGCACAAACTCCCTGAGGCTGACACATGAGAAAGCCCCAGGTTTGCTGCGGGAGACTTCCCTGGGTAGGCCAGGCATGCGCGTGCCCCTGATCTGGCTAAAACTGGGGCGGATTGTGGTGTCCAGATCCTGTTGGGACTATTTGTCTCTCTCTCTCTCACTCATGGAAGAAATCAATAAATAAACTTAAAAAAAAAAATACAGGAACTTAACTAAAAGGTACAGGAAGAGGCCCGCAAGTGGCATGGAAGTTGAAGTGCTAGACTCCCACATGGCTGACCGCAGTTCGAGTCCCAGACCTGGCAGCTGGAAGTCACCCTGGGCACATGTCTGTGCGTGCCCAAAGTCCCAGGAGGACAATGGAGGGGAAGGGATTGCGGTGCGGCCGTCTCTCTGGAGGGCGATTTCTCACTTTCCCTCTCACTGCCACTCTCCAGTGAGCACACCCGTCCTTTGACAAAAACCTTAAAAAAAAAAAAAAAGATAAATAACTAAAAACAATATTTCCTTAAAAGGGGCTGTGAGAGGGGCTGTCAGGTGGCATAGTGGTTAAGGGCTCTGGACTCCCACATGGCCGACATGGTTCGAGTCCTGGACCTGGCGGCTTGCTTTCTCACTTTCTCTCTCATTCTGTCCCTCTCTGGTCAAATTAAAATAAAGAAAATTAAATAAAATAATTCTTTTTAAAAATGGGGGAGGGACCAGCAGTTGGTGTAATGGCTATGTAGTCCACCATGGTTCGAGCATCAGACCCAGTGGCTTAAACTCACTCCGTGTGCGTGCCCAAGATCCTGAGAGGAGAATGGAGGAGAAGGGACTGTGGCATGGCCATCCCCCCTGGGGGGTGATTTCTCGCTTTCTGTCTCTCTGTCTCTCTGGAGAGCGCACGCGCCCTATAGCAAAAACCTCTCCAAAAAGGGGGAGGGCAGTGAGAAAGAATGATTAGGATGCTGGGGCCCTGCTTCCCTAAGGCAGGGAGTTGGCGGGATGGGGGCAGATAGCAGAGACTGGAGCTCCCCAAGATTCACTCACTGATTTATTCTGTACTTGCTCAGGTCTGGCCCTGCCCGAGTCCCAAGAGGTTCCTTCTCCAGAAACCCCACCCCCACCTCTCCAGTCCCAAACCCCTCACTCACCCCGTGCTGAGGGCCCGAGCAGGAGCAGCAGCAGGAGGAGGGATGCAGCAGAGCCTTTTCCTCTTCTCATCTCGGCCTCACACAGGCTGGAGGCGGGACGCCTTCTCCTCCCTCCCTCTCAGCTCACTTTTCCTTGCTCCTTCTCCTTCAGCCTCCAGAGGCTATGAGATGCTTACAGGTGCTGTCGCCCAGAAACCCAGGGCCCTGGTCTTCCTTCCTGCAGGGAGGAGCAGCCTGCCCCATTGCTCTTTGTCACTCAAAGGAAGAAGGACCCGATATAAGGGAGTGGCAGGGCAGGACAGAAGAGGGGTGTCACAGGGCAAGAAGGGGAGCTTGACTGCCGAGAGCCCAGAGCTGAGCACCAGCAGGGAACTCAGCTGTCAGCACGGGTGGCGGGTGGTGGCACCTTCTGATGCCCCGCCCTAGAGGAGACTTCTCCCCTCGGCTGTCTCAGCGCATAGAGAGGGCCTTGGGCTTCCTTCTCCACAGGTGGGGTGCTGAGTTCAGAAAGACCAAGGAGGGTGCAAGCCAGGCATGCCTGGGGGGAGAGGAGCTCTAGATGCTGGGAGGTACAGAGCACCTTGGTTTGGGTTTTTTGTTTGTTTGTTGCTATAGGGCACGTGTGTTCACCAGGGAGACAGAGAAAGGCAGAGACAGAAAGCAAGAAATCACCCCCCAGGGGGGATGGCCATGCCACAATCCCTTCTCCTCCATTCTCCTCTTGGAATTTTGGGCATGCATACACCTGCACCCAGCATGACTTTTAAACCACCAGGTCCAAGACTTGAACCGCAGTCAACTACATAGGAGTCCAGCAATGTAACCTTTATGCCATCGGCTGGTCCCAGAGCACCTTGGTCTTTAACAGAGAGGGAGGAGCTCTCATGAGGGGGCCATAAACTTCCAGTCTCTCTTACTTAAAACTTCTCTCAGTCATTGAACCAAATCCTTTCGTTATCTCCAATCCACAGATTTAGTGCCTTCACCCCAGCAAGCTTCCAAATATTTCACAAAATTTGTAATATTATTTCAAATATTACACAAAATTAATTCATGTCCAACGGTTGAGATGTCAGGTGTGATGAAAAAATAAAAGATAGGATTGTAGTGTGACCATGCCCCACTGGGGGATTCTCTCTTTCTCTCCCACTCTCTTTCTCTCTCTTGCAAGCAAGTACATCCTGTGGCAATTTTTCTTCTTCTTTTTTTGCAGGAGGTTTCTGCTATAGGGCGTGTGTGCTCACCAGAAAGTCAGAGAAGGATAGACAGACAGAGAGACAGAAAGTGATAAATCACTCCTCAGGGGAGATGGCCATGCCGCAATCCCTTCTCCTCCATTCTCCTCTCGGGATCTTGGGCACGCATGCACACGCACCTGGTGTGAGTTTAAGCCACCGGGTCCGGGACTCGAACCGCAGTCGACTACATGGAAGTCCAGCAACATAGCCATTACGCTAACTGCTGGCCCCATGTGTCAATTTTTTTTAAAAGGGAGCGGGGAAAAAAACATTTAATAGACAGAAGAATGCAAAGTTCTCTTTTAAAAAGTTCTATAATTTTTGCTTTATTAAAAAAAGATAATAGACAAATCCAGGAGGCAAAGGACACCAAATAGATAGAACATAAGATCCTCCTCAAGGCGTATCATAGCCAAATTGGTAAAAATCAAAGACAAAGAGAAAATTCTAAAAATGACAAGAGAAAAACATCACATTACTTACAAAGGTTACCCCATTAGACTAACATCAGATCTCCCAACTAAAATGATGCAGGCAAGGAAAGACTGGGAAGACATATTTAAAACTTTGCAAAAAAAAAAAAGCAATTTCAGCCACGAGTACAACACCCAGTAAAACTATCCTTCAAATGAGAAGAAGAAATAAAATAATTCCAAGGTAAACAAATGCTGAAAGAATTCGCCAAAACAAAACCAGCTCTTCAGGAAATAGTGGGTTGTCGGAAAAGTCATGACGCACTTTTACATAGAAAAAATGACTTCCTTGACAATCCAATACTTAAGGGACTACTACGTCAGGAAAGCTAAAGAGAGGAAACCAGCAGTTAGCGTAATGGCTATGTCGCTGGACTCCCACGTGGTTGACCGCGGTTCGCGTCCCGGACCCGGTGACTTAAAACTCACGCCGGGCGCGTGTGCGTGCGTGCCCAAGATCCTGAGAGGAGAATGGAGGAGAAGGGATTGCAGCGTGGCCATCCTCCCTGGGGGGTGATTTCTCGCTTTCTGTCTCTCTGTCTCTGTCTGTCTGGCGAGCGCACATGCCCTATAGCAAAAACCTCTTCAAAAAAATAAAAAGCTAAAGAGACAAATAGAAGCAAGAGAACACAAAACAATTAGAAAAAAAGGATAAGTCCACACATATTGATAATAACATTAACTGTTGGGGCTAAATGTAGATTCAACAATTTTACACATAAGCAAGGTTAAAATACAGGTCCACCCAATTATTTGATAGACAGTTTTCTTCCCAGGTTTCAATGTATGTATTTATTATAACCATCACTCATTGTATAAAACTAGATATTGGAGGAAAAGTCAGAAGTTACAATGAAGTCTTTCTTTGAAATGAATTCAAGAAAAAGCTAAAATTAAGAACTTTGTAAAGTCTATGAACTACCAAAATCATGGCTTTACCAGGTCTTCACTTTTAAACATTTTTTTTCCAATTTTGCTTTATCTTTGCTTTTTTCGAGGACCTATTTCTTTATGCATAGTACCATACTATGGTCTTACAAAAACTCATAGTGTGTGAGTAAAAGCATTTTTTTTCTATCTCTTTCTAATGACTTAATAATGTACATAATAATGTACAATTTTTTTTTTTTTACTTTCTTTTCTTTTTGAGAGGTTTTTGCTATAGGTCACGTGCCCTCACCAGAAAGACAGAGAGAGACAGAGAGACTGAGACCAAAAGTGAGAAATTGCGCCCCGGGGGGATGGCCACGCTGCAATCCCTTCTCTTCCATTCTCCTCTTGGGATCTTGGGCACGCACACACACGCACTCAACGTGAGTTTAAGCCACTGGGTCCAGAACTCAAACAGCATTTGACTATATGGGAGTCCAGTGACATAGCCGTTACGCCAGCTTCTGGTCCCCTATTATGTACAATTTTATCTATATCTAACAGGACCAATTATTGATACAGATATTTTGCAGATTATGAACTCTTGTCTCCCACAGTGCTCTACATAGAAGTGACAACTTCTTTCATTGTCTATGTTAAGATTATCTCTGTTAATTTATGAGATTGTTGCCTGATTTGTAATCAATATGTTTTTCTTTAGAACTGTATTTCACAATAAAGAATGTCATAGACAATTCAGTTCGTACTTGCAGAATAACTATTAGAGTGGATTTCAAATGTTCACAAGAAAATGTTACATGCTGAAGGTGGTGAATATGTTTATATCTTTGATTTGTTTAGTACACACCGTATACATCTTTTAGAGACCATTCTATACCTTACAAAGATGCGTAATAATTATGCGTAAATCATAAATTACTATATATGTGTGTGTGTGTTTATATATATTTAGAGAGAGAGAGATTTTGGCTATAGGGCACGTGCGCTTGCCAGAGAGAGACAGAGAAACAGAAAGTGAGAAATCACCCCCTGGGAGGGTGGCCATGCCACAATCCCTTCTCCATTCTCTTCTCAGGATCTTGAGAGCACACACACACACACACACACACACACACCTGGCATGAATTTTTTAAGCCACTGGGTCTGATACTCAAACCATGGTCAACTACATGAGAGTCCAGCAACGTAACCATTGCACCATCTACTGGTCCTACAATAAATATATATATATATATATATTTTAAAAGATAATAGGGAACAGCAGGTTGTATAGTAGTTAAGGAGCTGAACTCCCACATAGGTGACCACAGTTCAAGTCCCGGAATTGGCAGCTTGCTTTCTCACTTTTCCTGTCTTGCTCTCTCTGGTGAGTGCATGTGCCCTATAGCAAATTTTAAAATAGTATTAATTTTTTAAATTACATACTTTTTTTTTTAAAAAAAAAAGATAATAAAAATTAAATGAGAAAAAAAAAAAGTAGAGGACCAGCAGCTGGCATGGTGGTTAAAGGCGCTGGGTTCCCACATGGCCAGTTATGGTTCAAATCCTGGACCTGGCAGCTTGCTTTCGCACTTTCTCTCCCTCTCTCTGATGAGTGTGTGTGTCCTATAGCAACATTTTTAAGAAAGATGGTAATGATGAATAAAATTAATGATTTTATTTTTTTTAAAGTATAGGTCTTGTCAGGTCTGGATGAGAATGTTCCTTCTCTTCCTCCCTTCTCTGACCCCCATCCCTGTCTCTTTCAACATTGTTGAGAAAATGACATTGGGTCTTGTTTCATTCAGAGACAGTTCCTACCACCTGTAGGACTTCTGTCTTTCCCAGCGTCCTCCAAAGAAGAGCTTGGGAATCCCAGGGAACCTCTCAAAGGGCAGCTGACTTCCCGAATGCCAATTTGCTGAATGGCCAGCTTACCACATGTAATTATTTCCACTGCTAACGTGATACGAACACATTCAATATGTTCAGGAGTATTGTTCAGATATATTCAAAAATCTTTGTGTTTGGGAACCAGCAGTTAGCGTAATGGCTATGTCACTGGACTCCCAAGTAGTTGACCGCGGTTCGCGTCCCGGACCCGGTGGCTTAAAACTCACGCCAGGCACGTGTGCGTGTGTGCCCAAGATCCCGAGAGGAGAATGGAGGAGAAGGGATTGCGGCGTGACCATCCCCCCTGGGGGGTGATTTCTCGCTTTCTGTCTCTCTGTCTCTCTCTGTCTGTCTGGCGAGCGCACGCGCCCTATAATGAAAAAACCTCTCCAAAAAAAAAAAAATCTTTGTGTTTGTGCACTACAATGAATGAATATATTTCAAAAGACTACAGCAAGTAAGGAATACTGTTTTTCTAGAGTAAGAGCTATACCTCGCCTATGGGAAAATTGACCCTTTCCCAGACAGGCTCATGAGGTCTTTTACTTTTGTTTTGTTTTAAAACCTTATTTTGAGATAACTTTAGACTCACAAACGAGTTGCAAACATGGCATCAGTGAGTTCCCATCTATTCCTCCCCAGTTTTCTCTCATACCAACATCTTCCACAGTGCAATTTAGGGTCTAATGCATACCAGTGTAACAACTGGGACGTCAGTACTGGTGCAGTACTCTTCAGAGTTCGTGTATCTTTCCACTGATGCTCTTGTTCTGCCCCAGTATCTGGCCCGGGACCCTGGGTTTCGGTCAGGTGTCTTTGGGCTCCTGTCATCTGTGACTGTGGCTGTCTCTCTGTCTTTCCTGGTATTGACACTTTTAAACAGAAATCTCTTTCTTCTTCCATGAGTGAGAAAAGCAAAGATAGACAGAGAGACACAATCCCAGCCTTGTCTTGACACCAAGATCCACCCTGAGCTCAGCCAGCCCTGGGTCACATGCATGTGCCCAGCATGCTTGAGGAGGTCTCCAGATGTGAACCTGGGACCTTACCATGGGGATCAGCCTTGCAGAGCTTTGCGTTACTGTCTGGCCCCCTATGTCCACACATATTGTTTAAGAGTTATTTTATTTAACTTTATTTATTTTAATTTCACCAGAACAGAACAGAGAGAGAAAAGGAAAATGAGAAAACAAGCTGCTACGCCCAGGAGACTCGAACACGTGGGAGTCCAGTGCCCTTAACCACCGTGCCACCTACTGGCCCCCGCCTTTTTTTTTTTAAGAATTATTTTATTATTTAACTTTATTTATTTATTTATTTATTTTAAATTTGATAGAGAAGGACAGAGTGAGAGAGGGAGAAAGTGAGAAAGCAAGATGTCAGGTCCAGGACTCAAACTGCGGTCAGCCACGTGGGAGTCCAGTATCCTTAACCACCATGACACCTGCCAGTCATGGCCCCATTCTTTTAATTTGCTACAGGGCTCATGTGCTTGTTGGGGTGGGGACAGGGAAAAAGAGGGAAATAGAGAGGGAAAGACAGAGAAAGAGAAAGAGAAAGTGAGAAATCACCCTCTGGGGGGGGGGGGATGGTCACACTGCAATCCCTTCTCCACCATTCTCCTCTTGGGATTTTGGGCACACACACACACACACACCGGCATGTTTTCCAATCTGTCAGGTCTGGGTCTCAAATCACACAGTCAGCCATGTGGGATCCAGCTGCCCCAACCACCATGCCACCAGCTGGCCCCTGTTGACACTTTGAAGAGTCCCAGTCACCTATTTTATAGAATGTCCCCTGGGTTGGTTTGTCCAATTTTCTTTCTTTTTTTTTTTTTTTTTTTTGGAGAGGTTTTTGCTATAGGGCGCATGCGCTCACCAGAAAGACAGAGAGAGATACAGAGACAGAAAGCGAGAAATCACCCCCCAGGGGGGGGGATGGCCACGCTGCAATCCCTTCTCCATTCTCTTCTCGGGATCTTGGGCACACACGCACACACGCCCACTGTGAGTTTAAGCCACCGGGTCCGGGATGCGAACCACGATCTACTACATGGGAGTCCAGCGACATAGCTAGTACGCTAACTGCTGGTCCCTGTCCAATTTTCTGTGAGTAAGTGGAGGTTGTGCATTGCTGGGAAGGACACTTCAAGGAGAGGGGCCCTTGCCAGAGTCTCAGGTCAGGGGAGTGTGACAGCAACGTGACTGGTTACTGGAGATGTGAGCCCTGGGCACGCGGTTAAGGTCGTGTCGGACAGATTCCACACCGCGAAGCTGCCATTTTCCCCTTTGGAATGACTGGCCCTAGAGAGTAGGAAGGAGAGAGTTGAGATGATGCAAATGTCCTGTTTCTGCTTAAACTGCCATCTGCTAACTTCAGCACCCACTTCATGCAGCTGGCCTGCCGCGGTTATCGCAGTGCGGCCTGAATGCTGCCCTCAGCCCTCTGCGTGTACTAGCGGGAAGCCTCTGTAAGGAACAGCGGTGCCTTCTCTCCGGTCTGTTTATCCAGCTCTTGGTATCAACATGGACTCACAGATTCTTGTGTTGCTCTGTCAGTTATGATCCAATACTATGACTATTGATTTCTGTTGCTCAAACTGTGGCCTGGGGAGTTCTTTCATGTTGGTTCCGGTGTCTCTGTGAATCGTTCATTCTTTCTTCTTCACCCATGATAGAGCACACGCATGATGACAGAGAGAGAAAGAGAGAGACAGGTGAGGACCCTCTGCAGGGTTTGGTCGTGCCCTGACCCCTTCCTGCAGTCCTCCAGCCTGCCAGGTCTTGGGCACTTACCTTTGTGCCTGGGACATTTCGGGCTGACAAGGCCAGGGATTTGACGCATGGTCACCATGTTGGATCCAGCTTCTCCTGAGCAGGTGCTTCAGAGTCAGCCCAAGATGGAGATTTCTTTTTAATGGGCTCCTCCCAGCCTTGGTGGAGTGAGTGATGGTGTACAGAACTGCAGTGCTGGAAGCCACGTGGCTGACCATGGGTTTGAATCCTGAGCCGACCTGGAAACACGCTGTGTGTGCATACCCCAGATCCTGCAGAGCTGGAGGGAAGGGGAGGGAGCCGAGACCCTGTGAGGTACTCTCTTTCTCTCTTTCGTGTACTCTCTTAGGAATAAAATTAACTTTTAAAAAAGTTTTATTGCCAGAAGGTGCATGCATTCACCAGACAGAGAGAGAGAGAGAGAGAGAGAGCGCACATCCGTGGGTGTGGTCATGCTGCAATCCTTCTACCTTTATACCTCCATCCCGTCAGGATTTGGGGCACACATGCATATGTGCCCAAGTGTGTTTTTCAAGCCACCAGAGCAGGGTCTTGAACCATGGTTGGCCATGTGGAGCCAGCTCTCGCGCACCGTACTTCACCTCTGCACTACGGAGCCGGCCCTGGCTTTCCTGCTGGTTTCCCTTCCCACGCTTTGTGGCCTGGGATTCATGTGTTTCTCCCGTTGCCGGGACATCACGACAGCTTCTCCAATAGACTGCAGCCTCTGCTTCTCTTCATTCTGATGATCAGAGTTTTCTTGTACATAAAATTAAGAACGCGTCCCACTGCACTTCCCAGTGCTCTGTGAGCCTCCTGTGGTTACAGAATGAAACGTGGCGGCCGTGGCGTGGCAGGCCGAGCTGCACAGCTAACCCTCCAGCTCACCTCTGGGCTCGCCAGGCCCGTGAGTCTTCTGACCATCTGCTGACCTCGCCGTGCCCCATCTTGCGTAAGCTGTTCTTTCGGTATTTCCCCTTCTCCTTGTAAATGCCTGCTGACACTTCATCATCCAGTTCGAGTCACCCTCTGTGTGAGTCAGCCCCTCCTCCCCTGACCAAGCTGAGGGTTTCTCCTGGGGTACTTTAATTTGCTGGATTTGATAGTGTTGGTCTTTGACTTCTCTGCCCCATTCCCCAGCGTCTGTCCCATTCCCCAAACTGTGGCCTTCAGGTTCATCCTTACCTCCACGAGTTCTCAGGACCTGGAGCCAAGCAGGTGCGCACTGAATATGAACAGCTAAATACACGGATGAGTAAGAAAGCTCACAATCATTTTTGGATAAAGGAATGGGTGCTATTAAATCTGGAGAAGAAATAACTGATGAACCAATTTTTGCCTTTAAGAATATTGTTTAAAAGAAGAGGAAAGAACCATAGCACATAGTTTCCATTTTTATTGAGGTAAACTTTACAACGAATTGCACAGATCTGAAGTACTCTGGTGGACAAGTTTAGGCAAATGCCTTTACCTATGCAACCAACACCCCAGTCCACATAGAAAACATTTCTATCACCATGGGGTGCCACTTTACTCAAAGTCCTTACTCTTAGGAAGTCAGCGGTCTGATCTCTGTCACCATAGGGCCATTTGCCTGCTCTCAAGTTTCATGCCCTGGGCTGTTACCGTAGGCACTTTCTCTAGTCTGGCTTGTACCAGGCGGTTGCTAAAAGCAGTTTTTGTTTGTTTGTTTAGAGAGATTTTTGTCATAGGGCATGTGTGCTCATTGGGAGAGAAAGTGAGAAATCACCCCCCAGGGGAACGGACACGCCGCAATCCCTTTTCCTCCATTCTTCTCTCAAGATCTGGGCACACACGCACATGCCTGGCGTGAGTTTAAGCTGCTGGGTCTGGGACTCGAACTGCGGTCGACTACACGGGAGTCCAGTGATGTAACCATTCCGCCATCAGCTGGTCCCGCTCAAAGCATTGTGTTAACAGTATTGTAAAATGCACCTAGAGAAATAGCTTTGGTCTTCTTAGGACTCTGGGGAAGACCCAGGCTGGGAACTGCAGAAGCTGAGGTGACCGAGCAGGGCCAGGTGAGAGGACAGAGGCAAGTGAGGACTCAGCAGCATGCGTGTGAGGCCTGCAGGTTCCAGCAGACAGCCTGGCCAGGCCGGGCCTCCCACGGGAGCAGGGTGCCGCCACACAGACGTTGCACTGAGGCCCAGCTTGCAGGAGCTGCTGGGAACCCAGATCCTAGCAGGGCCAGCCGAGTCTGCCTATGCAGAAACTGAGGTACCTCCTCCCTGCCCAGGACGGCTGCTGAGGCGGAGAGCCCACACTGCCCTACTGGGGAGAGCCCACGCCCAGAGCCCACATCAGTAGTCAAGGAATGCAGCCACTTGGGGGTGGCCCCACTGGCAAATCCTTTTTTTTTAATTTTTTTTTTTTGAGAGGTTTTTACTATAGGGCGCGTACGCTGGCCAGAAAGACAGAGACAGAGAGACAGAAAGCGAGAAATCACCCCCCAGGGGGGATGGCCACACCGCAATCCCTTTTCCTCCATTCTCCTCTCGGGATCTTGGGCACACACACACATGCTTCTAGCGTGAGTTTAAGCCACCAGATCTGGGACTCGAACCGCAGTCGGCTACATGGGAGTCCAGCGACATAGCCTTTACACCAACTGCTGGTCCCAACATCTCCCCTCTTTCTGTTCTAAGCTCACACAGAGACTGTGCAACACACATCTGGAAAGCCCAGCACCTGCCGCCCCGGTCTTCCCTGCTTACTCTCTCCCATCCAACCTCGGGGGGGTGGGGGTGGGGGTGGGGGTGGGGGTGGGGGGGGGAAGAAACGGGACAGACGCAGGTCTCTGGATTTTATTCTGGGGATTTGAGAACTGAGAGTCTGTAGGGAAAGGGGGTCTCTAGGCTACAGGGAACCTCCCATCACAGGATGCAGAATCACAGCCCCACAGAGTCTGGTTCCCACAGAGATGCATTTATTTCGCGATTCGGTCACAGCGATAGTCTCCCTGCTGTGGTCTGGGACCACGGGTGGGAGGGCGGGAGGACAGCCAGGGGCTGCAGCAGGCTGGGAGGGGCAGCCCCGGGGCTGAGTGGCAGAAACTCGGGCTCCAGGTCCTCCAGCTCAGCCCCTCCTTTCCCGTAGGACGGTGATACCTCCAGCTTCAGGGACACGCAGGGTCATGGGGTCTCCCAGACAGCTCCATGGCTGTGGGAGGACACTCGCTTCTGGAACCGGCCTCAGTGGCACACGTCCTGCTTCTCACTCCATAATAGCCCGTAGGAGATGAGCCGAAGCCGAGGCCGTGGGGGCGGTAGAGATCCGTGTTGAGGTTTCCTAAGTCCAGACAGCTGCTCTGGAAAACAGAAGGGTGCGGCAGTTCAGTGCTCTGACTCCGAGCACCCGCCCACCGCCGGCGCTGCCCCTCCCCGCGGCCCCTCATCGCTTTCTTCTACGCACTGGCTGCTCAGACCCTCTGACTTGCTAGCTCTGGGCTGCTGTTTCTTTGCCTTTTTTTGGTAACTCTCTCCCGATTTCCCATGCCCTATCATCTCCACCATGACCCCACTCTGCGAGCCCTACTTCCTTCTCCCCTTTATCGCATGCCCTCCCTCAGAAAGAAAAAGAGGGTTTTCTACATGTCAGACACTCACAAGGGAGAAGAGGAGCCCGGTGAAGAGAATCGCAGCGATGGCGACCGTGGCCAGGGTGATGAGGGCGACTTCCCACGGCCTCAGGCGTCCGCTAAGGCTCTCCTCATTCCCTGAGGTAGCCGTGCTCGTGCTGGTGACGGCAGAGGCTGTCACTGCTGTGTTAGCTCCCCCCGAGGTAGACGCTGACCCTGCAGTGGTGGCTCCCCCCGAGGTAGACGCTGACCCTGCAGTGGTGGCTGCCCCCGAGGTAGACGCTGACCCTGCAGTGGTGGCTCCCCCCGAGGTAGACGCTGACCCTGCAGTGGTGGCTCCCCCCGAGGTAGACGCTGACCCTGCAGTGGTGGCTCCCCCCGAGGTAGACGCTGACCCTGCAGTGGTGGCTCCCCCCGAGGTAGACGCTGACCCTGCCGTGGTGGCTCCCCCAGACGTAGACGCTGACCCTGCAGTGGTGGCTCCCCCCGAGGTAGACGCTGACCCTGCAGTGGTGGCTGCCCCCGAGGTAGACGCTGACCCTGCAGTGCTGGTTCCACTGGAAGATGTGCCTGTCCCAGGGGAGACTGTTGTGCTGGATGCAGAAAGGATAGGTGTGGTGATTCCAGTGGAAGCTGTGCTTGCTTCAGGAGAGACGGCTGTAGTGTCACCATTGGAAGTCACAGCTAACAGAGGACAGATAGTTAGTTCCATCGGAAATTTGGTTTGGTTCTCCAACTACTATTTTTCCCCCAAAGGATGTGTGCGCTTGCCAGAGACAGAGAGAGGGAAAGTGAGAAATCACCCCCCAGGGAGGATGGCCACACCACAGTCTCTTCTCCTCCATTCTCTTCCTGGGATTTTGGGCATGCATGTATATGTGCCCAGTGTGGATTTTCAAGCCATCAGGTCCAGGACTCGAACTGCAGTTGGCCACGTGGGAGTCCAGTGCCTTAACCACTGCGCCACCTACTGGCCTCATTACTACTACTATCAATAACAATGCTACTCACAGCTGCCACTCACTGAGTGCTCACTATGCTCCAGGCATTGTGCTACTGCCACATACGAGTTGGTATTTAAAACCTTCCCAATACCTCCATGACGTAGGAACTATTATTATCTCCTCTTTATAGATAGGAAATTGAGGAATACCTCCATGACGTAGGAACTATTATTATCTCCTCTTTATAGATAAGAAATTGAGGTTTAGAGAAGTTAAGCAACGGGTCCTAGGTCAGATAGTCGGTAGTTAGTAGAACAGGGACTTCAACCAAGGCAGTGTGGTCCCAGAGCCAGCCCTTAACCCATTCCACTCCCGGGTGTAGGGGAGTCACAGGGGATGGTGTTATTCTTCTCCAGCTACTCCCGTTACATCTCAGATAAAGAACGGAAGAGAGAAGGTTGAAGGGCCCGTGTGTACATACCGAGCTACTCTGTAAACGGATCGCACCTTTCTTACGGAGGAGAAGCAATTGAGGGGATCAGCGTGGGAGAGGGCAGTATGTAAGTTTTTACCACTAGCAGGTCGTTCTTATGCATGCGGGTTTGGGGCCGCTGGCTCAAGGCTCCCCTGATGACTTAGCGTGTGGTCTAGCTGAGAACCAGCCACGTGTAGCTTGAAGAAACAAATCTTCTGGGATTCAGGGAAGGGGGTTAACTTCCTCGGTTGGTCGTTTAGAGTTAAGGTGAGACCAGTCTTTCTTTTTGTCTCTCTAGAACCTACTTTTTTGCCCAGTAAGAACCAAGCGTGTAGCCTCCCGATGCCTGGGTACCCTTGCAGCATCCATGCCCTGTCTTCTCCTGGGATCTAGGAGTTCTGCCCCCTCCATCTGCCGGCGTCCCTGCCTAGTGTTCTCTGGACTAACTTTGAGAATGCAAATTTCAGCGAATTCTTCTAAGAAGAATCCCCCAAACCTTGTGTTAAAGCCTCTGATTAGAGGTAGGGTCAGAGGCAAGGGCTGAGATGAAAAGCCAGCTCATGGACAGGGAATAAATAGATTTGTTTGTATTGTTCAAGGGGAGAAAAATGAATGAGCCCAAGTCATGATGGGGTGATTTCTGGGAAGTATCAAAGCTATGCGCGTGTGGACCAGCAGGCCCCAGGACACACTTAGCTGGAGGCTGGGTGACCAGAAACGCTAGTCAGAGACGCTGGAAGTGGACGCCTGCCGGCATTGGTGGTCAGACGCTGAGGTCTCTTCCAGCACTCATGCACATGAATTTGGGATTAGCCTAGAGGAAACAGGTCAGGCTTCTGGGCAGAAGAGTCATGGCTGGCAGAACGGAGGATGGATGCGGTCAGCACAGAGAGAACAGAGCAAAACAGTGGCCCTTACCCCGGTGATGAGAGCGGGAGTGAAGAGCAGAGTGAGTTCAGTTGTCCACGTTTGCCCCAAAGACGCCAACTCCAAGACTAGCCTCCTCCGAACAGTAATTACTCACCACATCCTAAAAGCAGAAGAAGGTGAAGCAGCCAGCACGCAGGAGACGAGGTTTTTCTCTGCATCTTGAGATGTCTGCCGTGCAGCGCGGGAGGGCGAGCCCCGAGCCCCAGATGTGACTAAGGCCTGGAAGGGAAGGGGAACGAAATGAGAGCGGGGTGCCAAAGTGGAGGTTAGGGCTGGAGTGCTGGGCGTGGGGTCTCCAAGAACCGGTCCTCGACCTGCAGGAACGCGCTGTGCAGCGGGGTGAGGAGGCCGGGCCGCTGCTCCCTCGGCTCCCTTTCAAAGGAGGCCTTTATAGCACCACCTGATCACCTGGGCTGGGCAGGGCTGGCCGTGCAGCCTGTTGTTCGTCCAGCTGTGAGCAGTGACAGGACACTCCAGCTCCGAGAGGAGGGGGACGCAGGCCAAGAGAAAGGAGAATGACTTGGTGTTATGAGGCGAGGCCTGGGGAGGGGCAGGAAGTAGGACAGTTCAAGAGGATCAAAACTGTCAGCGTGGAAGGGACCCACCCTCTGAGGCAGAAATAGGGCTGAAAACCGGTCTGGAGACCTTGTTTTCTGGACTAGAAGGTCTGAGTGCCTGGGCAGAGCAAGGGCATGAGAGGGAGGATCCGCTGAGCAGAACCTGGGCCAGGGTAGGTAGAGTGAGATCCACCGTGGATGGGAACTGGAGGCCAGGCCCTGGGCATTGCTGACTACGCAGTTGGCAGGCAAAGCGTGTCTTAAATGAGTGGGGGAAGGGAGACTCAGGAAACAGACTCTGGGGTCTCTGGGGCCTGAGAGCTGGGGGTAGAGAGGGTAGGCTGTGAAGGAGACGGGGCCAGTCACAGAGTGATCTTTAAAAATTAAACTATAGGGGCCGGTAAGTGGCGTGATAGTTGTAGTGCCGGACTCCCACGTGACCAGGAAAGCAACCTGGCAGCTGGCTTTCTCACTTTCCCTCTCTGTCTCTCTCTGGTCAAATTAAAAGAATAATAATAACAATAAATAAAATTAAATGAATAATTTTTAAAAATAAATGATATTGGGGCCAGCAGGTAATGTGGTAGTTAAGGTGGCTGGATTCCCACATGGCCTAGTGCAGTTCGAGTCCTAGATCCAGTGGCTTGAAAAATCACAACAGCACGTGTCGTGCATGCCCAGAATCTTAAAGGAGAATGGAGAAGAAGGGGTTGCAGTGTGGCCATTACCCCTGGGGGGTGATTCTCACTTTCCCTCTGTCTTCCTCTCTTTCTCCTCTCCGGCAAGCTCATGTGCCCTATGGCAAAAACCTAAAAAAAGGAAAAATAAATTAAACTATATTAACTTATAATGAAGTAAATTATATTGAAAACAAAGGTAAATATATTCCAAATTCATTACTTCCTAATTATTTCACTATGCTGTATGCCCATGAAGTTATGTACGTCTATCACATCTGTCTGGAGGAAATGGTATAAAACAGTGCGCAGCCCAGCTCTTCCCAGGCCCATATTCAGCAGTTCCAGCTGGGAGCACGAACTCAGCCCTGGGAGCACCACAAGAGAGCAGCACGCACAGTACACAGGGCCTATGGAGAGCAATGACAGCTGGAGAAGAATGTTCCTGCTTCTCACCCTCCTTGGTAGGGGTGCTTTTCTATTCTTTATTTCCCCACACATTTTATTGATTCAGTAAAGATCTTAATTAATCTAAATACTTTCAATAGCAAGCACAGCTGATATATCCATATCTGTGAACACAAGTCTGACTTTAGGCGTTAACCTCAGTGAGTAGAGTGAGCATACTATAAAGTAGCACTTAGCTGGGGCTATATAGCTTACTGCAGTCACTGAATTGGTATTTTTAATGTATTTTTTTATTTTCGAGGAAAACAGTTTTAGTTTTAATAGATCAAAATTTAAAAATGTTAAGAGAAATTTGCTTAAGACTTAAAGCCAGGAAAAGGTTAGGATTCAGTTCAAATAGTAGTCAGACAAAAATCCTTATATCTGGAAAACAAAGCATAGAAGAAAATCAGTAATGTTTTGGTCAAAAGTCATAAAATTCTATTTTACCCATTCAGTCTCATGTAATTAATCTCTCTTCTGTTGAATTTGCAGTGTTACTATGGTCTAATCTTTCTGATTAAGTTCTAGAAGTTAACATTCAGTGTTATTATTGATCTTTTTGGACTTGTCCCTACCACTAAGTTGGCCAAATCTTGGTTGTTTGTTGTACTCTTATTTCTGTGTGTCCAACTTTAGTTTTCCTGGTACAGCACTCCCTTCAGAACTTCTTGGAGAATTGGTCTGGTGTTGGTAAATTATTTCAGGTTTTGTTAATCTGAGAATGTTTTTGTCTTTTCTTCCCATGTGAAGGATAATCTTGCCAGATATAGTATTCTTGGTTGAAATTGTTTTTCACTTAACACTTTGAATATATTTTCTCATTCTTTCCTTCCTTGCATTGTTTCCAACAAGAGATCTGATATTAGCCTGATGGATGTCCTTTGAAAGTAACTTGACATTTCTCTCTTGCCAATTTTAGTATCTTGTCTCTGTGTCTCTGTGGTTTTGGTCAATCTGGCTATGATGTGCTTTGGGGAAAATCTTCTTGGGTTGATTCTATATGGAGTCCTTTGTATTTCTTGGGTCTAGATATTTGAATGTCTCTCTAGGTTTGGAAAGTTTTCTTCCAGGATTTCATGGATTAGATTATCAATGCCCTTACTATTTTCTTCACTTTCTGGGATACCAATTGTTCAGATGTTTGGACATTTAATGGTATTTAGTATTACTCATATATTATTCAATTTTCTGGGGTTATTTTCTCAGTCTTTGTGGTGAATTTTTCCAGGTCAGAGGTTCTGTCTTCTACATCTGAGGTTCTATCTTCTACATGATCTAATCTGCTTTTAATACTTTCAGGGGAGATTTTGATTTCCTGTATGACAGCCTTCATCTCTAACAATTCCGTTTGATTCTTTTTTTTTAAAAAGAATTATTTTATTTAACTCTATTTATTATTAATATTATTCTCCAGTTTTATCAGACAGAGACACACACACACAGAGGGAAAGTGAGAAAGCAAGTACCATGTCTGGGACTTGAACCACAGTTGGCCATGTGGGAGTCCAGAGACTTTAACCACCATACCACCTGCCTGCTCCCATTTGATTCTTTTTTATGGTGTGTATTTCCTCTTTCATATCATGCGAGAACTTCCTCACCTCCTGAAACTCAGTGTCCCTTTTCTCCTTCATCTTCTGGAGTTTGTTGTCTCTCTTCTCTTGCATCTCTATTAGTTTTGTCACTATGAATATTCTAAATTATTTATCTTACATTTCCATAAGTTCCATTGTATTATCTATGAAGGATGAGGACTTATTCTTTTCCCTTGGGGGAGAGATATTTTCTTGGTTTCTCATATTATTTGTGCCTCTGTAGTGGTTTCTGGTCACCTGATAGATTATACATTTTTTTAATTTTTGGAGTTAAATCTGAGCATTCAGAGGTGTGCAGGAGGTGATCTGCAATCTCTCTGCAGTACTGTTTTTCTCCCTTTGTACAGTAGATTCCATGGGACTTGAGGTTTACTCTGACCCTGACTAGACGTTGGGGTCAAGAGGGTAAAGTCTGGCCAGAAAATCTTCAGTTGTCCTCGTCCCTGAAAGGGGCCACTCAGAACTCAAATGTAGATGGCTTGTCATTGGCCTGTCCTGCCTAGATCTTGGGGTTAGGAGGGTGAAGTCTGGGCAGAAAATCTTCAGTTGTTGTAGTCACTTTTCTTTTGTTTTGGAAAAAGTCATAGGAGTTTTCCACTTTAGGGAGCCTCAGCTGGTTCTTATTTATTTAAATTCCCAGAGGCGCATGCACACACCAGAGAGAAAAAGAAGGGAAAAAGCAACCCTCAGTAAGGTGCAATCATGCCACAATCCCTTCTCCTCCACCTCTCCATCCTGTTGTGCACACATGCATCCAGCGTGTTTTTCAAGCTGCCAGGGCTGGAATTTGAGCTCTGGTCGGCCATGTGGGACCTGGTTCCCTTAGTCACTAGGCTTCAGGGCGGCCCTTCAGCAGGTTTTTCTCATCAGTGTTGTGTGCCAGATGACCTGAGTGATCGAGGAAGTACCTACCTTGGGACACTGCCAGTCTGCTGGGGAACTGGGAGCTTATAGTTTGATCTTGTTTAGACGTTGGACGAGGCCAGCGGAAACCACACAAAGATGAATAAGTAGGCTAGACCACAGACAGCAATGGGCTAAAGGGCTGGCAGCTCCCTCATCCACAGTTCATGGCAGAAAGCTGGGTCTAGACTCCACAGGAGTTTTACTTTTACCCTATACGTGATCAAAACCAGCTGCCCCCACCCTCGCTGCAAATCTGGCAAGGCTTCCCAGCAGAGGAACGTTTCCGATGATGTAGACGTGTGGGTGAAAGAAATCTGTAGCGTAAGAGGCCTGATGGAAGGAAGCTGTTGAGCTGGCAATGACGGGGGACTCATGCACAAATATTGAGAGAGGTGCTCACTGTGTGCTAGACACGGCACTGCAGTGAACAGGACAGATAGTATGCATTATTTTGGAGCTGACATACTAATACATGAAAAAATCATAAATGGGGGGACCAGCAGTTGGCGTAATGGCTATGTCGCTGAATTCCCATGTAGTCGATCGCGGTTCAAGTCCCGGACCCGATGGCTTAAACTCACACTGGGCACGTGTGCGTGTGTGCCCAAGATCCTGAGAGGAGAATGGAGGAGAAGGGATTGCAGCATGGCCATCCACGTTGGGGGTGATTTCTTGCTTTCTGTCTCTCTGTCTCTCTCTGTCTTTCTGGTGAGCTCACGTGCCCTATAGCAAAAACCTCTCAAAAAAAAGAATTATTTTTGTTTTATTTTATTTACTATTATTTTTTAGTTTGACCAGAGAGAGACTGGGGGGGGGGGGGGGGGGGGGGGGGAGAAAGGGAAAGTAAGAAGGTAAGCCACCAGGTCTGGGATTCAAACTCCAGTTTGCCATTTAGGAGTCCAGCGCCTTAACTGCCACACCACCTGCCAGCCCCAAAATGTTGATTTTTTTTGTTTTTCTTTAGAGAGAGAGTTTTGTTGTTGTTGTGGTGGTGGTGGTGCGCATGTGCTCTCCAGAGAGACAGTGAGAGAGAAAGTAAGAAATCATCCCCCCGGGGGGGCTGTCCACACTGCAATTCCTTCTCCTCCATTCTCTTCTTGGGACTTTGAGCACACACACACACACACACACACACGTGAGATTTAAGCTGCCAGGTCCGGGACTTGAACTGCAGTCGACCATGTGGGAGTCCAGCACCTTCGCTGCTACGCCACCCACTGGTCCCCAAAACGTTGATGTTTAAAGACATTAATTATTTTCTCCCCATTTCCCAGTCTGCCTGCTGGGCCAAAGTCACATGCTTACTTTCTAGGAGAATCCATTTTAAAATCTCTTTCAAACCTTTTACCTTTCTCTGTGTTTTTCTTCATATCCTTGTTGTATTATTTTTTATTTCTCTGAGGAAACAGCAAAATAAGCAAACATCAAACTAAACAATGGCCTTACTGTAGCTCTGTTTGTATTTGCTATGCTGTACCAATACAACACAGGGAATTTGCAAAGCAGCAGGAAGTCAAGGACCCAGTGCTTAGGGTAAACTCCCCACGGAGGACAGATATTAGCCTGCATCGCCTAAGAAATGTGTTTGTGAGCCTGGGAATGAGGACTCTGATGAACAGAGTTTTTTATTTATTTATTTATTTATTTTATTTTTTTATTTTAGCACCATTTATTAAGTGATCTCAGTTGGAACTGCTGCGTGTCAGCCTGTTCTTAAAACATAATGCTCTTCCACTTCCTCTTGTCCAGGACAGAAGCATCTTCCAGGTGGCACGCCAACAGAACAAGAGACTCCGATGACGCCAGCTTCAATGATGGTGCCATCCAGAGAGGAAGAGGGTCATGGCACATTCAACTGCGGCTTCCAGAGGTTTTGAAAAAGGAGCCTTTGGGAATACAAAACTCACACCGACAGCATGAACAGAGTTTTGACACTTACTTTATAGCCATGTGGTTAAGAACACGGATTTCTGAAAATTTGAAAAAAATATGTCCTGGGTAAGTACTAACTTTACTGTGTGTTCGTAAGTAAGTTACTCAACCTCTCTAAGCCTTGGGTGCCCAAGGTCTTAGGAGGAAATGGGATTGCAGCATGGCCACCCGTGCGGGGCATGTTGTCTTGCTTTCTTTCTTTCTGGCAAGTGTGCATGTTCTCTTTCTTAAAAAATGAAATGGAGATAAAACTTTCTCCGTGGGGTTGTTTTGGGGGAATACAATAAAACAGTTCATGTAAAATACATACAGTGCTTAGCATAAAGTAAGTGCTTAGCCGATAGTAACTATCATTATTGGACATGGAGGTTAAGGCAGCTGGATCCTACATGGCCAATTGCCTGGTTCAAGGTCTGGATCCAGCAGTTTGAAAATCAAGCCAGTGTGTGTATGTGCGTGCCCAAAATCCCAAGAGTAGAATGGAGGAGAAGGGATTGCAAGTGTGGCTATCCCCCCGAGGGTGATCTCTCTCCCTCTCTCTCTCTCTCTCTCTCTCTCTGTCTCTCCCTGGCAAGCACACATGCCCTATCGCAGACTAAAATAAATTAATTAATTTTAAAAAAACACCATACACACACACACACACACACAAAAAAAAAAACAATTAAGCCAACACATTTAGGAGAAAACTCATCAGTGTGATCTGTATGTGATGCCCTCCAGATGGAGGAACCCCTAAAGTTTGAAAGTAAAGAAACAGCGGTGGGGAGCACCTCACCATTTATACCTGGCTGTCTCTTATGCGTATTTAAGACACCTCTCCATAACACAAACTATAAAATGATGAGACTAGCAGTTAGCGTAATGGCTATGTCACTGAACTCCCATGTAGTTGACCACAGTTCGAGTCCTGGACCTGGTGGCTTAAACTCATGCCGGGTGCATGTGCGTGCATGCCCAAGATCCCGAGAGGAGAATGGAGGAGAAGGGATTGCGGCGTGGCCATCCTCCCTGGGGGGTGATTTCTCGCTTTCTCTCTCTCTGTCTTTCTGGTGAGCACAGGTGCCCTATAGTGAAAACCTCTCCAAAAAAAAATTATATATATATATATAAAATGGAAAATTAAAAGAAGACTCTGGGATAAGAGCAGAGGCACAGTGGGAGCCGAGTGCAGAAGGCCATCCAGACTGGGGCAGCTCTTCCAGGCCACACAGGAACGCTGGAGCGCTCCAAGCCCTGGCCCAGCGGGAAACCCCTGCGCTCCACCAGGCCGGGGGTCCCATTCCCCCCTCTCTGTCATTCCACCTTCGTGGAGCCCAGAGGCTTTTGCGTGCTCGGCCACTTCTGCGCTGCTAAGATGTAAGCACCGTTTTCAGCCTCAGTGGGACAAAAGCACCAAAGGAAAAGCATTGTTTGTTTATTTGCCAGAGGGCCCGTGCCCTCAGTGAAGAGAGACAGAGAAAGAGAGAGAGAAAATGAGAAAGCACCCTGTGGGGCACAGTGATGCCGCAGTCCCATCTCTCTGCAATCCCCTCTCCTCCTTACACACACACACACACACACACACACTCACACACACACACACCCAGCATGTCTCTCAAACTGCCAGGCCCTGGACACCAGAGGTGTAGTCGGCTGTCTGAAATTCGGTTGCCTCAACCACCACGCCATCTGCAGCCCAGGGTTGCACTTTCTGGAGCCAGACTGTTACAAATCCAGCTTAAAAGGAACCCAGGGTAGAACACGGGCCCGCTCCTTCCCATCTAAAAGGGTCCTGTTGGCACTGAATTCGGGGCGCTGGGTGCTGTCCTCTGTTCCCTAACTCTCTACTCCCCACGTTAGCCTTCTTGCTCCTTCTCGTTTTGTTTTGTTTCTTAATTTCCCTTTTTTAAATTTTCAATTTATATTTGATTTTGATTGTCATACATCTTTGTGGGGTAGGATGATTTTCCCTTTCTTTTCTTTCTTCTTCTTTTTTTTTTTTTTTTTTTTTTCCCCCGGAGAGTGCATGTTCTTGCTGGAGGAGGAGAGAGAGAAAGTGAGAAAACACCACCCGCGGGGGATGGGCACGCCGTAATCCCTTCTCCTCCATTTCTCCCTCCTTCCAGGATTTTGGGCACACACACGCTCTCTCACACACACACACACACACACACACGTGCCTGGTATGTTTTTCAAGCAGCTGGGTCCAGGACTCAAACCCCGTGGGACCCAGATGCCTTAGTGACCACACTAGCGGCTAGCGCGCGATGTGGTTTTTCAAAGCTGTATGCGGTGTGGGTATCAAGCCCAGGGGAATTACCACGTCCGTCATCCCCAACAGAGAACATGCATTCCTGTGTACCTTCGGCACTCATTTCTGTCATTTACATATAGATACACATATGTATGTAAGTGTGTGTGTGTGTTTATATATGTAAATACACATATATGATATCTGTCTATATAATTGGCATACCTTTTTCACCCTCTTCTGGTATACAGTTCCAAGACCTCTCTGCCGCGTTCGCACGCATCCTTGTGTCGGTAATTATTTTTCCTGAACCCTCTCCTGTCCGTTTTTCTCTCCCTTCTCCATCACCCTTCTAGTTTTCTGCTTTACTGCGCCTCCCCTGTCTCCACAACAGCTATGCTTTCCTGTGTCTGAGGGTCTTCTCTGACTCTGATGGTCTCTACATCCCTGTTCCCCGTTACCACACCCTCAGGCGGCGCCGTTCCCACCTCACGGGCACACCCCGCCGCCCAGCTGCGCCTGTCCTTGCCAACAGTCCCTCCTCCATGCCACAGGGACTCACCAGGCAAGAACCATGGCTGAGGCCAGAGAAACAGAGGAGGCCCCAGGGGTGACTGTCCACGCGGTTCCCCCAGCGTGACCACAGCGTGGCTCACACCACCCGGGTGCTGTGGGAGGGCCGGTCTGCCGTGTGACCTCCCAGCCCAGCAGCAGAGTCAGCGCCCACACGAGGGTGGCAGTCCCTGGGCGGCGCAGGCTGTCCTGAGAAGCGCGTTCCTGTTCCCGGTCCCGGTGCGGTCGTGGCCAGACCGAGGAGGTTGCTCCGCTGCCAGGGCTGGCACCACCTGACAGAAACGGTCCCAGAGCTGGCAGCTACTGACGTGCAGGCAGGTGTGGCCTTTCCCACGACGGCTGGCCGAGACTTAGAGAGGCGCTGTCCAGGGGAGGTGCACCAGACGTTCCATTTTCGGAAGTGGGTGACCCTCGGGCAGAGGTCGCGGTTCCTGGTCTGATGACAGTGGTGCCTGTGCCCAGTCCGGTCATGGTCGTGTCCTGGACAAAAGTGACCAGCTGCGTCTAGGACTTGGTGGTTGTGCCCGCTCTGGTGACGGCCATGCAGGTCAGAGAGGATGATCCGATTTCAGAAGTAGCTGTTTTATTTTGTTTGTTTGTTTTTTGAGAGGTTTTTGCTATAGGGCACTTGCGCTCGACAGACAGAGAGAGAGACAGAAAGTGAGAAATCACCCCCCAGGGGGGATAGCCACGCCGCAATCCCTTCTCCTCCATCTCCTCTCGGGATCTTGGGCATGCACGCACATGCGCCCGGCCTGAGTTTAAGCCACTAAGTCTAAGACTCGAACCGCGGTCGGCTACATGGGAGTCCAGCGACACAGCCATTACGCCAACTGCTGGTCCCAGAAGTGGCTGGTTCTTGGGAAGAAGCGGTGGTTCCTCTGGAAATGGTGATCTCTGGGAAGACGATGGCCCCTGCACCACGGGCGGGCGAGTCCCGGGTGCAGGCGTCATGCCAGCTCCCGTGGCGGTGTGGCGGTGTGGTGGTGTGGTCACGGTTGAGCGTGAAGGTGGCCTTGCCCCTTCTGGCGTGCTGGGGAATCGGAATGGCTCTGCCTGTCCCTGGCTGCTCCCTGAGCAGAGGGGGCTGTTCCCTGCCGGGGATGATGGTGTCTGGCACAGGGCGAATGCGTTTGATCCATGACTGCTTATGTTATGGTAAAACATTGTGCCTGAGGCTAGCAGGTGGCATGGTGGTTAAGGCGCTGGATTGCCACATGGCCAACAGCAGATCGAGTCCCAGACCCAGCAGCTTGAAAATCACACTAGGTGCATGTACATATGTGCCCAAAATCCTGAGACGAGACTGGAAAATAAGGGATTACATCATGGCCATTCCCCCCGGGGGGTGATCTCTCACGTTCTCTCTCCTTGTCTCTCTCTGTCTTTCTCTCTTCCCAGTGAGTGCATGCACCCTGTGGCAAAAACCTAAAAACCAGCTGGAAAGTTGTGCTGTTCTGATGGCGGCTGTGCCTCGGTCCAGGTGGCTGCCATGTCCTTGTAGAAACAGGGGTGGGCTGGGACCAGCAGTTAGCGTAATGGCTATGTCGCTGGACTCCCATGTAGTTGACTGCAGTTCAAGTCCCAGACCCGGTGGCTTAAACTCATGCCGGGCGCGTGTGCGTGCGTGCCCAAGATCCCAAGAGGAGAATGGAGGAGAAGGGATTGCTGCGTGGCCATCCCCCTGGGGGGTGATTTCTCACTTTCTATCTCTCTGTCTCTCTCTGTCTGTCTGGCGAGTGCATGCACCCTATAGCAAATAAACCTCTCCAAAGGAAAAAAAAAAAAAGAAAGAAACAGGGTGGGTCCTTCTGTCCCAGGGCTCGTGCACCTGAGATGCGGGAGGCTGAGGGCTTCCCCGGGGCTGGTTCTGAGCAGCAGTGGTTTGCCGGCTTCTTGGTGGATGTTCCCTGGTGAGGAGGTGCTGCCTAGTCCAGCTACAGTGGCACCAGAGACAAGAGCGGGTGAGGCTGGGGCCGGCAGGTGGCATGGTGGTTGGGGGTGCTGAACTCCCACATGGTCGAGAGGGGTTCGGGTCCCAGACCTGGAGGCTCTCTCTCTCTCTCTCTCTCTCTCTCTCTCTCCCTCTCTCTCCGCATTGCTGGTCAAATTAAAATAAAGTGGGGAACCAGCAGTTAGCGTAATGGCTATGTCGCTGGACTCCCACGTAGTCAACCGTGGTTCGCGTCTCGGACCCGGTGGCTTACAACTCACGCCGGGCGCGTGTGCGTGCGTGCCCAAGATCCCGAGAGGAGAATGGAGGAGAAGGGATTGCGGCGTGACCATCCCCCCTGGGGGGTGATTTCTCGCTTTCTGTCTCTATGTCTCTCTCTCTGTCTGTCTGGCGAGCGCACGCGCCCTATAGCGAAAAACCTCTCCAAAAAAAAATAAATAAATAAAGTTAAATAAAATAGTTCTTAAAAAAAACAGTGGGTACAGCTGCCCAGGTGTGCCCGTGCTCTGAGCAGACTCAGCGCCCACCCCAGTCACCCGAGGGGCTTTCTGGTCCCCTGCTCGTCCTCCCTGAGACAAGAGTGCGGATTTGACTCCAAGGTCAGCGGTGACCAAGGTGGAGGACGCTGTGTGTGCCCCGGTGGTGGCTGGGGTGAAGCGGTGGTTTCCATCTCCGTGGGGCCTCTCTGTGAGAGCTGGAGGGCACGGCTGTGGCGGGTAGCCGGGGTGGGAGCCGTCCTCGGTTCTGGGGTGGGAGGAGGAGACCCCAGCTAAGGAGGCAGGAGCAAGGCAAGATGGGGAGGAAAAAAACACCTAAAATCCTCTCTTTATTCCGCCTAACACCTCTGTTTAAGTTTTCTCTCCTTTTTTTTGCGAAGTGTCATTTTAAAATTTGTATTCAGTTGCCAGAGGCCGTGTGTACTCACCAGAAAGAAAGCCGGGGAGACACGGAGGGGAAGCACCCCCAGTGGGCGTGGTCCAGTGCAAGCCCTTCTCCTCCTTCTCCCGTCGGAATCTCGGGCACACAAGCCCCTGTGCCAGGTGTGGTTTTCTTTCTTTCTCTTTTTTAGAATTATTTATTTAATTTTATTTATTACTATTATTTTTAAATTTGCTCTAACACATGTGCTCACCAAAGAGAGACAGAGAGAAAGGGAGGGAAAGTGAGAAAGCAAGCTGTCCAGTCCGGGACTCGACCCAGTCAGCCACGTGGGAGTCCAGCACTTTAACCACCATGCCACCTGCGCGTTCCCAGATGAGTTTTTTTTTTTTTTTTTTTTTGGAGAGGTTTTTGCTATAGGGCGCATGCGCTCGCCAGACAGACAGAGAGAGACAGAGAGATAGAAAGCGAGAAATCACCCCCCAGGGGGGATGGCCACACCGCAATCCCTTCTCCTCCATTCTCCTCTCGGAATCTTGGGCACGCACGCACACGTGCCCGGCGTGAGTTTAAGCCACTGGGTCCGGGACTCGAACCGCGTTCGACTACATGGGAATCCAGCGACATAGCCATTACGCTAACTGCTGGTCCCCCCAGATGTGTTTTTCAAACTGCTGGGTCCAGGATTCAAACCATCATGCAATCAGCCATGTGAGAACTGACTCCTCAGCCACCAGGCCACAGGGTCAGCCCTTAATATGTCATTTAACAATGAAGGGGACTGTTCTCTCTAGGAAGGAGGGATTTCTACTTCCTATTCCTGTCTAGGGGCAACTTTTTAGTTTGCTTTTAAAGTTTTTATTTATTTATTTATTCCATGAAAGAAAGAGAGATGGAGACAGAGAGACACAGAGAGACAGCACCCTCTCGGGGTCTTCACACAGCCCCCCCACCCCCGAGCTGCCGTGAGCCCTGGATCGTGGGCACACCACGCACGGCCAGGCCGTGTCACCGCTGCGTCACCGCGGTTGGCCCTGGAGGACGTCTGAAGGATGGAAGCGTCAAATCTCCCCGCCAGCCTCTGGTCACGTCTGAAACTGGAAAAGCCACACATGTCAGACCACCCCCACCCCGAAATATACAGGGGTATGGACCAGCCGTCTCTCCCCGTTGCCTGTCTGTAGACATGTTTCTTTAAATTTTTGTACTTTTGTTTGCTACAGGGCATGTGGACTCGCTGGAGAGAGACAGACGGGGTGAGGGTGGGGAGTGAGAGAGCACCCCCTGGGGATAACCATGCCCAGTCCCTTCTCCACTCTCCTCTTGGGATTTGGGCGCCATGCACACTCGCCAGTGTGTTTCTCAAGCCACTGGGTCCGGACTTGAACCACATAAATGGCCATGTTGGATCAGGCTGCCCTAACCACCATGCCACCAGCCGGTCCCTAGAAAAGTTTTGAAATGGCTCTGGTACAGCACCAGGGAGGGCTGGAGGTGATGGCCCCTCTGTCCCCATCTGCCTCCTTGACGTCACCCTGAGTAAACACAATAGCCAACTTGAACAACATGGCTGCTGCACAAAACAGCTTCCACAGAAGCCCTTTTTTTTTTTTTTTGGAGAGGTTTTCACTATAGGGTGCGTGCGCTCGCCAGACAGACAGAGAGAGACATAGAGACAGAAAGCGAGAAATCACCCCCCAGGGGGGATGGTCATGCCACAATCCCTTCTCCTCCATTCTCCTCTCGGGATCTTGGTCACGCATGCCCACGCGCCCGGCGTTGAGTTCTAAGCCACCAAGTCCGGGACACGAACTGCAGTCGACTACGTGGGAGTCCAGCGACATAGCCATTACACTAACTGCTGGTTCCCAGAAGCCCTTTTTTAAAGAGAGAGATTTTTGCTATAGTACATGTGCACTCACTGGAGAGACAGAGACAGAGAGAAAGCGAGAAATTACCACCCCAGGGGGTTGGCCATGCTGCAAATCCTTCTCCATTTCCTCTCAGGATTCTGGGCACACATACGTGCCTGGCCTGAGTTTCAAGATGCCCGTTTCAGGACTTGAACTGCAACTGACCATGAGAGAGTCCAATGCCTTAACCACTACACCACCTGCTAGTCCCTGCAAAAGCCCTCTTTAGGTATTTTTTCATTTATTTATTTATTTTTAAATTCAATTTATTTATTTTAAAATTTAATTTTAATTTTTTATGCATTCAATCACTATACATCACTTAGCTGGTAAAGTGAATTTTCCCAACATGAATACACTTCACAGCAGTCCAGTTGATTCTCATTAACAGCTGAGAATCCTCTTTTCCATCAGATGCCCACGGATAATTACCCTCGTGGTAGCTAACAATAGTTAACACTTATTGAGTGTTCCATGTGCCAGACATGATTCCAAGTGCCTTACAGAGAGCTCACTTAGTACTCACAGCTACCCCGTGCATTCGACAACACAGTCACCCCCACTTTATAAGTGAGGACTCAGGTTATCCTTCCCGGGCTCACAGAGCTGTCAGGGGACGGCAGCCTGGTTTCTGTGCCGTGTTTTAATCACTATAAAAAGAAGACATCATGGGGCCAGCAGGTGGCATGGTGGGTAAGGCGCTGGACTCCCACATAGTCGACCACAGTTCAAGTCCTGGACCTGGCAGCTTGAAAATCACACTGGGCACATGTGTGTGCATGCCCAAAATCCCAGGGGGAGAATGGAGGAGACGGGATTTGGTGTGGCCATGTCCCCAGGGGTGATTTCTCACTTTCCCTCTCTCTCCTCTCTCTGTCTCTCTCTGGTGAGTGCACACGCTCTATGGCATACAACCTCAGGAAAATCAATGAAGAGAAGGCATCAGCTGCAAACATGGTTCTAGAATGGCCCAGCTGCCCCTTCGCACCGAGTCACATGTGCCTAAGCCCCGCAAAATGGACTAGGGTGAGGTCACATTTGGATGCGGATTCTGAGAGTCAGTTCTGACAGCCATGAAGAACAGGGACGCAGGGCCGAGGACTGAGAACTTTCATCTTGTTTACAGAGAGATTAATTCACCCCAGCATGAGCAATCTGAGGATCAAATACTTCCATATGAAAAAAAATTGCAGACATAGTATAATCTGGAATATTTCTTTGTCCAACAGAAGGGAAAAAAAAGTCTTGTAGGGCCTGGATTCCAGATTCTCTCTGTGTCATCCTTTAATTTTAGCACGTCCTGCTTCAGATCGCCTTTCGCCGTCTAGACAAGAAGTCTCCTTTCTCTTTCCAGTTTTAACCTGCATGTCCACTGCCACCACCGCTCTCCCCTCTGGTCTGAGCCTGTAGCTGTTTCCGGCACTTAGCCCGTGTGAAAGCCTCCCGTGCTCCCCGGGGTGGCGGGCCTCCTCGCCAGCAGTTCTGACATTCCTCCGGTGAGAGGCACTCTCCTAGCCTCCGTTCTGTAGCAGCAAGGGCTGGATACAGGCGCGGCTCCCAGGCGAGGTCTCTGCTGTCTGTCGCGTGCAGCCTGGGTGCTGGGGTGCCTGCGGGTCCTTGCCCCGGGCGACAGCAGCTCTCTGCTCTCTGTGGCCGTGAACCTGAAAGTGATTGCTGTCACCCTGACTGTCACTCCTCTAGCTTTTCAATAATTTTATAAGTACCTATTTTTTATACCAAAACTCCATGTGCTTGAAATATCCGAAGTGCTTTCTGTTTCCATAAACGAACCCTGCAGTATGTGGTACAGGAAGAGATTTCAGAACGGTGACGTTCACAGCGAGGATCTGGGATCGGTTATCTGGCCACTGTGGGCCTGAGAGGAGGAATGATGTCACACCAGCATTAAAGGGACATTTGTACTCCATAGCAAAAGGAGCAAAAGTTACTTCAGTTGTTACCTGTGCTTCTGTCAGGAATACAGTGATTGTTGAAGGGACGGGCTGGGGACCCCGGGTAGTTTCTGTAGGTGACGAGACTGGAGTGATTACAGGATAAAATGACTCTGGGCATCACACCCTCAAAGCAGTGCCGGGTAACAAAAGAAATTTCTCTGATTAATCCAAAAGATACAGTTACCTATTAAAACCATAGGGACTAGGGACCAGCAGTTAGCGTAATGGCCATGTCGCTGAACTGCCATGTAATCGACTGCGGTTCACGTCCTGGACCCGGTGACTTAAACTCACGCCGGGTGCATATGCGTGCGTGCCCAAGATCCCTAGAGGAGAATGGAGAAGGGATTGTAGTATGGCCATCCCGCCTGGGGGGTGATTTCTCGCTTTCTGTCTCTCTGTCTCTCTTTCTCTCTCTGTGTTTCTGGTGAGCACACACGCCCTATAGCAAAAACCTTTCAAAAAAAAAAAAAAAAAAAAAAGTAGGGGCTGAGACCAGCAGGTGGCACAGTGGTTCAATCGGTGACTCCCACATGATCAACCACAGTCTCAGTCCCAGACCTGGCGACTCGAAACTCATGTTGGGCACGTGTGCGTGTGTGCCCAACATTCCTGGAGAATAGAAGAAAAGGGATTGTGGTGTGACCGTCTCCCCTGGGGGGGGGGGGGTGGTGTGATTTCTTGCTCTCAAAAGAGAGAGAATTAAAAAAAACCTTAGGGACTATGTTACAAAAAAATGGGCCCAAAATTTGACTCCATGGATTGAAAAACTATATTCAATTTATATTTTTAAAAAAACTTTATTGCCAGAGGGTGAATGTGCTCACCAGAGAGAGAGAGAAAGCACCCCCATGGGGTTTAATCATGCTGCAATCTCTTTTCCTCCATTTTTCTGTCCCGTCAATATTTTGGGTACACACTCACATATGCCACTGGGGCTGGGTTTCAACCTGTGGTCGGCCATGGGGCATCCGGATCCTTTACCCCTGGGCTGTGGGGCTGGCCCTCAACTCGCATTTAGATCCTTGCCAGTCTTCTATGTGCCATTTAGGGCATGTGTTCTCCCTGTCCCGACTGACGTGGCCCCTTTTTATTCTCTCGGTAATCTCTTCGCGAGTTAGCTAGTTCCACTGCAGGCGAGGAAAGGCCCCCTTCAGACGCTGCCATGGCCGTGAACACGGTCTCTTTATTGCAACTCAGAACAAAAACTTCTGATTCTTTTTTTCATGTTCCAGATCCAGAAGTAGTTCTCCCTGCAGAACTTACTCGAAGGCAGCTTGTGCTCCCTAGTAGGGTTTATAACCAGGCCCTAGCTTCGTCAGGAACACGGCAGGGGAGATTTATTTTAGATGTGTGAAACTAACAGGCAGTCTCTCAAATGAGTTTAAATGCATTTTATTTTTACACACCTACATGGCATGTATTTTTCCCCTTAAAAACAAGGCCTCTGTTCCAGATAAATCACAGTCAAAATAAGTCAAGAACTCAAGACGACATCAGTCCCACTCGTCTTCAGTCCTGATGCTTCGCGGGTGACAAGCAGCAGTCAGTAATGATGACAGGTGATGTTAATAGCGCCAAAGCAACGGCCAAATTTGTTAACATTTTTCCATTTCTAAACCATCTTTTTTTTTTAAAAAAAAAGAATTATTTTATTTAACTTTATTTATTTATTTTAATTTGACCAGAGAGAGACAGAGTGAGAAAGAGGGAGAGAGAGAGAGAAAGAAAATGAGAAAGCAAGCCACCAGTCTGGGACTTGAACCACAGTCGGCCATGTGGGAGTCCAGCACCCTTAGCCACCGTGTCACCTGCCAACCCCCATTTCTAAACCATCTTTAAAGAAAATTATATATGGGGTCCCACTATCCTCACACAAGTCTGGCAGAGCAAACATGCCCTCTGGATTCATGTTTCCACCAATAAAGAACTGGTAGGGCTTTTCGTTGGTTTGTTTTGTTGTTTTGCCTTTATATATATATATATATATATATATATATATATATATATATATATATATATATATATATTTCCCCCCCATAGGGCACATGTACTCGCCAAAGAGAGAGAGCCAGAGAGAGAGAGAGAGGTTAAATCAATAAATCACACACTCCAGCCCCACCAGGGGGATGGCCACACTGCAATCCTTTCTCTTCCATTCTCCTCTCAGGATTTTGATCATGCACACACATATGCGTGCGCGCCCAGTGGATTTTTCAAGCCACCAGGACCGGGGCTCTAACTGTGGTCAGCCATGTGGGAGTCCAGAACCTTTACTTCTATGCACCCGATGGCAAAAAAACAAACGAACAAGCAAAGATGTAGGAAAGGGGCCAGTCAGTGGGGTGGTAGTTAGGAGGCTGGGTCCCCTGTGGTTGACTGACTGGTTCAAGTTCTGGACCTGGTGGCTGTAGACACACTCCGGGCGGGTGTGTGTGTGTGCCTGAAATACTGAAAGGAGGAGAGATGGAGGGGAGGGACTGCAGTATGGCCATTCCTCAGGGAGTGCTGCTTTCTTTCTCTCTCTCTCTCTCTGTTTCTCTCCAGTGAGGGCACGTACTCCCTGGTGAAGTTTTTTTTTTTTTTATTTTTTAAGTCTAAGAAAGAGGAGTGTAGATGAGTCTTTTGGGAATGGCACAGACAGTGAAAGTATTTGTGTCCTGTGTGAATATTCCCTAGGGTCGTTCCCTGCAGAAGAGGCTTCTATTATTGGGTTGAAAAGGTGCCCCATTTTGGGAATGTCGGCCAACCTCTTTTTCCAGCCACTCCAGTGAATGCTCAATAGGCTGATGGCTGAGGGACCAGCAGTTAGCATAATGGCTACGTCATGGGACTCCCATGTAGTCGACCGCGGTTTGAGTCCCAGACCAGGTGGCTTAAACTCATGCCGGGTGCTTGTGTGTGTGTGCCCAAGATCCCGAGAGGAGAATGGAGGGGAAGGGATTGCAACGTGGGCAATCCCTCGGTGGTGATTTCTCACTTTCTGTCTCTCTGTCTCCCTCTGTCTTTCTGGCAAGTGCACATGCCCTATAGCAAAAATCTCTCCAAAAAAAAATTACAAAAAAAATTAGGAAGGCTGATCCAGTCAGACCCTTCCATTGCTGAGGGCATAAACTGTTAGTGGCGGGGGCAGTGTCGGCCCCACTGTGTGGCACCACCGCCCAGAGAACGGCAGTGCCGTTACATTGGACCTTTCCAACTTGGAGGGAGAGCTGATTCATCTTCATTGGAATAGATACTTGTTTTCCTGGAGCACAGAACTTCCGCCAGCACCACCGTCATCGGGCTTGCTGAGTTCCTGATCACCACGTGCCTCCAACCATGTCTTCTGACCAAGGAAATCTAACACTGCAAGAAAAACATCCCAGTGGATACTCGCTTAATTATCTTTTTCTTTTTATTAAGAATTATGTTATTTAACTGCACTTTTTTTTTTTTAAATTTGACCAGAGTGACACAGAGAGAGAGAGAGAGAAATAGAAACTGAGAAAGCAAGCTGCAATGTCTGGGACTCTAACCATGCTTGGCTACGTGGGAATCCAGCACCTTAACTACGTCATCTGTAGGCTCCAATTGTTTCATTTTTAGTAATTTTTTTTCTTGATTCATGATAGACCACATACATGCACATGTGATAAAGAGAGAAAGAGAGAGAGAGGAGCACTCCCCAAAGGTCTGGCTGCACCATGACCCCCTTCCTCCAGCCCACCACCGGTGGGTCCTCAGCACCGGGAGCAAGCCTGGCGTGCCCCAGGCTGAATGAACTGGGGATTCGAACCGTGGTCACCACAGGGGACCCGGCTTCTCTTGAGCAGTATGTTACCATCGTGCCACAGAACCAGCCCCCTCCTGTTTTATTTTTTAAATTGAGACAAAACTTACGTAAATTGCACCAATCTACATGCACATTTCAATGAGGTTTTTTTTTTTTTTTTTTTTTTGAGGTTTTTGCCAGAGTGCATGCATTCACTGACAAGGAGAGACAGAGACAGTGAAAGAGAAAGTGAGAAATCACCCCCCGGGGGGGCATGGCCAAACCACAATCTCTTCTCCTCCATTCTCCTCCTGGGATCTTGGGTACGCATGTACATGGACCTGGCGTGATGTTCAAGCCACTGGGTCTGGGACTTGAACCATGGTTGGCCATGTGGGAGTCCAGTGATATAACTGCTATACCATCTGCTGATCTCTCACTCTCTTTTAAAAAATGTCTTCTTCACATTTAATTGTTGTACATCTTCGTAGCACACAGTATCATTTTTAAAAAACACGCATTACATTATCATCAAATCAAGGATATTGCCGTGTATATCTTTTCTTTCTTTTTTTTTTTAGAATTATTTTATTTAACTTTATTTATTTATTTATTCATTTGTTCATTTCAATTTGACCAGAGGGGGACAGAGTGAGAGAGAGAGAGAGAGAGAAAGTGTGAAAGCAAGCCACCAGGTCCGGGACTCGAACCACAGTCGGCCATGTGGGAATCCAGCACCTTTAACCACCATGCCACTTGCCAGCCCCTGCCGTGTATATCTTTTCTATCAGAGAACTTTACATTCTTATGTCTGTCAAGTACTTTATCTGCAAGTCCTTCCCACTTACCCCTGTACACCATTCCCCTCCCCTATAGTGTCTGGTATCCACTCCTGTCTTCCCTACCATTATACCTCCAGGTCCTGCAATTTCTGTCTTAGAGTGCAGACATTTGGTATATATTGAGTTGGGGCACACAGTGTTTGTCTTTCATAGTCTGGCTTACTTTGCTTAGCATTAAATGTCCTACGTTCATCCACTTCACATCAGATAACAGAGTCTCACTGTGTCTTATGGTTGAGTAATATTCCATAGTGTATGTGTGCCACCCAATTAAAAAACGAACAACTGAGTTGAACAGACAGCTTTCTAAGGAAAGAAGATATACAAATGGCCAAAAAGCATATGAAAAGAATGTTCAAAAATCATAAAGAGAAATGCAAATCAAAACCATAATGAGATACCAGTTAGCCCAAGTAAGAATGGCTCCGAGCAAGAAAATAAAGAATGATGGGGCCGGCAGGTGGCATGGTGGTTAAGGACGCTGGACTCCCACATGGCTGACCACGGTTCAAGTCCTGGACCTGAAGGCTTGCTCTCTCACTTTCCCTCTCTCTCTTTCTCTCTCGCTCTGTCCCTCTCTGGTCAAAATTTAAAAAAAAAAAATGAAATAAATGAATGAATAAATAAAAAATAAAATAATTCTTTAAAAAAAAAAGAAAAAGAAAATAAAGAATGACAAATACTGACAGGGCTGTGATGAGACGGGAACCCTCCTGCACTGCCGATGGGAATGTAAATTGCAACAGCCACTGTGGAAAACAATTTGGAGGTTTTTCAAAATTCTACAAACAGAGCTTCCATTTGACCCAGTAATCCCACTCCTTGATATTTACCCAAAGGGCAGGAAAATACTACATAAAGATACTTGCACATCCATGTTCACTGCAGCATTATTCACAATTGCTAAGACATGAAATCAACTCCAGTGCCCAAAAACGTACGTCTAGATTGAAAAAATATGGCCCATGTATCTGTTCACTCTCTTCACAGTATGTTATGATACTAGATTTTAATGAAGTCCACATGATCAAACTTTTATTTTATAGTTAAACTTTTTGTGTCTTGCTTAAATATTTTTTCCTACTTCAAGGTTATGAAGATAGTTTTCTCACAGGATGTTGTGAGGATTAAATGATGGTGTTCAAATACTTCTGGGGCAGTGCTTAATATATTGAAAGAACAAATTTTAAAAAACAAACATATGGTCCTGACAGTACATTTATGATGTGCTTTTGTTTCTCTCAGGGATGAGAAACACTGCCGTCACTAGAGTGGTGGGAGATGAGAAGGAAGATGTCCTCAGGGTGATCTCGACTCAGGGGATGGCAGCCATGACTCACGTCATGCCCAAGCCTGGCACAGCTGGGCATCTCCTTCAGAGCCAGTCTCTACGTGGCCTTTTCTAATGTTGGCCAAGGCCTCCGTGATTCTTTCACTGGCTCTTTTCTTGACCTAGACCACATCTCTCCCCATGGTTCACATGATGGGAAGCTTTTATCTTCCATTTTAATCAGTATATGACGATTAGTAGTTCTCTCCACCACCCCCTCCACTCAAGCTTCTTTTCCCCACAATATTTTCAGTATCTGGTTATGCCACAGCCATCTTCAAGTGCTATGGCCTCCTGGCTGGACTTCTGTGTGACTCACTCCATGGCTTCCTTGACGGTCTCCTCTGTGACCCTCCATGTCTGTGACTTCTGCCATGATTCATTCCACAACCTCCTCCACAGCCATGGCTCCATTCACGGCCCACTCTACTCCACTCCATGTCTGAAGCCGTGTGCTCATCCAGGTCCAGTCTTAAGTTCACCTCCACAGACAGTTCATTTTCAGGCTGTAGAATATTCTAGAGCCCGGGCATGGGGCCAAGGCCAAGGCTATGGTCATGGGAGTAGCAAGGTCCATTGTATCTCAAGGTGAAGGAAAAGTCCTTCAGAGATAAAAATGAAGTCCCTTCTTTTCACTATACATGTCTGTTTCACTTTCAAACCTGCCTATTTTCCTTCTCTTTACCACCACCCTATGGTGTTTCTGCCTCTCTATTGTTTTGGACTTTTCCTGAGGAAACTGCCTTCCCTCCTCCCTTATTGCTACATCTTCTTAATGCAAATACTCAGGCCCTGCTCTGCAGCCTCACAAGGTTATGTGCTGCTGGACTTTCAAGATAAAGGTGAACCCACATCCCTATAGGAAAGGTACGAATTCACCCCAAAGACAGTCACTTTGTTAGTCATCTAAGGAAGCTGACGACAGGTACACGGAATCGAGAGCCCTCAGAATTGAGTTGTTTGTAAAGAGCCCTGAGACCACAGGCGTGAGCTGCAGAACCAGGCCGTCCTGCCTGGAGTCCTAGATCTGCCCCTTGTGTATGCTGGGGCAAGTGGCTGAGATCGCAGAGCTCCGACTGCCCTGCCTTGAAGCCAGTACCTCATATAAACTCAGTGTTCCCTTCACGATTACCTTTTGATCTTGCAAATAGAATGATAAAGTAATTTAGGAAATAATTCCTAGATGTTGGATCTTTATTTTGCACCCGACATGTGAGGGAGGCAGAGAGCTCTGGAATCAAGACCTTGGGGGACTAGCCAGTGGTGCAGTGGTTAGGGCCGCTGGATCCCACATGACTGACTGCACAGTCAAAACCCAAACCCAGTGACTTGAAAAATGCCCTGGGAGCATGTGTGTACATGCCCAAAATCCTGAGAGGAGAATGGAGAAAAGAATTGCAGCAATACCCCCTGTTCCTGGGGAGTGCTGTCTCACTTTCCCTCTGTTTCTCTCTAATCCAAGATTCTGGGATTTTAAATAAAAGAACAAAAGCAAGAATAAATTTTGGTTAATTGACGGTGTTATACCAACCCTTTGGGCATTTTTTGGTCCATTTTTACCAGTAATATGTTGTTTAACATTTAATAATTAGCTCTCCAGAGGGGAAAAAGCTCGATCTGTAGTGTTTGCCAACTTCCATGGTGTAAATACTCCCACCTTAACACATTGTCAGCCACCACATTACATCCCTAAACGCAGAATTGGCCGGAGATGCACAGGAATTCGTGAACAGTATGACCTGGCTCCATCACATTACTGACCTACACAATGCTTTCTTCCTTGAATGTGAACTTACTTAACAGGACTATTTTTTTAAATTAAAACCAAATAATAATAATAAGAAGAAGAAGAAGAAGCAAGCTGGGAAACTGTAAATAAATGTAAAATCAATATCAGAAAAATATGTTTCAATGAAAGATCAAGAACAGTGGTAAAGTCAGAGCGTGACTATCACAGACAGAGCAAGGAGTTGCAGAGTGCTGCTGAGTACCAGAAATTTCTCATATATAAGACAGTCAGGCCATGTTGCCTAGTGGTTAGGACAGCCAGATTCCATTCATCCTACCGTGGTTAGAATACCAGCTCATGTGGGTCACGTGTGCATGTGTGCCCAAAACCCCAGCAGGGGAGATTAATGGAGAACAAAGGACTGCAGCATGATGACACCATACTGAGGGAGCTTCACCCCTACCCCCAGCTCTGTCTCTCTGTGTCTCTCTAATGAATGTGCAAGCTCTTTGACAATTGAAAAAAGAAGACAGAGACCTGCATCTCAATGGCTAAAAAATTTTAAGGAGTTATTTATTTAGCTTTATTTGTTATTATTGTTTTTTAATTTGAACAGAGAGAGAGAAAAAGGCAAGTAAGAAAGCAAGCCACCAGGTCTGCAACTCAAGCTGTTGTGGTCAGCCACGTGGGAGTCCAGTGCTTTAACCACCACACCACTTGCTGGCCCCTGGCTGAACATTTTTATATTTCTTGTTTTCTTTTTAAGACGGATTTTTTTCATCAGAATTATTTATTTAATTTTTAAAAATATATTCATTCAGTTATTTTAATTTGACCAGAGAGAGACACACAGGGAAAGAGGGAGAAAGTGAGAAAGCCAAGCCACCGGGTCCAGGTCTTGAACTGTGATCGGCCATGTGGAAATGTCCACACCTTAACCACCACACCACCTGCTGGTCCATTTCTTACTTTCTTTATGTTTGTTTCTCTTTTGTTGTCAGTATTTAGGGAAATTTTTTTTTTCTTTTTTTTTTTGGAGAGGTTTTTGCTATAGGGCACGTGCGCTCGCCAGACAGACAGAGAGAGACAGAGAGACAGAAAGCGAGAAATCACTCCCTGGGGGGATGGCCACACCGCAGTCCCTTCTCCTCCATTCTCCTCTCAGGATCTTGGGCATGCACGCACACGTGCCCGGCATGAGTTTTAAGCCACCGGGTCCGGGACGCGAACCGGTCCACTATGTGGGAGTCCAGCGACATAGCCATTACACTAACTGCTGGTCCCAGTACCTAGGGAAATGTTTTGACGCGCCCAGTCTATCAGTTGATCTGAGGAGAATCTAGGTAAGGGTATTCATCTCTACCTGTGCAAAAGCACCAAAAGGGAGGAAGCGTCCCACAAATGACAAGTGCTAGCCTTCGCAATGCCCCGAAGGCCACTCACTTCCTGGAGAGTCTCCTTACCGGTCTAAGATATTCCAGCTTCCAGATGTTCTTTTATTAAGAGACAGACTTTCAATACCTTCTCTCTCCTTTTCTACAGTTTACATATTTTCCTTTTACTTGGACCCCTGCTTTTTCCTCCATCTTTTTCTCCTCATTTTCAAGTTTACAACTCCCTGTCTCGGACTCACTAGTTCTCTCGGGTCCTTATACCACGATTCTCTTCTTCCCACCACACCGGTTTGCTCTCCTTCCTCACTCTGGACGCCTAAGATCGCTGTTTACGTGGGTTTCCGCCCCAGTTCGGTACCTGCTTTCTCAGCAGGCTCCCCTGCTAACCTGCCCTGGACACTCACTAGGCAAAACTTCTTCCTGCTCCCAGTCCAACGCCAGCCTGCTGGGCCCTCGCCCTCAGTTCTAAACCTACTCATCATCTGTCTTCTCACCAGGCAAAAGCTGAGTCCTGCCACCAGCGCCACACCCACCACACCCACAGCCACAGGAGGAGGGCGCCGAGGGATGTGCTACCTGCGTGGTTTGATCACATTTGTTGGTGTGTGGATCACGCTGTGTTTGTGCCCATGGAGACTGGGCCTCTCTTGGGGGAGGTGGTTCTGATCCCGTAGCAGCTGGCTCACGAGTAGATCTTGATACCTGGGACTGAGGTGGTAGGTAATGCTCCAACTGTGGGTGTGCCCAGGCCAAGGTGTTCAGGACTGTTCCAGGCACGGGATTTCTGGAGCCCGAGTCCACTGCAGAGGTTCTGGTGACAGGAAACAACTCCTGCAAGATGGCGCATTTGTAGTAGGGACAACTAAGGGGAGGCAGGGAACTCAGAGCAGGGGGAGTGACTCTAACACCCTCTGGCCGTGGGCAGGAGAGCAGTTGTGGGGGAGGAGAGGTGGTAGGACGTGACCGGCCTGTGGCCATGGTGCCAAGAGCTGAGGTGAGGGTCGGGGAGAGGAGGAGGTGACCGTGTCCACTGGTGCTGTGGCGATGGCGGAGGCAGAGGCTGAGGAACTCTGGCTCCGACGGATGCGGAAGTGGAAGATCTACTCCACGTGAGCGGTGGTCACCCAAACAGAAGCTGGTGGGATGGGACACAGTGTGGTAGGCCCTGATTCTCCCGTGCTGTGGTCCCGTGTGCAAGGAGGATGTCACATGAAGGGATGATGGTACCAGACTTATGCACGGGTGTGGCAGCGGCTGTGTCATCACCTAGCACAGTTGTGCTTGAGCCGAGTGTACTTAGAACAGATGTGGGAGACCCTGAGAAGAGAAGGTTGGTCACAGGGACGTGAGCACGTGGACTAGACAAGTGACAGAACCTGATGGAACAGAGGGAGCGGAAGTGGTGGCTTAGGGGGCACTGGCTGTGTCTCCCTCGGATGTGGTTAAAATCTGACACAGGAACAGTGCCAGTCGCTGGAATAGAGGCGAATGTGCCAGAACAGAGGGGTGGAATCAGACCAGCACGCGTGCCGAGTGCAGAGGTGATCGTACTCTGAGCAGGGCCGAGCGTGGAAGAAATCAGTCCGGTCTAAGGCTGAAACAAGGAATCCAGGGTGGGCACAGACTCCACAGGTATCCCCAAGACTATGGAAGAAGCTACGGCCCCAGAGCCCATGGAATATTTAGAGGGCGTTGTGAGCACTGTGGTCTCATAGACTACGGTGGGCACGAATGCGGTGGTGGTCTCAGCAGGCCTCATGGTCACTGTTGGGGAAGGGACGCAGACTCTGAAGCTGCCGCAAAGGCAGTAGTGGGGATCGTAGTGGCCTCAGAGGCTCTGGTGGCAGCTGTTGTGGTCTCCAATCTGCGGGGGAGGCCATGGTGGAACGCTGTTTTCTTAGAGCTTAGAACGGAGGCTCTGGTGGGTAGACATTATGGAGGCTGTGATGATGTCAGAGCCTGTGGCGGAGGCCACTGTGGACTAGAGACTGGGGTAGGGGTGTCCTGGGTAGAGATTCTGTGGGAAAGGAGTCCACGGTCTCAGAGTCTGTGGGCGAGACTGTAGTGGATTCAGATGCTTCTGTGGACATTAGGGCAGCCTCAGAGACTGCAGTGGACGCGGTGGTTATCACGGAACCTGTGGTGGTCTCAGGGTCTGTGGTCTCAGAGGAGGTGACGGGAGCTCTGGTGGTCTCTCAGAGGTGATTGCCTTCTCAGCGTCTGCAGTGGAGGCTATGGTAGGCATAGACTTTATAGTGGAAGACGTGGTATCAGACACTGCGGAGGAGACCAAGGTGGACTCGGAGACTAGAACAGAGGCTATCGTGGTTAGAGATGCGACGGGCTAGGCTTAGAGCCCAGGGTGGACTCAGAGGTTGTGGTAGATAGAGTTCAGGGTTAGTGAGGGTGTGGTGGTCTCAGAGACTACCATGGAGGCTGTGACTGGCACAGAGGCCATGGTAGCTTATCAAGTGCTGTGGCATCTGTGGAAGGCAGTGACACTGAGGTTGTCACAGGGTCTTTAGTAGACGGTCATGGTTTCAGAGGCCGAGGTAGAGGCCAGGGTGGGCAAGAGTTCTACAGTGGAGGACCTCATGGTCTCAGAAGCTGCAGGGGACTATGTGGGTGGTGGCAGAGTGGATGGTGGTCTCAGAGGCTGTGCGGGGAGCTGTGGTGCTCAGAGCCTGCTGCAGTTCAGAGGTTGTGGTGGAGACGGTGGTGGGCACAGAAGTAGTGGTGGAGACGGTGGTGGGCACAGAAGTAGTGGTGGAGACGGTGGTGGGCACAGAAGTAGTGGTGGAGACTGTGGTGGGCACAGACGCCGTGGAGGCTATGATGGGTTGCACACTGTGGTTGAGAGTGAGGAGTTCTCAGACACAATGAGCTTGGGATGGTCTAAGAAGCAGAGGTGGTTTCTGAGGTCAGTGAAGACTGCGGCAGGCACAGGTGCTGTGGTGGTCCCGGTAGGTAGGGTGGCCATGGATTTTAAAATCAGCACTATTCCTTCTTCTTCTTTTCTTTCTTTCTTTCTTTTTTTTTTTTTTTTGAGAGTTTTTTATTGTTGTTGTTGTTGTTTGCTATAGGGCACGTGCACTCGCCAGACAGACAGAGAGAGACAGAGAGACAGAAAGTGAGAAATCACCCCCAGGGGGGATGGTCACACTGCAATCCCTTCTCCTCCATTCTCCTCTCGGGATCTTGGGCACGTACGCACATGCGCCCGGCGTGAGTTTTAAGCCACCGGGTCCAGGACTCGAACCGTGGTCGACTACGTGGGAGTCCAGCGACATAGCCATTACGCCAACTGCTGGTCCCCCCTTCAAATGTTTCTACCTCAACTACAAAAATGGAGATGGAAAAGATGTATAAAGACGAGATTTTCCTGCGCTTGTTATGGTACAAACACCTCAGGTGACTGCAGAATCCGGAGAGAAAGGGAACAATAAACTAAATAAGGAATGTAATGCCCGTTACCTGATAACAAGTAGCTGAGTTATTTAAGTGGCACCTCCTTGATAATAATTGGTTTGTAAGGACAGGGGCACAGGAAAATATACACATTTCCAAATTGCACAAGTCTCCCAACCTCTCAGTAACTACAAAGTACAGGAGGACCCAGCATTTAGATTCTGTCCACTTTGAGGTATTAAATGCATAAAGAAAAGATGTTATGTCCAAGTAGCCTCCAATGAAAAACTGTATATATATTTTTTGAGAGATTTTTGCTATAGGATGCATCCACTCACCAGAAAGACAGAGAGAGACAGAAAGTGAGAAATCACCCCCCAGGGGGGATAGCCACGCCGCAATCCCTTCTCCTCTCGGGATCTTGGGTATGCATACACACGCGCCCGGCGTGATTTTAAGCTGCCTGGTCTGGGACTTGAAACCACGGTCTATTATGTGGGAGTCCAGCGATGTAACCATTACAATGTCCCCCAATGAAAATATTTTGGTTAGGTGTTAAGATTTTTCAAAATCCAAATATTTATTCACGTAGCTTTAAGCTAAAGTCAAAGCTAATAGTCCTTGGAAACGATGTAAGTGCAAGTGACACGGGCTTTCTTTCACATTCATCCTCTTCCTTCAAAGTAAAGCCGATCAGTTCAGCTGTTCTTGCACAAGTCAGGGCAGCTCTGCAAGAGGGAGGCATTGTCCCTGGCCTGCTTTACTTCCAGTCCAGACATTTCCATTCGATTCCTTCTGGACGTTGCCACTGTCTTCCTTCTGAAAAGTGCCGATTCTTCCTTTGCAGATTCAGAAAGCTGTTGGAATTTCTGGCAGCACCCCTGCAGCTGTGCCTCCGCCAACTCGACACCTCTGCTTTTCGACCGGCTTCCCCAGAGTTCTGAGCTCTCAGAGTCGGCGAGGGCTTGGTGCGGGGGCATGGGAGCTCCTTGCGGCCTCCGTGTTCAGCACGCAGCACCGGAGGAGCTCCGTCAGCTTTAGGTCGCCCGAGGAGACTCGACTCTCCACTTGGTTTCCAAACAGCTCAGCAGCCTTCCATGGGCGCTTTGATGACGAGGCTCTTCCAAAGCCACTCTGTGCAAGCAGACTGCAGTGTGGATACAGTTATCAGCAGCTTTTTTTTTTTTTTTAAAGAATTCTTTTATTTAACTTGATTTATTTAATATACTTATTTTAATTTGACCAGAAAGGGACAGAGTGAGAGAGAGTGCGAGAGAGAAAGAGAGAGGGAAAGTGAGAAAACAAGCCACCAGGTCCGGGACCTGAACCAGGGTCGGCCATGTGGGAGTCCAGCGTCCTTAACCACCATGCCACCTTTTATGATATCTGGTCATTTTGCCAGTTCTTGCACAGGAATCCTTGATCCTTTTAACAATTAATAAGAAAGTTCTTCTCTTGCTCAAATAAATCATCTACCTCCTTAGCTCCGGGAAAAAAAGACTTGCTCAGCACTTTTCACCACACTTTTGAAAAAGCCTCCCGACATCTCTTTGGCACTTTTCCACCCAACACTTAGATCCTGATTATATTCCAAGAAAACATGGAAGGTGCGGTCTTTACTGAGAACAGTGAGAGGAAAGCCACTGGAGGACAGTCTTCTCAAAGACAGCGAGTGCTCAGCTTCCAGCGCTTGCTTCATCCTGGCAAATTCTCCTTTGGTCACAGACCCTGCACCCCTCACCATGTTCCCTCGTAGGCTTAGAAGGAGCAGGTGGAGTAACAAAGCCAGCAGTCGCTTCAGTAGGAGTGCCGTGTAGCCACGCAGTCTCCATGTCGCCTTGGAACAGAGAACTCTGGGCAGCGCGGGCTTCGCGTGCACTGTAAATTTCCCCTTCTCCTTCCCACCCAGTGCATTGGGCGTGTCCGTGTGAAGCGAAGGTCAACACTCCGTCGACACAGACAGATCGCACCCTCACTCTGCCCCACGTGGTGACCGCCGACGGCAGGATCAAACGGGACGCAGAGCAATGGATCCTCTTCCAGTGAGGCGCGACTCTAGAAAGAGTTAAACAATGCTTTATTCTGGCATGATCCTCTTCTTGTCAAACATTAAGATGTAGTCCAACACAAAAGCCTGTATGTAAATACAGGTCTTCTAGAGGTTTTATTCAAAACCTGGAAGTAAGGACGTCTCCGCAGTAGGGCGTGAATGCGTTGCTTCTCTCACGTGGTGAGCCTACGTGGTGATCTTGATCCGAATCCCCAGCCTGGTCTGTCTGCAAAACACTGGGCACACGTGCAAGAAGAGCTGACAGGCTGAGGACTAGAGGAGAGGGATGACGGCGTGAGCAGACCTGGGGAGGGGGCCTCTCTGTCTCTCCCCTCTCGCTCTCACATGCACACGCAGTAACCTGAATAAACGTGAGTGGGTATGCACACCCTGGGAGACCCATACACAGCAGGCTGCTCAGCCACAGAAGAGCCACCGACACACATGGCCATAGGGGTGACTCTCAAAAGAAGCCGGATTCAAAGGACTATAGAGTGTAGAATTTGATTTACATGACATTCTAGAAAAGGCAAAACAATTGAGACACGAAACAGATGAGCGGTTTTCCGGACATGTAATGAGAGGGGTGGGCCACCCAGGGTCACGAGGGAGCTTCAGAGGTGAGGGAAATGTTCTGTATCTTGGTGCTCGTAGTCACGTGACTGAGCATTTATCAAAGTGTGTAGGACCAGGGACCAGCAGATGTCATAGCAGTTATGTAACTGTACTCCACATGGCCGGCCACGGTTCGAGTCCCAGATCCGGTGGCTTGAAAATCACACCAGGCGCATGTGCATGTGTGCCCAAGACCCCTGGAGGAGAATGGAAAAGATGGGATTGTGGCATGGCCATCCCCTCTGGAGGTGGTGATTTCTTACTTTCCCTCTCACTGTCTCTGTCTCTCCTTTGGTGAGCGTACCTAAGGCAAAAATCTCTTTAAAAATAAATTCATAGTGCTGTATCGCAAAAACGTGAAGGCTATTACATATCATTTATAATAAAATTATTCATATTAAGCAGGCAAAAGAAAAAGATCATTAAAATATGGCAGGGCTGACAGATGGTGTGGTGGTTCAAGGCACTGGACTCCTCCATGGTCGACCACAGTTCAAGTCCTGGACCTGGTGGCTTGCCTTCTCATTTTCCCTCTCTCTCTGTCTAAACTAACTGGAAAATAATAATAACAATAATAATAATAATAAATAAAGTTAAATAAAATAATTCTTTTAAAAGATGGCTTATTGTCTTTATTATAAATAGTTCATGTCTATAGGAGAGATACATTTTGGTTACTGGAGACTTCATAATGATAATGGCACCTCCACCAGATGACCATAATTGTTTTTTTTTCTTTCTTCTTTTCTTTTTTGGGTGAGAGAGCAGGAAAGAGAGAGGAAGAGGGTTTTGACAGATCTTGCCGTCTCCGTCTCCTGATCCTGCCCCAGCCTCCCAGTGATGACCACAGGCATACGCTATCGCACCAGGCCCGCGCGGGTGGGGCTGGGAGCCGGCCTGAGCCTCCCACGTGGCCTTAGCTACTACGCGCGTCCGCCGTCCTGCTCCTGCCACCGCGGCCGGGCCTGGGCGATCTGAGTTAGAAGTAAGGCAGGGTGTGTGTGCAAACAGCTTTAGCTAAGAGCCACAGTTGGGAATGGGGCATTTTTTAGAGAAATTAATAGACTGTCTCATATGGATAAATCCTACAATTTTTTTTTTTTTTTTAGTTTTTTGCTATAGGGCGCGTGCACTCCCCAGAAAGACAGAGAGAGACAGAGAGACAGAAGAGAGACAGAAAGCGAGAAATCACCCCCCAGGGGGGATGGCCACGCTGCAATCCCTTCTCCTCCGTTCTCCTCTCGGGATCTTGGGCACACACACACACACACACACACACACCCCAAAGTGAGTTTAAGCCACCAGGTCCAGGGTCCGGGATGCGAACTACGTGGGAGCCCAGCGATACAGCCATTACAACACATGCTGGTACCGAATCCTACAAATTATACTACAGGAACATCACTGAGCCTTTACATTCCATAATGTATGTATGATAATGTATGTATGACCAGATTTTAAAGCACTTTTATTTATTTATTTAATTTTTTTCCAAAGATGCACACGCTCACCAGAGAGAGAGAGACAGAGAGGGAGAGTAAGAAACCACCCCCATGGGGGATGGCCATATCACAATCCCTTCTCCACTTCTCACTCCCTTCAGAAATGCGGGCACACACACACACACACTCACTCACTCACACACACACACACGCCCAGTGTGTTTTCCCACCCACAGGGTCCCAGACTCACGTGGATCTAACTGCCTTAACCACCATGCCACCAGCTGGCCCAAATAACTTTTTAAAGTAGTGAAATGTATTGTTCATATTTCAGGCATGTAGTAGAGATCTAGAATACATATGAACAGCAGGAGTATTATTCTCGAGACTCACAGAGAGCTGCACTCCTGTTAGGGCCCTCGAGACGTGATCCTCCAGACTCTGTGGGAAACCAGTGGGGGCTCCCGTCCATGGACTTCCAAGTTAGCTGGAAGCGCAGTAGCACATGGAAGAAGAGGAGGAAAGAATGGGAGCAGTACAAAGAAGTCCATGTAAAAGGGTGAGCTGCTGTGCTTTCGAAAGTAACGGTGGCTCTCATTAGAACTAGAGGATATGGGGCCAGCAGGTGGCGTGGTGGTTAAGGCACTGGACTCCCACATGGCTGACCACTGTTCGAGGCTTAGACCTGGTGACTTGCTTTCTCACCTTCCTTCTCTCTCTCTCTCTCTCTGTCACTCTCTGGTCAAATAAAAAATATTAATAATAACGAATGAAATTAAATAATTATAAAAAAACCCTAGAGGATATGGATTCAAATGTTGAACAGTTCACAAAAGTGGAATGGCCAATAAATGAACATTTATGATGCTATTGTGAAATTTATGAAGAACAAAAGAACTTTACAAAGAGGACCACGATAACAAGATTTGTCTCAATAGATACACCCAGGACCCCTAGAAGCACTTTTTAGAAGAGTTTTTTTGCCTTAGGACACATGCACTCACTGGAGAGATAGAAACAGAGACAGTGAGGGGGAAAGTGAGAAATCACTCCCCAGGAGGGATGGCCACACCGCAGTCCCTTCTCCTCCATTCTCCTCCCAGGATCTTATCCTCCCAGCATCTTGGGCACGCATGCACATGCATGTGGGATGTCTCAAAAAGTTAATGGAATTCAAAATATTTCGCACCAAAATAAACTCATATTTTAATTCTATTTTCCATGAACATTTTAAAAATAAAATTAAAATAGGAGTTCTTTTGGTGCAAAATATTATTTTTTGGGGGGAGAGAGGTTTTTCGCTATAGGGCGCGTGCACTTGCCAGACAGACAGAGAGAAACATAGAGACAGAAAGCGAGAAATCACCTCCCAGGGGGGATGGTCACGCCGCAATCCCTTCTCCTCCATTCTCCTCTCGGGATCTTGGGCACGCACGCACACGCACCCGACGTGAGTTTTAAGCCACCAGGTTCGGGACGCGAACCGCGGTCGACTACGTGGGAGTCCAGCGAAATAGCCATTATGCTAACTGCTGGTTCCTGGTGCAAAATATTTTTAAATCCATGCATAGTTTTCCATTAATACGAGTCCATAATATGAATGTTCCATTAACTTTTTGAAGAGTTCACATATTTCTGGGTAAAAGAATGAGTAAGTAGTACAGAGCATATTTGAAAGTAATCCTGTCTTAAACATGTAAATTCTCCCCAGCCCATTTCATCACATTTGTTAGCCTAATACATTATTTTTGGAAACTAGAAACACAGAAAAGTCTTCAGCTCATCTAATGCCAAGACCTACGCTATATTTGTTTTATATCTTCGTAGAATAATATTCTTCTTTTTTTCAATTTGTTTCAATTTGCACGTCTCATATATTACAGAACATAAAAATAAAATCAGCAGAAATTATAAAATTGATGTACTAAAAAATTAAAGTTCATTCATTATAAAAAGACATTCAGATTGGCATTTTAGTCACTGAGTCCTTTGAAGTGTGGTAGTAGTTCAAGGTCATTAGTTTGTCATTGGAGTTTTCCGTCAGGAGCCGGGGAGGATCCAGGTAAAGGAGATCAAGTGGATGAAATAAAAGTACTTCTAGGGGGGAACCAGCAGGTGGCGTGGTGGTTAAGGCATTGGACTCCCACATGGCTGACCAAGTTCGAGTTCTGAACCTGGTGGCTTGCTTTCTCACTTTCTGTCTTTCTCTCTGTCTCTCTCTGGTCAAAATAAAATAAATTAATGAATAAATAAAATTAAATAAATAATTTTCTTTAAAAATGTATTTCTAGGGGTCCTGGGTGTATCTATTGAGAAGAATCTTGTTATTGTGGCCCTCTTTGTCAGTTTCTTTTGTTCTTCATAAACTTCACAGTAACATTTTACAATTTACAGTTCATTTATTGGCTGTTGCACTTTTATGAACTGTTCAACATTCGAATCCATATGCACTAGTTTTGTTTTTTTTAAGACTTATTTAACTTCATTTTTTTAAACTTTTACTCCTGACCCTTTTAATAAAGTCTGTAAGATTTTTTATACTCAGAGTGACAAGAAGTTAATTGTCCCGTAATGTTACCGTCTTTTTCCCTCAGTCCTTGAGGAAGAACTTACCACCAGTCTAGAAAGTTGCTTCGCGTCCTCAAGCCTCCGCGTGGTAGTCTCACTTTCAGCGGCGAGTCAGTGCCTCCTCCTTCATTCAGTCCCTCTTCGGGCACCAGTCGCTGGTCCAGTGCAGTGAACAGTGTGAACGAAGAACTGGTGCAGAGAACAGAGAAAGAGACACGCAAAAGTACGGGAAGAGAGGACGGAGACCCTCAAGGGCTGAGAGACGGGTGCTCAGTTTTACAGGCAACTTGTACTACCTTCCGCAGGGAGTAAGGCGAGCGGTCTCCAGCTGCTACGTGGGGAACAGCGGGCCCTTGAAGAAGGATGGACTCTGGCAGCCCAGGTAGCTGCTGTCATCTGGGACACCCATCCCTCATGGTCCTGGCGGGGCACTGCACAGATTCTTTCCTGTTGGGTCTGTCTTGAGATGAATGATCCACGCTGACATATAATAGTTTTCCTCGCTGATCTCGGGCCAGTGTTCCTGACTGCATGCTGCCACGACTCATTTTTCTCTTGGTTACATCGTTATTCTAGCATATGGTTCCCAGCACTTTTAATTACTTACTTACTTAATTAATTATAATCTTAGTGCACGTGCGCTTCCCAGAGGGAGAGACACAGGGAAGTGAAAAATCACCCCCAGGGGGACGACCATGCCCCTGTCCCTTCTCCTCCATTCTCATCCTGGGCTCCTGGGCACACACGCACATGGGTTGGCCATGCGGGAGTCCAGTGACGTAACCACTACGCCACCTGCTGGCCCCCAAAAAGATGTCATTTCACAAAGGAACATGCGGAGAACAAAAGAGATCTCTTTGAAACTAAACAAAAAAGAGAGAAAAGGAGAGAGAGAATTCAAAATTCACTTGAAGGATTAGAAGGCCCGAGAGTCCAAGAAAATCTCTACCAATAAATAAATAAAGTGACGAGTTGGAAGACAGAGAAGAAATGTAAGGAAAGCGGAGCGTCAGTCCAAAAGGTCAAATAGCCACGTAATGGCTGACTACACGATTTGAGTCCCAGACCTGGAGCTTGAAAAATACGCCAGGCATGCATACCCAAAATCCCAAGAGGAGAATGGAGGCGAAGGGACTCCAGTACGGCCATTCCCCCGGGGGGTGATTTCTCACTTTCTCTCTCTCTTTCCATCTGTCTCTCTCTGTGTGAATGCACACATCCTAGAGCAAAAACCTGGGTTGGGGGGAAGCTTAAAAATAAAAAGAAGTGGAAATAGCAAGTGCAGGAGTGGGAGGAGAGGCGTGGCTGGGAGCGAGTGCACGGGTGAAGCACCGGGCGGATCTTAGCCAGACGCTCAACCCAGGGGCCTCTGCAGCCACACGGCCGAGGAGCTTGTTAGAAGCAAAAGCCTAGGCCCAGTGCTGTGGCTCATGCCTGTAACCTGGCCCCGCAGGATCTGGGGGATCAGGAGCTCAAGGCGAGCCTGGGGAACATAGCCAGGCCCTGACTCTGGTACAAAGGAACACAAAACAGAAACACCCAAACGTCAGGGCCCGACCACGTCACGCAGTGGCAGTGACCTGGGCCCACATGGGAAGGTCTCTTGTCCACCTCCCGGGGCCTTCCTGGACCCACGTGGGCAGGGCTGTCCGCCTCCCGGGGCCTTCCTGTACATGCCGGGTGCACACGCGTGTGCCTGTGATCCTGGCTGGCTGCGGCTCGGGGTGAATCACAGCTTGAGGACCCCGTTTGGAATGCTCTCTCTCGGAAAATATACGTGAATAAACTTTAAATCAACAAAGATCCTAGTCCCCACCCCTGCACGCCCCTATGCTGGCGGGGGACGGCACCTGAAACCTGAGTCTTACCCCCAGATGGCACTTGCATGCGCTGGACTTGGGCGTGTGTGGACGCTGGCGGGAGAGGACCAGGAAAGCTAGAGGGAGAAGACGGAGGAGGAAGGAATGCGCAGAGCCAGGTCCCTAGGATGGCAGGAGGAGGAGGGCCCCAGCCCTGGGACGGAAGGCTCGGCCCCTGCTGATCCCCCGTGATGGGGGTACAGGGGGTGGGGGGACACGCGGTGAACGAGGCTCTCCATGGAGGCAGGACTGCGGCTTCCGTGCACCGTCCTTCCCCAGGGCCTAGCACGCTGAGTGCCGGCCCAGGGCAGGAGCGTGCGAATGTTTGCTGAATGACTAGACGAACGGCAGAGCCACTGAGGTGAGAGATAATTGCTTCAAGTCAGGGGGCGAGGGTGGAGCTAGAGATTAGGACAGGCGGAGGTGGATTTGAAAGTCATCCGTAAGTAGGAGACAGCTGAGACATCCACAATGAAGACCACCACAACTGGGAAGGGCAGAGAACACTGCAGGAGGGAGTCTGCGGCAGGGAGGAAGCCGATCCAGAACGGGGCGACGAGACAGGCAGAAACCGGGGAGGACGGGACAAGCACCAGGAGCACCAGGGACATCCCACATTATCCAACCCTTTCTCTCTCTCTGTCTTTTTTTTTTTTTTTTTTTTGGAGAGGTTTTTGCTATAGGGCGTGTGCACTCACCAGACAGACAGAGAGAGACAGAGAGACAGAAAGCGAGAAATCACCCCCCAGGGGGGATGGCCACACAGCAATCCCTTCTCCTCCATTCTCTTCTCGGGATCTTGGGCACGCACACACACGCACCTGGCGTGAGTTTAAGCCACCGGGTCCGGGACGTGAACCACGGTCGACTACGTGGGAGTCCAGCGACATAGCCATTACCCTAACTGCTGGTCCCCAACCCTTTCTTTAAACTTAACACCTCCCTATTTGTTTATTTACTTACTGCCAGAGGGTATACACACTTACCAGAAAGAGACAGAGACAGAAAGAGACAGACAGAGAGAGAGAGAGAAGGTACCCCCCCAATGGGTATGGTCACACTCACCACTTCTCCTCCATCCTGTCGGGATTTGGGGCACTCACACATAAGCACCCAGCATAGTTTCCAAGGCACTAGGCTGCGATGTGAGCCACGGTCCTCCACGTGGGGTCCGGCTCCCTTAGGCACCAGGCTGTGGAGCTAGCCTGGCACCTTCCTGTTCTTGACGAGCATTGCTATGGTAACGGCAGAGGACACAGACAGCTGATTACCTGCTCTCCAGCAACTAAGGAAGAAACATTAATGCTGTCAGAAATCAAAAGCAGGAGAACCAACCGCAGTTTAAGTCCCAGACCTGGCGCCTTGAAACTCACGCCAGGCACTTGGGCGTGTGTGCTCAAAATCCCAGGAGGAGAACAGAGGAGAAGGGATTATGATGTGGCCACCCCCCGGGGGGTGATTTCTCAATTTCCCTCTCATTATCTCTCTCAGCAAACACATGCACCCTATGGCAAAAAATAAAATAAATATAAATTAAATTAAATTAAATTAAATTAAATGAAGAAGAGTAAAAGGCAGGCATCATTGAGGCAGCTTAGAAAGTCAGTTGGTCTCTCAAGAGAGCCCTGGTTTACTTGTCCCTCGGGCTGTTTCCGCTCGTGCCCCGTAAGTCGAGGTCAGGGCTCTGATGTCCCAGTGACAACCTCCAGGTTATTTCTCTCGAGGGGGTTCTGATGGATGACACGCGAATTGGATCAGGCAGCATTCCAGGAAGGGGTATTTTTACGTGACTTCACAAGGAGAAGCTGCTTCCAATGTGGAATGAGGAATGCTCACAGAACCAGAACATCCCAGACAAAACTGAAGCATTCAGGGCCGGCAGGTGGTGTGGTGGTTAAAGGCGCTAGATTCCCACATGGCAGACCATGGTTTGAATCCCGGACCTTGCGACTTGCTTTCTTCCTTTCCCTTTCTCTCTCTCTCTCTGTCTCTCTCTGGTCAAATTTAAAAATAGTAATAATAACAAATGAATTAAATAAATATTTTTTTTTTAAAAAAGTGAAGCATTCATCCAAGATACAAGGTTAAATGAGACTACCCTCCCACCCCTCCCCCAGCCCACTGCCCGTGCTTGTGCTCACACCTCCACCCCCAGGAGGTGAACACAGACCTGCCACCAAGGTAGCAGGAGAGTCCTGGCTGGTGGAATCGGGGTCAGTACCAGCTTTTGTGAAAACGGGCCAAAGAATGAGCGCTCGTTGCTTCTGGAAGCGCCATGCCTGGGCCTGGGCTGGGGATTCCTGTCTCCTGACCTGTGGCCTCCACACCTCTCTCTCATTGACTTAACTGCCAAGTCACTTGCACGGTCCCAGGGTTGTAAAGAAGCAGCAACAGACACCAGAAAGCCTGAGGGATGTTTTCCTCTTCTCATCTTGAAATGACACGGACTTGCCATCTAGAGGCCTGGGCTTTGCAGGGCTGAGAGTCAGGGGACTCACTCCGTGGGTGATGGTGGAATATCAGGACCCAAGAGCTGGAGGCCGGCCGGCGCCAGGCAGCTCACGGCAGGGCCAGGGAGCTCCATGGTTTGACGTGTTTTCTTCGTCTTCACTCACCGGCGTGTCTATGGCGTTCACAGCTGCTGCTGGATGGGGGCTCAGGGCTTCAGGCCCTCCTGCCCGGGACGGACATCTCTGCCCCATGGTTTCTGTAGTGCTGGGCTGGAGGGAGAGAGAGCGAGAGACCCCGTGGGAGTCAAGGAGGAAGAGGGTGCAGGCCTGAGGAGGAGCAGGCAGGGCAGTCGAGAAGAAAATCCATCTTGTCAGCATGGAAGGACCCAGCCCTGAGCCAGCGATGATCTGAAACCTGTTTTCCCGGGGTAGGCCTCATTTCCAAAGCAGGAGGCCTTTGCAGAAGAAAGGAGGAGGAAGAGAAGAAAAGGAGAGAAGTGGTGGCAAAGGTCAGTAGGTATTTACTCGGGGGAAGCAGGATCTGGAGGGCGTGAAGAGGCTCAGCGGAGGCGAGGCTTTCTAAGCGTTCTTTCCTGGACGCAGAGCAGCAGGCGGCTGGTGCGTGAGTCACTCCTCTCAGCCTGGACTCTCGAGGTGGGGCTGGAGGACACGGAGTAGATCTGTCTTCTAGTGTCCAGTGGGGCGGACGGGAGGGTTCCCCTGGGTCTCTTCAGCGTGGGCCGGGGATCCTAACTTACCTGGGTCCCTGTTTCTAGGCCTCCCAACTACCAGCGGTACAGTTTGTACCACGCAACTCAGATGCACAGGAAAAAACACTTAGCTCCACGTCTCATCATTGATTTGACTTAGTCTGGGGGCTCTTACTCCCCCAGTGGCAGGGAGGGCTCCAGTAAAGGATGAAGACATGGATTTAAGCTTGTCAGAAACTGGCGATTCGGCCTTTCAAGCCACTCTTTCTCTGTCCGCTCAAGCCTGCTCTTACCTCTCAGGAGTGAACTTTCACTTTTACTTAATAAACTACCTTTTCGGGGCCAGCTGGTGGCATGGTGGTTAAGGTGGTTGGAGTCCCGTATGGCTGACTACGGTTCGAGTTCCGACCTGGCAGCCTGCTTTCTCACTTTCCTTCTCTCTCTCTCTCTCTGACTCTCTCTGGTCAGCTTAAAAAATAAATAAATCAAATAGTGACAATGAATGAAATTAAACAAAATAATTCTTTGTAAAAATAAAATAAATTACCTTTTCCTTTAAAAAAACAAAAATGAAAAACTGGCAATTCAATTTCATTTATCTTCAAATTTTATTTACAATTATTATCATTATTATTAAGTTTGCTCTAGGGCACATGTACTCACCAGAGAGAGACAGAAAGGGAAAGTAAGAAAGCAGGCCACCAGGGCGGCAGGTGGTGTGGTGGTTAAGGGTGCTGGACTCCCATGTAGCCGGCCATGGTTCGAATCCCAGATCTGCAGCTGACTTTCCCATTTTATTTCTCTCACTCTCTCTCTCTCTCTCTCACTCTGTTCCTCTCTGGTCAAATTTAAAAAATAAATACACACATACATAAAATAAATAAATAAGAAAAAAAGAAAGAAAGAAAGCCATCAAGGACTTGAACCATGGTCAGCGATGTCAGAGTCCAGCACCTTAACCACCATGCCACCTGCTAGTCCTACCAATTTCATTTTGCTTTAAAAGAATCTCGTTTGGAGTATATATTGTCTGATTCCATCTATGTAAAAGACAAGTATAAGGAGAAGTCAGTTGATGATTGAACTCAGAATAGTGGCTCCCTCTGGAGTGGTAGTGGGGAGGGAGTGAGACGGCCTTCGCGTTGATGGGATTGCTCCGTGTCGCGATCTGGAAGAGGAGTCCACGAGCGTATGTATATGTGAAAAGTTAATGATTTGGGCACTTTTTCTTTTTTTGAGAGATTTTTGCTATAGGGCGTGTGCGCTTGCCAGACAAAGACAGAGAGACAGAAAGCAAGAAACACCCCCCGGGGGGATAGCCATGCAGCAATCCCCTCTCCTCCGTTCTCCTCTCAAGATCTTGGGCATGCATGCATTCGCACTCAGCGTGGTTTTTTAACCCACCAGGTCGGGAACTCGAACCGTGATTGACTACATGGGAGTCCAGTAATGTAACCACTATGTCATCTGCTGATCCCACGCTTTTTTTTTTTTTTAAATTGGTGATAAGGCACTTGCCAGAGAGAGACAGAAAGACAGAGAAAGTGAAAAAGCACCCCCCCACACACACACCCTGCAATCCCTTCTGAATTCTCCTCTTGGGAGTTTCTGGGCACACACGCACACACAGTTTTTTAAGCCGCCAAGTCTAGGACTTGAACCACACAGCTGCCCATGTGGGATCCAGTCACCTTAACCACCACACCGCTGGCTGGCCCCAAGACAATTTTTCAATACCTCTTCTGGTTAATACACAAGTCATCTGAAGTCCGATGGTCCCTCTCAGGCTGCCTCTCCTGTTCAAGGGGTCTCCCCACCACCTCTCCTACCCCACATGTCCTCTGAGGGGAGACGCGTCCCTCCTGATGGTGTGTGAGAAGGGACTCGGGTCCTACAAGCCGATCTTCCCCACGCTTCCTCTCAGGATGACCTGGGAGCCTGCCTTGACCCCAGCCCCTAAGACAGCACTACCACTGCCTGCGGTTCACGAGTGAGGGAACTCACGCCCTGCTCTGTGTCGGAGTCAGCTCAGCCAGCAGGTCAGCGGGAGCCACTTAGCTACTGTGGATACAGCAGGTCCAGGGCAAGCCGGCCCCACCCCGTCCCTCCAGGCAGTGGCCTGCCCCAGCCTCATCCTACGCACACTGCTGGAGCATCACTGCTGCAAAGTACCTGGGAATAAAGCCACAGAAGCTGAGGCCCAGCCATGCGGAGTTTGAAAAACAGATGGGAGCATTGGAAGAGAGAGGTCAGGGGAACGGGTGAGTCACGGGCAGGTTGCCCTCGTAGAGCAGGGCCGGAGATCATGTCTGAGTGCCTGTCTGGACAGTCAGGTCCGATGACTGTGCAGGAGAGAGCAGGCAGGGGTCAAGGGCGTAGAACCTGTGTTTCCTGTCAGGGTCAGAGATTCATTTTTCAGTGTGAAGAATTCCAGAGTCAAGCACTTACATGAAGCAGGCGATTTGTAAACATACAGCAAAGATTCGACTTCGTCTCGACTTGTGCTGAAAGTTTGATTCAGGGAGTGCCTGAGCACCGTTCTCGCTATCTGTGTCTCCCGGCCTCCGAAGTCTGGCTTGGATCATCCTCACCGCAGCCGGACAGCGATCTGCTTTGTGGCTCCCAATTCCAGCAGAGCTCTGCCATTGCAAGGAGTCTCCAAGGGGCCGTCCCATAGTGGATGGTATATGAGACAGTAAGACAAAAAGAAACACACTTTTCTGTGAAACACAGCTCAGTGTAAGTCTGAGACTTATTTTTGCTTTAAGTTTATTGATCATGGGTACACGCGGTGTACTTAGGACCGTCTCCAGATGCGAACTCAGAACCTTCTCATGAGGTTAGCCTCACAGTGTTACGCTTCACCACCGCACCATCATCTGGCCCCCTGTGTCCGTAATCCTTGTATTTGAAAGCCTGGAAGAGCTAAGGAATTTGTGACCCATCCCCGTATCAGCTCTCCCGATGATGCAGGTGGTGGCTGTCCTGAGGTTTGGAAATCTCTCAGCAGGCTACTTAGATGCCCTCTGTGTAGGAATGCTCTTAGTGCTTGAGCGAGATCTCCACATTTTCTATGAAAAGCTATATATCGGGACCAGCAGTTGGCGTAATGGCTATGTCGCTGGACTCCCACGTAGTCGACCACGGTTCGAGTCCCGGACCCGGCGGCTTAAACTCACGCCGGGCGCGTGTGCGTGCGTGCCCAAGATCCCGAGAGGAGAATGGAGGAGAAGGGATTGCGGCGTGGCCATCCCCCCTGGGGGGTGATTTCCTGCTTTCTGTCTCTCTGTCTCTCTCTGTCTGTCTGGCGAGCGCACGCGCCCTGTGGCAAAAACCTCTCCAAAAAAAGAAAAAAAAAAAAAAAAGAAAAGAAAAGCTCTATATCCCCTCGCCCTTTTCATGTATGTCATTGCCGGTAGGCACATGCACTCACTAGAAAGAGGCAAGAGAGGTGATCCTTTTTCCTCCATTTCTCTGTCCTGTCAGGATTTGGGGCACACATGGACACACACCTAACATGGTTTGCTTTTCTTTCTGTTTTTTAGGTTTTTGTCATAGGGCAGGTGTGCTCATGGGAGAGACCGAGAGGGAAAATGAGAAATTATCTCCTAGGGAGGATGACCACACCACAATCAGTTCTCTTCCATTGTCCTCCCAAGATTTGGGGCACACACATACAGACACCCAGAGGGATTTTCAAGTCTCTGGGTCTAGGGCTCAAACCATGGTCGACCATGTGGGAGTCCAGTGTGTTAACCAGCATGCCACCCGCTGGCCCCTCCCAGCATGTTTTTCAAGCAACTGGGGCCTGGACTTGAACCACAATTAGCCATGCGGGAGATGGCTTCCCATGCCCAAGGTTTAGATGCTATTGGGCCAGGCCTGTTTATGTTTAATCAAAAATGTTTATCATAAATTTAATAATTACAAAGAATGTCATTTCTGCATATAAATATAGACATTGAAACAATAAAACAGTTTTACTACACTTGAAAATGTTTCCAATAGGGACCAGCAGATGGCGTAATGGTTACGTTGCTGGGAGTAATGGTTAAGTCCCTGGACTCCCACGTGGTTAACCACAGTTCTAGTCCCAGACCTGACTGTTTGAAACTCACACCTGGCACGTGCTGCCCAAAATCCTGAGAGAATGAAGGAGGAGGGATTGCAGCGTGGCCATCCCACCGGGGAGTGATTCGTTACTTTCTGTCTCTCTGACTCTCTCTGTCTTTCCAGCAAGCATGTACACCCTATAGCAAAAATATCTTTTTAAAAGAACTTTCCAATAGACTCTTTTTTTGTTTTGTTTTGTTTTTGGAGAAGTTTTTGCTATAGGGCGTGTGCGCTTGCCAGAAAGACAGAGAGAGACAAAGAGACAGAAAGCGAGAAATCACCCCCCAAGGGGGATGGCCACGCTGCAATCCCTTCTCCTCCATTCTCCTCTCAGGATCTTGGGCATGTACGTACATGTGCCTGGCATGAGTTTAAGCCACCGGATCTGGGACTCGAACCACGGTGGACTACATGGGAGTCCAGCGACATAGCCATTACGCCAACTGCTGGTCCCTAAACTCTTAACACTGTAGCACCAACACACCCACCATTGTCTTTTTTTTTTAAAAAAAAATATTATTTAATTTAATTTATTACTATTATTTTAAAAATTTGACCAGAGAAAGAAAGGGAAAATGAGAAAGCAAGGCTGCAGGTCCAGGATTCAAACCACGGTCACCCACGTGGGAGTCCAGCGCTTCAACCACCATGCCGCCCGCCAGCCCCACACCATTATCCTTTTTAGCAATATATTAAACAGTTTGGGTTTGTCATGTCCCTTCTGTTTGTGAATTTACGCTAATAGTTGTGTCCCACTTTCCCCACATTAGTCTACTATAGCACGCGCGCGAGATCCAGTCGTTTAGGTCTTTATCGACCAGCTGTTGTAAGTCTCTGCACCAGAGGATGTTTCCATAAACGTCAAAAATATTCCTGTGACTTGTAAAACTCTTAAATGTCAAATGTATAGCCCCCATAACCTTTTGGTAAAAAGTAAGTGGAAATGGTTTTTTTTTTTAATATTTTCAGGAAAATCTACATTTTTAACATATCCAAATTGAAGAGTGACGTTTGTAGAGCACTTGTCAAGTGGAGGCCTAGTGAAGGGCTTCACAACGGCCCACGAGGTGGGTCCGCCAGCACCTTCGTTTTCACTGGGAGGAGCCAGACCCAGGAGAGCTGAGGGATCTGTGCGGGGTCACACCGAGCTTGCATGTGAGGCCAGATTCCACTCTGTAGTCCGCTCTTAGCGGACCTGCTGCGAGATACAACGTCGCTGCTGGAGTAGATGTGGAGCCCAGCTTTGTCTTTGGAATCATTCACAATACACAACTGTAATACAGACCGAAAACTGGTGAATGAGGCGCTTTCTCTCTCTTTTTTTTAACATTTATTTTTAAATTTTATTTACAGTTTTTGCTGCAGGGCACATGTACTCTCTAGAGAGACAGTGAGAGGGAGAGGGAGAGATCCACCTTGGGGGTAGGGTGGCCCTTCTCCTCCTTAGATTTTGGGCATGCACATACACGCGCCTGGTGGGATTTTCAAGCAGGTCCGGAACTCGAACCTCAGTAGGCCATGTAGGAGACCAACACTTTAACCATCTTGCCACCTACGGCCCCCCAAAGAAGCTCTTTCTCTTAATTAAATAAAAAAAGAAGCTGCTGCTTTGGGCCGACTCCCTAGAGCAGTAGTTAAGTTCTGTGTGTAGAAAGCCAAATCTCACGTGACCAACTGCAGTATAAACCCTGGCCCTGGTGGCTTGCAAACACAGCATGTGTGCATGCCCCAGACCCCAGAGGGGTGGAAAAGTGGAAGGAAAAGGACTGCAGCTTCACCACGCCAGGTTCTCTCTCTGTCTCTCTGTCTCTCTGTCTCTCTGTCTCTGTCTTGCTCACTCTCATTCTCTGGCTAGTGTATGCACCTATTGGCAATTTTTTAAAGTAAGTGCAAGTTCTTTCTCCCTTTAGAGAATGGCATACAATTCAGGGAAACTGACTTGCCACAGGGTCTCCACCAGGGTTCGGGAAGGCACTGCCACCTTCACTACTTCTTACAGATTCTGCCTCTGCAGCGCTCTCCCGGGATGTCCCCTCAGGAGCAATGCCTTTTGTTTCTGTTTTTTGTTTATTTGCTTGTTTATTTTTGCTAGAGGGAGAGTGTTTTTGGTAGAAAGACACAAGAGAGAAGAGAAAGCCTCCTCTCCCCATGGGTATAGCTGTGCCGGCAGCCCTTTCCCCCTCCTCTCCCCACGGGTGTAACCATGCCGGCAGCCCTTTCCCCCCTCCTCTCCCCACGGGTGTAGCCGTGCCGGCAGCCCTTTTCCCCCTCCTCTCCCCACGGGTGTAGCCGTGCCGGCAGCCCTTCCCCCCCTCCTCTCCCCCCTTGGGACTCCCACGTGGCGGGGACACACCACATGCCTGGTGTGTTTCTGAGGGAAACCTCACAGCGGGGTCGTGGGGTCCTGCTGCCTTAACACCAGGCCATGAAGCTGGGGGTGCTTTCTTTGACCATGGCTGGGAGAGAAGAGATTAAGCAGAAATTCTCACGATTCCCACTGACTCACTGCACAGCACATCTGAGTAAGTGTCGTGTTGACGCGTACCAACGCCGCTGATTTCTTACACTTCGTTTGCTCCTAACAAGGATTTCTATGAGGTGGCATAAAACGAGAAGTCCTACTCTGGGTATAAGATGCCCAAATGAGACACTTTTGTGTTATTTTTAAAAAATTTTTGAGAGATTTTTGCTATGGGCACATGCAGTTGCCAGAGAGACAGAAAGCGAGAAATCATCCTCCGGGGGGATGGCCGCACCTCAATCCGTTCTCCCCCATTCACCTCTTGGGATTTGGGGCATGCACACCCACATGCCCAGCATGAGTTTTAAGCCGCTGGGTCCAGGACTCAAACCGCGGTCGAACACGTGGGATAAGCCATCTGCTGGTCCCCGTTATCCCTTTATTTGGCAACCTGGAATTTTCTACACCCTGGGGAAATGTACCATAATAACAGGTACGAGGTCGGGCCATTGTAAAAGAGGAGGCAGAAAAATATAACTAGCTCATGCCCTGGTCACAGAGGTCCTCTCAGATAGACCCGTTTCAGGCAAAAGTGCATATGGAAGTTAAAAATCTGGACAATTGCAGATCAAAGCACCCTACACCAGGGCCCAGCAGCTGGTGTGATGGTTAAGGCACCAGATCCCACATGGCCAACTGCAGTGTTCGAGTCCTGGACCCAGCAGCTTGACAAAAGAGGCCAGGTACGTATGCGTGCATGCTCAAAATTCTGAGAGGAGAGTGAAGGAGAATGGATTGTGATGTGGTCATCCCCCCTTGGGGGGAGGGTACTGTCTCACTGTCTCTCTCCCTCTCTCTCTTTCTGTGTCTCTGGAGAGCACACACACCCTACAGCAAATTAAAAACAAACAAAACAACCCACACCTAATACTCTTTAGAAAGTTCTAGGGAACCAGCAGTTAGCGTAATGGCTATGTCGCTGGACTCCCACGTAGTCGACCGCGGTGCGCGTCCCGGACCCGGTGGCTTAAAACTCACGCCGGGCGCGTGTGCGTGCGCGCCCAAGATCCCGAGAGGAGAATGGAGGAGAAGGGATTGTGGCGTGACCATCCCCCCTGGGGGGTGATTTCTCACTTTCTGTCTCTATGTCTCTCTCTGTCTGTCTGGCGAGCGCACGCGCCCTATAGCAAAATCCTCTCCAAAAAAAAAGAAAGTCCTCATGTACCTCCTAGAGTATAGCGTGCAGACACGGTGTGCAGGGCACCGTGCTAGTGCCGCAGAACGAGGCCCCAGGTCTGCACGGGGCAGCACTGCGCCCTGCCTGCTTCTTGGACTGTTGCTTGGATAGACAAGCTTGGTGGGCGGGACTTCGCTGGGCTGAAGGAGCAGGTGTATCCCCGAGAACTGGTAAGGAGGCCTCCAAGCCCTACCCCACGCTCCGGCTGCCGGGAGGGGCCAGGTATTCAGAGCATAACTATGCGAATTAATCATGAGCTTGAAGGCTCCCACAGCCCGCCCTCTCACCTTCCTCCATCTCCAGGCGCCATTCCTTCCAGCAATTCAGTATTTATGTTTGGAGTCAGCCTTTTTTACTTACGTGATAGGCCCAGTCATGTACGAAGAGCTTTATAGATATCATTAATATACCATATAGTTCATCTGTTTAAAGTGTGTAAATCAATGGTTTTCAGTATCATTACCTAATTGAACTTGGTGAACCCTTAGTCAACAGACATAAAGCTTTCTTCTCTATTGTTCCTTTACTTCTTCCCTTCCATCTCCTGTTTCTTATGCTGTGAAACTTATCACTTGAATGTTAGTCTTTCTGGACTCTAAGGGTCTTTTATTTCCTGGATTTCTTTTTTCTGTGTGTGTGTGTGTGGTTTTTTTTTTGTTTTTTGTTTTTTTTTGTTGGTTGTTTGGTTGGTTTTTTTTTTGAGAGAGATTTTTTGCTATAGGGCGTATGTACTCACCAGAGACAGAAAGCGAGAAATCACCCCCCATGGGGATGGCCATGCTGTAATCCCTTCTCCTCCGTTCTCCTCTCAGGATCTTGAGCACACACACATGCACCTGGTGTGAGTTCTAAGTAGCCAGGTCCGGGACTCGAACTGCGGTTTACTACGTGGGAGTCCAGCTACATAACCATTATGCCACCTGCTGGTCCCCCTGAGTGATTTTTATCCCTGTATTGTTTTATCTCCTTGAGTTATTTTTCCCACTTGCTCTTCCAGATTATTAATATTCTCTGTAGTGGTCCACCTCTTTCAATTTGTCTATTAACATTAAAATTGAAAATTCATGTTTTACATTTTTTTTAAAAAAGTTTATTTACTCACGCCGGGCGCGTGTGTGTCCGTGCCCAAGATCCTGAGAGGAGAATGGAGGAGGAGGGATTGCGGTGTGACCATCCCCCCCGGGGGGTGATTTCTTGCTTTCTGTCTCTCTGTCTGTCTGGCGAGCGCACGCGCCCTATGGCAAAAACCTCTCAAAAAAAAAAAAGTTTATTCATTTATTTCTTCCATGAGTGAAGGAGAGAGGAGAGAGGGAACACCCCCAACAGGGTCTTTTTATTTTCATTTTTTAAAGAGGTTTTTGCCTTAGGGTGCATGAGCTCTCTGGAGAGAGACAGAGACAGTGAGAGGGAAAGGGAGAAATCACCCCCCAGGGGGATGGCCACACCGCAATCCCTTCTCCTCCATTCTCCTCTCAGAATTTTGGGCATGCACACACATGTGCCCAGCGTGAGTTCCAAGCCACTGGGTCCAGTGCCCGAACCACAGTTGGCCGTGGGGGAGTCCAGGGGCATAACCACTAGGCCATCTGCTTGGACCCCTCCCCCAGCAGGTCTTGATGCCGTGATGCCCCCCGACTCTGCCAGTCCCGGACAAGGACATGTGCACGCCAGCATACTCAGGACGGTCTCTGAACGGGAACCAACAACTCTGCATGTGGAATTGCGCTTTGCCACCATGCTGTGGTCTGGCCCACATGTTTTATATTTATGGATGATCTATTGGATCCCTTTGTCTGATCAAAATTCTTATTTTCATGTTTTCCACATAATGCTCTTCACAGTTCTCACCAGTAGGAGGCGCCTGGTTTCAGGGTGTTCCGCTTGGCTTCCCCTCCTGGTGACTGGATCCCTCAGTGAGATGACCATGTTAGTGGTGATGCCTACAGGGCAACGTGGCCTGTGTGTCAAGAGCCAACTGTTTGCTTTGCTGACACTTGAGAAACCCAGTAAGTGCTAGAAGGCAGAGGGGCTTCCAGTGCTGCGAGTTGGGGTGAACCCACCCAGAGCCTGCTCTTTCCCTTCCGAGGGCCCTGCCCCAGCTGGGAGCCCTCTCACTGCCTGCAGGAGCAGGGCAGCTTCACCCTGCAACAGCCCCGGCCTCCGAGACCTGGAGGGTCAGGCAGCCCCTCCACACCCAGGAAAGGGCACGCAGGCCTCCTGGGAGGGGGCTCACAAGAGCACGGGCTTCACCCAAGTGTGCCGTTAGACCAGCAGCCAGAAATCTTTCCCTTAGAGCCTCTCTGCTTCTGAGCCCTGAGACAAGTGTCAACCAGCACCTTCCTCTGGCAAGCCCAGGCACGGGGCACAGGCAGATGCCTGGGGACTCGCGATCTCAGGTGAACACGCCTCACCCCACAGGCCCGTAGCCGTACTCCCTCCACCTCTCACACTCTCCGACCTCTTCGAACCCCAACCAGCTGCTTTGTCAACAGACCGAGCCAGTGAGCCCAGAGTGTCCGCGTCTGGCTTCCACTGCGGCTCTCCCAGTGCCTCTCAGGACGCCGAGGGTCCTGTTCAGGGCAGGGCGGCCAGCCGGCGGTGTGGTATTGGGACAGCCACACCCCACGTGTCAGACTGCGGTTCGACTCCCGAGCCCAGCCGTGTGGAATTAGAAAACGGGGACACAGAGAGGAAGACGGATTTCACTGTGGAATTGTGCATGTCGCTGGGCGCCAGCATGGGTTGTCTCAGACACTGCAAAAGTCGCTCAGAGCTGTGGACGCCTCCTCGTGGGGACTCACGGGCTCTTTCTGCCATGTGTGCTGGATGTGTTTATTTCTCACAAAATGACCAATACCTTGTTCCCTTTCCAGTGTCTGGCAAAGGCAAGAAAGGGGAAGGCGAGTCTTCCCAAGGCCACGAGGGACACAAACGAAGCTGGGAAGGGTCTCCTGGGACAGATACAAGGAAGCTCCGGTCTGTGGGGCCCAGGTCAGCTTCCTCGCTGGTCCACGTGGTGCTCAGGACCACTCGGGGCCGCTGTACCTCCCGCTCATCTCCATGGCTGTTGGGGCTGCCGGTCTCCTCCAGAACCAGTCGGGGCTCCACCTGGGCCTGTAGTGCACTCCGTGGCTCCCCAGGGTGCGGGGGCCGAGAATGGGGCCATGCGGCTGGTAGACAGCTGTGTCAAAGACGGTTCTCATGGACAGGAATTCTCTCTAGGAAAAGAAAAGAGCCAAGAGTTTTCGAATTCCAGCCCTCCCCCAGCCTTCGCCACGGCCTCCTGGAGTCTTCTCCCCTTCCAGCCGCCCTCCCGCCTCATACTCCTCCCCTGCCTTCATTGCTTCTCCTGGCCCCTGCGCCCACAGCTCAGCAGCTTCCCGGCACTCCGAGCCACTCCAGTTCCTACCTGCTCGGACTGCTCCTTGTTCTCCACCCTGATCTGCTTCGCTCCCGGTACCCCAATACCTGAGCAGCACGCCCGTGAGTGCTGCAGCCCGGGACCCACTCTTCATACTCCATTTCCGTATTGCCCACTGCTTCACCCTGGGCGTTTTGCAACACCCCAGGTACTCACCACACAGAAGAAGAGCCCAGCCATGACCCCCACGGCCACTATGACCGGGACGAGGACGATGAGGAAGATTTCCCAGGGCTTCAGGGATCCACTAGGTTTCTCACCCATAGGAGGAACAACATTGGCGCTAATTCCATGAGAGGCTGTGTATATGCTGAGCGGAGAATGTGTGCCGGAGCTGCCGAAGGTGGGTTTGCTGGGGGCTATGCTGGTAGCGCCTGATGACGTGGTAGTTGCAGTGCCAGGGGCTGGGCTGGTGGCTCCTAAAGACGTGCTAGATTGAATGCTGGGGGCTGTGCTGCTGGTGCCTGTGGTTCTGCTGGTTCCAGTGTTGGTGGCTGTGCTAGTGGCTCCTGGAGACGTGGTTGTTGCAGCGCTGGAGGCTGTGCTGATGGTACCTGAGGGACGGTTGATTCCAGTACTAAGAGTCGTACCGATGGTTCCTAAAGACGTGCTAGATTGAGTGCTGGGAGCTGTGTTGGTGACTCCTGGAGACAAGGTCGCTCCAGCGCTGGAGGCTGTGCTAGTGACACCTGGAGACAAGGTCATCCCAGGACTGGAGGCTGTGACACCTGACAGCAGGCTGGTTGCAGTGTTGGGGCCTACACTGGTGGTTCCTAAAGATGTGCTGGTTGCAGGGCTGGGGGCTGTACTGGTGGCTCCTAGTGAGGTGCTAGTTTGAGTGCTGAGGGCTGTGTTGGTAGCACCTGAGGGCTTGCTAGTGGCAGAGCTGGAGGCTGGGCTGGTGGCACCTGCGTCTATGCTGGTTGTAGTACTGTGCGCTGTGTTTGTGGCTCCTAAAGACGTGTTGGTAGCAGTGCTTGACGCTGTGCTGGTGGCTCCTGAGGACATGCTGGCTGTAGGGCTGGGGGCTGTGCTGATGGCTCCTAATGAAGTGCTAATCTGAGTGCTGAGGGCTGTGTTGGTAGCGCCTGAGGGTGTGCTAGTTGCAGTGCTGAAGTCTGGGCTGGTGGCACCTGAGGCTGGGCTGGTTGCAACACTGTGAGTTGTGCTGGTGGCTCCTAAAGATATGCTGGTTGTAGCGCTGGGGACTGTGTTGGTGGCATCTGAAGACATGCTACTTGCAGTGTTGGGGTTTGTACTGGTGGTTCCTAAAGATGTGCTGGTTACACTGCTAGCAGCTATGCTGGAGGCTCCTGAGGACATGCTCACTGCAGTGCTGGTGGCCGTGCTGGTGACTCCTGAAGATAGAGTCATTATAGTACCAGAGGTTGTGTTGGTGACATCTGAGAGCATGCTGGTTGCAGTGCTGTAGCCTATGCTGGTGGCTCCTACAGATGTGCCAGTTGCAGTGTTTGAGTCTGTACTGGTGGCTCCTACAGATGTGCTGGTTGCAGTGTTGGGGTCTGTACTGGTGGCTCCTACAGACGTGCTGGTTGCAGTGCTGGAGCCTATGCTGGTGGCTCCTACAGATCTGCTGGTTGCAGTGTTGGGGTCTGTACTGGTGGCTCCTACAGATGTGCTGGTTGCAGTGCTGGAGCCTATGCTGGTGGCTCCTACAGACGTGCTGGTTGCAGTGTTGGGGTCTGTACTGGTGACTCCTACAGACGTGCTGGTTGCAGTGTTGGGGTCTGTACTGGTGACTCCTACAGACGTGCTGGTTGCAGTGCTGGAGCCTATGCTGGTGGCTCCTACAGATGTGCTGGTTGTAGTGTTGGTGGCTCCTACAGATGTGCTGGTTGCAGTGTTGGGGTCTGTACTGGTGACTCCTACAGATGTGCTGGTTGCAGTGCTGGAACCTATGCTGGTGGCTCCTACAGATGTGCTGGTTGCAGTGTTGGGGTCTGTACTGGTGACTCCTACAGACGTGCTGGTTGCAGTGTTGGGGTCTGTACTGGTGACTCCTACAGACGTGCTGGTTGCAGTGCTGGAGCCTATGCTGGTGGCTCCTACAGATGTGCTGGTTGTAGTGTTGGTGGCTCCTACAGATGTGCTGGTTGCAGTGTTGGGGTCTGTACTGGTGACTCCTACAGACGTGCTGGTTGCAGTGTTGGGGTCTGTACTGGTGACTCCTACAGACGTGCTGGTTGCAGTGCTGGAGCCTATGCTGGTGGCTCCTACAAATGTGCTGGTTGCAGTGTTGGGGTCTGTACTGGTGGCTCCTACAGATGTGCTGGTTGCAGTGCTGGAGCCTATGCTGGTGGCTCCTACAGACGTGCTGGTTGCAGTGTTGGGGTCTGTACTGGTGACTCCTACAGACGTGCTGGTTGCAGTACTGGAGCCTATGCTGGTGGCTCCTACAGATGTGCTGGTTGCAGTGTTGGTGGCTCCTACAGACGTGCTGGTTGCAGTGCTGGAACCTATGCTGTTGACTCCTACAGACGTGCTGGTTGCAGTGCTGGAACCTATGCTGGTGGCTCCTACAGACGTGCTGGTTACAGTGCTGGAGCCTATGCTGGTGGCTCCTACAGATGTGCCGGTTGCAGTGTTTGAGTCTGTACTGGTGGCTCCTACAGATCTGCTGGTTGCAGTGTTGGGATCTGTACTGGTGGCTCCTACAGATGTGCTGGTTGCAGTGTTGGGGTCTGTACTGGTGGCTCCTACAGACGTGCTGGTTGCAGTGCTGGAGCCTATGCTGGTGGCTCCTACAAATGTGCTGGTTGCAGTGTTGGGGTCTATACTGGTGGCTCCTACAGATGTGCTGGTTGCAGTGCTGGAGCCTATGCTGGTGGCTCCTACAGACGTGCTGGTTGCAGTGTTGGGGTCTGTACTGGTGACTCCTACAGACGTGCTGGTTGCAGTGCTGGAGCCTATGCTGGTGGCTCCTACAGATGTGCTGGTTGTAGTGTTGGTGGCTCCTACAGATGTGCTGATTGCAGTGTTGGGGTCTGTACTGGTGACTCCTACAGACGTGCTGGTTGCAGTGCTGGAACCTATGCTGGTGGCTCCTACAAATGTGCTGGTTGCAGTGTTGGGGTCTGTACTGGTGGCTCCTACAGATGTGCTGGTTGCAGTGCTGGAGCCTATGCTGGTGGCTCCTACAGACGTGCTGGTTGCAGTGTTGGGGTCTGTACTGGTGACTCCTACAGACGTGCTGGTTGCAGTACTGGAGCCTATGCTGGTGGCTCCTACAGATGTGCTGGTTGCAGTGTTGGTGGCTCCTACAGACGTGCTGGTTGCAGTGCTGGAACCTATGCTGGTGGCTCCTACAGACGTGCTGGTTACAGTGCTGGAGCCTATGCTGGTGGCTCCTACAGATGTGCCGGTTGCAGTGTTTGAGTCTGTACTGGTGGCTCCTACAGATCTGCTGGTTGCAGTGTTGGGATCTGTACTGGTGGCTCCTACAGATGTGCTGGTTGCAGTGTTGGGGTCTGTACTGGTGGCTCCTACAGACGTGCTGGTTGCAGTGCTGGAGCCTATGCTGGTGGCTCCTACAGACGTGCTGGTTGCAGTGTTGGGGTCTGTACTGGTGACTCCTACAGACGTGCTGGTTGCAGTGCTGGAGCCTATGCTGGTGGCTCCTACAGATGTGCTGGTTGTAGTGTTGGTGGCTCCTACAGATGTGCTGATTGCAGTGTTGGGGTCTGTACTGGTGACTCCTACAGACGTGCTGGTTGCAGTGCTGGAACCTATGCTGGTGGCTCCTACAAATGTGCTGGTTGCAGTGTTGGGGTCTGTACTGGTGGCTCCTACAGATGTGCTGGTTGCAGTGCTGGAGCCTATGCTGGTGGCTCCTACAGACGTGCTGGTTGCAGTGTTGGGGTCTGTACTGGTGACTCCTACAGACGTGCTGGTTGCAGTACTGGAGCCTATGCTGGTGGCTCCTACAGATGTGCTGGTTGCAGTGTTGGTGGCTCCTACAGACGTGCTGGTTGCAGTGCTGGAACCTATGCTGGTGACTCCTACAGACGTGCTGGTTGCAGTGCTGGAACCTATGCTGGTGGCTCCTACAGACGTGCTGGTTACAGTGCTGGAGCCTATGCTGGTGGCTCCTACAGATGTGCCGGTTGCAGTGTTTGAGTCTGTACTGGTGGCTCCTACAGATGTGCTGGTTGCAGTGTTGGGGTCTGTACTGGTGACTCCTACAGACGTGCTGGTTGCAGTGCTGGAACCTATGCTGGTGGCTCCTACAGACGTGCTGGTTACAGTGCTGGAGCCTATGCTGGTGGCTCCTACAGATGTGCTGGTTGCAGTGTTGGTGGCTCCTACAGATGTGCTGGTTGCAGTGTTGGGGTCTGTACTGGTGACTCCTACAGACGTGCTGGTTGCAGTGCTGGAACCTATGCTGGTGGCTCCTACAGATGTGCTGGTTGCAGTGTTGGGGTCTGTACTGGTGGCTCCTACAGATGTGCTGGTTGCACTACTAATGCTGGCTGCAGTGCTGGTGACTCCTGAAGACACAGTCATTACTGTACCGGAGGTTGTGTTGTTGGCACCTGAGAGCATGCTGGTTGCAGTGCTGGGGCCTCTGCTGGTGACTCCCAAAGATGTGCTGATTGCAGTGTTGGAGCCTATGCTGGTGGCTCCTACAGATGTGCTGGTTGCAGTGTTAGGGTCTGTACTGGTGGCTCCTACAGATCTGCTGGTTGCAGTGCTGGAGCCTATGCTGGTGGCTCCTACAGATGTGCTGGTTGCAGTGTTGGGGTCTGTACTGGTGGCTCCTACAGATGTGCTGGTTGCCATGTTGGGGTCTGTACTGGTAGATTCTGAAGACGTGCTGGTTGCACTGCTAATGCTGGCTGCAGTGCTGGTGGCCGTGCTGGTGACTCCTGAAGACAGGGTCATTACAGTACCGGAAGTTGTGTTGGTGGCACCTGAGAGCATGCTGGTTGCAGTGCTGGGGCCTATGTTGGTAACTCCCAAAGACGTGCTGGTTGCAGTGTTGGGGTCTGTACTGGTGGCTCCTAAAGACGTGCTAGTTTGAGTGCTAGGATCTGTGCTGGTGGCTCTTAAAGACATGCCAGTAGCACTGCTAGCAGTTGTGCTGGTGGCTCCTGAGGACGTGCTGGCTGCAGTGCTGGTGGCTGTGCTGGTGACTCCTGGAGACAGGGTCGTTACAGGGCTGGAGGTGGTGTTGATGGCACCTGAAGGTGTGCTGGTTCCGGTACTAAGAGTTGTGCTGGTGGCTCCTGAAGATGTGCTGGTTTCAGTCCTTGGGGCTGTAGTGGTGGCACCTGAGAGGATGCTGGTTATACTGCTAGGAGCTATGCTGGTGGCACTAGAAAATGTGCTAGTTGCCCTGCTTAGGGCTGTACTGGTGGCACCTGAGGACATGCTAGCTGCAGTCCTGGGGGTTGTGCTGGTCTCTGCTGAGGCCATGCTGGTTTCAGTGCTGGCCTCTCCTGGAGTTTTGCTGGTAGCTGTGCTGGTGGTTCCTGAGTTCATGGGGGCTCCAGCACTGGGCGCTGACAGGGTCTCACTGGAGGTTATTCCTGAGGATTATCAAAAGTAATCAGAAATGTTTCGAATACATGCATTTTTTCTTCCTTGATTAGTTCAATTCATTGGTAACTCTATCTGACTGTGACTACAGTACCATAATATTAATATAAACACCCTTTTAGTCATCAACTAAGATGAAGGCATTCAGGCTTTAAAATATTGGCATTTGCTTTTCTTATTTATTTTTTTTTCTAGCTGATAAGTCATGGAATGAGTAATCAAACCTAGGCTAGTAAATCTTCACCTTTAGACACCTGACTAAGTCTCTGACTTACCCCAGCACTGTAGACACATGGCCCAGTTTCACTGGTAGATAAACTTACTCTGTATTCTCTTATACAAGATCTAATACAGATACAAAGTTCCACAAAGGAATTATAGGACAGAGTAAAGCTAGTATCTATTGATTAGTTATTACACACACGTCTTCATCAACGGGTAATAAGCCATTTCTGTGTCCCACTGATGTCCTGCCTCTCTGTTTTTCCCCATAATTTGACTGGTTCGTTCTTAAAGTGGTATTTCTCCCTTCTTAGGAAATACTTCTCAGATTATTATTTAGAAAACACCTACATCAGAATCACTTATGGAAGCTTATTGAAAATAAAGATTCTTGCCAGCAGGTGGCATCGTGATTAAGGGCACTGGACTCCCACATGGTTAACTGCGGTTTGAGTCCCGGACCTGGCAGCTTGCTTTCTCACTTTCCCTGCCTCTCTTTCTCTCTCTCTCTCTCTGGTCAAATTAAAATAAATAAATAAATAAATAAATAATAAAGTTAAATAACATAATTCTTAAAAAATAAAGATTCTTAGGCTAGTTTGTCTAGAGTAAACCCAAATTTGAGACAAGGCCAAGATACCTGTGTCTTCAGTAAAGGGGCAGATTATTCTAGACACAATAAAATTCCAGGGCTCCTGACCACTATGGCATAGAGTGGAGAAGAACGAGGCATGTGTGGCTCAAGTAGGACGCTCCTCCAGGATCACGGCTGCAGAGGGAAGGTTCTCAGCTTCCTGGAGGCACGGCGGGGGTTCTAGTTTTGCCCCTTCCTCCCCGGCCCCACCCTGAAGGACAAGGATACTCAGAGTCCCGGCCTGGGTTTTCTCATCTCATGTGAGGTGCGTTTTAGTAACTAGAACATGGGCTCCTAGAACCTTGCCGTGAGTGTGTATCTCTCTTCCTCATCTCATTTGAACTAACAGAGTTAGAATTTAGCTCTGTCTCAGTAATATTCACTGAAATATGCATGGCGCAAATTTGGATGAGGTACAAATTGTCGGTAAGATCAAAATCATGGGACCAGCAGTTGGCGTGGTGGTTAAGGTGTGTGGTGGTTAATCCCACATGGCCGACTCCATGGTTTGAGTCCTGGACCTGGCAGTTTGAAAAACACGCTAGAGGGACCAGCAGTTAGCGTAATGGCTATGTCGCTGGACTCCCCTGTAGTCGACCACAGTTCGCGTCCCAGACCCGCCGGGCGCGTGTGTGTGCACAAGATCCCGAGGGGAGAATGGAGGAGAAGGGATTGTGGCATGGCCATCCCCCCTGGGGGGTGATTTCTCGCCTTCTGTCTCTCTGTCTCTCTCTGTCTGTCTGGCGAGCACACGCACCCTATAGCAAAAACCTCTCCAAAAAAAAGAAAAAAAAAATGAAAAACACGCCAGGTGTGTGTGCGTGCCCAAAATCCCAAGAGGGTAATGGAAAAGGAGGGATTGTGGTGTGGCCATCCTCCCTGGGGGGTGATTTCTCACTTTCTTTCTCCCTTTGTCTCTCTAGTAAGCCACACATGCCCTATGGCAAAAATCTAAGGAAAAAAAATAGGATCAGACTCATGAATAAAGTTAAATAAGACACTGGGATGACCAAGAGTAGAGATGACGTGAAAAGGGAAGTAGATTTTGGGACCAGCAGTTAGCGTAATGGCTATGTTGCTGGACTCCCATGCAGCTGATAGTGGTTCGAGTCCTGGACCGGGTGACTTAAAGTCATGCCGGCCACGTGTGCGTGCGTGCCCAAGATCCCGAGAGGAGAATGGAGGAGAAGGGATTGCGGTGTGGCCATCCCCCTGGGGGGTGATTTCTTGCTTTCTGTCTCTCTCTCTCTTTCTGGTGAGCGCTCACACCCTATAGCAAAAACATCTCCAAAAAGAAGAAAAAAGAAAAGGGAAGTAGATTTTATCTGTAAGGTTTTGAAAGACAAAATAAATTAACTAAAATTATAGGAGGCTGATTTCTGTAGGAAATGCTGAATTCCCTAAGAAGTCCTATGCCCCACTTGTGCAATTAGAGGTGGCCCATGAGTGTTTAACAGAGTCAGAGCTGGGGGTACAGGGTGGGAAGCCATTTTGGTTGTTAAATCCTGTTGTCCCAGGTTGGCCCCAGGCTGACTTAGGCTGATGTGGAATTGGATCAGGGACAGGCGAGAAGCCGAAGCCACAGTGTGTAGAAGAATGAGGTTTAAAAGGCGGTGACACAGCCGTGGTGAGATGCTCCACAATGCTGAGGCCACGTGGGAAGGTCCCGGGTTTGCGTCCCCAAGTCTCCATGTCCACACTGACATTCACACGTGCCTGTGACCCTGGCTGAGGCTGGGGTGGACCACAGTGAGAGGAGCCTGTTGTGGGTGCTTCTCTCTCTCTCTCTCTCTCTCTCTCTCTCTCTCTCTCTCTCTCAACAAAAGTAAACCGAAAACCCAGCCAAACCTCATCACCCACGTTATTACCACCTCACAGACGCAGAAGCCGAGACAGAACAGGCGGAGCCACGGTTCCGACTTGGGCACTCTGAGGCCAGAGCCCCCAGTTTTAACCGTGTGTTCCAATGGCCCCCCATATCAGAGCGACATGATTGGAGCCAATGGAGAGCAGAGCTGGTCCCGGTACTAGTCACACCTCCAACTGCTCAAAGGTTCTCTGAGCAGCCTCTTTTAGATACACTCACTCACCCGTCGCCAAAGGTAGGAGGCACAAGAGCAGCCAGTAGGTAAGGAGGCCGCTTCCTCTCTGCGTCTGCGTCATCTGCTGCTCTGTGGCTGGAAATCAGGCTGCCGGGATTCCAGGGGATTCCAGATGTGGCCGAGACCTCAAGGGCGAAGGACAGAGGATGCTTGAGGACGGAGAGCTGAAGGCGGACAGACGAGAGCCTCCGAGTGCGCGCTCCCGAGAGAGCGCTCAGGAAGAACCCTGAGCTTGGGGGGCAGCTCACACCCGGGTCCCTCCGCTCCCTCCAGGCTGCGTCTTAATCTCTACCTAGAGTGGAAGAGCCGCAGGGGCTTTATAGCTCCGTGTGGGCGGGGCCGGGTGGGGCAGACCTGCAGCCTGCCGGCTGTGAGCAGGGGACGATGCGATACTGAACCTGGGAGTGAGCAGACCTGGGGTCAGGAGGGAGGTGAGAAGGAGGATGACATGACCACACTAGGCAGGGCCCTGGCTGAGCTGCAGCAGGAAGTAGGGGGTAAGACTGAGATGTCAGAGTGGAGGGGACCCACCCTCTGAGGCAGATTGGGGTGAGAAACCTGTTCTAGCGCAAAACTATTTCCCGGTCAGGAAGACCCAAGGGCCTGCTTTCGCATGGAAGGAGCCCTACAGAACTGAGGTGAAGGGGCAGGACCCCGCGTCTCTGAAGCAAACGGAAACAGGAGACTCAAATGGGCAGTAACTAGGGACCTGGGCTCCCGGGTCACAGGCAGAGACAGATGGCGCCCGGCGGGTATGCAGAGGGTACCCGGCATGCACGTTGAGTGAACAGTGGGTCCTGGAAGAGTGGGCATGGGGCCGAGCGCCTGGGAGACTCAGAGCAGGTGAAGGCGTGAGGCCCCTCTGACCCTCAGTCACAGGAGTCCCCTCCCTTTCATTTTTATCTTCCGAGGGTTCCACAGGAGCTCCTCCTCCCTGGGACCTGTCCCATTCGATGTTCCTTCTCATAAGTCTTTTTGTTTCTTTTTTTCTTTTTTGAAGAGGTTTTTGCTATTAGGCGCGTGCGCTCACCAGACAGAGAGACAGACAGAAAGCGAGAAATCACTCCCCAGGGGGGATGGCCACGCCGCAATCCCTTCTCCTCCATTCTCCTCTCGGGATCTTGGGCACGCACACACACGCGCCCAGCATGAGTTTAAGCCACCGGGTCCAGGATGCGAACCGTGGTCGACTACGTGGGAGTCCAGCGACATAGCCATTACGCTAACTGCTGGTCCCAGTCTTTTTTTTTTTTTTTTTTTTTTGGAGAGGTTTTTTCGCTATAGGGCACGTGCGCTCGCCAGACAGACGGAGAGAGACAGAGAGATAGAAAGCGAGAAATCACCCCCCAGGGGGGATGGTCACGCCGCAATCCCTTCTCCTCCATTCTCCTCTCGGGATCTTGGGCACGCACGCACACGCGCCTGGCGTGAGTTCTAAGCCACCGGGTCCGGGACGCGAACCGTGGTCGACTACGTGGGAGTCCAGCGACATAGCCATTACGCTAACTGCTGGTTCCCTTTTTTTTTTTTTTTTTTTTTTTGAGAGAGAGAGATTTGTGCCATAAGGCATGTGTGCGCACAAGGGAGACAGACAGAAAGTGAGAAGTCATCCCCTGGGGGAGATGGCCACACCGCAATCCTTTCTCCTCCGTTCTCCTCTCTGGATTTTGGGCACGCACGCACACATGCTTGTTGTGAATTTTAAGCCGCCGGTTCACAACAAGCATGTGTGCGTGCGTGCCCAAAATCCAGAGAGGAGAATGGAGGAGAAAGTGGTAGAGTATGTGGGAGTTCAGTGACATAAGCATTACTCCATCTGCTGGTTCCCTCCCCCTTTTTTAAGTTTATTTGTTTTTTTTTTCATGAGAGAGAGAAAGAGAAGTGCCTTGACAGGGTCTGCACGCTGCACTTCCACTCCCCACCCGGCCCGCCAGGCTCACAAGCACACGTGTGCACTCCCGGCGTGTACTGCGAGCCCCAGGGGCCCCCTTCAGGGTCACAGAGCAGTGTGCTGGCGCTGTGCCGCTGCCGGCCTCACCCACCCACCCTAACGAGCAGCTCTGGCGGTGTGCACAGAGGAGAGGCACAGGCCACGCGGGAGGACCTCCTGTCTGATGGGAGGAGGGAGATGTCGCCTGGGCACTCGAGGGCTCAGGCGGGGTCTGGACACTGGACGTGGCCCTCGGACGACACATGGTCAGCTAGGTGAACGTGACCTAGCAGACCTAAGCGGGCAGAGGATTTGGGGAGCTCCTGGGGAGGGCATCTCGTGACCAGGGTGAAGGGCTTCCAGGGTACAGTCTATGCAGCCAAACCCAGCTGTCCTTGCTCCGTCGGTGAGGAGCGGCTTCATGGAAGAGGCGAGCTCTCAAATAATTCGTGTGTGGGAGAATGAGCATTTGAGCATGCAAGAGCAGTTATGCGGAAGCAAGCAGGGAGTGGCTGAAGTCATGAAGGAGCCTGAGTGAGTCTGAGAGGTGAGGAGGGATGGGGCGTGCTGGGAAGGGCGGGAGGTGGAGCTGCCTCGGGCCTCACGGGCAGATCCGGAGCTGACGTGTGAGGGTCTGAGCACTGACAAGTTGCTCCCGGCAATCTTGTTCTGGAGCTGAAAAGGGCTTCAAGAAAGAGACTATCCCCCTCCAGGATTATCTGGAGACAGAAATCCTGGATTCAAGTCCGGATTTCACCTTCAGAGGGTACCCTAAAAACTAACATGGACCCTTACAGAGTCTACGTGTAGTTAATATTGTTCATCTCCTTCAAAACAATGATGAGGAACTCAGAACTCTTAACTACACATCTCCCAACTTACACCTAATGTCACCAAGTATTTTAATTCTGCCTTGCTTTTTAACTTCATGAAAAATTATTGTTCACGGTTCGAGTCCCAGACCCAGTGGCTTAAACTCACACCAGGCACGTGTGCGTGTGTGCCCAAGATCCCAAGAGGAGAAGGGATTGTGGCGTGGCCATCCCCCTTGGGGGGTGATTTCTCACTTTCTATATCTCTGTCTCTCTCTGTCTCTCTCTGTGTTTCTGGCGAGCGCATGCGCCCTATAGCAAAAACCTCTCCAAAAAAGGAAAAAACATTATTGTTGTCTGCTTACATGCCCTCAGCCCAAACATAGTCCCACAGCTGCACACTAAGCTGCAGGGGAGACTGGAAGTACAGATTCTAGCAGGATGGACAGGTATTCAACGAAAACCCGACAGTTCTACAAGGAGAATTTTAAAAGTTTGCAGAAAAACTGAATTTAAGAACTAGTTTACTTCGATGTAAAATATTTTTAAATTCATATCGGTTTTTTCCATACATTTTCCACGAACTTTTTGAGGTCCCCTCCCCCTTCACATTGGACAAGATGGGGGATGGTTGGCCGTTAGCAGACAACGGCACAGCTGTGACTCGCATTTAAACACCTTCGTTTGGCCTTCTGTAGTTGATGGCCCGGGTACCTGAGGTCCGTGGATCTATCCTGCTGCCTGGTTTGTTTTGTTTCCTTCTTCACCGACTTTCTCTCACGGTTTCTGTTTTCATTTGTGATTTGAGATTTATGACTGAACTTACTTTTCTCTGTATGTTTTCTGTAGAAGTTCTTTGAAGCCTGAAGTGAAGGCGTGATCTTTTGTAGAAAATTTGTATGCCTTTTCAGCACATGGGTGCATTACCACCTGAGGGGTATTTTAAACTAAATGATAGGATTTCGGTCTTTCGAACTACCTGGATTACATAATTTGGGGCTGCAAACCCTATGTAAGGTACTGTGGTTACAATTTATTTTTCAAGGGATTCTTCCCCCTCCACTCCCCTTGCTCCCAGTTTAGAGACAAGCAATTTTTATTGCATTTTCTAAAAAGAGGGGCGGTGGTTTTTTTTTTAATTTTGTTTTGTTTTAATTTGTTTGAGTGTGCATGTGCTTCCTGGAGAGAGGAAGAGAGACAGAAAGTGAGAAAGCACCCCCAAGGGGACTTGGTCATGCCGTAATCCTTCTCCTCCATTTCTGCTTTTGGGGCTTTGGGCACACATGTGCACATACACGGAGTGTTTTCAAGCCACCAGGTCTAGGACTCAAACTGCACAGTCAGCCAATGTGGGATCCAGCCCCCTAACTACCATATTCCTGGCTGGTCCCAGGAGTAGGCTTTTTTTTTTTTTTTTTTTTTTTTTTTGAGAGGTTTTTGCTACAGGGTGTGTACACTCATCAGAAAGACAGAGAGAGACAGAGAGATAGAAGGCAAGAAATCACCCCCTGGGAGGATGGCCACACTGCAATCCCTTCTCCTCCATTCTCCTCTCGGGTTCTTGGGCACAGACGCACACGTGCCACCAGGTCCGGGACTCAAACCGCAGTCGACTACATGGGAGTCCAGCAACATAGCCATTACACCAACCACTGATCCCGCCTTTTTTATTTTTTTTTAAATTATTTTATTTAACTTTATTTATTTATTTATTTACTTATTTTAATTTGATCACCAGGTCAAGGACTCAAACCATAGTCAGCCATGTGGGAGGATCCAGCACCTTAACCACCATGCCACTGGCTAGCCCAGGGCCAGGCTCTCTTCTAGTTTAAATTTTCAGTGAATATTTCAGATTTCTGTGAGGGTCTCTGTAGATTCCCCACCCTGGGAAGTCCTACAGAGGCTGGAATACTCAAGTTTAAGCTCATCAGGTTTGGCAAAAGTTGGCTTCAGTGTTCTCCTTTTCTCCTGGGGTACCTGCTATAATTTAGCCTTTAATTTAAACATTTCTTACTTTCCTTCCACCTCAGTGAATCTTTTAAGAAATTTTATATAGGGGGCCAGCAGTGGCATGGTAGTTGAGGCTCTGGACTCCCACATGGCCAACTGTGGTTTGAGTCTCAGACCTGATGGCTTGCTTTCTCACTTCCCCTCTCTCTCTCACTGTGTCCCTCTCTCTATGTGTCCCTCTCTGGTCAAATTAAAATAAAATTAATTAATTAAGTTAAATAATCTAATTATTTTTTAAAAAGAAATTATACACACACACACAGACACACAGCGAGCAAGCGAGAGAGAGGGAATTAAATTTACTTCTTCTAGGGACCAGCAGTTAGCGTAATGGCTATGTCGCTGGACTCCCACGTAGTCGACCGTGGTTCAAGTCCCGGACCCAGTGGCTTAAAATTCATACCTGGCGCGTGCGTGCCCAAGATCCCGAGAGGAGAATGGAGGAGAAGGGATTGCAGTGTGGCCATCCCCCCTGGGGGGTGATGTCTCACTTTCTATCTCTCTGTCTCTCTCTGTCTGTCTGGTGAGCGCACGTGCCCTATAGCAAAAAAAAAACTCTCCAAAAAAAGGAAAAAAAATCACTTCTTCTATATCATTAAACCTTGGATTATCAAAAATTACTAATTTTTCCTTTTCTTTTTCTTTTTCTTTTTTCTTTTTCTTTTGAGCACTTTTTTGCTACTGGGTGTGTGCACTCTCCAGAGAGACAGCAAGTGAGGAATCACCCCTCCCGCCCCAGGGAAGATGGCCATGCTGCAATCCCTTCTCCTCTGTTCTCCCTTCAGGTTTTTGGGCACACATGCATGCACACACACCCCGCATGAGTTTCAAGCTGCCGGGTCCAGGACTCGAACTGCGGTCAACCATGTGGGAGTCCAGTGACTTAACCACTCTGCCACCTGCTGACCCACAAACGTTCATTTTTTCAATACTATCTTTTTTCTCTCCCTTCTCATCAAGTTTTGACATGTATTGCTATGTGACATCGGTACTCTCTCCCTTTCGTCTAGTTATTTCTCTCAGAAAACAGCTTTCCTGGTTATTGTACTTACATATTCTCTACAAGAATGCTGGGACCACCGCTCTGTCCCTTGGTAAGGCTCTATGCTGCTCAGCTTCCGAGATGAGGATAAACCCACATCCGGTACCCACATTCTGCCAGGAAGCGGGGAGTCTTTGATCTTCCAGGGTTGACTAACCCAGAAGATAGCACGTCTTTGAGGATAGGTAAGCAGAAATGAAAGCTCATAAAATAGAACCCAGCACAGTCGTTATTGTTGATGGGATGAGTATCGACTGGAAGGGGGTACAAAGAGAACTTCTCAGATGATAGAAATAGTCTATGTTTTATTTTAAATTTGGCATAGAGTATGTGCACTCACTAGAGAGAGACAGAAAGAAAAAGCGTCCTCGCAAGGAATATGGCCAGACCCCAATCCCTTTCCCTCCATTCTCGTATCACGAGTTTTGGAACTCATGCACACACATGCAAGGTTTTTTTTTTTTTAATTTTTTTTCCTCTTTCTTTCTTTATCTTTCTTTTTAATGTAGAAAAGCAATTTATCCCACTATAAGTACTAACATAGTTTGTCATGATGGACTAACAGGCCTGCTGGCGAAACAGGTCACCCAAAATGGAGATGGTATCAAACTAGTGGTCAAGGACTAACTCCTAAAAAAGAAAAAGAAAAAATGAAAAGAAAAGAAAAAAAACAATCTTTAAAGAGATATTTTTGCTAGAGGGTGTGTGTGCTCACCAGAGAGACAGAGAGACAGAAAGTGAGAAATCACCCCCCAGGGGAGATGGCCACGCCGCAATCCCTTCTCCTCCATTCTCCTCTCAGGATTTCGGGCACGCACGCACATGCGCCCGGCGTGAGTTTTAAGCCTCTGGGTCTGGGACTCGATCTGCCATCAACTACATGGGAGTCCAGCAACGTAACCATGACACCATCTGCTGGTCCTGAAAAGAAACTCTTATCAAGGATTAATTTAATTTCTAAAACCAATGCAAGCTATCTACTCATTCTTCTCAACTTGACAGTCACCCGTGGCATAACTACCAGGTAAAAACATACATGTTTACAACTTGGTGGTCCCAAGATTAAAAACAAGAAACATTTCAAAGAAAGGAGAGAAATAATATGAAAACAGCTCAAGAAATACACTAAAGAGCAAAAATATAGGGCAAGGAATATGTGATTTTCTTAACTGAAGAATCCGAGGAGCCTGGTCTACTACGAAATGTGCACCGGAAGGCCAGGTTTGTAAGGCTGGGATTCCAGATGACTTTACTCTCCGCTTTGGCCTGAATAAAAATGGCGTCTCACAGTATTTGTACCTCATGGCTCAGACACCTACCTCACCTGGCTCTATTCCTTGCTCACTCTAGCAGTTACTTGAATGAGTCGGAAAAACTTGGGGATACAGTATCAGAGGAAAAATAATCCCACATAATAGTCCCCTTTCTGGGGCTACTTTAGATCTGGGTTTGTTACTAGAAAATTCCTGACGGGAATTTAAATACAACTCTGTAGCTTTGCTAAATTAAACTCCACCATATTTAGAAAACACCCATAGTTTGGGCTAAGAGTGTTGTTGGTGATAACTATTAAAGCGGGATAGTCTAGGGACCAGCAGTTAGCATAATGGCTTTGTCTCTGGACTCCCATGTAGTCGACCACTGCTTGAGTCCCGGACCCGGTGGCTTAAACTCATGCCGGGCGCGTGTGCGTGCGTGCCCGCCCAGGATCCCAAGAGGAGAATGGAGGAGAAGGGATTGCGGCGTGGCCATCCCCCCGGGGGGTGATTTCTTGCTTTCTGTCTCTCTGTCTCTCTGTCTGTCTTCCTGGCGAGCGCACGCACCATAGAGCAAAAACCTCCCCCTCCCCCCAAAAAAGGCGGGATAGTCTAGAGTATGTCTCAAAACCAATATTAAGCCAATCGCAGGGGTGAGGGGGAAAAAGGAGTCTAAAATCACAAGAACTACAGACATCTTTAGGACATTTGTCCTTCCAGATCCACGCTTTCTTCAGGGTCTTCATCATTTTTTTTTTAAGAATGATTTATTTAATTCCATTTGTTATTATTATTTTTTAATTTGACAAGAGAGAGACAGAGAGAGGGAAAGCGAGAAAGCAAGCCACCAGAATCGGGACTCGAACTGCAGCTGGCCATGTGGGAGTCCAGTGCCTCAACCACCACGCCACTTGCCAGCCCCCAGGATCCTCATCATTATAAATGCTCTCCGCCATCTGCCACACTTGCATGTTATCTTCTTCTTTTTTCCTTTTTAAATTATTTTATTCAACTCTATTTATTTATTTAAATTTGATCAGAGAACAGAGTGAAAGAGAGAGGGAGTGAGAAAGCACACCGCCAGGTCTGAGATTTGAACTGCAGTCGGCCATGTGGGAGTCCAGCACTCTTAACCACCACACCACCTGCTGCACCCCCCTTTTTTTTTAGAATTATTTTATTTAACTTTATTTATTTTAATTTGACCAGAGAGAGAGTCAGTATTTTTCATTGTGAGCAGTACTTATTTTTTAACTAATATTTTCATTTCTTTCTTTTTTTTTTTTTTTTGAGAGGTTTTTCGCTATAGGGCGCGTGCGCTCGCCAGACAGACAGAGAGAGACAGAGAGATAGAAAGCGAGAAATCACCCCCCAGGGGGGATGGTCACACCGCAATCCCTTCTCCTCCATTCTCCTCTCGGGATCTTGGGCACGCACGCACACGCGCCCGGCGTGAGTTGTAAGCCACCGGGTCCGAGACGCGAACCGCGGTCGACTACGTGGGAGTCCAGCGACATAGCCATTACGCTAACTGCTGGTTCCCACTAATATTTTCATTTCTGAAGTTCAATTTTATTTTTATATTTTCCCCAGCTTTGTTAGACAATAACTAGCAAATTAAAAAATTGTATATATTTACAGTATACAATGTGATGTTTTAATATATATATTAAATATGTATATATACATGGTGAAATGATTAAGTCAAACTAATTAACATAGCTATCATTTTTAATGGCAAAAATTATACTTCAGTTTTCTTTTTTTTTTTTTTTTTTTTTTTTGAGAGATTTTTGCGGGACCAGCAGCTGGCATAATGGCTATGTCGCTGGACTCCCATGTAGTCAACCGCGGTTCGCGTCCCGGACCCGGTGGCTTAAACTCACGCCAGGCACGTGTGCGTGCGTGCCCAAGATCCCAAGAGGAGAATGGAGGAGAAGGGGTTGTGGGTGGCCATCCCCCCGGGGGATGATTTCTCACTTTCTGTCTCTCTGTCTCTCTCTGTCTTTCTGGTGAGTGCACATGCCCTATAGCAAAAACCTCTCCCAAAAGAAAAAGAAGAAAGAGAGAGATTTTTGCCATAGGGCCCGTGATCTCACCAGTAAAGCAAAGAGAGACAGAAACCAAAACAAATCACACACCCCCAGGGGTTATGGACACACAGCAATCCCTCCCCTCCGTACCCCTCTCAGGACTGCGGGCATGCACGCACACACCCAGCATGAGCTTCAAACCTCAGGATCAGGGACTCAAACCAGGTCACTCACACGGGAGTCCAGCGCCTTAACCTCTATGCCACCTGCTGGCTCTATACTTCAATTTTTCTTAAAGTATTTTTTAAATTTTGCTATAGGTCATATGTGCTCACTAGAGGAGGGAGTGGAAAGTGAGACATCACCCCCCGGGGTGTGCACTCCATTCTCCTCCATTCTTCTCTTGGGATCTGGGGCATACACACATACACAGTGTATTTCAAGACACTGGGTCTGGGACTCGAACTGTGCGGTTGGCCCTGTGGGATCCAGCTGCCTTAACTTCCACGCCGCCTGGCTGGCCCTCTGGTGTACAGTCTGTCTAGTTGCAGCGAACCTGTCAACCTGCCCCTGTGAGACCAGGTTTGCTCCGCTGCTCTCAGGCCGCCGGGGCCAGCATACAAGTACTGCACACCCTGCCCTCTGTCTCTCCATCAAATGCCCAGTGGCCCCTCGCCCTCAGTTCTAGTCCTTCTCATGACCTATCTTCTCGGGAAGGTTTCCCCAGGCAAAAGCTGAGTCCTGCCACCAGCGCCACACCCGTCACGCCTGCAGCCAGAGAAAGGAGGACGGCGCACCGGGGATGTACTACCCGCCCGTTCGAGCATGTTGGCCGGCATGGCTCATGCTGTTTGTGCCCATGAGCTGGGCCTGCTTTAGGGGAGGTGGTGCTGGCCCAGAAACAGTGGCTGGCTTGTGGGTGGAGCCTATGGTGATCCTGGTGGTCCTGACACCTGGGATGAGGTGGTAGATAATGTGTCAGTGGGGGATGTGCCCAGGCCAGGTATTCAGGACTGTTCCAGGCCTAGAAGGTGGCAGAGGTCATGGAGTGCACTCCAGGGGTCCTGGTGACAGGATGGAGGTGGTTGGTCTGGCTCCAGTGGTCCCGCTGCCTAGGAAGCAGCTCATACAGAATGGCGAATTTAAAACGAAGACCAAGGGGAGGCAGGGTGCTCAGAGCGGGGGAGTGAATCCAACACCCGCTGCTGGCGGTGGTGCAGGGGAGGTGGGGGAGGAGAGGTGGTAGGACGTGACCGGCCTGTGGCCACGGTGCCCAGAGCTGAGGTGAGGGTCGGGGAGAGGAGGAGGTGACCGTGTCCACTGGTGCTGTGGCGATGGCGGAGGCAGAGGCTGAGGAAGTCTGGCCCCGACGGATGCGGAAGTGGAAGATCTACTCCACGTGAGCGGTGGAAGCTGCTGGGCCCTGATGCTCCTGTGCTGTGGTCCCGGGTGTAAGGAGGGTGTGGGGCGAGGGGATGATGGTACTAGGTTCACTGACGCGTGGCTGTGACTGGGAGCAGCACAGCTGTGGTTGAGCTGAGTGTGCTTGGAAACGAGCAAGAGCCTGACTGGGCGATGATGGTTGGTCACAGGGACAGGAGCAGACGGACTCAGGCGATAGAACCTGATGGAGCAGAGGGAGCGGAGGGGTGGCTTAGGGGCAGTGGCTGTGTCCAGCTCAGACGTGTTCAACTCTGACACAGGAACAGTGCCAGTCGCTGGAATAGAGCTGAGTGTGCAGAACAGAGGGGTAGAATCAGACCAGCACGCGTGCTGATGCAGAGGAGGCCTTACCCTGAGCAGGGCTGAGCATGAGAAAAAAAAGTTTTGTTCTTGGACGGCAGTGACGGCTGGGAAACTGGCCCTGTAAAGGGCCGGATAGTAAATCTTACGGGCCGTCCGGGGCACACAGTCTCTGTTGCCACTGCACGAGAAGCTGCCAAGCGGCTGTAGACAATGTGTAAATGAGGGCATGGTTGTGTTCAATAGAACCTTATTTATGGTAACAAAGAACACGTGAGACCTGACCCGTGCGGTGTGGTTTGCCGGGCACACTGGGCTGGTGGGGATACAGGGGACTAGGGCGGAGGCAGTGATATGAGGCACTGGCGTCACAGCTGATGGGTTGGGCAGAGCTGGTACTTGGCCCAGAAGTGAGACCCTCTGACAAATGGCGAAGGCTGTCGGCAGAGTCAAGGTGGGTTTTCTGGAAGCAGAAGTGATAGGGTATAATCGAGCTGTGCTTGGGGAGGAGCAGTGTCTAGAGTCTGGGGCAGACGTGACAGAAACAGGGGAGAAGCTGGTGGCTGTCCCTGGCTTAAACTGTGGGCTCAGAGAAGATGTGGTTAGTGCCTGACCCAGCTGTGTTGGTGATGGGCCATGATCTTGGTGGTAGCAGAGATGGTGAAAAGCCCAGAGACAGTGGCAGAGACTGCGGTGGCTCCAGAGGCAGTAGACGAGGCCGAGATGAGCCACAAGACCAAAACAAAGGCTGTGGTGGGTCTAGAAGGTGAGGTGGAAACTTCAGTGAAGAACATGGTGGGCTCCGTTGCTGGAGAGAAGCCTGTGGGGCACTCGGAGGCCATGCTTGAGACTGTCTGGGTCTAGCAACTGTGGGCTGCCCATAGTGGGCAGAGCCAAGGTGGACATGTCTGTGGTGGGCTGCGAAACAGAGGAGGAGGCTGTGGGAGGCTGTGGAGTTCACTGATGCTGTGATGGGTGGTGTGGCCTCAGAGCATGTGGCGGAGACCATACCTCAGGTTGTGCTATAGGCCACGTGGGTCTCAGATCTCATAGTGGAGTCTTCGGTGGTCTGAGAGTCTGTGCTGAACAAAGACTCTACAATACTCCGATGAGCCATGTGGGGACTATTGTGAGCACAGACAGCATCGAGGAGGAAATGGGGGCCCCAGAGGCTGCGATAGAAGCCATAGAGCTGTGACAGTCTATAGTGATCTCAGAGGTCATAGTGGAAGCTGTGGTACTTTCAGAGGGTCTGGTGGACACAAGCATTTTTAAAGAGTCTGTGGTGGTTTCAGAGGCTGTGGAGAAGGCCTCAGTAGTTTCAGAAGCTGAGGTGGAGGCTATGTGGGCACAGACGGTATCGTGGAAGCTGTGGTGATCTTAGAAAGCTTGGTGGAGACCAATGTGGTCACAGACTCTGCAGTGGTCCCCGAGGCTGTGGTGAGTTGTGGTGGCTCTCAGAGGAGTCTCTGGTGGTTTCATAGGTCATAGTAAAGACAGTAGTGGGCATGGATGTTGTCATGGAGGAGATGGTACTCTAGACGCTCTGTGGGAGGCCATGGTGGTCACAGATACTCCCATGGAGTCTGTGGTGTTCTGTTACCCTGTGGTGAAGGCTGTGGTGAACACAGATGATGTGGTGATCTCAGGAAGCGTTATGGTAGTTGTGGAGAGCACAGACTCTACAGTTGTCACAGGGCGGCTGACATCACTAGGCCTTTCTTAGCCACAGAGCTAAGATCACTATGGTTTCCACCAAAGCCTCCACTAAAGCCTCTGTGACCAAGAATGCGCTCTCAGTAATTACTCCAGTGCCTGCCGAGAACAGCACAGCATCTGTGCCCACCACGCCCTCCACCATCACATCTGTGCCCACTGCAGTTTTCACCACAGCCTTTGAAACCACCATAGGCTCTGAAACCACCACAACTTTCACCACAGTCTCTGAGAGCCTCATGTCTGCCACCAAAATGCCCAAGTCCACCACAGCCTTCACCATGGCTTCTGAGGCAACTATCGACATGACCACAGCCTCGGGGGCTGCCGCCTAGTCTTTGTCTACAATGAGCACCCCACAGGCCAGGAGAGTAAGACAGTTTCCACCCACCACAGCCTCCACCATGGACTCGGAGACCACCATGGGATCTGAGATTATCACAGTCTTGGCCTCCAAGATTATCATGAACTCCACCACAGCAGCTGTAGCCACTATGACCTCCATCATGGCCTCTGAGACCACCAGAACCTCCATGATCATACCTGTGCCCGCTACAGCCACCACACCTCTGACTCCACCACGGCCTCTCCTACAGCCTCTGAGACTATCAGTTTCTCTACCGCAGTGTCTCTGCCCATGATAATCTCTACTCCAGCCACGGCCACTGTGGCCTTCACTACAGTCTCCAAGGCCACCACATTCTCCAGAATAACATCTGTGCACACCACAGGCTCTGTCACAGGCTCTAAGGACAAACACAATAGCCTCTGAGACCATGACTTTCATCACTAACTTTGAGACTATGATGGCTGCCAACAGAGGCCACTATAGTACCCATTTCCTTTTTTAACTTTTTAAAAATGAATTGCCAGAGAGTACATGCACTTGAGAGACAGAAAGAATCCCCCAGTAAGGCATGATCATGCCACAATCCTTTTCCTCCACTGTCTCAGAGGTTATTGTGGTCTCAGAGGCAATTGTGTTCTTGGCTTGTCATGGAGGCGGTCATGGGCTCACACGTTATTGCAGAAGCTCAAGGTCTCAGAGACTGTTGTGGAGGGCATGAGGGATTGGGGATGGTCTTACAGGCAATTCTGGAGAAAGTAGTTGGCATGACCATTATAGTGGAAGGAGTAATCATCTTAAGGAGTGTGGTAGAAGATCCGGTGGTCTTAGAGTTTATGGATGCTGAGGAGGAGGCCACAGTGGAAACAGATATTAACATGGAGGGTGCAGTGGCCTCAAGTATTGTGGTGCACACAGAAGTTGTGGTGGTAGCATCAGGCATTATGGCCGTGGAGGACGCAGACTTTGCAGTTGTCAGAGTAACTTTAAGAGAGATAGTCGTGGTCTCAGAGGCTGAGGTGGAGGCCGGCAAGGGCACTGATGTCCCCATGATGGAGAACAGGGCCGTCATAAAGTCATTACAGCAAACACGATGCCCTCAGAGGCTGAGGTGGAGGCTGTGGGCACGGTCACAGCGGTAGTGATCAGCAATCTGAGACTCCCGGATGGAGCTCATTGTGGACGCAGGCTCTGCAGTGGTCCCTGAGGCTGCCGTGGAGGCTAGGGTGGTCTCAGAGGCCGTGGAGAAGGCTGCGGTGGCCACAGATGCTGTGGTGGGAGACATGGTGGCCTCTGAGGCCCTGACGGTTGTGGTGGTGTCTAAGCCTATGGAGGTCTCCCAAGCTACAGTGGAGGCCGATGAGCTGGGAGGCTGCGGTGCTCTCAGAGCCTGTGGCGGGCCTACTGTGGAACTAGATCCTATGCTGATTTCAAAGGCTGTGTTCACCTCCAAACTCAGAGAGCGTGTGGATCTCAGAGGCCTGGGATGGCCGTGCTGCTCTCTGAATTCTTAGAAGAGGCAATCGCAGCATTGGAGCCTGTGGTAGCAGACATGACAGCCTCAGGAAACATCCTCCTTACTGCAGTGAGCTCAGAGGCCTGGACGGAGGGCCCTCCCCACCGCGGTGAGCTCAGAGGCCTGGACGGAGGGCGGTCCCCACTGCAGTGAGCTCAGAGGCCTGGACGGAGGGCGGTCCCCACTGCAGTGAGCTCAGAGGCCTGGACGGAGGGCCTTCCCCACTGTGGTGAGCTCAGAGGCCTGGACGGAGGGCCTTCCCCACTGCAGTGAGCTCAGAGGCCTGGACGGAGGGCGGTCCCCACTGCGGTGAGCTCAGAGGCCTGGACGGAGGGCCTTCCCCACTGTGGTGAGCTCAGAGGCCTGGACGGAGGGCCCTTCCTACCGCAGTGAGCTCAGAGGCCTGGACAGAGGCCCGTGGCGTTGAGTGCTAAGGGAGCAGGCCTGGAAGCTGTGGGCAAGGATGGGGAGTGCTCAGAGGCTGAGGTGGGCCTAGGAGTTCTAGTCCTCCCTAAATATGCCAATTTTTATTCAGGTATGGCGCCCACTTTTGCGTCTTTAATATTTAATCTGGAGCATCGTACATACATGTCTTTCTTGCTTCCCTGTGTCAGCAGGACTACTGTCCTGATGTCAGTGAACCTTTCATATGCAAATGTGCAGTTTAGAGATTGCAGTATTTGTAGTATTCTTCTCTTTTATTTTTTAATTTTTATTGACCCGTCATGGGCCTGGTTGCTGATCCAACTGTGCTTTTTTATTTATTTATTTATTTTTTGGAGAGGTTTTTGCCATAGGGCGCGTGCGCTCGCCAGACAGACAGAGAGAGACATAGAGACAGAAAGCGAGAAATCACCCCCTGGGGGGATGGTCATGCCACAATCCCTTCTCCTCCATTCTCCTCTCGGGATCTTGGGCACGCACACGCACATGCACCCGGCGTGAGTTTTAAGCCACCGGGTCCGGACGCAAACTACGGTCGACTACGTGGGAGTCCAGCGACATAGCCATTACGCTAACTGCTGGTTCCTCCAACTGTGCTTTTTTTTTTTTTTTTGGGGGGGGGGAGGAGAGGTTTTTTTGCTATAGGGCGCGTGCGCTCGCCAGACAGACAGAGAGAGACATAGAGACAGAAAGCGAGAAATCACCCCCCAGGGGGGATGGTCACGCCGCAATCCCTTCTCCTCCATTCTCCTCTCGGGATCTTGGGCACGCACGCACACGCGCCCGGCGTGAGTTGTAAGCCACCGGGTCCGAGACGTGAACAGCGGTCGACTACGTGGGAGTCCAGTGACATAGCCATTACAGCTAACTGCTGGTTCCCCTCCAACTGTGCTTTTGTATTGAAAGAATGAATCGTTTGACCAGTCTGCTTTGCAGTTTCTCCTTTTTGTCCATGACTGATAACCAGCTCTTTTGGCACTAAACTGCGTGAATGAGTTTTAAAATCTCATTTTAAAACTCAAACTGTCCCTTCACTCCTGGAGTCTGCAGCACACGGTCCCTGCCTGGAGGAAGCCTGCAGGCTCTGAAGCTCAAACAGGCAGTAGGGCGTAGAGCCACAAGAGGCTAGGCCATGCAGGACCTCCCAGGGTCAGAGCTGCTGTGTGTGGCAGTTCCCAAAGAGACGCCGAAGTGCCAGCCAGTAGTGTGATGGCTAAGGTGGCGGGATCCTACATGGCTGGCTGCATGGTTCAAGTCCTGAACCAGTGGCTTGAAAAACATGCCAGGCACATATATGTGGGTTCTCAAAATCCCTAGAGGAGAAAGGATTGCAGTGTGGTTGTTCCTACCTGGGGGGTGCTTCTCACTTTCCCTCTCTCTTTCTCTCTGTCTTTCTGGAGAGCACATGTGCCCTATAGCAAATTTTAATAAAAGAGAGAGATCCGGGGACCAGCAGTTAGCGCAATGGCTATGTCGCTGAGCTCCCACGTAGTCGACCGCAGTTCGCGTCCCAGACCCGGTGGCTTAAAACTCACGCCAGGTGCAAGTGCATGCATGCCCAAGATCCCGAGAGGAGAATGGAGGAGAAGGGATTGCAGCGTGGCCATCCCCCCTGGGGGGTGATTTCTCACTTTCTGTCTCTCTGTCTCTCTCTGTCTGGCAAGCACATGCGCCCTATAGCAAAAAAAGCCTCTCTAAAAATAAAATAAGAGAGACTCAAGGAAATACTAGAAGAAAAAGTTATTGGGATGATTCTTCCTTTTTCTGTTTCTTTTTAGGTATATTTATTATCTATGTATTTATTTATAGTTATATATGGTTATCCCTAGAATATAAAGTACTAGACCAAGTGGTCATAATGGGAGTGGATCAGAGGGGATCTGGGTGGGAGAAGGCCATGATCTGGTGGGTAAGGGAGCCAGAGCTCTCCTGGCCAACCACACGGTTTGAACTCCTGGCCCTGGCAGCTTGTAAACCATGCCCAGCACACGTGCGTCTGCTCCCAAAGCCTGGACAGAATGAAGAAATGGAGGAGAAGGCACTGTGGTGTGACCACACCCCATTGAGAAGTGCATTCCTCCTCTCCCTCTCTCTGTCTCTCTCTGGCAAGCTCATGTGCACTCTAGCCAATTTTTTTTTTTTTTAATTAGAAAGAAAATCTGGGGGTTTAGTCTATGTTTTTTCTGATACATACTCCCTGTATCCAATACTTCACATTTATTTATTCAAAAACATTCCGTTTATTTTTTAGGTTTTTGCCACAGGATGCGTGCGATTGCTAGAGAGAGAAAGTGAGAAATCACCCCCCACCCCCCCAGGAGGAATGGCCACACCGCAATCCCTTCTCCTCCGTTCTCCTTCTGGGATTCTCGGCTTCCACGCAACTGTGCCAGCATGACTCTCAAGCTACCAGCACCAGGACTCAAAGCACAGTCGGCCGTGTGGGAGTCCAGCACCTTAACCACCATGCCACCTGCTGGCCCCTAAAAATACTCCTCATGAACATTCTATAGGGCCTCTGTGGCGCAGCCCGTGAGTCCCAGCCTGGCTGACGCACTAGTGTGAGGGGCCTGCTGGTTGGAGAACGGAGGGAGGGGACTGCAGCGTCGCCACGCCCTGTGGGAGGGGCTTCTCTCCCTCCCTCTCATACATGCCCCCACGCACTGTATTATAATTCTTGTATTTTTACTTTTTTAAAAAGAACCTGCTTTCTATGAGCCACATGGTGTGCCCACGTGAGACACCATGACACACACACACACACACACACACACAAATAGTACAGCATTTATATTCAGGTGAGGGAGAGCCCACGGATAAGTCAACAGATGATATCTGAAATTAAGACCCACGACGCGCGGGCCAGGACGTGCTGAGCCGCTGAAAGAACAGACTCTGTGCTCCGTGTAGACATGGCCTGTGGAGACGATGGCTTAGAGAATCAGGGGCGGGGCACCTTGCCAAAGCAGAGGGATACCTGAAAACCGGCATTTTTCATGCAAGTCCAAGGAATATGGAAGGCCACACACTCAACGTTGCCTCTGGAGAGCGGGAATCAGTCATGAAAAGGAGTGGGTGCACCAGAGGTGGCTGCGGGTTTTGTCGTGTTTTTGGTTTTTGTTATAATTGGTCTGTGGGATTACTGAGGGTGTTTGTTTGTTTGTTTGTTGCTATAGGGGCACATGCACCTGCCAGAGAGAAGCGGAGAGAAGGAAAGTAGGAAGTCACCCCTAAAGTGGGATGACCACACCACAGTCTCTTTTCCTCCATTTTCCTCTCAGGCTTTTGGGCAGGTATGCACATATGCCTTGTGTGATTTTCAAACTGCCAGGTCCAGGACTCCAACCACAAAGGTACCCATGTAGAATCCAGCTGCCTTAACCAGCATGCCGTGGCTGGCCCAACTAGTAAACTTTCTTTTTCTTTAGGTTTTTGTTTTGTTTCGTTTTGTTTGCCATAGGGTGTACAAGCTAGCCAGAGAGAGACTAAGAGGGGAAGTGAGAAATCACCCCCCAGGGGGGATGGCCACACCTCAATCCCCTCTCCTCCATTCTCCTCCTGGGATTTAGGGCACGCATGCACATGTGCCTGGAATGATTTTCAAGGCACTGGGACTGGGATTCAAAACCACAATCAGCCATGTGGCAGTCTAGTTCCATAACCACCATGCCACCTGCTGGACCTGGCTATTGAATTTTTTAAACTATTCGCCTGGATTGTTCTGGAAAAACCTGTGGAAGAAACACACACACTGTGGGCAGGGGGAGAAAGAAAACAGTGTTCATAGGGATTATTTCAACAGGCTGGTGACGAAGGGGAGCTGGAGAGAGCAGAGCCAGGAAGATAAAGGGATGCTAAAAGGGGCTCTAGAGGGATCAGCAGTTGGCCTAATGGCTATATTGCTGGACTCCCATGTAGTTGACTGCGGTTCGAGTCCCAGACCTGGTGGCTTAAACTCACGCCAGGTGCGTGTGCATGCGTGCCCAAGATCCCGACAGGAGAATGGAGGAGAAGGGATTGCGGTGTGGCCATCCCCCCTGGGGGGGTGACTTCTCGCTTTCTGTCTCTGTCTTTTTGGCGCGCACACGCCCGTTATGTACAAAGCATTTATCAGGCGCCACCACGTCCCGGGACCCTAAGGGCTAAAGTACAGCCGCTCTAGTCACCACGCCACAGCTGATGGTAGGGGGTGGAGAAAGGAGGGTTTGCCGTAACACCAGGTGGAGATCAGAATCGTGCCCGGGGCACAGGGTGGTGCCAGTACTGACTTTCGCAGCCACAGGGAGCGAAGAAGTTAATCACCTTTGCTTCGAGAAAAAGAAGGAACGTAGGCAAGTAGCGTGTTTGGGGCAAGGCCCTTGTCGCCTTCAGCACCTTCGCGGCCTGGTGTTCTCTCTGATTGATGATTATTCGCTTACCGGGGCCCAGGATTCCAGAGAAGCAGCACCTGGATGCAGAGGCAGGAGATCTGAATCACTCCTAACCTTAAATAATCCGCCGGGAAGCCGTGGCCTCGAGTGCCTGGTTCTGGGGCGGAGATGGGCTGCAGAGGCGGGCCAGGGCCTGGCGTCTCAGGGGACGTGAAGCCACAGGAAGTCAGAGGCTTGCCCGCTGCAGGGACCTGGGAGCAGTCGGCTCAGCTGGGACAGGGCCCAGAGTACAGGGAGCCGGGGGCTGGGGCAGCTGGTCTCCTGGGTTCCACAGAGTCGGTCCCACCACACGGTGACTGCATTTTCCCTCACTTGTCCCCAGCATTGATAGCCACTACCGGGCAGAGGAGGTCCTAAATTCTGGCCCTCCCTCTCCGGAAAGGCCGATTCCCCAACAATGTGGGGCAGGGGGGAGGTGACCTGGCAGAGGGAGAGGACAGGAGGGCAGACCTGCCCGAGACTCACCCTGGGGAAGAGGTCAACAGAGGCCCGTTTTCCCTGGAGAGGCCTCATTCCCGGGGGAGGCCCTTGTGGGGACAGAGGAGAACAAGGAGGGAGGCCGGGCCCAGATCACTGACTCCCCTACCGCCAGCCCTCGCTCTCCAGGGCCGGCTGCAGCGGGGGACTGGGCATGTGAGGAGAAGCTGCAGAGACCGTGACTGAGGCCCCTAAGGAGCTTCAGGGGGCGACAGAGGCGGGCAGGACAAACCCTGACCCACTACTAACCCTGAGGCCAGAAGAAGGCCGCAAGTTCAAGGTTGAAAGAGCAAACCGGACTCGAGGAAGGGGCCAGGCACCACCCAGCACAACCCTCTCGGTCCTCTGGTCCCCGTGGCATCCCACCCACCCAGGCCAGGCTCGTGGATTACAGGACCCTGGCTCCACTCTGGAACAAAGTGAAACTGAGTCTTGTAGAAAACAAACAATGCTACTCTGTTGGAGCCCAGTGGATTTGAACAGGCATTTCTCTGAGCCTCAGGTTTTCCATCTATAAAACAATCTAGGGGGACCAGCAGTTAGTGTAATGGCTGTGTCGCTGGACTTCCATGTAGTCGACCGCGGTTCCAGTCCCGGACCTGATTGTTTAAGCTCACACCAGGCGTGTGCGTGCGTGCCCAGGATCCCGAGAGGAGAACGGAGGAGAAGGGATTGTGGCGTGGCCATCCCCCCTGGGGGGCGATTCTCGCTTTCTGTCCATCTCTCTCTCTGTCTTTCTGGTGAGCACACACGCCCTATAGCAAAAACTCTCGAAAAAAAAATTTTTTTTAATCCAGAAAGAAGGAACTCGTGGGGTGCAGAGCGGGTTGCTGGGTGCTCCTGTGAAAGCACAAAATGTTTGCTAGGGTTATTTTTAAAATTATTTTATTTGTTATTACTATTATTTCAGAGAGATTTCTGCTATAGAGTGCATGCACTGGCAGGAAAAATAGAGACAGAGAGACAGAAAGAGATCCCCCCCCGCCCCTGGGGGCGGGCAAGCCACAATCCTTTCTCCCCCATTCTCCTCTTTGGATCTTGGGCACCCACACAAAGGCACCTTGGTGTGAGTTTTAAGCTGCTGGGTCCAGGAATCGAACTGGGGTTAACTATGTGGGGGTCCAGCGATGTACTTATTACATCATCTCCTGGTCCCCTTATATTACTTTTTTTTTTTTAATTTGGTATAGGGCACATCACCAGAGAGAGACAGAGACAGAGAAAGAGAGTGAGAAAGCAAGCCGCCAGATATGGCGCTCGAACCGCTGTCGGCCATATGGGAGTCCAGATTATCATCCACCGCCACCTGCCGGCGCCACGCTTGCTAGTTTTCATATCCTGACATGGGGTGGACTTGAAGCCCAGGCCTGCCAGCCAGGAGCCATCACCGGGGGAGCCCTGGCGGGTGAGGGAAGGACTGCGCCTGCAACCCCCGCAGAGGAGACCGGCTGGAGCTGGCCGGGCGCTCCCGCGGGCTGGGACCCCGAGCGCTGCCAGGGAGGCGGCGCTGGTGCAGACTCCGAGCCACTAATCCTCTCTCTCTTGCGGAGAGAGACTGGGGACTTGAGGGACAGAGGGAGGGCGGCAGCCTCGGGGGTCCCAGAGCCTCGCTGCTCGCGTCTCCTCTCCTGCAAGGACAGCAACCTCGGCGCCCTCACTCGCGCAGGGCTCTGGATCTTTGGCCCTGGCTCCCCAGCGCGTGGCCTCCCAAGGGGGCGACGGGCGACTTGTGGGTGAGGAGGGAGCGATCCCTCCCTCCTATTCATTAAGCAATTATCCCTAAAGAGGGCCCGCCCAGGGCTTGTTAAAGGATTTCCCCCGGGTGGTAAAGTGGTAATTACCCGGGGAGAGAGGCGGGAGGAAAGCGGGGAAGGAGCCGTCTGCGCCCCGGGGCCCACCGCGCAGCAGCCGGAAGACCACCCACCCCAGCCACCCACCCCCCACCCCACCCCCGTGCTCCGCTCTGGGGCCTGGGCAAGGTGGGGTCTGTGGGCAGGGATGCTTAGTATTCTAGGATTTTACTTCCCTTTGTTTTAAAAATTGGGATCCTGGCTGGGGAAATTCAGCGGTTAGAGGCTGAGTTTAGGGGGTCTCTGAATTCCTTGCCAACCCCCAGCTCTCCGGGGCCAGAGACCCGTCCTGGCAGCTCCCACCTGCTGATCCGCAGCCTGGCTGGTCGCCACAATCCCGCATCTCTCTTCCTCTTTCTCCTGCAGGCTCCCAGCCCTGTCCCGGACCCCAGGTCCCTCTCTCCCTCGGGCTTTCTTTTGGCACCTGGTCTTAGGTGAGCGGTCCAGAGTCCCTCAGAACTGGGAGACCTCCCAGCTCAGAGCTGGGCCTGGTCCTTTAGTGACATCGGAATTAGGATTAGGATTACGACCATGACACACTTCTGGCTTTCCCCCCTGGGACTCCTGACCTAGGGCTGGGCTATCTGATTCTGAATGGAGGCAAGTTCAGGTCTGTAACTAACTGGAGGGCCTTTCTTGTCAGGGACAATGCCATCCTCCTCCCGCAAAAGCCAAAGCTGTGTGTGGCGGGCAGGTTCTGTGGGGAAGGACGCTGGGGCATGCGTGGTCCGGAGAAGCACTGGTGTGCTAACGGCAGTATGGAGCGTGGTGCGTGGTAGATTCCCAAACATCCCGGATGTCATTAACTAGGGCGTTGTTTTATTTTGTGTAGTACTATCTTGCGACAACTCTTGTTGAATTCTTCAAATTTGTAAAAATGATTTATTTCTTCCATGAGTGAGAGAAGCAGAGACAGCGCCTTCAACAGAGTCTTAACACTGACCCACCCCCAGCCTCCACCGGCCCTGGCGGGTGCATGTCTAGAAGTTTCTGGACGCAAACTTGGAACCTTCAACCTCACAGAGCACTGCATTTGACCACTGTGCCACCGTCTGGCCCTGAATCATTTCATTTTAATTTTCCCATATTTCTGTCCAGGTGAGAATTGCATTTTGTACTTCTTTATATCCTCAACAGTGTATAATGGGTGCTTTAAAATATTTGCTTATTAGTTGGCAAAATGTCTCCTCATTTCGTCCTCAATAAATAAATCCAGCACAAGCTGAGGCTGACTCATACCTACATCCAGAAACGAGCCATTTTAGCAGCAACAGAAATCCAGCCTCCGGTTCCTAGACCCTCCAAAGAATTTCTGTTCTGTCTCCAGGCCGTGCTGCTCAGGGCTAGCCATCAGGAGACAGCTGGGACCAGGCTCACTAATCAGGACTCCTCCCCCCCCCCCCCCCCCCCCCCCCGCCGCAGTCCTGGGACTATGGTGTTCCTTCTTCACACTTTGTTATGAAAGGCCGTAGACTACCTGCCATCCGTCCACTCCTTTTTCCCCTCTGCTCAGTCGGTAGGTGTGAAAAGACTGTAGTTAGTTGGAGAGAAACTCCAGACAGCACAGACAAAATGCCTACAAGGGGGAAAATCAGAAGCGGGGTGAAGGCATGAGGAAAGACGAGAGAGGCATGGAGAAGTGGGGGACTCACAAGATAAAGCCGGAACAGGCTTTCTTTGGAAGAGACAGGAAAATAAATACTGACAGAGGACACCATCGTGGAAGGTCTGGGATGCGGATCAGTGGAGGAGACTGCAGGCCAGACAAAAATCCCCTCCCTGTGTCCCCCACAACCCAGCCAGCCCAACCGGCAGGATGCCCACTGGAGACCTAGAAAGACTAAGGGATTCAGGAGGAAGAGGGAGGGACCGTCTGGGTGAGAGTTATGATCTTTTCTGGAATTTTTCTTGCGCTGGGCAATAGAGAGGGTGGAGAAGGAAATAAATTCTTTTCCTTAGTAGATTCTATTTCTTTCATTAACAAAAGGGTGGGGGACAAGGACCTCGGGAACTCAGAGAGGAGCCTGTGTACACACACGGTCTAAGCAACCATGGAAATAATACATTTAAACCAGTGCCCGCGCTCGGGGGCTCTGCCCTAACTCTCCACATCCCCTTCACAGGCCAGTCTGGGCATTGGCATCTAAGTACTTCCCTTAGCTATGCCCCTCCCAGGCCTCAGCGTCCTGTACTGGTCCCCATCAAGCGCCTTTTCGTTCTCAGACCATGGTTTTCTACAGAAAACACTCTTTCTTCTTTATCCCCCAAACTTCCATCCTTCTTGCTCATCACCTCAGTCCCCAGCCATTTCAATGAAGAACAGACAGATGGTCAGTGCAGTTAACTGTCAGGTTCTCTGCCCTTCCTGAGGAACAGGAAATAGGAATTGGGGTTTAATTCCTCATCCAGGGGAGGGTTGTAAAACATGGAAGAGCTAGGTCATCGTGGGGAAGGGATCTGGCCCACGCCAAGAGTCTGCTGTTCCATCAAGTAGACGGGGTAGGAATTGGGGCCTGCGTCATCTGCTGGGTCATCGTCCTCGGTGTTTTGGGTCAGTGCCCGGCGTGTCCGAGTCACGTAGGAGACCTGTTATTGAGACAAGAAAGGAGGAATGAGAACCATCTGCTGTGTCATATCTCAGGCCCTTGCTTCTGTCCCCCCTGATACTGGACTTTGGTTTGCTCTTTTGCCAAGAGTCCATCCCAGATTTGATCCTTATTCTAGACCCAGGCCTAATACGTTGAGCCCCAGATTCCAGCTCCAATACCCTCTTGTGTCCTACCGTTTTGTACTTACAGTGCCCATTAGCACTCTCCAGACTCTTCTCCAAAATGTTTCTTCCCTCAGCCAGAGCCTTCTCCCAGTTCAGTTCTTCACACCCCATGCAGCTATTATCTTTCCCTTAGTTTCACCACCACTACCCCTTTATTACCACCACCTCTCCCCCAACCTTCCATGTCCTTTTTTTTCCCCTAGACTCATCATTACATAACTCTGACTCCTAACCTTGCCTCAATTTCCTATCTGGGTTCATTTCTTTGGGGCACTTCTGTCTCTTACCAAGAATATCAGGCCAAGGAATACCAGGAGGAGAATCACAGCCACCAGGACCACAATGACTATGGCCCATGGAGGGAATGAATCACCCCCCTCCACCTCGCTTCCACGAAGACCACCCTGGGAGCCATCTTTATTCTGGTATGAATGGCTCTTGTTGCCTGGGGCTTCTGACATGATGGAGCTCAGTGCCATTCTCGATGTGCTTTCATCTGGATGAGGAGAGGTGTTAGTGATAGATTGTTCTCCTGTGACCTTGACTGGAAGCCTTGTGGACTTCGTGATGTCTGTGTTTTTTTCTGGATTGTCTGTAGGCTTTGGCAGGACTGGGATGGTTTTCCCTTTGGCAAATGTGGTCTTCACTGGGTATAGTGTAGACTTTTCTGAAGCTTGTATGGTTTTCTCAGTAGTCAGGGTCGTGTTTCCTAGATGTCCTGTGAACATTGCTGGGATTCGTGTCATCTTGTAGGCTGACGTGGTCTTTTCTTCACGTTCTGTAGTTTTTCCTACAGCTCTCGAGATCTTCCAGTTGTCCGATGTGGTCTTCTCTGAGTGTTCTGTAGATTTTCCTGGGGACCTCGAGGTCTTCTCACGATCCAATGAGGTCCTTACATCATGTTCTGGATATGTCACTTGGGACAGTGCGGTCTTCTCAGAGGTCAGTGTGGTGTTTTCTCCATGCTGGGTAGGACTTACTAGAGCTCCTGTGATTCTCTCGTTGTTTGCTGTTGTCTTTTCTGGGTGTTCTACAGATGTCACTGGGAATGGTGTGGTCTTCTCAGAGGTCAGTGTGGTCTTTTCTCCATGCTGGGTAGGACTTACTAGGGCTCCTGTGCTTCTCTCGTTGTTTGCTGTTGTCTTTTCTGGGTGTTCTACGGATGTCACTGGGAATGGTGTGGTCTTCTCAGAGGTCAGTGTGGTCTTTTCTCCATGCTGGGTAGGACTTACTAGGGCTCCTGTGCTTCTCTCGTTGTTTGATGTTGTCTTTTCTGGGTGTTCGACGGATGTCACTGGGGGTGGTGCGGTCTTCTCAGAGGTCAGTGTGGTGTTTTCTCCATGCTGGGTAGGATGTTCCAGGGCTCCTGTGCTTCTCTCATTGTTTGATGTTGTCTTTTCTAGGTGTTCTACAGATGTCACTGGAGACAGTGCGGTCTTCTCAGAGGTCAGTGTGGTGTTTTCTCCATGCTGGGTAGGACTTACTAGGGCTCCTGTGCTTCTCTCATTGTTTGATGTTGTCTTTTCTGGGTGTTCTACGAATGTCACTGGGGATGGTGTGGTCTTCTCAGAGGTCAATGTGGTGTTTTCTCCATGCTGGGTAGGACGTTCCAGGGCTCCTGTGCTTCTCTCGTTGTTTGATGTTATCTTTTCTAGGTGTTCTACGGATGTCACTGGGGATGGTGTGGTCTTCTCAGAGGTCAGTGTGGTGTTTTCTCCATGCTGGGTAGGACGTTCCAGGGCTCCTGTGCTTCTCTCATTGTTTGATGTTATCTTTTCTAGGTGTTCTACGGATGTCACTGGGGATGGTGTGGTCTTCTCAGAGGTCAGTGTGGTGTTTTCTCCATGCTGGGTAGGACTTACTAGGGCTCCTGTGCTTCTCTCATTGTTTGATGTTGTCTTTTCTGGGTGTTCAACAGATGTCACTGGGGATGGTGTGGTCTTCTCAGAGATCAGAGTGGTGTTTTCTCCATGCTGGGTAGGACGTTCCAGGGCTCCTGTGCTTCTCTCATTGTTTGATGTTATCTTTTCTAGGTGTTCTACAGATGTCACTGGGGGTGATGCGGTCTTCTCAGAGGTCAGTGTGGTGTTTTCTCCATGCTGAGTAGGACTTACTGGAGCTCCTGTGCTTCTCTCATTGTTTGATGTTATCTTTTCTGGGTGTTCTACGGATGTCACTGGGGATGGTGTGGTCTTCTCAGAGGTCAGTGTGGTCTTTTCTCCATGCTGGGTAGGACGTTCCAGGGCTCCTGTGCTTCTCTCGTTGTTTGATGTTGTCTTTTCTGGGTGTTCTATGGATGTCACTGGGGATGGTGTGGTCTTCTCAGAGGTCAGTGTGGTGTTTTTTCCATGCTGAGTAGGACTTACTAGGGCTCCTGTGCTTCTCTCATTGTTTGATGTTATCTTTTCTGGGTGTTCTACGGATGTCACTGGGGATGGTGTGGTCTTCTCAGAGGTCAGTGTGGTCTTTTCTCCATGCTGGGTAGGACTTACTGGAGCTCCTGTGTTTCTCTCATTGTTTGATGTTGTCTTTTCTGGGTGTTCTACGGATGTCACTGGGGATGGTGTGGTCTTCTCAGAGATCAGTGTGGTCTTTTCTCCATGCTGGGTAGGACTTACTGGGGCTCCTGTGCTTCTCTCATTGTTTGATGTTATCTTTTCTAGGTGTTCTGCAGGTGTCACTGGGGACAGTGTGGTCTTCTCAGAGGTCAGTGTGGTCTTTTCTCCATGCTGGCTAGAACTTGCTTGGGATATCGTGGTCTTATGGACTGATGTTGTCTGTTGTCCGTGTTCTATAGTTTTTGCCAAGTCTCCTGTGCTGATCTCATTGCTTGATGTTGTCTTCTCTGGGTGTCCTGTAGATTTCACCGGGGCTCTTGTGGTATTCCTGTTGGCCAACGTGGTTTTACCTTTGTGCTCTGTAGGCTTTCCTTGGGCGGCTGTGCTCTTCTCATTGGCTGATGTGCTCTCTTTCACGCCTTTTGTAGTCCTGCTTAGGGGCTTGTCTGAGGAAACTGCAGTTGCATCATCCTCAGCATCTTGGGTGTTTCTCGTGGCCGTATATGACGTTCTTATGGTTGTTCTGGTTTTTTCTGAGGAGAGTGTGGTCTTTGTGTTGCTCTCTGAACTGACTGGGTTGTAGGAAGAAACTGTGATCTTATGTGAGGTGGTTCTTTTTTTATCTGAAGTAGTGGTGATCTTTTCCGAAGGTGCTGGAGTTCTTGCTGGGTTTTCTGTGACCACTGGTTTCTTTGTTGTGCTCGTACAAGTTGTTTTCCTCCTGGGTGCTAAGGTTGATTGTTTTTGACCTGTGTTTGTAGAGTCAGCACGAGGGATAGAGCGTTCATTCCGGATGTTCGGATCTTTCTCATGATTGCTGGGATTTTGCTCAGATGTGGGAGGAGCTTCATGATGAGCTGTAGAGTTTTTGAGGCCTGTAGTTTTGGAGCTGTCTGTAAGTTTGTGAACTGGCGTGGAGCGGCGTGTGGTGTTGCAGTGGTGCTTTGGCCTCTCGGTCTCTGCAGCTCTAGGGCGGTCTGACAGTCTTTGCCCTGAGTACAGAGCGGTGTGGTCAGAGGGAGTGCTATAACCAAGGCCTGGAGTACGCGGCCATACATGAGCAGATGTGGGCGATCTGCCAGTTTTCTGAAGTTCCTGCAATGTCGTAGCACCTGCGGAGGGAGAGAGGCACGTAAGAAACCCTCCATGTTCTGCCCTGCCTCCTGCCTGACTTCATCTTTAAGGTTCCCTTTTTTTTTTTTTTTTGGAGAGGTTTTTGCTATAGGGCGCGTGCGCTCGCCAGACAGACAGAGAGAGACATAGAGACAGAAAGCGAGAAATCACCCCCCAGGGGGGATGGTCACGCCGCAATCCCTTCTCTTCCATTCTCCTCTCGGGATCTTGGGCACTCACGCACACATGCCCGGCGTGAGTTTTAAGCCACCGGGTCCGGGACACGAACCACGGTCGACTACATGGGAGTCCAGCAACATAGCCATTACGCTAACTGCTGAGGTTCCCTTTGTCTTTCAGATGTGTCTCCCCAGCCAGTCTCCTCAAATACTATAATATTGGAACCCTCCCCCACTGCAGCCCTGGCTCTTCGCTCACGCTGTGCCTTCAGCAAGGATCCTGTCCCACCCCCCTTTTCAGATTCTCTCAACATCCAGTCTCAGATTCTCTCAACATCCAGTCTCAGGTTCTTCTGACCTTATGGCATCTTTCCTAGTTCCTGCAAATGGACAAGGCCTAACAAGACCTAGTCCATCTTGGTGTTCAAAACGGTCTTGTGAATTACTCTTTTGTTACCTTCCGCTTAAAACTACAGGCCGTTTGTATGCCCATCCACTCTCTGCCATGCCTGGCTGCCAAGCTCTGAGGTTTGGGGAGCAGGCATTGACTGGCACCTTGCTACACGGGTGCTCTTTAGAGTTCACGTGCATATGGGTTGGGATCCATTTTCTCTGGCCGAGCTGAGAGGAAAGGGAATGAATCAGTATCAGAATCTCCATCTTTCCCTAACACCCCAGCTCCATTTGAAACGTAACAGTGTGAAGGTCGGAGGTAAGACCCCTGGCTAATTTCCATAGTGTGGCGTGGAGGCACGGCTGTGAGTGGGAGAAGTGTAAGAAGAGAAATGGCGGCTGGGTAGAGTAGGGAGCTGGGAGACTCACTTGGGGCATGTTCAGTCTATATACAGGGAACAGGTGAGATGACTCAGTGCCCCTACTGGTCCCACTATTCACACGTTTGAAGTCATCTGAGGATAGATGAAGGTGGCCCTCCTTAAAGAAAAAGATATCTACCTGGGGTCCTGACAGGGGTGAACGAGGCAGCTAGATTCTGGGAGGGACTGACTGTGTTTAAGGACAGGGTGTGAAAGGAAACACCCCTATCAATGGGCAGATATGGGCCTTAATTCCATGAAAAACAACCAGATGGGGACAGAAGAGATGTCTCTGATATCCAGCCTGGAGAGTGAGAGCCAAGAGATCACCAAAGAATGAGAGAGATAGTGTTATTACGTAACTAATATTTCCAGTCTCTGTTAGCTCAAGGTGGCAACCAGAACCTGGACCAATTCCCAACCACAGGAAAACACAATCCACCCACTCCACTGTTTACAAGGAGAATTTGGGGCTGGGGAACCCAGTCCTTGAAAGAAATAGAAGTGTGACAAGAAGCAGGTGAGGATGAGAGAGAAGCCCAAGTCCCTCCTGAGAGTCGAGGCCAGGGGTCAGAGGAGGGTTGAATGATCAGACCTTTACTTCGCTATGCCAATGCTGTCCTCAATCCCCTCGGCAGAAATACCAGTAATAGGGCCATTGGTGCTGTGGTGGTGAAGGCGCCGGATCCCACATGACCGACTGAGCCATTCGAGTTCTGAACCCAGTGGCTTAAAAAACATGCTGGGTGTGTATACACGTGTGCCCCAACTCCTGAGAAGAGACTGGAGAAGGGACTGTGGTATGGCCATTCCACTTGTGAGCACAAGTGCCCTATAGCAAAAACAAACCAAAACAAAATAAGAAGTACTGGGACCAGCAATTAGCATAATGGCTATGTCGCTGAACTCCCATGTAGTCGATTGCGGTTCAAGTCCCAGACCCAGCAGCTTAAACTCACACTGGGCACATGTGCGTGCGTGCCCAAGATCCTGAGAGGAGAGTGGAGGAGAAGGGATTAGGGCATGGCCATCCCCCCTGGGGGATGATTTCTCGCTTTCTGTCTCTCTGTCTCTCTCTGTCTGTCTGGCGAGCGCACGCACCCTATAGCAAAAACCTCTCCAAAAAAAAGAAAAAAGAAAAGAAAAAAGAAAATACAAAAATAAGAAGTACTGATAATAGCTTAGTAGCTGTTCTTCAGTGGGCACCTTCTCCGGGCCAGGTGCTTGGCTGGTCGCCCCACAGACATTCTCTTCTATGATAGTCGATCTCCCAACTCCCCGCAAGGCTCCTTAGAAGCTGTCCCCCTCCCTAAGTTACATGCAGTTTCCTGGAGGAAAAGGAAGTTGTCCACAGTCCCTTACCGATACCAGGGGCCAGCCTTTCTCAAGCACTTACTGTGAGTCCGGCAGCTCTTACAGAGGACATACACTTATTTACTTTCTCTAGGAACCCTTTGAGCTTGAGAACTATTCACTATTTTCCCAACTTCACAGAGGAAGAAACGAGGCTCAGAGTGGTTAGAGTCTCCTCAAGGAAGCCCAGCTTGAGAGGTTGAGACAGAATGGGGCGTGCATCCTGGCTGCCAGGCCGTGAAGCTCAGTGGTTCAGGCCACAGTAACATGGGCAGCTCACGCGTCGGCCTGTCTCTTGGCAAAGGAAGGACACTGACATCTGAAGGATGCTATGCATTATTTGTTTATGTAACCTTTGGCGCAAGACTGCGAAATGAGAATTACGATCTTATAGTCTTACAAGTAGAGACAGGGGATTCAAAGAAGTTAAATCATTGGCAAAACCAGGCTTTTCATTATAAATAATGAAAAACAAGGGATGAGTAAATACCCGGTGAGTAAACGAAAAAGCAGCAATGCCATGTAGCAGATTCCATTGGCCTTAAAGCATCAGAAGACAGGGTCAGCTCCTGGCCTAGTGGTTAAAGGAGCCAGATCCCACATGGCTGACCACACAGCCCAAATCTCAGCCCTGGTGACTTCAAAACCGGCCTGGGGACCAGCAGATGGCATAATTGCTACGTCGCTAGATTCCCATGTAGTCGACCGCGGTTCAAGTCCCGGACCCGGTGGCTTAAACTCATGCCGGGCGCGTGTGCGTGCGTGCCCAAGATCCCAAGAGGAGAATGGAGGAGAAGGGATTGCAGTGTGGCCATCACCCCGGGGGGTGATGTCTCGCTTTCTGTCTCTCTGTCTCTCTGGCAAGCGCAAGAGCCCTATAGCCAAAACCTCTCAAAAACAAAACAAAACAAAACAAAACAAAAAACAAAAACAAACAATCAAACGAAAACGGCCTGGAATGTGTGTGTGCGCCCCCAAATCTCAGCAGGATGGAGAAATGGAAGAAAAGATATTTATTTACTTAATTCCATTTGTTATTATTATTTTTTAATTTGACCAGACAGAGAGAAGGATGATCACTTCCCATGATGAGGGGTGCTGGGGTGCTGTCCCTCTTTCTCCCTCTGTCTCACTGGCAAGCACATGTGCCTTCTGGCAATTTAAATAAATAAAATTTTAAAATCATTCTTTATTTCATTTTATTTATCATTATTATTTTTTAATCTGCTAGGACACATACACTCACCAGAGAGAAACAGAGAGAGAAAGAGTGAGAAAGCAAGCTGCCAGGTCTAGGACTTGAACCATGGTCAGCCATGTGGGAGTCCAGTGCCCCAGCCACCATGCCACCTGCTGGCCCCAATAAATAAAATCCTTCAAAAAAAAAAAAAAATTAGAAGATGGTGTTTGAGTTCCAGCTCTGTTCCTCACCAGGTTAGCATTCCCAGGTCACTTAAATACCCCAAGGCCCCTTGTACTCCTCGGTGAACGAATGATGTCGACTGCATTGAGGTTAAATACGGAGCATAGAACACTCTTCAAAGTGTCAAATCCAAACTGTAGTCTTTGCAACCATCTCATGCTTTGCCCTTTCCTTCTCTTGATTATGAGGGGAGCCTGAGCCCGTGGCCGGGCCCTCTGCTGCCGTCACCTATCTCACCTGCTCCGTCCACCTCGAGACCTACCATGACAACCCTCTTCAAACTGGCAGCCTCCTGTATTCCTGGGCCACTTCTGCTGTATTTTGTCCACATAGCACTCACGGCTTTCTTTTTTTTTTTTTTTTTTTTTTTGAGAGGTTTTTGCTATAGGGCGTGTGCGCTCGCCAGACAGACAGAGAGAGACAGGGAGACAGAAAGCGAGAAATCACCCCCCAGGGGGGATGGCCACACCGCAATCCCTTCTCCTCCATTCTCCTCTCGGGATCTTGGGCACGCACACACACGTGCCTGGCGTGAGTTTAAGCCACCGGGTCCGGGACTCGAACTGCAGTCAACTACGTGGGAGTTCAGCGACATAGCCATTACGCTAACTGCTGGTCCCACGGCTTTCTAATATACAATAGCTGCAGTTTAATTTCCACCACGGCAGGGATTTTTATTTGTTTTATTCATTGTTATGTCTCCAGCCTAGAACAGTGGATAGCCCGTAGGAGGCACTTGGTAAGCATTTATTGAATGAATAAATAAAAAGTACTTTAGGGAGCCAGCAGGTGGTATAGTGGTTGTGACGCTGGACTCCAACATGGTCAATAGCATTTCGAATTCCGGATCCAGCAGCTTAAAACTCACGCCAGGCACATGCACACGCATGCCCAAAATCCCTAAAGGAGAATAGGGGAGAAGGGATTGCATCATGGCCATCTCCCCTGGGGGGATGATTTCTCGCTTTCTGTCTCTCTGTGTCTTCAGCGAGTACATGTGCCCTAAAGAAAAAAAATCTCTCTCTTAAAAAAATAAATAAATAACGGGACCCTAGAGAAAAAATCTCTCTTAAAAAAATAAATAAATAACGGGACCTGGGAACAGCAGATAGTGTAATGGCTATGTTGCTGGACTCCCACATAGTCGACTATGGTTTGAGTCCCAGACCTGGTGACTTAAACTCACGCTGGGTGTATGTGCGCATGTGCCCAAGATCCCAAGAGGAGAATAGAGGAGAAGGGATTGCAGCGTGGCCATCCCCCCGGGGTGTGATTTCTCGCTTTCTATCTCTGTCTCTGTCTCTCTTCGTCTTTCTGGTGAGAGCACGTGCCCTACAGCAAAAACTTCTCCCAAAAAAAAAAGAGGGACCAGCAGGTGGCATAATGGTTATGTCGCTGGACATATATCACTGCTCGCAATCTCTCTGTCTCTCCGGTCTTCCCACATACCCTAAAGCAAAAATCTCTCTTACAAAAAAAAGAAAAGAAAAGAAAAACTTTAAGGCTGATAAAAACTTTTTTAGAGACCTTGGCCACAATCTTTTATTATATACATTAACTAAAAAAGAAAAGAAAATGTGACCCCCACAGGTGGGAAGACTAAGGAGTACCTTCTGCTGTGTTGAGTAACTGAGCCTTTGAGATAAAAGGATCTGGAAGGAAGGCCTCTGGCCTACCAGCTCTGAGATGCCGGTGTCATTTAACCACAGGACCTCAGTCAACAGACCCAGAGACCTACTTATTTTATTTTATTTATTCATTCACTCATTTATCTTAATTTGACCAGAGAAAGACACACACACACACACACACACACACACAGAGAGAGAGAGAGAGAGAGAGAGGGAAAGTGAGAAAGTAAGCAACCAGGTCCGGGACTTGAATCGTGGTCGACCATGTGGGAGTGTCCAACACCTTAACCACCACCCCAGCTGCCATTTCTATCAGATAACTATTTTTTTTCTTTTCTTTTCTTTTTCTTTTCTTTTGGAGAGGTTTTTGCTATAGGGCGCGTGCACTCGTCAGAAAGACAGAGAGACAGAAAGCAAGAAATCACCCCCTAGAGGGGATGGTCACACCGCAACCCTTCTCCTCCATTCTCCTCTCAGGATCTTGGGCACGCACACACACGCTGCCGGGTCTGGGACTCGAACCGTGGTCGACTACATGGGAGTCCAGCGACATAGCCATTATGGTAACTGCTGGTCCCTCAAATAACTATTAATATATCTCAGAATTTCAGATCTGCATCAAACCCCTGTGGAAGCACAGACTCTACAATCTGGAGTCTATGCTGAAAGGACTCATGGCCTGAGCCCAGCCAGGAGGTGAGTTAGCAACTAAGCCCCAAGATGAGGTGGCCACTTCCTCTCCCCATTAGCTCTACCACTGGGAGCAACTGTGTTTCCCGAGGAGGTTCTCGCCAGGAGCTACTCATTTTACTTCCTGTAGTAAAAGAACTATCTGATCACTGAAGTACAGGCAGAGTGAACAGAAGAAAATCCAACATAGCACTAGAGACTGTAAGTGGTTTCTCAGCCTCAGTAACAGAGCGAAAACGAGTCCCACTGCAGTGACCAAAGGTCTCTTCCACTTGCTTTGTCTGTCCATTTGAAATCCTGCTAAGTGACTCACATTTGGAGTCTCAGCACCATGTACCCATTCCTGGTGTTTGGGGGAGTCCTGTCCTCCCCCATGACTTACTCCCCGTTTGCAATAATGTGAGCAAATGCTTGTTAAAATGTCTGTACGGGGGCTAGCAGATGGTGTAGTGGTTACATCACTGGACTCTCGCATGGACCCAGCGGATTGAAAATCATGCCAGGGGCATGAATCCTGAACTTCGGCTGTGAAATACTGCTTTCAGAGACTTAAAATGAAGATTTTCTGCTGAGGTTTCTTCCTCACTTATTTCTACTCCTACACACTAAGTGTCTAGACAGGTCCAACTGAACAGGATCTAAACATCTGAACACAATTAGAGTCAGAATTTCCCTCTAATTCCACTGATTCTCATGCACAGAGTGAGACACTGATTCTGATGCACAGAGTGAGAACAGAATGGAAGAGAGATTGCAGATCACCTCCTCCTGCACGTCTCTGAACACTCAGACTGGACTTCAAGAATTAGAAGAAACACACCATCCATCAGATGACTAGAAATCGCCACAAAGTCACAAGAAATATGGAAAAAAAAAAAAAAAAACCTCTCCTCCAAGGAAAAATAATAACACCTCTTCATTCTCAGACAGTATGATAAAATTCATGAAAACGTCAGATAAAGAATTTAAAATTTTCATGGTGACAAAGTTCACAGAGATTGAAAAGAAGAGAGGCCATGAACTGACGAAGAGGCAGGGGAAAGGAGCTGATGAGCTTTGAGAGGTGAAGAAATTCCTGCAAGATCTAAAAGAGGAAATTCACACTATAAAAAGAATCACACGGACCTGTTAGAGATGAAGACTGTCATACAGGAAGTTAAAACCTCCCTTGACAGTATTCAAAGCAGACTAGAGCATACAGAAAATCAAATCTCAGATGTAGAAGATAGAATTGCTGGCCTAGAAAAACCCACCACGAAGACTGAGAAAATTGCCCAAAAATATGAGAATACTATACGAGAAATACTAGATACCATCAAACGTCCAAACATCCGGATAATTAGTATCCCAGAAGGCGAAGAGACTCATAAGGGCATTGACAATCTATTCCATGAACTCCTAAAAGGAAACTTTCCAAACCTAGAGAGGCACTCAAAGATCCAGTCCCAAGAAATACAAATGACCCCAAATAGAATCGACCCAAGAAGATCTTCTCCAAGACACATTATAGCCAGGGTGACCAAAACCACAGACAAAGACAAGATATTAAGATTGGCAAGAGAAAAGCATCAAGTTACCTACAAAGGATATCCCATTAGGCTAACAGCAGACCTCTCATCAGAAACTATGCAAGCGAGGAAAGAATGAAAAAATATATTCAAAGTGTTAAGGGAAAAGCAATTTCAACCACGGATACTATACCCGGCAAGATTATCCTTCATATGGAAAGAAAAGACAAGAACATTCTCAGATTAACAAAACCTAAGAATTTACCAACACCAGACCAGCTCTCCAAGAAGTTCTGCAAGGAGTGCTATACCAGGAAATTTAAATACAGTCACACAGAAATCAGAGTTCAAAAACTAAGAAAATGGCCAACTTAATCTTGGGGACAAGTCTGGAGTTGTATATTATATCCTAGAATTTAATTGGGAAAATCGAACAACAACAGAAGGTAGATAAGTACATGAGACTGAACTGGTAAAATAGCATTTTATGACTTTTGACTAAAACATTGCTGATTTTCTTTTTTTTTTTCTTTTTTTGAGAGGTTTTTGCTATAGAGCGCGTGCACTCGCCAGAAAGACAGAGAGAGACAGAAGCAAGAAATCGTCCCCCAGGGGGGATGACCATACCACAAGCCCTTCTCCTCCATTCTCCTCTCGGGATCTTGGGCATGCACACACACGTGCCCGGCATGAGTTTAAGCCACCAGGACTCAAACCATGGCCGACTACATGGGAGTCCAACAACATAGCCATTACGGCAACTGCTGGTTGCTGATTTTCTTTTAGGCTTTGTTTTCTAGTTTTAAGGATTTTAGTCTTGACTTGAAATGGTGATAGGTTCATGTACCTACTATTTGAACAGAATCCCAACCTGTTTCCTGGCTTTAAGTTTTAAGCACAGTTCCTTAGCATTTCTTTGATTTATTAGAGCTGAATGTGCTTATCTTGAAATTAAAAATATATAGTAAAAATACATAATTAATGGCTGTAGTAAACTATACAGCATCAGCTAGGTGCTACCTTATAGTATATTCGTTCTGCTCAGAGTTTCATGCCTCAAGTCAGGCACGTATTCACAGATATGTATATATCAGCAGAGCTTGCTATTGAAAGTAATTAGATTATTTAAGAAATTGTGTGAATCGATAAAATGTGGGAAATAAAAGGAATGGAAAACAACTTTGGACACCTGAGACAGTGTGGGAGGAGGGTGGGGAATGGCAGAGGGGGAGAAATAGGTGGGAAAAAATATATATGTATATATATGAAACTAGAAATGGAAAATTATTGATGATAACATGTATGATTAAGCTACTATGCAGCATATTTTGAATGGGAAATCACATTTTGTATGCTGTGACAATGCTCAGTGAATAGATGTAAATTAATTAAAAACAAAAAAAAATTTAAAAAAAGAAAAAGAAAATCACGCCCAGTGTGCATGCATGCCCAAGATCTCAGGAGGGGAATGGAGAAGGGACTTCAGCATGACCATCCCCCAGGAGGTGATTTTTCACTTTTCCTCCCCCGTCTCTGTCCCTCCCTCTCCAGCGAGCACACATGCCTTATGGGAAAAACCTCTTTAGGAAAAAGAAGTCTCTCCAGTGGGGGCTCCATGCGTGACTAACAGAGCCGCAGAGAAGGATGGCCAAGGGGAACATAGGCAAAGGATCGCCTGGGGGCTACAGAGTCGTTGAAGAGGCTTTATCGTTCTTCGTAATTTATTCCTTTTTCCATTTCCTATCATGAGCAAATATGTCTTTGTCACAGAAATGAAATCTAATGGCATCTGTTGCAGGTTCTCCCTGGGACCCGCCCCAAGTCCATCTCCTGGCCCGCTGGGCATCCCTCAGACAGGGCCTAATCTGGACTGTCCTCTGTGGGCTTGCCCCCACAGGATGCGGGCCTACGGGTCCAGATCTGCTGTCTGAGGCTGCGTGTCGACTGGTCCTGTGGCCGACGGGCGGAGATACCCAGAACTGTGGGCTAGTGGGCTTCACACACCCAGGCGGCCTCATCCCTCCCTGTCCTGGCTCACTACAGGACACAGCCATGAGCCCCGACCCACACTCCAGTCCCCCTCTGCCTCTGACCCTGACCCCATCCAAAGCCAAGTCCAGCCGCAAGCCCTCCCTTTCTATCACTCCCTCTGCAGACTCTGAACAGCCAGCTCCTCTCCGCATCCTGCCAGTCTCCCAGACCACACCCGCAGAGCCCCGTTTGGGCGCTGGCACGTAGAGTCCGACCTGCACCTGCCTTCTGCCCCAAGCACACCTCCTTCAGAAGCGAGGAGCATCTTCTATTTGTGGCCGGCCCCCTTCTGCCCCCTGCAGGCTCCTCGTCCTCACTGCAGCAAGACATAAGGGAGGAGGAGCAGGTGGACATCTGCCTGAGCCGGAGCGGAAGAGGAGGCGGGCCCCGGCGGATGACCGGAGAGGTGAGGGCACCTCCAATGCTTGTCCCCAAACCCTCCAGGTGGAGAGATGGGCTCGGACAGAGGCACTGCTGAGACCATCAGAGACCCCCACTGAGACCCTCCTCAGCCCCTGCCCCTGGCACTCGCCACCCACCTGGCCCTTCCCCGCTGGCCCCACCGTGAGGTGGGCTCAGGGCGGGAGCACGCCTTCTGCGGTCACCCTTGCACTGCCTAGCTGGCAGTCCAGTCCTGTTTGCTGTCACGGAGCCCATCGCCCTGGCGGCTCTCTCCAGGACACAGTCTGGATCCATGGCTGCGTGTCTGCCTGTGGAGACTCCTCCAACCACCCAGCCACCTCCACCTGCCCTGCTCTGGACACCCCTGCTCCCCGCAGCATCACAGAACTGTCCCTTAACTAAGGGAGCGCCTGAGCAGTCTTCTCCCGCGGGTCTGCCCTGCTGCCACACCTTCTCACATTCACTGTCTCCCTGGGGCCCTGGGACGTTTCCCGGAGTAGGATGGGGACAAGTGGCGCACCCCTGCTGTATTGCCATGAGGACTAAATAAGCGAAGGTGGAGAAGTACCTAGAACAACGCTGGCCTGGCCGTAGTAAATGCTCAGTACACAGCACCCGGGCCTGGCTGGCGGCCTCGTCCCATTTTACAGTGTGCAAGCCCAGGTCAGGGACGTGGGTCAGAGCCAGGACTAGAACCCAGCTCTGCACAGAGGAGGGTTAGCAGGAGGGACACTGGCCCTGCCCGACCAGGGCAGCCCTTGGTGCTGGAGGGAGCCTCCCTGTTGGCCCCCTCTGGCTGTGTGACACCGGACATGCCCCGCCGAGGCTCACTCTCCCCCGCTATCAAATGAGGTCGTTTCCCACCTGGGGGATGCAGAGGCGAACGCCCTGAGCTTCCGTGTTCTCCCACGCAGGCGGCGCTCAGCGACTCTCAGGTCCCCACCCTGCCCCGGGCCCACCTGACAGCGGCACGCAGCAGCCCCTGCTCACCATCCTTGTTTATTTCTACTGTCCAACCCCAAGAGAGAGCCCTCTCGGGCTTCTTTCCCCTGTGGAATGGCGACCCTTGGCCCCAAGGGCATCTTACCTGCCTCCCAAGAAGCTAAAAGGAAGAGGAGGCAGCACCGAAGGAGGCCGCGGGCCGGCTGGGCCATGTTGGAGCTGGGCTGCTGGGGACGTGGCTGGGACCCCTCACCTTATAAGGGCCAGCGCTGACGTCATGGGGGCTGGGGCCCCTCGGGACTAACCCTTAAACAAATGGAGCTGCCTCACCCTGCAGGGGTGCCCGATAACGGGAGACCGCAGCTGCTGCGTCATGGAGCCGTACCTGGGCCTGCCGGGGTGGGGTCTGGGGCAGGGAGGAACCAGGCGGGAGCCTCCGGATCCACTGGTGGGGGGGAGGGGCTCAGGTGGGGTGGCCTCCAGAGCTCTGCGGAGGCAGGGAGCAGGCGGCCAGGTGCTGGGATGGAGTCTGGCTAGGGGACAGGGTGGCGGGTCTGGGAAGAGGTCCAAGTTCCCATCTGTCTCCAGCCTCGTGTGGCCCTCCTGCCGCCTCCCCTGCACGGCCCTCCACACCCCTTACTCACACACGGCCACTCTTCCTGCCCGGGTGGGGCCGTCCACGCATTCCAGGTGAAAGAGCAGAGAAGGGAGGCAGCCCTCACTCGGCCCACCACAGACAGGGCGATCGATCAGAGAGGTCCAGAGATAACGCGAGAGGTGTGAGACAGCAGGCAGCGGCCCGGCCCACCAGAGGGACAGTGATCGATCCGGACCTTGGGCAGAGCAGCCTGCCGCACAGGGGCGTCCGCCTTTGCTCTGCTCCCTCTCCCACCTCCACCCAGGGGCGGCTGCCTCCAACCCCCACCCACCCCAACGCAGAGCGCAGACTTGTCATTCCTGGGAGCTCCCAAGACATGCCCCCCTTCTCCTCACTCCCTCCTAAAGCGAGCGTTCACTCAGAGCCTGTCCCTGGTCTCCCAGGGAGGCCGCCTGGGCTGTGGTGCGGAGGACAGGCTGCCTGGGTCTCCAGGAGGCAGAAGTCACCAGCCCTCTCTGTCACTCGCGTGGGGGTCACCCCGATGGTGAGCAAGCACCCTGCGACCCAGGTCCTTACTGAGGGCTGCCGTGTCCCCAACCCCTGGGACCCTGCCGGGCACGCTGCAGGCACTGCAGAAACCTCTGCGCTCCTGGATGGCGTGGGAGTGGGGCTGGCTGTGCCTTTCTGAGAGGGGCAGGGCGGGCAGAGGGTGCGGAGAAGGCCAGAGCCTGGAGGCCTGGAGGCCGGGAGGCCGGGAGGCCGGGAGGCCAGGCCTCAGGGCAGTCGAGGCTCCTGAAAGGACTGGAAGACCAAAACACGTGGCTCCCCTGTTCCCTGGCGTGACTGTCCCTAAGCCCTAGGCAGGGCTGGCATGGGTGGGAAGGAGAGAGGAAGCCAACTGCTCGTTTACGCGATTAATGGGAGATTAATGAGGCTCCGCGGAGTCAGGTCAAAGAGCCAGTACTCAGCGCGGGGAGGGCTGCCTCCCAGCCATGTGACCTGCACTCCGGGGAGGCAGGGACAGCGCGGGGGTGACTGACGGCCTCCTTTCCTCCTTCCGTGTGGACCCCACCTTTCCCCAGCACCCAGGCCTTTAGACAGTGGTTCTCAGTGGGGATGGGCAGTGTTGTTCTCACAAAAGGACATTCGGCAATTTCTGGGGACGTTCTTGTCCATCTTGGGAGAGGGTGTCACTGTCATCTGGTGGGGAGAGGTCGCAGAGGCTGCCCAGCACCCTAACAGCACAGAGCGGCCTCCGCCACCGGCCCGTTCACCCCCCATCTGGCAGGGCCGAGGGGAGAGCCGGAGCTGGAGGGCGAGCACGTGTCCGTATTTAGGAGTGGACCTGCTTTGCCACTCAGCCTCAGCCCCACTCAGAGGACCGGCATCCGGGTAGAGGAGTCTCGGCGTGGACGGAGGCCCGCGTTAGCCTCCTAAAGCAGAGTCTGTGATGTCCGAGCAGGGCCGCAAATGGCCGTGACCTGACGCTGGGCATGTCTGTGCCGAAGACTGCTAGGCACCTCACCTGTGCTGCCACCTGGAAGGCGGGCGAGGCCGTCCCCGCGTCACAGTGAGACAAGGCCCGCCACAGGAAGGCTCACCCGGGGCACCCACCCGTCCGCACCAGGGACCAGGCCCGTGCCAGCCCAGTGACAAAGCCCGAGCACTCGGTCGATGCACGGCGGCAGGAGACAAGTGGAGGGCGCCATTTTATTTAGCAAGAGTCGTGTGCCCACCCTCCCAGAGTGGTCCGAGGGGTCATCGCAGAGCAGTCCTCACACGTCCCAAAGGGAAGGAGTCCGGGTGCTGGGGGGTCAGGAGCAGCCTGAGGGGCCCCCTGCGCACTGTGCTCCCGGGGCCGAGCACAGCGTCTTCGGCTGGAGTCTCGGAGGAGAGTGGGGGTTTGGTGGCCATGGGAGGACCTGCGAGGACAGCGGCTGCAACTGCCCAGACCCCGCTCTGTGAGGGCTGGAGGCCCGGGACACGGCGAGCCCTGGGCCTGCCCTCCAGATGACAGAGCTGCCCTGGGACACTAGGAGCTTCCCCCGGGTCACAGGGTGGCGGCAGGACCAGGACCCACGCTGGAGTCCCCGCGGTGACCGGTGGCGGACTTCTGGCAGACGCTGGCTCTCGGGAAGTGACCCCACACCGCAGGACGGGGGCTCAGCCAGAGCGAGGGGGCGCGTCAGGGAGGGAGTCTGCGTGGGCGGAGGAAGGCCAGCAGGGAGGGGCTTTGGCCATCCTGGCCCTGGCTGTCACTTGACGGAGTAACGCTGGCCGGTGGCCTCAGGGTGGCAGCTGTGAGGGATCACGGAGCCGCAGCCACACCCCAGGCTCATCTCTCTTCGGAACTGGCAGGCCTGAGAGATGAGGGATGGGCAGGGCGGGTGAGCGAGGGGCTGGGGGCCTGCCGCCCTCGCCCTCGGCTCTTCTCCTAGACCGCCCGCCTCCCGCCAGCCCCCGTGGACAGCCCACCTTCTGTGCTTTCTCCCCGAGCAAAAGCTACCAGAATGGGGGAAAGCACTGCACCCCAGCATCTGCCAGTTAGCGGGGCCGCTCACTGCTCTCCAGGCGGCTCAGCTGAGCCCCCGACAGCCTGGGACGGAGGCTGTGCTTCTGGTGCCCGGGACTCAGGGCCTCCGTACAGCCAGAGCGACGACGCGCCCTCCCACGGGGTGGGGGCCTGCCCTCCGGACGCACTAGCGCACAGCAGGCGCCGCTTAGGTGCCAGTTACCGCCACTAACGAGGAGTCTGGAGCACAGAGAGGCTGAGTGACCTGCACGACATCACACAGCTTCACTGCCCGGGGCCTCTGCGGGTGGCCCTGCTCCCGCTCCATCCCTCCAGGCTGACATGTCCTCTCCGGCACTCAGGCCAGGGCTCCTTGCCCTCCCTGCTCCCGGAGCTGAACACAATGTCGCCCTCGTCCCGACCCGGGTTCTGCTCCCCCGGCCTGGGCGAGCCGCGCTGGCCCCATCACTCACCAGCTTGATCCCGTACATCAGGCCCAGGACCGCGGCCACCAGGGTGAGGGTGATCAACACGATGGCCCAGTCCGGGACGGAGCCCTTCTGAGGCTGCGGGCCTGAGCACGGGGGAGGGACGGCGGCTGAAGCAGGGGGCCCCTGCGCGCCCCGTGACGTCCGCCCTCCCGTGCCGCTGTGACCCCGACGCCGTGTGACACACAGCACCTCTCTCTGTGGGGTCCTCTCCCGCCATCTTGGAGCAGGACCCAGAGGAGGGCGATTCAAGGGCTTCAGCCCAAGCACTGGGGCCGAGGGGTCATCCCCGAACCCACACTGCTCCTCTTTCTGGACTCCTCCTGGGCCGGGCCCTGCTCCGTCTCACCGGGCCTCTGCACCCCCAGGGCGCCTGCGGGCCCTCTCCTTCCTCCAGCCTCACCCTGCCCACCCCACCCTCCTTCCAGCCCCACTTCCCTCCCTGTCTTCCCGCTCTCCGATCCCCCCAGGCTCCCCCAGCTCCCCCTGCTAGGAGGGAGGAGGAGAGCAGAGGGAGGAGGAGGCCGCACCCCTGGAGGGGACGCTCCTTGCCCTGGAAACACAGATTGGGGCCTGCGGAAGGAAGAGGCCGGGCTTCCAAGGGAGCAGTCAGGTAACAGCCTTCTGGCTGTGGGTTCAGCAGAGGCTCCAGGGGCCCTAGGCATCGGGGCCGGCAGGTGGCATGGTGGTTAAGAGCGCTGGACTCCCACATGGTCAACCATAGTTTGATTCCCGGACCTGGTAGCTTGCTTTCTCACTTTCTCTCTTTCTCTCCCTCTCTGGTCAAATTAAAATTAATAAATAAATAAAGTTAAATAAAATAATTCTTTAAAATAGACAAAGACAGAGACATCCTCAGGCAAAGCACAGTGGAAAGCGGGCGCTCATGGCTGCCCTGCTCTCTCCAGCAGCCAGGGATAGCTGTGCAGGCGTAAGAGAGAACAGCCCCACGGACACGTGCGGTAAATGACCCTGTGCCAGGGAGCCGGCCTTACCGGGCAGGACGCCGGGCCCCGGGGACACCGTAGCCCCTGCAGCTGCCGTGGCCGCAGGACCTGCCGACACAGACACGCTGGATGTGGAAGTCCCCGGTGAGGTTGGAGCCGTTCCAGGGGCTGCCGTGGGGAGGACAGATCCTAGGAGGACAGAGGTGAACACGGGCTGGCAGAGATCCAAGCAGGGGCAGAGGAGAAAACCCGTCCCGTGCACCTCGCTGGCCCTAGCAAGCCTCCAGCAGAAACTGGAGACTTGATTCCACGCAAATGAAAGGACGAGGCCTGCAGCCGGACAAGCATAAAGGACAGCGAAGGCGGAGGGCTGGCGGGCCTCAGGACACAAGAATGGGCCAAGGGCAGGACGGGGGCCAGCAGGCCACACGAAGGCGGCACCGTGGTGTTCCAGCCGCCCAGGGCTGAAGCCACACGGGAGGTTGCAGGTCTGTGTCCGAGGTGGGTTTCTCCGTGCCGGGAGCATTCGGGTGCGCCCACCACCCCGGCCGGGCCACCATCCTGGCCGGCCCACGGCGATGGTGGTGGGATGCCTCCTCCTTCCTCTCTCTCTGAAGAAATGTGATTTAAGTGTGCTCACAACTCAATCGTGGTGGCCAGGAGGGTTCTTTGAGATGAATCCTGGAGTCACTGGACACCAGGAGAGGAAATGAGCCTTGACTTCTACCTAGATCCAAACGGAACTCGATTCAAGATGGCTCAGAGGCTTCACTTCAAACGCTGAGCCAATACAGCCTTTGGAGAGGTTTTTTTCTTTTGTTTTGTTTTTGCCATAGGGCGTGTGTGCTCGCCAGACAGACAGAGAGAGACAGAGAGACAGAAAGTGAGAAATCACCCCCCAGGGCGGATGGTCACGCCGCAATCCCCTCTCCTCCATCCTCCTCTCGGGATCTTGGGCACGCACACACACGCGCCCGGTGTGACTTTAAGCCACCGGGTCCGGGACGCGAACCGCGGTCGACTATGTGGGAGTCCAGCGACATAGCCATTACACTAACTGCTGGTCACAATACAGCCTTTGGAGGGATGGGCAGGAGAATCATGATATTTTTTGCCTTAAAAGTAGGAAGCGAATGTCGGGCAGGATGTGAAAGGCACTAGCCGCAGAGAAAAGGCTGTAAGTTGGAAAGCAGGAAGACAGGCCTGACTGGCCGCAGGGGAGCTGAGAATGCCCGGCTTCCACGTGGGCGGGGACCCCCACCCCAGCGCCGCAGGCCAAGCCGAGTTCTCCAGACGGCTCAGCAGCGAGAGTCACCTGATGGCACTGGTAGGGTCCCTGACACGGTCGGAGCTGAAGTCGGAGGGCTGCTGGGGAGACCCCCGGAGGCTGCAGGATCTGTAGAGACACTCCCAGAGATAGTGGGGAGACTGACAGAGACAGAGGGGAGACCTACAGAGGTGGAGGGGAGCACTGCAGAGGCCGTGGGGAGATTGGCAGAGGCCGTGGGAAGCACCACAGAGGTCATGGGGAGAACCCCAGAGGCCGTGGGGAGCACCACAGAGGCCGTGGGGAGAACCCCAGAGGCCGTGGGGAGAACCCCAGAGGCCGTGGGGAGCACCACAGAGGCCGTGGGGAGCACCCCAGAGGCCGTGGGGAGAACCCCAGAGGCCGTGGGGAGCACCCCAGAGGCCGTGGGGAGAACCCCAGAGGCCGTGGGGAGCACCACAGAGGCCGTGGGGAGCACCACAGAGGCCGTGGGGAGATTGGCGGAGGCCGTGGGGAGAACCCCAGAGGCTGTGGGAAGGTCCGCAGAGGCCATGGGGAGATTAGCAGAGGCCGTGGGGAGAACCCCAGAGGCTGTGGGAAGGTCCGCAGAGGCCGTGGGGAGAACCCCAGAGGCCGTGGGGAGAACCCCAGAGGCCGTGGGGAGCACCACAGAGGCCGTGGGGAGAACCCCAGAGGCCGTGGGGAGAACCCCAGAGGCCGTGGGGAGCACCACAGAGGCCGTGGGGAGCACCACAGAGGCCGTGGGGAGATTGGCGGAGGCCGTGGGGAGAACCCCAGAGGCTGTAGGAAGGTCCGCAGAGGCCATGGGGAGATTAGCAGAGGCCGTGGGGAGAACCCCAGAGGCTGTGGGAAGGTCCGCAGAGGCCGTGGGGAGAACCCCAGAGGCTGTGGGAAGGTCCGCAGAGGCCATGGGGAGATTAGCAGAGGCCGTGGGGAGAACCCCAGAGGCTGTGGGAAGGTCCGCAGAGGCCGTGGGGAGAACCCCAGAGGCCGTGGGGAGAACCCCAGAGGCCGTGGGGAGCACCACAGAGGCCGTGGGGAGAACCCCAGAGGCCGTGGGGAGAACCCCAGAGGCCGTGGGGAGCACCACAGAGGCCGTGGGGAGCACCACAGAGGCCGTGGGGAGATTGGCGGAGGCCGTGGGGAGAACCCCAGAGGCTGTAGGAAGGTCCGCAGAGGCCATGGGGAGATTAGCAGAGGCCGTGGGGAGAACCCCAGAGGCTGTGGGAAGGTCCGCAGAGGCCATGGGGAGATTAGCAGAGGCCGTGGGGAGAACCCCAGAGGCCGTGGGAAGGTCCGCAGAGGCCGTGGGGAGAACCCCAGAGGCCGTGGGGAGAACCCCAGAGGCCGTGGGGAGAACCCCAGAGGCCGTGGGGAGCACCACAGAGGCTGTGGGGTGATTGGCGGAGGCTGTGGGGAGAACCCCAGAGGCCGTGGGAAGGTCCGCAGAGGCCGTGGGGAGAACCCCAGAGGCTGTGGGAAGCTCCGCAGAGGCCGTGGGGAGAACCCCAGAGGCTGTGGGAAGGTCCGCAGAGGCCGTGGGGAGATTAGCAGAGGCGGACAGGAGACTTCCAGATGGAGGGCCCAGCTGAGCTGTTGGAAAAAGAACAACGATGCGGTTGGGGCAAGCAGCTGGCTGTCCCGAGGCCCAGAGGCCACGTCCTCACCCGAGCCCCCACGTCAGCAGAGGTGCTTACCACGGCCAGCCAAGGCCTGCAGACCCAGCAGCAGCAGCAGCGCCACCGCGTCCATGGTGCCGCTGACGCGCCGTGGCCAGGCCCGGCTCTCTGGCATTTTAAAGGCTCCGGGGCCTCTTACCTGTCCCGGACGCCAGGTGTGCCCGGCCTCCATCAACACCGGGATCGGCATCCCCAGGGAGAGGTCACCAAGCTGTCCCAGGGGATTAACCTGTCCCAGCCTGATCCCACGAATCCCTGGGTGACAGGGGGAGTGAGTAAGAGCCTGAGGACTTCCCACCTGGCCCTCAGGCTCTTCCCGGACGAGGGACACAGCCCCAGGCCGAGTCTGCCCACAGTCCCGTCCCAACGTCCCCCCTCACTCCTGCAAGTGCAACCACCGGGTCAGGACGCAGGGCCCCTCAGAGAAGCAGGATCTGGGAGCTGTGGCTAGGGGAGACCACGGGGACTTGGGGACTGTGCCTTCAGGAGCCCTCAGGGCAGGTGGGAAGGTGAGCACCTGAGGTGTCACCACGGGGAAGGGGCAGCAGAGAGAGGAGCCCCGGGGAGGACCACAGCATGTTTGCTTAGTGCAAGGCGGTTGTTCAGAACCCAGCTCTGGAACCAGGCGGCCCCGGAGGTGCCAGGGCATCTCCGCAAGTGGTGGGACCTACTAAGCGCTAGTTTCTTCTCCTATGAAAGGTTAACCCAGCACCCTCCGTCAGCGCTCTGCCCCACCCCCTCAGCACGCCTAGCACCTGTCAGGGTCCTCCTGAGCGGGAAAGGAGCCACGTGGGCCGGCACTAGCATAAGCACAGGAGGCTGCGGCTATACGGAAGAGTGGGGGACACCAGCTAGGAAAGAGGTGGGGCGCCCCCTCTGTCCTCTCAGGATGACGATCCAGACACCCCAAACCATCCCTCTGTGTGCCCCGACCCTGGTTCTGACCTCTCTGCTACCCGTCTGCTGACCTCGGCAAGCTATCTCCCCTCCTCCGTAAAGGGCAGTGACCGGGACCGGCAGATGGCGGAATGCTTACGTCACTGGACTCCCACGAGGCGGACTGTGGTTCGACCCCAGACCCAGGGCTCGAAACTCACTCTGCACACGTGTACATGCGTGCCCAAAATCCCAAGAGGAGAATGGAGGAGAAGAGATTGCACTGTGGCCATCCCCCAGGGGGTGATCTCTTGCTTTTTGTCTCTCTGTCTCTCCAGCAAGGGCACACTCCCTGTAGTGAAAAAACTCTCTTAAAAAAAAAAAAAAGGAGGAAAAACAGGGGGACCAGCAGGTGGTGTGGTGGTTAAGGGTGCTGGACTCCCACATGGCCGACCGCATTGGAATCCTGGGCCCGGCGTCTCGCTTTCTCACTGTCCCTCTCTCTCTCTCACTCTGCCCCTCTCTGGTCAAATTAAAAGTAATTAATTAATTTAAAAAGAAGAAGAAGGCCGTGACCTAGGGGAGTGCCCGGGTGGCTGTGTGCAGGGTCTGGCGTGGAGCGTGCCGTCCCCTTTGTTAGGGTGGGGTGACAGGGTATCTGATGAGACGTGTGGCTCCACATGAGAACCCAGGAAGTCTTAGCGTGACTAAAACAAAACATTCGAAGATGCAAGTTGGCATTGCCCAGACTGCTCACCTAGAAAGCCACTCTGGCTGGGGGAGCAGGACTCCTGGGTTTGGGAAGAAATTTAGCTTAATCTACCCCTCCCTCGTGGGCCCGCATTCCTGAGCCCTTGGGTGGCAAGAATGATGGGAATTAGCTGCAGTTAATAATTAATCCCTGAAGAGAGAGGAGAGGCCCAGGCTAGGGTGGAGTCCAGACACCGGCAGGAGTGACACGGACACCGCCCTGGTCCCCCACTCCTCCCTGTCCATCACCCTCTCTGCAGGATGGGGCACCCTCCCCCCAAGCCTGGATACGTGGGGGCACGGGCGGTCACATCATTGAAAAGAGGGGCCCGCCCTCTATTTCCCCGAGGGCCTGTGAATGGCTCTCTTGGGCCCTCAAAGGCATACTGGGAAAACTGGAAAGTCCAGCTGCTCACGTGCCCCCCTCCCCGTCCCCCCAGACACCTGTGCAGAGTCGCAGGCCGGCCCGGAGAGGCCACCAGGACTTCAATAACTCCTCGCCCTTCCAAGAAGCAAGGTGGCTAACATGGGGTACGGGCTGCCCCTCTTCCTCCTCCTGACCCTCCTCAGCAGCTCCCACGGAACAGGTGAGGGCTAGAGGCCGGACGCCTGGTCCTCACGGGCAAGAGGAGGCCGGAGAAGGGACGCAGCCTCCTGAGAGCCACAGGCAGCCCAGCCCCGGTGCCCGAGGCCCCGGCACCTCCAGTACTCCGGCCCATTGCTGGGTGCCCGAGGCCCGGGGCTGGGCCCTGCAGAGAGGCTCTGGAAGGGATGGTGCAGAGTACGGGTGGAAGGTGCCCGTATCCCTCCAGTACTCCGGCCCATTGCTGGGCCCCGGGGTGCAGGGCCGAGGGTGCAGGCATGGCCGTGGGGCGCTGGCCCTGGCTGGGCCCTGGAGTGCAGGGGGAGGGCGCCCCATCCCTCCAGTACTCCGGCCCATTGCTGGGCCCCGGAGTGCAGGGTGGAGGGTGCCGGCATGGCCGCGGGGCGCTGGCCCTGGCTGGGTCCTATGCTGTACTCCTGGGTCCTCAGGGCCAAGTGTGACTTTGCAGCTGAAGCTGAAGGAGTCTTTTCTGGCAAATTCCTCCTATGATGCCAACTGCCAGGAATTGCTCGAAAAGGTAATTCTCCAGGAGGGGACGGGGTGGGATCGCCTGTTTCTGGGAGGCAGCGTGGGTCTCTCTGCTGCGGTCTGGCTGTCCCCAAAATGGCAGTGAGAGCCACTGACTTGGCACCCTCTGACCCTCTCTGCTGCCCAGCTCTGCCTCCTCCTCCACCTCCCATCAGGGAGCAACGTCACCCTCCATCACGCGGGACCTCTGCGCCACGTCATCTGCAGGGTCTGAGGGCACGTGAAGGCCGTGGCCCAGGGAACAAGAGGCACCTCGTCTGCAGAGTGGCAATAAAGACGCCAGCTCAACGCCTCTGCTCTGTGGTTCCTGAGCAGGGGGTCTCCGCTGTCCCTGCTGTCGGGCAGAGGGTCCGGGACAGACGTGCTCTCTCAGCCCAGAAGGAACCTGGGGGACCCTGGGGCACGTACACAACCACGCACACACATGCATGTGCACACGCACACTTGGAGCTGAGACGTTCAGAACACGTGGGAAGAGGGAAGCGCTGAGCCCCCGCGTGGTCCAGGCATGGCGTTTTCCCGCATGGGCGCCGGCAGCAAACGTGACTACAAAGACCCCCTTTGCAGATGAGGAGTCTGAAATCACTCGCCCGAGGCCCAGTAGTGGTGGAGAGGTCAGGCACAGGGCAGATGTCGTGGTTTAAGCAAGATTTTCATTTCACTTCCTTTTACTTCAGCTTCGGAGCTGGGGGCTTTGGGGACCCAACAGAGACGTGGGCAGAGCATCCCCAGAACAAGGTCTCCCTGGCCCCGGGACCGCACGGCCAGAGCGGGCAGTGGGGTGGGCAGCAGCTCAGGTGAGGGTTTGGGGGCCCAGCTTGTGTAAGGATGCCCAGGCTGGCACGAAGGGTGGGGAGGAGAGGACGGGCGTTAGCGGAGCTCGGGCCGGCTCACCACGTGGACGTGCAGTCACACAGGCCCGTACTCGAGTCCCGGGTGCTCTCTCAGCCTCTCGGAGCCTCCGTTTATTCACCTGGAACACGGGCACCGGGACAGCACCAGGATGGCGGTGAGGGCTGCGTGGATGGGCCGAGGGACATACCATGGAGCCTGGCATACAGCAGGCGGGCGCGGACAGCAGGGGCCGTTAGCGTGAAACCCAGTCCCAAAACAGAAGTCCTAGTCCCCTCGGGGGCCCACGGTCCCCCTTATTCTGATTTTCTTGAGGCAGACACTCACCTGACGCCCCTCCCCAGGGTTATTGTGACTTTTTTTGGAGAGGTTTTTGCTATAGGGCGCGTGCACTCGCCAGACAGACAGAGAGAGACAGAGAGACAGAAAGCGAGAAATCACCCCCCAGGGGGGATGGCCACACCGCAATCCCTTCTTCTCCATTTTCCTCTCAGGATCTTGGGCACACATGCACACACGCCCGGTGTGAGTTTAAGCCACCAGGTCCAGGACTCGAACCAGGGTCGACTACATGGGAGTCCAGCGACATAGCCATTATGTTGGCTGCTGGTCCCTATCATGACTTCTCACCAGCTCTTAAAACACATGCTTGTAACCCAGTCATGACCATGATGGCTTTGTTCTCCACAGTACTCACCCCTGCCCACCATACCCACCCACCCTCCGTGGCCACCTCATGGAATTAGAGACCGACTCCTTTGGAGGGAGGTAGCACGGAGCACCCTGAGGTGAGGGGAGCATAGGGAGGGGGGAGCAGCCGTGAAACCGTACAAACCCCTCTCCCCACTGCATACCGCCCTGGGACACTAGCCCAAGGAGGGGTAGCCAGGGGCCCTAGAGACCAGTAGTTCACGACTTGTCCCTAATCTGCACCTGTGAGCAGGTGACATCGCTGGGTCAGCTGTGTAGACCCCTGCACAGGCCGGGCAACTGGGTGTGCCGGTCCCCAGCCAGCTGGAACAGGCACATGACTGCTTCTTAGACATCAGGGACTGGGGTTGCCAGGTATGTTCAATTTCAGATTAATTTCTCGAAGAATTTGTCTCCCAAGACTCAAGATAGAACAGTATGGTAAACAGAATGCTTTCAGGCACACCCGACCCGGGGGTGGCGACAGCCATTCCCTCTGTCTGGACGGTCACGTAACTCCTAGCTGGCGCGGCTCCCCTGCAGCTCCGTGTGGCTGTCATTAGTTCTGTCTGACAGGGTCCAGGCGGGAAGGCGGCGTGCAGCGTCCTGGCGTTACCCTGGAAGGGAAAGGAGCTTCCACTGTGGAGGGACGGTCCTTCCATCAGCCTGCAGGTCTCGGGCCAGTGCCTTCCCGCGGGATGTTCTGTGGTGTTTCTGAGGTGTCCTGTGACCGCGCTGACCAGTATGGCAGCCACTAGCTACACCTGGCCAGCACGGAACTAGCGAAACGTGGCTACTGAGGCTGAGGAGCTGTTCGTGTCCTCAGATGCCAGAGGGCTTCGAAAAGTCCACGGAGGGGCCGGCGGGCGGCGTGGTGGTGAAGGCACTGGACTCCCGCGTGGCTCACCGTGTCGTGAGTCTCGGACCCGGCAGCTGGTTTTGAACCCAGATGCTTGAGCATCACGCCGGGCACATGTGCATTCGTGCCCCAAATCCCAAGTGAATAGAGAAGGGACTGCAGCGGAGCCATCCCCCGCGAGGGGATGATTTTTCACATTCCCTGTCTCTGCCTCTGGCAAGCACATACACTTTGTTTATTTTTTTGTTTTGTTGTTTTGTTTTTTGGAGTTTTTTTGGAGAGGTTTTTTGCTATAGGGCGTGTGCACTCACCAGAAAAAGAGAGAGAGACAGAAATCACCCCCCAAGGGGGATAGCCATGCCACAAGCCCTTCTCCTCCATTCTCCTCTTGGGATCTTGGGCACGCACGCACACGCGCCCAACGTAAGTTTAAGCCACCAGGTCTGGGACTCAAACCGCCGTTGGCTACATGAGAGTTCAGCGACATAGCCATTATGCTAACTGCTGGTCCGAGCACACACACTTTGTAACAAAAACCTAAAAAGAAAAAAAGTTCATGGAAAATGGAATTAACCTGACTTTATTTCAACACATAAAATTCCTGATATCCATGCAGTTTTTTTATAATATGCATTTTCCATTAACTTTTATTTTTTTTAGAGGTTTTTGCTATAGGGCGCGTGCGCTCTCCAGACAGAAGGAGACATAGAGACAGAAAGCGAGAAATCACCCCCCAGGGGGGATGGCCATTCCGCAATCCCTTCTCCTCCATTCTCCTCTCGGGATCTTGGGCACGCACGCACACGCACCAGGTGTGTTTTAAACCACCGGGTCCGGGACTCGAACTGCAGTCGACTACGTGGGAGTCCAGCGACATAGCCATTACGCTAACTGCTGGTTCCCCCATTAACTTTTTGAGGGCCCCTACTTTAGCCAACTGGCTACCATTTGGGGCGGTACAGCCTGAGGGGGTCTGCTCTGAGCCCTCCACAGGCTCAGGCGCACAGCAGGTGGGAGGGGCACACCATCCCAGCACACCCTGCAGCCTCAGGCTTTTCTCAGCACCTAGAGGGGCCAAGGAGCTTCCGTTCAGTGAGAAGCCGAAGAGGCAGAGCCTGCAGAAGCTGGGCGCTGGCATTTAGTCCAGCAAGCAGGTGAACTAGGGTCACTGCCGCCCCTCCAGGCAGGCAGCCATAGCCCAGCGCTCACACTCACAGCGGCCCAGAGCCCCAGGCTAAGAGGCAGCCCTCCTCTTCCAGACCAAGCTCTCGGAACCACAGGGGTGGGGATCAAAGGACCACAAGCAGGCAGGTTTGGGATTTTAGACGTTTATCTGCATCTCCTCATTCCCAAAGCTCCAGGTGGGCCACACGGGAGGGAGGCCAGGCAGTGCGAGCACCCGAGGATGCCCTGGTCCTGTGCCCCAGCCAGTCTGCCCCTCATGTACAAAACGAGGGCGGTGGAGCACATGGTCTGCGAGGTGGCTTCGCACCCTGACAGCTGACGAGTCTGACCTCACAGACAGGTCTGGGAGGGAGGAAGACTGTCAGGGCTGGTGAGTTAGAGCTCAGAGCTCCCGGGGCTGGGAGACTCATCCATCAGCTGTCGGAGGTGAGAGGCCGCCTTGTCCAGTCTCAGTAACTCCAGCTGGAGAGAAGACAGCTGGACAGAGGAGGAAGGTGAGGATCCCTGTGCGGGCCCCCCCTCCCCGCCCACATTCCCTCGGGCCAGGTTCCTGGTGGCCTCTCCCGAACCTCACCCTTTGCTGCCTCTGGGTCTCCGCCTCCCCGCCTGATGGGGTCCGTGCTACGAGACCATCAAGCTGCTTCTGCAACTTGTGCCTTCGGGCAGCCAGCAGAGGTAGATGGGCCCGGGGGTCCACCAGGCCCTGGAGGGGAGCAGGGAGGGCAGGCTCAGACAGCTGCTGAGGCCCAGGGCTGGGCGCTCCACCCGAAGGCCCCCTCCCACCTGCACCCCTGGAGAGAACCCAGCCCTCCCTCCGCCCAGCGTTCCCTGTACCCCTCTGGTCACCTGAAGCTCCATGTAGACCTGAGTGGGGCCACCGAGAGAGGCCTGGGCCCAGTGGGAGGGAGCTGCTGTACCCGGGGGGAGCAAGCCCACGGCCCCACAGTGGCCCAGGGTGCCCAGGGGCTCCAGGAAAGCCTGGAAGAGGTCCCGCTCTCCAGGCTCCAAGCTCTGCAGAAGCACTGGGGGTGGGGGTGGGGGAGACACAGTCAGGATCACGCCTTCGGCACCTCCCCCACCCCATCCTGTCCTCCGGACTCTGGGGGTCTGCCCTCCAGGCCCAGGACCTGCCTCACCTCGGGGCCGGGCTCTGGTGAGCTGGTACGTGGCTCGGAATGCCCGCAGCACCTGCACGGCCTCCTGGACCCGAGCGAAGCGCCGCTCCAGCTCAGGCTGGCGCCAGGACTCCTACAACGGGAAGACCCGAGCTGGCAACGGGGCTCTGGGAGAGTCGGTGTCAACTCTCCTGGCTCCATCCCACCCAGCCACCACCGCCTCCCAGCACAGAGGACTCTGTCCTCCACACCACACACTCAGAACACAGCCAAAAGTGACTCCTCTAAGAATGTTCTAGATGACCGATGGCTGATGTCTGTTCAGTTGCTCTGACTGAAGATGGTAAACAACCAAAAATAAATTAGAATTTAAAATGTATTATTCCGAATCCATGAAGTCACGTAAGTACAAAAAAATTTTAAGTTAAACTTTAAAATAACAAACTGGGTGGGTGCCATCTGCAGCATTTATCCTCCTGAAGTTGTGAGAGCCACCCTGAGGTTTGGGGAGCACCTGGTTACTAAGTCCAGCCCCATCGGGCCCATCACACGTACGCCCTGATCTGAGTGTGGGAACTGGCACGGCCACACGGCCACGAGTACCAGCCCGGCGGCCGTCCTGCTCCCGAGTGCTAGGCTAAGACCGCCCCCAAGGCCCCAAGGTTATCCCCACGCAGCGGGATCAAGTCATGCCTCCGTGGACCGACGTGGTGTATGCGCCACTGCAGAGACCCCTCGAGAAGGACGCTCCCCCACACTTCACGGTGGGCCCACCCTGAGGCACCACTGATGTGACTCACCAAGCTGCCGGCACTGGGGTACGGGGCAACAGAGATGCTGGGAGCCAGGGGGCCCCCAGGCCTGGGGGGCAGCCTCTGCCAGAGCTCTTCTGCCAGGAAGGGCATCAGCGGGGCGAGGAGGCGGAGGCCGAGGTCGGCGCAGGAGAACAGGACCTGGGCAGGCTCTGGGGGGCGTGGCGAGCGCGCCAGCACAGGCTTCACAGCCTCCTAGGGAGGAGGCCAGGGGTCGGGGTCGGGCCACAGCCACATCCTGCAGTCACTGCCCGACCTGGGGGGGTGTGGGGGGGACAGCAGCTCCAGGGAGGTACTCAGCCTCTGGACACCATGGCGCCCCAGGACACTCTGGAGCACTGAAGAAGAACATCCAGGGCAGTGCTCCTCAGAGGGGGTGAGAACAAGGTTTCAGGGAGAGCCAGAGGGTGGCACAGTGGCCATGCAACCAGCCCCTCGAAGGAAGGTCCCCAGTTCACGTCCTGGGGCCTCCCTCTACATGCTCATGATCTGGGCTGGCTGAGGCTGGGGGTGGATTTTACCGCGAAGACTCTGTTGTGGGGGTGGGATCAGCAGTTAGCGTAATGGCTATTGTCGCTGGACTCCCATGTGGTCGACCATGGTTCGAGTCCTGGACCCGGTGGCTTAAAACTCACGCCAGGTACATGTGTGTGCGTGCCCAAGATCCCGAGTAGAGAATGGAGGAGAAGGGATTGCGGCGTGGCCATCCCCCCCGGGGGGTGATTTCTCGCTTTCTGTCTCTCTGTCTGCCTGGTGAGTGCACGTGCCCTATAGCCAAAACCTCTCCAAAAAAATAAAAAAAAAGATCCTGTTGGGGGTATCTCTCTCTCCGATGGAAGAAATGAATCAACAATTAAAAATATAGTTTTTTTTTTAAAAAAGAAAAATCACTGTTTTTTGCTTCTCAAAAGGGGACAGAAGGGCCAACAGATGATAGAGCTAAGGCAGCTGGATGCCACATGGCCGACTTGGCAGTTCAAGTCCTGAGCCCAGCAGCTTGAAAGTCATACCAGGTTCGTGTGTGTGCATGCCCAAAATCTTGAGAGGAGAATGAAGGGGAAAGGACGTGGCCGGCCCTCTGGGCGGTGATTTCTTACTTTCCCCGTCTCCCTAGTGAACACATGCACCCCGCAGCAAACCAAAAAAACAAAACAAAAGGCGGGAGACAGGCCAGCCACAGCAGTGTGCACTGGGCACTGCTACCTGGCAGGCTGGGGCCACACGGGAGGCCCGGCTCCGTGGCCAGCCCCCGGACCGCTGGGTTTGACAGCACACACCGCGAGCCCTGCTGCTCAGGCGGCTGAGGCAGGAGGGCAGTGATGTAGTGAGATCCCGTCTAAAAGCAGGAAATACAGCCCACCTGCCCACGTGCCAGAGGGGGGAGGGACAGGTAACAAGGCTGAGAAAGCGGGCTTCGGGAACCAGCGCCTGGGCCTCAGGACACTCTCGGCACCCACCCAGCCCACGGACGCAGCTCGGGGGACCACGGTCAGCAAGCCCTCCGGACGACTCGGACTTGGGAACAGGGCCCAGCGCCAGCACCCAGGCCTGACGACCACAGCTCTCTGCGGTGCTCTCGCCGTGCTCAGCCCGCTCAGGGCCCAGGCTCAGCAAGCGCAGGGACTGCCCTCCAGCCCGTGTTGACCCAGCTTCCGGCATTATCCCCGCCATCTGACAGGCGGGCAAGGTGCTCGGGCCACGCTGCAGCCCAGTCCAGGGAAGCGGGGTATGGGACTCCCTGTCCTGAGGGAGGGGCTGGTCACCCCAGAGCTCTCCGCCGTCGGACCCGATTTCAAACGGAACAGAAGCAAGTCCGAGGAGCAGGGGTGCCGGCTCACTCACCAGGTAAATGTCACAGAGGCTGTGCAGCCAGAAGTGGTGCAGGGCGTGGGTGACGAGCGAGAGCTCCCGGCTCAGGAAGCCCCGCTCGCACTCCCGGGCGGCAAGGGCGAGGCGGCTCAGGATCCAGGCATCCATGGGGGAGCAGGGAGACAGCTGTGGGCAGGGAGGCCTCAGGACCAGGACGGCTCAGCTTCCACGCCCCTGCCTCCTCCCCTTCCAGACGCCCAACTGCCCCACTCCCGTGCCTCTGCAGCTCACCTCCTCTGCAGGCCAGGGTACGAACTCCTCTCCTAGGGCACTGAGGATGAAGCGCAGAGCGTTCCAGATCTTGTTGCAGAAATGCCGGCAGCTCAGGACCTCGGAGACAGAGAGGCGCAAGTCGCCCCCTGGACGGGAGGGAAGGAAAGGGTCTGCCCATGGCTGCGGCATCGCAGGGTGCCCCTGACCCCTGGCCACACAGCCCCCTCACCCGGGCTTACCCAGGACCCCATGGGAGCACAGTGCGAATCTCAGGGCGTCCGTCCCACACTCGGGGATCCCGTGAGGAAATTCCTTTTTCTGCAGCCAGAAGAAAAGGGGGCGGACGCTGATGAGGCTGCAGGGTCAGCAGCCCGGGTTTCAGGGAAGCCAGCGGCCACAAGCCAGAGGCCGGGACGGCGTAGGCCGGGGACACACCTGTGCTGCAGCTGCAGTGGCCAGCTCTGCGGGGTCCAGGTTCCCGTCCCTCAGTTTCTCCTGCAGCACCTGGGACAGGAGAGGACTTCGCTGGCCAGGCCAGGCCCCCGGCCCCCAGCTGCTGTGCTGCCCTCAGGCTCACTTCCCCGCCCACACCACGCCGAGCTGGGCCTGCACCCTCACCCGCAGCTGCACCCCGCTGATGACGTCCCGGGGGTCCAGCACATTGCCCAGGGACTTGCTCATCTTCCGGCCCTGCCGGTCCCGGACCATGGGATGGAGGAGCACCTGGGGGACGGAAGGGTCAGGAGAGGGTCCTTGGGGATCTCTGCCTCCATACTTTAGGGATCGGGGGGGGGGGGGGGGGAGTGAGTCCGGAACAAGGGGGCGAGAACATGGAAAACGGCACATCAGGGCTTGGAGGGAAGCACACGGTTGGGGAGAGTGGGGGCCGCCCAGGCGGGGCTGGGCGGAGGACGGTTACCTTGCTGAAGGGGAGCTGCCCCGTGAGCTGCGTCCCCAGCATGACCATGCGGCCCACCCAGAACAGCAGGAGGTCGCTGCCCGTTTCCAAAAGTGACAGGGGGTAGAAGCGAGCAAGGTCTGGGGTCTAGGAGGAAGAGGTGAGCATGAGCGCCCCGCTGGCCGCCGGCCTTCAGGAGACCCCGCAGGGGCCACTGCCCACCTTCGCTCTCCCCTCACCCCACCTCACCTCCTGGGGCCAGCCCAGGGCAGAAAAGGGGAACAGAGCCGAAGAGAACCACGTGTCTAAGACGTCCGGGTCTGGAAACAGAACAGGGAGTGGAGCTTCAGGATCTGAGGCCTCTGCCACCCACCCCGTAGGCCAACCCCACCCCCAGAAACCAGAGCACTCGCCTCCTGCTGCACTCCCCCTGCCCGACCCCACCTGCTCCTTCTCAACACCTGCTGCCTTCCAAGACCAGATGCTCTGGCGTGCCCGCGCCGCTCACTCACCCCTCTCCAGGGCCAGCTCCGCCCCCGGCCTCCCGGTCAGCCGCGCCGCCACCTCTCTGGCCTCAGCCTCTGACCGCCCGACCACCCAACGGTCCTCCCTGTGGCCCTGAAGAAGTAAGCGGGGGAGAGTGACCCACGGGCCTGTCCAGGACGTCCCTTCATCCCCGTGTTCTCTGTGCGGCCTCCTTGGGGGAGATGAAGACGCCAGCTCGGGACCCCATCGCCCAGCAGGGGACAGGGTAAGAGCACGAGGCACACGTTAACAGGCAGGAGCCAGGCCTGGCAACGCAGCCTCCGGCTCCCGGGCCCAGCGTCTTCCTGCCGCACCACGCCACGCCCTACTCCGGCTTCCTCCTACCAACCTTTGCCGGCTCCTCTTGGACCAGGTAGGCTGGAATCCGATGGCCCCACCACAGCTGCCGGGAGACACACCAGTCCCTGCCAAGAGGACACCAGGGCTGTCTCGGCATACACTGGGTGCCCCGGTCTCCGTGGGCAGCCCCCGCTCTTACCCAATGTGGGCGAACCAGTGCTGCCAGTTCTTCTGGTGGAAGGGCGGGCTGAGCTCCAGGGCCCCCGACGCCACGGCCTGCAGGAATGGTCTTTAGACAGCACCCCCTGCCCACAGCGCCCCTTCCAGCACATGCACACCTCCCGGATGAGACAAGTGGCCTCTGCAGTGGTTTTAAACCACAGAATAGACCTCCGAGCCCTGTGGAGACCCTGGGCTGGAGCAGGGATCTGAGCCACGTGCCTCCAGCCCGACACAGCCGCCCTGTCACCACGGCCTCCAGGCCTAGGCCTCTGGCTTTTCCCCCACTCTCAGGGAGCCCCCGGCCCCGGGCCCAGCCCCCTCACACTGCAGCCTCACCTCAGCAGCTCGGGCCCCCATTTCCCGGCAGCGGACGAACCACTGGCTCTTCAGCAGGTGTTCCACCACGTCCCCGGAACGGCTGGAGGGGAGACAGGGTGAGCCCACCGCCCCTGGGCCGTGCTCCTCCCAGGGACGGGGAGTCCCTCGGGATGACACAGCCAGGAAGAAAGCAGACACCCCACCGGGACTCCAGCACGGGGTGCAGGCCCACGGCACTCACAGCCCCAGCCACTCCCTTTCAGGAAGTCCCCGCCGGGTTACCTGCAGATGGGCAGCACCATGGGGTGGCTCTGCAGGCCCCGGAACAGGCCCCGCTCCCTCAGTGCAGACATGATCTTTTCTCGGGCCACGAATCGGTGAAGACCCTGGGGGAAAGGGGCAAGAGTAAAGATTAAAGGCCTTGAGAAAAACAGGGAGGTGACAGAGGGGACGAGGGCAGAGAGTGCCTCCAAACACCAGGTAACACCTGCAGCCAGTCCCCGCAGAGCGAGGTCATGGTCCCGTCCTCCGCAATGACATCCAGGGGACTGAAGCCGTGCCGGGCCCCCATCTCGGCGTCGGCAGGACTGTGAGCCGGAGTCAGCTTCACTGCCCCTGGGGCGCAGAACCACCATGAGTACCGACCCTGGCCCTGGCTTTGCTCCCCAGGGTCTGGCCTTTGCCCAACCGCAGGCCTCCACCCCCAGTGCCACAGACGACCCCACGTGCGAGTCTTCCCATGCGCTCCTCCGCCTCCCCCAGAACCCCAACTCTCCCCTGCGCCCCAGCCCCTGCTGACCCCGACCCCTGCTGTCACCTCACCTGTGCCCACATGAGGCTGAACAGCAGAGTCTGTGATGAGGGGGAGCAGCTGCCCTGTCAAGGGGTGACGAAGCCGTCTTCCATGGAGGTGCTGGAAGGAAGGGAGAGGGGTTGGACAGACACGTGTGGGACGGGAAGGTCTAGCCGGACATGCAAACAGGAGGGTGGGAACTGGAAGGGAAAGCACCTGAGTGAGGTCGGCCAACTCTGTCTCCAGGGGCCAGAGAGTAAATACCTTATACTTGTGGGCCAAGGGGCAAATTCAGCCTGGGCACAAACACTCCGCTCTGTCACTATAGCGATTAGTCAACTCATAGCAACAGAACTAGCTCACAGAAACGAGCGCGTGGTCACAGAGAAACCGGCAGCGGCTGGATCTGACCGACAGGCCACCGTCTCTCAACCCCTGCTCTAGAAAAACGTGTAACATCAAGAAAGAAGGGAGGGACCAGCAGTTAGCGTAATGGCTATGTCGCTGGACTCCCACGTAGTCAACCACAGTTTGAGTCCCAAACCCGTTGGCTTAAACTCACACCAGGTGCATGTGCGTGCGTGCCCGAGATCCTGAGAGAATGGAGAAGCGATTGCGGCGTGGCCATCCCCCCTGGGGGGTGATTTCTCGCTTTCTGTCTCTCTGGCGAGCGCATGCACCCTATAGCAAAAACCTCTCCCAAAAAAAAGAAGGAAGGAAGGAGGGGAGTGGAGGGGCCAGCAGGTGGCATGGTGGTTAAGGACGCTGGACTCCCACATGGCTGACTGTAGTTCGAGTCCCAGATCTGGTAGCTTGCTATCTCGCTTTCCATCTCTCTCTCTTTTTCCTCTCTTTCTCTCACTCTGGACAAAATTGTAAAAATAAATAAATAAAGTTAAAAAATAATTTTAAAAAAGAGCTAGAGAGAAGGGAGTGGAATCCGGCCACTGCAGAGCCCACACGAGAGCCGCCTCAGGAAAAGGAAGCAGCAGCAGGAGAAGCAGCCGCCGCCCTGTCAGGGAGCGCAGCACACGTTACCGTGTATCGGGAATCGTCAGGATGGACGGCCACGGCCACGTCTCCAGGCAACGTCTCTGGCCTCGTGGTTGCAACCACAACCTCTGCATCTGAGGGCAGACACTCAAGCTCGTACGGCCGGTCATCACGCGCACTCCCACCCCCTACACAGCCAAGGCCAGTTGAACTGGAAACGGCAAGGGGCGGGAGCCATTCCGACTGAGCAGGCCCCCAGGAACAACTAGGAGAAATCAGGAGCCGCATGTAGAGGCTGGGTTTCCTGCAAGCTCATGACCAGAGGCCCAAGATGGTTCTGGTGCTAAGGAAGTCCTTGACAACTTGCACAGGACAAACAAGAACAGCTGAATAAAAACCACTAGTCCTTGCTGGGCGCCCAGAGAACACTGGGATCCTAATCACAAATGCTGTACGTTCTCGGGACCAGCAGTTGGCATAATGGCTATGTCGTTGGATTCCCATGTAGTCGACCATGGTTTGAGTCCCAGACCCGGTGGCTTAAACTCACGCCGGGCATGTGCGCATGTGTGCCCAAGATCCCGAGAGGGGAATGGAGGAGAAAGGATTGCGGCATGGCCATCCCCCCTGGGGGGTGATTTCTCGCTTTCTGTCTCCGTCTTTCTGGCAAGCACATGTGCACTATAGCAAAAACCTCTCCAAAAAAAAAAAAAAAAAAAAAAAATGCTGTACTTTCTTTTTTTTTGAGAGGTTTTTGCTATAGTGCTCGTGTGCTCGCCAGAGAGACAGAGAGAGAGAGAGAGAGAGACAGAAAGTGAGAAATCACCCCCTGGGAAGGATGGCCACGCCGCAATCCCTTCTCCTCCATTCTCCTCTCAGGATCTTGAGCATGCACGCAGAAGTGCCCAGCATGAGTTTAAGCCACCGGGTCTGGGATTCGAACCGCGGTCAACTACATGGGAGTCCGGCGACATAGCCATTACGCTAATTGCTGGTCCCAATGCCGTACATTCTTTAGTTAGCACAGTCCTTCCTACAAGAAACTTCCAGATGATTCCAGCTGGTCTCTTCCTTTCTCTGAACCCTTCACTGCTCACCTCAGTTTACAATTGACTTTTTGATTCCTTACCGGGCAGCAGATCCCTGCAGGATACTCTAAGTCCTGAAAGGCAGTGACCATGTGCACTTCTCTTTTTTTCAAAAAAGATTATTTTACTTATCACTATTATTACTTTTTAAATTTACTATAGGGCACATGCACTCACCAGAGACACATAGAGAGACAGGGAAAGCGAGAAAGCAAGCCACCAGGTCCGGGACTTGAAACATGGTTGGCCACGTGGGAGTCCGGCGCCTTAACCACCACGCCACCCGCTGGCCCCAGGACCCCATGGGGCAAAGTGGGTGACCCTGCAGAGAACCACACTCACCAGGCTCTCCATCCACAGGGAAGGCGACAGAAATGAGGAGGCCAAAAGCCACAGGCGTGGGGCAGCCGGGTAGTCGGAGCTCCGTGCGCCCAGGCAGGGGCCGGCTCTCCACCTGGAGGCACAGGAAGCCAGGTCAGCGGTCGGCCTTTCTCAAAGCTCACACCCAGGCTTCCCAGCACTGCTCGTCCGTCTGCCTAGCAGCCCTGTAAGCCACCTGAAGGCCATTCCGAGGGCCCGGCAGCTACCGCCCCCCCGACCTCCGACCTCCATACAGTTCCAGCGAGCGCTCACTGAGCATAGCCATGACCAGGTACAGTGCCGCACGCCTCACAGGAATTCCCATTTACTTTTCGGACCCCTCCCGTGTCCCCCTGCTGCAGGCATTCATCTTCTCTACTGGGTCATCAAAAAAGTCATGTTGTGAGGTCGGCTGGTGGCATCGTGGTTAAGGTGCTGGACTCCCACGTGATGGACCATGGTTTGAATCCAGACCTGGCGGTTGGAAACTCATGCCAGGTGCATGTGTGCATGTTACCAAAATCCCGAGAGGAGAATAGAGAAGGGATTGCAGCGTGGCCATTCCCCCAGGGCTGATTTCTCACATTCTGTCTCTTGCCTTAGTGAGCACATGCACCAGAGAGAGAGAAAAAAAAAACCTCTCTGAAAAAAAAGGCATGATGCGTTTTTGCACAGAAAAACACACCATAACTTTTCCAACGGCCCAGTGATTTGCAGGTGGAGGAAGCTGAGACTCAGAGGCTAAACCGCTGCCAAGCAGTCGCACGGCTGTCAGTGTGACTCGGCCGGGCAGTCTGCTCCAGGACTGAGTCTTAGCCACTCAACTACCCCGCCTCCACACTCTCGCCCACCTGCTTCCTTCTGTCCGCCTCACCTCAATATCGGAGATGGCCGATCGTAAAGCACAAGACCAGTTGACAAGCTGACGGTTCCGGTACAACAACCCCGCCTCGTAGAGTCGCACGAAAGCTTCGGTCACAGCCACTGAGGAGCCCTAGAACCATCCAAGGGTCCACATCTAAGAGTGCCCTTCCCAACTTAGGGACCAGGCACTCCCTCCCCTGCCCCAGCACCCACCAGGCCCAGGGCCGGGCACACTCACGGCGTCCATGGTGAAGCGCTCTCGATCCCAGTCCAGGGAGGCACCCAGGGCACGCAGCTGCTCACAGATCTCTCCACCCTTCCTGCGCCCAGAGAGAGCAATGTCACCCAGCACACCCCGGGCACCTCCCGGTACTGGCCCAGAGACACCCAGGCAGTGCTGGCAGCCAGGAGAAAACGTCAGTGAGGAGGGCCTCAATGGAGCCTCAGAAGCTACGGGAGACAGACCCGCACGCCCAGTACGCGGCTTTCTATGACGTGGAAGGGGCACAGGGTTCCACAGGAACAGAAGAGGGGGCAGTCCGTTGAAACCCAAGGGAGCTGCACAAAGCAGACAGCACATGAGACAGACTGGGCCTGAAGAGGGCTGAGAGGGATGGGGGCCGGAGGCTAGGCCAGAGGAGACGGGCACGCAGACGGGCACTGTACATACACAGGACTACAGTCCGCACACACGGACGTATGTCCACATCTGTGTATGCACACACAGATGTGTAAGTACAAGTGCATATGGCACGTGTGTGTGCACACGCACACATACACACACACATGCACACGCACACACGGCTCAAAGGCTCCACCAAGTGCTCAGGGGCTCCCGCGGTGGGAAGCCGGGACCCAAACCTGCCCCCGCCCCCGCCAGCCTGGCACACTCACGCCTCCTTCCACTGCCACACCTCCCTGAGGAAGTCCTCCCTGCTCAGCTCGTGCCTCCTCAGGCCGCGCTCCTTCCACAGCTGCTTCTCCACCACAGCCTGCAACACATCAGGGCAGAGGAACAGAGAGGTCGCTTTGGAAGGAGGAACTGCTTTCACCAAAGAAACGGAAACGTAACAAAGGACACACCTGGGTAGCAATGCCCGCATGGTCCGAGCCAGGGACCCACAGCACGCGGTCCCCACGCATCCGGTGCCTGCAACGGGAAGGCCCCGTGAGCCCTGGGCGCCCATGTCCACCCTCTCACTCAGGCACTTGCTGCGTCTCCTCCAGAACTCAAGAGCCCCCATTTCCTCCTCACCAGCGCACGAGGGTGTCCTGTATGGCCACCGTGAGTGCATGGCCGATGTGCAGGGAGCCGGTGACATTGGGGGGTGGGATACACATAGAAAAGGTCTCCCCTGTGGCCTGGGGCAGCCGGGCCTAGAAGGAAAAACAAAGGTCAAAGGGCAAGAAAGCCAAGTACCTGAGGGGATAGCACCCTCTGGTGTCCCCACAGCAGAACAGTGGGAAACTCCCCGCAAATCAGGGAAGGAGTGGGGAGCTGCCAGGACAAGTTCTGCCACTCTGTCCCGGGACCCCTGGGCACCCCTCCCGGCACTAACCTGGTACTCAGGCTTGAAGAAGCCCTCTCGCACCCACCACGGGTACCAGGCGGCCTCAACATAGCGGGGGCTGTATGCTGGGGGCAGGGGCCCGGACGTGTCTGTGCAGGGAGAAGGGCGCTCGCTGGCTCCTGGGCCTTGCTCCCAGGCTGCAGGCCAGCACACCCAGTGGGGGGGGGGGTGCCGGGCAGGGCCCCCCAGCCCGCTTGTTACCTTTCTTTTCACCAGGTTTGGTTGGGATTTCATACAGTACTATCTCCTTGGGACTCCAGGCCTTACTGGATTCTGGAGACTGGGGGAGGAGCAGAAAGGGGGTGGGCTGCAACTTCCGGCATACCCCAGAAGGATCCCACATCTCAGTGACCCAAGACAAGCTGTCCCCACCTCTAACCTCGCTCTTCCCAGCTACCCCGGCCTCCAGCACTGCCTGTTTCTCTCGCAGGCGCTTCTGTTTGGCTTCCCGGTTCCTCCGGGAGACAGAAGATCCATGGGGCTCTGGCTGGGTAGAAAGGGGACGGGACCTGGGAAGGCTTCGGGAGTGCCTCAGCCCCAGAAGTGGTGGTCGGAAAGAGCCCAGGGGTAAATGAGGCATCAGGAGTGCTTGGCCAAGGGCCAAGATCTGTTCTGGACAGACAGAGCACGTTAGGCGGACACGTGGGTGGGGAAGCGCCACTCCCCTATGCCGGTTACTCTTAAGTGCCTTGCCCTCCCGCATAACCCTTTCTCCTGGGGCACCGTGCTCTGCAGCCACGGCGACCAGCGCTCCTCTGGGGTAAGGCGGGAGTCTCTGGCCCTCGCCCTATGCAATTGCCAGGCGGTGACAGCAGACACACGGAGGGGACCCGGGCATCAGGACGGCGGCGGGCATTGGCGCGCCTAAGAGCCGGCACGGGCAGGGCCACCGCGGCCAGGCCGCCCGCTGCCCCCGGCCTCCCCGCCCGTCCCTCCGCGGGGTCGCCACCCCCTCCCAGGGACCTCCCGGGCGCGCGCTCACCGGGACCCCGTCTCTATCCCAGGGCGCCCCGCGGCAGCAGAGGCGGGGAGCATCGGAGACCACGACCCCGGAACGTGACCCAGGATCCGCGCGGCGTTCGGAGGCGGGGCCCCGCTCGGCGCATGCGCGGCCCCAGCCCCGCCCCTCTCCCCTGGTCCAATGGCCGTCGCCAGGGAGGGGCGAGTGCGCAGTGGAGGTGGAGTCGTCGGGGTCGCAGTTTACTTCCAAAATTTTATTAAACGAGAAAAGTCCGACGGGTAAATAAAAAGCACCTGAGTTCTGAGGCCGCGCCCGGTTCCGCCCGCCCGCCCGGGTCCGTCCGGGTCCTGCACTCAGGAGCTGTGCTTCTGCCGTTTCCAGAAGCGCTTGACGTCGCTGTGCCCGGCCGGGGTCACCACCATGAGCCGCTTGGCCGAGTTCTCGAACACCAGCACGCCCAGCTCCCGCGCGTGGGCCAGCAGCAGCTCAAAGTCCACTTGCGACAGGAACTGGTTATACAGGACGCCTGGGGCGGCAGGACGGGCGCGGAGAGAGGCCAGAACGTGAGGGTCGCAGGCGGCATCCCAGGCGGGGTCTGGGCTGCTCTGTGGCAGCCTCAGGTCTTGCCCACAGCAGTTTAAACCTGTAACTACTGGTCTGCTCAAGGCTCCTCTTAACACTAGTGCGGTCCAGCCCATTCGTGCCCAGCAGACCAGAGAGGTCACTTCGAAGGATCCCTCCCACTTTCCCTCTCAGGCAAATCCAAGCTTCTCTGACTTAGGACAATTCTGCTACACTCACCCCAAAACAGTCTTATCAGCTTTTCTCTCCCAGCCCATGAAGAACAAAAATGAAATGCATCTAAGCTTTTTCTGTTCGTCATGATGGAACTGTCTGCCCTTCCTCCAGCCAGTGACCCAGACTCGGCCACCAGCAGCCACTCACCCTCTGTGAACCGGAGCCTGTCCCTTTCCAGCTCCCACAGCCGAATCTGGTCCGTGATGGTGGGGGGCAGCACGGGGGTCTGCAGGGACAAGAGCTGGCTGCAGGGGCTCAGGAGCACTGCCCCTCACGGGCCCAGCCCTCCCACTCATCCCCTTTCCTTCCCCTTGTCTCACTGCCAGGGCCAGGGGCGCCAGCCTCTGGCATCTTGGTACTTGTCTGCACCTGTTTGAGCATCACTGGGTGGGCCCTTGTCCTCAGGAAATGGATGATCTGGGGAAGAGACAAGAATGGCATGAGGACTTGAATGAGAGGGCAGGAAGGCCACCTGCGCTGTCACCCAAGTTCTCTGATCACCAACTTAATCTGCTTAAAAACTCAAAGCCACATCCCTGCCGTCGACCCACCCCTGGAGGCTCTGAGCTACACGCATGACCCCTGTTTTCCCACTGAACTCCCCCAGCAACCCCGGGAGGTACGACGTGTCCCTGACGAGGCGAGGAAAGCCAGGCTTGCAGCGAAGCCACCAGGCCCCTTTCAGGGCTAGGAGGGGCAGTGCCCAGGCACAGTCGGCAGCTGTACCCCTTCCCTCATGTTCACTTCCCCTCGAGGGTCAGTTCCGTCACCGACAGCCTTGCTTCCCCTCAGCTGTTTGGGGCCCAGACAGCGCACCACCCCTACTGTGACGGCCCAGCCAGCCCTCCGCCATGTAGCACCTGTAACCCCACGGCCCAAGCGCAGCCCACCCTCCTGCCCTCACCCAGGCGGGGTACCTGCTGGGCTGTGATGCCACTGGCAATGGCCTGCTGCACACTCTCCCGGGTCACCTGCGCCACCACCATGTTGGGGAAGCGATAGAGCATCTCAGAGAACAGGGCGATCAAGGCGATCTGCAGCTCCGACTCTGCCCGGGGACAGGAAGAGAGGGTGAGGCTCCCCTCCCAGACGCCCTCCGCCCTTCCTTCATGGCTGAAGGGAAATGTCAGAGAGCTGTGAGCCACCAGGCAAGTGAGAGCAGAAACCACGTCCCCTCGGGCTCCTCCCCTCCTCGCTGCCCCTGAGCGGCTCTCTGGGGCCCTCCGTCCTCCTCACCGGTGTAGGCATACAGGCGGTAGTTGGTTTCCACGACAATGAAGCCAGGCTGATGCGCAGTGCCCCCAGCCCCAGAGACACCTGATGACAGATTGATGGCCAGCCGCGTGGGGTAGTAACGCCGAGATTTCCTCTGGAAAGAAGGGAAGGCAGATGCCCTCTCTCAGGGGTCACTGCCCAGACCTTGCCTGAGCTACCAGATCCTCCCTCCAGTGCACAGAACCGGAACCGCCAACTTCTCTCCGCCAAGGGACCCACGTGCAACCGCTTCCTCAGGGCCTCCTGGCCCCACGACCCACTAAAGGCCAAAGCCACGCACCACCTGTTCCTTCCCTGGAAGCCCCGTGTCTGGTGCTCATACCTTCCTCTGGAAAACAAGTCCGAACTCACGCAGATGTTGCAGGAAGTTCAACAGAGAATCGCTCATGCCTTCCACAGAGTAATCCTGGGAAGAGAGGTGGCCACTGGGGTCCGAAATCACCGCCCCTCCCGACGCTGTGCACGCGGCCCCTCTCTCCACATCTCTGGCCGTCCTGTGTTCACACTCATCCCCACTCTGCTGCCCCCGACCGATGTCCTGGCCCCTCTCCCTACCCTCCTGCTCCTGCTTACCTTGCCCAGAGTCGAGAAGCTGAGCTGGAAGAGGAAGGAGAGAATCTCCACAAGGTCCATGCCCCGGCTCTAGGGGAAAAGGGCAGAGACAAGGCAGGGATGGGACAGAGGATAGGGAGGGGCAGCACCGAGAAGCAAACACCAGGGGCCAGAGTCTGCAGGCGGCAGCCTCTCAGGGGGCCGAGAGCAGAGCGCGCTGGCGGCTGGCCAGCATCCTCACCTGGGCCGTCTGCAGATACTGCAGCATGAAGTACCAGAGCTGGGCAGGGGTGTCCAGCAGCAGGAACTGGAAGCCCGCCGACGTAATGCAGGGCGGCTCTCCGGCTTCAGAGCTGGAGGCGCAGAGCGGGGCAGGTGGAGGGAAGCAGAGGATACCCCCCCAGCCCACGAGCCCCCCACGGCTGCCCTTAGTATCTCCGGCCGTCCTCAGCTCGGCCCTCCTCTTCAGCCAACTCCCTCCGATCCTGAGCAGCCCAGACCCAGCTATGGCAGAGCAGGGAGCTGCTGTTCCTCCGGGCCTCCTCACCTCTTCATGAGCCCAGCCTGGCTGAGGAGCTGGGCCAGGTCCTGGCTGACAGCGGCACTGGGGGAGCCCACCATGAAGTGCAAGACCACCTACGGATAGGAGAGAGCAGAGTGCAGTGCCTCCAAGGGCCGTGCGAGCGCACAAGCCGAGACGCACACCAGGGCCCCCGTCCTCACCTCCCAGCGCTCCTCGGCGTACTTGTCCAATGAGGGAACGTCCCGGGCATGCTTGTCTGGTCCCAGCTGGCTTGTGTCATCAGACCAGGCCTTCCCCCTATGGCCAGGATGGGCCAAAGGCAAGGAACCTTGTCTCTGTCCCTGCTTCCCTCCCTTCCCCTTTATCCCAGGGACACTTCTACACCACACAGCTCTATCTGGGCCACTATTCCTAATGGAGCCCCCAAAGGTCGGCTCAGAAGGTTCTGAGGGGGCCCCTCAGGAACTCCCTCTCTGGCAATGAGCTGCTGCTTCACTAGCAGTTCCCGGCCTGGCTGAGGAAGAGATGGGAGTGACATACCCACCCAGAAGGGCAATGCGCAGGTTCTGGCGGAAGATGGGGTTGAGGATGAGGCCCTGGAGGCCCCCAGGGAGCAGCTGGGTGTGCCAGATGCGGAGGCCGCTCAGCAGCCCTGTACTCTCCTCCTGGGCCCTGGAACAGAAGCAGAGGCGAGTGGGATCCGGAGAACTACAAGGAGGCCCATAAAGGCCTCCACGTCTGCCTTTTCCGAACTGGCGCTCCTTAGAACCATGTTCCACAGAGGAAGGTCAGAGTCTTCTTGACACAATTTCTTTACCACCACCCCCACCAGAGTCTTGTTACAGACCACACAACACTCCCGGAAGGAAGACAGTGTGCAGAGTTCCCACGCTTATTTCATTGCAAGTGCTGTGGTGTACCCATTGTTTGCTGCAAGTGTTCTCAGGGCAGCAGTTCGGGGAATCTAGCTGTCGAGAGAGGTGAGAGAGCTGCAGAGAACACGGGACAGACTCACTTGCTGAATTCCTTCTTCACCCACAGGGCTACGGCGGCTTGTGGCAGAGGCTGCTCCAGAAAGAGCATCCGCATCACCCAGTTCTTAGCCAAGGATGGGAGCTCCCTGTGGGGTGGAGGGCCGATGTAGTTATTTTTTTTATTTTTATTTTTGGAGAGATTTTTGCTATAGGGCACGTGCGCTCGCCAGAAAAAAAAACAACAGAGAGAGACAGAGAGACAGAAAGTGAGAAATCACCCCCCAGGGGGGATGGCCAGGCCGCAATCCCTTCTCCTCCATTCTCCTCTCGGGATCTTGGGCACGCACGCACACGCGCCCGGCGTGAGTTTAAGCCTCCAGGTCCAGGACTCAAACTGCGGTCAACTACATGGGGGTCCAGCAACAGTTAGCCATTATGCTAACTGCTGGTCCCCCAAGGCCTGATGTTATTCTCGGAAGCTGCCTTGTTCCTGTGTCTCTGCTCTCAACTGCCTTTCAAACATCACTTCACACCACACACACTGCTGTCAGCCCTGCTGCCCCTCGAACTCCATCCGTTTTCGGCCTGCTACATTTCGGACTTACTTCCAAGCCCCCCCTTCTCAGCCCACCCTCTGGCCGCTAGGCTTCTACCTGTGATAACGTATGTCACTAGTCCTGTCTGGAGGCCCCATTACATGTGCTTGCCGTGGTCCCAGTCACGAGGGGCTCCTACCTGAAGACGGCCAGGCAAGTGGCAGGGTGCCCATACAATCGGTCCAGGACGCCGGAGCTCAGGCCCCCTAGGAACTCCTGCAGATTCCTGCATTGTAGGTGCACTCGGTTCAGTCCGCCCCTCGAAGGGGTGCTCTCCATCGCCTAAGAGATACGTGTGTTAAAAGCACACCCCACGACCCATGCCTCACCTTTCTCACTGATTCCAGACCCAGCAGCCCCAGAGGAACCCCGTCCTTGCTGTGCTTTCCTTTTCCATGTCGCTCATCTCGTTTCTCCCACCTTGACCCACCTCAGGCACTAACTCCCAGCCCACCTCTGCTTTCAACTACAGTCTCTTCTGGATTTCCAAGTGACGGAATTCTTAGTTGTCACATATTTGCAAAATCATTTTGTATCTCAATGACTCTTCATCTTTAACTAAATGGCGACAAAGACCTTTTATGAGTCTTTCCTCTCTTCCCCCCTTCCTGGTCAGATCAGGCTATCAGAGCTCCAAATCGTATTTACTTATTACTTCTTTACACAGAAGAGAGTCCTTCCCATCTGCTGTCGTTACTTCTTGGCCCGTTTCTGCCAACCACGGCACTAAACTACCTCTCCCGTTCATGCTTCCCGCTACCCATGTCCCCTTCTCCCGTCCACCTGTCCCACACCGTCCGATCTCCTAACTTCCCCACTGTCCTCCCGCGCCTCTCCTCTCCCTCAACTCAGAGCTCGCCACCCACGCCCTCGCCTGGGCCCCCTCACCACTCCGGGTCGATCCCCCGACGCGTACCCCGAGTCTGGAGCCGTCGCTTAATCGAAGCCAATGTCTCTCATTGGCTCCCGGAGATAGGGGAAAGGACGGCGTAAAACGATGGGGAAAGGACGAAGGATTTCGCAGATAGGAGCACAGAACGGAGAATTGGGAAGATAGGGGAGGAGAGGCTCAGAAAAGTGGGGAGGACCAGAATAAGCACTGCACCCTCTCGCCCCGAAGGTTCCTGGGAACTGGAGTCTTACCTTTGCTTACTGCAGGGCAGGCTGGGCCGCGAGTAACTACAACTCCCGACAGGCCCCGGGGAGGCCGGGCGGAGGGCAGGCTTTCAGTGAACGGCCGGGCACCCCAGACGCGGCGTGCTTTCGTTCCGCTGTTTTCTCCGCCCACGCTCCTAACGGCGCAAGGAGCCGGACTAGGCAGGAGGCGCCCCGGGAGAGGTTCCCGGAGGGCTTCCTGGCGAGGGGCAGGAACTAGCTCGTTAATCAAGTGCTTAGATTTAAAAGACCACAAAATTGGGGTCCTTGCGCTTACTTGCTTCCTGTAAAATTGGGATAATGCGCGCTCCAGAGCGTTTCGCCAGTTAAAGACACGACCCAATGCGCCTTGTTGGACACTTACGTACTCGATTATTATTTTTTTAAGAGAGATTTTTGCTAAGGGCACGTGCGCTTGCCAGACAGAGATACAAAGCGAAAAATCGTGATAGTCCCCAGTGCTTAATAAATCTTCATTTCTGCTTCTATCACGCTTCCAACCCGTCTAGTTAGTTAGAACACCCCAAAAGGTAAATGTTTAAAAGAAACCAGTGGTTTGCTCCGATTTGACCAATGAACCCACAGAGAAAGGGGAGGGAAAGTCCTCATCAAGGCCTGGACAACAGGGCTCCCCAAATTCCTGTAAGACAAATTCTGCTATCTCCACTTTACAGATTAGAAGACCAGAGTCCAGTGAAATTAAGAAATTTGCCTGTGGTCAGGAAGCTAGAAAGTGCTCAAACGGATTTGAGGCACATTTGCAAGAGATGTGGGACCAAAACGGTGAGAACTGTGTGACAACGGTTCTGTGTGGCAGGAGGGACTGCAGCCCGCCTGGGGGGGACATGGACACGGACGACCATAAGGCCGGGTGCACAGAGGAGAGGGCGAGGGGGAGGAAGGACACTGGAGAAGGGCGTGGGGCCAGCCTTCACCAGGGAGAGTTTGTTCTCTAACCTAAGATCAACGAAAAGTCATTAAAGGGTTTGAAATAAAGGACTGGGGTCAGACCTATGAGTTTTGAGGATCATTCTAGGACCCGCCCCATTGCCTGGTGGTTAAGGGTGCCAGATCGCCCAGGCCGACCACGTGGTCTGAATCTCCAACCCAGCAATGGTGTGCATGCATGCCCCAAATCCCAACGTAGAGAATGGAGGAGATCGAGAACAGGAGGAGAAAGGACTATGGGTTGACCGACTGAGGGATGCTCTGCTGCCGCCCCCCGTGTCTCTCTCTGGCAAGCACACAGGCTCTCCAGCAGATAACAAATAAATAAGTAACGTGGTTACAGGGTTGAAAACAACCCAGAGGAGCGAGAGCAGATCTGGGTGACCAGCTAGGCTACTGCGGCCATCCAGACAAGGCAGGGCCGTGCATGCCAGGACAGCGATGGAGACAGACATGACAGTCCAGGCAGGTTTGAGAGACAGGGCCCAGGGCGCTTGTGCTGGATCGGACTTGGAAGGTGAGGGCAAGGGAGGGGTGCCAAAGACAAGCAGTGGGTGCTGCTGCTCCTCACTGAGCCGGGAAGAGCCCTGGAGGGAGAGTGGGTTTGGGCGTGCTGGGGCTGACGTGGATGACCCCAGGAGGCTGCAGAGGGCTAGCACTCAGCGCTTAGCTCCGGCTCCGAGACTCGGAGTCTCTGGCTCACTGCTGCCGCTCACTATTCTGGGTCCTGGCCTCTAACCTGTAGCCCTCCAAAAGCTCAGGGGTCTGACCCGGGTAGTCTAGCTGGGCTATTCCATCTGTGACTCATTCATTCCACCTCAGATTAAATTACCTTGATTGGTTTTTGCTTTGTTTTTGTTTTTGCTTTTGTTTTTGTTTTTTGGAGAGGTTTTTGCTATAGGGCACGTGCACTCGCCAGGAAGACAGAGAAACAGAGAGACAGAAAGCAAGAATTCACCCCCCAGGGAGGATGGCCACACCGCAATCCCTTTTCCTCCATTCTCCTCTCAGGATCTTAGGCACGTATGCACATGTGCCCGGTGTGAGTTTAAGCCACCGGGTCCAAGATGCGAACCGCGGTTGACACATGGGAGTCTAGCGACATAACCATTATGCTAACTGCTGGTCCCATCTTGATTGTATCCTCATTATCCAATGGGCTGGTTTAGTGAACAGCATCACCCAGAACCCCAGGGTCCACTCGACACGAATTGCAGCCCGGACAGATCTGCTTTGTCCGTTAGTTGGAGGTCGTAGCTCCTCCTTCTGGGCCTGTGAGGTCATCTGGACTCGGGCCGCCTCCATCCAAACAACTTGCACCAGGGGCTGTGTGCACACTTGCTCAGCCTAACATAGCGAGTCTCCACGTGGGACCGCAAGACCCTCAGGGGGGCCTTGGATTTAGGCAAGAAAAAGACGTTACACCTTTAGTGTTACTAACCTCTAACTGAAATTTAGGTTTCCTTCAACTAGGACACATAGACAAAACCTTCAGAGTGTCAGTAGTACCCGGGACTTCTCGCTAACAGACCCCTTGGCTGCCGTTGCAGAAATACAAAATATCATTTACACTATTGCTATTTGAAAACTGTCCATGGTTGTTATATCTACTTCATCTTGTTAGTAAATATACATTTTTAAAAAGTACATGTGGAACCAGCAGGTGGGATGGTGGTTAAGGCGCTGGACTCCCACATAGCAGACTGCAGTTTGAGTCCTGAACTCTGTGGCTTGAAACACGCTGGGCACACATGCATGCATGTCCAAAATCTCAAGAGGAGAATGGAGGAAAATGGACTGTGATGTGGTCATCCCCCTGCGGGTCATTTCTCACTTTCTCACTCTCTGTCTCTCTGGTAAGCATGTGTACCCTATAGCAAAAATCTCTCTCTCTCTTTTCAAATTATTTTATCTTTAGGTATGTATGTATGTATGTATTTTAGTTTGACCAAAGAGGAACAGAACGAGAGAGAGAGAGAGAGGGAAAGTGGGGAAGCAAGGTCCAGGTCCAAGTCTCGAACCACAGTCAGCCATATGGGAATCCAGCACCCTTTAACCACCACACCACCTGCTGACCCCAAAAGTCTCTGTTGAAGAAAAAATAAATAAAAGGACGTTACTACTATGTCATAATTTTTTAAAGATTATTTAATTTTATTTATTATTATTTTAAAATTTGCTATAGGTCCTGTGTGCTCACCAGAGAGTGAAAGTGAGAAAGCAAGCCTCCAGGTCTAGGACTCAAACCATGGTGGGCTATGTGGAAGTCCAGTGCCTTGACCACCACACCCCCTGCTGGCCTCTCTATGTCCTATTTTTAACATTTGGTAAACTGGTTTGATTTCCTTTGCAGCCTTTATATATGTGTATTTTTAAGTTTGCTTATTCATTTTTAAATTTGTTTGCAATAGGGCACATATGCTTGCCAGAGAGAGAGAGAGAAATCACTCCCCAACCTAGGGCTGCAATCCCTTCTCCATTTCCCTCTCAGGATTTTGGGCACACATAAGTGCCCAGTATTTTTCTTTTCATGTTTTTGGGGTTTTGTTTTATTTTATTTTTTCCATAGGGCACATGGCTCTCTGCAGACAGAGAGAGGGAAAGTGAAGCCCCCCCACCAGGGGATGGCCACACTCCAATCCCTTCTTCTCCATTCTCCTCTAGGGATTCTGAGCACAAACTCACATGCACCCGGGGGGATTTTCAAGCCCTGGATCTGGGACTTGAACCGTAGTCAGTCATGTAGGATCCAGCTGTCTTCGCCACACCACCAGCTGGCCCCTTAAGTTTCTTCCATGAGCAGAGAAACAGCACTGCCGGCGGGGCCCAGTGCAGGGTTCACCCCCAGCCTCACCCGCCCAGATCATGGGCACGTGCATGTCAGGGGCACACAGGGGGGTCTCCAGACACGGACCTAGAACCTCCCCAAACGGGCCAGTGCTGCCTTCCGTTGCCAGGCCACTGGCTGGCCTCACATGCTGTTTTTTTTTTTTTTTTTTTTTTTTTTTTTTTTTTTTTGGAAAAGGTAGACTTTTAATAACTGCTTTTATCACCAGGTTAAGTCATGCAGTTACAAAGTAGTTAGAAATTTCTGAAAGGGTATGATTGTTTAAAAAAAAAAAAAAAAGCTCATTCTTACATAAATATCATCTAGTACTTCATCAGGACACTACTGTTCAAAAGGCCCTGGCCAAATAACTCCCCAAAGTTTTTTTAACTTGCTAGAGAGTATGCGCACTCACTGGAGACAGAGGGGGGAGTGAGAAGGCACCCCGGGGTGACCACGCCCCGATCCCGATCCTTCTCCTCCATTCTCCTCTCTGACTTCTGAGTGTGCACACACATGCCCAGCATGTTTTTCAAGCCCGTGTCTGGGACTCAGACCACACAAATGGCCGTGTGGGGTCCAGCTGCCTTCACCCCGTCACCGCTGCCCCCATGTAGTCTTACGTATGCATCTTATGGGTTTTGTTTTGTTTTAGCGAAATTTTTGTTATAGGTCACGTGCGCTTGCCAGAGAGAGACAGAGAGACAGAAAGCGAGAAATCACCCCCGAGGGGGGATGGCCAGGCCGCAATCCCTTCTCCTCCGTTCTCCTCTCGGGATCTTGGGCACACAAGCACACGCGCCCGGCGTGAGTTTAAGCCACCGGGTCCGGGAGTCAAACTGCGGTCGACTACGTGGGAGTCCAGTGACACAGCCATTACGCCAACTGCTGGTCCCATGTATTTTATGGGTTTTAAACCATGATTCTGAGGAGGAATCAAGAGACCTCTCCAGACCGCCAAAGGGGTCCCTGGCACAAAAAGGTAGAGGCCCCCTGGCCCGTGGCTCTCCCTCCAGGCCTCCTGCGCTCTTACTCTTGTGCTCCTGCCTCCTCCTGAGGTCCCCAGGCCCAGCAGGTTCTGGGAGACGGAATGGGGAGGGGGAGGGGCAGGAGGCAGGAGGCAGGGTTCCCAAACCCCGAGAAACCCGCTCACAGCTGTGGAAAACTCAACCTTTATTATTTCCTGCCTAGAGCAGGGGATTAAACTTGCCTCAAGCTAGATCCATATATTAGTGTAAAAATCTGTGTCTCTCCCCCCAGAAATGTACAAACCCCGAGTGATTATAGAAAAACCAATGTGGCAGCTACAATGGAGATGTCCACCCCCAGGCCACAGGCTGCTGCTCCCTCTGTCCCCCAACCTCAGTATCTACTCCACAAAAACATCCAGGCTTGGAGAAGCGCTAGCTACAGCACAGCGGGGGGGGGGGGGGGGGGGGGGGCAGGGAGCACCCCAGGTCCAGTGTTTCAGGTGACGGAGGAGGAGGGTGCCAAGGCTGAGGACGACTCCAGGAGCAGGCACGTGGGGACATCGTTCTGTTCATGTCCTCCTCACCCCCCACATTCTCAGCCAGGGGGGTCCAGTGTGTGACAGGGAGAGGGAGGCTGGGGAAACAGCCCTCTCCAGGAACCAGTGTTGTCCGGCGGGGCCCAGCGCTCCAGCAGGCCAGGTCCAGTGTCCGCCCCGTGTGCCCAGCCTTCCCCACCGCATGGCGGAGGAGGGCAGAGAGGGCGCCATCCACAGGGCCGGCTGGGTGGGCGGCAGGGCCTCTGGGGAGACGGTGGAGGGGACAGGGTCAGCTCCCCGGGCAGGCCCAGCCCGCCTGGTCCGCAGCCCCGCTGCCTCTCTGAGGTGAAGGGCAGCGGGAGTGGGTGTGGGAGGGGCCAGCTCCTGTGGGCTCCGTGTGGCTGGCTCCCCGCCCCTCCCTGTGGTGGGCTGCTGGGTGTTGGGGTTCACGCTGTGTTGAGCGCGTCCTCTGCCAGGAACCGGTGCAGCTGGGCAAAGGGCGGTCTCTGCTCGGGCTCCCGGCTCCAGCACCGAAGCATCAGCTCGTACAGGCCCTGCGGGCAGGCAGGCGGCCGGGACAGGTACACCTGCATGGCGGCAGAGTGGGCGAGAGGCAGGGACACGTCTTTCAGTCTCTCCGAGACGACACGCTGTACCCCGTGGGCCCCGGCCCGGCCCTCCTCCCCTCCCTCTGACCTGCCGGCCCTGGTCCCTGAAGAACTCCCCGGCGTTCTCGATGACCTGCTCGTCCGTGAGCTGCCCAAAGGGCTGGGCCCTGCAGAGCATCAGCACCTCCCAGAGGGTCACCCCGAAGGCCCACACATCACTGGCCGTCGTGAACTTCCCCTGGCACATGGAGCAGGAGATGAGGCGTCAGGCACTGCAGACCCTCCTGCCCTCCCGTGGGGAGCCCGACCCCTCTCAGCTCTTCCCTCCACGCTCCCTCCTCATGAGCCCACCCTCCCTCCCGAGGGCTCAGCCTGTCTCCCCCGGGGCCTGGTTCTCTCCCGGACCCTGGCTTCCTCTTCTCTCCCCCCTCCCTCTCTGCCGCCCCAGCCTCTGGCCCTGACCCTCTGTCTGCCCAGCCAGACCCCTCTACGGCCGCTCCCTGCCTCCCCCGCTTCTCGTGTTCTCTGCCGCCCCGACTCCATGCCCCATGCCCGCCCTTGCCTGCTGCTTCCAGGGCATCAGGGCAGGGCCAGGTCCCTCAGCACCTCGCTGTAGCAGCCTCCACCTGGGCCCCGGGAGCCTGGGCTGCAGGGGAGGGCACCGCTGGTGCTCTGCTCGGCCCACCCTGCCCCTCTGCCTCCCGGCCGCTCACCATCAGGATGCACTCCCAGGCCATCCACCGGATGGGCAGCACCGCCCGGCCCTGCACGCGGTAGTAGTCCCCGGCGTAGAGGTTCCGGCTCATGCCAAAGTCAGCGATTTTGATGGTGAAATTTTCCCCAACCAGGCAGTTCCGCGTAGCCAGGTCCCGATGCACGAAGTTGAGCGTGGCCAGGTAGCGCATGCCCGAGGCGATCTGGGCCGCCACGTGCAGCAGCATCGGGTAGCTGAGGAGGGAGCCGACGGTCACTGGGGACAGCCCGGCCTCCTCGCCTCACAGACTCCACCCGGGAGGACGGAGAGTTCAGGCTACTCCCGACGGCAATGCAGAGCAGGAATGCCACCGCGGAGGCCCAGCCAGGTCCCCACTCGGCCTCTCTGGCCTCTCCACCCCTCGGGAGCTGTTTTCTCCCCAGTCCGGACATAAGGAAATGAGGGTGAGAAGATGGGAGGGCGTCGGGGTGGTTCCAAGCCCCTCGTACCCTCACCACGGTAACCTCCAGCCCTCCCGCCCAGCCCTGGACTGGCACGGACACATTCCCCATCCAGGCCCGTCCTGGAGCCGCTTCCGCCTCCCCAGCAGGCGGAGTGGGGGACAGGAGCAGGCCCGTGGAGGGCTGTCAGGGAAGGCCCAGCCTGGGCGGCAGGTACCTGATGGTGGGCCCCTGGGCAGCCCCGCCATCCCCGGGGGCGCCCGCGGCCGCCTTGTCCTCCAGCTGGTGGGCGCCCAGGAACTGGTTGAGGTCGCCGTTCTCCATGTAGTCGGTGATCATGCAGAGGGGGTCATCCTGCACGCACACGCCCAGGAGCCGGATGATGTTGGGGTCCTTGAGGCGCGACATGATCTTCACCTCCTTCAGGAAGTCGCTCCTGCACGGCAGCGAGGCTGGTGTGAGGGCGGCCTGCGCCCTGTGAAGCCCTGCGCCCCCGCGTCGCAGCCTCCCCTGCTGTCCTCTGGATGCCATCGCTGCTCCTCACCTGGCATTCTTGGTGGCATCTGGCCGTAGGATCTTGACAGCTACCAGTAAGGGGTGTCCCTTGCGCACAGTCAGGGGGAAGTCGAGACTGACGAGGTCCTGAGGGTCCTCGACCTCACACAGGTGCACCTGGAGAAAGAAGGCCGTCTGAGGAGGGCACCGGCTTCCTGAGGCCACAAGGTCGCGGACTGCGAAGGCCCCTGGCCACGGGCTGTGCAGACACAACGCGGAGCCCTGGCTGGCTCACGCACTGTGGCGGAGCCCGCGTCCTCCTCACCTCCCCGAACTGGCCTTCGCCAAGCTTCTCCTTGAAGCGGAGCCGCGACCGAGGGAAATCCACTCTGGGGGGCCCATCCCCGACGGCCCCTGGGGGCAACGCGGGCACAGCGTAGGTGTTGCCCCCAGTGACGCCCTGCAGGGTGACAATGTCAGCCTCGGCGTAATGGGGGACGCTGTTCTGGGGAGGCGGGGGCAGAAGCGGGGCCCCCGGCTTCTCAGGCTCCATATAGTCCCCACTGCAGGCTGGAGGGGGAGGGAAGAGAAGACAGAGCGAGGCTTCAGGGGCAGCCCGGGAGCCTGGGTCTCCCGGCCCCAGCCTCTCGGGGCCCCCACGTCTCGCAGCCTCGGAGAGCCTAGGTGTTCCCTGTGTATTCCCTGGTGTTCCAGTGACCGTAACCCAGGGAGGCGCTGGCATGGGACCAGAGCTAGCCATGCCCGAGGGAGTCGTCACAGCCAGGGAGGTGGCTGGGCAGGCACTGCCACAGAGGCCTGCTCTCTGACCTGCAGCACAGCCCAGGTGCCCAGAGCAAGGCTGGGCTGGGGCACGAATCCCTCTCCCTCCTCGGCAGACGGACAGCCACCAGGTCACCCCTACTGTCCAAACCCTGACCCACTCGTGGCCAGCTACCCCTGTTACTTAACTGCCCGCCCCCTGCTTCCCACCCTGGCACCCCTGCACGGTCACCCGGCCCCCCCACCCCCCACGCCAAGCTGAAGACAAGCAGAGACGGGGGCACACAGAGAGGAGAGGGCAACAGTTCCTCACAGCCCCACACGGGTCGTCTACAGACAGAGAGAAGCAGAGCGGCCCTCAGCCCTAGGCAGGGGCCACAAGGAGAGGCGACACTGAGGAGGAGCAGACAGGAGGGGAGGAGGGGAGCCTTCACCTCTGGGACTGCAGAGAGAGGATGCGTGGGGGGGGAGGGCGAGCGCCCAGGGTGACAGGCCCTCCTCGCAGCTCTAGAGAGAGGGGAGAATACAGGAGTTACAGGGAGCCTGGGGCACCGCCTCTGGAGCTCTGGAGAGCTGAGAGGCGGGGTGGGAGAGGAGGGCGGGCCGAGGGCCAGGATGCGTTCTACTCAGCAGAGAGGCCGGCCTGTCAAAGGAGCAAGAAGCGCAGAGGGGACCTGCAGAGGGGACAGGAGCTTCCTCCTCGGGAGCTCCGAGAGCGGCAGAGGCACAGTGGGGACAGGAGGGAGTGCGAGGTGTGAGGGTTTTCCCTGCCCTGGCAGGGGTCTGGGGGGCCTGGCAGAACCCAGGGGCAGAGGGGCTTACCCTGGGTGTTGGTGGGTTTGGCCCAGGCGGGTGTGGGGGGGCCCGGGCCTCGAGGGGGGCGGGCGTAAGTGGCCAGGAGGAGGCGGTAGGCCGGATTGGAGAGCAGCAACGCTGTCGGGAGAAGGAAGGGGGAGACACGGGGAAGGGATGAGACTCAGGGGTAGACAGACGGGGAGACCCGGAACAGGGCCAGGCTGGGGCTGGTGGGAATGAAGGTACCGAGAGACAGAGACAGGTTAGAGTGAGGGAGAGCAGATGACGGCGGGTGCGTAGGTGATGGACAGGGCTGATGGCTGGAGGACGGCGGACAGAGGTGGGTGATGGATGGAACTAACAGATACGTAATAGACTGAAGAGACGTACAGCTGGGTGGATGGTGCTGGAGAGAGGCTAAGCAGACGGCTAAATGGACGGACAGAGGACAGGAGGATGAAGCGTAGACGAACGGGTGTGTAATGTACCGGGTCGTCGGCAAACTCAGGATGCACTTTTGCATAGAAAAATGTCATGACTTTTCCGAAGACCAAATAGTTTTCTATGCAAAAATGCATCACAGCCTTTCCAGTGGCCCAGTGGATAGATGGGTAGAAAGTAAGCAGACGGCAGGAGGGCTGTTTGGGTGGAGGACAGACGGAGAACAGATGGACTAGTAGGTGTCCGAATACAGATAAATGGGTGGACAGACGGGTGGCAGAGAATGCATGAATGGAAGGAAAAACACAGTGAGTCTAGGAGAAAGAGGAGCACCGGGGGGCACAATGGAAGGACACAGCAGAGAAGGTAGTGGGGGCGGTGTGTGGGACAGACAGGGTGAGGCCACGGGACAGTGGGCGATGTGTAGGAAGGCCCCGAGGAAGACTGTTGGGAGTAGCCTAGCAGGTTGCAGGAGCACAGACGTAAGAAAACTGGTTGACCCTGGGGAGACAGGGAAAGAGAAGGGGGAGAAGAGGGGAAGGACTACATAAGAAAACAGAACGGCGGTGAGACGGGAACAAGGCAGGCCATACCAGAGCCATTGGGGACACCGGGGGCAGAGTGGGGCGGGTTCCCACGAGGCCGAGGCTCCTGGTAAGGGGGTGGCTCTCGAAGCCCTGGGCGGTTGTTGATGAGGATGGTGTCCCCCGGGACAGAGAGGTGGACCGTCAGCTCCTCCTCCAGAACGCGCCGTTCGGCCTGGTGAGGAAGGGGAGAGGCTAACGGCAGCTCCCGCATAGCACGCGCCTGCGGCTTCGTTAGGAGCTGTGCCGCGTTCTCGCCAGTCCCCACGAGCTCTGTTTCCCACGTAGAGAAGCTCAGGAGCACTGCCGTGACGTCCCTGATGTCCTGCAGCAGAGTTCCAATCCGGGTCTGGCCAGCTCACGGTGACCAACCTCAATGCCTGTCACACCCCAGACTCCTCCCCGAAGATGCTGGCCTGCAGTATGCCAGGACCTCTCGCACCGGCCCTCTGCTCCACTCTCCACCTCTGGCCACCCACAACACCCCAGAAGGCTGGCACAATGTGGCCTGCACCAGCAGACTTGGTTTGGATAGTTCAAAGAACCCCGCAGGAGGGAGGAGAGAGGGCAGGGAGAGAGGTCAGGGCGCTTATTCTCCCAGGCCCGAGGGGCCAGCTCATCCCTGAACCAAGGGCCCCTCACCCTCTCAAGGCACCTCTGCACAGACCCGCTAGATCTTCACGGGTTCTGGTGACCACCGCATCCTCTCACCCTGACAGGCCCAGGGGCTGGGGACGCCCGGGGAGCTGCCTTGCTATCTGTGATCTTCATACACCCTCCCCACACTTCTGTAAACCTCCTCTAAGCTCGCTAAGGTGCCAGGGCCTGCACCCCTGCAGGCGAGCTCTGGCCCCGCCCAGGCCAGCCCAGGCCCCGCCCACCTTGCCGAGGAGCCTGCGCCAGTGCAGCCGCCAGAGCATCAGGGCGATGATGAGAAGCAGCAGCAGGATGATGGCCACCAGGCAGCCGATGAGGATGGCGGTCGGGCTGCCCTCGGCCTTGGCCACGGGCTGCTGGCCCCGGGGCTCCAGCTCTGGCAGAGGCAGAAGAGTCAGCACCGCAGACGGCTTCCCGCCCGCCCGAGGGGGAGGCCCAGGGCCCAGGCGTCCGGGAGGAGGCCCTGAAGGCTGCTCACCCAGGCTGCTGAAGTTGGTGGGCGGGGCGACCGGCGGCCACCAGGGGGCTGGTGGGAATGTGCCTCCCGGAGCCTGAGAGGTGTCGTTCAGCACATCTGCAGAGAAAGGAGGGAGTCAGATGAGGGGACGGGGTCCTGGACTGGGGCCGCTGAGTGGCTGGTAAGAGGGCGGGAGCAGAGGGGAGACTGCACAGGTGCACCAGCTGGCCTGCCGCCCAGACCCTGCTGCCAGGCCCTGCTGCGGTGGATGCGAACCCAGGATCGGAAGGAGTGGGTTTCCTGGGCATGAGGAGGCTTAGAGAGGAGGAGGCTTCTCAGGACAGAAATGTCTCAGTACAGAATGAGTAGCCCTTATCTGAAAGGCCGGGAAACAGAGGTGTTTAGGGTTTGGGATTTGGGAATATTTGCAGAAGCATAAAGAGATAGCTTGGGGACAGCGCCCAAGTCTAAACAGAAAACTCCCTTGTGTTTCATATACAACCTGTAGCCTGAGGTCATTTTACACGGTTTCTTTTTTTCTCTACTTGCCAGAGGGTGCTGGTGCTCATCCAAGAGACGGAGAGAAAGAGAAAGCGGGCCTCGCAACGGCATGGCCACGCCATCCCCTTCCTCTGTTTATCCACCCTCTGGATCGGAGCACACATGCACGTGCTCCCGGGACATTTTCTAAGCCACCAGCGCCAGGATTCAGACCGCGGTCCATCACGCGGGCCAGCTCCCAAAGCACTGCGCGTGCCCACAGCCCCACAGGACTGGCCTTCTGTGACATTTCTGCATCGCAATGTTCGGACTGCAGTCTGTCCCATAAGGTCAACTGTGAGGCTTCCCACTTGTGGCATTATGTTAGCCCTCGAGGGTTTCGGATTTTGGAGCACTTCAGATTTTGGGTTTCCCCACTGGGGATGCTCACCCTGGGTTTTAAGGGCCAGTACCCTCCTACTGGCTCAATATCACTCCTGAGTGAGGGGCTTTGGAAGGAAAGATCGAGCTAAGCAGGAAACAGAGAAAGGGCCTCTCATCAGTTAAATCTGGGTAATGACCTTCGGGAGGGGCCGTGGGTCAGGAAGGGAATCAGTTGGCAGACCCGTGGAGGGTGGGGAGGGCGGCTGGCCAGATCCGGGCTTACCTGCAATGAAGGAAACCTCACTGAAGAGTAGCCAAGGTCCCGCAAAGAGGAAGCGACACTGCAGAAAGCGACCCACGCGGCCGCCCAGAGGCACAGAGACAGCCCGGGCTCGGGGGTCTCCCAGGCTGCCTCCCAGGGCATGGCGCACAGGCTCCCCTTCCCAGGCCAGGGCGGGGCCCCGCTTGAAGCGACATTCCACCCCGCCAGGCAGGCGGGCTCCCAGCGTGTGCATGTTGTTACAGTGGACCTGGGGGGAAGGAGGAGGGACGCAGGGTCAAGGCCAGGAGAGCCCTGAGGACATGCCGGCAGCACCCACCCTGGCTTCAGAGCCCTCCCCGAGAGCTGGCCCACTCACCTGCATGGCCTGGAACGTTCGCAGCCGGTCAAACTCAAACTCCATCTCCACGTAGCCGCTGGGAAAGCTGTGGTTGCTCCAACCCACGTAGTCGTAGCCTGGCCAGACCCGCAGCTCCTGGCTCTTCCTAAAGTCATCCAGCCCCACCACGCCATCTGCCAGCTGGCCCAGACCACCATACTGCAGCCTGGAGAGGGCACCAAAGAAAAGGAGGTTGGGGGGAAAGGGTACCAGCTATCCCGGCGGCCTGGCTCCTATCCTGCATCCCCTTCCCAGCCTGCCCCAACTCATTCAGTGCTCTCGTCTCTTCTCCCTGCTGTCCACCCCAGGGGCACGATTCGATTCAGGATGGATGTATGAGGGCTCTTCAAAGAGTTCATAGAAATGTGTGTTATGGGGCCAGTGGTGGTGTGGTGGTGATTGGATCCCACATGGCCAGCTGCGCAGTTTCCGTCCCAGACCGGCAGCTTGAAAAACGTGCCAGGCACATGTGTGTGCATGGAGGAGGGGTTGCAGTGTGACCATCCCCATGAGGGTGCTTTCTTCTTCGCTCTCTCTGCAAGCACACGTGCCCTCTGGCAAATTAAAAACAAACAAACAAAAACAATGTGTGTTACAGAGCCAGCAGATGGCATGGAAGTTAAGGCACTGGGTCCCAGGTAGCTGACTGTGCAGTTTGAGTCCTGGACTCAGCGACCTGAAAGTCATACCAGGTGCATGCGCGTGCGTGCCCAAAGTCCTGAGAGGAGAATGGAAAAGAAGGGATCGCAGCATGGCCATCCCTGCTGGGGTGGGGAGGTGTGGTTTCTCTCTCTCTCTGGTAAGCATATGCACCCTCTAATAAAAACTGGGGGAATAAAAGTGTATTATAAAACATAAAAATCCATGGATTTCAAAAATATTTTACCCCAAAATAATCTTGTGCTTTAATTCCATTTTTCCAGACACTTGGTGGTTTCCTCATATTTATTCCGACAATTCCCAGCAGATGTGTCTCAGCAAAATGGTGCCTTGTCCTCATGCACACATGTCACGTGGGCTAGTGATCGCCCTGTGCCCTTCATGCTGGCCCTGTCCCCGAGGGCTCACCTAACGGGGCCCTCTCCAGACTACACACGAACCACCCCGCTCCCAGCACACACACCCGCGGCCTCTCCCACCGGACGCTGGCCTGCAGGCCCTTCCTCTCACCCGCCCACCGTGTGTCCGTCGTAGGTGGAGTCGTTGAGGTGCACGGCCTCAGACAAGTACATGGTCTGCCCCACAGGGGCCGTGTAAGACAGGAGTCCATCTGGGCAGGGCGGAAGGAGGGGTGTCAGAGGCCAGAAGCTTCCTCCATCCCCATCCCTGAACCAGGCCCCCTTCCACATCCCTCCATTGGCCATATGCCCTCCTCCCTCGGAGACAGGAGGAAGAGGACCTGGAGGCCCTCTCCGCAGCCCCCACCTCCAGCCCCCAGGACGGGAAGCAGTTCCAGGGCTGACCTACTCACCCCTCCAGAGACAGCCATAGAGCTCCACCCGCATGCACACGCTCATTACCCGGTCCGCCCCGGGGTAGAAGCGAACCAGCCGGGCCACCATGGGGGGCCCAAGGTCCTTTAGCACTACTCCCTCAGGGTCCTCATTACCTGAGATCACCTGTGGGTCAGGAAATAGGGGCTCCTGGTGAGACAGAACTGCCCAGCCGGCAGCCGCTCCCTGGCCCAGCCCCCGCAGCCACTGCCACCGTGAAGGGTGGGAGCCCTCAGGCGGCTGTAAAAGAGGGTCAGCGGCAGAGCCCCCCATGCCTACAGCCTTGGTGGCCTGTCCTCACACCCGTCTCCACCCGCTGCTCTGCTGGCGCTGCCCTCATCCCAGAGGCTGCCCGGATGCTCGCAGCCCCTCTGCTCCTTCGCCAGAAGTGGGCTGGGTGAGCCCTGGGTGCCAGGTGTTCTCAGTGACGAACACCAGTGCCTCCCCTCGCAGGGCTGAGATTCCAAAGGAGACGCAGCGGGGAGGGACGGAGCAGTGAGGCGGGCTGGCCGGGACAAGGCTTTTGTGGAGGTGCCGTGACCAGGGAAAACTGCAGGGCGCAGGGAGAGCCTGTGGACGGGGCAGGAGGGAGGAGCTTTCCGGGCGCAGAGAGCAGCAAGTGAAACGTCCCGGCCTGTTCCGGAACTGCAGGAGGGCAGTGGCCAAGGTGGGGCAGAGCGAGCAGCAAGCCTGCCGGGGGCTAAGCACCGGCACCAGCTGCACCAGCTGGGCGCACAGCTTAGTCCGGGCAGAGAGGGCCGGCGGGGCGCACCACGCTCAGAGTGACACTTCTGGTGTGCGTGTTCTGAGCTGCGCTGTGTGGAGCCCTAGCGGGGAGTCGAGCTCGGGCAGAGGACAGAGCAGGCAGTGGTTTCGACTACCGCGTCGGCCTGAGCGGGGCACCTGCCCTGAGGGGTGGAGGCAGTGTGGCGAGGAGCGACTGACTCGGAGATTCCCAGAGGCAGCGCAGATCGGTCCTGCCCATGCTTTGGGAGGAGCCAGGATCACGTCACTCACGGCCTAAGCCTGGCAGTGGTAGGCCCAGGCCGGGCTGGGGGTGCCGGGAGGAGCAGGTGTGTGTGGGAGTGGGCATGGAGTTCAGGCAATGTATGGCAGGTGTGAGATGCCCGCGCCACATCTGGGTAAAAAGGCCCAGAGCGTGGTCAGCTTTGCCATACCAGGTTGCGCTCAGGGGAAGGCCTGTCTGACACACGCAAGAGAGAGGAGCCAACGCCCCCGCCTCACCTCCTGACCCCAGCGGTCCCTCCAGTCCATCCAGCGGTGGCCGTCCCGGGAGTAACGCAGCCGGTAGCTGCGGGAGAACTCCTTGCCCAGGCCCCCAGCGTGCCGCCCCTGGGTGCCCACCAGAGCCACCAGGTGCAGGCGCCGTAGATCCACCTGCAGGTACTCCTCCTCCTTGGGGAACACCGACCCAGCGGGGCACCATGCCCCATCCCCATCATTGCTCTCCAGCCTAGGGGGGAGAAGGAGGTCACAGGGAACTTCTGTCCCCGAGTCTGTCTGTCTGTCTCTAGTACTTAAGGCCCCTCCCCGGGAATGCAGGGGGTGTGTGGACATGGGTCCTCCCCAAAGCGTCTTGGCTTGCAGAAGACTGGCAAGACGAGGAGAGGAGGCAGGCGCCCCCCTGGGTAAACCCAGGAGTGCGGGCGGGCCAGGTACCTGCTGTGGCGGGCAGCAGTGGAGTCTGACCAGGAGCTGGAGGCAGAGATGTCGCTGTCCGGGATGGTCCGGTCCTGCATTCCCAGGGCGTAGCGGCACTTGGCTGGGTGGACACAGGCGCGTGATGCCCAAGGCCCTGGCTCTCTGCCTCCCAAGCCCCAGCCCTCGGGACCCCGGGAGTCAGGTTCCTCACCAGGGTCAAAGTGTCCCTTCATGTCAGCATCTGCACTTGCCACCAAGAGCAGCAGCAGCAGTAGAGAAAGGGCCCCCGGCCCCATAGCTCCTGATCCCGCGGGCCTACGGGGGTGGGGGTGGCATCTCTGCGGAGGACCAAAGGGCAGGGGTAAGTATGGCGGGGCGACTGAGTCCGGGCCACAGCACAAGCCGAAGGGGCTGCCTTGGGGACAACACAGTAAAACGACAACAGTCATTGTTTAACGGCAGCAGCTGTATTTTTAGAATGCTCCCCATGTGCCAGACACTGGGCTAAGCCCTTAAACAGAATCCATAATTTTATCTTCAGTCATTTCATAAGGTAGATACTGTTACTCTCCATATTTAACACAGAGAAGCTGGGGCGGGGATCAGCGACGTAACCTGCCCAGAGCTCCGTTCCCTTCATCAGGATAGGGCAAAAGACCCCAGGAACACTGGCTTCCGACAGACAGACCTGCCACAAAGGTTATAACACACGACAGGAGGGCTAGTAATCCTAACGGACTAAGGCCTCCTACGAACTGGCAAGAAATCACACATAAACGAGAAATGGTCCAACAATTTGAAGTCGTTTCGTGGAAGAGCAAAACTGAATTGCCAACAAACTTTTCTGTGTAAGCAGTCATATATACTAGAGTCAGAGAAATACAGATTGCATTGACAAAACGGTTTTTAAGGTGGTTTTTAAGGCCGTACCGTCTGCAGGTGGTGGGGAGGGAGGGCAGAATGTGCTGCGAGCATCTATGTGGAAAGCAACTTAGCAACTCCCATCATAGTTTAAAAGATTCACCCTCTGGGACCAGCAGGTGGCGTGGTGGTTAAGGCGCTGGACACTCCCACATGGCTGACCACGGTTCAAGTCCCAGACCTGGCAGCTTGCTTTCTTACTTTCTCTCTCCCCCTCTCTGTGTGTGTCTCTCTCTGGCCAAATTAAAATAAAATAAATGAATAAATAAAATTAAATTAAAATAGTTCTTAAAAAAAAAAGATACACCCCCTTCCATCCAGTATTTTCCCTCTTAATGGTCTAACGAAAGGGAGAGAGAGGAGCACAAAGACGCCCACCATGGGGACCGGCAGGTGTCGCAGGGGTAAGGCACTGGACTCTCACATGGCCGACTCCAGTTTGAGTCCCAGACCCGGCAGCTTGAAAATCACACTGGGCACGTGTGCATACGTAACCAAAATCCTGAGAGGAGAACGGAGGAGAAGGGATTGTGGGATGGCCATCCCCCCATTTCTTACTTTCCCTCTCTCTGTCTCTTTCTGTCTCTCTTCAGGCGAAAGCATGCACTCTAGAGCAAAAACCTAAAAAAAAAAAAAAAAGATGGCACCTTTTGTAAGGACCCAAATCTGTGAGTCATATGAATGCTCACTGGAGAACAGCTGGGAAAATGTGAAGTTTGTGGCCTACTGTAACTATGAAAAATAGCAAGTTGTGATAAACCTCGGCTCAGTGTGCTTTTCCAGAACACGGAAAGCAAGATACTGAGGCATAAAAATCATCCCACATTTTTCACACAAATAATAAACAAACCCACATTTGTATGTATTCCTACACGGACCTACGTCGGGAGAAGACACACAATTAGACATGAGTTAGCGTGAACGAGGCAAGAGAGGGAGAAGTGAATGAAAAGTCAGGTCATTGTACTATTCTCCTAAAACCTGTATCATGCAATAACATGTATGTAGTTACATGAACTCATGTGATACGGAAAATATAAAAAGCATTTTGACTTTGAAAACATGAAGGTTTGGGCCAGTCAGTGGCACGGTTGTTAAGGTGACTGGATCCCACACGACTGACTGTGCGGTTCGAGTCCCGAAGCGGCAGCTTGCAAACACAGTGGGTGCATGTGCCCGTATGCCTGATTCTGGGAGGAGAATGGAGAAGGGCCTGTGGTGTGGCCATCCCCCTGGGAGGTGCTCTCTCACTTCCCCTCGCTGTCTCCCCCAGTGAGTGCATATGTCCTATGGCAAAACTTAAAAAAGGTTTCCCAGAAATGGCTGGGTAACTCCTTGCTGAGAATATGATAAAATTAAATATCAGGAAGGCTGAACCAGCTGACTGGAGTCCCCTCCCACCCCAGAGCCCAGAATCCGAAGAGAAGTGGGAGACCACAAGACCTTTCTGTCTCACTGTCGTCAATCCTCGGGGGCCACCACGGGTGGACCAGCGCCCTCCACACCTGGGCGCCAGCCCCACCTAGGCCCGCACAATCAGCATCGCAGTACAGCACAACCCCCAGGTGATCTGCACCTGCAGAAGCCTGAGAACCCCCACCCTGGTCCTCACGGGCCCAGGCAGCTCACGCCACCTAAAACCGCACCCCAACAAACCCAGGCGTCACCCCTGCCCTAGCAGCAGAAAAACCATCCTAACCTGAGTCCCAGAGCCTGCATTGAATTTCCCAGGCCTGGAACCCTGAGGGGCCCCTGCTGCCACCGCTCACACCCCCACACCAGTGTATCCAGGCCCAGAGCACGGGGACACCCACCCCGGGTCCCCCTAGTCCCCTGGCTCCCGCTTTCTGAAGGCGCTGCCTCTGAAGAGCCCAGGGCTGAGGAAAAGCTGAGTTGCCTTGGAGATGAGGGCGGGCCTGGAGACAGGGAAGCCAGGTCACCCCAGGAGGTAGGAGGAGTGGGGGGATACTCCCCCATCCCTTTGTCCTCCTCCAGCTGCTCCCACAATGCTCTAGGGCAGGAATGTAAGAGGCAGCTGAGACCCCATAGCTCAGAAGCGGCAGCTGAAGGGAATGCCGAGTTGCGGGGAGCACTTCGTGGTCAAAGGAGAGGCAAGAACCAGAAGGCACTAGGCCTGTCCCCGGGGGTGCAGCGCCTCGGTGCAGGGGAGCAGCTGGGGCGCCCCGGGAGCCTGGCCCGGAATCCTGGGTGCCACTCTCCACCCCCACCTTGGGGAACAGCAGCGCTCTTGTTCCCCCGGAGGAACCTTCGTGCCTATCCCAGATGAGTCATCGGAGCCAGACAGAGCCTAGAGGAGCCCCGGGCAGAGATGCAAAGACAGGCAGAGGATAGGAGGCAGGGGGAGACGGAGGAGAGACGCAGAGCCAGAGGTAAATAGGGCAGGCCCAGACAGGGGCGCAGAGCCAAGCAGAGCCGCCCGGGAAGGGCAGAGCGGCCGGGCCATCAGCTCTCCAGCAGCCCCCACTGCCCTATCTCTGCACTGGGTCTGGACCCCACAGCCAGACCCACGGACAGGCCCAGGAGACCTGGCCCAATCCACCGGCCCCACCCCTTTACAACCCATTACAAGCCAAGGGCCAGGGCACCCTGCCACGGGCTGTCACTCTCCTCTCCCAGCCCCCACGTCCCACCCCAGACACATGCCCACACATCTCTGCATGTACACACACACACGCACACGGCCGGGCACGTGAACTTACTGAGCCGGCCGTAAACACGGGGGCTGAGTGTAGTGTGCGAGCTCACATGCACACACACCTCTCAGCGTCACTGGGCAGCCTCAGATCGTCAGAGCTGGGCATCCAGGCAGTCACGCACGTGTCAACTCCATGCACACCTGCGCTCGCCTCAGCGGCCAACGCCATCACTGAGGCCACCTCAGGCACCTGTGCACAGGAAGGGGCAGACACGCTCAGCCCCCAGGGCACGGGATCCCCGATGGCCTTTGCCTTGATGGAGCCAGAGAGAAGTCCAGGGGGTGAGACGGGTGGGACTGTGGCTGGAGGAGCGGCGACCAGAGCAGGAGCCCTCTCCGGTGTCCCACACATTCTGCCTCACCTGTGTCCTCTGAAACCTCAATTCTGGACACGCCGACCAACCCTCGGGGACGCCCTCCCAGCTCTGGACGCTGGCAGCGGTGGAAGTGCGGGAAACAAGTGCCAAGCCAGAGCGGGTCTGTGGGGCGAGGGCTGGGGATGTGGGCGCTGGGCCCCAGAGTGGTGCCCACTGGGCAGTGCCTTTCCCTGGCGATACCAAGTGACGTGGGAGTGGGGCGGCAGGAGCAGCAGTCCCTGGCGGGCTAGGGTGTCGGTCCCCCTGGGCTGCGCCGCGTTCAGGCTGTCCGGGTGGAGGCTTGGCAGTCAGGCAGTAGGTGCCGCAGGGACTGGCCAGGTGGGGCGCAGCCCCGGTTCTCCAGGGTCAGACGAGATACTCAGGGGGTTACATACAAGCACCTGCTTTCCGGGTTCGGTTCCTCTGCAGAGTACGGGGGTCCTCCCTCCACGCTGACACCCGCTCTTCCCCAAGTCACACAACGAGCCAGCGCACCGGGAGGCGGGCAGGGGCAGGGGCAGGCTCAGAAGGGCCCCAGGACGTCCTGCCTCCAGGCCGGCCCTCACCCTCCGGCGGCTCACCTCCGGGGAGCCCCAGGCCTCGGCCTCGCCCCCTGCCCCGCGGGGTGCTCCGGGTGCTCTGCCTACCTCTCATCGCTCTTCCCGGCAGACCCAGGCGTCCGACCCCGGAGCGGGGCCTCCTCGGCGGCTGGGAGCAGGGGGAGGCGGAGGGAGCCAGGAGCCGGGAGCGGGAGGCGCCGGCGGGGCTCGGGTGTCGGGAGGCGGCTCCCGCGAGCAGCTGTCGGGGGCCTGTTCCGGGGAGAGGAGCCAGGAGTGGGGCGGCCCGGGCCCAGGCGCCGCCTCCCTCGCTCCCTCCCTCCCCGCCTGCCTCCGCCGGTTCTTCGCGCCCTCCCCCCCGCCAGCAGCCGCGCTGCGACTCGCCGCCTCCCCGGCTCCGCCACCGAGCAGTCCCCGCGGCTCCCACGCCCGGCGCCGCCCCCGCGCAGGTCCCGCCCCGCCCCGCCACGCCCCCGCCTGCGCCCCAGGTAACCCGCAGCCGGGCCCGGGCCTCCAGCACCCGCGGGCTCCGCCAGGGCATGGCGCCCCTCCCTCCTCTGGGCTCGGTTCCTGGAGTGAGGCGCGGGGGAGCAGCCCCGGGGCACAGAGCGGGTTCCCACAGGCCCGGCGCCCAGCTTAGCAGCGGGAGGCGGGCAGGGGGAGAGCGGGGCTCCCCTGTGCAGCCGGACCCCTAGACCCGCCTTTCCCATCACCAGCCTCTGCTCTCCGGCACCTCTGGGCTCCCGCATCTGGGCTCTGGGCACCCCACCTAGATCGCCCCCAGCCCCAAGGCGGCCCGGCTCTCCTAGCCCTCCTCTCTCCACCCCTCCTTCCAGTGCCTTTCAGCTCCCAGCGCCTCCCCAATCCTCCCAGGGACCCTGCGGGCCGGGCTCCAGGCCGGGGAGACTCGGGGCGAGCCTTCCTCAGGCCCAGCCAGCTCTGCCCCGTGAAGACCAGAGACTGGTCGCTGGCAAGGAAAGGCAAGAAACCGAGCCAGGACACGGTGGGTGGTGGGGTCGGGGCGAGGAGGATAGAGGCACGGAGAAAACCGGCCCGAAAGGCACGTAAGAGGCCTGGGGAGGCTGCTGCAGAGACTGGGAGACCAGCTGGGTGGTGGGCAGGTGAGGTCAGGGGCGGGGAGGGCAGAGAGCTGGCGGGAGCCGTTCCTCCCTACTCAGCCCTACCTGGCCCCCATACCTGCCAATCACCGGGACAGTGTGACCGTGCAGTAAGGCTCCGCCCACTGCACCTCCTGGCAGATACGAACTCACAGCCCTCGTGCAGGCCCCAACGACAGTCCCCAGACGCTCGGCGCCCCAACCAGACTTGTACACAAAAGCACTACCAGGAAGAGGCTGCCTTGGGAGAGGCCACAGCGCAGACCGGCAGGGGTGCACAGCCCAAGGACGCGCGCCTAAGGGACCTGCGCGCAGACAGTCCCAAGGTCACTTGGAGAACGGCCTCTCCCGGTCTTCCCCTCCCACCAAGGCCGCAGGAACCCCCCAGCGCACCTACCCCTCTGGACACAGCCGCTGGGGAGTCTGGGCCTGGAGAGGCTGGGCCAGGGGTGGAGCCAGGCTGGGGGTGGCGCCCAGCCTTCCCAAGGAACCTCACCTGAGCGGGAACCCAGCCCGTCGTCCGCGGAGGCCCGGGGCTGAGCTGCAGCCCCTCGCACTCGGGCGGGACATTCCACATCCCAGGCCCGCACTGACCCGGGGCCAAGTGGCATGGCAGTGCCAGACAGGATCCTCTGGGCAGAGCCGAGGGAATCGGCGTCCTGAAACCTTTGCCCCTCTGTCTCACTTCCTCTGGAGAAATTCCTAGTCGCGATGCCTACCTCGCCCGGCCCAGGGTTGGAGGAGTGGGAGGGATGCAGGGCTGAGGCCCAGCGGAATCCAGTGACAACGGAAAGGGGCTGGAGCCGGCTGGAATGCGGCGCTGGGGCCGAGATTCCCAGGGGCCAGAGAGGGAAATCCCAGTCGTGCAAGGGCCCGCGGAGCAGCGCCGAAGGCCAGGGTGCGCACCCGAAGCCCGCCGCATGCCCCCATCGCTGCTAACCCAGGCTCCCCCGGCCCTCTAGACTCCTGGAGAACCCGCGACCCTCCCCCAGCCTGCCCTCCCATTCAGGCCAGGAGAGGGGGAAACAGCTGAAAACATGTGAGGGGAGGCACGTAGGAGGGAGAGCCAGCAGACCCGGGCTGCGGAGCAGGAGCACCCGCCACGCAGGGAAGCCCCGCAGGACCAGCGCGGGAGGACGGCCCAGAGCCGCCACCACACGCGAGCTGCTTCCTGGCCCCGAGATGCAGCTGCCTCTGGGGGCGCAGGCTGGGTCAGCAGCTGGGCAGGGGGAGAGAACACAGCCCTGGGCCTGAGTCAGGCCTTGGTGTCACCACGCACGGCCGGGAAACTGAGGCCTGCAGGGGAGGAGGAGCAAGAGGTGACGTAGCTCTGAAAGAAAGATGAGATCCAGCTCAGCCGTGGATAGCCTGGGGGTGGGGGAGAGAAGGCAGGGGACAGCGCGGGAGCCGGCGACAGTCAGTGGAGACGGTGGTGATGGAACCGAGGAGGCAGGAGGCATGGCCAAGGCTGCGGGGAGGGAGGGTGGAGACAGGGACGCCCAGCGAAGGCGGAAAGGCCAAGGACCCAGGAGACGGGAGTTGGGGAGAGAGGGGCTGGGGCGGCCAGGGGACTGGGGTGGGGCAGCCGCCCCTGAGAGGCAGGCGGGAAAATGGAGCCCTGAGCGGAGCATCAGACCAAGGGGGGAGAACCCAAGACAAAGGGAGAGGGGAAGGCTGGCGTGAGGCTGCGAGGCGGGGGAAGAGTGAGGCTCAGGGCTGGGAACTCGGCGCCGGGCGAGGTGGGGACAGGCGTAGGACGGGAAGTGAGAAAGGGGAGGGCAGCTGTGGGGCCCATGGCGGAGATGCACTCGCACCTGTTTCTGGGCAGGTCACAGAGCCGCAGCCCTGCCCTTGGGCCACCCCGGGTCCTCAGCCCTGGGGCCACTCCATGGCCCCAGCTCGGTTCCCCATCCTTCCCGACCTCAGCCGGCTCAGCCCACGCTCCCCTGCGCCCACGCTGCCCGCAGGAGGAGGGCTCCGCCCCAGAGCCTCTCCCGCCAGCCTGGTTCAGGCCGCCTTCCTCACCGGCAGCTCAGGAGTCTCCTGGGTCCCAGTCCCCCAGTCTCAGGCCTTTGGGGTTCCAGATCTGGGGCTGCCACGGCCGCCTGGCTTTGTCCGAGCGGAGGCCGGGGGCCCAGGAGCAGCTGCCCGGGCCAGCTGCGGCAGGCTTCGATGTGACCATGGCAACCCAGTCCCACTCCCCTCCCTAGCCTCTCGGCCCCCGCAGAGAGGGAGGGAGCAGCGGGGTGAAGGGAGGGGAGGCTGAGAACCGCCAAGCTGAACCGAAGGGAGACCCAGACAAAGAGACCCAGACAAAGGGAGATGAGGGAGCCCTGCTTAGCTCTGGCCCAGAGCTTAGGCCCTGCCAAAGCTGGGGACCCGACAGACCGAGCTGGGGAGGCTGGAGGGGACAGAGAGGGGTGAGAGTGACTGGTGTGGGCCTTTGGGTCCCAGCATTCTCACCCTGGGGAAAGCCAGAAGCCCCCCCTACCCCTGCCCTCCTACCCCTGCAACACATGCGCGCAACTGCACCAATGGCCAGAAGTCAACCCCAGTTTTCAGGAACAACCCCAACTTCAAATATCCCCTAGCCCTAACCTTCTCAGACAACTAAGGGCAGTTTTAGTACCCCCAAATCCCAAGGTGACTGACTGATCAGGCTTGGAGGGGTGGAGCAGGGCCGAAGGGGGTAATGGTGCCCCTCCAGAGGAAGCGAGAGCACCAAATGGGGACGGGTGAGCACGAGGGGGAGAGTTGACGCCGCGCTCACCGCCCGGCTTCTCTCACTGAGTCTGTTTTCTAAAGAATGATTCACTTAATTCCACTCGCTATTATTACTTTTTCATTTAACCAGAGAGAGACAGAGAAAGCGAGAAAGGGAAAATGAGAGGGCAAGCTGCCAGGTTCAGGACGCGAGCTGTGGTCGACCACGTGGGAGTCCGGCGCCTTAACCACCACACCACCTGCCAGCCCCTCTTAGGACGTCCCAGCTCTGTCACGGGCAAGGTGGAAATGCCAGTACCTGCCCTGCAGTGAGAGCGCATCTAAGCCACCATCCGGACTCCGCCGTGGCTTTCTGACGGTCACTAGGGATTTGACTTCCTCTTCCTAATTCCTTCCCGAACAGTTATTACTGAGTGTTTACGCAGGGCAGGGCTCTGACCGGTAAGGCTTTGGGAGGGCACTTACGGTCTGCAGGGGAATCAGGCTTCCATATGCATGCAATTGCAGAGGGCAGGAGGTCTCTGATGTGGACAGGGCTGGAGGGGCTGTGGGAACCCAGGGGAGGAGCAGCCCAGGCCCTCCTGCACACGCGGAGGTGACACTGAGGAAGGCCTCATGCCAGGCCTGGAGCTGGAGGCGGCCCGAGAGCAGGCTGGGATTTGCAGAGATAGGCCAGTCCCCTCCGGGCTGAGGGAGCTAAGGGAGCAAAGCCAGAAGGCGGGAACGTGGTCCGTGAAGATGCAACAGGTCTGGAAGGAGGGTCTGTCCCTCAAGTAAAGCCAGATAGGCGATCGGGCATCTCGTTGGTAGTGAGGCTTATTTGGGAGGTGAGGGGGAAGCGCCTGGGCTTCTGAGCCTGGAAATGACACCACTAGATTTGTGTTCTTTCCAAAGTGGTTTCTGGCAGTGGGTTGGGTGTGCAGTTCAGAGCAAGGGCCCGGGTGGGGGAGTTCGTTCTAGCCTTACCCTGTCCACCTCCCCCAGCTTCACCCCAGCCCCAGCGGGGAAAGCCGTGAGGCTAGGTGAGATCCCAGGGAAGCCATGCTCATGGGAGATCTCCTGGCGTCTTCACCCATACCCATCCCGCCGCTGTGTCCTCAGGGCCCTCTGTGGGCCTGAGAAAGCCAGGCCCAAAGACGTTGGGACTTGCCTTCACTCTGGGGCAAGTAGCTGCTTCCCACCCAGGATCTCTTACAGTGCGTCACCTCACTCTTCTGAAAGGAGCGAGGAGATTTAGAACGGCTGCCTGGGCGCACCTCCAAGCCTCTGGCGTCCCGCCTCCGTGCAGAGCTCGGCCTTTGGCTGCCTTCACGGTCCCTGCAATGACCGGTACTACCACTGGGGGGCGCTCGCTGCACAGGTGCCCAACGCCGAATACTGGAGAAGGCAAGTGAAAGGCCACAAAGCAAAGTGTCTCAGGCCAGGGCTTGAACTGCATGGGAGCACCTTGGAGGGGCAGATAAAGAGAAGTGAAAAAGGCTGCCCGAAAGCTGAGGGTGCTTCACGGTGCAGTATCCTGACAGTGCCATATGAGACGTTGCCATTCATAGGCAGAAACTTCGTCTTCACGTCCTCTGTGCTGCTGTCCGTTGTGGGAAGCCTGCACGCTCTGGGCAGCCTGGTGAGACCAGGGGGCTTTGCCGTTGGCAGCTTCTGCTCCAGCACTTTCCAGACTCATCTCCTTTGGCCCTCACAGCAGCTCTGCAATGTGACATTTTTAAATATGCCCACTCTACAGGGTCCGAAGCCAAGCGTTAGAGAAGCAACTTCCCTCCCCCAAAACGCACACACAGTAACTGGCAGATCCGGAATTCAAACCTGAGTCTTTTTGACTCCAGCCAAAGTGCAATTGGAAGCTCTTAGTCACCACTATTTCTCCAAATCTCTTGGTCTATAAGAATTATTTATAAAAGAAAAAAAAAACTTTTTAAAAAAAGAATTATTATTTATTTATTTATTTATTTATTTATTTTAATTTGACCAGAGAGGGGTAGAATGTGAAAGAGAGGGAAAGTGAGAAAGCAAGCCACCAGGTCCGAGACTTGACACACAGTCAGCCACGTGGGAGTCCAGCGCCCTTAACCACCATGCCACCTGCCGCCTTCGCCCCCAAATAAAGTTTTGTTTTGTTTTTTTATTTCACTCATGATTGAGAGTGTATATATGTACGAGAGAGAGAAGCACCCTCCACAGGGCCTCATCGCACTGTGGCTCTCCCTGGCCTCCAGCTCGTGGGGACCTGGGTCACACATACGTGCACAGCCTGGTATATTGCCAGGTCTACTGGGAATCCGAACCCGCGGTGGACCATGTGGCTTCCAGCATTGTAGTTCATTTTGTTTCCAGCTGGCAGCCAGTCTGGCCTGTGATAAATTCCGTTTGGTTTGGTTTGGTTTGGTTTGGTTTTGCTATGGGCATGTGCACTTGCCAGACAGAGGGCAAAAAGCACCCCCAAGAGCACGGTCGAGCCACAGCCCCTTCTTCCCCATCCCTTCCCCCTTTCAGGAGCTTGGACACACACGCACACACGCCCAGCATGGTGGGGTCCTGGATGCCAGCCCTGCCGGCAGCCATGTGGGATCCAGCTGCCTTAACCACCAAGCCATGGCGCCGGCACAGATCCCTGTCCCTCCCTGTATGGTCCTTGAGATATTGGGACATCGTCTTCAGTTCCCCTGACTTCCTTCGTGTCCCGGCCCTGGGGGTCCACGTCGGTCCTGGTCGGGTAGGAAAAGGAGTCCGGAAACCCAGAACCGGCAGGTGATTTGCCACTGACCCTGCAAGTCCAGGTGCGTGCCAGGGCAGTGTTCCCCGAACTGAGGACTCGTGAATGCCTTGCAAAATATATCCAATTCCATATTTTTATTTTTTTGATGGTTTCTGAAAAGTATTAGGGGGACCAGCAGTTAGCGTAATGGCTATGTCGCTGGACTCCCACGTAGTCGACCGCGGTTCGAGTCCCGGACCCGGCGGCTTAAACTCACGCCGGGCGCGTGTGCGTGCGTGCCCAAGATCCTGAGAGGAGAATGGAGGAGAAGGGATTGTGGTGTGGCCATCCCCCCTGGGGGGTGATTTCTCACTTTCTGTCTCTCTGTCTCTCTCTGTCTGTCTGGCGAGCGCACGCGCCCTATAGCAAAAACCTCTCCAAAAAAAAAAAGAAAAGTATTAGGAACATTGTGGTTGTGCGTAACTGATCCTGGCCCTGCGTGTGAGGGCCTGAATTCACGTTTCTGTTTACCTACTCCTAGCTGCCACTGTCCTGGTCACGTTTGTACCCAGTGAAGGCCGGGAGGCAAGCACTAACAGAGATTTCTTAGTCGTCTGAACAGACTCGAGAGGGAAGAACTGAGTCATCGCGGACACGCGGATCAGCGTGCCCAGTTCGGAGGAACCTGCGTCGGCCAGGACGTGTTCACGTTGGCAGCAGCAACCTCACTTCAGAAAAACAACACCCATCATCACACGAAATGAGCATTCATTTTTAAATCGCCCTTTCACTTGTGTTTGTATTTCTTGCTGCTTGTTTTGTTTTGTTTATAACTAAGTCCTGAAGCATAAGGTGTTTGTACTTACGTTTCTATACTCATTTCAACCATCAAATTAAGTCAAGGCCATAAAAACAATTTTTCTTCCAAAAGGGCCCATCCGTACGTACATTACTTAAGTGCTAGCTCTCACAGTAGGGCTAAACTAAACCTGAGCCTTCCAAGCAAAACTGAAGAAATCTCTCCTAGCCTCAGGATCTGGTATGGGAAGTTAGAACCTGGGGTCTCTGGGCTTCTAAGGGTGGGGAAAGAGACAAGTGATTCATCATGTGAAGTGGTCGTAGAGCAGGCACCGGGGGAAAACGCTAAGGAAAATTTAAGGATAGAATCAAGAATTGAAATAGAGGAGCCAGCAGGTGTTGTGGTGGTTAAGGGCCCTAGACACTCCCATATGGCCGACTGCAGTTCGAGTCCCATACCTGGCAACTTGCTTTCTTACTCCCCACCTCCCACCCATTTCTGTTCAAATTAAAATAAATAAATAAAGTTAAATAAAATAATTCTTAAAAAAAAAAAAAAAGAATTGAAATAGAGTGTTTAGAATCTTCCCCAAATAAAGATATCCGGATTTCTGAAGGAAATGGCTATACCTATGGAAATGTCATTGTGTGTCATAGTTTGATCTAATCATTCTACCCCTAGGGACTTATCCTCCAGACAAATATATTTGTACACTGTGTTTGCACGGGTGTGTAAAGAGGTGCACTAGTTTCCATTACCCTGTTTGAAATAGAAGAAAGACAGAAAGGAGAAAGCGAAAGGAAGACAGGTAAGTGTCCATTAATAGGTATGACCAGCCACAAAGTTATTGTAGATTTCTCCAAAAGCGTATTCTGAGACAGACTTGGGTATAAGCAGCGTAACCAGGAGGGGGTCCCGGGAAGGGGAAGGGCTGGGAAGAGTGAACTGGGACGGGAAATGAGCCGGCCGAGTGTGTGTGTGTCAATGAGCAGGTGGGCGTTGCAGACAAGTGGGATTTAAACTGTTGGGACCATCAAGGAACCACATATAATGTCCCTCAAAACCGTCCCCCTCAGGGACAAGGACTCTGGAGTCTTCATCCACCAACCTCTCTGTGTTTCATTGATACGGGAGTCGCCCTTGGGGGCGCAGAGAAGGAAAAACTCTTTCTACCCTCAGGATTAGTGACGGAAGCCATGTCAATTAAACTGACAACAAACATCCCCTCCTCCTCCTGCCAGCATGGTGTTGCAGGAGGTCTGATGAAACAGAAGATTATTCAGGACTGGAGTCTCTAACACAACATCCAAATGTCCACGATGCAACTGAAAAATCACTTGACATGCCAAGAAACAGAAAATCTCCATTTAAATAAGAAAAGCCGGGCTAGGCAGGCCGTGTGGCAGTTAGGCGGCGGGCCCACACGCTGACTGCTCGGGTGGAGTGCCAGGCCCAGTAGCTTGAGGAGCACACCAGGCGTGTGTGCACATGCCCAAAACCCCACAAGGAGGAGACGGGATGTGGCGTGGTCACCCCCACTGGGCAGCTCGCTTGCTCGCTCTCTCCAGTGAGCACACAGGCCCTGTAGCAAATTTTAAAAAGTAAATAAATTAGAAATTAAAAAGACAATCAACAGATACTGACACCAAGCTGACACAGACGTTGGAATTATCTGACCAGGATATTAAAGCAGCTATCATAAAATGCTTCAGTAAGCCATTGCGAACATAATTAAACACATGGAAAGCCTAAAACGAAATAGAATATGGGGACTCCCCACTTAAAGACCTAGCTTCCTTCCTATGACTAAATCATTAAGCAAATTGGATGATAAGCAAGTATCTTTTTTTCCTCATTTTTTTTCCTTTAGAGGTTTTTCTTTTTGCCTTCAGACAGATCTACTCACCAGCGAGAGACGGAGACAGTGAGAGGGAAAGTGGGAAATCACCCCCTGGGGGATGGCCACACCACAATCCCTTCTCCTCCATTCTCCTCTCGGGATCTTGAGCACGCACTTGGACGTGCCAGGTGCAAGTTTCAAATCACCAGGTCCGGGACTGACAGTGGGCCATGTGAGAGTCCAGCAGCCTAACCACTACACCATCTGCTGGCTCGGATGAGCAAGGATCTTAAAAGTGACATCTTGGGACCAGCAGTTAGTGTAATGGCTATGTCGCTGGACTCCCACGTAGTCGACTGTGGTTCAAGTCCTGGACCCGGCGGCTTAAACTCACGCTGGGCGCGTGTGCGTGCATGCCCAAGATCCCGACAGGAGAATGGAGGAGAAGGGATTGCGGGGTGGCCATCCCCCCTGGGGGGTGATTTCTCGCTTTCTGTCTCTCTGTCTCTCTATGTCTGTCTGGCGAGCGCACACGCCCTATAGCGAAAACCTCTCCAAAAAAAAAAAAAAAAGTGACATCTTGAGACCAGCAGTTAGCGTAATGGCTGTGTCGCTGGACTCCCATGTAGTCGACCGTGGTTCGAGTCCCGGACCCTGTGGCTTAAACTCACGCTGGGCACATGAGCGTGCGTGCCCAAGATCCCAAGAGGAGAGTGGAAGAGAAGGGATTGCAGCGTGGCCATCCCCCCGGGGAGGGTGATCTCTCGCTCTCTGTCTCTCTGTCTCTCTCTGTCTTTCTGGTAAGCGCACGCGCCCTATAGCAAAAACCTCTCAAAAACAAAAAAAGTGTTGTCTTAGGGTATGTCGTGGAGCCACAGGGCATGTGTTTTTCGATAGCTGTCACAGGACAGCACATTAGAGCAATGCATGGATTCTGACCACACAAAAAGCTACGTCTCGGGCCCAGCAGATGACGTAATGGCTATGCCGCTGGTCGCCCACATGGCCCTCCTCGGTTTGCCTCCCAGACCCTCAGGCTTAAACTCATGCTGGACGCATGTCCGAGCTTGCCCGAAATCCCAACAGGAGGACGGAGGAGAAGGGATTGTGGCATGACCATCTCCCCCGGAGGGTGACTTCTTGCTTTCTGTCTCTCTGTCTCTCCAGCAAGCTCACGTGCTCTATAGCAAAAATCTCTCCAAAAGTAAAGCATATATAACATGAGCACCAGAAGGCGATAAGACACACCACAACACACTAACATAAATCTGGTGTGCTCATTTTTATTTATTCTGAATACTACTATGGGTGTACAGTAAAGCACACGTCTGTAAATGAGATATGTAATCTCGTGTGATTGCTGAAGGCCTCGCATAGTGAATACTCACTGACAGCGGCGATGAGGCAACAACAGAGAAAAGGGATTCCCTGCCCTGGGGAACTGCTCGTAAGTCTGAGCAGTCATAAACAGGTCGGTCGTTATGTGAGGAGCGGCCATATACGGGGCCAGGAGGTGGTGCAGCAGTAGTGCAGCTAGACTTTCACAGTAAGGTCTCAGCTCAGGCCCCAAGGCCTCCCTAAGTATGCTGGGTGCCTGTGCACGTGGGTGCCCTCAGTCTAAGGCTGGCTGAAGCTGGAGGCGGATTGTGATGTTAAGGCCCTGTTGAGGGTGCTCGCTCTCACTCGTTCTCTCCCACTCATGGGAAAGAATTTTTTTTAATATTTATTTTCTTTAACTTTATTATTTATTATTATTATTTTCCAGTTTGATCAGACAGAGAGAGAGAGAAAGTGAGAAAGGAAGCCACCTGGTCCAGGACTTGAACCATGGTTGGCCATGTGGGAGTCCACTGCCTTTAACCACCACACCATCTGCCAGCCCCAAGAGAAAAAAAAAAATTTAAACCTTTAAAAATACAACGATAAGGGAACAGCAGTTGGCACAATGGCTATGTCACTGGACTCCCATGTAGTCGACCATGGTTCGAGTCCCGGACCCAGTGGCTTAAACACACACAGGGCACATATGCGTGCGTGCCCAAGATCCAGAGAGGAGAATGGAGGAGAAGGGATTGCGGTGTGGCCATCCCCTGGAGGGTGATTTCTCGCTTTCTGTCTCTCTGTCTCTCTGTCTTTCTGGTGAGCGCATGTGCCCTATAGCAAAAACCTCTCAAAATAAATAAATAAATAAATAAATAAATAAATAAATAAATAAATAAAATTTATCTTTTCTCTTACACACACAGTACTAATTCGTTATTGTTGAAGTTTTAAAACAATGATTTGTATATCAAAACCCAGCCTCCTCTCCTGTTGCCTAAACTGGCCCTCTTGATATTCCTTCTTTCAGAATGACCGCCATCACCCAGCTCAGCAAATCTACTTTCTTTCTTTTTTTTTTCCCTAAACTAAAGACTTTTATTTCTTCTCCTGGCAAACACAACAGTTTTCCATCCACAATTATTTTTTAAAGTAAGAAACAATCAACTGAAGAACGTCTGGGGCCAGGGGCTGCAGGGCATCTTGCAGGTCAGCACCCACCGCCCTGGGCACAGGATCCTCGGCAGGCCTCAGGCGCTGCTGGCAGGACGACCCTAGTGGGCCTCCTCCAAGGAGGCTGGCAGCACCCAGCGCGCTGCTGGTTACCGCCTCGAAGTCCGCGCGTCCCCGCGGTACGGTCCTCGATGATGAGTTGACCCAGCAGTGCGATCTTAGCTTTGCGGCGTGTAACTTGATTACTTTTCCTGTTCAGCTCTCGGAGTGCTCTCATCCGAGCACAGTACGTAATCAAACGTGGCGAAGTCTTCCTTGGTGCCCCGCCGCGCCCTGTGGGCTGTGCCAACGCCGATCTCTTAGGCAGCTCACAGCTCGGGTCCGGACCCGCCCGCCGCACCGCTGTCTGTGACCCGGTTCTCGGAAACGCTTTGATCAGTTACAAGTTTTCTGAAAACTGCTTCTGCAATTGAAGACCAATAAATGTTACCCAGACAGAACACACCGACTTGGGCACCCGCCGGGCCATCTTCCCACACAGAAAATCTAGTTTCTTAGGCCCCATCTTGAGCCTTTTTCATGATAGGAAAATTTATATTAAATGAATCTCTTATTGATAAGCCCTGAGATATTCCAGTGCACCACGGACCATCATCCATGATGATGTTAATGTGCATGCGTTAAATATTAACATTCATGTAATACAATATCTAAGTTTTACCGTATTTCTACACTTGCTTACTCTCATGGTATTAAGCATGTTTCAAAATTATTTTATTGTCTACGTGAGACATTACCATAGGTACCGTAACTTCTGTTACCCTTCCGCTTTCATAATTAGTTCATTGTTCATTTCTTATTACTACAACCCATGCTTCAATGAACAGCCATGGAATCATTACAAATGCAGTTGAAGGGACCAGCAGGTGGTGCGGTGACTAAGGCACTGGAATTCCCACAGGGCCGATCACAGTTCAAGTCCTGGACCTAGCGGCTTTCTCTCTCTCTGTCTCTCTCTCTCTCTCTCAAGACTCATTTGAAAAAAATTAAATAAGTAATTCTTTTTTAAAAAATTCACTTGAAGACATGTTATTTAATCCAATAGAATTGAAATACATGTATATATTTTTATATATTACATAAATAATGTATAATATACCTGATTTTTTAAATTTCATGTCCTACGGTCTATATCTTCCATGTCTAGATCAGAGCTTGGTTTGCAATAAAACTTGATAATTACTTGTCGAATGAGAGTTTGAATACAATTCTGGTCAACCAGTATGAGTAAGTTTAAGAGAAATAGCCTTTCAGGGGATCGGCATACTGCAAACGGTAGGGCTTTGCAAAGTAGAAACTAATCCACTTTATGGGGCCGGAAACTGGCATGGTGGTTAAAGGTGTTGGACTCCCACATGGCTGTCCAGTTCGAGTCCCAGACCTAGAGGCTTGCTTTCTCACTTTCTCTCTGTCTTTCTCCCTCTCACTCTCTCCGTCTCTGGTCAAATTTAAACAAATAAATAAATAAAGTTAAAAACAAAAAAAAAAAGAAAGAAAGAATTAATCCAGCTTTAGCCTTTATGCTTCGGCAAGGAGGGAGGCCTTGGGCACAGGCACTGTAAAACAGACAACATCCCTTGGGAACCAGCAGTTAGCTTAATGGCTATGTCGCTGGACTCCCACGTAGTCGACCGCGGTTCGTGTCCTGGACCCGGTGGCTTAAAACTCACGCCGGGCGCGTGTGCGTGCGTGCCCAAGATCCCGAGAGGAGAATGGAGGAGAAGGGATTGCGGCGTGACCATCCCCCGGGGGGTGATTTCTCGTTTTCTGTCTCTATGTCTCTCTCTCTCTCTCTGGCGAGCACACGCGCCCTATGGCAAAAACCTCTCCAAAAAAAAAAAAAAACAGACAACATCCCTAATTGGCCTGTGTTCAGACAGTTCTGGGGTGTGCTCATTTCTGATATTCACCAGAACATCAATCTTCACTTAACACGGTTAATGATACAATTTTTAATTTTAAAAGGAAGTGCTGATGTTCACACCAGCTTCAAAAGATGTTTCAAACCTGGTTGTGGAGTCATTGTATTTCCAATTAAGCAGTGGGGGATTCAATTACAAGCTGAACGGACCGTAGGCCATAGACTGCTCCAGTCCATGAAAGTGGGTGTTCCAGACACCATACAAAAGATTCAAGGGGCCACGTGGTCAGATGATGGTGATGCAGGAACGTGGGGCACAGGGGTGATCGGGCCCACGCCTGCGGTGAGCCAGGTTCTTGTCCCATGCTCAAGAAGAATTAGAGTCACGGACACAGAGAGTATTGCAAAGAGCGGAGTTTATTAAAGGAGAGGGAAGGAAAAAAAGAGCTCCCAAGAAAGGAAGGTTCTGGAAAATGGGTTGCCCAACACTTCTTAAAATTTTTTGGAGAAGTTTTTGCTATAGTGCACATGCACTCTCCAGGAAGACAGAGAGAGACAGAGAGGCAGAAAGTGAGAAATCACCTCCCGGGGGGATGGCCACGCCACAATCCCTTCTCTTCCATTCTCCTCTTGGGATCTTGGGCATCCATGCACATGCGCCTGGCGTGATTTTAAGCTACCAGGTCTAGGACTTGAACCGTAGTCAACTTCATGTGAGTCCAGTGATATAGCCATTAAGCTAACTGCTGGTCCCGTACTTTTTTTTTTTTTTTTTTAAGATCTTTCCTATAGAGTATGTGTGCTCACCAGAGAGACAGAGAGGGACTGTGAGAGGGAAAGTGAGAAATTCCCGCTCGGGGGGATGGCCACACCACAATCCCTTCTCTCCATTCTCCTGGGATTGTGGGCATGCATGCACACATGCCCAGTGTGAGTTTCAAGCCGCTGGCTCCTGAACTCGAACGTGGTTGGCCATGTGGGAGTCCAGCACCTTAACCACTATGTCACCTGCTGGCCCCTTGGCACTTCTTTCGTCTCTTTTATATCTGTATCCAACTCAACACTAGGTCCTGCGGGTTTTACGTCCTAGATGTTCGCCCGTGACCTTTCATCTCCTCCATGAGCCACCCAAGTTCATGTTCTCTGGGCTGGAATAAACCAGGGCCTTCCCGCTGAGCCCCTGCAGTTCATCTTTCAGTGCAGGCAGAAGGAGCTTTTCAAGATGAAGCTCTGATTGTGTTCTCCCTCTATTAACGCTTTGTAGTGACTCCCTTGTTCCCCTACAGTGGAGACTAAATGCCCTCCCCACGGAACCCCTGTCAACACCTACAGCTTCACCTATCATGTCCCCGCGGCCACCTTCCTCCCGCCCCACCTCTCCATCTATCACATACCTGCTGTATCCGCAGTGCCAGCAGACCTGGCACATAGACAGTGGCCCACAGGGGACCAGCAGTTGGCGTAGTGGCTATGTCGCTGGACTCCCACATAGTCGACTGCGGTTTGAGTCCCAGACCCGGTGGCTTAAAACTCATGCCAGGTTCGTGTGCGTGCGTGCCCAAGATCCCGAGAGGAGAATGGAGGAGAAGAGATTGCGGCGTGGCCATCCCAAGGGTGATTTCTTTCTTTCTATCTCTCTGTCTCTCTTTCTGGTGAGCGCCCATGCCCTATAGCAAAAAACTCTAAAAAGAAAAAAGAAAGAAAGAAAGAAAGAAAGAGAGAGAGAGAGAGAGAGAGAGAAAGGAAGGAAGGAAGGAAGGAAGGAAGGAAGGAAGGAAGGAAGGAAGGAAGGAAGGAAGGGCTCCGTAGGGCCAGCAGGTGGCGTGGTGGGCAGATGCTGGATCTCACATGGCCGACTGTACAGTTGGAGTCCCAGACCCAGACGCTTGAAAAACTGTGTGTGTGTGTGTGTGTGTGTGTGTGTGCGCGCGCGCATGCACGCACCCAAAATCCCAAGAGGAGAAGGAACTGTGTCATGGCCATGCCCCTGAGGTGCGATTTCTCACTTCCCCTCTCTCTGTCTCGCTAGTGAGTACGTACACCTAAAAAAGACAATCAGCAGATACTAACACGGAGATGACACTGATGCTGGAATTATTGTCCGATAGCAAAAGTTAAAATATGGCAAAAATCTAAAAAAAAAAAAAAAAAGTAAACAAATTCATGAATGAAAATAAAAGGTCTGCAACTGCCTGCAGTGAGGCTTTTCTCCTACCCAGGCAGTCTGGTACCCTTCCCTGGAAACAATAATGCTCATAATTTTTTGTTTGTTTTGTTCTGTTTTTGCTGGAGAGCGAGCATGCTGGCCAGGGAGAGAGAGAGACAGAGAGGGAGAGGAGAAAGCGATACCTGAGGGGTGGTCATGCCACAGTCCCTCTCCATCTCTCCCTCCCTTTAGGATTTTGGGCACACACACACACATGCACCAGGTGTGTTTCTCAAGCCGTAGGGTCCAGGACTCGAACCATGTAGGTGGGCCATGTCAGAGCTGGTTGCCCTAACCAGCAGGCTACCGAACCAGTCTGCTAATTTTTTTTTCTTTTTTCTTTCTTTCTTCCTTTTTTCCTTTTTCTTTTTTAGTTTTGCTGTGGGACACATGCACTCATTAAGAGAGGCAGAGAGAGAGAAAAGGAAAGGGAAATATCACCTCCTCCCCCCCGCCCCCCCCAGGGAGGACAGCACACGGCAATCCCTTCTCCATTCTCCTCTTGGGATTTTTGGGCACATTCGCAGGTGTCCAGCGTGATTTTTAAGCCTCCAGGTCTGTGACTCGAACTGCAAACTCAGCCACGTGCGATCCAGCCGCCTTAATCTCCCAGCCACCTGCAGCCTGGGATTTTTATATTCATTTACATTATTCATATTATTCTATACATATGAGCAAATTTATCATATACACACACCAACACATACGCTTCCTCTTTTTATTTTTTATTTATTTTAAGAATTATTTTACTTATTTATTTCAATTTGACCAGAGAGAGACACACACACAGAGAGAGAGAGAGAGAGAGAGAGAGGGAAAGTGAGGGTCTGGGACTCAAACCTTCGTTGGTCATGTGGGAGTGTCCAGTGCCTGAACCACCATGCCACCTGCTGGCCCCATGTTTCCTCCTTTTAAACAAAAGGAAGCATGCTATATAGTGTCTTTATTATTTCGTTCCTTGTTCTTTCACTTAGAACTTTTCTCAGTGTTTGAGATCAGTATGAAAAGAACTTTTTTACAGCTGCACAAGTTCCATCTATGCAAGTGCCATGATTTTATTTAACCAGCCTCCGCTTTATCTAAACATGGTCATGTGAGTTCGGTCTAAACTGCTGCACAAACCTCCTTGTACAGGAGTCGTGTTGCACACGAGCGAGTACGTTGGTAGGACTCACTGAGAAAAAAGAATCTGTAACTTCCATAGCCTTGGCCAACTGCCTTCCACAGTACTTGAACCAATTTACACTCACACCACAAGTGGAGGAGGGTCTTCTTCACACAACTTTTGATAGGGAGCTTTTGCCCCTCCAATGTTCTGGCAGAATTAAGGTGAGAGACTGATATAAAGACACTGTGGGCTCTTTTCTTGGTGCCCCGTAGTGAGGAGGCGGAGGCCCGGGTGTGGTCAAGATTTGGCTACACTTGCAACTGGCAGTTGGCGTAATGGCTATGTCACTGGACTCCCATGCAATCGACCACGGTTCGAGTCCCAGACCTGGTGGCTTAAACTCACGCCAGGTGCATGTGCGTGCGTGCCCAAGATCCCGAGAGGAGAATGGAGGAAAAGGGATTGTGGCGTGGCCATCCCCACTGGGGAGTGATTTCTCGCTTTCTGTCTCTCTGTCTCTCTCTGTCTGTCTGGCGAGCGCACGCGCCCTATAGCGAAAACCTCTAAAATAAAATTGGCTAAATTCCAGTCATTCCTGCTGGAGCTGTAGTGGACACTAATACTGATTTACAGGAGGTGCTGAAGACCACCCTCATCCCTGACGGCCTAGCACATGGAATTCACGAAGCCAAAGCCTTAGACAAGCGCCAAGCCCACCTGCGTGTGCTTGCATCCGACTGTGATGTATGGTATGTCAGGTTGGTGGAGGTCCTTCGTCCGAACACCAAATCCACCTGGTGAAGGCTGATGAGAACAAGAAAGCAGGAGAATGGGTAGGCCTCTGTAAACCTGACAGAGGGAAACCCGTAAGTGGCTGGTTGCAGCTGTGTAGTCGCTAAAGACCATGGCAAGGAACCTCTGGCCAAGGATGTCATTGAAGAGTACTTCAAATGCAAGAAATGAAGAGATAATAAACATCAGCTCATGATCCTCAACAAACAAAGACACTGTAGGGCCAACAGGTGGCACAGTGATTGGAGCACTGGACTTCCACATGGTCGACAGCAGTTCGAGTCCCGAACCTGGCAGCTTACTCTCTTGCTTTCCCTCTCTCTCTGTCTCTCTCTGGCACCTGTCTTACAGCAAATTAAAAAATAATAACTATAAATAAAATAAAATAAATAATTCTTTAAAAAGAAGAAAAAAAAGAACTCTGTAATTGAAACCCAAAAAGAAATAAAATACCCTTCATGGCCCAGCCACAGTCACATATGCAGCTAAGGTCCCATGCTCTGAAAGCTAGGGCCACATGGGAAGCTCGGGTTCAATCCCTGGTCCCACCCCAAGGCCACATTGTATGCACCTGTAATTCCAGCCACCTGGGGAGGCTGAGGCAGGAGAATCACAAGTGTGAGGCTGGACTGGGCAATAGAGCAAGACACTAGCTAAAAAACAGAAGGAGAGCAGGTGCGTTGTGCACGCCTGCTGTGTCAGGGAGGCCAAGGCAAGGGCAGGCAGAAGGCCCAGGAACACCCCGTCTTGTGTTTGGGAGAGCATTTGACCCTCCCCCTTGCTCCCTCCGAGTCTTCTTTATCTCTGCCCACTGATTATCGGCCATCCAAACTCATCCTCTTCATCCCATGGTACGTGTAGGTCCTGTCCTTCCTCTTAGGAGTGCTGACAAGGAAGAAAAGTTCTGCTAAATTAGAAAAGCATAGCATAAAGTAGAACATGGGAATAAACCATTTAAAAGGAACTTGAGAGCTTCAGAAGAAGATTCCTCATGGCTCCTGAAAACTAGTTATTTCAGGGGACAAGAGAAATGAAGATTTTCTACCGATAATTCAGCCTCCAGCAAACAAGCTAGCATGTTAGGGAGCCCCTCTGGCCTGCTATCTCTGTCTCTGTGTCTCTGTCTCTGTCTCTGCTTCTGTCTTCTCATTTTTTTTGTAATTTTTCCTTTTTACAATTTTTTTAAAGGTAAAGTTTTTCTCTTGCTCTCAGCTCCACCTTTTGTGTTGTTAATAATCCCCTCTGGTCCTCCCACCCAGGCAGGAGAGGTGAGGCCTTCTGAAGAAGATTCTTCATGGCTCCTGCGAACTAGTTATTGTGTGCCGCACAGTTTTCTATTTTTTGTTTTGTTTTTTAAAGAAAAACAGTAATTACAATTTTTTTCTTTTTTTGTCTTTTTTTCTCTTTTTTGTTGTTGTTTCTCTCTCTCTTTTTCATTTTCTTTTTTCTTGTCTCTCCACTCTTCAATATCCATTTACTGTGTTTCTAGATGGATCTAAGAGCACTGTAGCTAAACACCCAAATACTAATAGGGTTAAAATATTCCCCAATATCTACTGAATCTGCTGCACCAGCGATCACAACAGAACGGCAAAGAGATTCCAGATCACCTCTTTCTGCTTGCTCCTGAACACTCAGATTGAATTTCAAGAATTAGAAAGAAACACACCATCCATCAGATGACAAGAAATCACCACAGGGCCACAAGAAATATGGGAAAACAAGAAAATACCTCTCCTCCAAGGGAAAAGAATAATTCCTCTTCATCCACAAGCAGTTCAATGCAAATCATGGAAATGTCTGATAAAGAATTTAGAGTATTCATAATGGCGAAGCTAACTGAGATGGAAGAGAAGAGAGACAATGAACTGCTAAAGAGAAAGGAGAAAGAAGTTGACGAGTTCCAGGAGGTGAGGAAATTCTTGCAAGATCTAAAAGAGGAATTACACGCTTTACAAAAGAGTCAAACGGAACTGTTAGAAATGAAGTCTATAATACAGGAAGTCAAAATATCCCTTGAAAGTATTAAAAGCAGACTAGATCATACAGAAAATAGAATCTCAGACGTAGACGAGAAAATTGCTGGCCTAGAAAAATCCACCATGAAGACTGAGAAAATAGCACAAAAATTTGAGAATAATATACGAGAAGTACTAGATACCATCAAACGTCCAAACATCCAGATAATTGGCATTCCAGAAGGTGAAGAGACCCATAAGGGCATTGATAATCTATTCCATGAAATCCTGCAAGAAAACTTTCCAAACCTAGAGAGGCATTCAAAGATCCAGCCCCAAGAAATACAAAGGACCCCAAATAGAATCAACCCAAGATCTTCTCCAAGACACATTATAGCCAGGTTGACCAAAACCATAGACAAAGACAAGATACTAAGATTGGCAAGAGAAAAACATCAAGTTACCTACAAAGGACATCCCATCAGGCTAACAGCAGATCTCTCATCGGAAACAATGCGAGAGAGGAAAGAATGGGAAAATATATTCAAAGTGTTAAGAGCAAAGCAATTTCAGCCAAGAATACTGTACCTGGTAAGATTATCTTTCATGTGGGAAGAAAAGACAAGAACATTCTCAGATAAACAAAACCTGAAAGAATTTACCAGCACCAGACCAGATCTCCAAGATGTTCTCAAGGGTGTGCTATATCAGGAAAATTAAATACAAACACACGGGAAGAAGAGTTCAAAAACTAAGAAAGTGGCCAACTTAATTGTAGGGACAATGTCTGGAGTTGAATTTTATATCCCAGAATTTAATCGGGAAAATTGAGCCAGAACAGAAGATAAAGTACATGAGACTGATAGGTTCACGCACCTACCATTTAAACAGAATCCTAATCTGTTTCTTGGCTTTAAGCAAAGTTCCCTGGCATTTCTTTGATTTAAGTTAAAACTGGTTTTCTTAATAGTACCATGTGAACTTATCATTGAAAGTAGTTAGATTATGTAAGAAACTGTGTGATCAATACAATGTGGGTGGAAAAGGAATGGAAGACAATTGTAGACACCAAAGTTAGTGTGAGAAGAGGGTGTGAAAGGACAGAGGGTCAGAAAGAGGGGTAAAAAATTCTAGGAATTAGAAATGGAAAATTTTTGATAATAATATGCGTGATTAAGTCACTATGCAGTATATTCTGGATGAGAAACCACATTTTGTATGCTGTGATGATGCTTAGGGAAAGAATGTAAATTAAGTTACAAAAAAAAAGTTTCAGAAAAAAAGTATCTATTCAATGACCACAGTAAGATATATAGCCCCAGCTAGGTGCTACTTTATAGGATGCGTAAAGTTAGACTTGTGTTCATGGAAATGTATATATCACCTGTGTTTGCTATGGAAATATTTAGATTAATTAAGGTCTTTAGTAATTCAATAAGATGTGGGGGGAAAACAGTATAGAAAGCAAACATAGATACCAGAGACAGTGTGGGAGGAGAGTAGGAGATGGCAGAGGGTAAGAGACAGGGAATCAAGGATGGGAGGGGGGGGAGGCAAAATATACAGGAAACAAGAAATGGAAAATTATTTGTTGACAATAACATGTATGTTGATGTGCTTGATTGAGACAATATACAGTGTACTCTGGATGGAAAATCTCATTTTGTATGCTATAATGATGTACAGTGAATGAACGTAAATAAATAAATTTAAATTTTAAAAAATAAAGGGACTTAAGAGACATAGGGTGGGGTGGCAGGTAGCATGGTGGTGAAGACACTGGATTCCTACATGGCCAATCGCAGTTCAAGTCCTGGACCTGGTGGTTTGACAATCTCTCCAGGTATGTGTGCACGTGCCCAAAATCCTGAGAAGAGAGTGGAGAAGAAGGGATTGCAGTGTGGCCATCCCCCCAGGGGGGTGATTTCTTACTCTGTCTCCCTCTGGTGAGAACACATTCCCTATGGCAAAATCCTAAACAAACAAACAACAAAAACAACACCAATCAATTGCTGTGTATGCACCTTTTTTTGGACGCTGATTTCCCAAGAAACTGTGTCTGTCCATCTGTCTGTCTTAGAGAAAATTAATCCTTTAACCCTGACTGGATATTTAATATTATTAACATAAATACATTAATGTATCATAATGGTATTGTAGCTTTATTTATTTATTTATTTTAAAATATTTATTTATTTATTTGATTCCATTTGTTGTTATTATTTTTTCATTTGACCAGAGGGGGACAGAGAGAGAAAAGGAAAGCGAGAAAGCAAACTGCCAGGTTTGGGACTTGAATCGTGGTCGGCCATGTGGGAATTCAGTGCTTTTAACCACCTTACCACTTGCCGGTCCGTATTTATTTCTTTTCGAGAAAGCAAGTGAACTGTCACTTGCAGAGACCCAGAGAAACACATTGCAATCGATGTGGGTGAAATGACCCAATGTCGAAGCCACCTCGAAGCGACAGAGCAGAGCCGACATGGATGAACGGAGACTGGCCGAGAGTTCCTAACAGTGCAGCTGGGGACCAGCAGGTGGTGTACTGGTTATGTTGCTGGACTCCCACATGGCCGATTGTGGTTCGAGTTCCAGACCTGGCAGCTTGAAACTCACGCTGGGCACGTGTGTGTGCATACCCAACATCCTGAGAGGAGAAGAGATTGCAGCATGGCCAGCCCCCTGGCGGGTGATTTCTCACTCTCTGTCTTTCTGTCTCTCCAGTGAGTGCACGTGCCCGATACAAAAATCTCTCTCAAAAAAAACAAAAACAAAAACAAAACAAAAAAAAACTGCATCCAGGGCTGGCCCATGTTGTGTGGTTAAAGCTCTGGACTCCCACAGAACCAACCACAATTTGTGTCCCAGACCTGGTGGCTTACTTTCTCTCTTTCCCTTTTTCTCTCTCTCCATCTTTCTCTGGTCAAATTAAAAAATAATAGTATAAATAAAATTACATAAACAATTCTTTGAAAAGAAAAACAAACAAAAACACTGTAGTTGAGCATTGAGGATAATGGAGTTCATTATGGTGTTCTCTGTATTTTTTAATGTGTTTGAACATTTCCATAGTAAAAAAGTTTTTTCATTTAAAAATGTAAGTGTTCTGCAAACTTATATTGGTCCTTCTGAAAAATAATGAAGTGCTTAAATGTGTCCACTAGATAGATCCGTACAAGGAGATTTGTAGATCTTTTTTCTATCAATAGTTTTGCTAGATGGTGTGGGTCTTTGCTAGGGAGGGACATAGACGAGAGAAAGTGAAGAGTCACCCCCAAGGATGGATGGCCATGCCATAGTCCCTTCTCTTCCACTTTCTTCTCAAAATTTTGGGCATGCACTCACATGCACCTTGCATATTTTTTTTTGTTTTGCAGAGAGGTTTTTGTTACAGGGCCCATGCGCTCGCCAGAGAGACAGAGAGAAACAGAGAGACAGAAAATGAGAAGTCACCCCGCAGGGGGATGGCCACGCCACAATCCCTTCTCCTCCGTTATCCTCTCTGGACTTTGGGCATGTGTGCACACACGCCCAGTGTGAGTTTTAAGCCTCCAGGTCAGGGACTCAAACCACAGCCGACTACGTGTGAGTCCAGCGATGTAACCATTATACCATCTGCTGACTCCCGCCATGAATGTTTTTTAGGCCTCCAGGTCCTGGACTTGAACCTTGTAGTTGGCCGTATGGGATCCAGCACCCTTAACCACCACATCCCAGCTGGCTCTGGAGGTGTTTTTGGTCATAAAATGATTTTGGTAAGAGAAGATGGGAAATTCTTATCTGTTGTTCCACAGCTGCATAGATTGGGGCCTGGGGCGCAGTGGGGACACAGGGAAGGCTTCCCCTAAGTCTACTGGGGGCATTGAAGACCAGGCCACACTGAGCTGGACCTTGAAGCATGAAGGAAGTTTCCAGGCAGAGGAGCAGGGAGGGAGCGCTCCAGGCATGGGGACAGCCTGCAGAGCACAGAGGTGTGACAGAGACGCTCACAGGCTTCTGGCAGGACAGAGAAGGTCCATTGTAAAAGATGACGCAGGGAAGGTGGGAATGCTTGTGGCTACCAGTATCAGAGCAGCTTAGACAAAAACTCTGAAAAGTTCCAGGATAATGTGGTGGCTTGATGATGTCACCTAGGGCCTGGCTTCTTCCCCTTTTTATGTGCTCTGAGCGTGGTGTGCTGAGATTCCTCTCATAAGCCCTGACTGGCTGTCACAGTTCACAAATCATGTCCCTCACATCCACACCCAGAGGCGGGAAGTCCCAGAAGTGCCCGCAGACTCGCCGCATCCCGCTGGGCCCCGAGCCCGCTCCTCAGCCCAGCATGGCGGGGGGAGTGGGAGTGGCCCGGCCGCCCGGATCAGTCAAAGCCATGCAGCTCTTTGGGCTGAGGGACCTCCTTCTCTGACATGGAAGGGCAGCACTGAATCCGTAAATTAGTAAAATTCATGAGAGCTTCGCAGCCAGAAAGTAGGGGTGGCTATTTTGTGGGCACTAAAAATGTCCGCTGTGAAGAGCTTTCATGAGATCGGACAGTCCTTTTCAGGAGACTTGTCTGCCATGCCAGACAGTTTGGATCTTACCCAGTGGGCTCTGGGAAGTCTTTAACAAAATTGAGCCTGGGCATGGTCTGATTTGCATAATGCTATAAAGAATGATATGAAGGAACAGCAAAGTAGAAGCAAGTGTGCCAATAATAAAGGCTTTTTTTGAGAGAGAGAGATTTTTACTAATAGGGCACATGTGTTCACCAGAGAAACAGAGAGAGAGAGAGAGAGAGAGAGAGAGAGAGAGAGAGAAAGCAAGACATCACCTCCCAGGGGGGTGGCCTTGCTTCAAACCCTTCTCCATTCTCCTCTCGGGATCTTGAGCATGCGCACAGGCGCGCTTGGCCTGAATTTCGAGCCACTGGGTCCGGGACTCAAACCACAGTTGACTATGTGGGAATCCAGTGACGTAACCATTACACCATCTGCTGGCCCCATCAAGGCTAATTTTTTACATGCTTCCCAGTCTACATCACATACATGCCAGGAAACCAGCACTGGCAGTGGGTGGCCAACACCATCCCAGCCAGGCCTCGGGAGCAGCAGACACTGCCCCTCCGGAGACCCTCCCCTGGACACGCAGCTCTCCAGCCGTGGGTGGAGCGAGCCTGAGAGCACGGGCAGACTCCAGTGTCTGCCTGGGACCCCACCCGCTGTGGAGGAGGCAGCTCTGCAGGTGCAGAGGGTGGGCTGGGAGGGGGCTCACGCAAGTGCTAAGTCCTGCCACCGCATTACTCAACGTCCTCGTGTCACATTCAGGGCACCAGAAATGTCAACCTGAGACTTTTTTTTTTAAGAATTATTTATTTATTTAATTCCATTTTATTTTTTAAAAGAATTATTTATTTTATTTTATTTTATTTATTCATTCATTTTATTTTAATTTCACGAGAGAGAGAGAAAGTAAGAAAGCAAGCCACCAGATCCGGGACTCGAACCGTAGCTGGCCATGTGGAAATGTCCAGTGCCTTAACCACCATGCCACCTGCTGGTCCCTAATTCCATTTTATTGTTATTATTTTTTAATTTGACCAAAGAGAGAGAAAGGGAAAGCGAGAAAGCAAGCCACTAGGTGCTCGAACCACGATGGACCATGTGGAAACCCAACGCCTTTAACCACCACACCACCTGCCGACCCCAACAACCTGAGGCTCTGATTAGCCTGATTTTTGTCTGTGAAATAGTCTCCAGGGTGGGGAGGGGTCAGGAAGGTGCCCCTCTCACACAGACACCGGGGACACAATCGGCAAACTTCACGATGACCTACCTCCGCCTGACGGAGACAGTGAGGTGCATGCTGACAAAGTGGCCACACCACGCTCTGAGTCCCCCTGCTCATCAGAGAAATGAGGTGTGCCTCTCCATGGCCAAGAAGCCAGCAGCGGGGACCTGAAAGTCCTGTGTTGTCTGGATGGCCCTCAGACGTGTCCCTGCCCACCGCCCACACCAGCTGCACCTGGCGTCCTCCAGGCGTGGCAGGGCTCCCAGCCTGAGCACGGTCTGACCCGTGACCTCTATGAGCATCCTGGACTGAGGACCGAGAAGTGGGAGGGAGGGGCGGGCAGATCTCTGCAGTCTAGCCTCTCTACAATGGGACTGCCCTTTGAAATGATTAAACTGACTTTACCACCTCAGCTCCAGAACATTCTACTTGGAGAGAGAGAAATGATTCCAACGACGAGGGACTCCGTCACTGGATAGAAGAATCGCTAGTAGCATCTCTTTTGCTGGTTTGTTCTAGGGTGTGTGTGCTCACCAGAGAGAGACAGAGAGAGAGGGAAAGGGAGAAATCACCCCCAGGGGAGGCGGTCTCACCACAATCCCTTCTCCTCCATTCTTCTCTCAGGATTCTGGGCACGCACGCAGCCCAAAAATCACACCCGGCATGATTTTCATGCTGCCAGGTCCTGGACTCGAACTGCTCAGTCGGCCATGTGGGATCCAGCCACTTACCCTCCATGCCCCCAGCAGGCCCGAGTAGCATCTCCTTGGAATGTCTCCATGGTCTGTGTTCTCAGGTAAACAGGCACGGAGCAGAGGGAGGGACTGGAAAGACCTGTGTTCTGAGACAGTCAGAAAGTAAGCAAGTAAGAGGAAATCTAAAATTCTAATGGTTAAAAAAAAAAGTTTGTGTCTCTGGTTTTTCCTGGACAGGAAGCTAAAAGTCCAGGCTGGCGTTTGCCCCTGGGTGACCATCGGGCTGAGCTGCCTCCACGCTTTTTCAGCCCCTGGGTGTGTCTGTGACTCGGGCTGCAGAGCGGGTATGAGGGCGGGCTCGGGACAGGACGGGGGTGCAGAACGGGTGTGAGGGCAGGCTCGGGACAGGACGGGGGTGCAGAGCGGGTGTGAGGGCGGGCTCGGGACAGGACAGGGGCGCAGAGCGGGTGTGAGAGCGGGCTCGGGACAGGACGGGGGCGCAGAGCGGGTGTGAGGGCGGGCTCGGGACAGGACGGGGCTGCAGAGCGGGTGTGAGGGCGGGCTCGGGACAGGACGGGGCTGCAGAGCGGGTGTGAGGGCGGGCTCGGGACAGGACGGGGCTGCAGAGCGGGTGTGAGGGCGGGCTCGGGACAGGACGGGGCTGCAGAGCGGGTGTGAGGGCGGGCTCGGGACAGGACGGGGGTGCAGAGCGGGTGTGAGGGCGGGCTCGGGACAGGACGGGGGCGCAGAGCGGGTGTGAGGGCGGGCTCGGGACAGGACGGGGGCGCAGAGCGGGTGTGAGGGCGGGCCCGGGACAGGATGAGAGGTGGGCGGGGCTCAGCCTAAGGGTCACCAGAGGCTCTCCTCAACTGTAGCCTCCCAAAGACAAGAACACATGTCCTTTATGTGCCATTTGGTATTTGGGGACATTTCCACACTCCCAGAAAACCCCATCGTTGGAATTCAGGGTTTCCAAGGCCACAAACCAGGCTGGTCGTCCCAGGCCATGCTTCACTGTCCAGCAGAGAATGTCCGCAGAGACCCCCTCAAGCCTCACCATCCTCCTCCACCGTCAGCCTCCCAGCGCCCCTCTGCCAACCTCCTCACCTCTGCCTTCTCTGGGTGCTTCCTACTCCCCGTGTCCCACGCTGACTGTGCCCTCCCCCAGGATCAGCACATTTCTAACTTGTCATATTGGGTGTTGCCCGAGCAGTCTCCTCCCCACCCTCTTTACCCTGGGACCGAGGAGCTTGGATGCCATGGCGTGGAGTGGGGAGGAGGAAGAGACGGTCAGTGCTTCCTTGGACGTTGCTCGGTGTTGGAACCAGTCAGACCTCCCGCGGGGCACGCGCTGAGCTGCCGAGGCCAGGCTGCCCAGAAGCAGCAGGCACGGCGTGTCCCGTGCTCGGCAGGCTGTCAGATCCATTTGCCCGAGAGGGGACGGGCTCTGAGCACCGAACTCACCCGAGCAGGAGCAGCAGCCAGGCGTGAGGAACTTGACCCCATGCTGAAGTCCTGGGCAGTAAGTCTGTGTGTGTGTGTGTGTGTGTGTGTGTGTGTGTGTGTGTGTTGTTTTTGGTTTTGCACCAGACTCTAAACTCCACGGGTGCAAAGACCACATTTATCTTGTCACCACGCAGCTAGCCTGGGAGGGGGCTCAGGAAAGGCTTGTTGACTGAAAGGACTAAGTGGATGTTGTCTGTCACCACGTCTGGTCCGGTCCACTTCCAGCCGAAGCAGGAAGGCTGGTTGTCGACGTGAGGCAGGGGCGCTACAAGCTCCCGCTCTGCAGCACACGGGCACTGCCTGGGCGACCCTTTAATGAGGTAGAATGCAGAAGAGAGGGACGGGCATTTCCCCACGGGCACAGACACCCCCAGCCCGGGGCAGAGCTGGGCTCGAAGGGCTGCGAGTCGTCAGCGTGGCTCGGCTGGGACGCCGAGAGCGGCAGTAAGCTGGAATGACTGGTTATGAATGCGCGTCGGACTCCCTGAGGCCCCCGGAAATACTTGGGCAGAGAAAGGGACTTAGCAGAGATTAAGAAAACACACTGAGGCCAGCCAGGTGGTGGGGGTTAATGTGCTGGATCCCACACGGCCTACTGTGCAGTTCGAGACCCAGATCCGGAAGCCTGAAAACTATGCCAGGTGTGTGTGGTGTACACCCAGAATCCCGGGAGGAGAATGGAAGGGAAGCGATTACGGTGTTGCCATCCCCCTCGGGGGGTGCTTTCTCACTCTCTCTCTCATTTCTGTCTCTCCCTGGTGAACGCACATGTCCTATTGCTAATGAAAGAAGAAAAAGAAAACAGGAGAAAGAAAGAGAGAAACACTGAAATTCGGGTTACTGCCTGAAGGTGCGCCATCTGCACATCCTTGTCGTCTAGTAAGACCCAGGGACGCTCAGGTTCCATGTCACCATGGAAGAACTTTTCCCCATCAGGATGAGAGTCCCCCACCTGCCGGGGAGAGTGGCAGGCAGTGGCACCGTTGTAAGGTGCAACCAAACGAATGCCCACCAAAGCCAGACTAAGGTTAAAGGGAGGTTAAAGGGAGCCTTTTTTTTTTTTTTTTTTTTTTTTTGAGAGATTTTTGCTATAGGGCACGTGCGCTTGCCAGACAGACAGAGAGAGACAGAGAGACAGAAAGCGAGAAATCACCCCTGGGGGGGGATGGCCACGCCGCAATCCCTTCTCCTCCATTCTCCTCTCGGGATCTTGGGCACGCACGCACACGCGTCCGGCGTGAGTTCTAAGCCACAGGGTCCAGGACGGGAACTACGGTCGACTACGTGGGAGTCCAGCGACATAGCCATTATGCTAACTGCTGAAAGCCTTTATCAGCTGGCCAGCGACTACAGCCTGAGGCTCCGGGCCGAGAGTCAGAACTGCAGCCCCACCCAAAGTCTGAGTAGGCTTTTCATATGGGGTCCATTACCAGGGGTTTCTATGCGAACAGTTACAGAAGCTGAATCAAGCAGGTTAATTATTTCTGAGGGGAGTGCAGTTTCCATGCAAGCAGTTCCATTGCTAAACAAAAGGGTTTCGGGCTAGTTAGCAAGGACAGTAGCAGATACAGGATGCAGCCCCGGGATACGGTTTTCTGTACGGCTAGGACAAGCTATTTTCTCATGGGAAGAGCAAGCAGGTTTACAGAAGCAGACAGCCAGGTTAGGGTAAGGGAACAAGATGGACAAACAGTTGCTCATGAGCAAGATCTAATATGCAGCCTTCCCAGCACTGGAGGAGTCCTCCTGCATGTGACCTTGGGTCCAGGTGGGCTAGAAGTTCAAACAGAACAGAGCTTCACCAGAGTTTTGGGGAATGTCAGGACCAGCAGTTAGCGTAATGGCTACGTCGCTGGACTCCCACGTAGTCGACCGCAGTTCAAGTCCTGGACCTGGTGGCTTAAACTCACGCCGTGTGCGTGCGTGCCCAAGATCCCGAGAGGAGAATGGAGGAGAAGGGATTGCAGCGTGGCCATCCCCCCTGGGGGGTGATTTCTCGCTTTCTGTATCTCTGTCTCTCTCTGTCTTTCTGATGAGTGCGCGCGCCCTATAGCAAAAACCTCTCCAAAAAAAAAAAGTGTTGGGGAATGTTAATTCCCTAAAAGACGAGGTAAGCCAGTGGGGTTGGCATCTGGAAAGTGCACAGGGGCTCTTGCTCAAGACGATGAGCTTATAAAACGTTTGAACCCCTGCACTGAAGAGAGGATAGTGAGGGAAGGGGCCAGAGTCCTTGGGGAGCCGAGTACCCCACCAGTTCCCAGACTGTGAGTGTCCGAGGCCAGGCTAGCTGCCCCGAGGGTGGAAAACACAGCTGCTGGGTGGAGGGGCTGCCGTCCCACGGCAGGGGGCACTGGATACACGATGGCTTTTTGGATGAGAAGTGGGAAACGTGAGAGAGAGAAGTCGCAGGACCACGTTAGATCCTTCACAGAGGGGCCTCTGAAGGGATCTGGTGACCCTGATAGAGATACAAATTACCAGGCTCTTAGAAGCTGAAAAAGAAAGTAGGTGAGGGACCAGCAGTTAGCGTAATGGCTATGTCACTGGACTCCCACATAGTCGACCACAGCTTGAGTCCGAGACCCGGTGGCTCAAACTGACACCGGGCGCGTGTGCGTGCGTGCCCAGGATCCCGAGAGGAGAATGGAGGACAAGGGATTGCAGCGTGGCCATCCCCCCTGGGGGTGATTTCTCGCTTTCTGTCTCTCTGTCTGTCTCTGTCTGTCTGGTGAGCATACGCACCCTATAGCAAAAACCTCTCAAAAAAAAAAAAAAAATGTGGTTGAGCAGTCTAAGGGAAGGCATTTGCCCACAGCAAGGCACCAAGAGATGAGAAATCCAAACAAAGGAAGCATTATCTCAGAAAAATTCCACAAAGACACCTAATGAAAGGAGGAGTCAGCTCTGCCTAACCCACCACGGAGAGCCGAAGCCATTCCCAGCAGTTCTAGCCAAGATCTCCCTTGGCCCCTCCCTCACCACTCTGTGCTGGGAAGGTCCAGGGTCCAGGTTAGCAAGATGAGAAGGGATAGAAGTATGTGCACAGGGGGCCGGCAGGGGGCGTGGTGGTTAAGGGCACTGAACTCCCACATGGCCCACTGCGGTTCGAGTCCTGGACCTTGCAGCTTGCTTTCTCACTTTCTCTTTCCTCTCTCTCTCTCTCATTCCGTACGTCTCTGATCAAATTAAAAATAAATAAATAAAGTTAAATAAAATAATTATTCAAAATAAAAAGTATGTGCACAGAACCAACCTAAATAGGTAGTACACAGTCTTAGCTGCTGGGGGAAAAACTGTACAAAAACCACAACAACAACAATTCATTTATCGGCCATCAACAGCTCCAGGATGAGGAATTCGAGGCTGACGTAGTGACTCCACAGCGTTGGAGGCCTGGCTCCTCTCCTTGCTGCCCTGCCATTCTCGAGGGCCGCCCTCACTCGGAAGGTTCAAGGCCCCACCGCCACATCCGCTGGGCCTGTGTTCCAGCCTGTGGGAAGGACAGGGGAAGCCAAGCACTGCTGCTGCTGCCCGAGCACAGAACCAAGCTGCTCCCCTCACTTTAACTCACTCCTCATTGTCCCTGAGTCAGTCACAGAGGCGCACCTAGCTGCAAGGAATGCTGGGAAATGTAGGCTTTGTTCAGAGGGGCCAGGAAAGATTTGGGAGTCTTCTTGTATGGTTTGAATAGGTCCCCTTAATTCACGGGTTGAAATCGGATTGTGTTGTGAAAACATGAAGCAGATGGAATCTTATTTTTTTTCTTTTTTTGGAGAGGTTTTTGCTATAGGGCGTGTGCCCTCGCCAGAGAGACAGAGAGAGACAGAGACAGAAAGCGAGAAATCACCCCCCATGGGAGATGGCCACGCACCCGGCGTGAGTTTAAGCTGCCGGGTCCAGGACTCGAACCGCAGTCAACTACATTGGAGTCGAGCGACAGCCATTACACCAACTGCTGGTCCCAAAGCAGTTGGAATCTTAATTTGACCATGGTGCTGCAAGGTGGGGTTTGGGGAGGTAATTAGGATAGGTAAGGTCATCAGGGTAGAACCCCATGGTTGAACCCTGGTGGCTGTGTAAGAGGGAGAGACCAGAGTGTCTCAGCACAGACACGGACACGCGAGCCCCTGCCCTCTCATCACGCATGCCCTGAACTGCTCCAGGACTCGGCGCCAGCCAGAAGACTCTCACCAAACGTGCCCTTTGAACTTGGACCTCCAAGACTTTGACCTAAATAGACCTCTGTTCCTTATCATTTACCCACTCTATGGCACTTCCGTCCACAAATGATCTATTGATAAGGAAGAGTCGTTCAGGTATGAAAAGGTACTAGGGTAGGGCCCTGTGACCGAGTACTGGCAGGTTTATAAGCAGAGAGAACGAGACCAGAACAACAGCAAGAAACGCATGGGTACAGGGGCATGGACGCTGCGGGAGCGTGAGAGTTGTCAGGATCAAAACGGAGTCGCTAACGTCAACCCCTAACAAAATGGAGCCCGAGGCCCTGGCGCATGGATGGCCACGACAGGACCTATGCACAGAATTCCTCAAACGGCAGCATTCCAGAGAGCCCTCCTGTACGGGTCCGCTTGCCAGCAATGGCTGTCTCCACCAAAGAGCTAATTCCGACCCTTCAACCAGCCCCCATAACCATGGTCTGTGTTTCAAAACAGCTCACATGTACTCCTTTTTATCTGCAAGCTTTCGCCTTTGCCCTAACGTCTTTGGATGCGCCTATGGTCTGTCACAGGACATATATCCCAGATTACAATCCCCTGACGTTCCCAAATGGGCTTTGCTTTGGAGAGTAGGTCTCTGGCATTTTTTTCTTTTTTTGGAGAGGTTTTTGCTATGGTGCGCATGCGCTCGCCCACAGACAGAGAGAGACAGAGAGACAGAAAGCGAGAAATCACCCCCCAGGGGAGATGGCCACACCGCAATCCCTTCTCCTCCACTCTCCTCTCAGGATCTTGGGCACACACGCACACGCGCCCGGCGTGAGTTTAAGTCACCGAGTCTGGGACTCGAACCGCGGTTGACTACGTGGGAGTCCAGCGACATAGCCATTACGCTAACTGCTGGTCTCTGTCACTGCTTTAGGTTGTCAGAACAAGAGCCGTTTCTGCTACAAAACACAAAGTAGGAAATGAAACATCACCACTGATCTCAATTCCCTCTGAGGGCAACTGGTCTGAAAATGTCACGAAGGGAAGACGCCTTGAGTTTAAATAAAATTTGAGGTTGTTTTCTTTACATAAGGTTGGGCCATTTAATTACCAAATTATTTATGGAATTAGAGTGACCAGATGGCCTTTGATTACCCACAAGTGACCAGAAAGGTCATGAGACCTGCTCAAAATTTCATCTAGAGGCAGAAGGAGATTGAATTCCACAAAATGGGTTTTGAGACACAAAAATAAAGGGACAGAGAGACACAAAACTAAAGTTGCTTACTGATCCTACCTTCCATCAGCTGTGTTAGGATGGGCAACAAGAAGACCTTAAAGTTTCAACCAACTGGCTTATCTTAGTCTGGTAATATGTTGCTAAACAAATACCCAAGACTGGATATTTACAAAGAATAGAGTTTTAGGGGCCAGCAGGTGGCGTGGTGGTTAAGGTGCTGGACACTCCCACATGGCTGACCACAGTTCGAGTCCCGGACCTGGCGGCTTGCCTTCTCATTTTCCATCCCTCTGTGTCAAATGAAAATAAATGAATGAATAAATAAAATTAAATAAATAATTCTTTTAAAAAAATTAAAAAGTTTTAGATCAGGCTCTGTTGTGCAGTGGTTAAGAGAGCTGGGGGACCAGCAGGTGGCGTAATGGTTATGTCGCTGGACTCTCACGTAGTTGACAATGGTTCGAGTCCTGGATCTGGCATCTTAAAACTCACACCAGGTGTGCATGTGTGCATACCTGAAATCCCGAGAGGAGAATGGAGAAGGGATTGCAGTGTGGCTATCCCCCAGGGATTTCCCACTTTCTGTCTCTCTGTCTCTCTCCATCTCTCCGGTGAGCACACATGCCCTATAGCAAACATCCCTCCCCACAAAAAGAGAGAGAGCCAGATCCTACGTGACCAGCTGGAACAAACCTCGGCATCGGCAGCATGAAAACACAGCAGGTTCGTATGCGTGCCCCAGATCCCAGTGGGGTGGAAGATGGAGGAGAAAGGATGGCAGTGTGACCATATTCCTCTGAGGGGTGCCTTCACCCTCTCTGTCTAGTGGATACACGCATACCCTGGCCAGTAAGATTAAAAAGGAGAAGCAGAGGTTTATTTGGCTCATGATTCTAGCGGCTGCTAGAAAGTTCAAGAGCACGAGGCCAGCACCTGCCACCCTCTGGTCCTGTCACAGCATGGCCAGCAGGGACAGGAAGGCCAGAGGACTCAGAGACCTCCAGGCAGCGCTTGCCTTTATAACGACCCTCTCTCATGACAACGAACCTCTCCCCACGAGGGCACCAATGTATTGACAAGGGTGAGGCCTCCCTGATCCAAACCCTGCACACCAAGCCTCATCTCTTAAAGGTCTCACCACCTCCCAACTCCATTGTAATGGACACTGCTGTATTTGAACGTCCTCCCAAAATTCCTCTGTTGTATTGCATTGCAAAGGTGTTAAGTAAAAACTGCAAGTCTTCGCTGTGTCCCAGGGTGGGGCCTCTGTGTGTGATCAGGTCACTACGCGGGGCCTCCTGTGTCTGAATTCCTGGGGGTTATAAACAGCGAGAACGAGACCAGAACAAGAGAGAGAAACTCAGGGATGCAGGCCGCATTCCAGTCTGCAACACATTCTGCCTTCAACTATTTTGTGATGCCTTTGGATCGTCCAGCCACCAGAATTGTGTTTTGCAAATAAACCTCTGTTTTCTTTTTTGTGGAGAGGTTTTTGCTATAGGGTGTGTGTGCTCACCAGAAAGACAGAGAGAGACAGAGAGATAAAAAGCGAGAAATCACTCCCCAGGGGGGGGATGGCCACGCTGCAATCCCTTCTCCATTCTCCTCTCGGAATCTTGGGCACGCACGCACACACGCCCGGCGTGAGTTTTAAGCTACCAGGTCCAGGACTTGAACCGTGGTCGACTACATGGGAGTTCAGTGACGTAGCCATCACACCAACTGCTGGTCCCTATAAACCTCTGTCTTCTAAAGAGATCACCCAGTCTCAAGTTTCTCTCTCAGTAATGCTAAAGGAGACTGAGACAGGAATCAAATTCCAGCACATGAATTCAGGGGGGACAAACCATTGCAGGCCTCTGCACCCAAAGGGTAGGTATCCCCAAAGGGTGGTTCTTTAACTAAAGGGCTCATAATTGTCACCGTCTGACGCCTGTCTCTTGCTGCAGGTTTACTTATGACCTGACCCTGAGCTCTGGGCACAGCCCTCTGGAGCAGCATCTGTAGGCTTTCCACCACTCTGCCTCTGGACTATCTATTTTATTTTTCCTTCTGAAACATTTTTAATTCATTAATTAATTTACATTCATTCCCTGAGCACTGTCACAGCGTACAAAATGTGATTTCCCATCCAAAATATACCGCACAGTGGCTTAATCATACCCGTTATCATCATTAATTTTCCATTTCTAGTTTCATATAAATACATGTATATATTTATTTTCCCCCTATTTCTCACCCTCTGCCATTTCCCACCCTCCTCCCACACTATCTTAGGTGTCTACAGTTGCTTTCCATTCCTTTCTTCACCCACATTTTATTGATTTACAAATTTTCTTAAGTAAACTGACTACATTTTTTTAAATTTTTTAATTTTTTTATTGGAGAGGTTTTTGCTATAGGACCCGTGTTCTTGCCAGACAGACAGACAAAGACAGACAGAAAGCGAGAAATCACTCCGCAGGGTGGATGGTCACGCTGCAATCCCTTCTCCTCCATTTTGCTCTCAGGATCTTGGGCACGCACGCACACACTCCCGGCGTGAGTTTAAGCCACTGGGTCTAGGACTAGAACCGCCGTCGACTACATGGGAGTCCAGCAACATAGCCATTACACTAACTGCTGGTCCCAGTAATCTGACTACCTTCAATAGCAAGTTTAGCTGGTATGTACATATCAGTAAGTACATGTCTGACTTTAGGCGTGAAACTCTGAGTAGTATAAATACACTGTAAGGTAGCACCTAGCTGATGCTCTAAAGCTTACTATGGTCATTAAATAGGTATTTTAAAATATATTTTTAATTTCAAGAAAAGCAGTTTTAGCTTTAATAAATCAAAGAAATGCTAAGGAACTTTACTTAAAACTTAAAGCCAGGACACAGGATTCTGTTTAAATAGTAGGTACCCGAACCTATCAGCAGATCAAGATAGGACAAAAATCCTTAAAATTGGACAACAAAGCCTAGATGAAAATCAGCAATGTTTTAGTCAAAAGTCCTAAAATGCTATTTCACCAGTTCAGTCTCATGTACTTAATCTATCTTCTGTTGAGGTTCGATCTTCCCAATTAAATTCTGGGATACAATATTCAACTCTAGACATGTCTCTACAATTAAGTTGGCCGTCTTCTTGGTTTTTGAACTCTTATTTCTGTGTGTCTGTATTTAATTTTCCTGGTATAGCACTCCCTGCAGAACCTCTTGGAGAGCTGGTCTGGTGTTGGTAAATTCTTTCAGGTTTTGTTTATCTGAGAATGTTCTTGTCTTTTCTCCCCATATGAAGGATAATCTTGCCGGGTACACTATTCATCTCTAACAGTTCCATTTGATTCTTTTTTAGAGTGTGTAATTCCTCTTTTAGATCTTGCAAGAATTTCCTCACCTCCTGGAACTCGTCAGCTCCTTTCTCCTGCCTCTTCTGCAGTTCATTGTCTCTCTTCTCTTCCATCTGTGTTAGCTTTGTCACTGTGAATATTCAAAATTCTTTATCAGACATTTCCATGAGTTTCATCGTACTTTCTGAGGATGAAGAGGTGCTATTCTTTCCCCTTGGAGGAGAGGTATTTTCTTGCTTTCCCATATTTCTTGTGGCCCTGTGGTGATTTCTAGTCATCTGATGGATGGTGCGTTTCTTCCTAATTCTTGATGTTCAAACTGAGCATACAGAGGTGAGCAGAAGGAGGTGATCTGCAATCTCTCTTCTGTTCTGTGTTCACTCTTTGTGCATCAAATTCAAGGTGAAGGGAGGAATATTCTGACCCTAATCATATTCAGATGTTTGGAAGCTGTTCACTTGGACCTGTCTAGACACTTAGTGCATACAGGCTGATCAGCCAATGAATAAAGATAAAGAAAAAAGAAAAAGAATTAAGAAGAGGAAAGAAGAAAAAAACAAAATGAAAAACAAGAAAGAAAAAGAGGCTAAAAAAAGCCATAAGATTATAATTTTAGAAAGCAAAAACTGAAAACCACACAGCGAGCACGTGCGCCATGCAAAACCAGTATTTCACAGCTGAAGTACAGTATCCATCTCAGGATAGGCCTGGATTGGGTTGTGCCTTTCCTAAATGAAGTGAGGAAAGACACCAATTAACACAATAAAGGAGAGGCTTGAGAGGTCAGAGAATACTTTACCTTAAAAAAAAGACAATTAAAAATAAAAATGAAAAGTCTCAGGGAGACACAGCAAGACAGAGAGAGACAGACAGAAATGGAGAGAAAGAGACACAGAGCTATCCCTACCCACTAGAAATGAGTCTGGAGGGGGATGTCTCAGCAGAAAATCTTCAATTTTGGACAAGGAAACCAATATTTCACAGCTGAAGTATGGTATCCATATCAGAATCCCTCTTGGCTCTCCTTTAAAAACCAAAAACGAACAAGAAACCTATTGATTGAGGCACCCCGATATACAATAAGCCGCCCAGACTTCAAGTGCGCACTTTGAAAAGCGCTGCCATTTGTGTATACCCATGAAGCCGCCAGCACACTCAGGATGGTAAGTGCGCCCCTCACAGCTACGGGTTGTCGTGCCTTTTGTAATTCCCGCCCTCCCACCCCTTCCTGTCTCCCTGCCCGAGCAACCACCCATCTGCTTTCTGTCACTGTGGATGACTTTGCACCTTCTAGAGCTCTATATAAACAAGATCATGCAGTGTACACTCTTTTAGGGTCTGGGTCTGGGTCTGGCTTCTCTCACTCTATCTACTTTTAGGAGACACCACTCTAATGGACGACAGTTCAGCTCTGAGTCCCGCCAAGAACTCCTGCTCCTTGCCAGTGCAGCAGCTGGACGTGATGAATTCTTGCTGGGTGGGAGACAGTCTGCAAGGACGCCAAGTCTACTTTCTGGTTAATGGGTCTCTCTCTTGATCAGAAAAAAGAATAATTTGCATCTTAAATTTTTTTCTAAAATATGCAAGGGGAACTTCAAAAAGTTCGTGGAAAAAGAAATTAAAGTACACATTTATTTGCCTGCAAAAACTTTTTTGAGGGTCGGCAGGTGGTGTGGAGATTAAGGTGTCGGGTCTCACATGGCCCACTGCGTGGGTCCAGCTGAGGCCGGCAGCTGGAGAATCAGACCAAGTATATATGCGTGCAGGCTCAAAATCCCAAGAGGAGACTGGGAGAGAAGAGATTGCAGTGTGACCATCTTCGCTGGGGGTGACTTCTCACTGTCTCTTTCTCTCTGTGAAGGTACCTTATAACAAACACACAAGCAAAAACAAACAACCTAAAAGCCAAATTATTTCTTGAAATTCATTCATAGTTTTTTCATACTATCCATTCCCCATGAACTTTTTGAAGACTCCCTCATATAACCTTTTTTTTAAAAAATAAATATTAAAATCTTACTAGAGCATGCATACACTCACTAGAGAGAGACAGTGAGAAATCACCCCCTAGGGAGGATGGTCACGTTGCAATCTCTTCCCCTCCAGTCTCCTTTTGGGATTTTGGGCATGCATGCACAGACACCTGGTGTGTTTTTCAAGCCACAGGGTCTAGGACTTGATCCATGCAGTCAGCCATGTGGGATCCAGCCTCCTTAACCACCACACCACCAGATGGCCCTTCCCCTCAAATAACCTTGACTATCACTTCCGTCCCTTCCTCCTGCCAATTCTTTTTTTTTTAATTACTTTATTTTTATTCATCATCATAATTATTATTTTAACTTGACCAGAAAGAAGCGGAGACAGAGAGAGAGAGAGAGGGAAAGTAAGAAAGCAAGCCACCAGGTCCAGGACTTGAACCACAGTTGGCCATGTGGGAGTCCAGTGCACTCAACCACCACACCACCTGCTGGCCCCATCCTCCTGCCAATTCTATCAGAAACTTGGCTGAGGGAAGCCAATTGCAGAAGATTCTTGGGGAAAAAAAAAAATGCCACCCGTCCAGCTCGGGGATTACAGTCACAGGCATTCCCCGTGCTGTGAATTTGTCTGGTGTTATTGGAAACCTTTAAAGACTCTCTTACAGTGAGTTGTGCTTAGGCACTCCACTCCCAGCTACAGGAACGCAATAATAATTAAGCGTAATGCTAAAGAGTTCGTGGGTGCCGTGATATGATGTCTGGAAGTCGTTTTAAATGATCTCTAGGGACCAGCACTTAGCGTAATGGCTATGTTGCTGGACTCCCATGTAGCCAACTGCAGTTTGCGTCCCAGACTCAGTGGCTTAAATTCACGCTGGGCGCGTGTGCGTGCGTGCCCAAGATCCCGAGAGGAGAGTGGAGGAGAAGGGGTTGCGGCGTGGCCATCCCCTCTGGGGGGTGATTTCTCGCTTTCTGTCTCTCTGTCTTTCTGGTGAGTGCACGCACCCTATAGCAAAAACCTCTCCAAAATAAAAAAAGAAAAAGAAAAAAGAAAAAGAAAAGGAAAAAGAAAAAGAAAGAAGAAATGATCTGTAGCCAAAAACAAAAAAGTGGTGGAGTAAATTAAGTGTGTATGGGCAGTTGCTAGAGCTTTGAGACGGAGACGGGACGATTGTTATACTTTTCTCATGACTCAGAAATTATCATCAGAAGCAGAACTGTGTTAAACAGATGTAAGAAATTCATCATTGTCATTATTATAGGTACTGTATAAGATTTTGTTCTTTCATCGCTTTTCTTTTTTCTTTTTTTTTTTTTGGAGAGGTTTTTGCTATAGGGCGTGTGCGAGAAATCACCCCCCAGGGGGGATGGCCACACTGCAATCTGCGGTTGACTACATGGGAGTCCAGTGACATAGCCATTACGCTACCTGCTGGTCCCCTTTCATCACTTTTCAAACCAGTATACTGTTGTTGGGGAATTAAAGATCATTTTAAGGCTTAAATAAAATAGTGCTTTTCTTGGTTGGCCCTGCCTCGTGTAAGCACACAGTAAGCCACCTTTGTTGTTTACGGTGCCATGAGTTCATCAGAACTTCCTGTGGGATTGGTAGCCTGACCTACCTGTAACCTGGGAGACTTTTGTTTGGTTTTCACATACTGGATAAGGGACCAAAAAAGAGATGTCTTTTTTTCTGAGAGATTAGTAAGGAAGTTTTCTGGGAATAAAAAAATATATACCTATAAAAATATCAATCTTAAAAATATATAAATATACTCAATATAAAAGGAGTTTCTGAAAAAAATTTTAAGATTTCAAGATCCTTAATCCAGAAGGTAAAAATTTAATATGAAGTATTAAAAGAATAAAACACCATGACCAACCAGGAGTGAAAATATAACTTAATAGTTTTTTTTTTTTTTTTTGAGAAGGTTTTGCTATAGGGCACATGCGCTAGCCAGAGAGACATAGAGAGACAGAGATAGAAAGCGAGAAATCACCCCCCAGGGGAGATGGCCACACTGCAATCCCTTCTCCTCCCTTCTCCTCTCGGGATCTTGGGCATGCATGCATACGCACCCGGTGTGAGTTTTTTTTTTTTTTTTTTTGGAGAGGTTTTTGCTATAGGGCGCGTGCGCTCGCCAGAAAGACAGAGAGAGACAGAGAGACAGAAAGCGAGAAATCACCCCCCAGGGGGGATGGCCACGCCGCAATCCCTTCTCCTCCATTCTCCTCTTGGGCTCTTGGGCACACACGCCCGGCGTGAGTTTAAGCCACCAGGTCCAGGACGTGAACTGCGGTCGACTACGTGGGAGTCCAGCGACATAGCCATTACGCTAACTGCTGGTCCCGAGCCCGGTGTGAGTTTAAGCCACCATGTCCGGGACTCAAACTGCAGCTGACTACATGGGAGTCCAGCGACGTAGCCATTACGCCAACTGCTGGTCCCTTATAACTTAATATCTTAAAATATAACAAAGTTAACATATCTTTAGGCCAAAGGAGATAAACCATGTGATCAAACCACGTGATCACTTTGATTATTGACACTCGATGAGATGAAAACAATCAATCCTGTGTATCCCTATACCAAGGCTGTTGAGAGCATAAGAATAGAAAGTTGCTGTCTATCGTGCTAAAGAATGTGATTTCAAACAATAGCCAACACTTACTAAAGTATTCCTATGATGTCAAGAAATTAGACACATTTCCTGCTGTGACCACTATCACTGACTACTACTTGAACTTCCTGGATAGCCATATACAATAAGTTAAGATAAAATTAAAGATCCAGAGTACATGTGGAAAAGTAGGGAGACCAGCAGGTGGCATAATGATTATGTCGCTGGGCTCCCACATAGTTTATCACAGTTTAAATCCTGGACCCAGTGGCTTAAAACTCATGCTGGGCGCGTGGGCGTGCATGCCCAAGATTCTGAGAGGAGAATGGAAGAGAAAGGACTGCTGCCTGGCCATCCCCCCTCGGAGGTGATTTCTCACTTTCTGTCTCTCTCTCTGTGTCTCCGGAGAGTGCATACACCCTATAGCAAAAATCTCTCTCTAAAAAACAAAAAGGTAGGAAGAGATCAAAGTATCCTTATTAGTTCTTCGTTTGTTTATTTTTTTTTTATAATCAGCTATAGGATGCATCTGCTCTCTGGAGAGAGACAGAGAGAAAAAAAGAGACAGAGGGAAAGTGAGAAAGCATTCCCCAGGGGATGGCCACTCTGCAATCCCTTCTCCTCCATTCTCCTCCCAGGATTTTGGGCGTATACACAGATGTGCCTGATGTGTTTTTTATATTGTAAGGCCCAGGACTCAAACTGCAGTCAGCCATGTGGGGTCCAACCACCTTAACCACCATGCCACCAGCTGGCTCCTTTGTCTGCCTAGAATATCAAAGAATACCAACTGAAAAACTATGGAGTTCAGAAATGTGGGCAATTGTAAAATAATAAAGAAAAGCAGTAGGTTCCCACTTACCAGCATCAGTCATTGCAAGTTATAATTCACAAAGTTTTCCATTCATAATAGGAATATATAAAATACTTAGAAACATACTTCAAAGAAGAAACATTCATGGCCAGCAGATGGCATGGAGGTTAAGGTGGCTGGATCCCACACGGCCAGCTGAGTAGGTCAAGCCCCAGACTTGACAGCTTGAAAATCACACCAGGCATGTGTGCTTGCATGCCCCAAATCCCAAGAGAAGAACGAAGAAAAAGGGATTGTGTGTCCAACCCTCATGGGGAGATCTTGGGCACGCACGCACACGTGCCCGGCGTGAGTTTTAAGCCACTGGGTCCGGGACGCGAACCGTGGTCGACTACATGGGAGTCCAGCGACATAGCCATTACGCTAACTGCTGGTCCCCAAATCCTCTTAAAAATTATTTTTTGGGGGGCCAGCAGGCGGTGTGGTGGATAAGGTCACTGGATTCCCACATGGCCGACCACGGTTCAAGTCCTGGACCTGGTGGCTTGCTTTCTAGCTTTCCCTTTCTCTCTCTCTCTGGTGGTCAAATCAAAAAATAACAATAACAAATGGAATTAAATAAATAAATAATTCTTTTAAAGAAAAACTATTTTATTTGGGATCAGCAGATGGCATAATGGCCACATCACTGGACTCTCAAGTATTTGCCTGCAGTTCAAGTCCCAGACCCGGTGGCTTAAAACATGCTGGGCACACGTGCATCCATGCCCAAAATCCCAAGAGGAGAACGGAGAAGGGATTGTGTCGTGGCCATTCCCTCTGGGGGTGATTTCTTGCTTTCTGTCTCTCCGTTTCTCTCTGTCTCTCCAGTGAGCACATGTGCCCTATAGTAAAAATCTCTTTACAAAAAAAAATTATTTAATTTATTATTATTATTGGTTTTTAATTTGCTATATAGGACATGTGTATTCACCAGAAAAAGAAAGAGAGAGGAAAAATGAGAAAGCAAGCTGCCAGGTCCAGGATACAAACTGCAATCAGCCACGTGGGACTCCAGCACCCTAATCACCGCACCACCTGCTGGCCCATTAACAAGATATTTAAAACAACAAATTTTGTAAAGATTTTTGAAAAATTAAATTATTATAAGAATAATAAAGGGATATGAGACCTACTTAGAAGTTCAAATGTATTGGAAAGTTCCAGAAATTAAAATGAAGTGCTGCTGTTATGTGAAAAACTGTCTAACTGAAACAGAATACAAAGCCCCCAGAGAGACCAAAGTGTATATAAGAATTTGGTTTATGGTAAACTCACATTTCAAACTGGTGGGAAAAGAATGCTTTATTATACAAATGGTATTGGTTCATTTGAATATTCAAAAAACAATAAAGATTAGAATTATCTCTGTATATGCAAAATTAATCCCATTTAAATATAAATGTGGATATTTTTAAATGTGTAAAATGAAAACATGGGATGCAGGGACCAGCAGCTGGCATAATAGCTATGTCACTGGACTCCTATGTAATCAACCGCAGTTCGAGTCCCAAACCCGGAAGCTTAAACTCACGCTGGGCGCGTGTGTGTGCATGCCCAAGATCCCAAGAGGAGAATGGAGGAGAGAGGATTACAGCGTGGCCATCCCCCTGGGGGATAATTTCTCTCTGTCTCTCCATCTCTCTCTGTCTTTCTGGTGAGCGCATGCGCCCTATAGCAAAAACCCCTCTGGGGGGGACCAGCAGTTAGCGTAATGGCTATGTCGCTGAACTCCCACATAGTCGACCGTGGTTCGAGTCCTGGACCCGGCGGCTTAAACTCACGCCGGGCGCGTGTGCGTGCGTGCCCAAGATCCCGAGAGGAGAATGGAGGAGAAGGGATTGTGGCGTGGCCATCCCCCCTGGGGGGTGATTTCCTGCTTTCTATCTCTCTGTCTCTCTCTCTCTGTCTGGCGAGTGCACGCGCCCTATAGCAAAAACCTCTCCAAAAAAAGAAGGAAAAAAAAAAAAAAACCCTCTGGGGGGGAAAAAAAAAAAAACACAAGAAAAGAAAACATGGCATGGAATTAGGAAGAAAGATACCTTTACCATACGCTTCCTGGCTTGATCTTTGATCTTGTTCCACACTTAAAGAAAAAATAAGTAAACTATGATAATTCCTTCGTGTTGAATCTTGACATATTCCTCAACCTCTCTTTTTAAAAATTAATTAATTATTAAAGTTTGCTATAGCACACGTACTCTCACTAGAGAGAGACTAAGAGAGAGGGAAGGCGAAGAAGCAAGCTTGCAGGTCCGGGACTAGAACCTCAGTCGTCCATGTGAGAGTCTAGCCCCTTAACCACCACACCACCTGCTAGCCCCTCCTCAACCTCTTATCTATTTACATATCAGTGCCCTGACAGCATCGTAGGCTTTGTTATAACTGTTCTTTTTGTTTAATTATTTATTTAATTCCATTTGTTGTTATTATTATTATTATTTTTTAAATTGGACCAGAGAGAAAGGGAAAGTGGGAAAGCAAACCACCAGGTCTGGGACTCAGACCCTGGTCGACCATGTGGGAATCCAGTGTCCTTAACCACCATGCCACCTGCTGGCCCCCAAATCCTTGCAATAACAAGAAGCTTGGATTCTGTGATTCCACCGTAAGAAGAGACGGCGCGTGGCTGGCATCTTTTGTAATGAAATGTACTAAACACTTCGGTGTGAATTCGTTAAAGCTCTCATGACAGGGTTCTCAGGACATGCCAACACCTCTCATTTGTCTTCTGTTGTATATTGTGCCCCTACCGTACAGTAAAGAATCTGACAGCTCTTTGTGCTCTGGTTTCTAGAATAGAGATTCTAAAGCCTAGATATTTCCTGAATAACAGGGCGGGCAGGTGCCACGGTGGTTAAGGGCACTGGTCTCCTACATGGCTGACTGTGGTTCTAGTCCTGGACCTGAAGATATATATATCTTTTTAGTCCAATTAAAAATAATAATGAATAAAGTTGAATAAAATAATTCTGTAAACAAATTATTGAAAAAATACTAGAAGTATCTTTGTTATTCACGAACCCCCTCAGATCACGCTAGGGTTTATGTCAAGAGATGACTCAGATTTGTGAGCTTGTTATCAGAAAGACCAGCCACCAGATTACAACACAGCAGGGGACTAGAGCCGGTCCGCCTGTGGCAGATGAGTCAACGACCGACCATGCTGACACAGAGAAAGCTGCACAGGTGAGTTGGTGAGTTCGGTGGAGAGTCCCGTTCGTGATGGCACTGATGCGCTGGGAGGGTAGCACACCCTGATCCTTTATAATACAATTGTAATTTTAAATATAACATTCTCCTGAGTTCTGAGTCATTCTGGCAAGTTGTTGAGCCTGAGAGGGAGGGCTCATGGGAGCCCCTCAGATCTGCAACCCATTGGTCAGAGAAGGGAGTGGCTTGGAGGCCCCCACACTGGCTGGCGTCTACCGGGAGGGCAGTCTTGTTGAAGACTGTGCCCTTAAGCCTATAGAATCTGATGCTAATGCCAGGCGGCTCATGCCACATGTGCTGCGGTATTCCGGGCCTATCACCCACATTCGTGTCACTGCCTCGTTAGAGCCTACTTGCCGTGTGTCTCATTTGGGTGACTTCATAAAGGTTGGCGATGCGGGAAGGCAGATTTACTCAGAAACACATTCCATTGTCTTTTGATACACAGTCTTAAATTTGAACAGTTTTGTACTTAATTTTCTGCTCTGGTTTTTGTCTCTCTAATTTTATTTAGAATGCCCAGGTTTTGACAAACACTAACAATACGTTATGTAAGTTTAACACATATGCCTTCGGATACTTTCTCCTACCGCCTCTGTTTTTTCCAGAATTTGCTTCCATGTGCGTATGTACCTCAGTTTGTGTGATATTCATTAGCCTGACTTGTCATCAAAGAGGTTTGCCGGGACCAGCAATAGCGTAATGGCTATGTCACTGGACTCCCACGTGGTCAACCGCGGTTCGCGTCCTGGACCCGGTGGCTTAAAACTCACACTGGGCGCGTGTGCGTGCGTGCCCAAGATCCCAAGAGGAGAATGGAGGAGAAGGGATTACGGTGTGACCATCCCCCCCGGGGGGTGATTTCTCACTCTCTGTCTCTCTGTCTCTCTCTGTCTGTCTGGCAAGCACACGCCCTATGGCAAAAACCTCTCCAAAAAAAAGAGATTTGCCACCTTGACCACTCCTTTGCTGTGAGCAGAGCAATGAATGGGTTCTGCAGAACCAAGGAGTGTGCGGCTGTCTACAACAGTGACCACTGCCATCCAGTCAAATGATACACGGGGCCTTCGAACATGGGCATGTGTATCATGAAAAATTATAAATGGATTTCAAGTTTTTTTGCACTAAAATTGACTCATACTTTAATTCCACTTTTTTATTTTTATTTCTCATTTTGCCAGAATGCATGTGCATGGTCAGAGAAAAACAGAGAGAGAGGGAGGAAACACCACCATGATGAGGCATGGTCACAGTGTAGTCCCTTCTCTATTCATCCATCCTGTTAGCGTGTCGGGCACACATACAAACACATGCATGTTCTGCGTGTCTTTTCAAGCCATTCGGGCTGGGGTTCAAACCATGTGGTCAGCCATGTGGGATCTGCATCCTTTAACCACCAGGCCACAGGGCCAGCCCTTCAATTCCATTCTCCATGAAAATTTTGAAGTCCCTTGTACACTTTGCTCACATCCTCCAGATTGAAAAGGACATATTACTTTCCTAGGTTGACTTTTCGCTGAGGAGAGTTGCTCCTAACGTAAGCTGTATCACATTGAGCACCAGCGCCTGTGCTGCTCACCCCACAGCAGCCGTCTTGTGCAGAGCACTCTGTCACGGGAACTTTTGTCTTTTCTGCCCCATTGTCAGCGATAATCACAGCCTATGGTAGTTCATTTCTCAGTATAAACCTCCTTTCTTGACTCACAAATTTCCTTCAGCTAATTCTCCTTTTTTGGGAGGGTGCAAGTTAATTTGTCAGAAAGTATGCATGCTCACCAGAAAGATACAGAGAGGTGGGGAGAGGAAGAAAGCACTCCCCAGTGGGGCATGATCTTGCTGCAATCCTTTTTCCCTTCTGTCAGGATTTTGGGCACGCACACACACATGCTGGGTGTGTTTGTCAAGCCACTGGGTCTGGCAATTCAAACTGTGTGGTTGGTCAGCTGGATCACCCCCTTAACCACTAGGCCACGGAACCAGCCCACCTTCAGCGAATTCTCCTGATGGCTGCAGCTGACTGATGGCTTCCTGGCTCAGAGAGAATATATGTATAATTTCGCACTCCCTACATTCTGGTGCACTGCTTCTCAGCTCCTGCCATGGATCCGGTGGCACTGGGTGTGGCTCAACGCACTGTTACAGCTGCCATTCCACCCATTGCTCTGAAACATACGAGGAGTGGGCCTTGATTATAAGCATGTGGAGGTAATTATGCAACCTCATAGCATTCAAGAGGGGCCCCCAGGGCCAATAGACGGCATAATAGTTACATTGCTAGACTCCCATGTAGTCAACCACAGTTCGAGTCCCAGACCTGGTGGCTTAAACTCACATGTGTGTATGTATGTGTCCAAGATTCTGAGAGGAGAATGGAGGAGAAGGGATTGTAGCATGACAATCCTCCCTGTGGGGTGTTTCTCACTTTCTGTCTCTCTCTGTCTTTCCAGCAAGTGCACACACCCTATAGCAAAAATCTCTCTTAAAAAAAAAAAAAAAAGAAAGAAAGAGTGGCCCCACCTAGTTTTCAAAGGATGTCTCAGAAAACCTGGGGGCTTAGGCAGAAGTTTGTCATAAGGGTGGAACCACCACAAAGAGTTCCCACCGGGGCAATGCCCTGAGAAGCCTCAATTCACAGAAAGTGAGTTGGCACAAAGCAGCAAGTTTGCCCTAGGCCAGTCCCCTAAAACCATTCTTCCTTCCTAAGCCTCTGGGCCTGTGCCTCTTCAGGCTTCCAGACGCATCCTCAAAGATTTTAGAAATGCCCTCAGGGTTTTTCCCCATTGTTTCTCTCTTTTCAATCTACGCTAATCTCTGTTTGCTTTCTTTCTTTTTTTTTTTTGGAGAGGTTTTTGCTATAGGGCGCGTGTGCTCGCCAGACAGACAGACAGAGACATAGAGACAGAAAGCGAGAAATCACTCCCCGGGGGGATGGTCACGCCGCAATCACTTCTCCTCCATTCTCCTCTCGGGATCTTGGGCACGCACACACATGCCCGGCGTGAGTTTTAAGCCACTGGGTCCGGGATGCAAACCGCGGTCGACTACGTGGGAGTCCAGCAACATAGCCATTACGTTAACTGCTGGTTCCCATGTTTGCTTTCTTTCTTTATGATAGAGCAGACTAACCTGGTCAGGGATTTGAACTATGGTCGTCACCATGTGGGATCCCACTTCTCTTAAGAAGCGCATTATCGCTGTGACACAGCGTTGGTGCCTCCATGCTAACCCTTTAGCAAACAGTCCCTGGGCTCTGACTTTACTGTTACGGAGAGTCTCTCTCAGTCCCTACTACATGGCCAGGCTCCATATTTTCCAAATCTTTCTGTTCTGCTTCTCTTTTCATTATGAATTCTATCTCTTTTTTAAGACAGGGTCTCATCATATTGCAATCTTCCTGTCTTGGACCTGTAGTTGTCATTTAAGACACCCAGCCACCATGCCCAGCTCTCCCCCGACACCAAACACAGGGTCGTGCTGTGTTTCTCAGCCCAGCTTCGAGCTCACAATCCTGCGTAAGTACCCTTAAGTCACTGGGATCACAGGTGCATGCTCCCTCACTCAGCCTCCAGGGTGGGTGGGGAATGAAATCCAGACCTTCCCTTGTCATCTGGTGAGACACAGCATCTTGGCTGCACATGCTGCCACAGCTTGGCCTGTACCCTCTCATCTCACAGTAAGTGGTTTAAAAATCATCATGTGGTTCCTCCTACAATTTACTTACAACCTTAATTTGCCAGCTCTGGATCTCACGTGGCTGACTTCATGGCTCAAGTCCTAGAACTGATGGCGTGAGAAACATACGGGGCGCATGTGCTTGCCTGCCCCAGCCCTGAAAGGAGGGAGAGATGGAGGGGGGGAGAGCTGTGGCATGGCCGTTTCCCACGGGAGTGTTTTCTCCTCTCTCTTTCTCTGTTTCTCTTTGATGAGCACATACGCCCTCTAGCCAAAAAAAAAGAAAGAAATTTCATTTGCCAGCTATTCCAGATCATCACGCATTCCTCACCCCCACCCCCCAGTTTACTTATTTATTTACTTACTTATTGAGCAAAAGAGACAGAGACAGTACCTCCAACAGGGTCTTGCCACAACCCACCCCCTCAGCCATTGTAGGATCCAGTTGCCTTAACCTCTAGACCTCGAGACCAATGAACATCTTTTTTATTAAAAAAAAAAAAGATGCTGACACATGTTTCTTACAGCATCTTCGTGACCTCGGGTTACAAGGCAGCAGCTGTGGAGGATCACAAACCTGAGGCTGCAGGAAGCTCTGTCCGGAGGACCTGTCAGCCCTGTCAGGGCCGCTGAGCACCCGAGGCTGGGCCAGCGAACCTTCTCCACACCCACACCCCGAGCTGCTGCTGGAAAGCACTGAAGACGAGGGGTGGAGGAGGCTCCTTGGGCTCACGGTGTTCCTGAGTCTCTCTGGTGGAGAATAAGTGAGTGCTGTCCTCGAAGTGAGAGGGTAAGGAAAGGGAAGTACCTCTGGTGCCCTCAAGCACACCTGAGTATTCCACCTGGGATGTCCCAAGTCACAGCAGTCACAGCACGGCTCTGACCTCACCTCCCCCATGTGCTAAGTCCTGGGGGGCAGGCACTGCCCCTTCCATTCTGTGGCCTTGTTAAGGTAAGCGGGTCCTTTTACTCCACAATGTCACAGCACAGATGGGGTGTCATCTAGCATGCTAATAGTTCAGTGGGAATTTGAAGGTTAGGCAGGTGTGAGAATGAGATAACCAAGCTCAAGGCCTACAGGTGGTGTGGTGGTTAAGGCACTGGACTCCCATGTGGCCAACAGCAGTTCAAGTCCTGGACCTGGTGGCTTGGAAATCATGCCAGGTGAGTATGCAAGCATGCCCAAAATCCTGTGAGGAGAATGGAGAAGGGGGGACCAGCAGTTAGCGTAATGGCTATGTCGCTGGACTCCCATGGAGTCGACTGCGGTTTGAGTCCCAGACCCGGTGGCTTAAACTCACGCCGGGCGCATGTGCGTGCATGCCCAAGGTCCCGAGAGGAGAATGGAGGAGAAGGGATTGCGGTGTGACCATCCCCCTAGGGGGTGATTTCTCACTTTCTGTCTCTCTGTCTCTCTCTGTCTTTCTGGCAAGCGCACATGTCCTATGGCAAAAACCTCTCCAAAAAAAAAAAAAGAATGGAGAAGGGATTGTGACATAGCCATCCCTCCAGGGCGTGATTTCTCACTTTCCCTTTGTCCGCCTATCCCTCTTTGGTGCTCCACGGTCAGCAGAAAGCCCTCGAGCAGAGTCCCCGGTGCTTGCAGGAGGAGCCACCCGATGGCCAGTGGGGGGGGGGGGGGGGGGGCGTGGGGAGGACACAAACAGCCTTGGCTCTGTGGCTCTGAGGCTCGTAGCTCAAAAAGGCTGGGCGTGCCCAGAGCCGCCCTCTCTTGGGCTGAACTCCCTCGGCTCCCTGGTCACACTCCGTCACTCGGAGGTGGGAGACAGGCTCAGGACTTACGGCTAGGGTGCAAGGCCAACACGGAGACACAGCGAGCTTCACCCACGACGGAGTCACAGCCGCTCAGCTCAACGAAGCGCTGGCTGCGTTAGGGCTGGGAGCAAGCGCCGAGGGCAGCTGTCTCTGCACGCTAACCGCCCTGACAGTGCAGGTCACGGATAAATCACCCGCTACGCTGTGGCCATTTTCTTCCTTTCTTTTCTTAAAGAATTATTTCTTTATTTTTTTTATTTGACCAGGAGGGACAGAACGAGAGTGGGGACAGGGAGTGAGAAACAAGCCACCAGGTCCCGGAGGCCAACCCGGGTGCCATGTGGGAGTCCAGTGCCCTTAACCAGCACGCCCCGCCGGCCTCCCAGGTAACCCCCTTTCTTATCACAGAGCCAGCCCACTGCCGCTTTGGCAGCCCACTCCGGACCCTCCCTGCTCCGAGCTCTGCTCTTCCGCTCCTCTCTTAATAAGCTGCGCTTGGCTGTCCCCTCTCTGTGCCCGCGTCTCCAGTTCTCTGTGAGCGTGAGACGAGGTCCTGAGTCCCACACTGGCACTGGGCCACTGCACCCCAACATCCTGGTCAGCTCTGCTTTCTGCCCTCAGGGCCTCCGCTGCATTCCCAGCTTCAGTTCTTACAAAAGAACGCACTCGTCCTCATTCCTGCTCTGCCTCCGTGAAAGGCCGGGGCTTCCCAGCCCTAATCTGGCTGCTCCTGGCCTCTGCCCACAGCACCCTCCACCCCTGCTTGTGTGAGACCTGGCACCTTTACCAGCCCCCACCAGCAGGGACGGCAATTTTCTGGGAAGGGAGAACATAGACTCATGAGAGCTATGCAGGATAATTTCTTGTGAAACTTTACTTTTTAAAAATAATTATTTATTGGGGGCCGGCAGGTGGTATGGTGGTTAAGGACGCTGGACTCCCACATGGCCGACCACAGTTCAAGTCCCGGACCTGGAGGCTTACTTTCTCACTCTCTCTCTCTCTCTCTCACTCACTCTGTCTCTCCCTGGTCAAATTAAAATAAATAAAGTTAAATAAAAAAATCATTTATTTAATTTTATTTATTTATTATTATTATTCAGTTTGACCCAAGAGAGAGTGGGGAGGGAGTGAGGAAACAAGCCACCAGATCCAGGACTTGAACCATGGTTGGCCATGTGGGAGTCCAGCACCTTAACCACCATGCCACCTGTTGGCCTCAAAGGCACTGCTGAATGTGAGGCTCAAACCCAGAACTTTAAAGTATGTTGTTTTTTTATTAACTTTATTTGCTTATTTTTAAATTTGACCAAAGAGGGGCAGAAAGAGAGAGGAAGTAAGAAAGCTAGCCGCCAGGTCCAGGACTCAAACCGGAGGTCAGCCATGTGGGAGTCCAGCACTTTAACCACCACGCCCCTGCTGGCCACTTCATTGTGTTCTGTTTTCTCTGTTTCCTCACCTAACCTCACCCTCACCCCCCACCTCTGCCCTCATGCTCTGAGTGCCTCCCCTCCCTCCCAGCCAGGAGAGAGGGCTCTGTACTCCGTCTCCCTGTTGGGGTGGTGGTAGGGGGTATACCCTGAATGCAAAAGTTCCCTGGCAGACATGGTTCTTTTTAGGCTTTTTTTTCTTTAAGAATTATTTTATTTAACTTTATTGTTTTGTTTTGTTTTGTTTTTATTTGACCAGAGAGGGACAGAGAGAGAGAGAGACAAAGACAGAGGGAAAGTGAGAAAGCAAGCGGCCAGGCCCAGGACTTGAACCACAGTCGACCATGTGGGAGTTCAGCACCCTCAATCAACATGCCACCTGCTGGCCGCAGGCTTTTTTTTGTTTTCTTTTTAATTCAAATTTATTTATTCCACTAGAAAAAGAATGACAGAGGGAGGAAGAAAGAAAAATAAAAGAAAGACAGAGAGAGAAATAGAGACAGGGAGGGATGGGCACCTCACCAGGGTCCAGACACCGCGCTCCACCCCCAGCCCCAAGCCCCGATGGCAGGCCCACACCTCATGTGGCACTGCCCGGGAGCTCCTGGCCACAGCGCAGGGTCCTCTCACGCAGGTCCAGTGGCGTTTCTGCTTCACCGTCCAGCCCCATCCTCTTAGGTCTTTCTTTGCTGGACAGTGCAGCTCCTGGAGGGGACTGGGGGTGGTGTGGGATGTCTAGAGGAGCCCAGCGCCTACGAAGGCAGAGGGGGGAGAGTCCCCAGTGGGACTGCTGCCCGTGGGCCCTTCGTGGACTGAGATTCCCCCCGCCCCCACAGACCCAGGGCCCCTGAGGGCTGCCTGGCACCTCGGGAAGCCACGCTGGCTGCTGGGCTCCAGGGCCCCTCCCCTGAGGCAAGCAAGAAGCCCTTGACAAGGAGGACATCACGGGCTCCCCATGGACTCAGGAAGCCATCCTGGACCAAGGGCAGCCCGAGGGTGGGAGAGGTGAGCCAGGAGGATGAGACGAGATGGAGCCTGGGCCCACGTCACCAGGAGCCTCCACACCTGCCCGGGACCCTCCTCACATGGACAGGGGAGAGACGTAAGTACCTACTCTGTTTATGCTGTTTTGTTCCCCATTTTCAATTTCATGCAGCCTTTTCATGAAGGCCCCAGGCTGGCAACATGGTTGCTGTGCTAGAATTTGCAATTTTTCCATCGCTGTTTTGTCCGTTTGTTTGTCTGTTTGTTTTAGAGGTTTTTGCTATAGGGCGCGTGCGCTCACCAGACACACAGAGAGATAGAAAGCGAGAAATCACCCCCCAGGGGGGATGGCCACTCTGCAATCCCTTCTCTTCCATTCTCCTCTCGGGATCTTGGGCACACACGCACACGCACCCGGCGTGAGTTTAAGCCACTGGATCCGGGACGCGAACCGCGGTTGACAATGTGGGAGTCCAGCGACATAGCCATTACTCTAACTGCTGGTCACTCCGTTTGCTTGTTGTAATTTTGCCATAGGATGTGTGCTCCTGCCAGAGAGACACAGAGAGAGGGAAAGCAAGAAATCACCCCTGAGGGGACGCCATACTGTAACCCCTTCTCCTCTCCACATCTGGGGCACACACCCACACGTGCTCAGCAGGATTCTCAAGCTACGGGTCCAGGACTCGAACTGCCAAGATGGCCATATGGGATCCGCCACATTAACCACCATACCACCTGCTGGCCTCCCGTTTGTTATTTCTAAAAATTCTACAAAACCACCCCTAGGAAAGAATAGGGTGAGTATGGCAAGTAAGTGCATCTGGGAGCTAACCCACTATGGTTTTTTTTTTTTTTTTTTTAAGAATTATTTATTCTGGGACTGGCAGGTGGTGTGTGGTTAAAGGTGCTGGACTCCCACATGGCTGATCACAGTTCAAGTCCTGAACCTGGTGGCTTGCTTTCTCATTTTTTTCTCTCTCTCTGTCCCTCTCTGGTCAAATTAAAATAAATAAATACATAGGGGCTGGTAGGTGGCATGGTAGTTAAGGATGCTGGACACCAACATGGCCGAACATGGTTCGAGTCCTGGACCTGGTGGCTTGCTTTCTCTCTTTCCCTCTCTTTCTCACTGTCCCTCTCTAGTCAAATTAAAAATAAATAAAGTTAAATAAAATAATTCTTGTTTAAAAAGAATTATTTATTATTATCATTATTTTTATTTTATTTTATTTTAGTTTACTATAGGACATGTACACTCACCAAAGAGAAAGAGAGAGAGAGAAAGTGAGATAGCAAGTCACCAGTCCAGGACTCAAACCATAGTTGGCCATGGGGGAGTCCAGTGCCTTAACTTGCACTCCAACTGTCGGTCCCACTAATCCACTCTCTCCTTTTTTTTTTTTTTTTTTTTTTTGGAGAGGTTTTTTCTATAGGGCACGTGCGCTTGCCAGACAGACAGAGAGATAGAAAGCGAGAAATCACCCCCCGGGGGGATGGTCACACCGCAATCCCTTCTTCTCCATTCTCCTCTCGGGATCTTGGGCATGCACACATACGCACCCGGTGTGAGTTTAAGCCACCAGGTCTGGGACTCGAACCGCGGTTAACTACGAGGGAGTCCAGCAACATAGCCATTACGCCAACTGTCGGTCCCACTAATCCACTCTCTTAACCAAAGCCATTAATCCACTCTCTTCACCGAGGGACTGCTGCACTTCCTCAAGCTCCTCGGATGACTTCCAGGGCAGGAAGGCAGCCTAAGCTGCTCCAGGAAGCGTGCCTAGCTTCACTCAGGGCAGTGGGGCCTGAGCAGCTGTTGATACAAATAACAGAATTACATGCACGTTGCCACAAAACCACTCTACGCAGTCCTCGAATGCTCCTGTGCGTGCACCCCGCTATGCCCCCCCCTTACTAACACAGGCACTAACTCTACTTTGGGGGTGAAAGGCACGGAGATCTGTCTGCAATACCAGACATCTCTCCTGTCTCTATGTTTCATTATTTTATTTTATTATTTTTTAAAGAGAGATTTTTGTTATAGGGCACACGCTGTCACTGGAGACACAGAAAGAGATAGAGAGAGAAAGAGAGAAATCACCCCCCAGAGTGGCCATGCCACAGTCCCTTCTCCTCCATTCTCCTCTCCAAAATTTTGAGGACTCATGCACATGTGCCCAGTGTGAGTTTCAAGCTGCTGGGTCTGGGGCTCGAACTAGGACTCAAACTGCCGTCAATCATGTGGGAATCCAGCTTCTTAACCACTACGCCACCTGCTGGCCCCTATAAGTTCCCTTATTAAACTCTTCACCAACAGACTGGATATTTGCCTGTCTCATTCTTTTTTTTTTTTTTTTTTTTAGAAAGAGATTTTTGCTGTAGAGCATGTATACTCACTGGAGAGACAGGGAGACAAAGCGAGAAATCACTCCCCAGAGGTGTGGCCAAGCCACAATCCCTTCTCCTCCACTCTTCTCTCAGGATCTTGGGCATGCACACACAGGTGTGAGTCTGAAGCCACCGGGTCTGGGACTCGAACCGCAGTCGACTATGTGGGAGTCCAGTGATGCACCATTACACCAGCTGCGGGTCCTTTGTCTCATTCTTTGGCCTCTCAGCTCCTTTGAGCTCTGAAGGTCCACTGGCTTACACTACCTCACTTGGAAACAGCAGGAGAATGGGCAAAACTGGGGAGGCAGCGTCTTTCCTACGGCCCTGCCGTGGCGAAAGGTCCCAGCACGACTAGGGCCATTTCCTAAACGGCCCAGCGGCCGGCTGGGGGAGGAACTGCCGAAGGTGCCCCTAGAGTGCGCGCCTTCTCCCTTTCTTTCTTTCTTTCTTCTTTCTCTCTCTCTCTTTTTTTTTTTTTTTTTTTTTTTTTTTTTTTTTTTTTTTTTTTTTTTTTTTTGCTATAGGGTGTGTGTAATCACCAGAGAGATAGAGATAAAGTGAGGAAGCATCCCCCAGGGGGTATGGCCACAGCTCAATCACTTCTCTTCCATCTCCCACGCGCAAACCGGGTTTGGGACTTGAACCGCAGAGTCAGCTGTGTGGGATCCAGCCACCTTAACATCCATGCTGGCCCTCTCTTTTTCTTTTAATTTCTTTCTTTCTTTCTTTCTTTTTTTTTTTTTTTTTTTTTTTTTGGAGAGGTTTTCGCCAGAGACAGAGAGACAGAGAGATAGAAAGCAAGAAATCACCTCCCAGGGGGGATGGCCACGCTGCAATCCCTTCTCCTCCATTCTCCTCTCAGGATCTTGGGCACACACGCACACGTGCCCGGTGTGAGTTTAAAGCCACCAGGTCCGGGGCTCAAACCATGGTCAACTACATGGAATGAGTCCAGCAACATAGTCATTATGCTAACTGCTGGTCCCTTTTTCTTTTAATTTCAACTTCTGTTCACAAGGGCATGGACTTCTGGGAACAAGATAATTTTTTCATTTCTTATTTGCTTTATTAAATATTAATAAATACAACAGTATATTTTTAAAAGATACAGAAACTACAATGATACAAAGAATGAAAAAATTACCTTTTAAATCGGAGGCCAATTCCTCTAAAGTGACTGAAGCCACCTGCAGCTTGTAGTGGATTTTATTTCCGGGTTATTAGAAAAGTGATGACGTAGCTTTTCTTGCTTTCTATGCGAAATGCGTCATGACTTTTCCAACGCCCCAGCACAGTGACTAATATTAGGCCGCAGGTCCTCACCCAGCCGACCCTGGGAGATACCGCTAATCACCGTGGTGAAAGTGCAGGACACACAAACATGACCCACCTGGGCGACGCCAAGGGGGAGCCGCCGAGGGGTCTGAGATGAGAGAAGCCTGCAGTTCTGAAGGAGAGCAGGAGAACTGGCCAGCGCGCATCTATGTCCACATTAAACTCCCGGACGTCGCCCTGCTGCTCGGCAGGAATCCCAAACTTTGATCACACAGCACGTGAACGCGGCCATGCATTGCCGGCAGGAGTGCAGAAGGCACGAGCCACGGAGGAGAATCTGCAGCGTCTGCCGAAATGATGAAAGCATGCACCCTTTGACCCAGAAAGCCGCCTTCTGGAATCCACAGACTTACCCACACAAATGCGAATGTGCTCAGGTAAGGAGTTATTCATCGTGGCATGTTTTTGTACTAAGAGCATAAAATAGCCCCAGGGCCCAGCAACAGAGATCTAGCCGAACACACAACTCCAGTGTATCTACCGACGGAATACCATACAGCTGTCAAAAAGGGGGAGCATGAGGAAGAGCTTATGTGTGATATGGAAAGACATCCGGGATGTTTAGTTTAGATTTTTGTAAGTTTTGTTTTGTTTTTAGTTTGCTATAGGGTCTGTGTGCTCACTGGAGAAAGACAGAGGGGGAGAGAGGACCGAGTGGGACCAGCAGATGGCATGACGGTTACATCGCTGGACTCCCACGTAGTCTACTGGGGTTCGAATTCCAGACCCGGTGGCTTAAAACACATATGCCAGGCGCATGTGCAGGTGTGCCCAAAATCCTGAGAAGAGAATGGAGGGGAGGGGATTGTGGTGTGGCCATCCTCCCTGGGGGGTGATTTCTCACTTTCTGTCTCTCTGTCTCTCTAGCAAGAGCATGTCCCCTGTAGTAAAAATCTCTTTAAAAAAAAAAAGAGAGAGAGAGAGAAAGGGAGAGAAAGGGAGAAATCATCCCCCCAAGGGGGGGATGACCACACCACAGTCTCTTCTCCTCGTTCTCTCGGGATTTTGGGCACACAGACACAGGTACTGAGCGTATTTTCCGAGACTCAAACTGCACAGTTCGCCCTGTGAGATCCAGCTGCCTTAACCACCATGCTACCTGGCTGGCTGAGTTTCCTTTTCTTTCCTTTCTCTCTCTCTCTCTCTTTTCTTTCTTTTTTTTTTTATCCACCAGAGGGCGTGTACGCTCCCTAGAGATAGCAGGGGATGGAGGTAGAGAGAAAGTATCCACCGTGGGCATGCTCACACCATAATCCCGTCTCCATTTCTCCCTCCCGCCTTTCAGGATTTTGGGCATGCACACACACACACACACACGCAGCGTGTTTTTCACTCTGCCGGATTTGGGACTGGCATCATGCACACAGTCATATGGGATCCAGTCACCTTAACCACAGGCTGGCCCAGGTCTACTCACTTACCTGTTTGTTAGAGGAGAGAGAGAGGCGTACCCAGCAGGGCCCTCCCGCTGCAGCCCGCCCCAGCCTCAGGCAGCCAGGGTCACAGGCACGCAGGTACACCTGATGTGCACAGGCAGACCTCGGGATGTGAACCCAGGGCCTCCCGTGGCCTCGGCCGCGCAGAGTGTTGTTACCACCGCTCTTCCACGGTTAGTCGAGCTAAATGTTTTAAGGGAAGGGTCAGAATGTATACAGTGAGCTTTTTTCTTTTTTTGCATGTAAGAAAGGAGAGAATACAAAATTTTGTTTATATTTGCATAAATAAGCATCAGAAAAGTAAATAAGGCATTATAGTAAAAATGGTTACTCACAGGTGCCAGAAGGTGGAATGTTGGTTAAGGCACTGGACTCGCATATGGCCATCTAAGGTTCAAATCCTGGACCTGGCAGCGTAAACACCATGCCAGGTACACGTACATGCATGCCCCAAATCCCAGGAGGATGGGGAGAAGGGACTGTGGCATGGCCACCCCTCCTGGGGGTTGATTTCCGACTGTCCCTCTCACTGCCTCTGCTCTCTTCAGCAAGGACATATACCCTATGGGGGGGCGGGACTTAATTAAAAAAAAAGAGCACACAATATAAAAAACAAAGAAACAAACATACAAAAAAGAAAAAACAGGTCCTTACCAGGGGCAAAGAGAAGGAAGACAGAGGGTAGAGACGGGGTAGGCGTGCTATTTCTCACGTGTCTGTTTATATCATTCTCAACTACATAAATGTAATATCTGGAAGAGATCAGAATTTTTTAAAATCCATATCTGGGTACCAGCAGATGGCATATGGTTATGTCACTGGACTCCCATGTGGACTCGACCATGGTTGGAGTCCCAGGCCCGGCAGCTTGAAACATGCCAGGCACGTGTACATGTGTGCCCAAGCTCCCAAGAGAAGAATGGAGAAGGACTGCGATGTGGCCATCCCTCCGAGGAGTGATTTCTTGCTTTCCGTCTCTCTGTTTCTGTCCCTTCAGTGAGAGCAAGTGCCCTATAGAGAGAACCTCTTTAAAAAAAATCCATATTTGGATGATTTAGTAAAATCAAAGAAATGCAGAGAGCAGATATTTACTAAAAAATGAAGGATGAGAATCCAAAATAGTTATGTCTTATTTATTCTGAGGAAGCCCCCCATCTATTCCTATATTCTTCTTTTTTTTTCTTTTTTTGGAGAGGTTTTTTGCTATAGGGCATGTGCACTTGCCAGACAGACAGAGAGACAGAGAGACAGAAAGTGAGAAATCACCCCCCAGGGGGATGGTCACGCCGCAACCCCTTCTCCTCCATTCTCCTCTCGGGATCTTGGGCACGCACGCACACACGCCCGGCATGAGTTTTAAGCCACCGGGTCCGGGACGCGAACCACGGTCGACCACGTGGGAGTCCAGCGACATAGCCATTACGCTAACTGCTGGCCCCTCCTATATTCTTCTTTAAAAAAAAAAAAAAAACTAAACTAAATTTCCAAACCTGGAGACATTTTAGGTAAACCTTGCAAGAACAATGCCAAGATTCTGATGGACACAGAAGACAACACTGGAAAAATGAGAAAGCCATGAAATATATGGGCAGCCTGAGATGCTTGTTATGGTTACTGTTTCTGGTTACAAAATGTGCGTGAAATGTCACATTCCTTACTTTATTTTTCTCATTCAAATGCAGTAAGGTATGTGCCCCAACCTGCCAGACTGGGTAGAAATGCAACCCTAGTCACTAAAGGGTCTCTCTTCTCCTTCCAAGACATTATAAAATGCCAGAGGCTTGTGCAATACCAGAAAGTCTGAGATAGCAAGGTAAGATTCTGAGCCCTCGTGGTAGCTGTTCTAGGAGTTCAGGCTACTAGAGCCAAACACCAGCCTGGAAGACTTCAGCAACGAACGTTTATTTCTCATGGTCTGGACACTGGGGAGTCCAAGATCGAGGGTCTGTGGAGAACCCTCGCCCTGGGTCGCAGATGGCTGCCTTCTCACTATACCCATGGTGGAAAGAGAGAACTCTGTCTCTCTCCTCTCAAAAGGGTGCTAATCCAGACCTCATCCAGACCTTATTTCTCCCTGTGTCAGTCTGCGGTTGTGGCACTGTAACAGAAGTGTGTGAGACTGGGTGCGTTATAAAGGACTGAGGTTTATTTGACCTACGATGCAAGTGGATGGAAGGTCTAAAGGTATGAGGCTGTGTCAGGCAGGCCTCTGGTGCCCGTCACAGCAGAAGCAGGGGGTGGTGGGCATATGCAGAGAGAGACCTGGGGGCTGCTGTCCTCCTTTCATAACAACCCACTCCTGGAACTAGTGCCTTCTCATGAGCGCTAAACTCGTTCCACCTCAGGAGCCAGCAATAACCCATTCATGAAGGCAATGCCTCCACCTCAGGAGCCAGCAATAACCCATTCATGAAGGCAATGCCTCCACCTCAGGAGTCATCAATAACCCATTCATGAAGGCAATGCCTCCACCTCAGGAGCCAGCAATAACCCATTCATGAAGGCAATGCCTCCACCTCAGGAGCCAGCAATAACCCATTCATGAAGGCAATGCCTCCAAGATCCAACAGTCGCCCACTGGGCCTCAGCTTTAAAGGCCTCACTACCTGGGCCAGCAGGTAAAGTTTAAGATGCTGGATCCTGAACAGCAAGCTATGTGATCCGAGTGCCAGACCTAGTGGCTTAAAAATCATGCCAGGCATCTGTGAGTGCATGCCCAAAACTCCTAAAGGAAAAAGGAGAAGAGACTGTGGTGTGGCCTTCCCCTAGAAGGGTGATTTCTCACTTTCCCTCTCTCTCTTTCTCTGGCCAATGCACACACCCTACAGCAAAAAAATTAAATAATAATAATAATAATAACTAAAAAAGAGGAGCCAGCAGGTGGCATGATGGTCAAGGTGTTGGACTCCCTTATGGCTGACCACAGTTTGAAACCCATATCCTGTGACTTGAAAATAATACCTGGCACAAGTGTGTGTGTGACCAAAATCCTGAGAGAATGGAGGAGAAGGGATTGCGGCGTGGCCATCCCCCCTGAGCATGATTTATCACTGTCCATGTCTCTCTCTGGGACGTGCACGTGCCCTGCGGTAAGAATAAAAAATAAAAATACTTAAAAAAAAATAAATAAAAGTCTTACCACCTCCCCACACCATTACACTGAGGACCAAATTCCAAAACACAAACCTCTGAGGGTTCTAGTCCTGGACCTGGATTAGTTTGACCTCTCTGGTCAAACTAAAAAATGGTAATAATAAATAAAATTAAATAAATAATTATTTAAAAAGGAAAGAAAAGAATATCACACCGGGCATGTGTGCCTGTGTGCCCCAAATCCTGGGAGGACAGAAGAGAAGGGATTGCAGCGTGGCCATCTCCCCTGGGGGGTGATTTCTCACTTCCCCTCTCTCTGTCTCTCTCTGTCTCTCTCTCTCTCTCTCTGGCAAGCACACAAACCCTATGCCAAAAATCTCTAAAAAAGGAGAGGGAAAGAGGCTTAATTCAAAGATGTCGCAGAAAGTCCTCAGGGTTTGCGTTCTGTACCGCCCACAGCTCCGCCCGCTGCGGCCCTTTGCGGAGCCCAGGGAGGAGAGCAGGGGCTGGCCTAAGGCAGTTCTCACCACCCTCACTCCAGCCTCACTTCCCACACGGAACCTTCTAAAAATACTCTATAGCGATCCCCGGACAGAGGCGCGCACAGGCCTCCGTCTGTGTTGGGTCAGGGAGCGCTCAGGGGCGGCAGCAGTGCTGGGCTCCAGGGAGCGAGCCCAGGGGCCTGGTCCACTGCACCCCTGCCCCCCTGCCCCCCTCTCCTGACGTCTGCGCTGCGGCCTGGACTTGAGCTCCCTCTAAGGGACTCATGCTGCAGGTGTCCTTCGCTGTCCGCCGCGTCCCCGCGCTGACCAGCACGCGGTCTCCCGTTCTCCTGTACGCGCGGTGCGGGGCTGCCCGCTCAGGCCACCGCGCTCGCGGACTCCATCGGCTCTGCTGACCGCCTCTGAGCCACCCAGCTCTGTGGGGCCAGTGCGGCGGGCTGGGGTGCCGTCTGCAGCTCCGGCCCGGGGAGAGAACCAGGACAGGGCTGTCTGACCCTGCAACCCTGTTCCCACCTCCCCAGGGCTTAGCCCAAGGACCTTCCACGCCTTCCCACAAGTGTCCCCGTCATTATCATTATTGTCACTATGGCTTCCCCTCTGCCCCTCCAGGGAAGCCCTTGCAGCTGGGGGTAGGGGAAGGTTGCTGTCAGTCCTCGCTTCTCCTAAATACTTGGCCTGTGCCACGGATCCCCTTTCATTTCCCACAAGTCTCAGGTCGGAACCTAGGAGACAGGAGACCCTACCTCGCCGCTTTCTGCTAACCTTCCCTGATGGCCGAGTGGGGTGCGGACGGGAGAGAGGAGGAGGGAGAGATGCTGAGGAGAAAATCAGAGAATAGGGGCCAGCAGGTGGCGTAGTGGTTAAGGCACTGGGCCGCCGTGCAGTCTACCATGGTTCGAGTCCCAGACCCGGCAGCTTGAAACTCACACTGGGCATATGTGCACACATGCCCAGACTCCCAAGAGGAGAATGGAGAAAAAATTGTGGCCTAGTCAACCCCCCTGGGAGGTGATTTCTCACTTTTAGTCTCTTTCTGGAGAGCACATGTGCCCTATAGCAAAAATCTCAAAAGAAAGAAAGAAAGTGGGACCAGCAGTTGGCATAATGGCTATGTCACTGGACTCCTATGTAGTCAATTATGGTTCGAGTCCCAGATCTAGTGGCTTAAAATCATGCCGGGCACGTGTGCGTGTGTGCCCAAGATCCCGAGAGATGAATGGAGGAGAAGGGATGGCAGGGCAGCCATTCCCCCTGGGGGTGATTTCTCGCTTTCTCTCTGTCTCTCTCTTTCTGGCGAGCACATGCACCCTATAGCAAAAACCTCTTTAAAAAAAAAAAAGAAAGGGACCAACAGTTAGCATAATGCTATGTCACTGGACTCCCATGTAGTCGACCACGGTTCGAGTCCTGGACCCAGTGGCTTAAGACTCACGCCGTGTGCATGCGTGCCCAGGATCCCGAGAGGAGAATGGAGGAGAAGGGATTGCAGCATGGCCATCCCCCTGGGGGGTGATTTCTCGCTTTCTGTCTCTCTGTCTCTCTTTGTCTGGTGAGCGCACGTGCCCTATAGCGAAAACCTCTCCAAAAAAGAAAAAAAGAAACTCAGAGAATATTTCAAAATATTACCCCTCTACATGTGCAATCAAAATGCCTTGAACAGAGCTGTCTGTACCCCCCGCCCCAGACAGCTGACACTAATGTTAGAGACCCCTTACCCAGTTCCCACTGAGGCTCCTCATAATCAAACACGTCCAGAGCGCAGGGAGCGCGTCCAGCTCCTCGGAGTTTGGTCTGGGCCTTCACACATGCGCCTTCAGCTACCCCGTCCTCACTGGTTGAGAGCACGGCACGGTGGCCTTCCCTCAGCCTGGAGACCAGGCATTCCGCAGATACTAACGTGTTCTGTCGCTGTCCCCGCCCCGTCCCAGGAAGCCGGTGCCAGTCCCTGCCCCAGAGGCCTTTGCCGCCTGACCAAAGAAGAAGGTGGCAGGCATGCAGAGACCCCCACGCCTGGGCCCTCTGCCCTGGGGGAGGTGAGCATGCTGGAGTGAAGGAGGCAGCGGCTGCCCGGGGAGTGGACGGGACATTCGCAGACACGGGGAGAGAGGTGCCCTGGGCGTCCCTGGAGTAGGGAGGAGCCCTGCTCCCGCACAGAGTACCCCCAACGCCCCACACAGCAGGGGCTCAGGGATCCCCCAGGAAACCCAGCTGGGAACTGTGACCCTGGCAACAAAAGGAAGACTCCTGTCCCCCACGTAGGGAGGCCCCGGAGGCCAGGCCTGTGAGGAGCCGGCATGTCGTCAGCTGTGACTGAGGACCGGTGAGAGCCCTGGAAGAGTCGCCAAGCCCCACAGGACAGGGAACAGGAGAGGCCCCCTCAAAACCACAACTACACTTCCCGCGTGCTCTCTAGAAAACAGAGAACTCTGACGTGCTGTGGAGCCGAACTCAGCTCTGTCCTAGCACCCTCCTTTTCCAGTCCCCACTCCAGCAACAGAGGTCAAGGCACCACAGCCCCCACCTTCGACCACTAGTGGAGTTGAAATTTTTCACAGTTAGTGACTTTGAAAAAGTAGTCTTAAGGGCTGGCAGGTGGCACAGTAGTTGAGATGCTGGACTCCCACATGGCCGACTGTGGTTCAAGGCCTGGACCTGGTGGCTTGCTTTCTCACTTTCCCTTTCTCTCTCTCTGTCTCTCTCTGGTCAAATAATAAACAATATAATAACAACAGAAATAAATAAAATAAATAATTCTTGAAAAAGAAGAAGAAAAAAGTAGCCTTGGAAGGGCCAGCAGGTGGCATGGTGGTTAAAGGTACTGGATTTCCACACGGACGACCGCGGTTCGAGCCCCAGACCTCACAGCTTGCTTTCTCTTTCTCTCTCTCTCTGCCCCTCTCTGGTCAAATTGAAATAAACAACAACAAAAATTTAATAAATAAATAAATAAATGAAAACAAAAACAAAAAGAAAAAAGGAGCCTTGGACACAAAAATGGGAAATGACCTGTTGATAATAGTATGTATGGTCATATCTCTGAACCAACATGCAGTGTATTTGCAATGGGTAAACTCATTTAGTGAGTTACGATACACGGTGATGGGGGGCCAGCAGGTGGTGCGGTGGTTAAGGCCGCTGGACTCCTATATGGCTGACTCTGGTTCAAGTCCTGGGCCTTGAAGCTTGCTTTCTCACTTTCTCCCTCTCTGCCCCTCTCTGGTCAAATTAAAATAAAGTATAATAAAATAATTTTTTTTTTAAAAAAAGAACAAAACTTTTTTTAAAAATATCATGCCCGGTGATGGAATGTAAAATAAAGAAAAAATTTAAAAGTAGCCTTTATTTGTCTATTTATGTATTTTTGTTTTGTTTTGTTTTTTGGGGGGTTTTTTTTGGAGAAGTTTTTTCTATAGGGCACGTGCGCCTGCCAAAAAGACAGAGAGACAGAAAGCGAGAAATCACCCTCCAGGGGAGCATGGCCACGCTGCAACCCCTTCTCCTCCATTCTCCTCTCGGGATCTCGGGCACGCACGCACACGCGCCCGGCATGAGTTTAAGCCACTGAGTCTGGGACTCGAGCTACAGTCAACTACATGGGAGTCCAGCAACACAGCCATTATGCCATCTGCTGGTCCCTATCTGTTTTCTTATCCCTGTGGCTATTGGAGCAAAATGTAATACCTGGTAGAGACCAGGTGGTGGCGCAGTGCTGATGCGGCTGAACCCCGCGCGAAGGTCCTGGGCTCAGGTCCGCGAGCTCCCCGAGCACGCCCAGTATGCACACAGTGGCCCGACCTGGGCTGCCTGAGACTGGGGCGGATGACAGTGTGGGGTCCCTGTTGCCGGTGCCTGTCCCTTTCTCTGCTCTTCCTGTCTCTGTCTCATCAAAGACATACACAAGTAAACTCAAAATGTTTGTGTATTTTTAAAAACAGCACGCCGCGAGGTCTGGGACTGGAGAAAGCAAGCTGCAACAATAAGCCTATTAGTTAAAAGCATTTCTGTCTCTAGTAACTTTAAGCAGCCTCTTTCCTGGCTGACAGTCTCTTCAGAAACGTTCAGTGTTTGAGGCTTGGTTCCCCTTTCTCCGACCAAGATGCATCCAGGTGTCCGGGAGCGTTAACCCCACAGAGCAGCTGGGGAGGCGCTGGCTCCACACGTGCTCCTGGGTGTCCGCTGGTCCTCAGGTGTCCGAGCGACGAGCTGTCCCCACACCCACTGCTGAGGCCCACGGCGAAGCCATCAGTCATGGCCTCTGAGCATGCTCCGCGCCTGGCTGGCTCCAGCCTGCAGATTCGGGCCTCGCCTGTCAGGGCCCTTGCACTTCTGCCACATCCCACATCATACCCATGGCCCCGCTGTTCGCCCCTCACACATGCCACGTGGTAGGCAGCCCACTGCCTCCCTTCCCAGTGTCCCCTGGAACTCCCCGGGTGTCTGGGAGGCCCGGTGGGCCCTGCTGTTGGGAGCAGCCGGTTCCGCCACGCAGCACTGACCTTCAAAGACTAGCGGGGGTGCGGCCTGGTTCTGACGCCACGGGCTACCCGAAGCTCCCAGAAAGACATACGCTGTCTCGCTTTTATTTTGCTCCACGTGGTGGTGTAGATGACAGGAAGTGCTGGGACCAGCAGATGGCGTAATGGCTATGTCGCTGGACTCCCATAGAGTTGACCATGGTTCGAGTCCCGGACCTGGTGGCTTAAACTCATGCCCCCGCCCAAGATCTAAAGAGGAAAATGGAGAAGGGATTGCGGGTGGCCATCCTCCCTGGGGGGTGATTTCTTGCTTTCTGTCTCTCTGTCTCCCTCTCTTTCTGGCAAGTGCATGTACCCTATAGCAAAAACCTGTCTCCCCCCCCCCCCAAAAAAAAGAAGCTGCATGTCAGCCAGAGAAGCCGGGAGGTTTGTTTAGAACCGCGGGGTGCAAGGGGCTCCACGGCTACAGTGGTAACAGACGACACGGCTTCACCTTCTGCGTATCCCCGTCCCGTGGCCCGCTTCACCTTCTGCGTCCCCCTCCCCATGGCCCGCTTCACCTTCTGCGTCTACCCCCCCCCCGTGGCCCGCTTCACCTTCTGCGTCTCCCCCCCATGGCCCCCTTCACCTTCTGCGTCTCCCCCCCATGGCCCCCTTCACCTTCTGCGTCTCCCCCCCATGGCCCCCTTCACCTTCTGCGTCTCCCCCCCATGGCCCGCTTCACCTTCTGCGTCCCCCCCGCCATGGCCCGCTTCACCTTCTGCGTCTCCCCCCCCATGGCCCGCTTCACCTTCTGCGTCTCCCCCCCCCCGTGGCCCGCTTCACCTTCTGTGTCTCCCCCCCCCCCCCCGTGGCCCGCTTCACCTTCTGCGTCTCCCCCCCCCCCCGTGGCCCGCTTCACCTTCTGCGTCTCCCCCCCCCGTGGCCCGCTTCACCTTCTGCGTCTCCCCCCCCCCGTGGCCCGCTTCACCTTCTGCGTCTCCCCCCCCCCCCGTGGCCCGCTTCACCTTCTGTGTCTCCCCCCCCGTGGCCCGCTTCACCTTCTGCAGCTCCCCCCCCATGGCCCGCTTCACCTTCTGCGTCTCCCCGCCATGGCCCGCTTCACCTTCTGCGTCTCCCCCCCCCCCCATGGCCCGCTTCACCTTCTGCGTCTCCCCCCCAATGGCCCTATAAAAGAACAAACCGGAACTGCTCTGGGCTGCGGCGTTCTTCAGAGACGTCCCGTCCGCCCAGTCCCCGCTGTTCTCTACTTGTGTCTGTCTCTGTTTTTTTCCCAAATCCACCGCGGCTTCACTCTGGGTCCATGTGCCCCAGCTTTGCGGGCCAATGCACCTGTCACCTGTCTCCTCTCTCCTTCCATCCCTGACTGCAACACGGGCAGCCCCACATCGAACATGACACGGTTCTCGAAAGGCTTGGCATCCTCCCAGCCTGTCCTGGAGAACAGCAGGCCTCCATGGCCCTGAGATTCCCCCAGACTTACCTGGGCGCTCCTGACACCATCGCCTGTGGCGCCGACCAGCCAGTGGGGCTTGCGGTGGTGGGGCCAGCGGGTGGTGACGTGTGGTGCTGTTTGTGGAGTTCAAGCTGGACAGTCCCCGGGCTCTGCCCATCCTACTGGGCTCTCTGCAGCGCTCACCTGCTCTTGCCCTCAGCGCCCTGTCCTGCACACCTGCAGCTGCATCAGTACCCCCTTCCCTAGACATGGCCATGCTCTACTCTTCCCTGGGCAGTCCTTGAACCCTGGGCCACCTGCAGCCCCACCCACACCATGGACACGCGACACCCAGAGCCCTCCGTCCCACTGGAGGAGCCTTCTGGGGGGCAGCGTGGTTCATCCAGATACCAAGCACTCCTAGCCCGCCTCCCACACCCCTGTCCTCCCGCAGCCTGGGTGACTACAGCTTCAGGACAACCTCATGACTCTGGTGACCAGATGAGGTAGGAGAGGCACAGGGGCAGTGAAAGACCCACGTCACCTCCATTTCTCCCTCACAAAGTCACATAACCACAGCCACAACAATATCTGAAGGGTGGTATGGATTAGGTAGACTACATCAGGAACGTTGAGTCACACACACACACACACACACACACACACACACACACACACACGGCTCTCCAGGCAGCTAACTGGAAACCCAAGATGTGGAAAGGGCTCCCCCTGGTGGGATGGTACGGACCTGCAAGCCCCTGCTCAAGCCCAAGCCCAAGCCCAAGCCAAACAATCTGCTATCTCATGCAGCATTGGAAGGCTCTGGGCTGCTTCAGGGCCAAGCTTTGACTCCTGGCACTCTGCCGTGAAATGATACCCAGCTCCAGGAAAATTAGCTTCTGGGGCAAACCTGCACAGGCGCCCAAGGAGAGCCCGGCCAAGTTGGCTGCCCAGTGTGGCTGAGACTAAGAAAGGCTGCCCACATCTCCTCTTCCACCCCTGCCTGCTAGTGGGTGCCCACAGCAAAGGGCAGCCAGGGCCAGGGGGAAGCTGCTGCTTCTGGCGGCCGGGATTCGCAGCCAAGCGGGCACTTCCGCAAACGCCCTTGCTCTGCCCACGGAGAGGAGGTGGAGGAGACCCCTGTTCTGGGTTTTTTTTAAGAGAGGTTTTTGCTGTAGGGCATGTGCACTCGCCGGAAAGACAGAGAAAGACAGAGAGACAGAAAGCGAGAAGTCACTCTCCAGGGGGATGGCCATACCGCAATCCCTTCTCCTCCATTCTCCTCTCGGGATCTTGGGCACGCACATGCACCCGGCGTGAGTTTAAGCGGCCCGGCCCAGAACTCAAGCTGCGGTCAACTACATGGGAGTCCAGCGACGTAGCCATTACGCCACCTGCTGGTCCCGAGACCCCTGTTCTATGCAGTTCCCGTCAGAGCACCTGCCTGTGCCACTGAGCACTCGGGTGCAGCAGAGGGAGACGGAGCAGGGCCGTGCGCGCACCTGCCCCCACCTGGAAGGGACTGCTGGTCCCAGGGATGCTGGCTCATTGCTCACGGGCTCGGGGGTCCCGGTGGCAGGTGCACCACCAGCTGCCGGGAGCCATCAGCGATGAGACCTGAGGTGTCTGTCTAGGGACCTCGCCCGGCTTCTGCTGTTTGCTCGGTCGCTTCCTGGTGCTGAAGCTACCTGGCCCGAGCCTCTGCTGGAGTGCTGGCCCGAGCTCCTGAGAGCCCCACCCTCAGCCCACCCTGGCGCCCCCACCCAGGGCTCTGCACCTACTCCCCTGCTGGAGTGGGGCTGGGGCAGCAGGACCACTTCCTCAGGTCTCACTCCAGGTAACCGCCACGGAGCCTCGGCCTGACCCAGCCTGAGCGCGGCTGGACATGACAGGGATGTTTCCAGTGGTCCCTGGATGAGTAGGACAAACAGACACATGCGTGGCACAGAATAGCTAGCCCACACTTCCAAAACAAGGCGATGATATCGTATTAGAGAAAGCTAAAACGCCACGCTCAAGCCAGCCCTGTGGTCTAGGGGCTAAGGGAGCCGGCTCACACTCAGCCAAGTGCGGTTTGAATCTCGGTCCCAGTCACTGGAAAAACACACCAGCCATGTACGGACACGTGCCCAGATCATGAGGCAGGGTGGAGAAGTGGAAGAGAGGGGAATGTGGTGTGGCCCTGTCCCCCTGGGGCTGAGGGTCCCTCTCTGACTCTCTGCCTCTCTGGCTAGCACATGTCCTCTCAGAAAAAATAAAAATAAAAAAGCCATGCTCACCAAAAGGAGACTATCCCCCATGGATATTCCCAGAAAATAAATATAAATGCAAAAAAGTAAACAGGATTAAAGCTGCGACCTGTTGGATCCTGACGCTGGATAGCCAAGGGTAGCTGGGAGTTCAAGTCCTGTGGAGTGATGAAAATGAATTAAATTGCCCATTGAAAGCCAGCTGGTAGCCACGTGGGTAAAGGAGCCAGACCCACATGGCTGCTCACAGTTCTAATCCCAGTTCTGGTGGCTTGAAAAGCACATTGGGCACACGTGTGCCTGAAATCCTGACAGGGTGGAGAAATGGAGAAGAGACTGTGGTGTGACCGCATTCCCCAGAGGCTTCTCCCTCGGTCTGTCTCTGTCTCTGTCTCTCTCTGGTGAGCACACCCATCCTCTGGCAATTAAAACAATAGTATGAAAAAGGCTGGGACTCACTTTGTCTCCACCTTCCATCCTCTTCAAGAGACCGAACATAAATTGCTACTGGCTTTGGCTCTGCCTGGGCCTGTGGCCTAGTGCGGCCTGTGGGCCCTGAGCCGGCACTGCACCTGCGCATCACTCGGCCTCCCTCGGCCCCGGGCTGCATCTGAGTCACCCAAGGTCATGCCAGGGCAGGAGCCTGGATGCCAGCTAAGACCTAGCTCTGGACGCCAGCCCCAGGGAGGGCTGCAGTCACCAGGCAGGAGGAGTCGGGGACGAGAGAAGAGAGGGCGCGTGAGGAAACCGGGAACGAACCTGGAAAGTGGAACCCCAGCACACCCAAAAACCAGCACCAAGAAAGGCAGCGGCAGCGCCAGCACGCAGGGCAGACGCACGCCACAGTGGGGAGGCAGGGCACCCGGGAAGGGGCCTTCTGCAGCGTCCTCACATATATAATGTCATTTCAAAAACAGTCAGGGGGCCAGCTCATAGCCTGGGGGTAGAGGAGCTGAACCCCACACAGTCAAGCGGTGTATTCGAGTCCCAGAACCAGAAACGCGCTGGGCCCGGGGCGTGCACACACAGGCGTGCACACGCAGGTGCACAAGTTCCCAGAGGTCTCAGCGAGGTGGAAGAGAGATTGCAGGGACTGTTCCTTCCTCCGGGGGTGCTCTCTCCTGCTCACCCTCTCTGCTGAGCACACATATCCTCTAACACATTTTACATATTTTTTTCTTTTTTTGGGGAGAGGTTTCTTTTTTTGCTATAGGGTGCATGTGCTCACCCGAAAGACAGACAGAGACAGAGAGAAAGAAAACAAGAAATTACGCCCCGGGGGGATGGCCATGCACGCACATGTGCCCGGCATGAGTTTAAGCCACCAGGTCTGGGACTTGAACCACAGTCGACTACATGAGAGTCTAGCAACATAGCCATTATGCCAACTGCTGGTCCCCATTTTTTATATTTTTTAAGATTAAAATAAGAAATTATGAAATAAAAACTAGGCAGAAACATGTCATTGTAAAACAATAGAACAAAAAATATTCAATAAATGATTCAGGAGAAATGATTACTAGAAAAATACACATGAATGTAAGTCCTCACCTTACCTGATAAACCCAAATGAATTCAAATGTTTTCTTTGGCTTTGTTTTGTTTTTGAGAGAGATTTTTGCTATAGTGCACATGCACTTGCTGGAGAGAGACAGAGACAGAAAGTAAGAAATCACCCCCAGGGGGATGGCCATGACGCAATCTCTTCTCCTCCATTGTCCTCTTGGGATTTTGGGCACGCACACATAAGCACCCGACTGAGTTTTAAGCCACCAGGTCCAGGACTTGAACTGCAATTGACTACGTGGGAGTCCAGTGACATAATCACTACGCCATCTGCTGGTCCCCAATCCAAATGTCTTACTCTGTGAAAAAGGAGGATGCACTACGTAAGGTAAAAGAAGAAAATGAGCCTACAAAAGAAACGGATAGACTGATAGATTTAGCCATAAAAAAGTCTTGATTTTTATATTTAAAAGGAAAAGAAAAAGGGCCAGCAAGTGGAGTGGTGGTTAAGGCATTGGACTCCCACATGATCAACTACAGTTTGAGTCCTGGACCCAGTGTCTTGAAAAATCACACTGGGCACGTGTGCATGCATGCCCAAAATCCCAACAAGAGAATGAAGATGGGTAATCTCTCACTTTTTCTCTGTCTCTGTCTCTCTCCAGCGAGCACATGCACCCTACGGCAAAAACATAAAAAAGAAAAAAAAAAAAGGAAGGAAGAAGAGAAAGAGAAAGAAAGAGAGAGAAAGAAAGAAAGAAGGAAGGCAGGAAGGAAGGAAGGAAGGAAAAGAAAGAGGAAGAAAGAAAGAAAGAAAGAAAGAAAGAAAGAAAGAAAGAAAGAAAGAAAGAAAGAAAGAAAGAAGGAAGGAAGGAAGGAAGGAAGGAAGGAAGGAAGGAAGGAAGGAAGGAAGGAAGGAAAAGAGGAAGAAAGAAAGAAAGAAAGAAAGAAAGAAAGAAAGAAAGAAAGAAAGAAAGGAAGGAAGGAAGGAAGGAAGGAAGGAAGGAAGGAAGGAAGGAAGGAAGGAAGGAAGGAAAGAAAGAGAGAGAAAGAAAGAAATAGAAGGGAGGGAGGGAGGAGAAAAAAAAGGAAAAGAAAAGAAAGAAATTAGGAAAACGTTGGCAGCCGGCTCTGAACCTGGTCTTTGCTATGACCTTGGGCCAGTGACTCGACCTTCCCCTCTGTGTCCCCATAACACGAGGCCCGCCCGGCCCAGGGTGGGGAGTGGCTGCATGACGACTCGTAGAGCTCTTAGAAGGGGAAGCAGCACGTGAAGGGCACGCAGGGCGGTTTCTGCGCTCTGTTATGCTGTGTTCCTGAAGGGCACGCAGGGCGGCTTCTGCGCTCTGTTATGCTATGTTCACAACAGGAACCACAGCGGATCGACGAATGCCATGAAAACTTAACCTTCACTAAGAATAAAAGGAAAGGAAAAATTAATTCTTACCTGCTTGGTTGGCAGAGACTTAAAATAACAGTAGAGCACTCCTATACTACAACATCTCCCCTGTGACTACTCGGGACTCGGTGAAGAGTGGAGCGGCGGGAGCCAACCGTGTTTAATAGTGTTAGGAAGGCTCTCCCTTTCCAGCTTCCGTTCCAGGCGGCCCAGCAGAAGCTCTGCACGCAGGGAGCTCGGGACCCCGGAAAGGCCCAGCAGGGACCCCACGGCTTCCTGCCCCTGGGGCCGCTGCTTTGCGAAGCGATCTTGCTGTCGAACCCTGGAGCAGGGTTTCCCGTGGAAAGGTTAGCTACTGAGACATGTGGGCCCTGCGCCCTGAAGCATTGAGTCCCCAACCCAGGCCTGCTCGGCCCCAGACCCCGTAGCCAGGCACAACAGGAGCTGAGGGCTCAGCCCCACACCACTCCCGAACAACCTGGGTGTCAGTCCTGGCTGCAGGGCACCACCGCGCGATCCTAGGGCCATAGTGGGGGCCAGGCGCGCGGGGCCTGGTGGCCCTGAGCTCACTGTACGAGCCTGAGGGCACCTGCAATCCTGGCTGGCTGAGGGGTGGGCGTGGGGCAGAGGGCAGGCCCTCACTGCGCCCGGTCTCTGCTCCCATGAAATAAGCTTACGGGCCAGCCCCGTGGTCTGGTGGTCAAGGGAGCCAGATCCCACGTGGCTGACTGCAGGCTTTGATTCCTGGCCCCGGCAGCTGGATGCATGTGAATGTATACCCCCAATCCTGACAGGGTGGAGAAATGGGGGAGGGGGGATTGTGGCATACCCCATGGGGGCAGAGGGGCTTGCTACGTTGCCCAGGCTGGCATTGAACTTGCGATCCTCCTGTCTCAGATTCTTGAGTGGCTGGGATTATAGGCACACCACAACCCTGCCCAGCTCTCACACAGTCATATTTTTTTCTTTTTTTTTGGAGAGGTTTTTGCTATAGGGTGCATGCGCTCACCAGAAAGACAGAGAGAGACAGAGACAGAAAGCGAGAAATCACCCCCCAGGGGGGATGGCCACGCCGCAATCCCTTCTCCTCCATTCTCCTCTCAGGATCTTGGGCACGCACGCACACACGCCCGGTGTGAGTTTAAGCCACCAGGTCCAGGACCTCGAACTGCGGTCGACTACATGGGAGTTCAGCGACATAGCCATTACGCTAACTGCTGGTCCCTCACACAGTCATTTTTTAAAAATAATTATTTAATTGTATTTATTATTTAATTTGCTATAGGGCATATGCACGCTCACCAGAGACAGAACGAGAGAAAGAAAGCGAGACAGCAAGCCAGCAGGCCCAGGACTTGAACCATGGTTGGCCACGTGGGAATCCAGTGACTGAACCACCACACCATCTGTTGGCCCTGCACTCTAGTCATTTTATTAGGTGAAGACCTTGGCAGTCACCAGAAGGAAATTTACATTTTTGCTACATGGTTCTCATTATATTTTCTCTTTCTTCCGCAAACCCTCTATGTATTCCTTTGTGCAAGAAATAGGCTGGCCGGGTGGCGCAGTGGTTAGCACTGTACATGGGGAGCCAGGTCCACGTGGCCAACAACCATGGTTCGAAGCCCAGGCCCCAATGGCTTGAAAAAACATGGTGAGCACATGTGCCCTCCAGCAATTAAAAACCAAAGAAAAAAATAATTTAAAAAAAAAAAAGAGGGGCCAACAGGTGGCATGGTGGTTAAGGTGCTGGACATTCCCACATGGTCAACCACGGTTCGAGTCCTGGACATGGTGGCTTGCTTTCTCACTTTCCTTCTCTCTCTGCATCTATCACTGATCAAATTAAAATAAATGAATGAATAAATAAAATTAAATAATTATTAAAAAAAGAAAAGGAAAAGAAATGGGCCAGGATGTTATCATGAGGATTTGCCATTTTGATTTATTCTTTACAATCAGCAGAGTTTAAAAGGAATCCTGTTTGCACCAGGAACGACGCCTCCGTCGGCTCATCTGGGCACTGAGTGTTCCCTGGGGCCTCCGTGAGGACCTCTCCAGGGCTTCCCTCGTCTCCCTGTGGGGCGACAAACCCAAGTTAGAAAGCTCCTGGAGGCTGGAACTCGGCCTCGTTACGGATTTACACAGATCCTCAGCGCCTGTGCTAGTGAATGAGTCCATTCACTGAAACAACGGCCTCCATGCAACTAGACGCGAAAAGAAAGAGGCACAGCCCAGAGCTAAGTTCCTCCGTTCTCAGCTTTCTTGCCTGACCCAGATCCCACAGGTACCAAATGGCATCCAGATGTGACCAAAAGGGACAGGTTAATAGGGATCAATTCTGCTCACCTGTACTCTCCATAGACAGTCAGTGCTTCTCAAGACGCGGTGCAGAGGCCAGCATTTGGCCTGCTGGTTAAAGGCACTGGACTTCCACGTGGTCAACTGCAGTTCAAGTCCCAGGCTCGGCAGCTTGAAAATTGTGCCAGGCGCATGTGTATGCAAGCCTAAAATCCCAAGAGGAGAATGGAGAAGGGATTGCGGGGTGGCCCTCCCTTCTTGGGGGTGAGTTCTCACTTTCCTTGTCCCTGTCTCTGTCTCTCCGGCAAGTGCTTGTGCCCTCTCCTGTGTCCAGGTGTGTACTGCTGAGCCACCACCTGCCCCACAGGCTTACACACGGGCAAGGAAGGCCCATCCTTGGAATTTCAAGGTTCAGAAAAGGATGGTCTGGCCTTGGATGATCAAAAACCACACAGAAACTTGGGGTGTTTGTGAGGAATGTTAGGCTCGGACAGGCAGAGAGCGATCCGGAAACTACCCAGGAGCACAAAGGGTTAAGGAGGGCCTAGAACTGTCATTCATCAAACCCAGAATAACTATGGGCTCTCACAAGGCTCTCAAGGAACAGAGAACTGAGGGACCAGCAGTTGGCAGAATGGCTAAGACACTGGACTCCCACGAAGTCGACCGAGGTCGCCCAAGAATCCCGAGAGGAGAATGGAGAAGGGACTGTGGCGTGGCCATCCCCCATGGGGGGTGATTTCTCGCTTTCTGTCTCTGTCTTTCTGGTGAGCACACACACCCTATGGCATAAACCTCTCCAAAAAAATAAAAAAAATTAAACAGAGCTGGTAAACAAAGATAAGAAGTAACAAGCCTGAGGTAACCTTGGGACATCTATTCTAACTGAAGGAAGTGGTAAAACAGGATCAAAGGCAAGCTCAGGAAAGGGCCGGCCGCGCCTCATCCTGCCCGGCTGGTCCCCCCCGCGGGCGCCCCGGGAAGATGGGAAGATGTCGGGGAAACCTAGAACTCGCAGCGTTTCTCATCCTCTAGTTCCTTGCTGCGACAGGGAACTGCGACCCTCGTTCTCCTTAGCCTAACAGAAATACCAGTCGATATCTGCAGCAGGCAGCTGGAAGGCGCTGTCCCAGGGCAGTCTCCGCACTGATCATCGCCGGTTCTTTGGCGGGTTCCGGTTGATTTCAGGTGGCCCACTTTTTTTTCGTGTGCTCATTTGTGCCACCTAGTGGCCACAGTAAATTACAACTGCAGTGACTCCGTCTGTGGGCTGGAGCAAGGTTTTTGCAACGACAGAAAATGTGAATGTGTTTTCCTCTTTTTTCTTTTCTTTCTTTTTTTTTTCTTTTCTTGTTTTTCTTTCCTCTCCTTTTCTTTTTTGGTTTGCCAGAGGATATGTGTGTTTGCCAAACAAAGACAGAAAGGGAGAAAGAGAAGAGAGAGGGGGGAAAGCGCCCCCCGTGGGGGATGGTCATGCCACAATCTCTTCTCCATTTCTCCCTCGTTTGGGGATTTTGAGTACACACACACACACACACACACATCCGGTGTGTATCTCAAGCTGCTGGGTCCGGGACTTGAGCCGTGCAGTCAGCCGTGTGGGATCCAGCTGCCCTAGCCACCATGCCTCTGCTGGCCTGTGAATGTGTCCTTCTTAGTTTTTCTCTTTTGCTCCTGACTACCCCAACATTTTCCCATTGGCATATTTCTCTCGCTGCGTAAGGCCCAGGGACCAGCAGTTAGCGTAATGGCTATGTCGCTGGACTCCCACGTAGTCAACTGCAGTTCGAGTCCCGGACCCGGTGGCTTAAAACTCACGCCGGGCATGTGAGCGTGCGTGCCCAAGATCCCGAGAGGAGAATGGAGGAGAAGGGATTGCGGCGTGGCCATCCCCCCCAGGGGTGATTTCTCGCTTTCTGTCTCTCTGTCTCTCTCTCTCTGTCTGGCGAGCGCACGCGCCCTATAGTGAAAACCTCTCCAAAAAAAAAAAAAAAAAAAGAGTGCCAAGGCCTGGAACTTGCTGGTGTTCAAATCCCCACAGGGAAAGGTGAGGACGTCGGGCCTTGGTGTGACTGAAACTGGCTATGACAAAGAGAATAAGAAGGATGCGTTAGAGTGGGGCCCTGCTCCTGGCCGGCCCTGACTTTCCGCGGGTTCCTCTGCTCTCTGCAGCCCCGCTCCGCAGTAGGCAGCCCGGCTGGAACGGAGGGGCAGGATGGCCATGGTGAGTGGGACTCAGAGCCCGCACCTGAGAACAGACACGGGAGAAACCAGGGCTGCTCGGAGTGTGTTCAGACCTCCTGTCGGCACGGGTACATCCCAGAGACCGAATGTTTAAAAATTAGTCAAGTCACTACAAACCGTCGTGGGGTAACCAGAGGCCCGAGACGCCAGAAGGCCGGAGGTCGCATAGCTCTGACTTCCAAAGACACTTCCAGCACAGGAATGCTGGAGGCCGCGAACCGGCGGTGACCAATAGGCCAAAGCCTGCAGCTGGGATACAGAAGGGTGTTCTGCGAGCCCTGGGAGGAATTAGGTGTGGCCACGAGGACCCCATGGTGTGGCTCAGTAAGATCGGGTCATGCCAGACTGTCCTCATTCCACGACTGATAGATTAGGGCAGGGCAGGGGACCGCGGGTCTGCCCGCTGCTAAAGCACTTCTTTATTTTTTTCGCCCTAAGAATTATTTATTTAACTTTATTATTATTTTTTTATTTGACCAGAAAGAGACAAAGAGAGGGAGAGGGAACATGAGAAAGAAAACTGCCAGGTCCAGGACTTGAACTGTGGTAAGCCATGCAGCAGTCCAGCACCTTAGCCACCACCTGCCAGTCCCACTAGGGCATTTTATAACATCCCAAGTGATTCTTCTAGAACAAATGGAGACAGAAGGAATAAGGAATCATACAATTTAGAGAAATTAGGAATGGGGAACCAGCAGATGGTGTAATGGTTACATTGCTGAACTCCCATGTGGCTGACCGCGGTTCGAGTCCTGGACCCAGTGACTTAAACTCACGCCAGGTGCAAGCACACCCAAGATCCCAAGAGCAGAATGGAGAAGGGATTGTGGCATGGCCATTCCCCCAAGGGGTGATTACTTGCTTTTTGTCTCCCTGTCTCTCTGGTGGGCGCACGCGCCCTATAGCAAGAATCTCTCTAAGGAAAAAAAAAATCAGCGCCTTAACTACCACACCACCTGCTGGCCCCTCTAGCTTCACTTTTAGTCAACTCACCCTACCCCCTTCCCCCTCCAGACCCAGTAGAACTTCTTGGTTCTTGTCTTCCATCAGAGAGTGCCGCATCCCTCAGGGCTGACCTCCCTCTCAGAAGTCTCCGCTCCCTGGCCTTCAGCTTCCTCTGCTATCTCTTCTCAACCCCGCTGGCCACGCATTCCCGGCCTTCTCAGGGGCCTTGTCCTCCACACCATGGAAGCATTGAGACCCCCATCCTCAGACCACCCTCCTCTTCTGTACCCTACAGGATGACCGCACCCCCACAGGGCTTACTGCCCAGTTGTTACCGAACTCCAATCAGGTTCGCTCCCCCAAGCGCCATAAACCAAACCCAGGCACACGGTGTGATGAAGGGAAGTCCAGCTTTATTGCAAAGCGCGAAGCAAGGAGAGCGGGCAGCTCATGCTGAAAAGACCCGTCTCCCCGAGATGTTCCCCACATGCGTTTTAAAGGACAAAATTATGGACAGAGGTCCCAGGCGCATGATCAGTTCAGTGATTGGTTCAAGAGGGCGTGATCATCTCGTGGGCATTCTTGATTGGCGAGGCCTTAGATAATCAAATTCCTCTTCAGATGTCTGGAGCCATCAGCCTGGGGTCTCTGAGCTCACAACCAGCAGTTTCCAGTCTATAGAACACCTTACACATTGAAGTGAAAACCTCATCTTTCCTGTAAGTGAGAGTCTTAGAGGTCCAATGGCCCTCACTCGTGGTCCACGTTGGTCATTATCATAACCAAAGCCTGAAGTTACTCCTTAGTCGGGGCCACTACCATGTACATGGACCTCATACTTAAAGAACCTTAGAAAATACACTGGGGGTCCTTGCTCGCTTTCAGTTCCCCCTGTTCTTAGAAAAACCTCTCAATCCTGGGACCAGCAGTCGGCGTAATGGCTATGTCGCTAGACTCCCATGTAGTCGACCGACCGTGGTTCGAGTCCCAGACCTGGTGGCTTAAACTCACACCGGGCATGTGTGCGTGCGTGCCCAAGATCCCAAGAGGAGAATGGAGAAGGGATTGTGGTGTGGCCATGCCTCCGGGGGGTGATTTCTCACTTTCTGTCTCTCTGTCTTTCTGGTGAGCACACACGCCCTATAGCAAAAACCTCCCCCCCACAAAAAAAAAAAAAAAAAAAAACCACCTCTCAATCCTGAGGGGAAATGGGCCATGACCAGTCTGGCTGCTTCTTGCTGAATGGGGACGTAGTTTCTGAGGTCAGGATTGGAGGAAATGGCATGTGTTTATTTCAAATACTCAGAACTTTGCCTTTCGTTTTTCAATACTACTATGCTACCAGCTTCTACTGTTGTTTCCAAGTCTGAAAGCGCATGTAATTACGATATAAAACAAGACAGCAAAGTTGCAGGCCAGGACAGAAGTCTGGCTGCGTTCTCCTATTTCTCAAAATCCTTTCCAGGGGCCTGGAGGGAGTCATGCCCACAGACCATTTTCACAGGAGTCTTCCTCCATCCCGTCCCTGCAGTAGCATCTTTGTGATATATGTATTAAGCCTCCTCATCGCTGTTCAAGTACATTCTTTTCTGATCTCAGCAACCTCCCTTTTTTAATCGCCAACTTAAAAACTATAAAACCCACCTATAACTTACAAGCCCCACCCCACCCCCATTCCACATGTCCTGTCTTTTGGGGCCAGACTAATAGAAAATCTCTTCACTAAATTCCAAACTCTGTCTCTTGCTCTCAGAATCAAATAAAAGGAACCCCTGTACCTGATCACCCCAGGAAAGGTATGTTTTGCCTCCTCTCTGGGCCGAGGTCACTCATATTTTGCTTAGAAATAAACTGCATTATGTTTTCAGAGTTGGTTATTTACATCGACACTAGCCTATTTTTATCAGTAGCCAGGTAGCTTAGGACATTTTTTTTTACCTAAGATTTGTAAGTACAACATGAAATGTTGTCATCCTGCAAACTCTTCTTTAATAAGCCAAGACATAATTGAGAACTATTCTATGGTCTAAGACAAATTTCGCCAATGAAATACAGTGGAAATAACAGGCTGAGGTATCCGATAGAATTTTCTGGTCTGTAGTTTGCACTTACAATCATTATCCACCAGTTACTGTGGTGATTTGGGGAGTCCAGTGGATCATCCTCAGCATGTAAAATTTCAAGAAAAGCAGTTTTAGCTTTAAAGAATCAACATTTTTAAATGTGAAGAAAAACTTGCTTAAGACTTAAAGCCAGAAATGAAAGGATTCTGTCCAAACAGCAGGTAGATACTGAAAACTGAAAAACAAACATGTACAGAGCTGGGACCAGCAGGTGGCGTGGTGGTTGGAGTGCTGGACATTCCCACATGGCCAACCATGGTTCAAGTCCTGAACCTGGTGGCTTGCTTTCTCACTTTCTCTTTCTCTCTCTGTGTGTCTCTCTCTGGTCAAATTTTCAAAAACATGTACAGAGCTAAAAAACTAGTAATAAGTGCACTATAGTTTTTTTGAGAAACATTCTTCTTTCCATTCCCCGTTTTTACCAAAGAAGGGCATGGTAAAACTATTTTTACAAAAAAATAAGTTTAGTCTTAATTTGGTCTGTTACTTGCACAAAGTCCAATAGGAATACTAATCAATTTAGTTGGCTTTGCTGGAACCTTCTATAAGGAACTTCAGATTAGACTCTTTAAGGAGCCTCCCAGGGCTACTGAGCCAAGTCAGGAATCCATCCTGACTGTGCCTTTAAGTACCTGTACTTGGACGTTTGGGGCCTGTCAGGAAGTGACATTCTTTACTTACCTGCCAGGCAGAACTGCTTGTGGTACCAGGCAATCTTTCCAAAATCAACTGTTGGCTTCGTTGAAATCAACCTTAGCTCTCTGTTCATATCTTCAGATATGACATTACCAGTCAGAGCCCTGGCAATACTCAGTGTTTCCCATTTCTGATGCAAGGCAACAAGTATTATTGAACTTATGCAAACAACCATACTGTCACAAAATAAGAATGCTCACCAATGTTCTCCAATTCCAGGGGGTCAGAAAGAGAGAAAAGTTTGTTACAATTTCAAAAGGAAAAAAATTAACAAATTGGTGAACCTATCAACAACTCAAGAAGACAAAAGTCCTTAAATCTGGAGAACAAAGCATAGAAGAAAATCAGTAATGTTTTAGTCAAAAGTCAAAAAAATTCTATTTCACCAGTTCGGTCTCATGTAACTAATCTCTCTTTTGTTGAGTTTGCAGTGTTACTATGGTCCAGTCTTTCCATTTAAATCCTGGAAGTTCAGACATAATCTCAAAGTTATCAGAAACCTATATTTAAGAGTACTTTATCGGGGCCAGCAGGTGATGTGGTGGCCAAGGCACTGGACTCCCACATGAGTGATCACAGTTTGAGTCCCAGACCTGGTGGCCTGCCTTCTCACTGTCCCTACTGAGACAGGGGTATCTATATCGACTTGTCCCTACTCAAATCAAATAGTAACAATAATGATAAATAAACCTACATAAACATTTTTTTTAAAAGGAGTATTTATCAGAGACTTTTTCACTAATTTCTTTAAAAGGGACAACTTTTGGATTATAGCTTATTACAAAATGTTTTAGAGTATTGGGGACCAGCAGATTGTGTAATGGCTATGTCGCTAAACTCTCATATAGTCTACTGCAGCTCGAGTCCTGGACCCATGGCTTAAACTCGTGCTGGGCGCGTGTGCGTGCGTGCCCAAGATCCCAAGAGGAGAATGGAGGACAAGGGATTGCAGTGTGGCCATCCCCCCAGGGAGTGATTTTTCGCTTTCTGTCTCTGTCTCTCTCTGTCTTTCTGGCAAGTGCACGATCCCTATAGCAAAAACTTCTCCCAAAAAAAAAAGAAAGAAAGAAAGAGCATCAGAATAAAGCATTTAACTATAGACCACAAAACTTAAAATGGCCCTGGTTCAAAATCTGATTTTATAATAACCCAAAATAGACAAATTTGATCATTTCCGTGACAAGCTACATTACAACTATTTAGCATTACAAGTATGACTAGTAATACACTAATATAGAACAGATATTTACGAATCTCATACAATTTTGGAACGCCATTGACACAAATTTGTATATAGAGAGCTAAACACCATTTCATATTTGACAGTATTTCCCATATAATTCCAGCATGTCAGAAAGTCCAATCTGTCTTTCTCAGACATCCTAGGACCCTGTTAAGAATTTTCAAAAATTAGTGCAAGGTCGGGAACCAGCAGTTAGCATATTGGCTATGTCGCTGGACTCCCACATAGTCGACCGCGGTTCACGTCCCGGACCCGGTGGCTTAACACTCATGCCGGGTGCGTGTGCGTGTGTGCCCAAGATCCCGAGAGGAGAATGGAGGAGAAGGGATTGCGGCATGGCCATCCCCCCTGGGGGGTGATTTCTCGCTTTCTGTCTCTCTGTCTCTCTCTGTCTGTCTGGCGAGCACACGCGCCCTATAGCGAAAAACCTCTCCAAAAAAGAAAGAAAAAAATAGTTCAAGGTCAAAAAACAAACTGGAACTGAAATTTGACGTGGGATATCTGTCAAATATCAAAGGTTTACAACACTTGATTAAAACAGGACCAGGGCACTGTGACTATCTGTTGCTTACTTAACCAAAGTGACAATTAAAAAATTTCAAACTATAGCCATAAAAAACTGCTCTTCCATAGATTAGAATTAGACTTTTTAACTACAGTAGCTAGATAACCTAATTAAGACAGCAGAAGGCACACAGAATTCTTTTTTCTTTCTTATATTCAAAAAGTTTTGGGAACCAGCAGTTAGCATAATGGCTATGTCGCTGGACTCCCACATAGTCGACCGCGGTTCGCGTCTCGGACCCAGTGGCTTACAACTCACGCCGGGCGCGTGTGCGTGCGTGCCCAAGATCCTGAGAGGAGAATGGAGGAGAAGGGATTGCGGCGTGGCCATCCCCCCTGGGGGGTGATTTCTCGCTTTCTGTCTCTAATGTCTCTCTCTGTCTGTCTGGCGAGCGCACGCGCCCTATAGCGAAAATCTCTCCAAAAAAAAAAAAAGTTTTTAAAAACTTCCCTCATTTTTGTTAGCATTATATAAAAACAAAACAAATTTTAGTCTTTATCAGTGTTTTTGAATAAATTTAGTCAATTCTAGTTCATTTTACCTTAAGATTCCACATTTCCTTTTTTCCAACTTTTTATACTTATTTAGTTTTATCTATATTATTTCTTTTTCATTCACTTACTCTGAAACAAATTTTAAACATCCTCCACGTTAGACAATACTCTTGGACAAAAACACACCCTCATGTCTATTTTAATTTCCTGTTCACCAAAACACCTTAATTTTCTCTGTATATTTTGAATACATAATTGTTTCTCTAATTTCTAGCTTTGGTCACCATTATCCTGAAATTTTAACGTCCATTTTATAATATCTAGAAAAAATTTTCTTACAACACAGTTACAGATTCAATTACATGTCAGACTTAAGCCACATAAAACAAGGTGTCAATGTATATACAATGCTTAAACTTAGAAATAACAAGCTATTCATTAATATAATTTAACATATCATGCCTTTAAAAAAATTGTTTTTGGAGAGGTTTTTTTGTTTTTGTTTATGTTTTGTTTTTGTTTTTGTTTTTGTTAGTTTGTTTGTTTTGCTATAGGGCACATGCACTTCCCAGAAAGAAAGAGGGAGACAGAGAGACAGAAAGCGAGAAATCACCCCCCAGGAGGGATGGCCACGTCGCAATCCCTTCTCCTCCATTCTCCTCTTGGGATCTTGGGTACACACACACACGTGCCCGGCGTGAGTTTCACCACCAGGTCTGGGACTTGAACCGCAGTTGACTACATGGGAGTCCAGCGACATAGCCATTACGCCAACTGCTGGCCCCCATGCCTTTAAAATTTAAACTACTCAGAAAAAACGTAAAAATGATGACAAGTTCAATTACAAACATTTACTCCATTTACATTTACCTAATTTGTTTTTAACCATTATATTTGAGTTACTTATGAAAATACAAGGCTATTTATTTAAGGTGCTTTCCTTTGAAGTAAAGGAAAACCAAGCTAGCCCTACATTAACTAGTCTCATCGTATCTAAAGACTGAATTACCAGACACAAGAGAGTTCTCCACCATTTCCCGAGCTTTTCTATAGCCTAACTGTCCATGTGGCACCAAGAATGGCCACTTAGGACAGAGGCCATCTGGGCTCTTGATTCACATGCTAACAGTTCCGAAGACATTTTGATTCGTAGTTAATTCTAAATCATCTCTAGCAAAGATTTTACAAGTCACATGAACTTGAATAGCATTTGATCCTATTTTAACCTGTGAGCATGCATTTAAATCAATCTGGTACCACATACAGACAAACATACACATAAACACAACAGACCACATGTATACACACATATAATACAGAGTCAAAGAATCATAGCTTTTATTTTAGAATTTCAGCCAAGAGACTGTAAAACTCAGTTTGAAAGAACAGGATGAGTCAAACTGCAACATTCCCTGGGACAAGTTAGTTTACCCTCACATAAGTCTTCTATTCAATTCTAGAAGGCAGAGTAGGAAATTTGCACTGACCAAAATGGATACCAAGGGAACATCAAATTGTAGAAATTTCCTGTACTATTTTACTAAGTGTGCAGTTGGTGTAGGAAGTACTTAACAAGTAACTCAGATTAGACAGGTGACGGGCTCGAAGAGTTCCTTGATTCACTTAGGAAGTTACTTCTCTTAGCAAATTGCCATTTGCTGTCAGTTTGACTGAATCAGATATTTAAGACTTTCTCCTAGCGAAAAGCATGTAAAGAAAACAAAAAGAAAGCCAATTTCATATGGTAATCAGCATACAAGCAAAGATCAAATGTCCACTCACTGTATAAATGTAACACTTGGTATCCCAAAAGCCAAAGTGATCACTGAGTTTAATACAAAAGAGTACAGGCTCCAGACCAAAGAGAAAACACATAAAAAATAATAAAGTCCTAAACACCTAATTGCAGTTAGCAAGAGATTCAAGGAAAAGGGTTCAGTCGACTGAAACGTGGCCATAAAATAATAGAATCCAAGAGAGAAACAGAAGCTTCAGAAATGGATGGCCGGCATACCCGTTTCTAACTAGGCTGACTTATCTACAAGGGCTCTTCAAGAAAATTCTTTTCATATCTATCAGCATTAGTTTTTAGCCCGGTAAACAGCCAACATATCTGCTTTTGTCTCAGTGAACACATTTCTTTCTGAATACAGTTTTATTTGCCTCTTCTCTCGTCCAGATAAGGCTAAATGTCCACACACAAACATGTGCGCATATGGGATCAGCAGTTAGCGTAATGGCTATGGTCGCTGGACTCCCATGTAGTAGACTGTGGTTCGAGTCCCGGACCCGGTGGCTTAAACTCACGCCGAGCACGTGTGTGTGCGTGCCCAAGATCCTGAGAGGAGAATGGAGGAGAAGGGATTGCAGCGTGGCCATCCCCCCTGGGGGTGATTTCTTGCTTTCTGTCTCTCTGTCTCTGTCTTTCTGGCAAGTGCACGCACCCTATAGCGAAAACCTCTTCAAAAAAGAAAGAAAAAAAATAAAAAATGTGCACATACACATGCACACACACACACTTTTACCATGTTTTGAATACAGAATAGAATTGAAACCAAGTTATAACTGAACTAAGTAAACAAGATCCAGATTACTTCCAAAGGTAGGGAAAATAGAAAAACCTTCAGTTACACATTGCAAAACCTTTAGCCCAGCTATCCTTCAAGGTCCCAAACTCAGTCTCCACACGAGGCCGGAGACCCTTCGCATCTCCTAGCTGGAAGTAGGTAACAGGTTGTTTATGTGAGAAAAGAGGAAGAGGGTTGCTCATAGAGGGTACCCGAACAATTTCCACAAGATTACTTATGTTAGTAACAATAACGACCTAATTCAAAGAGCCTCTACACGAAGAACAGAGACTTCCCACAGGGGGCATAGAATAAGGAAAGTTCTCCCCAATGATTTCCCCCCAAAATTCACTCCCACAAAAGGACTAAGGAAGGGAAAGGGTCTCGTTGCCCCAAATAGTTCCTACCACTAACCAGTTAACGAGGAACAGGTGACACAACCCCTTATGGACGGGGCTCCTTATTACGACAAAAGATTGAGAGCTTGACATATGTGATACCAAAGTGTGCTCCGTGTGATCTGACATGCTTATGTTCTCAGCTTTTTCAGGCTGTCACCTGTAAATCACTCTGAGGTGTCAGGGACCATGAGCGAACTCCCGTCAGGTCACAAATCAAGCTCTCAACCATATAAGAGGACAGTCTTTGCAGGGACCCAAAGCCAAGTTAGTCCAGCTAGGTGGTGGGCCGATGAGAACTTTCAACTACGCCAGCCCGTGGGTCCAGCCTGGACCATGGGGCTCATGAGGGCTAGTGAGGGAGGCGACAGGGACCCTAAAAAGATAATCAGGGTATGGGCCCAAAATGGAATTAAAAATGGCTGAGGTTTGAGACGGAGACAAAGCAGGTGTGCTGCTGGCTGTGTGAGAGGCCGCATGCAGAGGCCGCTCAGTGACTGACCTAGACCCAAAACAAAGGCTTTTTCCAGGCACCACCACCTTCCAGGAAAAGGATAAGATAATGGTTTTCATGGCCTAAAGCTTCTAGACAAAGACTCTCCTGACCTTCACACCCACTCCAAGATTAGGAAAGTAACTGGACCCACCCAGTATGTGCCCCTCTCCACTAGGAGGGGCACAAGCCCCACCTGGAACAGGTCCAGACTAAGCCCTTTCTGCCCCAAAGTAAAACTCGTCACAATTCTTCCTTGGCAACCCATTTTCAGGAAACTCTCCCTTCTTGGGAGCTGTGTTTTTCCTTCCCTCTCCTTTAATAAACTCCCCGCTTTGCCACAGCTGCTCCTCTGTGTCCGAGACTAGTTCTTCCTGAGTGTGGGACAAGAACCCGTGTCTCACTGCAAGTGAGGGCCCGATCACTCCCACACCCCCTCATTCCTGCATTACTAGGCCTGTGTTCTGACCTCCTTAGGATAAATGACAGAAATAGAGGGGAACCAGCAGTTAGCGTAATGGCTGTGTCGCTGGACTCCCACGTAGTCGACCGCGGTTCTCGTCCCGGACCCGGTGGCTTAAAACTCACGCCAGGCGCGTGTGCGTGCGTGCCCAAGATCCCGAGAGGAGAATGGAGGAGAAGGGATTGCGGCGTGACCATCCCCCCTGGGGGGTGATTTCTCACTTTCTGTCTCTATGTCTCTCTCTGTCTGTCTGGCGAGCGCACAAGCCCTATAGTAAACACCTCTCCAAAAAAAAAAAAAAAAAAGAAAAGAAAAGAAAAGAAAAGAAAAGAAAAGAAAAGAAAAGAAAAGAAAAGAAAAGAAATAGAGACCGTATCCAGGCGGGAAGAAACAGGCAGAGTACTCCTGCCACAAAAAACACTATGGGGACCAGCAAATGGCGCAATGGCTACATAGATGGACCCTCACATGGCCCACCGCGGTTCAAGTGGGCTTCAAAATCCCACCAGTCGTGGGAACCAGCAGTTAGCGTAATGGCTATGTCGCTGGACTCCCACGTAGTCTACCGCGGTTCACGTCCCGGACTCAGTGGCTTAAAAAACTCACGCCGGGCGCGTGTGCGTGCGTGCCCAAGATCCCGAGAGGAGAATGGAGGAGAAGGGATTGCGGCGTGACCATCCCCCCTGGGGGGTGATTTCTCACTTTCTGTCTCTATGTCTCTCTCTGTCTGTCTGGCGAGCGCACGCGCCCTATAGCAAAAACCTCTCAAAAAAAAAATCCCACCAGTCGTGTGCGTGCACACCACAGATCCCAGGAAGAGAATCGAGAAGGGATCGGAGTATGGCCATCCCCCCTGGGGGGGTGATGGTATACTGTCTCTGTCTCTCTCTCTCCAGAGAGTGCACACGGCCTAAGGTAAAAACCTCTCAGAAAAACAAACGAAAAAAATTCTATGATCACTATACCCAGGGGGTGCTATTTCATACAAATCCTTTTCTCCCATTAATCTTCATTTAGTAAAGAAACTAGGGACCAACAGTTGGTATAATGGCTACGTCACTGGACTCCCATGTAGTCAACCGCGGTTCAAGTCCCGGACCCAGTGGCTTGAAACTCAGCCGGGCGCATGTGCATGCGTGCCCAAGATCCCGAGAGGAGAATGGAGGAGGGAATGGCCATTCTGGCGAGAGCGCATGCACCCTATAGCAAAAAAAAAAACTCTCCAAAAAAGAAAAGGCAGAGAGGTAGCATTAGACGATTTACATTTGCTGTTGACTTTACTGATATAAATTAATCCACTTTTCTTTGCACAGAGGATTAGAGAGCAGCAGACCCTCTACCTAAAATTTTAAGCATGTTACTCTTTGTTTTCTTTCTCACAAATAGTTATACATGTTACTTTTTTTTTTTCCTTCCCCACAAAATGATTAGAAAGTTAGTTACCTAATTTAAACACCCATTCTTTGTCCCCTGTTCTCTGGATCCTAGAAACACTGGGGCCAGGTAATGTTACGTAAGAGTTTTATTTTTCCTAGCTCAAAGTTCCCAATTCTAGGGACCAGCAGTTAGCATAATGGCTATGTTGCTGGACTCCCATGTAGTTGACAGCGGTTCAAGTCCTGGACCCGGTGGCTTGAACTCATGCCAGGCATGTGTGTGTGCATGCCCAAGATCCCAAGAGGAGAATGGAGGAGAAGGGATTGTGGCATGGCCATCTGGCTTTCTGTCTCTCTGTCTATGTCTTTCAGGCGAGCGCATGCGCCCTATAGCAAAAACCTCTTCAAAAAAAATAATTAAAAATGAAAATAAATAAATAAATTAATAAACAGAAACCAAATATGTACAGGGAAAGACAGGCCTTGATGTTGTCACACGCAAGTCCCACAACTTACCAGACGTCTACCAAGTCCAATCCAATCCAATGTCGTGTTTCCTTCACCACAAAACTAAAATCGCCGTGGGTCAACGGCGCCTGGTCGGCAGTCAATCACCCAGGACTGTCCCTGAGACAAGGCGCTCAGGCAGCTGCAGGACAAGTTCTGAGGTGTCCATTGGCCAAGGGTCGCTGTACCTTGGGCAAGACGCCCACACAGGACCTTAGTTCTGTCTAGGGTGCCAAAAAACTGTTACCGAACTCAAATCAGGTTCTCTCGCCCAAGTGCTATAAAACCAAACCACAGGCACACGGTGTGATGAAGGAAAGTCCAGCTTTATTGCAAAGTGCAAAGCAAGGAGAGCCGGTAGCTCACGCTGAAAAGACCCGTCTCCCCGAGATGTTCCCCACATGCGTTTTTAAGGGCAACATTAGGGGCAGAGGTCCCAGGCGCATGATCAGTTCAGTGATTGGTTCAAGAGGGCGTGATCATCTCATGGACATTCTTGATTGGTGAGGCCTTAGATAATCAAATTTCTCTTCAGGTGTCTGGAACCATTCAGACTAGGGTCTTTGAGCTCACAACCAGCAGTTTCCAGCCTATAAAATACCTTACACATTGAAATGAAAACCTTCTCTTTCCTGTAAGTGAGTTTTAGAGGTCAAGTGGCCCTCACTCGTGGTCCACGTTGGTCATTATCATAACCAAGTCTGAAGAGTACCCCTAACTCTGGGTCATTACAATGTACATGGACCTTGTATTTCAAGAACCTTAGCAATTACACTTGCTAAGTGTATTTGTCCTTTTATAAGTCCTTGCTTTGTTTTGGTTACAAGGCAATGACTCTGAGGTCTACGCTCAGGCCCAACCTCTCTCCCAGGCCTCAGTTCTGAGCGTAGTGGTCCACTGCACTCCGTGTAGCTGCCCCCTGCTGAGCTGTCAGACAGCGAGGGTTGCTTCTCCTTTCCCTGTAGGGGTGGAATTCTTGCCATGCAAGAACCAGGGACTGCGAGCCTGCTCTGCAGGTTCCGTTTCTAGGCAGAGAAGCTCGCTGTTGGGGCCTGTGAATGGGAGCACTTTGGACCATGTCAGGGACTCTCCCTACAGGGACTTGCATCACTGATATAAAGAGCTGATGCTGGGTGCTGAGGCCAAAGGATATTTGTCACCAATCACACCCACTGAGTCAGGTGTGACCCTGTGACTCAGTGGGTCCCCAGGAAAAGGTTATTCAGAATTTCCTCATTACAGGGGATGGGAGGTGGTAGTCATGTCTTTTATAGCTCACATTTATTTGGAAGAAAGGAGTTCTCTGAGCAAGTGGCGTTGGGCCACACCTTTTATTTCAAGGTCTATACCCCTGTGGCCAACCTAGGAGGCATTTCTTACAAAAATTTATCTCCACCTTATTTACTTCTGTCATGCTTGGTGTTTATCTGTCCTTTCTTTCCGAATTGGAACTTCCGGCTGAATTTACTGAGTATCAGGTGAGTATATTGCATTCCGGGCGGGGCTAATTACAGGACAGGTCCTGCCTTAAGAAACCTTGAAGGGTGATGTAAGGGCCCGTCTAAAGCACGCTCACGCCCCTTGGCTGATGGGCACGAAAGCCACTGCAGCTGAGTGCTACGCGTGCTACGGGAAATGACTGCCCAGGTCTCCAGGTCGGCCTCAAAAGGCAGTGGGATCAGGGAACCAGCAGTTAGCGTAATGGCTATGTCGCTGGACTCCCACGTAGTCGACCACGGTTCGCGTCCCGGACCCGGTGGCTTAGAACTCACGCCGGGCGCGTGTGCGTGTGTGCCCAAGATCCCGAGAGGAGAATGGAGGAGAAGGGATTGCAGCGTGACCATCCCCCCTGGGGGGTGATTTCTCGCTTTCTGTCTCTATGTCTCTCTCTGTCTGTCTGGCGAGCGCACTTGCCCTATAGTGAAATCCTCTCCAAAAAAGAAAAAAAAAAAAAAAAGGCAGCGGGATCAGATTTCAAGGAGTGAGCACAAGATATCGTAGAAGCAAGCAAGGAATAATGCAACACAGGGACGGCCAGGACAGAGTGACAAAGGCAAAATGAAAAACTGTGGCACATATACTCTATGGAATACTACTCAGCCATAAAAACCAACAGAGCCCTGGCTTTTGACAGAAAGTGGAAGAATATGGAAGATGTACTGCTGAGTGAGGCAAGCCAGGCTATGAAGGAGAGACATTGTATGTCCCCACTTAACATATACCGTTTGTCTGCATTCTATGTCTGAAACTGATTGACTAACAGTTGAACAAACACAAGAGATGGGTGTGAATGTCAGATGAGGTGTATGTGGAGGAGTGGGGCCTAATGAAAGACATTTGGAGAAGGGATACAGAGGTAGAGCATTGACGGGATGGGGAGGTGTGGTGTTATCTGTTGAAGATATTTCGAGCAACGGGTCTGGGGAGAAATGTTCACATATCGAAATGGTCTCATTGTAAGCCAAACAATATGATTGAAAGTATATACAAAAATAAATTAATTAATTAAAAAAAAAAAAAACATGTATGTTGATGTGCTTGACTGAGCCAACAGACAGTGTATTTTGGATGGAAAATCCATTTTGTATACTATAATGATGTATAACGTATTAATGTTAAAAAAAAGATAAATAATTAATTTTTAAAAAGGAAAGAAATTAAAAAAAAAAAAAAAAAAAAAAAGGCCGGCAGAAGAATCTCTTTAGAAAATCGCAAAATAAACAAAAATCGTATTAAGGAAAATGTCTCATAGCCAAATACTGCAAGTATGGAAATATCCTGGGACGTTAGAGAAGGAAGGTGGGGAGGATTTGGGGGTTTTTGTTTGTTTGATTTTAGGGGTTTTTTTGCCCGAGGGCACGTGCTCTTGCTGGAGAGAGAAAGACCGACAGAAAGGGAGAACTCACCTCCCAGTGAGGATGGCTCCCTTCCACTCTCGGGATTTGGGGCACGCATGCACATGAGCCCAGCATGTTTTTCATGCCAGTTCTGGGACTCAAACCACAGTCATCTTTGTGGGATCCAGCACCTTAACCACCATGCCCCTGCTGGCCCCAGACTTTTGCTTGTGTTTTGTTTTTTTTTTTTTTTAATTTGCTATAGAGCACATGTACTCACCAGAGAGAGGCAGAGAGAGGGAAAGTGAGAAAGCACTCCCCAGGAGGAGTGGCCACGCTGCGATCCCTTCTCCATTCTCCTCTCAGGATTTTGGGCACACACGCACACGCGCCCAGCATGTTTTACAAGCCACTGGGTCTGAGACTCAAACTGTGCAATTAGCCATGTGGGTTCAGTGCCTTAACCACTATTGGCTAGCCCACAGGTGAAAGATTGCTAACGTAGTATGGTAAGGTGGGCAGGAAAGGCCAAATTACTGCCCTGTTACTCTTTTGCAGGCCGCAGCTCAGACCAGCCTCTTTTTGGGTGTCCCTTTTCTACCGATATAGGCAGGGTGGGTGTTGGTGGCTCTGAGACCCCTCCTCTCTAAGGACCAGGCTGTCGGGTGTTGCCCTGCTTCTGTAGAACATTCTTTCTGATGCTGCCTGAGTGGGCCCCTCGCGCTCCCAGCCCTGACCCAGGGGAACACTCCTGTTCTTGGATGAAGGGAGTGCAGATGCATGAGAACGAGAGTGCTGGGGCCTGGTGACCTCTGAAAGCGAGCCTGGCAGCAAAGCTTCCTGCCCTGCTCTGGGAAGACCCTAAAATTACCGAACAGGAGCAGGGGAGGCTGGCAGAGTCACAGTTGCCAGGGGGCTCAGACTTTACCCCTGTGTCTGCTAGTTAAATTCCGCATTTTACAGACGAGAAACTGCAGCTCAAAGACATTATGTCTGGTCCCCGCCACAGAGAAGCGGGGTCACGTCTGGTCCCCAGAGGATGGGTAGGGCCTGCAGGAGAGGGTAACATAGGTAACTCTCGTTTGTTTTTTTGTTTTGTTTTGGTTTTTTTGGGAGAGGTTTTTGCTATAGGGCACGTGAGCTCACCAGAGAGACAGGGAGAGACAAAGAGACAGAAAGCGAGAAATCACCCCCCAGGGGGGATGGCCATGCCACAATCCCTTCTCCTCCATTCTCCTCTCGGGATCTTGGGCACGCATGCACACCCGCTGGTCGTGAATTTAAGCCACCGGGTCCAGGACTCGAACCGTGGTTGACTACATGGGAGTCCAGCGACATAGCCATTACGCTAACTGCTGGCCCCCTATATTTATTTCTTTTTAACAGCTAGAGGGCACAAGCATGCCCCAGAGAGAGGGAGACTGCACTCCCCAGTGGGGTGCAGTCATGCCGCAATCCCTTCCCCTCTGTTTCTCCATCCTGTTGGGATTTGGGGTATGCACACACATGTCCAAGCATGCGTTTTCAAGCCACCAGGACTGGGATTTGAACCTTGGTCAACTATGTGGGATCTAACTCCCTGAATCACTAGGCCATGTGGTTGACCCTCTTTTTAACTTTTCAAAAAGTTTATTTCTTCGGGAACCAGCAGTTAGCGTAATGGCTATGTCGCTGGACTCCCACGTAGTCGACCGCGGTTCAAGTCTCGGACCCGGTGGCTTACAACTCACGCCGGGCGCGTGTGCGTGCGTGCCCAGGATCCCAAGAGGAGAATGGAGGAGAAGGGATTGCGGCGTGACCATCCCCCCTGGGGGGTGATTTCTCGCTTTCTGTCTCTATGTCTCTCTCTGTCTGTCTGGCGAACGCACGCGCCCTATAGTGAAAAACCTCTCCAAAAAAAAAAAAAAAAAAAGTTTATTTCTTCCATGATAAGAGAGAAAAAAAACAGGCACCATCAACAACGTCACACGCCATGAGCCTTCGCGTCCCAGCTGGGCTGGCTCATGGGCATGCACGCACCTAGCATGCTCAAGGAAGTCCTGGGATGCGAACCCAGGGCCTTCTCCACTGCGTGCCACCGCACCCCAGCAGGTCCCATGGGCCTCTCTCACATGTCCTTATGGGTTTTGTATCTGGGAGGAATTTGGGGAAACAGCCTGTAAGGCAGGCACAAATCAGACCCTGGGCACCCCAGTACCCAGCAGAGCTCCGTGGAGAGGTTGTGGCGGTTACGGTCGTGTTCAGCTTCCGAGTCACGAAACTGCAACGGCTTGACCAAATAGGAGTCTGCCCGTCTCGTGAATCGGGAGACTGCGACAGGCAGTCCAGGGCTGGGCCCTGCTCACAGTCGCCGAGGACCCGTGCCCTGCTAGCTGTACCCCCGTCTGTGTCGGGGACGAGGGAGCTACTCCGTCTTCCAGGAAAAAGCGAAAGATGGGTTCCACTAGAGTCCGCGTCTTTGTTTTAAATCCAGAGAGCAACTGTTTCCCTGAGAGCCCCACCAAGCACACCTGCTGATGGCATGAGGCCACCCCCTCAGTGCAGGAAGTGAGTGTTTCCCGTGGGCACGTTGGCAACATCGGTGCACCCGAGGCTCCTCTGCTGAAGGAGAGATTGGAAGTTGGAAGAGGGCGTCGACTCCCTCTGCCCCAGTATCAAGATACCCAGCCGAGTGAGAAGACGAGGCTGCCAAGGAGGGACAGCGTGGAGGAGGAGGTGAGACTGCAGGAGTCCCCCTCTGAAGTGCTGTCTCTCCAGAGGCGGGGAGAGTGGCTTGTCTCCCTTGCCTTAGGTCAGAGAGCAGCAAAGTGAGAGCGCAAACTCCCCCAGTCCTGTTCTTCCTGCTAGTTCAAAAGACTTGGAGGGACCAGCAGTTGGCGTAATGGCTATGTCGCTGGACTCCCACGTAGCTGACCGCAGTTCGAGTCCCAGATCTGGCGGCTTACACTCACTACGGGCGCGTGTGCGTGCATGCCCAAGATCCTGAGAGGAGAATGGAGGAGAAGGGATTACAGCGTGGCCATCCCTCCTGGGGGGTGATTTCTCACTTTCTATCTCTCTGTCTTTCTGGCGAGCGCATGTGCCCTATAGCAAAAACCTCTCAAAAAAAAAAAAAAAAAAAAAAAAAAAGACTGTAGGAGATCCCACGGGGCCACGGGGCTCGGTGGGTGTCCGAGTGGGTGCACACTGGGGCCCCACTCTGCAGCCCTCTGCCCCAGAGGGGTTCCCCTTTCAGATTTTTGTTTATGTGAGGTTTGCTGTGAAATTTCATTAAATAAAATGACTGAATTGGGGGGAAATGTTCTGTGTAACTATTCTGTATTTTCATTGTTTGGCTACTTTTTTTTGTCAGGGGGTTCCTGCACTCACTGGACAGAGACAGAGAAAGAGAGAGGGGAAAAGAGTTTAGGAAGCAGCCCCAGTGGGGTGTGGGCACACCACAGTCTCTTCTGCATTTCTACATAGTGGCGGGATCCAGGACGTACGTGCATATGTGTCCAGCATGTTTTCCAAGCCACTAGGGCCAAGGCTAACACCAAGCCACATGGGGCCAGCTCCCCTAACCACTGGGCGACAGGGATGGCCTTTCTCAGCACTTGTTTTTGGTGTTTTTTTGTTTTTTGTTTTTTTTTTTTTTTTTTTTTTTGAGAGGTTTTTGCTATCTATAGGGCACATGCGCTCACCAGAGAGACAGAGAGAGACAGAAAGTGAGAAATCGCCCCCAGGGGGGATGGCCATGCCGCAATCCCTTCTCCTCCATTCTCATCTCGGGATCTTGGGGACACATGCACACAAGCCCAGCATAAGTTTAAGGCACCGGGTCCGGGCCTCGAACCGTAGTCGACTACATGGGAGTCCAGTGACATAGCCATTATGCTAACTGCTGGTTCCTGTTAGCATTTTTTTTTTTTTTTTTTGCCAGAGGATACAAGCATTGGTCATAGAGAAACAGAGGGAGAGGGAGAGAGTGGCTCCTAGCAAGCCGTGCAACCGCTTCCCCATCTCTCCGTCCTCTCTGTAGTTTGGGCCACACACAAGTACACACACCAGGTGTCTTTTTTTTTTTTTTAATAATTTTTTTAAGATTTATTTTATTTAATTTTATTTATTCATTCATTTATTTTTTAATTTGACCAGAGAGAGAGAGACAGAGAGAGAGAGAAGGAAAGTGAGAAAGCAAGCCACCAGGTCCAGGACTTGAACCGTGGTCAGCCACATGGGAGTGTCCAGCACCTTAACCGTCACGCCATCTGCTGGTCCCCGCACACCGGGTGTCTTTTTAAAGTTGCCAGAGTCAGGATTCGAACCTGATGTTCAACCATGTGGGATCCAGTGCCCTTAAACAGTAGACCATGGAGCTGGCCTCCTAATTAGCATTTTTTTAAGTTTTATTTATTCATGATAGACAACACATGCCTATGCCCCGCCCCCGAATCTCATCACGCCACATCCGCGAACCCGCCCTGCAGCTCCTCAGGCTCAGGCATGCGCACACACCAGCATGTCTCCGGGAGCTGAGCCAGGGGTCCAAACCCGCCCTGGGCCACGTGACCTCCAGCACTGCCGCTCGGCTCGCCACTGACGGCACCTCCAGGCCGGGCCTATTCGGCAGCATGGATGATACATTTGACTTCACCCACTCTCGGGCCCTCTGGGCCGAAGGTGTGGCCTGTGCGCGTGGGCTCCAGGCACAGATGTCACTCTCTGAAGTGGAACGTGAGGGCGGCCGAGGGCAGACACCTGCAGAGGCCGTTTGTAAACGAGGGGAGGGAGGCCCTGCGTTCCCCGTGGAGTGCGGGGAGCCCAGCTGGAGCCCGGGAGTCCAGCTCTGTCTCACTCGGGCAGCGACTGGGGAGAGGCCTTCCTGCGTCTTCAGCGTACCTTCCTTCAGCAGTCTGAAACTGAGTGGAGGAGAGAAAGAAGGGAAAGACGGGCTTCAGGGATGGCTCGCGGGCCTCCAGTTTCAGGACAAGTGGGGCCTCCAAGCCGGAGAGGGCTGCAGTCAGCCTAGGGGCAGCCTGTGTGTGGGGGTGTCTATAGGACACGTGCACTCGCAGAGAGAGAGAGAGAAAGCGAGAAATCACCACCTAGGAGGGATGGCCATGCCACAATCCTTCTCCAACCTCCTTTTGGGATTCCAGACACACATGCCCAGAGCTTTTCCAGTGGCCGGGTCCAGCATCAGACTGCGAAGTCAGCCATGTGGGAGCCAGCGGCCTTACCCGTCATGGCCCCCCGACCCGGGCCTCCCATCTTTAAAGACTCTTCCAAAGTGAAGTAAGCAAGAACAGAGACTCTGGGCACAGGCAGCCCGTAGGCACAGCACAGCAACAAAGGGCACGTTTTGTGCAAACTAGGAGAGGGTGCTCCTTCCTCTGGGCAGAAGTGTGAGGCCAAGGGGGCTGAGCACAGGCCGGAACTCAGCCAGCCCCCTCACTGCCTGTGCTGGAGTTCACGGCCGGGCACAAGCCCGACTCCCCTGCGACAAGGCTCATGTGTTGGGATGCAGTCCACACACCGAAGAATGTCCAGTTAGGGACAACTGGAAAAGTGGAGGAAGGGGACCGCCAGGTGGTGTGGTGGTTAAGGCCTTAGAATCCCCACATGGCTGACTGCGGTTCAACTCCCAGACTTGGTGGCTTTCTTTCTCACTCTTCCCCTCTGTCTTTATCTGACAAAATTCTTGTGAAAATAATAAGGAAAGAAAGAAAAGAAGAGTGGAGGAAGCAGCATGGGGAGTCTTGCTCTGTGACATGTGAACACAGGCCCATCCATCACACTCACGTGTGTGTGAACACACGTGCGCACACACAGTCGGGAGCGTGTTAGAGGATGAGCACTATTGAAGAGCAGGACAGTTGGCAGGTTGAGGGGGCGCCGATACACGCAGGTCATGGGACTGTACGCAGTTACAATTCCAAAGTCCCACAGATAAACAGTAATTCTGCAATTAGGGAGTCAGAGTCTAATGAATTCGGGGAAGCCGATGTCACACACAAACGCAAACAGAAGAAAACATCGAGCTATGGCGAGAGCGTCGTGCGTATGGTGGCACTGCAAGCCCTCAGAGGGCGGTCGCAGGCACCAGTGGAGATCCAGTCCCCGCTCTCCCACTCTCCTAACAGAAGCCCAAGTTTATTCTATTTTTAAAAATATGCTATAGAGTACGTGCATTCTCCAGAGAGAGACACAGGGAGAGAGAAAGTGAGAAAGCACCTCCCGGGGGGATGGCTAGGCCGCAATCCTTCCCCCTCCGTTCTCCTCTCAGGATTGTGGGCACATGAGCACACGCATACAGCACGTTCCCCAAACTTCCAGGTCTGGGACTCGAACCACGCAGTTGGCCATGGCAGCGTCTGGAGCCCAGACACCTCAACCACCGTGCCCCCAGTAGGCTCTACCCAATTTTTGTTGTGTTTTTGTTGTTGTTTGTTTAATTTCCCTCAAACGCCCACGCAAGCAGGAATGGCGTGACACAGTTCTAGCCAGTGAGAATGTCACCCTATGTCACTTCAATGGGACTTCCAAAAAAGTCGTTTTCTGGAACGAACTCACCTGGCATCGTCTCCCTTTTGCCTTCTATGCTCTACTTCTTCCTGCCCGAAGCACCAGATGGCCAGAGCTCCACCACCGCCTTAAGAACACTTACTTGTTTACTCATCAAATACATGCCAGGCACTGTTTCCGGTTCTGGGGGTTTCACAAGGAAAAACATTAAAAAGCAGATAAAAAATTGCTGCCTTTCAGCCGGCCCTCGGACCCGGTGGTTAAGGGACCCAGAGCCTACATGGCCAACCACAAGCAAATTCTATTAACTGGCGCGACAGACTGTGGTAAGTGGAGGCGAGAAAGTTAAGAAACAAGATTTGCCCTGCGAGGCGAAGCCAGCTGCTCGGTGGCGGCTCAGAGGCTGGGTGACTGGGTGTGGTGCAGGCAGCCAGCTTTGTTTTAACCAGGTGTGGCAAGGCGTGCAAACATAGAAATGACTGCCACAAAGGGGGGTAACTCACAGCTCCCTGGAAGCCGGAGGCGCGGAGGCCTTGCCAGGGCCACACAGAGGAGCACCGGCGTCAGTGGGAGGAGGAGGAAGCAGGCGGAAACGTGGGCACGAGACTTGATTACGGTTTCTGCAAGCGGGGATGGGTGAGGCGGGTGTGCAGCTTCAGGGCTGGCTAGTCGGAGTTATTTCAGGGGGCTCGGGCCTTCAGGGCGGTCCCCGGTTGTCTGGTCCTGGGTTGATTAGCGCAGAGAAGAGTGGCCAGCAGTGGGGGAGCCTGACAGAGGAGGTGGCTGGGAAGTGGGCTTCAGATTACCTGGCACACCGGGCAAGTGAGCTGTCCACTTCGAGGAGTTAACGAGCCCGGAGGGACTGTCTGCCCAGGCTCAGCAAGACCCCAAGATGCAAAGCATCAGAATACAGAAGCTAGGCTGGGGCCAGCAGGTGGAGTGGTGGTTGAGGTCGCTGAACTCTCACATGGCCGAGCGTGGTTCGAGGCCTGGACCTGTTAACAGATGGGAGAGTGTCGAGCTGCATTGTGAAGTCCTTGGTTCTTTGGGTCCAGTTCACTAAAATTAGAGACCTGTCCCTAGGTGCAAAATGAAACTGCAACCACAAATGAAGTAGGTGCAAAAGAAGATTAATAGGAAAGAAAGGAAGTACACCCCAAAAGGCTCTTGGGCGGGCAGATTGCCAGGTGGCAACCGCACTTGGTACTAGCTAACCGTTATTTTTATTACTAGAGGTCATGAATATTCATTAGTGGGAGGCCCCTTACGCTGCCTATGTCCTTCCTTTGAATTTGAATCCACACGTGCTTTCTTGCACCTGCAGCTCCCTCACTGGTAAAGAATGAGGAACGCGCCCTATAGCAAAAAACCTCTCCAAAAAAAAAAAAAAAAAAGAATGAGGAACTTGATCACCTAATCGTGCGTGCCCAATGCGAGCCAGGTTGCCCCAATTAGACTGCCCAATTAGTCCATCGCCCTAATAGGAATTAGGGCATTGACCAAAACGCTTGCTTAGGTATTTTTTTTTTTTTTTTGATAGAGGTTTTTTTCGCTATAGGGCGCGGGCGCTCACCAGACAGACAGAGAGAGACAGAGAGACAGAAAGCGAGAAATCACCCCCCAGGGGGGATGGTCACGCCGTAATCCCTTCTCCTCCATTCTCCTCTCGGGATCTTGGGCACGCATGCACACACGCCCGGCGTGAGTTTTAAGCCACCGGGTTCAGGACGCGAACCGCAGTCGACTACGTGGGAGTCCAGCAACATAGCCATTACGCTAACTGCTGGTTCCCATTGCTTAGGTCTTTTTGATAAAATCTACGAGTCGGAGCTGGCAGGTGGCATGGTGGTTAAGGGCTCTGGACTCCCACATGGCTGACTATGATTCGTAGTCCTGGACCTGGCAGCTTGCCTTCTCACTTTCCCTCTCTCTCTCATTCACTTCCTCTGTCCCTCTCTGGTCAAATTAAAATAAATGAGTAAATAACATAATTATTTTTTTAAAAATCTACAAATCATCCCTGTGTGCTTCCCTCAGGTCTCAAGGAAGGAAGACGGCAAATGGCCTCGCCCTCCTGGTGCCTGGTGCTAGGTGAGCCTTTCGCTTTTCTCTTAGGGCTGCTGCTCACGGCTAACTAACTGCCTACCACAGACCTGGCGGTTTGCTCATTTTCCCCCCCTCCCTCTCTCACTCTGTCCCTCTCTGATCAAGTTAAAATAATACATAAAGTTAAATAAAGTCATTCTTTAAAAAATAAAGAATACGGAAACTAGGAAGTAAGGTTACTTACAACACGTTCTTGCCACAGTGTGGTACTACGATGCTGGACCCACTTCTCGCCTCTAGATTTACTTTTTGAAGGATTATTTTATTTAGCCTTATTTATTTACTTAAGTTGACCAGAGAGGGACAGAGCGAGAGCAAGAGAGAGAGAAGGAAAGTGAGAAAGCAAGTCGCCAGGTCCGGGACTCAAACCGCGGTCAGCCATGTGGGAGTCCAGGGCCCTTAACCACCACGCCACCTGCCGGCCCCAAGATTTGTTTTATTTTTATTTTATTTTTATTTTTTAGATTTTGCCATAGGGCACATGTACTCACCAGAGGGAGACAGAGGCAGAGAGGGAAAATGAGAAATCACCCCCAGGGGGTGGCCATGCTGAAGTCTCGTCTCCTCCAATCTCTCAGGATTTTGGGCACCCATGCACATGTGCCCAGAGTGTTTTTCAAGCCGCTGGGTCCAGGATTCAAACCACAGAGCCAGACACGTGAGTTCTACTACCTTAACCACCACACCACCTGCTGGCCCTCTAGATGTATTTTAAATGTAGAAAGACAAGCTTGTTTGTTTATGTCACTGTTTTCAGGTTTCTGTCACTAGCAGGTAAATGGCACCTCTCAGCTGACAATGACCCTAACAGAGGACTCGTCTTTGCCATGGCCCAGAAACCACTTCTCAAATGTCATCCACGCACATGGGCTGTTGGCCACATGAAACAAATAGCAAGACGAGTAATCAAATCTTTTTTTGTGTGTGAGGTTTTTGCTATAGGACACGTGCACTCACCAGAAAGAGTCAGAAAGCGAGAAATCACCCCCCAGGGGGGATGGCCACACTACAATCCCTTCTCCTCCATTCTCCTCTCAGGATCTTGGGCACACACACACACGTGCCCAGCGTGAGTCCAGGACTCAAACCACAGTCAACTATATGGGAGTCCAACGACATAGCCATTACGCCAACTGCTGGTCTGAGCAATCGAATCTTGAGAGAATAACCAAGTGCCCCCCTCCCTGTGGGCACACATATACACGAACAACACTGTGCAGGAATAAAACAATTCCTCACGCTTTCTGAAGATGAAAACAACCTCAGAAGTAGTTCTGAAGTTACTTAACCTGATGACAATGAATGGAATACTAGTTTCATATAAGCAAGAGGTGTGATTAGGATACACAGAGAAAGAAAAGGAAAATGCGGGGCAGAGGGAAATGGGAGAGACCTGAGGCTACTCTGTAGCCGCTTTTGAGTAAAGGTAGGGGTAAAAGGGCCAGGAGCAGGTGTGGTGGTGAAGGCACTGAACTCCCACCTAGCTACCCATAGCTCAAGTCCCAGACCCAGCAGCTTGAAAATCACACCAGTTGCATGCGCATGCATGCACAAAAACCCAAGAGGAGAATGGAGAAGCAGGAGCTGCAGTGTGGCCATACCCCTGGAGGTGATCTCTCACTCTCTCACTCTCTCTGTCTTTCTCTGGCAAGTTCACATGTCCTATAACCAAAACCAAAAAAATAAATAAATAAAGGGGTTAAAAATTGAAATTGTCTGCTAGGGGAAGAAACAGGTTTTTAACCTCAACGATAATTGCCAGTTGGCCCTTTCCTCAGTGCTAGTGAGGCCAGGTGACAGAGTGAGGACTCTGGTACACTGAGAGGGGCAGACACCACCCGGCTCCATCAGCTCTCACCAGCAGTGAACGTGGGACCCATGATGCCAGAGAGTCTGTTGCTTTTTTTTCCCAAAGATTTATTTATTTATTCATTCATTTAGTTTAATTTGGCTAGAGAAAGACAGACAGAGAGAGAGAGAGAGAGAGAAAGAGAGCAAGCAAGACACTAGATCCAAAACTCAAACTACGGTCAGCTACATGGGAGTATCTAGCGCCTTAACCACCAGGCCACCTGCTGGTCCCCGAGAGTCTGATTTTATTAAGTTAGAAATCTGAACTTTAGTGGGAAATTTCAACTCTTAGATGTTGGAGTTAAAGAATATTTCGGGGTTTTGTTGTTTTGTTTTGCTTTTTGATCTTCTACAGCACGTGCATAATCCAAGACCCTCTCCCTTTTCTTTCCCCACAACTTCAGAAGTCCAGAGTCCTGCCACAGGAAGTGCCGCCATTTTCCTGGTCATTATCACCTCTTGCTTCCCCTTCCTTCAATCACCTCCCTGGGCTGACTCAGTCCCTTTTGACCCTCACTTCCCTTACAAGCCAACCCCAGGCTGGGGGTCATCTCAGCCTTAGTGGAGGCTTGAACCATCGACAGGCCAGTCAAGAAGGGAAGCTCGGCCCAGAGCAGGGGACAAGTCGAATTCCATGTCAGAGATGACTTCTTAAAATGACGTTTACCCAGGGTGCCCCACTCTGGACACCTCTCCCCTCTCTGCTCAAGGAAATCACCCTTCTCTTCATTGTGGTCAGCAACCAGACATCTCTTCAGTCAGACTTCGCCTGAGTCGGACGAATCAGAGGACGCAGTAAAGGGCTTCTCCGTGAAGAGCCCTGGAGGGGCTGCAGATGGAGGGTGTGTCCCCGATGGAGACACGCTGCCTCTCTGCCCGGCCACACGGGCACTGCTGAACCCCGCAGGCTCCCCAGGGCTCCCGGAGGCCTGCAGAGCCACTCCCGGCTTTCCTTACCCAAAAGCCCAGCCTCCAGGTAACCTGGGTGTGTCTCAGTCCTTGGCGACCGGAAGAGCGGAATACCTCCTTGATATGAACTTGCTGGAGAGGACGGTCAGGTTTCTGTTTTGTTGTTTTCCAGTTGAGAGGAGGACTAAGGGTGCTGGAATCTGGAATGGAAATGTTCAGACCCAGGAAGGACATACAGCTGCAGAGAGGGGACCTCTGCTCAGGTCCTGAACCCACCGGGTTCAGAAAACAAAATGTATCTGATAAGAGACGAGGTCACTTTCTTAGTGATCAAGTCGCCAAAAAAACGAAGCCACTTTAACCTGGCTGTGATCCCTTTCCTGTGCTTCTGAACAAACAACGCCCACTTCTTCCGGCTGGCCCAGCGCCCTCGTTTCTCCCCAAATCCGCTCCCCTCCACTCCGGCCCCTTCTCTGGACCTGCATTCCCCTCCCCGCTTTGATCTGTCCAGTCGCCCAGCACGTGTCTGCGGAGGCCCACTGTGTGCTGGATCTGTGCAGTCGCCCAGCACGTGTCCGCGGAGGCCCACTGCGTGCTGGATCTGTGCAGTCGCCCAGCACGTGTCCGCGGAGGCCCACTGCGTGCTGGATCTGTCCAGTCGCCCAGCACGTGTCCGCGGAGGCCCACTGTGTGCTGGCAACGGGATAAAAGATGAAGATGAGCAAGATGGAGCCCTCCTGACTAGGGCCGCCCAGCCCAGCACCATGACGGCAGGACAGAGCAGCCGCGGGGCCACATCTGGGCTCCGTGATCCGGGCGGTGCCGTGGGAGGGAGGTTAGTCATTAGGCAGAAAAGAGAGAATTACAGGCCCCGAGCACCTTTCATTACAGAGGCTGCGGGCTTCCGGTTCAAGGCTGGGGTCTGAGGTCATATAGACCCAAATCCTAGTACTTGGCCTTTGTGGGATCTTATTTCTGAGCCTCTTTTTCCCTTCTGGGAATAACAACCCTCGCCAACTAAGCTCAGGATTTGCGCGGTAAGACGCTGAGCCCTGTACGAGCGCGCGAGCACCTGGCTGTAGACAGCAGCTGTAAACAGGGCTCCTGTTAATGCTCTGACCCGCTGGGTGCCCTGTGCGGAGAGGGGAGAGGAAGGGGAGTCGCAGTCTGTATTCCAGCCTCCCTTCCTCTGCCCACATGGCCTCCTCTCCCTGCCACCAGTCTTCTCTGGTTAGAAAAGCAACACTTCCTGGGACTAACAGTTGGTGTAATGGCTATGTTGCTTGGACTCCCATGTAGTCAACCACAGTTTGAGTTCTGGACCCGGTGGCTTAAATTCAAACCCGGCGTGCGTGCCCAAGATTCCGAGAGGAGAATGGAGGAGAAGGGATTGTGGCGTGGCCATCCTCGCTGGGGGGTGATTTCTTGCTTTCTGTCTCTCTGTCTCTCTGTCTTTCTGGCGAGTGCACCCCTGAAGTCCCCACACAGGTTAGGGTTAGGTGAGGGCAGTCCCCCACCTAAGAAGTGATCCTCCCCGCCGTCCCTGCCCCGGGCAGAGCTGAGCCCTCTGGGGCATCGGCAGGACCCGCTCCAGCCTGAGCCACTCCAGACAGGCCTGTAGCATGTCCTTCCTCAAACTGTAAAGTCAGAACCCCTTTGAATGCCTGGAAAAACACTGTGTGGAAACCCCAGATTCCAGGAAAGGAAAACAACAGTGAAGTAGACCCAAAGCAGGGGGTCGAACAGATGTTTATTTTGATCCAGGTCCAGTCTTGGCCAAGAACAGAATAAAATGTCCAGGAAAAGACAAGCTGAGGAAAAAGGGGGTGGGGGAGGAGCTAGTAAAACCAAATCTGAAACTCAGTGAAAACAGATACAATCTGACCCATTTGTGAAGCACACGGAAGTATACATTTCCTATGGAATATTTATTTTAAAAATACGTAATATTGGGGGAAAATAGGTGAATTCCTCTACAACTTTGGAGTAAAGAAGATTTCCATAACTATGGCTAAAAGTTCAGCTGCAATCAAAAGAAAAGACTGATAAATTTGACTACACAAAAATTTTTAAAGAATAATTTATTTGTTTAATTCCATTTGTTTCTATAATTGTAATTATTATTTTAATTTGGCCGGGGGGGGGAAGGAAAAATGAGAAAGCAGGCTGCCAGGTCCAGGACTTGAACTGGCATTGGCCATGTGGGAATCCAGTGCCCTTAACCACCACGCCACCTGCTGGCCCCTTGACTACATAACATTTAAAAGCAGGCCAGCCATTGGCATTGTGGTTAGGATGCTGGATCCCACATAGCTAACTTTACCGTTCGAGTCCCAGACACGGCAACTTGAAAAACACTCTGGGCATGTGTGCATGCATGCCCAAAATCCCAAGAGCAGAATGGAGGAGATGGGATTGGGGTGTGGCCATCCCCCTGGGGATGCTCTCTCACTCTCCCCTCCCCCCCCACTGTATATCTCTAGTGAGCACATGCATCTTCTAGCAAATTAAAAAATAAAATAAAGCAGTAAAGGCAAAAATACTTATAAAGAAAAGCATTGCCATAAGCAAAGTAAAAAGACAGGGACCAGCAGTTAGCGTAATGGCTATGTCGCTGGACTCCCACGTAGTCGACTGTGGTTCGCGTCCCGGACCTGGTGGCTTACACTCACGCCAGGCGCATGTGCGTGTGTGCCCAAGATCCTGAGAGGAGAATGGAGGAGAAGGGATTGCGGCGTGGCCATCCCCCCGGGGGGTGATTTCTCGCTTTCTGTCTCTCTGTCTCTCTCTGTCTTTCTGGTGAGTGCACGCACCCTGTAGCAAAAACCTCTCCAAAAAAGAAAAAAAAAAAGACAGCAGGGACTAGCAGTTTGCGTAACAGCTATGACACTGAACTCCCATGTAGTCGACCGCGGTTCAAGTCCTGGACCCCGTGGCTTAAACTCACGCCGGGCGCGTGTGCGTGCGTGCCCAAGATCTTGAGAGGAGGATGGAGGAGAAGGGATTGCGGCATGGCCAACCCCCCTGGGGGGGGGGGGGGTGATTTCTCACTTTCTGTCTCTCTCCATCTTTCTGGCAAGCGCAGGCTCCCTATAGCAAAAACCTCTCCAAAAAAAGAGACAGACAGTAGACATATCACACAAATGGTTCACGTCCCAGCTCGGTGCCAACACACACTTCTAGAGGTGGAGTGGGCTGACCCATAGCCTCGTGGTTAAGGGAGCTGGATCCCACGTGGCTGACTGAGGTCCAAATTCTGGCCCCAGCAGCCCGAAAACCACGCCAGCCACGCACACATGTGTGCCCGTGACCCTGAGGGGGCGGAGAGAGGCAGGAGGGGTGCGGCATTGCCATGACTCTTCAGAGGGCGCTTTCTCCCTCACTCTCTCCCTCTGAACAGCGAGTGCATGTACCCTTTGCAATTAAAAAAATAAATTAAAATACAGAGGAAAGAGCAAACTCATTTTAAAAATTGGGCAAGAGGGGCCAGAAGGCGGAATGGTGGATAAGTCACTGGATACCCACGTGGCTAACTGTGGTTCAAGTCCCAGATCTGGCACCTTGAAAATAATGGGCATGCATGCACAATGCCCAAAATCCCAAAGGGAGAATGAAGGAGAAGAGATTGCAGTATGGCCAACGCCCCTGGGGGATGATTTCTCACTTTCTCTTTCTCTGTCTCTCTCTTTCTCTCTCCACAACTGTACATACCTTATAGCAAAAATCTGAATTGTTTTTTTTTTTTGGAGAGGTTTTTCGTTACAGGGCGCGTGCGCTCGCCAGACAGACAGAGAGAGACATAGAGACAGAAAGCGAGAAATCACCCCCCAGGGGGGATGGTCACGCCGCAATCCCTTCTCCTCCATTCTCCTCTCGGGATCTTGGGCACGCACGCACACGCGCCCGGCGTGAGTTTTAAGCCACCGGGTCCGGGACGCGAACCGCGGTCGACTACGTGGGAGTCCAGCGACATAGCCATTACGCTAACTGCTGGTTTCCGAAAATCTGAAAATTTTTTTAATTGGGCAAGAGACACGAACGAGTCACAGAAAAATAAATGTGAGGAGCCCATTATGTAAAAGGATGTTCCCCCTTGCTTCTAATAAAAAATAAACCAAATCACAGCTATACTGAGATAACATATTTTCCCTATTAGATAGGTAACAATTCAGAAATTTGTCAGCACACTTAGCTGGCAAAACTGTAGCGAAGTAGGCAGGCTGGCACACTGCCGAGTGTCAAACGACGCACCCCCACGTGGAGGAATTAGGATGGCGATTACTCCCAGAGCGCCACGTGCATCTCCTCTTGGAAGCCGCAATCACTACTAGGAGTCTATGTAAAACCATCCCTGGCAAAACCATAAGAAAGGATTTGCGTAAGGCCACTTACCGCAGCCCTGTTTGTAATAGCAAAGGACTAGAAACAACCCATGCGTCTAATAGGGGGCTGGCTGAATTAAACGTGAATGACTACAGAGCGTAAAAGGAAACAGAATACCTGTACACTCGTCCGCTGCCCCGGCGCGGTCACCAGGACAGACCACTAAGAAAGGAAGGTGGGCCCGCTCCAGGGTACCGCGTAACGCGCTGCGCAGGGGGAGCCAGGTCCCACATGCGGCCACCGTGTAATCCCTGGCCTGACCGCCTGAAAATCACCGGGACCAGTGCAAGGGCCCGACCTCCGTAGGACGGAGCCTGGAGGAGACTGAGGCACGGGCAGACCCTTCGGAAGGTGCTGTCTCCGCCTCTCTCCTCCTCCACCTCTCCCACCTTCCGGGATGTGCGGCAGGCAGGTACACATGCCCACCATGGTTCTCAAGCTGCCGGATCTGGAGCTAGAACCACTGGGCTGGCCAGGTCAGGTCCAGCTACCCTAAACACAGGCCGCAGAGCCAGCCGGCCTTTATCTTTAAATAGATTTATGTTGCATTTCTTTCCATTAGAAACTCTAGAAACAAGGACTGACCTTTGGCCATGAGTGCCCAGCACTGACACTGGTCTCCAGTTCCCACTTCCCTTCAGTGGTGACCACTCTCCCTGGAAGAAATGTTTGGTTCTCAGCCTGGGGAAGGCAATGGGGGCATACTTGGGTATCTTGTCGGACTGGAGAGTCAAGAAGTTGCCAGTCTTTTTTTTTTTTTTTTTTTTTTTTTGAGAGCTTTTTGACACAGGGCGTGTGCACTTGCCATAAAGACAGAGACAGACAGACAGACAGAAAGCAAGAAATCACTCCCCATGGGGTTGGCCACACTACAATCCCTTCTCCTCCATTCTTCTCTTGGGATCTTGGGCATGCACGCACACGCGTCCGGCGTGAGTTTAAGCCACCAGGTCCGGGACTCGAACTTAGCCTTTCCTAGTTCAGTTGTCTCTCCTGCAAGACGGGAAAGTGGTACCTCACTTGTCCAACAGACTAAGTGATCTCTTGAGGTCCTTCCCTGCTTTAACCTTAACAGATATAATATGAGGTCATATTGGCAGGTGGGGTGGTGGTTAAGGGTGCTGGACTCCCACATGGCCAACTGTGGTTCAAAGTCTGGACCTGGTGGCTCTCTCTCTCTCTCTGGTCAAATTAAAATAAGTAAATAAATAAATAAAGTGAACTAAATTTTTTTTTAAATATGAGCTCATATGTCTCATTTCAGGGGATAGAAGAACTTAAAATAAACAGAAGGGCCCAAGGAAGGGCAAGAATGAGCGAGTCAGGAAATGTCACTGCATACATGAGACGGAAAGGTAGAGCTGGTCGGCAGGTAATAATCAGGAGCGTGTGATTTTATCAGTGTTTACCCGGCGAAGTCATGGCACACACTCCCATTTAGTGCTCTGACCAATCTCATCGATAACAACCCTCGGCTTCCTTCCCTCAAGGGCCAACCGCCTCCCTCTGCTCTTAGCGTTTCCTGTTTCGAACACCTGGCAGTTGTACGTAATGACGAGTTCCATGCAACGTGCCGAGGGACAGTCCCAGTCCAATGGGAGGCCAAGGACCTCCACAGCACAAGAAAGTTCTTTCAGAGCAGCTTAGGCAGGAAGCCCTCTAGAGGAATTTGCCAGCTTGGCCAAAGACGAGCAGAAGATGCCAACTCCTCCAGTCAGGGCTTCGCATTCAGCAGGACCTGCGACAAGTGCTCCCCACCCCGGCCCACCTGCCCAGCCACTATCTGGGGCCCTTTTCAGCAGCAACCCAGACGTGAACCACACATCTAAACAAAGGCCGTTTCACCCCTTATGATTTTACAGTAAGTGAGATCGGGGGGCCAGCAAACGGCACAGTGGTTACATCCCTGGACTCCCACGGCCGACGCAGCTGGAGCCCCAGACCTAGCGGCTTGAAACGCGCCAGGCGTGTGCGCATGCGTATCAAGATCCCAGGAGGAGACTGGAGGAGGAGGGCTCACGACGCGGCCGTCCACGTTGTAAAGTGAGCTCTCACCCTCTCACTGTCTCTGTCCCTCTCTCTCTGGCACGCCCACGTGCCCAAAGGCAAAATCCTCTGAATATAAATAAATAAATAAGATTAAAAGTTGGGTGTACTTATCTGAAAAAAGTCACAACTGGGGATTATAGAGCAATTGCATTTTCTCTGTCATTTTCTCACAAGGGTCTTAAATTGAAAATTCCATTAGAAAAATAAGAGGTACTTACATGAGGGGCAAAGGCACAAGCTATTATATATTATGTGGGTTCTGTCTATCCCCCAGTGAAGGAGAAAAACTGAACTATGTTCCCATTAATTTGGTCCCCAAAATACATATATCTCCCCTAAAAAAAAAAAAAAAAAAAAAAAAAAAAAAAAAAAAAAAACTCATATAGTTAACAATGGGGCTTAACTCCATTGGTACAACCAATTTCTTTCCTTAAGTAATTATTATTTTTTTAAATTCCATTTGTTATTATCATTTTTTTTCCCATTTGACCAGACAGAGAAAGAGAGAAAGAGAAAGCAAGAATGGAAGTCGCCACGTCTGGGACCCGAACCACAATCGGCCATGTGAGAGTCCAGCGCCTCTAACCATTATACCACCTGCCGGCCCCACTACAACCAATTTTATCTAGAATTATTTGAGCAAAGTAGCGAGGCAGTAACAGGGTGTGTGGCTGTTTGTGTCTCCTTGCTGTGAATATTTAGTACAGGAAACACGCGGCATCTGCAGATTGGACGTTGCTGCTTGTTTCAGTTGTCTGCAGACTGACACCCGGAGCGGGCAGTGCTGCTGAGGCACAGGCCGGGTGGGGTTGAGTGATGAGAGGCGCCACCCAACTTCCCAAAGTGCTTTGCGTTTCTCAGCAGGTGGTTTCCCATAGGCAGGAAACCTATGGCAAACATGGTTCTTAAAAACTCAATTTTCGGTCAGCAGGTGGCATGGTGGTTAAGGCAATGGACTCCCATATGGTCGACTGCTGTTCAAGTCCTGGACCTGGCAGCTTGAAACTCATGCCAGGCACATGTACATGCGTGCCCAAAATCACAAGAGGAGGATGAGGGGAGAAGGGATTGTGGTGTGGCTATCCCCCCATGAGGGATGATTTCTCACTTTCTGTCTCTGTCTCTCCAGCAAATGCACGTGCCCTATAGCAAAAATCTCTCTCAAAAAAAGAAAAAAAAAACTATATCTTTGTAAATATTGCCCCCTCAAAAGCCAATAGCTGATACTGGTGAAGAAGAAATGGACATGCGAACAAATCTGAGAAAGTGATATTTTTAGGGTTTATAAATCAGGGTAAATTAAAGACTGGCATTCTGATCTTGATGGTAACTCAGCTCAAGTAATCCACAGTAAGTGGATGAAAATGATTTGGGAAACTGTTTCAGAAAATGTTTCCAGTCAGCTCAAAAATTTCTCAGAGTAAGATATAAGAGTTAGTGAAGGGGCCGGCAGGTGGCATGGCAGCTAAGGGTGCTGGACTCCCACATGGCCAACCAAGGTTCAAGTCCTGGACCTGGTGGCTTGCTTTCTCACTTTCCCTCCCTCTCTCTGTCCCTCTCTGGTCAAATTAAAATAAATAAATAAATAATAAATGAAAGTTAAAAACCAAAAAAAAAGACTTAGTGAAAGCTGGGACAGCGGTTAACTTGTGGTAAGAGAATACAAACAGGAAGCAGCCTCTCCAGACAAACGTTGCTGAGAAAGGCCCAGAAAGCCTGCACAAGTGTCACCCAGTGTGAAGGTCTACAGAGATCTCCGGTGCCTTCTGTAAAGGTCAAGTAGGGGTCTGCCCTTCTTCCAGCAAGCATGGCCAGTGGACGAATGAATACACATCAACTTCCCTTCCACTTCCCTCCTCTAACTTGCTACAAATGGATTTTTTCATTTGATTTATTATTATTATTTTCTTTAATTTAATATAGGACATGTGCACTCACCAGAGAGAGACAGAGAGAGTGAGAAAGAGGGGAAGTGGAAAAGCAATTCATCAGGTCCAGGACTTGAACCTCAGTCAGCTATGTAGGAATCCAGCACCTTAACCACCACGCCACCTGCTGGCCCCGCTACAAATGGGTTTGGAGATGAAAGATTCTGCACTCCTAGGAATAAGACTCTCCTGGTAAGACAGGACAGAGCGGGGTTGGTGAGCGCAGTCAGCACACAAGCATAGAGCCCCTCCCCAGTGGGAAAACCTTCCATTCATCTCCCAAGAGCTCAACCTCTCTCTGTGGACATTACCTGGCGCTGCATACACACCCTCCCTTTCTTCCTGCTAGACTTAGTATTTTACTCGTTTCCTGATACCCAGATTCATTATGTCTTTTCTTGTATCTACAAAATTCTTCTGAAATTTTTAGTATACATAAATAATATAGGTTGATTACCCTCTAACCAAAATGCCTGGGGAGTCAGTCAGTGGCATAATGGTTAAAGGAGCTGGATCCCACAAGGCCAACTACCTGGTTCAAGTCCCAGACCCAGCGGCTTGAAAAATACACCAGGCTCCTGTGCATGTGTGCCAAGATCCCAAGAGGAGAATGGAAGAGATGGGATTGTGGTGTGGCCATCCCCCACTTCTCAATCTCTCTCTCTTTCTCTATCCAGAGGCACACGCTTCCTATAGGAATTAAAAAAAAAAAAAAAAGAAGAAAGAAAGAAAAGAAAAATATGCTTGGGGCCAAAAGTATTTAGATTTGGGATTTCTTTGGATTTTGGAATATCTGCAAAGATAACTTTTTTTTAGAGAGAGAGAGAGATTTTTGCTATAGGGCGCAGAGAGACAGAAAGTGAGAAATCACCCCTCCGCGGGGGATGACCACACCTCAATCCCTTCTCCTTCAGTCACCTCTCATGATCTTGGGCATGAACGCACACCAGCATGAGTTTTTTTGTTTTGTTTTTTCTTGGTTTTTTTTTTTTTTTTTTTTTTTTTTTTTTTGGAGAGGTTTTTGTTATAGGGCGCGTGCGCTCGCCAGAAAGACAGAGAGAGTCAGAGAGACAGAAAGCGAGAAGTCACCCCTCAGGGGGGATGGTCACGCCACAATCCCTTCTCCTCCATTCTCCTCTTGGGATCTTGGGCACGCATGCACACGCGTCCGTCCGGTGTGAGTTTTAAGCCACCAGGTCCGGGACTTGAACCGCGGTCGACTACATGGGAGTCCAGTGACATAGCCAATACGCTAACTGCTGGTCCCCAGCATGAGTTTTAAGCCACCAGGTCTGAGACTCGAACTGCAGTTGACTACGTGGGAGTCCAGCAATGTAACCATTACACCATCTGCTGTTCCCTCTGCAAAGATATCTGGAGGATGAGACCCAAGTGTAAACATAAAATTTGTGTTTCATATATACTTGATGCATAAAACCTTAAGGTAATTTTATATAATATTTTTGTATTGCCACATTTGCGAGGTCAGGTGTGGAAGTTTCCACTTGCAGTATTATGTTTGCACTCAAAAGCTTTTGGGCTGGGGCCAGCAAGTGCTGTGGTGAAAGCACCAAATTCCCACGTGGCCAGCTGTGGTCTGAGACCCAGACCCAGCAGCTTGAAAAACAGGCTGTGTGCTATGCACGTGTGCCCAAAATCCCGCGAGGAGAATAGATGGGAAGGAATTGCAGTGTGGCCATCCACCCTGAGGAGGGATTTTTCACTTTCCCTCTCTCTGTCTCTCTCTGGCAAGTACACATACCCCATGGCAAAAATCTTTTTTTTTTTAAAAAAAAAAAAGACAAATTTTGGATTTGGGCCATTTCAGATTTCCGGTTTTTGGACTCAGTCTGTAATACCGGTTACCAAGTACTGACTATAATATTCCAAGTCATTTATAAACACTGCCTTTTACCTTCACGACGCTGGAAATGGAGTTTACAGAAAACAGGCGCGGGGAAGGACAGTAACCCAGCGAGTTCTCCCGGCTGAGTAGCGGTAGCAGACGCAGGGGTCAGCCCCAGCTGGGAAGGCGTGGATGTCAAGGCTGATTCTATTAGCCATGTGCGTCTAATCGTGCGTGGTCATCCCTATCCCCTTCTCACCTGTCATCAGACGGCGCAGCAGCGGTTTCACGAAAGCCGTTTACCGAGATGAACTGAGGGGGGATTAGCTACACCACACACACACACGCACACACACACATGCACACACGTGTACGTGCGCACGCACACACGCTCTGTTCAGCTAGATTCTCTCTTCCTTTCCAACAAGCGCAGTGGTGCCTACTCCACCCAGACACTGGCGCCAGTGGGCCCTCTCCTCATGGGGCTTCTGTTTCACCCCCGCCAAGTCCTCGGGTTTGCCCTAAGTAGTGATCTCCCCTTCCGTCGGCACTCCCTGCCAGCCCAGACTGGTTTAGGTGCCTGCTGGACGCTCCCCACCTTCCCTCGTGATGCCCACTCCCTGCTAGCTACTCGTTCCGTGTCTTCTTCCCTTCGTCCTGTGACCTCCACACCCGCGGGTGGGCTGCCCTGTTCCCTGCTCTGCCGTCTGGGTAGCACCTGACACACGAGAACCCAGAACTGGTAACACTTGCTGAGTGAGTGAACGCGACCTTGCGACCTTGCGGTGGAGCCTTCTCAAAGGCTGGGGAAGGCGCTGCAGGGTTGGCGACCAGACAGTTTTTAGCCGATGATCAGTCTCTGCCCCACAGAGCGCTCACTTCTGCTGGCCTCTGAGTTCGAGCCTCCCTCCCACCACATGCTTTTCCAAGTCCGCCTTGCCACGAAGTCTGCCTGGGCCAGCCTCAGTCTCAGCGGCAGTGGCAGCAGCAGGTGGAAGCCTGCCCTGCAGAAGGGACTAGTTAACCCCAAACGTGACACCAGTCTCGAAGCTCTCACCCTGTACATGCAGATCCAATCTGGCCGTCCCTTGATCACAATCTCTAGCCCTGGGTTGAACCGGAAGAGAGTCAGGCACGAGACCGGCAGGCGGCACGGTGGTTAAGTGCGTGGGATTCCCACATGGCCGACTGCGGTTAGAGTCCTGGACCTGGCGACTGGCTTTCTCGCTTTCGCTTTCTATGTCTCTCTCTAGTCAAATTTAAAATAATAATAACAACAACAAATGGAATTAAATAAATAAATAACAATTTTAAAAGAGGAGAGAGTCAGGCGATACCTGGCAGGAGTGGCCGCTCCCTCACTTCACCCTCGCTGTGTGGGGATTACCTGGGGATTGCGGCTTTCCCACTGCGCCCTCGGGGACACGGGCACACACCTGGGAATAAGAGCTGAATAAATAAATAGAATTAAATCAACAACTCTTTAAAAAAAAAAAAAAGAGTTGGACGTTCTGGTGTCGGGCAGGCAAGGGTGAGGCGGGTCTGCAGACAGGAAGCTGAACCCAGAAAGGGAGCCTTGAGCAGGCTGAGGGGGAAATGGCCACTGACCAACTTCGCTAGTCAGAGCAGGGAGCTCCGTGGAAGGAAGGCAGCCAGCCCGAGGAAGGAGAAAGCAAATCCTGCAAGTGCCCTGGGCTGCAGATGGGCGAATCAGATTAGCTGGCTCCCTGCTGCTCAGTCTTGTCTTCCCTCTTGGCCCCAGGCCTTTGGGAAGTCCTGTTTAATTGTTCCGGAGCCCCAGGGCCTCTGCAGCGCTGATAGCTTCTGCTGTGCCTGAAAGGACAGGCTGACCACAGTTCAAGTCCCTGACCTGGTGGCCTGAAAACATTTTGTGTCAGATTCTCCTCAGATCCCAGGAGGAGAAGAGGGTGATTTTTCACGTTCCCTGTCACTATCTCTCCCTGTTTCCCGGGGGGGGGGGGGGGGGGGGGGGGGGGGGAGAAAAGCAGGCATAAAGGGACAAGGAACCGCTGGGGACAGCAGGGCTGGGAAGTACAGCATCTGCTCCCCATGGAGGGGCTCTCTCCCAGTGCCCACCACAAAGATGCGCCCCTTATTTTTATTTGGGGAGGTGGCTGTTCCTTTGCAGCTTCTTCTTTTTTTTTTCTTTTAGGAAATCACTGGGATTTTTTAGTTCACAGAGCACAACACCCATCATTTGGGAGAGGGCGTTGTTTGTTCTCATTTGTTTCCATGGACTGTGAAGCTAAACACGCTGACTCCAATGGAAAAACTCATTTTAATTGCAAGAGGGCGTGTAAAACACTGGGGCCAGGCTCGTAGCCTAGTGAAATGGGGTCATGTGTGGTTGACTGGTTCAAATCCTGGCCCTGGTGACTTAAAAGACATGCTGGGCTGTGTGTATGCATGCTCAAAATCGGGACAGGATGGAGAAATGAAGAAGGGTTGTATGTGAACATGCTCGCTGTGCGTTCTTTGCAGCTGCTAAACGAGCCAGGACGGCCCCTGATTCCAGTCTTCAAATAGAGATGGCCCAGGCCCACGTCGGCGGCGCAGTCAGTAGGGTACGACCTGCAGTGCTGGGACACGTGGTGACAACGTGTTTGGATCGGGTCAACTGAGGTTCTTAGGGCTGGGAGAAGGAGACTGTGGCGTGCCAAGGTCCAGGTGAGGGTGCCTGTCCCTCTTGCCCTTTCTCTCTCTGTCTCTCCTGGAAGAGATGAATAATGGCTTAAAACTTTTTGAAAATGGAAAAGACCCAAACAAAGCCAGAGTCAGCTCTGGAGATTTGTCACCTGGTGCATAGGTCACTCTGTTCTTCACAGACCCCCGTAGCCTTGTTCCTGTGGGACCCTGCTGCAGGAAGGCTACCACATGGCAAGCAAAGGGACCCTGGCTGTGGCCTCAGGTCAGAGGTCATGGTCCTCAAACTGTGTCCCATCCCAAAATCTCAGATTGGGATTTTTCTTCCCATTGGTCCAGGGCACTTTCCTAGGCTTCCTCATGAATTAGATCTACTTTCTCATTGCTCTAAAAGAAAAAGACTCTAGTGATAAGCCATACCCCTCCCGTCTAATCCTCATGATTGAAAATGTTGGTGCTTGCTTATATGTGAATAACCAATATTTTATAGCTTTTTCTCTCTCTCTCACGTACATACAATTCCTCTCTTTCCAACTGCTATGTCTATCCTTCCACAGTGTACAACTAAAAGTTTGTGACCACTGGGGATGGGCCCTGCTCTTCCGATCTCGCTCTGGACCTCAAGGTTAATGCTCTGTTCAGGGCGTTTGTGACCTCAGAGGAGACTTCAGGACAGTAACACGCTGGTAAAGCAGCCCACAGGGGAGATGGAGAGTCCTGATCTGTAGCAGCTACCAATTGCCCTGGTGTAACTACTTCCTCTCATGACCGATTTCCAACCACCAATAATTTAATCACCCACTTGAAAAATTCCTAACTACTTAACAATCACTTTCAGCAGTGGATTCGAGCTGGTGCCAACACACCACTGGTCCAGGAGATCATGGGAGAATCCCGGGACCCCAAGACATCTTGACAAAAATAAGCGCTAGATCCCGTGGAAGTGAAGAGGGGACTTCGCGTGCTATTTCTGCCCACTGGCCCCCTTGGCTCAGTGCACCAACTGCTAAGAATATGGACTTCAGGGGTCAGGAAAGCTGTAGGTTCACATCGTTGTGTAACTTCGGGCAAGTTGCAACATTTGACTCTGCAAAGTGGAGTGATGAAAGTAGGATTACTTCAAGGATAAAATAAGAGACTTGAATAAAATGACTAATATATACACAGAGCAAGCTCGCAATAAATGGTTTTCCTTTTGCCCCCTTCCCTGTCTTAATTTTCCTGTAGTTCAAAGAATTATTTTTCAAAGGGTCCAACAGGGGGAGCCCAAACTCAACCCTGTCAAGGGGAGGAAGTTAAGTCCAACCAGCTCACCCCAGGTTGGGCTCAAACTTTGGACCCCTTTAGAAGCAAAGCTGCCTTTCCCTGTAAGGCTCTTTCTTGTCCTTACAACAAGAGGGGTGTCCATCGAAATGTTCTATAGCCGAGGTTTATGCCCCCCCCCCCCCGACTTTACCCTCCCTGAGATGGCAAGCTAGTTCCAGAATCAGAAACCACAGTCCAAAAAACAGCACCATTTCAGGGCCAGAGCCAGGGCCTCTGGCTCCACCAAGGCTGCGCTTCACAAATGGCAGAGCACAGAGACTTCCTGCGGCCAGAAGTGCCTCCTCCGTCAAGCCAGGTCTCATAATAAACGGTTACACCAAGCACTCGTGGGGATTTACGGTGCGATGGGGCAGCAAGAGGCTGCGGTCAGATAGCTAGAACTTTCCAACTATAAACCACCAAGAGGGAAGTGGAATCTTTGTCTCTGTGACTGGGGTGGGAGGGGAGGACGGGGTGGGGACAAGAAGCAAGCTAGATTTGAGAAGGCTGGCTGTTCGCTAACAACTCGATACTCGGGATTACACAGGGAGAGGCAAGTGACACCGAAGATCTGGCCTCCTTTGGCCAAGAGTTTTTGGCAATCCAAGAAGTTTCCAGAAACCTAGGAGTATAAAAACCCTTCATTAGAAATGAATGGAAAGACTTGAGTTCCAACATGTCTGGCCACTTTCCAGCTGATGGACCGAGGCAAGTTATCCGGCCATCTCTGATCTCCGTCCCTCACTTCCGTGTGTCCGCTCGCACGTCCTACACACATGTGCATCTGGTATGTGTGCTGCACGGGCTAAGTGAGACCACGGCGAGCAAAGCCAGGTCAGTCCATTCCGTGGAGCTTACAGTTTAGTCAGCTGTGAAGAAGCATGCCAATGCAAGCCAGGGAACATGCACATGCACGTGAATGCATGCGTGCGTGCCCAACCCTGATGGGGTGAAGGAGGAGGGGTGAGGTGGGACCGCGCCCCATGGGGGGCAGGGGACTTTCTTCCTCTCTCTCCTCTTTCTTTCTTTTTTTATTATTATTCTTGTTATTATTATTTTTTTGAAGAGGTTTTTGCTATAGGGCGAGTGCACTATCCAGAAAGAGACAGAGACAGACAGAGAGACAGAAAGCGAGAAATCACCCCCCAGGGGGGATGGCCACACCGCAATCCCTTCTCCTCCATTCTCCTCTCAAGATCTTGGGCACGCACGCACATGCACACACACGCACCTGGTGTACGTTTAAGCCACCAGGTCCGGAACTTGAACCACGATCAGCTACGTGGGAGTCCAGCGACATAGCCATTACACTAACTGCTGGTCCCTATTCTTTGTATTTTTTTAAACACTCAATTCTCTCTCTTTCTCTGGTGAGTGCATGTATTCTCGTCTTCTGATAAATTTTTCAAACATGGAAACAGCACACATGTCCATCAATTGATCAACTATGAATGAACAAAGTGTGACGTACTGACACAATGAAGTATTTGGCATTAAAAAGAAATTCTGATACATGCTACAACAGGGATAAATCTTTTTTTTCTTTTTTTTTATTTTAATTATCATCATAATCTTCTTTATATTACATTGGATTGCATATAATTTTACAGTGTATTACATTGCTTTTTCAAAAGGGAATGCCATGCATGTCAGTCAATACAGAGACATTAATCTCCCCACTTCATCATTCAATATCTTTTCTATGTTTTTCCCAATCATTATTATTATTCTAATTATTTTTTGAAACAGTCAATCACTATTTCTCTTTTTTTTCTTTTTTTTTTTTTTTTTGGAGAGGTTTACGCTATAGGGTGCGTGCGCTCGCCAGACAGAGAGAGACATAGAGACAGAAAGCGAGAAATCACCCTCCAGGGGGGATGGTCACGCCACAATCCCTTCTCCTCCATTCTCCTCTCGGGATCTTGGGCATGCACACACACAGTGCTCGGCGTGAGTTTTAAGCCACCGGGTCCGGGACGCAAACCGCGGTCGACTACGTGGGAGTCCAGCAACATAGCCATTACGCTAACTGCTGGTTCCCACCTATTTCTCATTTTGCTTGTAAAAAGACTTTACCCATCATGAAATACTTCTCAGACCAATCCAGTTGAGAATACTATACATGTCATCATCAACAGGTAATAAGCCACATCTGTTTCTCACTAACGTCCTGCCTCTCTATTTGTTCTCTTGCTATCTTTCTCTATTCTCTTCTCCTCACCCCCCCCCCCATTTCACACTGTCTTATTCACTTTAAGTACTTTCACTGCTTTTATGTCCTCCAATATTTCGCTCTCTACCATAGAGTGTGGGTAGTCGGTATATATTGAGTGGATACATACAATATCTTTCTTTCATAGCCTGGCTTACTTCACTCAGCAATAGATCTCCATATCTGACCACTTTCTATCAAATGCCAGGGTCTTGTTATTTTTAATGGCTGAGTAGTATTCCATAGAGTATATATACCACACTTTTCCAATCCATTCATCAGTTTGTGGACATTTAGGTTGGTTCCATGTCTTGGCAATCGTGAATAATGCTGCAATAAACATTGATGTGCAAGCACTTTTCTGACTGAGTGTTCTCCTGTCTTTTGGGTAGATACCCAGAAGTGGGATTGCTGGATCAAATGGTAGTTCTATTTGTAGATCTTTGAGGAACCTCCATATTGTTCTCCACAGTGGCTGAACCAATTTACATTCCCACCAACAGTGTAGGAGGGTTCCCTTTTCACCACATCCCCACCAACACTTATCACTTTTTATATTCTTCATCTTTGCCATTCTGACAGGGGTTAGGTGGTATCTCATTGTGGTTTTTATCTGCATCTCCCTTATGATGAGGGATGTTGAGCATTTCCTCAGATGCTTTTTGGCTGTTCGTATGTCTTCCTTAGAGAGATTTTTGTTCAGCTCATTTTCCCATCTTTTAATTGGGTTCATCATTTTTTTTCACATAAGGCACTTGAGTTCCCTGTGTATTCTGGTTATCAGTCCCTTGTCTGAGGCATATTTAACAAAAATATTTTCCCATTCTGAGGGTTGTCGGTTCACACTTGTTACTGTGTCCTTTGCTGTGCAGAAACTTCTTAGTCTGATATAGTCCCATTTGTCTATTTTAGGGATTGACTGTGCTTTGGGGGTCTTATTTAAGAAGTCTTTGCCTACTCCAATGTCTCCCAGAGTTTCCCCAGCATTTTCCACCAGTAGTTTTATTGTTTGCGGTCTTAGGTTCAGATCTTTGATCCATTTTGAGTTGATTGTTGTTAATGGTGAAAGATGGAGGTTCAGTTTCAGCTTTCTGCAAGTGGATACCCAGTTTTTCCAGCACCATTTACTAAAGAGGTTTTCCTTTTCCCAATGGATTGACTGATATCCTTTGTCAAAGATCAGTTGGCTGTAAGCTTTGGGGGTTATTTCTGGGAACAGGGATAAATCTTGAAAACATACTAAATGAAAGAAGCCAGACACAAAATTCCACATACCACATCATGCCATTTATATAAGATGTCCAGAAAACACAACTCTATACAGACAAAAAACAGATGACTGTCTTCTTAGGGCTGGAGAGGGGAGGCGTCTGGGGGAATATTGGAAGGGACTGCTAATGAGTATAGGTTTCCTTTTTTAGAAAGAGAGATTTTTGCTATAGAGTGTGCGCACTCACCAAGAGAGAGACAGAAAGTGAGAAATCACCCCTCAGAGGGGATGGCCGTGCTGCAGTCCCTTCTCCTCCAGTCACCTCTCAGGATTTTGGGCAAACACGCACAGGTGCCTGGCATGAGTTTAAAGCCTCTGGGTCCAGGACTCGAACTGCAGGTGGCCATGTGGAAGTCCAGCAACGTAACCATTATGCCATTTGCTGGTCCTGAGTATGGGTTTCTTTTGGGGGTGATGAAAATAGTCTCAAATTGATGACAGCAACGTTTGCACAACTGTTTGAATATACCAAAAACAGTTTCATCATTATTCTTTTAAAGGGTGAATTGAATAGCATGTAAATTATATCTCAATATAACTGCTATTAAAAATAAAGACATAACTTGAACAGATACTTGCACAACCATGTTCATATTCACAATAGCCAAAGATGGAAGTAGCCCAAGTGTTCATCAAATAGATGAATGGATATATAAAATGTGGTTCAGGGGCCAGTAGATGACATGGTGGTTACGGTGCTGGACTCTCACATGGCTGACCACAGTTCGAGTCCCGGACCTGGCAGCTTGCTACCTCTCTCTTTCTCTTTCTCTCTTGTAAGCACATGTGCCCTATAGCAATAATTTTTAAAACAATAATAATAAAGATAAATAAAATTAAATTAATAATTATTAAAAACATTTTAAATTGGGGCCAGTAGGTGGCATGGTGGTTAAAAGCACTGGAGTCCCACATGGTTGACCCTTGTTCAAGCCTTGGACCTGGTAGCTTGCTTTCTCGCTTTCCTTCTCTCTCTTTCTCTGTCTCTCTCTGATCAAACTGGAAAATAATAATAGTAACAATAATAAATAAAGTTAAATAAAATAATTCTAAAAAAATAAAGACACAGTTAAAGTAATAGCTATGTCACTGAACTCCCATGTAGTTGACCGTGGTTCAAGTCCCGGACCCGGTGGCTTAGGACCCGGTGGCTTAAACTCATGCCAGGCACGCGTGCGTGTGTGCCCAAGATCTCGAGAGGAGAATGGAGGAGAAGGGATTGCGGCATGGCCATCACCCCGGGGGGTGATTTCTCGCTTTCTGTCTCTCTGTCTTTCTGGCGAGCACACGTGCCCTATAGCAAAAACCTCTCCAAAAAATACAAAATAAAAATAAATAAATAAAAGCACATAACTCTGTTCTTTAAAAAAATAAATTAAAATAATGTGGTGCATACATACAATAGAATATTACTCCACCTTAAAAAGGAAGAAAATTCTGGGACCAGCAGTTGGTGTAATGGCTATGTCGCTGGACTCCCATGTTTCAACCACAGTTTGAGTCCCAGACCTGGTGGCTTAAACTCACGCCAGGCGCATGTGTGTGCGTGCCCGAGATCCCAAGAGGAGAAAGGATTGCGGCGTGGCCATCCCCACTGGGGGTGATTTCTCGCTCTCGCTCTCTGTCTCTCTCTGTCTTTCTGGTGAGCGCACGTGCCCTATAGCAAAAACTTCTCCCCCCCAAAAAAAGGAAGAAAATTGAGACCCAGGAACAGTAGCATGTGCAGGTAGATGCCACTGCTGTGTCACTGAGGCCACACCGGAGAAGTGCGTTCAGTTTCTAACCCAAACTAAAAGCCAGGTGTGGTAGGGGACACCTGCAATCCCAGCTACTTGGGAGACTGAAGTAGGAGGGTCACAACAAAGAGAAACTCTCTCGGGGCTGACAGGTGGCACGGAGGCTAAGGAGCTGGATCCCACATGGCCGGCTGAGTGGTTCGAGTCCTGGACCAAGTGGCTTGAGAAACACACCAGATGCCCGTGTGTGCGTGCCCAAAATCCAAGAGGAGAAGGCGGAGAGGGGCTGCAGCGTGGTGATCACCCCTTGAGGGTGACGTCTCACTTTCTCTCTTTCTCTCTCTCTCTCCCCTCCTCTGTCTTTCTCCTGCAAGCACATGTGCCCTGTGGAAAAATCAAAAGTAAAATAAAAAAAGAAACTCTGTCTTACATTTAAGGAAAAAAGGAAGAAAATTCTGACATATTCTACAGCATGAATTAAGCTTGAAGGCATTATGCTGACTGAAAGAGAAGCCGGTCACAAATGAAAAATATGTTATATGAGTCCCTTGCACAAAGCGCTTAGCGTAGGCAGGTTCAGGAGGCAGAACGGCGTCTGTGAGGAGCCGAGGTGGGAAGTAGGGGTGCGCGTGCTGGGCGGTGTCAGCCGCAGGGGACAGCGCTCTGGCGGACGCGGGGGAGGTCTGCAAGGTGTCGTGGAGGAGCTCACGCCACTAACCTGCACACTGGAACATGGTCAACACGGTCCATTTTATGTTACGTGTATTTTACCACATTTTATCAAATAAAGACATCATAATAGTTCTTACCTCATACGGTCACTTGAGAATGAAAGATGATGAACATCTGCCTGAACCGGGCCTGGAGACATGGTGAGAGAAGATTTAGCATTCTACTGTAGACACCAGGAGATGGCGTAACGGTTACGTCACTGAACTCCAGCATGGCGAACTGTGGTTTGAGTCCCAGACCCGGCGGCTTAAAACTCACAGGCCTGTGTGCATGTGTGCCTGCCTGAGATCCCAAGAGGAGCCTGGAGGAGAAGGAACTGCGGTGTGGCCATCCACCCTGAGGGGTCATTTCTTGCTTTCTCTCTCTCTGTCTCTCCAGCACGTGCACATGCCCTATAGCAAAAAACTCTCAAAAACAACCAAAAATCTAGTTTATCTGTTACGTAGGCGTTTTTCCACTAGAATACTTTTATAACTCAAAACAACCAGGAGATGGGGCCTGCCATAATTGCATGTTGCTGCTTTGTTCAAGATTTACTGTCCCCAGAAAGTGCATGAGAGCTGGAGTCAACATTCTGCTCCTGGCCTCCCTCTGACCCGTGCGTGTATCTGGACGCGCACTTTTTTCCAGACCGCCTGGCTTTGCTTATCTTCCCCCCAGCCCACCCCAATCTACTTGGGTCTGTTTACTCACAGACTCTCCCATCTCCCCGCAGGAGCCCGAGGTCCTGCTCCCAGTCCCCAGATGGAGGGGCTCCCTGCTGGCGCCTACCCAGACTCCCCTGAACTCCCCTTCTCCATGTTTACCTAATTTCCTCTAGTGAACTATTTCCTGAGATGCGATTTCTTTTTTCTTCCTCACTTTGCGAATTAAGAAATCTGCCCTTCCAGGAGCCCGGAGATGGTTCAGAGCCCAACCGGCCGGAAGTCCATTTCCTGGGCCAAGAACACTGGCAGGAACCCAGACAGCTGACGTCACCTGCTCCGACGGCGGAAGCCATTGCTTAACCACCCGTAGGGAGTCATGCCAGCAGCGCATTCTCTGCGACTCTCTCCCTTGGTCCAGAAATGCGTTTTCCTAGACAGGGGTAGCCGAGCAGAGTGGCCGCGCCCTGGCCCCGAGCCGTGCGCCGCGCTGCGTGGTCGCCGCGGCTGTCCGCGGCGTCGGTGCCCGCGAACGCGAGCCCGAGTCGGGAGGTGCAAGTCTGAGTCGCTCTCGGCCGTCTGACCTCTGACAAATCCCTGGATTTCCTTCCGTGGTTGTTTAAAGCTATGAATAATAATGCCCACCTCACAGAAGCTATTATTGCAGGGCTGGGATGAGCTCATCCGTGCGAAAGATGTCATAACCTTTAAGACGCAGGACGACGTTCTGCCTGGAGAGCCGTCCCGAGAGAGGCAGGTGCCCGGCGGCGGGATGGAGAGCGTCACAGGCTGCCCCAGAGCCAGGCAGCTGCCCCGCGTGAAGGTGGGCTTGCCAGGGACCAGCTGTGCAGCTGGAGGCATCACCTACCCTCTCTGTGCCTAGTTCCTCCCGGTCAGAATGTCACAGGACTGAGGCTGGGGGTGGCAGTAAATGAGTTACTCCCCACAGAGCTCCTTGGCTAGGAAGATTCTTGCAGAGCCCAGCTCACCCACCTGCAGGCCCCGGGCTGGGCCTTCAGGCTAATCGCAAGAGACCTTATGCAAAGAGGCACTGCTGGTCACGTCACTGTCCCCACAGCACACGGAACAATCGAACTAAAATCCGACCCTGTCACATCCCTGTTTACCAGCCCAGATGTCCCCAACTCCGGCCACTGAAAGATTAACATCTCCATTTTTGAAGTTTATTTACTATTTATTTGTTCCGTGAACAAGGACAGCAGGGTTTCTGGTGCCCTGACCCACCCCCAGCCCCAGCCAGCCCTGCATCCTGGGCACATGCATGCCAGGCATACTCCGTGCTCAGGGAGGCCTATGCACGGGGACCTGGAGCCCTCACATGAGGGTCAGCCTCGCCGAGCATCACAGTGCACCACCGCAGCAGCTGTCCAGCCCCGAAAGATGACCACGCTGACGTGACACCTGAGTCTCTGCAGCAGGCCTCATCTCCGCTGCCCACTGCCTGTCTTCAAGGTTCCAGCAGCCCCGGCTGCCTGCAGTGTCTCCTCCACACCTGGCCCCTGCTGCCCCTCTGCCCGCTGTGCGCCCGCCTCCACTCCTGCAAACCCTGCCCCTGCTAACTCCTAACTATCCTTCAAGACACTTAGACTCCTGTGTTCCAGAAAGCCCCTCTCCCTGACTCCATGCATGGCCCGGCTCCCCTTCTCCTCCCGAGTCCCCCGTGGCATGTCCATGGCTGCCAGGCAGACAGTGGCCTAACTGTGCGTGTCTGTTTCAGCTGCCTGGGGATCGTGGACGGCAGAGGCCAGGACCAGATCTTGCCCGTCTCCGTAAACCCAGGACAAGCCTAGCACCCCGGCACAGAGTAGGTGCTCGGTAAACACTGGGTCGGAAGGCTGATGACTGGGTGACCAGGAGCTTCATTAGGGAAGGGATAATGTCTGACTGAGGTTCGTGTGAGCAACTCAGAGGGGTACAGTGTCCATCTGTCTCAGTGGTTGGTGTGTCCTTAGACGCCCCTCTGTCTGGTTCTCAGGCATCTTCTGTGTCTCTCTCCGGCCTGTTCTTACACTTTGTCTCTCCTTCTTTACCACTTTGTTAATCTCCACTCCCCTGCAGCTCGTTTCTCTTTTTTCTCTTTTAATAATTATTTATTTATTTAATTCCATTTGTCATTATTACTATTTTTTAATTTGATCACACAGAGACAGAGACAGAGAGAGAGAAAGGGAAGGAGAGAAAGCAAGCCACAAGGTCCGGGGCTCGAACTGTGGTCAGCCATGTGGGAATCCAGCACCTCAACCACCACGCTACCTGCCAGTCTCGAAAGGACACATTTTAACTGGCAAAAGTCAGTCCTCTCGCCAGGCCTGGGTTAACTGGTACGAATTAAAAGGAGTGGCAAACACAGCTTGCTGCATACCGGAAGCAGAGGAACGAGGTCGCTTTAAACCAGCCTGACGACCACAGCACTGAGACTGTCCCTCCTTCACGAGCGAGCAGTGGCTGAGGCTCAGCAGGCTTGGTGGCTTGTTCAAGAACATGCAGTAGGGCCCGGCAGGTGGTGTGGTGGTTAAGGTGGTGGACTCCCACGTACGTGGCTGACCACGGTTCGAGTCCTGGACCTGGCAGCTTGCTTTCTCACTCTCTGTCTCTCTCTAGTCAAATTTTTAAAATGCAATAATAATAAATAAAATGAAATAAAATAATTCTTCCCTTAAGAAAAAAACTACCATGCCTTTTGATTCCCAATACCATATTCTTCCCATTACACTGGATTTTTAGGGTGCCTAGCCTTTTCTGCCATTTTCTTTTCTCTTTATTTTTAATTTATTTATTTACACTCATTCAGTGTACATCATTACACTATACAAAATGAGATTTTCCATCCAGAGTACACTGTATATTGGCTAGATCAAGGATATTACCATACGTGTTATTGTCAACAAGTAATTTTCCTTTTCCTGTTTCTTACATATTTTGCTTCTTCCCCTCTCCCCCTTAGTCGCTTTTCTGCCATTTTCTACTAACTTCTTAAACCCTGCCAAAAAGCATGGTTTGTTGCCCCCCCCCCCCGGCCCCCCGGAAGCAAGGCTTTGCTCGCCAGCCCTTGTACGAGGTGAGGGGCGTGGGCCTCTCCCTCCAGGAGCATGGCAGACCTCCGACTCCCAAGACTGGCAGGTCAGAAACTTGGAGCACAGTCATTAGAAACCTTCCGGGCAAAGCCAGCTGTGCTGAGAAAAGTCTGAGTGGTGGTTATTTGGAGGGAGGAGATAGAAAAGAGGGTGTTGCACATTGACTCGAAAGGAAACAAGCCTTCCATGTTGATGCTATCCAACCACGATAACACCACGCTAGATAACAGCGAGCAGCTGACAGCCGGGCCCGGAGTGTCCTGAGCTGCGGCGGGGAAGCCACAGCCACACGGCGCACCACAGCGCCGGGGCCTCACCGCACCTGAAACAAGCTGGTGCCCATGCCCCAACACTGATGGGCCTGTGGGCTGAGGGGTAACCAGGACGTGAAGAGCTACTGCCAAGAGTGCCCCCACCCCCATTCTCATGAAGAAAATGAACTTTAAGATAAGCAAATAAGGGGCCAGCAGGTCGCCTGGTGGTTTAGGCACTGGACTCCCACATGGCCAACCACAGTTCAAGTGCTGGACCTGGAAGGTTGCTTTCTCACTTTCTCTCTCTCTCTCTCTCTGTATGTGTGTGTGTGCATGTCTCTCTCCGGTGAGCCCCCATGCCCTGTAGCAAATTAAATAATAATTAAGTAATTTAATTAATTAGTTTTTTAAGTAAATAAAATAGCTTAAAAGAAGAAGAAAAAGAAGATGATAGTATCCAAATAAGATGGCATCAATCCAAATGTAAAATTCACTGAGCTGTGCACTTAAAGAATGAAAAGACAAGGGACCAGCAGTTAGCGTAATGTCTATGTCGCTGGACTCCCATGTAGTCAACTGCAGTTCACATCCCGGACCTGGTGACTTAAATTCACGCCGGGCGCGTGTGCATGCGTGCCCAAGATCCCAAGAGGAGAATGGAGGAGAAGGGATTGCGGCGTGGCCATCCCCCCTGGGGGGTGATTTCTCACTTCTGTCTCTGTCTCTCTCTGTCTTTCTGGCGAGCACACGTGCCCTATAGCAAAAACCTCTCCAAAAAAAAAAAAAAGAATGAAAAGACAAGGTCCTGGGTGGGAGAGAACACCCGCAAACCCTATAGCCAACAAGGACACACATCAGAATGCATAAAGAACTCTCTAGAACCAAACGCAAGAAATCAAACAGTCCAGGGCCGGCAGGTAGCACAGTGTTTAAGGGCACTGGATTCTCCCACATGGTCAATCGTGGTTCAAGTCCCAGACCTACCAGCTTCCTTTCTCACTTTCTCTCTCTCCGGTCAAATTAAACATAAATAAATAAAAATGTTTTTAAAAAAGAAATAAATCAAACAATTCAATTAAAAACTAGGCAGGAGTTTGACAGACACTTCACCAAAGAGGATGAAGAAAGGCAAGTGCTGGGGTTGGGCCATGCCGCATCATCACGAGCTGGACCTTGGCTGTGTTCTGAAGGTGGTAAGAGGAGACGGCTGGGAAGACGGGCCCTTCGTGAAGTGATTCGACCTCAGGCGGGCCCCATGGTGGGGTTACAAGGAGAGGGACACTGGCTTTTGCCCCCAGCGTGCCACCTACCAGCAGGAAGACCCTCTCCAGATGTGGGCCTGGATCTTGGACCCCCAAACAGTGAGATGAATAAACTCTATTCTCTTAAAGCACCCAGGCTCAGGCATTTCGGTTACGAACAACAGAATTGACTAGAATAGCAAGTAAGCACCTTTAAAAAACGATGTTCCACCTTACAGCCATCAGGGAAACGGAAATTTAAGCCATGATAAGTCACCACGACAGAAAGGTATCAACAGCAGGACCGGTGCTGGGGAAGCGGGAGAGCTTCTGGAACGCCCGTATGTCGCTGGCGGAGGGCAAAATAATACAGCCATTCTGGAACACAGCTTGGCAACTTTTTTTTTTTTTTTTCAGATTTTCTTATTTTTAATTTTATTTACTATCATTATTCTTCCATTTTAAAGAGAGAGAGACAGACAGAGAGGAAGGGAAAGAAAGTAAGCTACCAGGCCCAGGACTTGAACTGTGGTCACCCACGTGGGAGTCCAGCACCTCAACCACCACGCCACCTGCCGGCCCCAGCAATTTCTTATAAGGTTAAAATATGCTTACCACATGGTTTAATCCGCTAGGTACTCACCTAAGAGAAATAAAATTGTGTTCATACAAAACCTTGAAAACTGAATGTTCATAGTTTTATTTGTAATTACCAAAAACTGCATTAAAATGGGTATGTGGATAACTTGGCACGTTTACACCATGGATGAGCTATAAGGGGGGGTCTTCAAAACATTCATGGAGGAACCAGCAGAGGGTGCAGCAGTTATGTCACTGGACTCCACACGACTGTGGTTCAAATCCTGGACCTGGTGGCTTGGCAATCACACATGCCCAAGATCCTGAGTGGAGAATAGGGGACAAGGGATTCCAGTGTGGCCATCCCCTCAGGGGGGTGATTTCTCACTTTCCTTCTCACTGTCTCTGTGTCTCTCTCCAGTGAACACACACACACACACATACACACACACACACTAAGGCAAAAACCTCTTAATAAAAAAAGTTCATGGAAAATGCATATTATGGGCCTGGGGAGTTCCCGTACCTGCCATGTTTCCCCTTCCTTTCCTGTCCTCCTGATGGGCCAGGGTGGCCCACACACACACACTACGCTAAGTCGAGGGGTCCCGGAGCCCAGGCTGCCCGCTCTCTCCTGCAGCCCTGGTCCCTGGAGCGTGGGCATGAGCTGAGCGCTCACTGACGACTGAGGCATGTCCCAGCGCGGGCCTGGCCTGTCTCGGCACAGTCGCAGCCTCGTCTATAATTAGCCTCTGCTCCAGCTGCACACAGCCCTGCCACAGCTGGAAGGTGTCACGCCTCCTCTCACGGCCAGGCCTGGGTCACCAGCTCACCCCTCCTGGAAAGCAGTTTCCAGCTGCCCAGCGTTTGAAGAATTTAGCAATCTGATAAGTTTATTTTACTGCCATTTTAATTTTTGTAGTACATTTTTATTATACGGATAATATCTGTTCAATGTTTTTTTAAAGGAAACTCAACCCCCCTCCACCCCCCGCATACACACACAGACCCAGCCCCACATCCCAGAAGCCATCATTATTACTGGCTTCACAGAAACGTGTGTGTGTGTGTGTGTGTGTGTGTGTGTATGTGTGTGCCTATGCGTGCACGGACATAAGCACTCCACGTCGCTCTTGGGCTACAAGCAATGCCCTGTCTCTTGAACTCACTCAGATCCAGTCCTGATTGTCATGGGCTGGAATTCCAGCACCTGATGGTTTTGGGCTCCCTCACCGGGCCAGACTGCCCAGTCCTGTGCAGCCCTGAGGACACAACAGAGGCTGCTGCCCCGGCCAGTGCAACACTGCCTGCTCCTTGCCCAGACCTGTGCAGTCCATTAGAAGCCTGGCCATGGGGCCGGCAGGTGGCATGGGGGTTAGAGGCACTGGACTCCCACATGGCCGACCGCAGTTCGAGTCCCAGACCTGGTGGCTTGCTTTCTCGCTTTCCCTCTCTCTGATTCACTCTGGTCACATTAAAAAATAATAAGAAGAATAAATAATGTTAAATGAAAATAATTCGTTAAAAAAGAGAAAGAAAGGACCAGCAGTTAGCATAATGGCTATGTCGCTGGACTCCCACGTAGTTGACCACGGTTCGAGTCCTGGACCCGGTGGCTTAAACTCACGCAGGGCGCGTGTGCGTGTGTGCCCAAGATCCAGAGAGGAGAATGGAGGAGAAGGGATTGCGGCGTGGCCATCCCCTCCTGGGGGGTGATTTCTCGCTTTCTGTCTCTCTGTCTCTCTCTGTCTGGCAAGTGCACAGGCCCTATAGCAAAAACCTCTCAAAAAAAAAAAAGAAAAGAAAGAAAGAAAGAAAGAAAGAAAAAGAAAAGAAGCCAGGCCACTCAGCTGCCCTGGGTAGTTGCTAATCGCCCTAGTAAGACATCAGCAAGGCCAGGAGAGAAAGGAACATAAAAATAAGTTGGGGGACCAGCAGTTAGCGTAATGGCTATGTCGCTGGACTCCCATGTAGTCGACCGCTGTTCGCGTCCCGGACCCGGTGGCTTAAAACTCACACCAGGCGCGTGTGCGTGCGTGCCCAAGATCCCGAGAGGAGAATGGAGAAGGGATTGCAGCGTGGCCATCCCCCCTGGGGGGTGATTTCTCACTTTCTGTCTCTCTGTCTCTGTCTGGCAAGTGCACGCGCCCTATAGCAAAAACCTCTTAAAAAAAAAAAAAAAAGAAAGAAAAAAAACCACGTTGGGAAATAATTTGATATTTGAAAATATAATAACAAGAGAAGGAGTGGGAGTAAGAAGAGAGAAGATAGAGGAAGAACATCAGCGTCGCCATACACCCAGGGAAGAGCTCGGGCCCACGGCACATGCTCGAAGCTGCTGCGGCTCTGATTACATCGTGGGGTGGAGGGAGAGAGATTATATTTTTAGAGCTTCTCTACGGCCTTGCTCTGGCTGTGGCTGGGCTGAGGGGCTGAGGCTCGGAAAGTGTCCGCCCATGCTGCAGCCCGGCTCTCACAGACCCTGGCCTCCAGGCCATCGAGGGGGTCCTGGAACAGGCCCTAAAGAAACTGCACCTCCTCCCTTTCCCCGAGTCCTCAGAAGTCTGAGTCAGCCAAGGGTAAGCAAATGCCCCGTGGCCTCCCTGCCAGATCGCCCAGAACTTTCCAGAAACAAAGCCACCCTGCTCAGGGTGGGTTTCCTTAGAGCCCCACCCAGCCTGATTCTTCTTGTGCCTTCTAAAACACACAAAACCGGCAAACCCCTCAGAGGTCGAGAAACTCACAACTTCAGGGAAGCAAAGTCCGGGCTCCTGGAGGAGGAGGGGGAGAAGAAACCTCTTTCTTTTTTTTCTTTCTTTTTTTTTTTTTTTCCATTCTCAATAGATTTTTTTGTTATATTAAATTTGGAATAAACCGTCCCACTCTATATTCCTTTAAATACGCTTGTTACTTCAAATGTGATGTCTGTGGGAAAGTTAGTGTAGGGATATCCATTCATAATCCCGTGGGCTGCTTCCGGACTGAAGGAGGCCAGGATGGCACGCTGTAGGGAAGCTGAGGAGAGGGCCAGGGCCAGGCAGGTGGTGTGGTGGGTAAGGTGCTGGATCCCACATGGCTGACCACGCTGTTCAAGTCCTGGACCCAGCAGCTTGAAAAAGACACTGGGCGCGTGTGCGTGTGTGCTCAAATCCCAAGGGGAAAATGGACCAGGGATTGTGGCATGGCCACCTCCCCTGCAGGGTGATTTCGCTCTCTCTCCCTTTCCAGCAAGCATATGTGTCCTACAGCAAACAAACAAACAAAAAAAAAAAAAAAAAAAGAAAGAAAGAAAGAAAGAAAGAAAGAAAGAAAGAAAGGAAGGAAGGAAATAAAAAGAAAGGAGAGGGCCAGGATCTTTCTGATATTTCAATCCAATTAGACAACAAAACACATACACTATCTGAGGAACTATTTGAGGATAACTCAGACCAGCGGAAATGTATTGGCTTGTACCTGTAAAAGCTGGTACTTACAGATCACTGACCAGGCACCAGCCCTGCCCTCACCTTGGGGTACTGTAGCTGATGCTTCCCTCCCTCGGAGCTCGGAGGGGCAGCCACGAACACACAGGACCTAGGAGCTGGCTCTTACCAAAGGCGGGTACAGGTGGGGTGTACCAGGTGCCTAGGACGGTGGAGCCTGGGCCTCCCTTAGAAACTGACATTTCTCCAGAGACTTAAAAGTGACAAGCCAACTAGGAAGACATCAGAGATGGGGGAGGGAGTGCGAAGCCGAGCTGATTGCTTAACAGCAAGGCATACCAGGCCCCACTGAGATGAGGTCAGCGAGTCTCCCCGACCGAAATTGAAAGGGCTAGAATATGGGTCAGAAAGGAGGAAGCTCTCCGACCCCGACCCCGACACGTGGAACTCCGAGTTCCTGTCTGTAGTTCGGGAAGGGGCTTGTAAGCACTTCCTGACTCACGGTGCTCAGCTCTCAGCTCCTGACAGAGCAGGCAGCAGGGTGCCGTGGCACGAGATTGAAGCCCCCTGGGAGGCGCAGGTTCAGATCCTGGGTCAGACCCATGCCGGGTATGCCCACGGGCACCCATGGTCCTGGCTGTCTGGAGGCTCAGGGAAGGGTCACAGCATAGCGAGATCCAGTCAAGGGCCTCTCTCTCTCTCTCTCTCTCTCTCTCGCAAAAGAAATAAATACTAAACTTTAAAAAAGAAAGAAGTAAAGGAAAAAGGAAAAGGAAGGAAGGGAGGAAGGAAGGAAGGAAGAAAGAAAGGAAGGAAGGGAGGAAGAGCAGGCAGTTTCCAAAGAGGTCCAAGAGATCGTGTGACACCTCGGTGGACTCTGGCCAGAAGTGGGCAGATCCAGATCTTTGTGCTCCAAGGTTAGGCAGATTTTATTTTTCTTACGGACTCTAAGTATAGGGGCCAGTGGGCAGCACAGTGGTTAAAACACTGGACTCCAACATGGCCAATGGCAGTTCGAGTCCCAGACCTGGCGGCTTGATTCTCAAGCTGGGCACATGTGTGTGCAGGCCCAAGATCCCAAGAAGATAATGGAGGAGAAGGGACTGCAGCAAGGCCATCCCCCCTGGGAGGTGATTCTCATTTTCTCTCTCTCTGTCTCTCTGGTGAGCTCACATGCCCTATAGCAAAAAAACAAAACAAATAAACAAACAAAACACAACTAAGTAGGAGTAAGGCTGGCGAAGGCGGGGAGGCAGATAAGGGGATTACACTTACGAGAGATCAGGACAAGATCAAAGAACCCAGAGAAATCTGAGATACTGTGCAGAACGTGCTGAGACGTAGAGCGGAGAGCGGTGTTCAGAAGCTGTAAGGGAGTGCAGGAAGGCCTGGTGGGCCAAGTGCTAAGGAATTTTGTCCCCTCAAATGTGTACACCGGGCCAGCCAGGGACGTGGTGGTAAAGGCGGCGGGTTCTCACATGGCTGCCTGCATGGTTCCAGCCCCACACCTGGTGCCTTGAAACACACCAGGCACGTGTCCATGGGCGCCTAAAATCCCGAAAGAAGGGAGAGGAGGAGGGAAGCAGATTGTGGTGTGGGCATGCCTCACTGGGAAGGACGGGCGTGTTTTCTCACGTCCTCTCTCTTCCTCCCTGTCTCTCTCTAGCAAGCACATGCACTGTCTGGCAATTTTTCTTTTTTTAAATTATTGGGACCAGCAGTTGGCATAATGGCTCTGTTGCTGGAGTCCCATGTAGTTGACCACGGTTCGAGTCCCAGATCCGGTGGCTTAAACTCACGCCAGGCGAGTGTGCGTGCGTGCCCAGGATCCTGAGAGGAGAATGGAGGAGAAGGGATTGCGGCATGACCATCCTCCCTGGGGGGTGATTTTTTGCTTTCTGTCTCTCTGTCTCTGTCTTTCTGGCGAGTGCATGTGCCCTATAGCAAAAACCTCTCAAAAAAAATTGTATGTTGAAGCCTTAATGCCCAGGGTGACTATAGCTGGAAATAAGGCCGGGAGGAGGCCATTAAACCTAGAAGAGGACCTAAACGGGGCCTAGTGCAGGGGTCTGGTGCCCTGAAAGGAGCAGGAGACCCAAGAGCTGTCCTCCACACGCACAGAGAAGCATTGAGCGCACAGTGAGACCGCGGCCGCCTGCTAGCCGAGAGAAGAGGCCTCGGGATGAAGCCCGCCTTGCCAACACCTTGACCTTGGACGTCCAGCCTCCACAAACAACTGTGAGAAATCAGTTCCTTCCGTGGGAAGTGCCCGATGTGTGGTGGCGTGTCATGGCCGCCCTCCCAGACTAACACAGCACACCACGTTAGGGAAGCGGGACGTACTTCCGAGAGCCCGGTGGGACGCAGGGACAGACAGGCCTACACTTGACATCCGGAGGCTCACTCTAGCGAGCGTGGAGAAGGGGTCCGGGCAGGGTGAGACGAGCCAGAGACAGGCAGGAGGCGGGAGGGAGCCCAGCTGGAGATGCTGGAGGTGGGAACAGTGGGGATGCGAGGAAAGAGGGCTTAGGGACTAATAGAATGGAAGGAGGGAGGGCGTACTCCAAAGGCCCCTGAGGTTTGGTAGGAAGAGCAATGGACTGGGCATCTGAAGATCCAGGTTCTAATCCCAGATCTGCCCCCATTAGATCACCCAGTGGCTTTGGCTGAACTCAACTCAAGAGCCGAATCTCAGGTACAAAGGGTTGTACTGCGTGATCCCAGCGCTGGGGATCCGAAAGCGCCCTTCGCTGCGTTAGTTCCCTCATCTTCACAGGAAGAGATGGGCCTGCTGACCTCGCTGCCACAGCCAATGCTATTATCCTAGGACCTAAGTAATGTCTTAACTAAGCCAAAAAGGAACATGGCGGCCCTCCCGGGGCGAGTTGAGGGCCGTCCCCACCCAGTGAGCACCTCGGGTGATCCCACACTCAGGTGTTGGGGGGCTCCATTTCTTCATCTGTCTCCTCAGAAGACTGAGGGCTCCTGGGGGGCAATCATCAGGTCGTCAGCTTGGTATCCCGTACCCGGAACCCCGCTGGCATGTGGGGTTGGTCCAACGCACTTGTTAAACGGGCTGTATCAGAGCGCTAAGGGGACAGGCACGGGGTCACTCTGGGAGGGCACCTGGTGCCCGTGTTGCATGCTCCCAGATGAGGCCCTGCTCTGGGCGCTGGAGTCCTCGGAACACACGGGAACCAGTCCCCGTCCGTGGCTAAGACAGGCATTACACGCACAGGGTTCCTTTCTAGTCGTGGTACACGGTCCAGGCTTCCCTCCTGGGCCTGTGAGTGCGTGACGAGAGGCTAGCTCGGAGGTCTGAGAGAATGGCCTTGCCCACCGTAGGGATGAGTGGACTTCCTCACGGACCAGGGCGAGAAGGTGAGAGGAAGACAACTCGTAGGAAGGACCGCGCACGCGCACCTGTGAAGGCCGAGGCAGGAGAGGTCAGGGGACAGGGTTAGCGGAAGCAGAGGAGTGTAACGGCCACGCCGGGGCTGCAGAATCAGGGGCACTTTTGACTTTCCTTCGTGTGCATTGTGTCGTTTACAGATTTCCCACTGGAGATGTCCTATTTTAATCATCAGAGGGGGTGGGGGAAACACTGTCAGCTTAAACAGAGTAATGAGGATGTGGGGAGGTCGGGCGTCCTGGAGGAGGGGACACATTCCAGAGGGACTGGTGACAGAAGTGCTGCGTCATGCCCACGCCTGCCCTATGTGGCAGAGGGCCAGGGGCACATCTCGAGGGCAGTGGCGACACCGCAAGGGTGACGCACCAAGGACACAGTTGAAGCGGCCGGCTGAGGACCAGGAAGGTGAGGCCGAGGAGGGGGAGCTGCAGGCAGCCCCTGAGCTGCTGTCCCTGGGACTGAGCCGGGCGAGGGCCTGCAGCAGCAGGGGGTGGGGGGGAGGGGGGGATTCCGCGGGGAGGCCCCGCAGGCTGGTGTGGGAGAGGGCACCTGGGAAGGACGTGGTCCTCCTTGTCGCTTTCCAGGCACCAAGCTGTCAGGTGGCCCCGGCCCGTGCTTTCTGCCCCCACAGGGAAAGTGGAGCTGCGGTTTCCAGAGGCCCTTCCTGATCTGTCATCTCTAAGAGAGAAACTGCCGGCCTGGTGTGTTTCTAAACAGATAAAGAAAAAGACTGGTGGGGGGCAGGGGCAGGATTTGGAAATTTGAGGTCTGATACAGGCGGGAAGGCCTGCCCCACCCACTCCTGATCTCGATAAGTGCCCACCGCCCACTCGGCCAAGATTTCCCCTGAGGCCGCCCGCGTGGTCTGGGCTGGGCTGGGAGATGGGGAGAAGGCGCAAATTGGCTCCCAGCTCCCCTCTGAGCTAGACTAGACCTACAAAACTGCCCACGCACATCATCTTTTTTTTTTTTTTGGAGAGGTTTTTGCTATAGGGCATGTGCACTCACCAGAAAGACAGAGAGAGACAGAGAGACAGAAAGTGAGAAATCATCCCCAGAGAGGATGGCCACGCTGCAATCCCTTCTCCTCCATTCTCCTCTCGGGATCTTGGGCACGCACGTACACACGCCCAGTGTGAGTTTAAGCCACTGGGTCTGGGACTCGAACTGTGGTCAGCTACATGGGAGTCCAGCGACATAGCCATTATGCCAACAGCTGGTCCCTACACACATCATCTTTAGGCTTCCCCACACCCTCTCTCTAGGCGGTGACCTCGGATCATGGTCTGATTGTTCCACTTGGACCGGACCCTCTTTGGCGTCTCCCACTTACATCACAGTCCCCACCTGCGTGCCTGACAGAGCGAGGACCGGCAGCTTCACCTGGCCTTCTACCCAGCGCAGGAGCTGCAGTCAACGTGAGCAGTCATGTCTTCATCCTTGCCTGTTCCCGCGAGAGAGAAAGGCCAAGAAGCTAAACCTTCATATCATGAGCCTTCATTTAAAACGACCCGGAAGCCAAGCCACGCAGGGCACCGGGCTGCCTCCCAGCATGCCCACGTGCCTGCCCTCTTAGCTTGGAGCGGTCAGCAGGTGCATTTCACAGGTCTGCCAGCCCAAAAGGAGGCTGGGGCGAAGTAAGCAAACAGAAGGTTGCATCCGGGCACGGGTTAGGGTCCTTGCCTGAGCACCCCAAGGTCAAGCTGCCACTGGTAATGTGTGCTCTGGGTTGCAGATTTCAGAACCGTTTTATTTTTTTGTTTGTTTGTTTGTTTTTTGGGGTTTTTTTTTTAAGGTTTTTGCCATGGGGCACATGCACTCACTAGAGAGAGAGAAAGAGGTAAAGTGAGAAATCACCCCCCAGGGGGATGGCCACACTGAAATCCCTTCTCCATTTTCCTCCTGGGATTCTGGACATGCACACATGAATTTCAGTCTGCTGGGTCTGGGACTCAAACCAGTCGGCCACATAGGAGTCCAGCGCCCTAACCACCACGCCACTCGCTGGGCCCTCAGAATGATTTTAAAGGCAGGCAGTGAATGGGAGGGGAGCGCCGCAAGGAGTCTCAGCCATAAAGAATTTTCCATCTCAGTCTAACGCTCTCCCACCCAGGCTGCTTCGGCTCAGCAGTGACCTATGGTAAGGGCACGGGATGACTTCGTGGTAGCCTGGGCCACCCGGCTGGACTCAGCAAGTCTGGAACGTAAAGGAGCAGTGTATTTGGGCAATAAGAATGTTCACGAAACCAAAAAATCCAATGACAGGCCAGCCAGTGGCGTGGTGGTTAAGGCGCTGGACTTCCACATGGTCCTTGGGGTTCAGTCCCAGGCCAGGCGGCTTGCTTTCTCACTTTCCCTTTCTCTCTCTCTGGACAGATTTTAAAATAATAATAATTAATAAAATTAAATACATAATTCTTTTTAAAAGAGTCTACTGAGTTTTGGTAGGATCTGGAAATTATTATCTGGCTCATATTCCTAAGAAAGCCACAGATGTGCATAAGTTTTATTTCCTTATAATGCTGACTCAGGCAGCCCGGAATCTCCTGTTTTCATGAAAAACAAGTCTATTTTGGAATCTATTAGCTGCTGCTTCTTCTTCTTCTTCTTCTTCTTCTTCCTCTTCTTCTTCTTTTTTAGAGAGAGATTTTTGCTATGGGACACGTCCGCTTACCAGAGAGACAGAGACAGAAAGCGAGAAATCACCCCCAGGAGGGATGGTCACGCCGCAATCCCTTCTCCTCCAGTCTCCTCTCGGGATTTTGGGCACGCACGCACACACACCTGGTGTGAGTTTTGAAGCCACATGTCTGGGACGCAAACCACGGTCAACCATGTGGGAGTCCAGGGACGTAAACGTTATGCCAGCTGCTGGTCCCTTAGAATCTATCAACTTCTATAAAGTTTCAGTTTGATGATGTGACGTTTTCATGTGAGGAACTCCTTTTTGGTCTGGTCTGTCAAGGCCTAGAGCAGGAGATTAGTCTAAAACATTGGCCTCCTACAAGTTCTACTCAACGTGTCGAATCAGTGTGTCAAATGCAGGGCCAGGGCCAGGGCCGGCAGGTGGTTTGGAGGCTAAGGTGCTGGATCCCACATGGCCAGCTCTGCAGTTTGAGTTCCCGACCAACAGCTTGAAAAACGCGCTTCCGGGAACCAGCAGTTAGCATAATGGCTATGTCGCTGGACTCCCACGTAGTCGACCGCGGTTCGTGTCCCGGACTCGGTGGCTTAAAACTCACGCCGGGCACGTGTGCGTGCGAGCCCAAGATCCCAAGAGGAGAATGGAGGAGAAGGGGTTGTGGCGTGACCATCCCCCCTGGGGGGGTGATTTCTCGCTTTCTGTCTCTATGTCTCTCTCTCTCTCTGTCTGACGAGCGCACGCGCCCTATAGCGAAAACCTCTCCAAAAAAAAAAAAAAAAAAAAAACGCGTTTCCCAAGAGGAGAGTAGAGGAGAAGGGATGGTGGCGTGGCCTTCCCCAAGATGGTTTCTCATGTCCCCTCTCTCTCTGTTTCTCTCCAACGAGTGGACACACCATATGGTGAAAAAAAAAAGAAAAAGAAAAGAATTGATGTCTTCAAGTGAGAAATAATAATTATGGCTACCTTAGGATCAGATGATGCAGTGTACATGAAAAATAGATGATAGGTTTATAAAGAGTCTCTCCTGGGGCCAGCAGGTGCCATCGTGGTTAAGGAGACTGGACTCCCACATGGCTGACCATGGCTCAAATCCCGGACCTGGCAGCTTGCTTTTCTCTTTCCCCCTCTCTCTCTCTCTATCTCTGTCACACTCTGGTCAAATGAAAAATAAATAAATAAATAAATAAAGTTAAATAAAATAATTCTTAAAAAAAAAAAAAAGAGAGAAAGAGTCTCTCCTTTAGCAGATATCGATTGTGGGTCTCTTTCTGTGTGAATGCCCAGAATATGAAGATAAAGAAGACAAAAGGGACAGGCCAGGCCTTGCCCTCAGGAAGCTCCTCGAGGTACTATAATTATTCTGGATACGATGACCCCTGACTAAACGGGCAAATGTGGCTGAGTGTGGCGGATGGTCCCTTCTCGCCTGCTCTCCTTGTCACGCGACTGCGCTCCGGGGTGAGGGCTGCACTCCCGCTCCTGGGACCCGAGTGCTCTGTGACTGCGCTGACCAGGAAGGCTACGAGGAAAGTGGTACAGATGGTGGAGAGGTGAGGACGCGGACGACCACAGGTCACACTTGGTGCTCCGCCAGCACCCCAGCCATCGTCCCAGAGGAACTCAAGGTAGACCACAGGAGGAACCGGGGCCGCAAGCCGAGAGCAGCACCGTCTGCCAGACATGTGGGGACAGGCAGAGAGCACTCAGCTCCCCAGCTCCTGGGCTTCCTGCGGCCGCCCAGATGTCACCCAGCAGAGACCAGCCGTCCCTGTGCTGTCCAAACACCTGACCCCCAGCAAAGGGCCGCCCGGCACTCTGGAGCTGTGGGCCAATCCGCTGGGTAGCGACACGTAACTGGAACACAGGGAGACTTCAGACAAGCCAGGACAGTGGCACAGCTGAAGCAGATCTTGCCCCAGAGGCATCAGGACTTAGAAGGGAACGCACTCGTGTGGAAAACATTGCCAAGCAGCCCTCACCGTGCGCTCTCCCACCCGGTGCCGCTGTGCTCTAAGGCACAGCCAACCCCACGCTGGTGAAAGCAAACCTTTTGGGTCGGCTCAAAAGTCATGACGCATTTTCGCATAGAAAAATACGTCATGACTTTTCCGATGACCCAGAAAAACACCTCAGCTCTTTCTCCGTGATTAATTGCCACTTCTCCCTTGACTTCCAATCTGATGTGAGCTCAGTTTCCACCCTGGTGCGTTCTTCTCTGGGTCTCTTCTTCTCTTTATTCATGGATTCCTGTTCCTCCATCCCCTCTTCCCACTAGGACTTTCCTTTTTTTTTTTTTTTTTTTGTTTTGCTATAGGGCATATGTGCTCGCCAGACAGACAGAGAGAGACAGAGAGACAGAAAGCAAGAAATCAGCCCCGGGGGGATGGCCATGCCGTGATTCCTTCTCCTCCATTCTCCTCTCGGGATCTTGGACACGCATGCACACGCGCCCAGTGAGTTTAAGCCATCGGGTCTGGGACTCGAACTGCAGTCAACTACATGAGAGTCCAGCGACATAGCCATTACACCATCTGCTGGTCTCTACCTGACTTACTTTCCAAAGGTATTTTCCCTCTTCCTACCCATGGCCTTCCAGGAGCTCGTGCCTCTGGTGTAAGCTATCGTGTGGGCCACGGCCCCGACTCCAGCATCCACACACCCAGCCTCAGTCTTCCACGTGAACTCCTCTCTCGCACCTCCCGCATTCTTTCCCAAGAACTCGTACTTCCGTCTCCAGTTCCCACTAGTCAGTGCCGACTCCTCAGTTCTTCACTACGTCAAACAACACCCCAGATGGACCCACTGTCCTGGACACTGTTTGGGCCCAGATTTTTTTGGTTTAAACTTTTTTTTTTTTAAGAATCACTTAATTATTCACTTATTTTAATTTTACCAGAGAGAGAGAGAGACAGAGGGGAAGTGAGAAAGCAAGCAAGCCACCAGGTCTGGGACTCAAACCGTGGTCGGCCATATGGGAGTCCAGCACATTAACCACCATGCCACCTGCTGGCCCCATGGATTTTTTTTTTAACCACCATCTCCTGGTTCTGGGAATGTTATCTGGTAACCACACATAGTTGACCCCATTTTTGGAGAATTGCCCTGGGTCAAACAGGAGCCAAGTCACCTGTCCCGACCCACACTTTGGACAGACCTTAGCACGGCTGCCTGACGAGGCCACAGACCACCGGCCCCCCTGCCCCAGGCCACAGCGAAGCCCATGGTGCAGCTTGTCAGCCTGAGCTTGCCGGCGGGTCCAGACTGCAGCTCAGCCCACACCCTTGCCAGCTTCTCCCCGTCCCTGGCCCGTTGCCCTCAGTCTCTCTCCTGAGAATCACCCCACCACCCCCGACAGATAAATCCCTGCCCTGGGCTCTGCTTCTAGGAGCCCAACCCAAACACCTTCCAAACAAGCTTTACCTTGTTCACCTGGTTACCGCGAGTCCTGTTTCTCACCACCCCCGCCTGAAACTATATCAATCCAGCCACGGACCCTAATTTGATTTTTGTTTCTTTTTTGCTAGAGAGCACGTGTGCTCGGGTGCTCGCCACAGAGAGACAGAGCGATAAGGAGAAGAGAAAGCACCCCGTGGGGAACGGTCACGCCGCAGTCGATCCCTCCTTCTCCTGGGCACGCACACACATGCACCCAGCATGTTTCTGACGCTCAGGCGCCAGGTCCGGGGCTGGAAGCATGCCGTCAGCCGTCCAGCTGGCCACTAGTCCAGTTTCTGGCAAATGCCTCTCCCATTGTTTCTCCCTTCTCTTCTCACTGCCCGCACATTTCACCTCCCACCTGGATTGTGAAATCAGTCTCCTCCCCAGCCTCCCTGCCGCTTCCTGTTTTCCTTCCCTCCCACAATCACACAATACGTCTAGCTTGTGTCAGATGAAAATTGTCTAAATGCCTCTGTAAAGTTCAGTGCCCCGGGTGTCTAGTGGCGTGAGATAAAGTTCCTTTTGTCTGTGTTCCCGGACCCTCGCTGAGACCTGGCACCCACCTGGCTTATTTAACCTCGTTTGTCCTGAGTATTTCCATTTTCTCTTCCAGTTAGCTCCCTCAGAATCCCACAGACCACGCTCCTTCCCAGCACAGCAGCCCCGCTCCTTCCTCCCTGTTCCCGTTTGGGAACAACTGTCTCAACTCCAAACACGACTGTCCGGCCGCCGCCCCGGGGCCAGCCTCTCCACAGGTCCAGCCCCTCACCGCCAAGCCTCCCTTGCAGCTAGGTATGGCCAAGTGGCTTCGTTCTCACCTATTCCGAGTGAGCGGAGGTTCTGGTGACTTCTGCCAGTGGGCTTAGTGGGAAGGGCTGTGTGTATTCGTCCTTCTCTTTCCTGCTCCCTGGACTGTGGGGCTTGGGCGGCCGTCCTGGGCCAGGAAGTGAAAGCCCACTCGGAGGACGGTGAGAAAGCAAGGCCAAGCGACCTCCCAAGCCCTACACTCCCCGCCTCGGTTAGGACTCAGTTCCTGTCGGAGAGAAATGGATTTATATCCAAAACAACTGTTCTATTTGATTGTTTCGTCCACTCACCACGCAATCTAATCCTAACAGGCACACATTCTTCAGTGTTACTGAAGAACAAGAAAGGAGCCGCTGCAGCGTGGCCGGGAGGTGTTTGACAACTATCGCGGGTGGGGGAAGGAGTCCTGATTTGCAGCATTTCCAGCTTCCATGCCATAAATAATCTCGTCAAGGTTAATTGTAAACTGGATGTTGTGTCATTTGATTCACGAAATTCCTGAAAGTGTATAATGATTTTTCTCATGAGCTTTTTTTAAAGAACTATTTTATGGACCAGCAGGTGGCGTGGTGGTTAAAGGTGCTGGACTCCCACATGGCTTGAGTCCTAGACCTGGTGGCTTGCTTTCTCACTTTCCCTTTCTCGCTCTCACTCGCGCTCTCGTTCTTGCTCTGTCCCTCTCTGGTCAAATTAAAATAAGTAAATAAATAAAGTTAAATAAAATAATTCTAAAAATATTTTTAATTAAATTTAATTCATTAATTTATTGAAGTTTGACCAGAGAGGGACAGAGTGAAAGAAAGTAGGAGAAATGGAAAGTGAGGAAACAAGCCACCAGGTCCAGGGCTAGAACCATGGTCGGCCATGTGGAGTCCAGCACCCTTAACTACCAGGCCACCTGCTGGCCCCAATCTTTCTCAAGAGCTTGTACGAGATGATTCCAGCACCACACCAGGCAGATGGGAAGGGTGGCATGGGACTGTCATTTAATGACGCTGGCTGCATGCCAGGCATTTCGTTTGCGTTATCTTCTTTAATCCTTGTACTCAGCACTGAAGGGATAAGGAAAGTCAAACTCCCCCAACGTTCATCTTTTTCTAGAAAACTCTAGTACCTGTGGAATAATTTCCCCAAGATACATTGGTCACCTCTATTATAATCAGAACAAGTAGGAAACAGGTTAGGATGAGAAAACCAGAAGTGGAGTGGGTATGCTCTGGGGTCTGGCCTTCTGCATCCGCTCTCTTGCCCTCTGATGACAGTCATCGGATTCTCTGGGGAGTCACCTGTTAGCCCTATGAGCTGTCCGTGCCCCCACCCAGACAAACTCGGCTGTCAGACTGCCTGGGCTTTGAGCGACGATCACAAATGCAAGGGACGGCGAAGCCAGTGGTCACTCAGTCCTCTCAGCGGGTGACCGGGAGGACCAGCGAGCCCTCTGCTGCTGTCCCCGGGCTCCTGCGCTTTCTGAGCACGGCTGTCTAGCCTTCCTTTGATTCTGCGACCCTGCCAGGACCCTCTCAATACTTCACTTTTCCACTTAAGCAAGCCACGATTTGTTTCTGTGGCTTGACGCCAAAGAACTCCAAATGACAGTAAAGGAAGTTAAAGGCTTTACAAAAATTAAAGTTGAGACCAAGCACACAGAGCTTGTCTCTCTCTGGCAAGTGCACACACTCTATAACAAACAAAAAAAAAAAAAAAAAAAAAAAAAAAAAAAGAAGAGGAAAACATTGCTGCAGAACACATGTGCTCACCAGAGAGAGACAGAGAGGGAAAGTGAGACGGCTCCCCTGACCACAGTAACCCCTTCTCTGCCACTTCCCCTCGGGATTTCGGGCATGTACATACATGCACCCCCTGTGCTTCTTCAAGACGATCCAGGACTCGAACTATGCAGTCCGCCTGTGGGATCCAGCTGCCGTAACCACCACACCACCAGTCGGCCACAGATGATCATTTCTAAATCACTGCCGGCAGGGAAGTGGGTAGCTGTGATTACCTAAGGAGGGCTGAGGCAAGACTAGCCCAGCGTGAGTTTAAACCACCAGGTCCGAGGCTCGAACCATGGTCGACTACCTGGGAGTCCAGAGACATAGCCATTATGCTAACTGCTGGTCCCTTAACTTTATTTACTTATTTATTTTAATTTTGATCAGAGAGTACAGAGCGAGAGAGAGGGAAAGTGAGAAAGCAAGCTACCAGGTCTGGGGCTCAAACCGTGGTCAACCATGTGGGAATCCAAGGCCCTTAACCACCAACCATGCCAGCCCCGGTTATAGATATTTTAAGGCTCAAAGTTTATATATCTTTCTGCATCCTGCTGCCTTCGTTGGAACATGTTGACGGTCAATCTACTGATGTTCTGAGCATGGGGACCAGCTGCCACCCCCTGAGAAGTTTGTCTTTCAGTGGCTGTTCCAGAAGAGTCCCCAGGCTGCCGGGAGCACTGGGTGAGCTCGGGAGGGCAGAGCACCCTGGCTTGCTTAGTTCCACGTGGCCAGTGACAGGCAGAACTCAGCTGTCTCAGCTCCTTCCCCCTTCAGCCTCCTGGCTTCCTGTTCGCAGAAGTGTGGGTCATGGATGTGGTCCGAAATACATTTTCCTTTCTCAATAATAGATTTCGAAGAAACGATTTTCAGACCTCTGAATACACAGTGTGTACCAAACTCCAGTGAGAGTCCTGAGACTGTCATGGTGGCCTTGGGGGTGGCCTTCCTCCCTGACCTCACAGGCGAGAACCCTCGCCTGAGTGGGGGCAGTTCCAGCAGCTAACAGGAGGTATACGACACGGCCGGACGTGACTGCCCAGCAGGGCTGCCCGGCGAGGTGCCATCCCGGGAGTGTGCACACAACCTCCCGGGGTTCGCGTGTGAGACACGGGAGGACACGGCCGTCAGAGCAGTGTCAAACCCCAGCGCACAAATTGCTAAGTGCGCGCGGCGTGAGCCAAGTAACCACCTTAACATGCGGGACGCGTCCTGGATGCCAAACCCAGCTCTGCCACCCCCCTGCTTTGTAGAAGTGGCGAGCTGTCTCCCCGCCTGTGAGACCACACGGCCACGCCCTCCTCTCCGGGCTCAGTGGGGAAATGACGTAAACGCAGGGAGTGGAAGCCAGCGTCTGCGCTGCGCCCCGAGTGCCGCGCTGCTGGGCCTCGGAACGAGGTGGTTCACGTTTAACAGCCCCATCTTCTCGTCTGCTCCTTCTCCTTCTTCCTCTTCTTTGTCTTTTCTTCTTCCTTCTTTTTCTTATTGCCAGAGGGCACGTGCAGTTGCTGGAGAGAGATGCAGAGACAGAGAGAGGGAAAGGGAAAGAGCGCCCCACAAAAGGCTGTGGTCATGCTGCGATCCTTTCTCCTCCATTTCCCCAACTCTGGGGTTGGGGGCATGCATGCGCATCCAGTGTGCTAAGTCGCCAGGGCCAGCAGTTTTTTGGGGTTTTTTTTTGGAGAGGTTTTTTTTGTTTGTTTGTTTGTTTGTTTGTTTTGCTGTAGGGTGCATGCGCTCACCAGAGAGACATAGAGACAGAAAGCGAGAAATTACCCCCCAGGGGGAATGGCCACGCAGCAATCCCTTCTCCGCCATTCTCCTCTCGGGATCTTGGGTACCATGCACACGCGCCTGCTGACTGGGTCCAGGACTTGAACCACAGTGGACTACATGGGAGTCCAGCCACATAGCTATTATGCTAACTGCTGGTCCCGCCAGGACGAGATTTGAACCACGCTGGCCATGTGGGATCGAGTTCCCTTAGTCACCAGGCCCTGGGGCTGGCCTTCTCACTGCTTCCTGGCTGTGTAGTGTTGAGAAAGTGAGCTGCCTTATCGAACCTCATTTTTGAAATAGGAATAAAGATAGTAATAGTAATAGCAGGGGTTTCGAAGACTTAATGGATTAATTCAAATAGAGCACTTAGAACAGTGCCTGCTGTTAGTGCACTGCAAACTCGCACAAGCGTGGCTAGCGTGGCTTCCCGCTACAGCCCGGGCCTCGTGCAGAGCCAGCGGGTCAGCAGAAGCTGAGGGTCGGAAGCACGGCTGGCGAAGGTGCTGAGCCGCGGGGTGGTCCGGGTGGCCTGGGTCCGCTGCTGGGCGCCTGAAGCTGCTATGATGTCCTGAGGACGTGCCAGCTCAGGGCCTGGGTCCTGGCGGCTGAGATGGCCACATTCCTCCCACTTCTCTACCCTCAGGTACCTGAGCGGAAACCCGTTTCCTGGCCAGGAAAGTATCTGACTGGTAGATGGAAGCAAGGGTGTACAGAGACATTCCGGTTCTGTTCTGTGGGACAGTGTAGATGGTAAGCCACGCTCCCAACAGCGTGGCTGTTTATTCTCAAGTTAAACGCACACCCAGTCACACTATTCCGAGATATTTACGCAGAATGGCGGCGACATGCCCACAGAAAGAGCTGCACTGAGTGTTCACAGCAGCTTTATTCATCATAGCCCAGAATGAGAAAAACCCACCGATGTCCATCAGTAGGGAATGAATAAGCTAACTGGTGTATTTATAGAATAAAATATTATTCAGAAGTCAAAAGGAAAAAATGAATGATTCATGCAATAGCATGGATGAATTGCAGAAATATTATGCTGAGTGAAAGAATCCAGACACCAAAGAATGTTTACTGGGGCCAGTGGCATGGTGGTTAAGGTGGTTGGATCCCACACAGCCAACTGCAAAATCTGAGCCTGTACTTGGCAGCCTGGAAAACAAGCCGGGCACATGTGCGCGTATACCCGAAATCCCAAGAGGAGAATGGCGGAGAAGGGAATGCAGTGTGGCCAACACCCTCAGGGAGTGATTCTTCATTTTCCCTCTCTTTCTCTCTCTCTGGCCTTAAGGTGAGTTATGACATGCTAGGATAGATAAAACAACTGGGACAAAAATCAAATTAATGGGTGCTCAGGGCTGAGAGTTTAGAGAGGAGATTACACAGGGTCACAAGGAACTTTTTAGAGTGAATTGAAATATTCTAGATTGTGATTGCAGAGGTATTTATACAACTACATGCATTTATCAAAACCCACCAGGACCAGCAGTTAGCATAATGGCTATGTCGCTGCACTCCCACGTAGTCGACCGTGGTTCATGTCCCAGACCCGGTGGCTTACACTCACGCCGGGCGCCTGTGCATGCATGCCCAAGATCCTGAGAGGAAAATGGAGGAGAAGGGATTGCGGCGTGGCCATCCGCCCTGGGGGGTGATTTCTCGCTTTCTGTCTCTCTGTCTCTCTCTGTCTGTCTGGAGAGCGCACGCACCCTATAGCAAAAACCTCTCAAAAAAAACAAAACAAAAAAAACCACCGGGACCAGCAGTTAGCATAATGGCTATGTCGCTGGACTCCTGCGTAGTCGACCACAGTTCACGTCCCGGACCCGGTGGCTTAAAATTCACGCCGGGCGCGTGTGTATGCGTGCCCAAGATCCTGAGAGGAAAATAGAGGAGAAGGGATTGCGGTGTGGCCATCCCTTCATCCTGGGGGGGGTGATTTCTCGCTTTCTGTCTCTCTGTCTCTCTCTGTCTGGCTGGCGAGCGCACACGCCCTATAGCAAAAACCTCTCAAAAAAAAAAAACACCAAACTACTCCTGAAAAGGATGGATTTTACCAAATGTATATTATATTTCAATCTACCTTGATTTTTTTTTTAAAAATGTAATATCACCAACTCCTACTGAATGTGATGTGAAGCGGTGGGAGTCGAAATAGATGAGCCGACCCACAGGGGTGAGTGGAGAATATCTGGTTTATACATGTCTTACTATATATTTTTTCTAATATTGACATTTGGGCTGGTTCTGTAGCACAGCAGTAATGCACTGCTTAAGAGAAGTTAGGGGGCCGGCATGTGGCATGGTGGTTGAGGCACTGGACTCTCCCATGGCCAACTGTGGTTCAAGTCCTAGACTTGGAGCCTTGCTTTCTCACTTTCTGTTTCTCTCTCTGTCTCTCTCTAGTCAAATTAAAATAATAATAATAAATAAAATTAAATAAATAAAAGAATTCTTTGAAAAACAGTTTTAAAAATAGAGAGAGGTTGGATCGCACACGGTGACCGCAGTTCAAATCCCCGGCTCCAGTCAGGCAGAAACGAGCTGGACAGTTGTGTGAGTACCCAAGATGCACTGGGCTGGAGGACTGGAGGAAGAGGCTGGTGCACGACCAGACCTTGTGGAGACCTCCCTGCCTCCCACCTCACTCTCACAGGCTATGCACGCATCCTGTCATCAGTAAAGAAAAACTTGAAGAAGATCATATTAACGACCACGGTGACCTTTGTGGACGCGGAGCCCTGGTGGTCACCTCTCCCAGCAGCCCATAGGTCCTGCATTAGTGGTTCGGGCAAGGGTGGGCCTCACCAGTGAGATTCTTGTGCGTGTGGTTGCTGGAGAGACAGAGAGACAGAAGCTAGAAATCACCCCCTGGAGGAATGGCCACGCAACAATTGCTATTACTCCATTCTCCTCTGAGGATTTGGAGCACACAGGCATGCACACACACACACACACACACACACACACACACACACACAGTAGTTTCTGAAAGAATAATTCCAGACTCCTGGCTCCTGGTCTTAATCTTATCAGGAGCAGAGACAGCCTGATCAAAAATGAAGTCAATACAAATGGAAGCACAGTCAATATATGAGCAAAAAAACCCAATTCCAATAATAAAAATTTACTTGTAGAAAAAGAAAGAAGATCATATTAACCATTTAGTAACCTTTTTATACCTAGTTAAAATGTTGCTGTAGCAAACGGCTGCATTATGATCTCATGGACACGTCTGAGTAATCAGAAAGATAAACAGACCAACGGCGATAATACGGTGTGTTGATGCATCGAAAGATTTGCGTACTTGGGGACCAGCAGGTGGTGTAATGATTATGTTGCTGAACTACCACGTAGTCGACCACAGTTTAAGTCCTGGACCTAGCAGCTTAAAATTCATGCCAGGCACGTGTGCGTGCGTGCCCAAGATCCCGAGAGGAGAATGGAGGAGAAGGGATTGTGGTGTGGCTATTTCCCTGGAGGATGGTTTCCCGCTTTCTGTTTCTTTGTCTCTCTCTGTCTCTCTGATGAGCACACGCAGCCTATAGCAAAAACCTCTCTCAAAAAGAAAACAAAACAATGTGCATACTTAGCTGGCCCCAAGGAGCAGCAGGTAAGCCCTGTGCACAGGAAGCGGGGTCCCACATGGCCACTGTGGTTTGGATCCTGGCCCCAGTGGCTTGAACAACACACTGGGTTCATATGCAGAGGTGCTAAAAATCTCGATGCGATGGCGACATAGAGGGGAAAGGTCGTGGCATGACCGTGCCTCACTGGGGAGCTGGGAAGGAAAAGGAGAGGAAGCAGAACGAATGAAGGGCCCAACAGGTTGACTTTGGTATGTGTGAGAAAAGGCATGAAAAGGGACCAGCAGTTAGCGTAATGGCTATGTCGCTGGACTCCCATGCAGTCGACCGCAGTTCAAGTCCCAGACCCAGTGGCTTAAACTCATGCCAGGTGCATGTGCATGCGTGCCCAAGATCCTGCGAGGAGAATGGAGGAGAAGGGATTGCGGCGTGGCCATCCCCCCCTGGGGGTGATTTCTTGCTTGCTTGCTTTCTGACTCTCTGTCTTTCTGGCGAGCCCACATGCCCTATAGCAAAAACATCTCCAAAAAAAAAAAAAAAAGAAGAAGAAGAAAAGGCATGAAAACACAGGTGCAAAATGGGGACAGCAGGGAGCGTTCTGAGAGAGGAGGCCTGTGACAGTGCCTGGACTCAGGTCGGGAGGCCAGTGTAGGCCTCACCAGAGAGCTTGGAGCCGCTGAAGTTACTGACGCTTGCACAAACTTCGTCAAGTCTGTGTTTGAACGAAACAATCCTGGAGAGCGTAGAAGGTGGACTGGAGAGACGAGGGTCACAGGGTTCTTGGGGTCCCCATTGTCAGTATTTCCACTAAATAAGACATGCCTGGTGCGAGTGAGCTGGTCGGAACACCGGCCTGCTGGGATTGCAGCTGTCCAGTCGTTTGAGACCCCCTGTTTCTTTCCTGAACTGGGGAATCCTAGTTATCCGGGAGCCCCTTAACTCATGGGTTGATTCAGACATCATTGCGTGTTTCAGGGAGGCAGCTGCTACGGAAGAGCTGGGATGATGTCACCACGGTGTAGGCCAGGGGACCCAATCCCATGCTGGGCCTCCCCTTCTGAGCAATCCCTTCGCTGCGCTGGGTGGGATTTCCAACCTGGAAACAACTGACCATTGTCTGGGAAGAGAAGGTGTCATCAAAGGGCCCGGGCTGCCCAGGAGCCAGATGACTGCGTGAGCGCAGACGTGAGGAAGTCCGTGAGGCATGGACGTGAGCCCAGACGCCAGGGAATCTGTGAGGGAGTGGAGAGAAAGCAGCGCTACCGTGGGCCCAGCCCAGCTTCCTCTTTCATGAGCTCATGGTCAAAGCCCAGCCAGCGGGACGGGACGGCTGCAGTGAGCAGTGAGCTTGTTTTTCCCTAACTTGGTTCTGAGTCACACATGGCATCTAGCCTTCCCAGAAAACTGCCTCAGGGCTCACCCCTTGGCAGCTCACCAAGCCCTAGTCTTAACACGCGATCCCCACTGGGCAGGGCCAGGGAGCTGCAGGCTGGCCAGCCCCTGCTACCACCTCTGCCCCTCCCAAACTAGAAACAAAAAAAGAAAAAGAAAAAGAAGCCTAGGCAGCGGCTTTGGAAGTAGGAGGAAGACACGTCCAGCTTTGGAGGAGACATGGCAGACGCTGCTGAATCATGGGGAAAACAATCCAGGGCCTTTAATCCAGGCCTTTCTCTTTATAGATCAACTCACCCGCTAAATACAGGGTGTCTGAAAAGGCGGGACCAAAGGGGAAATACTTTATTCCTTGCACCTTTTATCCCCCGTGATGAGGCTTTGACTTAAATTTCAATCACGCTCACCCGCAGCCGACACTGCAGCAGCCCAACGAGACGCAGGCTGCTTCCCACAGGCACAGCACCAGCAAGGCCACGACTGAGGGCCTGCACCTCCAGCCTTCGCAGGCAGCCTGGACCAACTGAGAGGCACTGAAAATAGAGCCAGGTCAGGCCAGCTGGTGGTGTGCTGGGTAAGGCAGCTGGATCCTATACGGCTGACCTCACTGTTCAAGTTCTGGACCTGGTGCCCTGAAAACATGCCGGGCACGTGTGCATGCATGCCCAACATCCTGAGAGGAGAATGGAGGAGAAAAGATTGTGTCGTGGCTGTCTCTGCTGCAGGGGTGATTTCTCACTTTCTCTCTCTCTGCCTCTCTGATGAGTGCACATGCCTTACAGTAAAATCAAAACAAATAGGGTTTGGCAGGTGGTGTAACAGTGAAGACACTGGATTCCCATGTGACTGACCACAGTTCGAGTCCCAGACCCGGTGGCTTGAAACTCACGCTGGGCCCGTGTGCATCCGTGCCCAAAAACCTGAGAGGAGAATGGAGGAGAGGGAATTGTGGTGTGGCCATCCCCCTAGCGGGGTGGGGGGTGGGGGGGTCACTACTCACTTTCTGTCTGTCTTTCTCTCTCTGTCTCTCTGGTGAGTGCACACACCCTATAGTAAAAAAATCTCTAAAATAGGGACCAGCAGTTAGCATAATGGCTATGTCGCTGGACTCCCATGTAGTCGACGGCAGTTTGCATCCGGACCCGGTGGCTTAAAAAAAACTCATGCTGGGCGCGTGCGCGTGTGTGCCCAAGATCCCAAGAGGAGAAGGGATTGTGGCATGGCTATCCCCCCTGGGGGGTGATTTCTCGCTTTCTGTCTCTCTGTCTCTCTCTCTCTGTCTTTCTGGCGAGCACATGCGCCCTATAGCAAAAACCTCTCAAAAAAAAAAAAAATCTCTAAAATAAATAAATAAATATTTTAAAAATTAAAATATTGAGTTGTCAGAAACGTCATGATGCATTTTTGCACAGAAGAACTGTCATGACTTCTACGATTCCAAAGAGCCACGAGCGAGATGGATTCAGTCTGCTCTCTGGAACCACAATCTGGAGGGAAGGAAACAGAGGCCAGAGGGCGGGGCCATAACCTGGGGTCCTGGGAGCCGAAGTCAGTGCAGAACAGGAAGCCAGGGTCCTTCCCTGGCCTCCCAGTCTCAGTAGCCTCTGGTGAGGCTGGGTTGGGCAGGGCTGGGCCAGCCTGAGCCGCATCCCCGGACAAGGTGACGTGTGACCTTTGCAACCTTGCCCTGGCACCCTGGACGGACGCTCTGTGCTTTTGCGTCAGAGGAGGCTGCCAGGGCCTGATCTTGGTTCCCCCGGGCCTAAATGATGGTCTTTAGGGGTCATTTATTAACTTGCTGTCTGGCACTCCCCACCCCATCCTCCCCCTGCGCCTCTGGCAAGAATTGTTCCAGGGAAAATGCGTGTGAAGGGGGGCCGGATGGTGTTTGAAATCAGGCGAGTGGCTGAACGGCGGTGAGGAATGCAGAAGTCGCTGCTTCTCTGGGGAAATGAAAGAACCACAAAACTGCCTGAGATGGAGAGGGAGGGATGGGGTGGAAGAGAAAGAATTGTTATCTCCTGCGATCTCCCCCTGGGAGACTGTTTTCTCGTTCTAGTGCCCTGCTCTGGGTTAGCGCCCTGGGATCGCTCCTGCTCCAAAGCAGCCTTCTTCCCCTGGTCATAATGATGGCTGCCGTGCAAGGAGCACCTACCCTGTGCCTAGGAACACGTCTGTGCCTACTCCTCGCTGCAGCCTAGAGGCCAGTGCCCACTGTCAGCTAAGGAAATGGAAGCGAGGGAAGGAACTGACCGGGTATAGCACAGTTAATAAGTACCAGAGCTGGGATTTACACCGCATTTCCTCCAGCATCACTACATTGTAATATGCTATTTTGATTCCCTAGGTTTCCTGTCTTCTTTTTTTTTTTTTTTTTACCACTAAGTTATCTTTTTAATTATTATTATTTAACTTTATTTATTTATTTATTTTAATTTGACCAGAGAGGGACAGAATGAGAGAGAGGGAAAGTGAGAAAGCAAGCTGCCAGGTCCAGGACCCGAACCACAGTCAGCCATGTGGGAGTCCAGTGCCCTTAACCACCATGCTACCTGCCGGCCCCCCTGTCTTCTTTTTTTTAATTTATTTATTTATTCCATGAGAGAGAGAAAAACTAGATAGACAGCCATGTCTGGAGATGAGATTTAGCTGGGTAGATTTAAAAATATGCATTGGGCCAACTTTGTAGCTCATGGTTGGGGGAGCCAGACCCCACGTGGCTGACTGCTGCTCAAGTCCCAGGCACATGTGCATACGAGCCCCAAATCCTGATGGATGGAGAAATGGAGGAAAAGGAATTATTGCATGACTACATCCTATTTCTCTCTCTTCCCCCTCTCTCTCCGGAGCACACGCACCCTCTGACAATTAAGAAAGAAAAAGAATATTTATGGGGCAAGTAGGTTGCACAGTGGTTAAGGCACTGGGTTTCCACATGGTCACCCATGGTTCAAGTCTCTGATCTGGCAGCTTGAAAATCACACCAGGGGGACCAGAAGATGGTGTAATGGTTATATCACTCCCCTATAGTCGACTGTGGTTCAAGTCCAGGACCCAGTGGCTTAAACTCACACCAGACACGTGTGTATGCATGCCCAAGATCCCGAGAGGAGAGTAGAAGAGAAGGGATTCCAATGTGGCCATCCCGCCCTGGGGGATGATTTCTCATTCTCTGCCTCTCTGTCTCTCTCTGTCTCTCCAATGAGTACACATGCCTTATAGCAAAAATCTCTCTAAAAAAAATAGAAAAGAAAAAAAGAAAATCACACCAGGTGCATACATGCGTGCCCAAGATCCCAAGATGAGAATGGAAGAGAAGGGATTGTGACATGGCCATCCCCCCTAGAGAGTGGCTTCTCACTTTCCCTCTCTGTCTCTCTTCACTGAGTGTGCATGCCTTATGGCAAAAACCTTTAAAAAAGTCTTTATTAAGACAGCAGGATGGGGGCATGGCGGCAACCCAGCGTTCTGTGAGGACGAGCCACATGGGAAAGCTCATGGCCAGGGACCGGCCTCAGCACACCAGGTGGGCACACCCAAGACCCAGGCTGGCTGAAGCTGGGAGAAAGTTACGGCACGGATACCTCCTTGGGGATGCCTGTCTCTCTCTCTCTGTCTCTCCAGTTCATGGAAGAAAGAAAGAGAGAGAGAGAGAACGAAAGAAAGAAAAAGAAAGAAAGAGAGAGAGAGAGAGAGAAAGAAGGAAAGAAGGAAGGAAAGAAGCTTTTTATTTAAAAAAGAATACTTATCAAGCCCCTACTAGGGCACACACAAGTGCTAGAGACACCATGGAGATCCAACAGGAAAAGGGCAGATGCCCTGTACATTCACAGGGAGGACAAACAGCAGCAAAATACACCAAAACAGGGACCAGCAGTTGGTGTAATGGCTACGTCGCTGGACTCCCATGTAGTCGACCGCAGTTCGAGTCCCAGACCCCGTGGCTTAAACTCTCTCCGGGTGTGTATGCATGCGTGCCCAAGATCCCAAGAGGAGAATGGAGGAGAAGGGATTTCGGCATGGCCATACCCCTGGAGGGTGATTTCTCACTTTCTGTCTCTCTGTCTCTCTCTGTCTTTCTGGTGAGCGCATGCACCCTATAGCAAAAACCTCTCCAAAAAAAGGAAAGAAATTACACCGAAGCAAACAAACACACGATAAGATTGCTCAGTGTGCGTGGAGAAGACAGCGAGGAGCTGAGAGAGGCTGGCAGGTGCTGGGGAGGGGAGGCACAGCGAGGACCGGCCAGGCGAGGGAGACGAAGGAACGGGGTGTTCCTGAGGGCGGAGGAGGGCAGAGCTGGGAGAGGAAGCCGCTTCGAGCCTCTTTCTCAGGGTTAGGGCAGGGGGGCCTGGTCCAGGTATGGTCTCAGCCCCTGGAATTTTCTGGCCTTAACTCATTCCCAGCCCTCCTCCCCACACCCCCTTATTGGCTTAATGATTCACTTTCAACCTTTCCCCAGCTTCCTGTGTGGCAGGCGGGAGGCAGGCCAGAGCCCGGGTCTCAGGACAGCAGGAACAGGGACAGGACCAGCTGATGAGAAACGGCGAGCACTTTGGCTTCTCCGGGTCTTCTTTTTATCCCATGCTGGTCTTGCCACATAAAAAAGGTCTCGCTGTGCTGGGAGGAGGACAGTGACATAACTACAGCCAGCTGGAGGCCCAGATTCCAGATGTGGGGGGTAGGGGAGACACAAGAGCTTGACTGCCCTTTCATCCCCCCCCCATGCCCTGGGGAAATTTTCCATCATAAACAAGTCTTGCATTCTGGACCTTGAACGCCTCCCCCTCTCCCACCCAGCAGTGTTCTTCCATTATCACCCTCAGCTCACATCTGTGTTAGTGTGAGGTCCGGTCACATGTGTAAGTAGTCATGTATTGGTCATTGTGTCACATGTGAGTTGCTTTGGAGTAGGCTGAGATGGGCGTACGGGCTTCCTGTGCCTGGGTGTATTTTTAAGAAGGACGGCAGGTGTGAAAGGCAGACGTGGGGAAGAGACGCTTTGTAAAGGAAGTGAGTTTTACGCCTGCCCAGGTGTGGTATGTGATGCAGCAGAAGCCCGTGTGTTTGGAGGGGAGTGGTGGGTGTACGCCACAGAGGAGAGTAGGCCCCGGGAGCACGCTGCAGGGCCACAATGCTGTCTATTTCCAGTCCACTGTGAGGCCGGCCCCCTATTTCCATTCCTGCACATCCTTGGTTGAAAAACACCCTTGGGTGTTTCTTGTTTGGTGCTTATGTAAGAATTGCCCAGCTTTTCTTAAGATACTGTAAATGGGGACCAGCAGATGGTGTAATGGTTATGTCACTGGACTCCCACATAGTTGACCACAGTCCCAGATCCGGTGGCTTAAACTCACGCTGGGTGCGTGTGCGTGCGTGCCCAAGATCCCAAGAAGAGAATGGAGGAGGAGGGGTTGCGGCGTGGCCCTCCCCCCTGGGGAGTGATTTCTTGCTTTCTGTCTCTCTCTCTTTCTGTCTTTCCAGCGAGCGCACATGTCCTACAGCAAAAAAGATATTGTAAATGTGTATGGGGAGTTGGGCGGAGCGTATCCATGTTTCAAAACCTTGGGATGACCCGCCAGTATTGCATGTAGTTCTGTGTTTTCATCTTTCCTGTAACACAGTTATCGTGCGGGCACTACCTGCTAGCCTCCACGCTGGGCTCTCCGGAGGACACGCAACATGTGTAACGCAGCCTCCCAGGGCAGAGGTCACGTGTGTGCTCACCTGTGCGCAGGCTTGCTACGGTGAAAGGGCGAAGGCAGGAGCCGGCAGTGGTGCGGCGAGAGTGCACCTGGGCCCACGTGGGAAGCTTCCAGAACATGTGAACATGCCAGGTACATGCACGCACGCCTGTGACCTGGACCGGCTAAGGCTGGGCATGCATTACAGCATAAAGACCCTGCTGGTGGGCCAGCAGGTGGCATGGTACTTAAGGAACTGGACTCCCACAAGGTCAACCGTGGTTCGAGTCTTGGACCTCGTAGCTTGAAACTCAAGCGTGTGTGCCCAAAATCCTGAAGGAGATTGGAGGAGAAGGGACTGTGGCGTGGCCATCCACGCTGGTGGTGGGGGGCTGATTTCTCTCTTTCTCTTTCTCTGTCTCTCTCTGTCTCTTTCTAGTGAGAGCACATGCCCTATGGCAAAAAATAAATAAATAAAATAAAGACTAAAGACCCTGCGGAGAACATCTCTACCTTTCTTCCTTACCCTGTCAGTAAACATCCCTCCCCTAGCTCTCTTCCCCTAACGATAGCCACATCACGGCCAAACTTGGCAAACTTAGGCTGGGTCGGTGTCTCATGGCCACCTTTTCTGACCTTGTGACCTGCTGCCCGGGCCCTCCAGCAGCCCCCGTGCTCGACCTCGGTCTCTCGCTGCATGGCATACCTAGCTCAGCCGTGCTCAGGCTGGGCCGAACTCCTCTCAGCGCACCCCCGGAGCCCCAAGCTCCACGGTCGGGAGTCTAACCCAGGCCTGGCAGCAGCTCTGTTCTCCACACTCTGCCCTGCTCCTCTCCAGCACTCTCACTTCCCACCCCTGCTTTACAGGAAACTTACTCTGAGGTTGTTTTTCCTGTGATTCCCCAAACACATCCTGTACTTTTCCAGATGAAGGCCTTTGCTGATTCCATTCTTTCTCACAGTCATCCTCCACGTCACCATTTGTCATAACCCACCACTGCTCAGGGTCATCTCAAACGTACTCTTCTGGACGCCTCCCCGATCGTTAACCAGAGGGGAACACTAGCTGTTTTGGGTCCCCTTAACACCTAGTGCTCGGTTTTCTTAGAACCCTCAAGAGAGTTCTGCTAGTCACGATCCCCTCCCCATGCCAGAGCTTAAGGTCCCCAGAGCTATTACCTGGCTTGCCTCCCTCAGCAAACAGCATTCACAGTGAACTGCCTTTAACAAGGGACCGGGCACAGGCCGATCGATGCTCAAAGGATTTTAAATTCTGTCACCATGAGCAGATGTCTCTAAGGCAGTTATGAAAGTATGCCAAGTCTGTCTTAACTTCAAGAATTATGTTATTGCAACATTTGTGTAACGTCTTACCATGTATAACCAATATGGCAACATTTATATAAAGTCTCACCATTTCTTTTTTTTTTTTTTTTGGAAAGGTTTTTGCTGTAGGGCGTGTGCGCTCGCCAGAAAGAGAGAGACAGAGACAGAAAGCAAGAAATCACCCCCCGGGGGGATGGCCACGCTGCAATCCCTTCTCCTCCATTCTCCTCTCGGGATCTTGGGCACGCACGGGATCTTGGGCACGCACGCACACGTGCCAGGCGTGAGTTTAAGCCACCGGGTCCGGGACTCGAACCTCAGTTGACTCCATGGGAGTCCAGCAACATAGCCATTACGCTAACTGCTGATCCCACAATTTCTAACCTTCTCATCAGCTTTGTTATTTGATCCGTACAACACAAGACAAAGCTGGGTGGCTGCTAACCTCTTGCCTTTGTATCTTGTGGTCTTTTGTACCAATCTTTGCATATTTATTTATTCTTTTTTTTAAATAATTATTTTATTTAACTTTATTCATTTAGAGACAGAGAGCGAGAGACACACACAGAGAGAGAGAGAGAGAGAGAGAGAGAGAGAGAGAGAGAGAGAAAAGCCGCCAGGTCCATGACTTGAACCGTGGTTGGACATATGGGAATCCAGCGCCCTTAACCACCACGCCACCTGCTGGTCCCTGAGTATTTATCTTTTTAGAGAGACTTTTGCTAGAGTGTGTGCACTTGCTGAAGAGACAGAGAGAAAGTGAGAAATCACTCCCCAGGAGGGATGGCCATGCCACAATCCCTTCTCCTCAGGATTTTGGGCACACGTGCACACACACACACACATGCACCTGGCATGAGTTTCAAGTCACTGGGTCCAGGACTTGAACCAGGGCGGACCATGGTGGGAGTCCAGTGACATAACCACCTGCTGATCCTTGTCTGAGTGTATCCGCATGCATCTAAGTGGGTAGCTTTACTGCGCGGTCCCTATATAGTTTTGGCAATTTTGCTGCGTGTGCGTCGTGTGTCACATGGTATGTGCATGCGTGTGTTTCACATGTACGAAGGAGGCAGACCTGTCTGTGTGTGCATGTGTGCTATTGCTCTTAGTCGTTGTGGCTGTTTCCCTCATGGCCTCCCCCCGAGTGTGTTTCTGTGCGTGCCAAGTGTGTGGATGTGCACGTGTGACTGTGGCTTGACGTTGCTGGGTCAGGACCGTCACGGGGTGGCCAGCTCTTATGCAAGCCCTCCGGCCTGCCAGGTGGTGGAGTCCTGTGGTCAAGGCAGCCTGTGGCTTCCATCCCCTCAACCGCGAGGGGCCCCTCTGGAGCTGCCACCGGCCCTGACATGTGGCTGCAGCGCGGCGCTCACCCACCCCCTCTCAAGGCTAACTCATGATGGCACCGGGGCGCCAGGGGCTGCCCTGCCAGTCTCCACCCACTCCCTTGGATAATCGTCGGAATTTCCAGCCGGCTCGCGCCGCCCGCTCCCTGCAGGAGGAGGAGCCGTCCGAGGGCCCGCCCCCCGGCTAGTGCATAAATAGCTGAGCCCCGCCGAGGGCCCGCACAGCCCGCGCTCCGCTCCCGCTCGCCATGTGTCACTCCCGCAGCTCTCTCCCCACCATGACTGTCCTGCGGGCCCCGAGCCCCGTCTCCTCCCCCAGCCAAGGACCCCGGCGGGGCTCCGGTCCCGAGATCTTCACCTTCGATCCCCTCCCGGAGCCCGCGGGGGCTTCCATGGCGCGCCCCAGCGCCTTCCGCGGGCCCCGGAAGCGCAGCCGCAGGGTCCTCTACCCTCGAATGGTGAGTGTCGCCGGGAGGGTGCAGCCGGTCGCCGCGGGAGAACGACAGGCCGCCAGGGCTGGGATCTGACTGTCCCCTTTTCGTCTCCCTCAGGTCCGGCGCCAGCTGCCCGCTGAAGAGCGGAACCCCGCCAAAAGGCTGCTGTTCCTCCTGCTCGCCATCATCTTCTGCCAGATCCTGATGGCCGAAGACGGCGTGCCCGCGGCCCTGGCCCCGGAGGACGCGCCCGGCGCCGCGGCCCCGACACCCGCCGCCGCGCCGCCGGTCTTCGAGCCCCTTAATGTGACCACCGAGCCCTCGGACTACGCGCTGGACCTCAGCGCTTTTCTTCAGCAGCACCCGGCCGCCTTCTAACCGCCCCCCCTCCGTAGCGAATCCGAAACAGCCGAGAAACACCAGAGTACCTGGTGCGCGAGCGCGTATCCCAAACTGGGACTTGAGGACTCGAACTCAGCACACTACAGCGGCGACGCCAGCCGGGACCAGCCCCGGGGGGAGCGGCGCGCCGTTAATTTATTTCTCGTGGTCCTAATTAATATTTATGTGTATTTATGTCCGCCCTCCTAGGTGGTGGAGGGTGTCATATTTATTTAACTTATGCAAGGGTGCGGGTGTGCGCCCTGCTACGAATGCAGGTCTCGCTATTTATTGAGCTACGTGGGATTGCGGAGGCGGCTGCCTGCCACCCGCAGTGGGAGGTGGGAGCAGCGGGGGTGCCGGGAGGGCTCCCGGGGTGGTGGCGGGTCTAGTTTAGGGGTGACACTCTCCGCCCTGCGGTATCTCAGCCCCGCGGGTCTCCTGTGTGAGGCTGGAGCGGACCCTTGGGAGTACGGTCCGTGGCCCCGGATCTGGGAGCTGCCGGTCGGGCGGCTGGGGTCGGGGTCGGTGGACCCGGGGCGGCTGTCGGGTCGCCCGGTATGTTCTGTGAACACGAATAAACTTGAGTTACTGTCAGCAACCGTCTGAGCGTGTCTCTGCGCGCGCCGATCCCCTCCCTTCGCCACCCGGCGCCAGGGTCGGCGGCGGGAGCCGGGGCCGGGTTCCCATCCCGCGCCCGGAGTCCCCGAACCGCATCCGGTGGCCGGATGCAGCCGCGTACCGCGCAGCGTGCGGTCTTCCCTGTCCGCTTCCCGGGCAAACCTGCGATGTGGCAACCGCGCTTCCCCACGGGCACCTGACCCCGGGGCGGGGCATCGAGCTGGGCGGGACTCCGGCTCTGCACGGCAGGCGGCGGGGGATCCGCCGCGCCGGGTCGGGAGAAGCTGGCTGCGGACCCGAGCGGGGCCTGCCGGGAAAGGGGCGGGCCGACAGCGCCGGGCCGAGGGGTTGGTCCTCGGCGGGGGGCGGGGTCCCGTCTGCCGCAGCAACAGGGCGCGGCCGGGTAGGGGGCCCCGGGCGTTGGCCCAGCTTCCAGGAAGGCCGAGCCCGCGAGCGGCCGCTGCTCGGCTGCCTGGTCCCTGCGCGCCCTCGCCCTTCGCGAGACCCCGGCCCGGCGCCTCCCGCGTCGGGGAAGGTGAGTGGGGGAGAGGGGATGGAGCCTGGGGCAGCCCAGGGGCAGGGGGATGGTGAGGCGTGCGGGCCTCTAGACGCGGGAGAGCTTCAGCACCTAGAGGGCACTCCGAGTGGAGACCGTTCGCCCTGCAAGAGCGGGCGCGGCGAGGGGAAGGGGTGACGGTAAGCAGCCGGGAGCGGGGCCTTGGGGGTCCTCGGGATTTCACGGGGGGACAGCCATAGCGGAGCGTGGGGCGTGGAAGGGCCTGGCAGTGGCGGATGCAGAGGGGCGGGGCTGGGGGAAAGCGATTCGCTTCTGTGGCGTCACGGCGCCCCTTCCCATCCGCAAAGCCTTTCTCTCCCTCTCCTAGCTCCAGCCTGAACCATGTTTTTCACCTGTGGGCCAAATGAGGCCATGGTGGTCTCAGGTAAGCACCCGTCTCCTCCCAGCCTGCACCCCAGATCCCTGTGCCTCTGCACTTTCTCTCACCCCTTCCAGCTCCCCAGGGCTAAGCTTCTGCCGCAGCCCTGCTCCCTGGCTGCTAGCTACCCTCCTGTGATTCCCAGTGCCCCAGTGCTTCCCTCCAATCCCCCCTGCACGCTCCATTCCTCAGTCTGCACATTCTACATCGGCCTACCATGGCTGCTCACTGCCCTCACGTCGCAGGTTTCTGCAGAAGCCCCCCAGTCATGGTGGCCGGAGGCCGGGTCTTTGTCCTGCCCTGCATCCAGAAAATCCAGAGGTAGGTAGGAGAGGAGGACTCGCACGGGAGCCTCGGTTTTCTCATTCTCCTCCTTTCCTTACTGTCTCCCGCTTCTTTTTCCCTTAGGATCTCTCTCAACACACTGACCCTCAATGTCAAGAGTGAAAAGGTTTACACTCGCCACGGGGTCCCCATCTCAGTCACTGGCATTGCCCAGGTGAGGCTTACAGAGCCTTTGCCCCCAAAGCCCACTCCCCGCCGCTGTCCTCCAGACAGTAAGATGCACCTGCCCACCGCCTTCCCAGCCCCTGCCTGCAGAGCAGTGTCCCTGCTAGCTGCAGCCTCTCCAGGCCCCTCCAAGCCCTGAGCTCCTCCTCCTTTCTCTCCCTGCTTCCTGGGCCGGCCTTTGAGAGTTGAGATCATCACACCCTCTCTGCCCTCCCTCCGTCTGCAGGTGAAAATCCAGGGGCAGAACAAGGAGATGTTGGCGGCCGCCTGCCAGATGTTCCTAGGGAAGACCGAGGCCGAGATCGCCCACATCGCTCTGGAGACGCTGGAGGGCCACCAGAGGGCCATCATGGCCCACATGACCGTGGAGGTGGGCCTGGGGGCAGGGCGTGACTCACTGGGGTGCCAGGGTGCGCAGAGCCTGGGGCCAGGCCAGTCTGGGAGAGCCCACAGACCTAAGCTTCAGTCCCTTTCCCCCACCGTCCTGCTGTCCAGGAGATCTACAAGGACAGGCAGAAGTTCTCAGAGCAAGTTTTCAAAGTGGCCTCCTCGGACCTGGTCAACATGGGCATCAGCGTGGTTAGCTACACTCTGAAGGACATCCATGACGACCAGGTGAAGCGGCCGGCCGGTCCTCCCTGCCTTCTCGCTGTCTCACGGCCCCCCTAAGTGATCTCTGCACTTCTCCCCAAGGACTATTTGCACTCTCTGGGGAAGGCGCGAACGGCTCAAGTCCAAAAAGACGCCCGCATCGGGGAAGCAGAGGCCAAGAGAGATGCGGGCATCCGGGTGAGAGACGAGTTGCCCGGCCACCACGGGCTTCATGGGCCTCCGGGGGAGGGGGCCGAAGGGTCACAGCGAGGCTGGCGAGCCGGGTCGGCAGGGGACAGAGATGAGACCCTGGTGGGTGGAGCAGGGAGGGCTGGGGGGAGCAGGCTGGCATCCGCCCTCACTTCCTGCCTGATCTCTGCGTGGGCAGGAGGCTAAAGCCAAGCAGGAGAAGGTGTCCGCCCAGTACCTGAGTGAGATCGAGATGGCCAAGGCGCAGAGGGACTACGAACTGAAGAAGGCCGCGTACGACATTGAGGTTAACACCCGCCGGGCGCAGGCCGACCTGGCCTACCAGCTTCAGGTGAGGACTGCCACCCCGGCGGGCAGGCGGCAGTGCTTTCCCCTTCGCCGTCCCTCTCAGGCCACCGTTCCTCCGGCTCTAACTCTGAACTTATGTGCTCGCCACCTCTGACCATCTCCCCTCTAGGAGGGCCAATTTAAAAGACCCAGACGTTTCACCTGAGGAACAGAGACAAGGCCCAGGAGGGATATGATCCGTAGGGCTGACGGGTGTCTGGCCCCAGCTGCGCCCAGGGTAAAGGCACAGCTGTGGGGGTGAAGCAGAGCTGAGACCCAGCCCGTGCTCCACGCCCCGGGGGTGCATTCTGACATGGGTCTGCCTCTACCCCAAGAGCAGTACACGTTTCTGACTTGTACAAGGGCACCCCGCGGGTAAGCAGCAGCCCTAGTGATCAAGCAGGGCGTGAGGAGGAAACACCCGGACCGAGCATTGAGTTCTGCAAGTGAGATGTGGGCAGCCCTGGATATTGCGGTCAATCCTCATTATTCTTATTTTTTTATAATTTGCTATGAGGCGTATGCACTTGCCAGGGAGAGAGGGTGAGGTGAGGAGGGAGGGAAAGTGAGAAAGCACCCCCAGGCTGGGATGGCTATGCCACTGTCCATTCAGAATCTGGGCATGCACACACACGTGCAAGGTGTGTTTTCAAGTCACCAGGTATAGGACCCCAACTGCAGGCGGCCATGCAGGCTCCAGCAGCCTTAACCTCCATGCCACCTGCTGGCCCTCGTCCTCTTTATTTATTAATTCAATAGTTGAAAACTTGCCGGGACCAGCAGTTAGCATAATGGCTATGTTGCTGGCCTCCCACGTAGTCGACCGCGGTTCGCGTCCGGACCCGGTGGCTTAAAACTCACACCGGGCGCATGTGCGTGCGTGCCCAAGATCCTGAGAGGAGAATGGAGGAGAAGGGATTGCGGCGTGACCATCCCCCTGGGGGGTGATTTCTTGCTTTCTGTATCTCTGTCTCCCTCTGTCTGTCTGGCGAGCGCACGTGCCCTATAGTGAAAAACCTCTCCAAAAAAAAAAAAAAAAAAAAACTTGCCTGTGCACTAAAATTTATTGGTGACCCCAAAGTCAGTATTCACAGCATTTCTATGTGCACTGTCGTGCAAATCTGAGTCTCATGGGCCTGCCCCATAGCCTGCTGGTTAAGGGAGCAGGAGCCCATGTGATCAACCATGATTCAGAGCCTGGCCTGGCCCAGGTGCATGCATGTGTGCATGCATTGGTGGGTGCATGCACCTTCTGGCAACTCATTAAAAAAAAGAAAAAAAACGAGTTTCCGGTGCTGGGTTCCCAGGTCAGACACAATATGCTCCGCCCTCTTGTTTTTAGCTCTCGGAGTGTAAACAGTGTGTATCACAGTGTCACAGTGCGAGGGGACCTCAGCTAGTTCACGGAGAAATGGAATTATGATATGAGTTTTAGTGCCAAAAAAGCCTTGAAATTCATACATAGTTTGTTCATAAATAAGTGCTTCAAGACTCCTTGTTTTTATTTTTGGTTTTGTTTTTTGGCTATAGGGCACGTGTGCTTGCCGAAGGAAGACAGACAGAGAGAAAGGAAAAGTGAGAAGTCATACCCCAAGGGGGATGACCACACTGAGTCCCTTCTCTCCCATTCTGCTCTCCGTTTTTTGGATACGCACACACACCCAAGCCTCTGGGTCCAGCACTCTAATAGCCATGTGGGACCCCGCGCCTTCACCACACCACCTGCTGGCCTGACTCTTTGTATATTTACTCACTTTTTATGCATTTTTGTAGTTTTTGTTGATGATGCCACTGTTTAAAATGGTCCCTAGGCACAGTGCTGAAATGTTGGTGGGTGTCCCTTAGCACTGGAGGGCTGAGAAGTGCCTTATAGAGAAAATGTCCCGTTAGACCAGCTTCACTCAGTCCTGAGTTACAATGCTGCTGGCTGAGAGTTCACTGTTAATGATCAACAGTACGTTGTCTTTTGGGCCAGCGGATGGCAGAATGGCTATGTTGCTGGACTCTCATGGAGTTGACCGCAGTTTGAGGCCTGGACCTAGTGGCTTAAGCTCACGCCAGGCTTGTGTGCATGTGTGCCCAAGATCTTGAGAAGAGAATGAAGGAGAAGGGATTGCCGCCTGGCCACCTCCCCGGGGGGTGATTTCTCGCTTTTTGTCTCTCCGTCACTCTCTGTCTTTCTGGTGAGTGCACACGCCCTATAGCAAAAATCTCAAAACAAAACAAAACAAACAAACAAAAATATATATACACGTTGTCTCTAAACAGAAAAATATAAAACAAGGTTTTGTATTGATTGATGAAAACATCAGTCTCAGCGCCTCACAGAAACCTAGCCAGGCGTTTCCCCCAGGAGCAAGCTCTCACGTATTAGCTAATTCAGTGTTTACAGCTACTCTACATTACCAGAATAAGACTACCATGAATTGTGAGAATTAACTGTACTTTGAGATCGTTAGCCAAAGGATAGCAATTTACACATTGTGTTTTTGCCAAGAGCTGGTAGAGACTGAAAGCCTAACAGTGCAAGACATCTTTAGCGGTGATGTTCTATTCCTAGGGGCCCGACAGGCCGTCGAGGGTGGCAGAGCGCCTCCCCCTCAGTTGGTCTGCCAGCAGCAGCACTGGGCAGCTAGTCGTGAATGTGAAACCTCAGGCTCCACAGAGCCAGCGGGTGGCCAGAGGTTAAGATGGCTGGATCCCACATGGCCTGCTGCACGGTTCCAGTCCTGGACCCAGCAGCTTGAAAAACATACTGGGGCACCGGCAGGTGGCATGGTGGTTAAAGGCGCTGGACTCCCACATGGCCGATCGCAGTTTGAGTCCCAGACCTGGTGGCTTACTTTCTCTCTCTCTATCCCTCTCTCTCGCTCTGTCCCTCTCTGGCTAAATTAAAATAAATAAGTAAATAAATAAATAAAGTTAAATAAAATAATTCTTAAAAAAAAAATACGCCAGGCATGTGTGTGTGCATGTGTGTTCAAAATCCCTAGAGGAGAAGAGGAAAAGAGATTGCAGCATGGCCATCCCCCCAGGGAGTGATTTCTCTCTTTCTTTCTTTTTCTTTTTTTTTTTTGGAGAGACTTTTGCTATAGGGCATGTGCACTTTCCAGAAAGACAGAGAGAGACAGAGAGACAGAAAGCAAGAAATCACCCCCCAGGGAGAATGGCCACACCGCAATCCCTTCTCCTCCATTCTCCTCTCGGGATCTTGGGCACGCACGCACATGTGCCCGGCGTGAGTTTAAGCCACCAGGTCTGGGACGTGAACCGTGGTCGACTACATGGGAGTCCAGTGACATAGCTACTATGCTATCTACTGGTCCCAATTTCTCACTTTCTTTCTTTTTCTCTCTCTCTCTCTTTCTTGGTAAGCACACTCACCTTATAGCAAACTAAAACAAGCAAACAAAAAAATTCCCTCAGGCTCCAACTCAGATTCTGCGTTTTCACAAACTCCGTAGATGAATCCCTAGTTGGTCTGTGTACACGCTGGAGTTTAAAAGCATTACCGCAGTGGAAACTACTGCCTTGTGCTGAGACTTCTTATTTCATTTTACTTATTATTATGACGTTAATTTGCTATAATTACCAGGAAGAGACAGAGACAGAGGGAAAGTGAGAAAGCAAGCCACCAGGTTCGGGACTCAAACCACATGTCACCTGCTGGCCCCTGTTTGTTTTAATTTTAGAAAGCCTGTATGCTCACCGGAGGGAAGGGGAGAAAAGCCCTCCTTACTGGGGCGTGGCCATACCACAACGCCTTTCCCTCCATTTGTCCACTCTGTAGGGGTTTGGGGCACACATGTACGGTGCCTGGACACATGCCATCTGCTGGTCTCCTTGCTTGTATTTTTAAGCCACTGTAGCAAAAATCTAGGCCAGGATTCACCACAGTCAGTCATGTGGAAGCTAGCTACTTAGCCACTAGACTATAAGTACAGAGTGGCCTGAGGCTTTTGGGGTATTTTGGGTGTTTTTTATGTATCTCCTCCATGAACAAGAGAGACTGAGGGGCAGCACCCCCCACAGACCCTGGCCCTGCATTTCAGCCCACTGTCAGCCAGCCCCACGTGGGCGTGGGCGTGGGCGTGGGCGTGTCCAGCGTGCTAAGACGGCCCTGAACGTGCACCTGGAGCCTCCCCTATGGGTCAGCCTCACAGAACGTCGTTCACTGCCACCGTGCCACCATCCCACCCCGACAGGGCTTTTACGTCCCGCACATGGCTTTCTTTGCAAGTCGAGAGTTGGGCTGCCTGGGCTCTGTCCAACTTTTAGGTGCCAGGCTCTCTGTTAGGTGCTTAGCAAATGAGGGTTCATTCAACAGTGAAGAGCTTCCTGCGTGCCAGCACTGTTTTGGAGGTGAGGACATAAGAATGGATGAGACAGACAGGATCCTTCCCCTTGGGGAGCTTTCGTTGTAACACCGGAAACAGCTAATGACCCAGAAAGTGACCTCGGCTGGGAGGACCCAGGTTAAGTGCTGCCAAGGGGACGGACAGCCACGTGAGCACTGGTGGACAGGGGGTGCTGGAGGAAGTTGGGGGGTGGTCAGAGAACAGTTCTGTGAGGAAGTGAGGGGTTTTTTTTTTTTTTTTTTTGAGAGGTTTTTGCCATAGGGTGCGTGCGCTTGCCAGACAGACAGAGAGAGACATAGAGACAGAAAGCAAGAAATCACCCCCCAGGGGGGATGGTCATGCCGCAATCCCTTCTCCTCCATTCTCCTCTCAGGATCTTGGGCATGCACGCTCACACGCCTGGTGTGAGTTTAAGCCACTGGGTCCAGGACTCGAACCACAGTCGACTACATGGGAGTCCAGCGACATAGCCATTACGCTAACTGCTGGTCCCGAGGAAGTGAGATTTGAGATAAAACCTGGAGATAAGAAGGAGCCAGCACTGTAGGAGTTATGGCCAAGAGTCCTCTAGGCCGGTACTGTTTGTTTGGAGAGGTTTCTGCTATAGGGCTCGTCCACTCACCAGAAAAACAGAGACAGAGAGACAGAAAGCGAGAAATCACCCCCCGGGGGGATGGACACGCTACAATCCCTTCTCCTCCATTCTCCTCTCGGGATCTTGGGCACGCACGCACACATCCCTGGCGTGAGTTTAAGCCACTGGGTCAGGGACCCGGGCCAGCAAGGGTCAGGCGCTGAGGTGGAATGACGCATCTCAGGAACAGACAGGCTTCTGAGCTGGTGTGGCTGGTGTGCTGTGAGTGAGAACAAGAGCCAGCGACGCCCGACCACGCAGGGTTGGGTGGCCATGACGGAGACTTGGAAGAGAATGTAAAGCGTAACGGGGCTGTGGGAGGACCTGAAGCCGGAAGGTGCCATGGTCCAACTTACAGTTTCTCAAGGATTAGGCTGGTCGTTGTGGAGAACGGACTGTCGGAGGAGAGGAAGCAGGAGGCAAGTCAGAACCATTGTCAAAGATGAGGGGTTGAATAGACGTAGTTCACTTAAAACTGCTAAAACTAGAGTGATCTTTAAAAAAGAGAGGAAGAGTATGGAGAAAATCAGAACAGTGAGGTCTGAGACAGCCAGACCTGAGGCCTGCGAGGGCTGTACGGAGCTGGCAGCAGCCGGAGTCTCTGCAGCCGTGGTCAAGACTGGTGACAGGAGAGGAACGTGGGGACCACAGATGGCCTAGTGCTTACATCACTGGACTCCCACATGGCCCACCATGGTTCCAGTTTCAGAACAGTGGCTTGAAAGTCATGGCAGGCACCTGTACATGCCCAAAATCCCCAAAAGGAGAATAGAGGAGAAGGGATTGCGACGTGGCCATCCCCCTGGGGGGTGGTGACACCTCGCTTTGTCTCTCTGCCTCTCTGAGGAGTGCACACGCCCTATAGCAAAAATCTCTCTTTAAAAAAAAAAAGACTGGGGAACAGCAGGTGGCGTGATGGTTAAGGTGCTGGACGCTCCCACATAGCTGACCACGGTTCGAGTCCCAGACCTGGTGGCTTGCTGTCTCGCTTTCCATCTCTCTCTCTCTCTCTGTCTCTCTCTGGTCAATTTAAAATAAATGAATGAATAGATAAATACAATTTAAAAAAAAAAAGATTGGTGATATGGGAGGAACAGATGAAAAATGGCTCCTACTTGGCCGTTCTCTGGCTCCTCGCCTGCCCAGAGACCTCTGGAGGTGTGCTACATGAGGAAAGTAAACCAGAAGCTGGCCAGGCACGGTGCGGGCCGGGGCTGTTCTCCAGGAATGGAGGCTGACGTGACTGAAGCCCGCTGAGCGCCACATGCTGACAGCCAGCCCCAGCCCCTCAGCCCCCCAGCCCCCAGAGTCTCCAGCCTTCAAAAAGACTGGAACACTGCTCTCAGAACCCACTTTCCTCGTGGGTTCACGAGGAAAGATTTAAAGATCCCAATAGTGTGTCCTCAACATGGCCTGCCCAGATCACCCTAGAGTGAAACTCGGAGTCCAGCCTCAGGACAGCCCCTTGGCCTAGTGGTTAAGGAGCTTCCAATCCCAGCCCGGGCGGCTTGAGAACACACTGGGCACGTGCCATGTCCAAATCCCTGACAGAAGGGAGAGACGGCCATTCCAGGATGGCTATTCCCCATAGAGGGAGGTGCCTCCTCACCCTCTGTGTCTCTCCAGGTCTGAGACTCGAATACTGTCGCTATGTGGGGATGTGGGGCTTGGCTGCCTTTACCACCACGCCACCAGGTGGCCCACTCCCTGTCTGTCTTTCTCTGGAAAGTGCATGTATCCGCTAACAAAATTAAAGAAGAGGAAATACAGACCTTCTCCACTGTGAGCAGACAGCCAAGGCCCGTTTGATAAGTGACAGAGTCAGCCAACATGGAGGTCTGAAATCAAAAGCAGCAAAGTGATTTGAAAGATACATACTGCATATGGAGAGGAAAGCTTAAAAATGGTAACTATAAGGGCCAGCAGGTGGCATGGTGGGTAAGGTGCCGGACTTCCACATGACTGCTCATAGTTCAAGTCCCAGACCCGGCAGCTTGAAAACCACACCAGGCATGCGTGCCCAAAATCCCGAGGGGAGAATGGAGGAGAGGGATTGTGGCATGGTCATCCCCCCGGGCGGTGATTTCTCACTTTCCTTCTCCATCTCTCTCCAGCAAGTGGACACGCCCTGTAGAACCTCACCCCTCAAAAAAAAAGATAATTATATCTTCAGTGATACAAGAGAAGAGTTCACATTTAGGAAGTTAGGACATAGAATAGAAAAAAAAAATTTTTAAGCACCTAGACATTAATAAGATGGCAGAAATAAAAATACTAGGACAAGGAAAAAAGATGAAAAAAAATAGAAAAGAACAAAAGAATGCTAGAGACCAGTCCAGGTAGTTCAATAGAAAAAGTGGGAGGAAATTACCAGTGAGATCACAGACATGTTTACCCGTTGTGCAGGGTGTGAAGTTCTAGACCGAGGCAGTGAGTGAGGACGAAGTGGAAACAGTGTGGTGCCAGCCAGTGGCATGGCGGCTAAGGCAGCCGATCTCACACGGCCTGGTGCACCGCTCAAGCCATGACCCTGGGCTCGAGTGCATGCACGCCCCGAGTCCTGAACGGTGGCAGTAACGGGGTAGAAGGGATTGCTGTGCAATCGTCCTTCATGGGGACTCTTCCTCACTTTCTCCCTCATACACCCCCAATGCATAAGCCCTCTGGCAATTTTTTTTTAAAGGAAAGAGAAAAGAAACACATCAATTTGAAATTTCAGAACCTTGAAGACAGAAAATAAACAGGAAAGAACAGATCAAAACATAAAGAAGGTCAGGTATCACAATGACTTCAGATTTTTTTCTCTTTCTCTTTTAAGGTTTTTGCCATAGGGCGTGTGCACTTGCTGGAGAGAGACAAAGAGGGAAAGTGAGAAATCACCCCCCAGGGGGAATGGCCATACCACAGTCCCTTGTCCTCCGGATTTCTGGCACTCATGCATAGGCTAGTCTTTCCGTGGCCGTGCCTCAGTGCCCAACCCTCAAGTTGGGATCCAGCACCTTAATCACAATGCCACCTGTTGGGCCAAAATGAATTGTTTTTTTTGGAGAGGTTTTTGCTATAGGGCAAGAGCACTCGACAGAAAGTGAGAAATCACCCCCGGGGAGATGGCCATGGCCATGCCACCATCCCTTCTCTCGGGATCTTGGGCACGCATGCACACCCAGAGTGAGTTTAAGCCATTGGTTTGAAGACTCAAACTGCAGTCGACTACACGGGAGTCGAACAAATAGCCATTATGCCAACTGCTGGCCCCAAATTCGGGTTTCTTTTTTTTGGGGGAGTGGGGGGAGAGGTTTTTTTTGCTATAGGGTGCGTGCGCTCGCCAGACAGACAGAGAGAGACAGAGAGATAGAAAGCGAGAAATCACCCCCCAGGGGGGATGGCCACGCCACCATCCCTTCTCCTCCATTCTCCTCTCAGGATCTACTCCTCCATTCTCCTCTCGGGGTCTTGGGCATACACGCACATGCGACCGGCGCGAGTTTAAGCCACCAGGTTCCAGACTCAAACCGCAGTCGATTACGTGGGAGTCCAGCGACATAGCCATTACGCTAACTGCTGGTCCCTCCAATTCAGGTTTCTTGAGAAGCTAGAAGACTGCCTTCAAAATTCTAATGGACCTCGCGGTACTGTTGTGGTTAAGCCAGTATCTTGGTTCCGACGGGGCGGGCCAGGAACCGACTCGTGTTCTCTCTGCTTCCTGGTCACCTGCTCTTCTGGCTGACTGAGCGCCCCCCATCCCAGGTGGCCAAGACGAAGCAGCAGATCGAGGAGCAGCGGGTGCAGGTGCAGGTGGTGGAGCGCGCCCAGCAGGTGGCGGTGCAGGAGCAGGAGATCGCCCGCCGCGAGAAGGAGCTGGAGGCCCGCGTGCGGAAGCCGGCCGAGGCGGAGCGCTACAAGCTGGAGCGCCTAGCCGAGGCGGAGAAGTAAGAGCCCTCCCCGACCCCTCCTGCCTCCTCGGCTGGCGCTGAGGCCGTCGCCACCAGGACACCAATGGACTAGGGTTGTGGGAGTCCTCCTGCACAGCAGGGGCCCTGCCCCGGCCCCTCGTTCCACTTCCCCTCTTTCCCCAGGTCCCAGCTCATCATGCAGGCGGAGGCCGACGCGGAGTCTGTGCGAGTGAGTTGGAGGTGCCTCCCGCTGGCTGGTGGAGGGGATGGGGGGTCGCTACTTGAGCTAGCTTTTCTTGTTCCTAACTAATGTACCCGTCAGTCCTACAAGTGTTCTGTCTCCTGGTCAGATGCGTGGGGAGGCCGAGGCCTTTGCCATCGGGGCCCGAGCCCGAGCAGAGGCTGAGCAGATGGCCAAGAAGGCGGAAGCGTTCCAGCTGTACCAGGAGGCCGCTCAGCTGGACATGCTGCTGGAGAAGCTGCCCCAGGTCCGGGCTGTGGGCCAGGAACCAGGACCCAGGAGGGGTGAAACGGGGGATGCGGAGACCAGGCTATGGAACCATACGGGGGTGGGGGTCATAAGCCAGTTACCAAAGCGAGGACGAGGGTCTGAAACCCCAGAGGGGGTGTTAGGGGGTGCGGTCCAGCCCCAGGTGCTGAATGGCTGTCTCACCACTAGGTGGCAGAGGAGATCAGTGGGCCCTTGACCTCTGCCAAAAAGATCACCCTGGTGTCCAGCGGAAGTGGGACTGTGGGGGCGTCCAAAGTGACCGGGGAAGTACTGGACATCCTGAGCCGCCTTCCGGAAAGTGTGGAGAGACTCACGGGCGTCAGCATCTCCCAGGTGAGGGTCCCTGGGGCCAACTGCTGGGTTCTGTGTCACGGACAGATGCAGTGGGGCCAGCGGGCAGGCCTGGAGTGAGGGCGGGGGTGCTGACATTTACCGATTGCCCTCTGTGTGCCAGCCAACACTTAGCTTCTGCATAGTGGAGTGGGGCTCGCTTACCGGCTACCCTTAGGGTAGGTAGTCTCGCAGCTAGGAGAGAAACTGGACTTCCACTGTGTTATGTAACAGCGGCTGGTGAAGCCGGGTTCGAAGCCCCACCAGTGCGAGGAACTAGTGGCTGCCTGTTGACAGTTCCTTCTGGGGGGCACCACTGCTCTTCCTGGTGCCTGTGTACCCACCCGGCATTCCTGGTAGTCAGAGGACAGGCTCCAGAACCACCTGCTTTGGTGTGACTATGGCCCCGCTGCCTGCTAGCCGTGACCCTGGCCAGTTTCCTCACCGGGAGACCAAGTCGGTAATAGGAACTACGCTGTGACTCCGACAATGCGTAAATGGTGCAGTGTTTAGGACAGCGCCAGGCACCTAGTAAACATTATGTGTATTAAAGAAAAAGGCAAGTAAAGTGAAAACATCGGTTCCTACCAGTGACCGCAAGCTGAGCCCCCGGAGCCCTCGAGGCCTGCGGTGGGAGATCTGGACCTGAGGAGCCTGGCCGGCTGGCCCTGGCCCCACGGCCCTTTCCAGGGACGTACATACGAGGACCCTGAAGACCGCCTGGGAAGGGGCTGAGGGGCGCCAGTCTGGTGGACAGTCCTCCCTGCAGCCCGTGTGTCCGGGGGGGCCTGGGTAGGGCAGGGATACGGGGTCCCAATGTTACCACTGTCCTCTTTTTGCCAGGTGAACCACAAGCCTTTGAGAACAGCCTGAGCCCTCATCCCTCCCCGAGTCCAGCCTCGTGGTTCAAGTCGCTTGAGTGGTCCCCCTGCCGCATGCACCCCAAATGGCCTCCCCGAGCATGGCCTTTGATGGCGGGGTTGTCGCCTCTCTCCTTGCCAAATAGCCTGTGCCTTGCCTTGGAGGGGGCTGCCCCCTTCCCAGCCCCACTGCCATGACTGCTGGTGCCCAGGGTCCCGTCAGCCTTGACGGTCCACTCCACCCCATCCCGGTATTTAACTTCCTAATGAGATGAGTCTGAGCCTGTCGTAGGATTCCCAGACCAAGACTGAGGGATTGCCTGGAGGTTTAGTTCACCAAATAAACTGCTAAGTACTGGCACTTAAAACGACTCAGAAGGAAATGCTGAACGTTGCGTTCTCTAAGTTATTAACAATGTGGCCAACAGGGCCAGCAGCTGGCATGGTTGTCACATGCCACCAGCCAGACCTGGTGGCTTTCTTTCTCATTCTTCCTCTGGTGAATGCACGTGTCCTATAGCAAATTAAAAAAATAAATCATTTTAAAAATTTGGTCAAGGGGGAACCAGCAGTTAGCGTAATGGCTATGTCGCTGGACTCCCACGTAGTCGACCGCGGTTCATGTCCCAGACCCGGTGGCTTAAAACTCACGCCAGGCACGTGTGCATGCGTGCCCAAGATCCCAAGAGGAGAATGGAGGAGAAGAGATTGTGGTGACCATCCCCCCTGGGGGGTGATTTCTCGCTTTCTGTCTCTGTCTCTGTCTGTCTGGCGAGCGCACACGCCCTATAGCAAAAACCTCTCAAAAAAAAGAAAAAAAAATTGGTCAAGGGACATAGTTCTCTTTTAGGTTTTGTAAACCATAGGGCATGTTAACTAGCCAGAGGGAAGCAGGAAAGTGGAAAATCACACACACATACACACACACACCCCCAAGAGGGATGGCCACACAGCAACCCCTTCTCCTCCGATCTGTTGGGAATTGGGGCATGCACACACACATGCCCAGCTTTCAAGCTGCTGGGTCTAGGACTTGAGGCAGGGTTGGCCATGTGGGAGTCCAGTGCCTTAACCACCGCAGCACCTGCTGGCCCCGAGAAAGCGTTTAGGGTAGCTTGATTTTGTGCGTTTAGTGGCACGAGGTATGCAGTGGAACTCACGGCGTAGATGGAGACCACGCAGTGGTATTCCCCTGATCACCTTCACCTCAGGCTGCCTGTGAAAACCCAAGGACATAGGCTACCAGCAACCCAAAGAAACCCTGTCTACGCTGGAAAGGGTGCAAGTTTTCAACAATGCACATTCCAGTCTTGAAACACTATTAAATGACTTGTGGGAGGACCAGCAGATGACATAGTGGCTACATTGCTGGACTCCCATGTAGTCGACTGCAGATCGAGTCCCAAACCCAGTGGCTTCAACTCACGCTGGGAGAATGGAGAAGGAATTGTAGCACAACCATTCCCCCTGGGGGGTGATTTCTCGCTGGCAATACGTGCCCTATAGCAAAACCTCTCAAAAAAAAAACTTGTGGGACCAGCAGATGGCATAATGGTTACATCACTGGACTTGTGGTTAACCATGGTTCGAATCCCAGACCCAGTGGCTTAAAACACACCAGGCACACCTTCCTGCCTACAATCCAAAGAGAATAGAGAAGGGATAGCAGTCTGCCCATCCCCCCTGGTGGGGGATTCTCACTTCCTCTCTAGTGAGCACAGGTACCCCCATAGCAAAAAAACCCAAAACCTTTAAAACAGAAAGCAGACTGTTGTTGGGGTCCAAAGGTTCTACTGGTAGTGGGGTGGGGCTTGGGTACCAGGATGAAGACATGCCGAGGATCGAGTAAGTACTCTGGCCATCTCACCAGTTCAAGAGGCACAGAAGGTAATTGAGTTTAGGCCCCACCAGCAACCCCTGAATGAGCACACACCTTGCAACTTCTTTTTCAATTCCCATTTATTTTTGGCTCTTGGGGCAATGTCATCTTTTCAATATGAAAAAAAGCAAGTTCAACACAAAATAGGAATCTGAAGTGTAGCACAAAACCAAGGGTGGGAGGGGAAAGGCAGAGCAAAAGGAGATGTTGCAAAAAGCCGAGGGCGTCCTGCCCCTCCCCTCTGGGCAAGGAGGCAGACCTTTCAGGGGAAGGATGCCCCTCTCCGTGTTGTCAGGCATGCTACTCCTTTATAGGGGGGAGGGCAATTCAGGAGGCTCGGGACCAAAACTTGTCTTTGCCATCTTGAGCCATGATCAGGGAAAAGGGGGAAATCCAACGTGTGGGAGCGGGGAAGACCCCAGAGAGGAGCAGACCCCGCCAAAGGAAACAGCTCAGGACGGAGCTTGGAAAGGGAGATGGAGATGGAAATAATACTGTCAGTTCCTCCCGTGGAGCTGGGAGATGGAGCATGGAAACACCTGAAATTGTGACTTTATACCTTGAATCCCCCTAAAAATGTCCGAGAATGGAAAACCCCACCCCCTCCCTTGGAGTTCCTCGTATTGATTTCTACCTCTCTTCCTCTTGGGGCTTTAAGGAGTGGCTGTTATCTGGGTTTTCAGCACCCAGTTGGCTGTTAAGTGGGACCTGGACGAGACCCAGCATCTAGAATTATTGTGGAAAGAGAAGGAGGCATTAGCTGGACAGATGGGAGGAGTGGGCACCAGAAGGACATACACGGTTACCCAGAATGGCAGAGATCTAGGCTTCCCAGAGTGGACAGAGAGAAGAGACATTCAACAAACAAAGATTTATTGAGTGCCCACTATGTGCCAGGCACTATTCTAGACACCCCCACCCCACCCCCAAAAAAAAGAAAAGAAAAAAAAAAGAGAGGCAGCAAACACAAATTCTGAGGGAGAGGAAAGGGGCAGTTGGGGAAGAAGGCTGAGGGAACTGAGAAGCCTGAGGCAACATGGGGCTCCATTTTAGGCCTCCTCTTCAGCCTCCTCACCGAAATCCTCCTCCTCTTCTGCGGTGGCGTCCTGGTACTGCTGATACTCAGAGACGAGGTCATTCATGTTGCTCTCGGCCTCGGTGAACTCCATCTCGTCCATGCCCTCGCCCGTGTACCAGTGCAGGAAGGCCTTGCGCCGGAACATGGCAGTGAACTGCTCCGAGATGCGCTTGAACAGCTCCTGGATGGCCGTGCTGTTGCCGATGAAGGTGACCGCCATCTTGAGGCCACGAGGTGGGATGTCGCACACGGCTGTCTTCACGTTGTTGGGGATCCACTCCACGAAGTAGCTGCTGTTCTTGTTCTGCACGTTGAGCATCTGCTCGTCCACCTCCTTCATGGACATCCGCCCACGGAAGACAGCAGCCACGGTGAGGTACCGGCCATGGCGGGGGTCACAGGCAGCCATCATGTTCTTGGCGTCGAAGACCTGCTGAGTGAGTTCGGGCACAGTGAGGGCCCGATACTGCTGGCTTCCACGGCTGGTGAGAGGGGCGAAGCCAGGCATGAAGAAGTGCAGGCGTGGGAAGGGCACCATGTTCACGGCCAGCTTGCGGAGGTCAGCGTTGAGCTGGCCAGGGAAGCGCAGGCAGGTGGTGACCCCGCTCATGGTGGCTGAGACGAGGTGGTTCAGGTCACCGTAGGTTGGTGTGGTCAGCTTGAGGGTGCGGAAGCAGATGTCGTAGAGAGCCTCGTTGTCAATGCAGTAGGTCTCATCGGTGTTCTCTACCAACTGATGGACGGAGAGGGTGGCGTTGTAGGGCTCGACCACGGTGTCGGACACCTTGGGTGAGGGGACCACGCTGAAGGTGTTCATGATGCGGTCGGGGTACTCTTCTCGGATCTTGCTGATGAGGAGGGTGCCCATTCCAGAGCCTGTGCCCCCGCCCAGTGAGTGGGTCAGCTGGAAGCCCTGCAGGCAGTCACAGCTCTCGGCCTCCTTCCGCACCACGTCCAGGACCGAGTCCACCAGCTCAGCCCCTTCTGTGTAGTGGCCCTTGGCCCAGTTGTTGCCTGCCCCAGACTGGCCTGGAATGGAATCGGGGAAAAGCGTAATTTGTGAGGTATGGAAAATCCGTGCTGTCCCCACCTTTCAACTTTTAGAACAATTCCCTGGGATGTTACCTTCTTTCTGTGTCTCCCCCAGTAACCCCAGCTAAGGCAGCCCTTACCTCCACCCTTGGGACTTCAGAGCACATCTCTATAGCTCTCCAGAACAATCTAGCTTCTCCTTGTGCCCAGGTGAAGTTGAACACAATGACATCTACTAACATCACCCGTGTAACTTACCAAAAACAAAGTTGTCTGGTCTGAAGATCTGGCCAAAAGGACCTGAACGAACAGAGTCCATGGTCCCAGGTTCCAGATCCACCAAGATGGCACGAGGAACGTATTTGCCGCCTGTGAGGAATAAAGCAGAGAGCTCGTAGAGGGGAAGATGGGTCAGGGTGGACACAATGGCATTTACCTGTAATCCCAGTGACAGGGGGGCGGGGCTTGAGGCAGGAGAACCCTGTTAAGGCCAGTCTGGGCAACACAGCAAAGCTTTATGTTTATTTTTTTTTTCTAATAGAGCTTTTTGCTGTAAGGTGCGTGTACTTGCAGGAGAGTCAGAGACAAGAATGATAGAAAGTGAGAAATCATCCCCTGGGGGTGACGATGGGTGGCCATGCTGCAATCCCTTCTCCATTCTCTTGGGACATGGGGCACACAAGACCATGTGCCCGGCATGAGTTTTAAGCCACCAGGTCCAAGACTTCAAACGGAGGTCAACTACCTGGGAGTCCAACAATATAACCATTATAGTATCTGCTGGTTCCTAAGGCCTTATCTTTAAAAAAAAAAAAATTAATGCAGTAGACTCTAATTTTTAATTTTTCTCCAAAGAGTTGAGCTGGATCCCACAGGGCTGACCACAGTGCTACTGCCAGTGGCTTGACAAACACGTCAGGTACAGGTACAGATAGAGACCAAGAACAAAATGGATTGAGCATGTCCATGCTCCACTGAGGGGTGCCTTATGCCTCAGTACATAAAGTCCCCTCTCATAATACGCCATCATTTAGAAAATAATTTAAAAGTCAAGGGGGCCAGCTGGTGGCACGGTGGTGGAGGAGCTGGATCCCACATGGTCAATTTCATGGTTTTTGAGTCACAATGGGGCAGCTTGAAAAACGTGGTCTTTGGTCAGAATTCTGAGAGGAGAATGGGAAAGGGATTGCAGCATGGCCAGTCCCTCCTTTGAGGGTGATTTCTCACTTTCTCTCTGGCAATCACAGAAGCCCTATGGCAAAAACTGAAAAAAGAAAAAAAAAAAAAATCCAGGTTGTGAGACATCTGGGGGCCTGGACCTGTCATTCCAGGCTCTGCCACCAGGTGGCAGCAGAGCTAGTCTTTAGCCCTCAAGGTGTGTCTCCAAAGGGTGGATTAATCCCAAGAGATTAAGGGGTTCCCAAGGATAAAGAGACCCCCCCCCCCCCCGGAAAAAAAGAGGAAGAGAAAACGGGGCCCGGACTTCTGGGCTCCTGCCCTCACCTGTGGCTTCATTGTAGTACACGGAAATGCGGTCCAGCTGCAGGTCACTATCCCCGTGGTAGGTACCGGTGGGGTCGATGCCATGTTCATCACTGATCACTTCCCAGAACTGCGGGGGGATAGCAAAGCGCCCTCAGGGGCTCGAGTCCCACCCAACTAGGCCCCTCGTCCCCATTCGCACTGCAGATGCGCTCACGGCAGACCCTGGCCGAGGCAGCACCCCAGTCATCTGCCCGCCACGCCCTTGCCCTAGACCCGCGCACACCGGAGAAGGCAGCTCTCCTGCGCGGGGCTAGAAGACGCGCAGCTGGGAGGGCCCGAGGCTCGCCAGCACCGGGAGGCGGGCTTGGCCGCGCGGGCTGGGATGGCGGCGCTCCCCGCCTCCCACGCCGGCCCCGCCCCGCGCCGCGCACAAAGGGCTGGGGTCCGAGCAGCAGCGGCTGCCGCAGTCCGCCACCCCCCACCTCCACGTGACTGCGGTGCCCGGCCAGTCGGCGACAAAGGGAGGCGTCGCTCGGGGCGGGGCCAAGGACGCCAATCCTGCGGGGGCGGGGCCTGGCTGCCGCGAGCGCGCCCCCGCCAGCGGGCAGGGCCGCATTGTCCCCGCGCGCCAGAGCCCGGGCCCGCCCCCGCAGGACCCGCCCTGGGGCTACAACGTAGCCGCACTTCCTCCCCTCCCCCGCCACTAACCGCGCGCAAAGGGAAAAAAAATCCCCGTGGCCCGGGACCGACTCCCCCGCTAATCCCCCTCCCGCCCTAAAGGTGCTTTCTCCCACCCTGAGTCCCGAGGAACCCATTAACGATAAGCACACACCCCCTCTTTCTCCGGGTGTGTGCGCGCTCTGAAAGGTCTCCCCCAGGGTACGGTAAGTGAAGTTAATCCCGAAGAGATCCTTCCGTCCGCAGAAAACTACGGAGCCGCCCCTCGGGGACTGCGGGCGCGCCGGGGCCCCTTCCCTTTTGTGAAAGGTAACGCGCAGTGCAGCCCACCCGGGCACGCCTGGGCCGCACCTCTGCACTGGAGCTGCCTGCAGCTGTCCGCCAGACTCGCCCCTGCCCCCACCCCCTCCCCGGTTTCGTCCTGCGAGCCCCCCGCGGGGTGCACAGGGGCAAAACCTCGCCTGGCTTTGTCTCGAGCAGTTTCCGCATCCCTCTCCCTTCCCTATCCTCGGACCGTTAGAAGATCCCCTTTTAGTGCAATCTTACAGATCCTCCGTCTTCCTGCACCCCCAAACTAAAGGACCTTTTTTAAATGATCCCCACAAACGTGCCTACCAAGAAAATTTCCCTGTTTTTCAAAAGCAAAAGCTAGCTACAAAGTATATCATATTTACATAAAAGGAACTTTTCGAGGGGGGGCAAAGCTGAATTGAGATGGGGCAAATGCCCCACAACCATTCGCCGAACTATCTGGATATTTCTAAAAAGAAATGCAGCTAAAGGAGGCTTAAATTCTTACCTTGGCACCGATCTGGTTGCCACACTGACCGGCCTGGATGTGCACGATTTCCCTCATGGTTAAAATGTAATGTTTTTGCTCGCCTCAAGGTATGTACGGGGCAAGAAGATATGTGATTTCTTCCTTCTGCTGGGTTCAGGCCGACAGGATGGAACGCGCCCCGGAGGCTGGAGCAGCGAGGTCCGAACGCGGCGGCAGCAAGGTTCTGAGAGGCAGAATGGAGAGGGGAGGGCGGGGAGAGAAGGCGGGCAGGGCGGGGCGCGCGTGCGCCGGCGGGGAGGCGGGAGGACGCGGCCCGCGCGGCGGCCGGAGACAAAGCCGCCTCTCGCCGGACCCTGATTGGTGGATGCCGGTCATGGGCAGGACGCCCATTGGTCCGCGCGCCCGGGCACAGGCGCGGTCTTCTCTGGGAGTTGTAGTCCTCTATTGTTGTCCACGCTGCAAAATGAAGGATGAATGGGTGGGTACCAGGGGGGATTTTTTTGTTTTTTTGTTAGGTGCTGTTGTTTTTTTAATGGAAAACGACCTTGCGAGAGAGAGTTTTCCTCTGTGCCTGAGTGTCTTGAACAAAGAGGAGTAATTTTCGGGGGTTCGGGAATTGGGAAGTCTAGGGTGCCAGGAGTTGGGAGGTGGGGTAGGCACGCCCTGAAAGCTCCCCGCTGTGGTAGCTTTTGGAAGGCCAGAGTGCTTAGCTCAGTGAAAACAGGGGCAAAGTGCGGCACTCCCTCTGCTACTTAACGTTTGCTTCTTTGGCGATCTACATCACGAATTTAAGCGGTTGCTCCACCAGATGCCTCCGAAAAATGAGAGGGTTGCCCTCTTGCTATTTCCTTGGGAATTTTCGAGTGGCAATGTTTCTAAAGAGAAACAAAATTACTGCATGGGCTTTTCGTGATAGAGATGTTGTCTGGAGGGTATGTTCATGCATAAGCTGAACAGTTTAGAGATGCTGATAACTGGGGTTCACATTGCCAGAAGTCCCTATGTAGGGGTCCTGGGCCTTACGGCAAATTTTAAGATACCTTGTCTCTCTCTCTCTCTCTCTCTCTCTCTCTCTCTCTCTCTTTCTCTTTGTTTAATTTTGGTCAGTAAGAAATAGAGGGTGAAATGTCTAACACAATTCCATTCTCTTTTCAGCCTGCCTCTTGTAGACACTTTGAAGAAGAGTGGCTTTCCAGTTCCCCATTTCATTGACTGAACAGCTGCCATTGACCCTTCAAGAACCCCTGGATTGAAGAGGGAGGGAGAGAGGTTATTAATAGGGGAAAAATTGGACGGGGAAAATGACAGCTCAAAGACTTACAGCGATTCACTCATTCACTAGATACTAAGTATCCACTAACCCAGAACTCCTTGCCTCCAGGATCTTGCAGTTCCTGTGAGGTGTATAAATAATGGAGTGTGGTATGCACCATAAAAGAGATGTTATCAAGGTCATTGTTAATTCCCTTTCGGTCTGGTCAACACAGACCAACACCCATTCCTAAGTCATCTCTAAATAAGGGACCCTCAAGTTGTGTAAGAACCCTCTACTGAATTAAAATTGAATGTTTTGTGTTTTAGGGTGTGATCACAATGAAAGCATTTACTTTGTGGGAGTGGAAAGAGCTCAGAATTTACAATTGAGGACTTTAAATGTGTCTCCACCTTATATTAGCTGTAGGAATCTAGGCAAGTCACTAAACTTACCAGAGCTTCAAATCCCTATGTAAAATCTACTTCTGCCTATTGTGGACAGAATAAAAGAACGAATGGTTAAAGACTTCCAAAATTATACACATGTCAAATTGTTACTATTCACTTCCTGTCTTATTATGAGATAATAAGTTATTTTATCCTCTTCCCCCCACCTCTTGAAACATGAAAACAACCTTTAAGATGGTTAGCAAAACAGTTTTATCTCTTCGCCTACGAACTTTGCTTTAGGATCTTGCATTTAGGAAAATGACCTCAAAATGTCCGTCAAAGATGTATTCTCAAGAAGAAATGACATAACTCCTACTAAATAAGCCAAATCAAAAGGAAATGAAATTCCATTGCAGTGAGAAGTCCTCCAGCGCCACGCCTACGGGCCATTCTCCAAACTGCAGCCTACAGCCACGACTGCAACCCGCAACCCATTTTCATTTCTCATGAGTCAGCGGACACCATGTCTAGGAGGACCGAAGAGGGACGCTCTGGCCGTATCGGACGCATTTAGTGACGTCTATGGTGCAGTCCCTCTATCTGCGGCCGGCAGCTGGCGCCACACTCTCTGGTTGCGGTTTGGAAATCTGCGCGGGAAGGGGGCGGTGGACGCTGACGCGGAAGTGGGTTGGCCCTTGGAGCTGCCCAATAGACGTGCTCCATTCTGCGCGCGCCGGCGGCCTTCGATTACGGTCGCGCTTCCACAGATCTCAGTCAACCGCGAGACGCTTTTCCTTTGAGGGGTGAGGGGGCGGGGCCTTGTAGGGGCTGGGCCTCGCGCTGTGGTTCCGTCAATCAGAGTGCAGTAGGGCTGTGAAAGACGGCGACAGGAGCCAATCAGCGGGCCGGCTGCCTTTCCGCACACGCACTCGCGCCACCGGGTCGCGGCCGTTACTGGTGGCGCGCGCGGGTACTCAAAAGTAGGTGAGTTCTGGGGGCCTCGCCTGCCGCTCCCCGGGTGCCATCTTGGTTCCCTCAGAGCGCGCGAGGGGCGTGTCTTGGGTCGGCTGGGCGGAGGTGACTTGGAAGTTCGCCTGTCGGATTGTAACACCCGTCCTTACCGGCGCCCCGCCCCGAGGTTAGGTATGAAAACGCAGGGAGACGTTGAACTCGGAGGGCGAACCCCCGGGGGGATCAAAAACGGTGGCCCTCCGAGTTGGAGCCCAGCGTCGTGGGCACCCGCCGAGTTGGCCTGTCACGAGGACGGAGTTGACACTTTCTCCACGCGGGTGTTCTACTTTCCCTTCCTGTCAACAATTCCCTGTGAAGGGCGGCATCTTTGTAGGTGACCGCGACCCGTGTTTCCTTCCATTTCTTCGCTCAGTAGTGTGGGTGATGGAGCCTCGTTTTATGTTAGGTGGGCGAGGTCTCCCGAATCCCTTGGGGTGTGCCGTGCTCCGACGAAGGAGTGTGGTGGACCCAAGGGGAAGGGACAGTCGGCTGACCAGTCCTGGGGCGGCTGTGAAGGCCCCGAGCAAGGCGACGTTTCGGTGCGGAGAGGAGCGTGAGGGGGCTCGAAGCCACCCTTCACTGGGACACGCAGGAGAGGAGAGACTGCTGAGACAGGGACATTGGAACTGAGCCTCCAAGGATGGGTAGGGGTTGGACCAGAATGCAGCCAAGGACCAAGGAACTGGTCTGAGGCAGCAGAGATGCGAGGCACACTGAGGACAGTTTGTACAGAGCTTTGCTACCTCTGTGTGGCCACCACAGGCTTTGGTGGAGTGGAGGGCCGTACATTACCTGACAGGAGTTCGGGCCTAGAGGACATTGATAAGGAGTGTAGGTTTTATTTTTATTTATTTATTAAAGTAAGAAACTTTTAAAATAATTTTATTTGACTTTATTTATTCATTTTAATTTGACCAAAGAGTGAGAGAGGGAAAGTGAGAAAGCAAGCCGCCAGGTGTGGGACTTGAACCACTGTCAGCCATGTGGGAGTCCAGCACCCTTAACCACCACGCCACCTGCCAGCCCCCAGGAGTGTAGATTTTATTTTATCCTGTTGGTGTGGAAAGCCATCAGAGACGAAAAACCTCTACATAATCTTGGGAGAGGTCCTTGACCCGTTTATGTTGTGGTTTCTTTCTTTTTAAGAACTGTTTTATTTAACTTTATTTATTTATTTATTTATTTATTTATTTATTTTTAATTTGACCAGAGAGGGACAGAATGAGTGAGAGAGAGAGAGAGAGAGAAAGAAAGCAAGCTGCTAGGTCCAGGACTCGAACTGGGTAGGACTCTTAACCATGTGGGAGTCCAGCATCCTTAACCACCATGCCACCTGCCAGCCCCTGTTGTGGTTTCTTTATCTGAAAAAAGTGGAAGATAATAATACCCACTTTACAGGGTTCTTGTGAAGATTAAATGAGCAGTCAGTAAGAACAGTGTGGGCCAGCAGGTAGTGAGGGTAGAGGTTAAGGTGCTCAACCCACATGGCCAATGTTGGGATCAGAGTCCTGGACCCTATGGGTTGACTCCCGCTGGGCACCTTTTTGCCCAAACCCTGAGAGGAGAATGGAGGAGAACGGATTGCGGTGTGGCCATCCCCCCGGTGGTGATTTCTCACTTTCCCTCTCTCTCTTTGTCTCTCTAGCAAGCCCCTGTGCCCTATGGCAAAACAAAAAAAAGAAGGAAGGGAGAAAGAAAGAAAAGAGAGAGAGAACAGTGTTTGAAATATAGGAAGACTATATTTCAGCTGTTATGAGTCTTTGCAGTATAGTGTCGACTACGTGGGAGTCCAGCGACATAGCCATTACGCTAACTGCTGGTTCCCAACATTTTTGTTAATATAAATAAGGATGTCTTTGTATATGTATCTGTGTATGTGGGACCTTTTATTACTTACTGTGTGTCATAGTCAAAAAATTTTTTAGGGCTAGTTCTGTGGTGCAGTGGTAACACATTGCTCAAGAGAAGCCGGATCCCATGTGGTGACTATGCTTAGACTCCCAGGCTAGGATTGCCTGAAACATGCCAGACATGCGCATAAGGGCCCAAGAATCTGATGAACTGGAATATTAGAAAAAGGAAATTGTGAGACCAGCAGATGGTATAGCAGTTATGTCACCCGACTCCCACTTAGCTGACCGGGGTTCGAGTCCCTAATGCCATGGCTTGAAAACTCACACTGGGGGGAACCAGCAGTTAGCGTAATGGCTATGTCGCTGGACTCCCACGTAGTCGACCGCGGTTCGCGTCTCGGACCCGGTGGCTTACAACTCACGCCGGGCGCGTGTGCGTGCGTGCCCAAGATCCCGAGAGGAGAATGGAGGAGAAGGGATTGCGGCGTGACCATCCCCCCTGGGGGGTGATTTCTCGCTTTCTGTCTCTATGTCTCTCTCTGTCTGTCTGGCGAGCGCACGCGCCCTATAGCAAAAAAACTCTCCAAAAAAAAAAAACTCACACTGGGTGTGCATGCATGCGTGACCAAGATCCTGGGAGAATAAAGGAGAGGGGATTGTGGCATGGACATCCCTGCTGGGGGTGATTTCTCACTTTCCCTTTCACTGTGATTCTCTCTCTCTCTGTCTCTCTCTTGGCTGGTGAGCACATATGCCCTAAGGCAAAAACCTCTTAAAAAAGAACAAGAATTGTGGCATGACCAAACCCTATGGAGGGTGTAACACACACTCTCTCTCTCATGCAAATGCATGTGTTCTGTCATGAATAAAGAAAAGCATGTTTAAAAGTATTTTTAAATGTTCCAAAAGGCAATAGCAGAATGATTGATGAAGAGAAAAATATCAATGCCCTTAACTATCCAGATTTCCTCCAGTTAGCAATTTCAAACCAGTAATGTGAGTGCAAACCAATGATGAGGATGATGGTAATTTTTTCTTTCCCAGATCATGGAAGACACCCAGGCTATTGACTGGGATGTTGAAGAAGAGGAGGAAGCAGAGCAATCCAGTGACTCCATTGGGTGTAGCCTGGAGCCTATGGGGCGACTGCATATCTTCAGCTGTCCTCATGGACCAGAAAAAGGTCAGGGGGTATTGGGTGATGAAGTATTGGTATAGGCTTTTTAATTTTTATTCTTTTAAATTTTTCAAGGCAGGATCTTGCTGTCACACCCCTCTTGCCTCAGCCTACCAGCTGAGACTACAGGTGTGTGCCACCACAATTGGCTGTTTTTTCAGATGGGTCTCACTAGTTTGCTTAGGCCAGCCTTAGCCTCCCACGTTGCTGCGATCCTCCTGTCCTAGCCTCCCAAGTTGCTGGGATTTCCACAGCATGCCACCACATCCAGCCTTTAGGTTCAACTGGGAATCAAGCCCAGGCCTCCTATGTGGCCCCTGGCCACCAAGCATAGAATCTTAGCGGCAGTGCTACTGTGAATAGGATTTCTGATTGTGGGGGAGAGGAAAGGGTAGTTGGAGGATTCCAAGAACTTTTTCTATGTTTCAAGGTGATCTGAATTTTTTTTTTTATTACTATTATTACTGGGAATGGAGAAGGGATTTACTGAGTTAGTTTTTCTAAGTTAGTGCCTTAGACTCACTGGGAGTAGTTGTAATTTTGAAAACAGAAGATAAAAAGATTCAAATAGTGCCCGCAGGTGGTGTGGTAGTTAAGTGGCTGGACTCCCACATGGCCAACCACAGTTCTAGTCCCAGACCCACACCAGGCGTTCTTGCATGTACACACATGCCCAAAATCCTAAGGAGAATGAAGAAGAGATTGTGGTGTGGCCATCCCTTCTAGGAGGTGATCTCTCTCTCTCTCTCATACATGCACACATCCTGTGCCCCCCCCTCAAAAAAAATAGATTCAAATAAAAACTTCTGGATGGTGCTGATGATTGCACAACAATTTGAATCTACTCAATGCCACTGAACTGTATACTTAAAATGATGAAAACTGGGACCAGCTGGTGGCATAATGATTACGTCCCTGAACTCTCATGTGTCCAACTGTAGTTTGAGTCCTGGACCTGGCAGCTTGAAACTCTTGCCAGGTGTGTGTATGTATGTGCCCAAAATCCAGAGAAAGGAGTGGAAAAGAATTGCAGTGTAACCATCCCCCACGGGAAAATCCTTTCTCATTTTCTGTCAGTCAGTCTCTCTAGCAAGCACACATGCCCTAAAGGCAAAAAAAAAAAAAAAGCCCCTAGAAAAAAATGATAAAAACTGGGGCTGGCAGGTGGTGTGGTGGTTAGAGCACTGGACTTCCACGTGGCCAACCACAGTTCGAATCTCGGACCTCGCAGCATTCTTTCTCAGTTTCCCTCCATCTCTCTCTGTATTTCTCTGGTCAAATTAAATAATAATAACAATAATAGGAACTGGGAGTTGCTCCCTTACTTTTTCTCTTCTACGCTCTGTCCCTCTCTGGTCAAATTAAAAATGGATAAATAAATAAAGTTAAATTTAAAAAAATTTTTTTGAGAGATTTTTCACTATAGGGCGCGTGCGCTCGCCAGACAGAGAGAGACATAGAGACAGAAAGCGAGAAATCACCCCCCGGGGGGGACGGCCACGCCGCAATCCCTTCTCCTCCATTCTCCTCTCGGGATCTTGGGCACGCACACACACGCGCCCGGCGTGAGTTTTAAGCCACCGGGTCCGGGACGCGAACCGCGGTCAACTACGTGGGAGTCCAGAGACGTAGCCATTACGCTAACCGCTGGTTCCCCAAAAAAAATTTTTTTGAAGAGGTTTTTACTATAGAGCATGTGTGTTCACCAGAAAGACAGAGAGAGACAGAAAGCAAGAAATCATCCCCCCAGGGGTTATGGCCATGCCGCAATCCCTTCTCCTCCATTCTCCTCTTGGGATCTTGGGCAAGCACACACACACGCCCGGCGTGAGTTTAAGCCAGCGGGTCCGGGACTCGAACCACGGTTGACTATGTGGGAGTCCAGCGACATAGTCATTACGCTAACTGCTGGTCCCAAATAAAAATGATTTTAAAAAATAAATTTTAAATAGAAAAAAAAAAAGTAGAGACCAGCATGTAATGTGTTGGATAAGGCACTGGACTCCCATAAGGCTAACCATGGTTCAAGTCCCAGACCTGGTGGCTTGCTTTCTCACTTTTCTTCTCTATCTCTGTCTTTCTCTGGTGAAAATTTAAATAATAATTATTATTATTAATAATAATAAAATTAAATAATTAAAAATAATATTTAATACAATTCAATCATTCCCTTTTTTTTTAAGAATTACTTTATTGGAACCAGCAGTTGGCGTAATGGCTATGACGCTGGACTCCGACATAGTCGACCGCGGTTCGCATCCCGGACCCGGAGGCTTAAAACTCACACCAGGCGCGTGTGCGTGCGTGCCCAAGATCCCGAGAGGAAAATGGAGGAGAAGGGATTGCGGCATGGCCATCCCCTCTGGGGGGTGATTTCTCGCTTTCTGTCTCTCTGTCTCTCTCTGTCTGTCTGGCGAGCACACGCGCCCTATAGCAAAAACCTTTCAAACAAAAAAGAATTACTTTATTTTATTTATTTTAATTTGACCAGAGAGGGACAGAGAGAGAGAGAGAGAAAGTGAGAAAGGAAGCCACCAGGTCTGGGACTTGAACCATGGTTGGCCATGCGGGAGTTCAGCACCCTTATCCACCACACCACCTGCCAGCACCTGCAATTAAATAATTCTGCAATTAAATAATTCTTTAAAAATGATTAAAACTAAATTTTGTATTATGTACTTTTTTTTTTTTTGAGAGGTTTTCGCTATTGGGCGCGTACGCTCGCCAGTCAGAGAGAGACATAGAGACAGAAAGCGAGAAATCACCCTCCAGGGGGGATGGTCACGCCGCAGTCCCTTCTCCTCCATTCTCCTCTCAGAATCTTGGGCACGCACGCACACACGCCCGGCGTGAGTTCTAAGCCACCGGGTCCGGGACACGAACCATGGTCGATTACGTGGGAGTCCAGCAACATAGCCAGTACGCTAACTGCTGGTTCCCTTTTTTTTTTTTCCCAGAGGTTTTTGCTATAGGACGTGTGAGCTCGCCAGAGAGACAGAAAGCGAGAAATCACCCCCCAGGCGGGATGGCCATGCTGCAATCCCTTCTCCTCTCAGGATCTTGGGTACACACGCACAAGCGCCCGGCGTGAGTTTAAGCCACCAGGTCCAGGACGCGAACCATAGTCGACTACATGGGAGTTCAGCGACATAGCCATTACGCTAACTGCTGGTCCTTGTATTATGTACTTTTTTAAATAATTCTTTTATTTCACTTATTATCATCATTATTTGTTTAATTTGACTAGAGAGACACATAGAGAAAGGGCAAGTAGGAAAGCAAGCCTCCAGGTCTGGGACTCGAACCGTGGTCAGCCATGTGGGAGTCCAGCATCCAAACCACCATGCCACCTGCCAGCCCCTGTATTATGTACATTTTATTACAATGAAAAAATCCAATGAGGATGGATGAGTATTGCATTTGAATAAAGCATTGCATATGTATACTCTTCAATGTCTACGTTTCCTAGATTTTTTTTTTCTTTTAAGAGAGATTTTTTGGGGGACCAGCAGTTAGCGTAATGGCTGTGTCACTGGACTCCCACGTAGTCGACCGCGGTTCGAGTCCCGGACCCGGCGGCTCAAACTCACGCCGGGCGCGTGTGCGTGCGTGCCCAAGATCCCGAGAGGAGAATGGAGGAGAAGGGATTGCGGCGTGGCCATCCCCCCTGGGGGGTGATTTCCTGCTTTCTATCTCTCTGTCTCTCTCTGTCTGTCTGGCGAGCGCACGCGCCCTATAGCAAAAACCTCTCCAAAAAAAAAAAAAAAAAAAAAGAGAGATTTTTTGCTATAGGGCGTGTGTACTCACCAGAATGATAGAGATAGATAGTGGGGGGGACCAGCAGTTGGAGTAATGGCTATGTCGCTGGACTCCTATGTAGCTGACTGCGGTTCGAGTCCTGGACCCGGTGGCTTAAACTCACACCGGGCACATGTGTGTGTGCCCAAGATCATGAGAGGAGAATGGAGGAGAAGGGATTAGGGTGTGGCCATCCCCCCTGGGGGGTGATTTCTCGCTTTCTGCCTCTCTGTCTCTCTCTGTCTTTCTGGCGAGTGCACATGCCCTATAGCAAAAAAACTCTCAAAATAAAAAGAAAGAAAGAAAGACAGAAACTTAGAGAGATAGAAAGCAAGAAATCACTCCCCAGGGAGGATGGCCACGCTGCAACCCCTTCCCCTCCATTCTCCTTTTGGGATTTTGGACACACACACACACACACACACACACACACTCCTGGCATGAGTTTAAGCTACTGAGTTCGGGACTCGAACCACATCAACTACATGGGAGTCCAGTGACGTAACTATTACACCATCCGCTGGTCCTGAGCCTTTTGTTTTCTAATGTATGTGGGAGCCTTGAGTGAATAAAGGTTACCTACCAAGAACTTTTTCCCTTTTTTTTGGAGAGGTTTTTGCTATAGGGTGTGTGCGCTTGCCAGAGAGACAGACAAAAAGTGAGAAATCACCCCCAAGGGGGGATAGCCACGCCCTAATCCCTTCTCCTCTATTCTGATCCCTGGATCTTTTTTTTTTTTTTTTTTTGAGAGGTTTTTTTGCTATGGGGCGCGTGCGCTAGACAGACAGAGAGAGACATAGAGACAGAAAGAGAGAAATCACTCCCCGGGGGGATGGTCACGCTGCAATCCCTTCTCCTCCATTCTCCTCTCGGGATCTTGGGCACGCATGCACACGCGCCTAGCGTGAGTTTTAAGCCACCGGGTCTGGGACCCGAACCGTGGTCGACTACGTGGGAGTCCAGCGACATAGCCATTACGCTAACTGCTGGTTCACATATTCTGATCCCGGGATCTTGGGCACTCTCATGTGCACACACATGCGCCCAGAGTTTAGGCCACCAGGTCCAGGACTCGAACCGCAGTCGACTACATGGGAGTCCAGCGACATAACCATTATGCTAACTGCTGGTCCCCCTACCAAGAACATTTTCCTAATGACAGGCTGGGACTCTGGCCTTAGAACCTGTCTTCCTCTCTTCATTCTTAGATTTCCTGCTGTACTTCGGGAAGAATGTGGTAGGCCGAATGCCTGACTGCTCTGTGGCCTTGCCTTTTCCATCCATCTCCAAACAACATGCAGTGATTGAGATCGTGGGCTGGGACAAGCCACCTGTCCTCCAGGATTGTGGGAGCCTCAATGGCACTCAAATCCTGAGGCCTCCTAAGGTTCTGAGCCCTGGGGTGAATTATCGTCTGAAGGACCAGGATTTGATCGTCTTTGCGGATGTGCCCTGCCAGTACCATCACCTGGCTGTCCCCCTGCCTGTTGTCTCCCGGGGCCCTCTAACTGTTGAGGAGACACCCAGGGTACAAGGAGGAGCTCAACCCCAGAGGCTTCTGTTGGCTGAGGACTCAGAGGAGGAAGTAGGTAAGTTTGTATATTAGGAAAGGGGAGTAAGGAGAGGGGAATGAGTGTTAGTTTGTCAGTTTACTCCTTTCTTTTCTTGACAGATTCACTTTCTGAAAGGTGTGCAGTGAAACAATCAAAGACCACGTCCTCCCGCTTGTCGATGGTAGTTCCAGAGAGGTGGGTGCCAGAGGGCCAAACACCTGAGTTTGCACAAGGAGGGAGAACCAGGGCTTGGAAGATGAATTACCAAGGGAAATAGCTGTTGTGCAAGTTGGGGCTGGGGAACCAAGTCACTCAGTTGATTTTTTCATTGTTGAATTATTTTATTTATTTTATTATTATTACTATTTTTTTGCTATAGGGTCTGTGCACTTACCAGAGAGCTACAGAGAGAAAGTGAGAACTCACTCCCTGGGGGAATGACCATTGCCACAATCTCTTTTTTTAAAATACAAAGCAAAACTTTATTGTTTATTAATAAAATATAACCCTGGGCATGGTCTTAAAACAGGCAAGATATGAGTTTGAAGAGAGCAAGGATTGGAGAAGAACTGCACACACTCATAAAATGAAAAATCCCACTCATAATAGGGAACATCTTTTTTTTTTTTTTTTTAGAGGTTTTTGCTATAGGGCGCGTGTGCTCGCCAGACAGACAGAGACAGACAGAGAGATAGAAAGTGAGAAATCACCCCCCAGGGGGGATGGCCACGCCACAGTCCCTTCTCCATTCTCCTCTCGGGATCTCGGGATCTTGGGCACGCACGCACATGTGCCCGGCGTGAGTATTAAGCCACCGGGTCCGGGACGCGAACCACGGTCGACTACGTGGGAGTCCAGCGACATAGCCATTACGCTAACTGCTGGTCCCAATAGGGAACATCTTAATGCTGAGGAACTAACGATCTTCCTGCTTAAAAACCAAATGGCACAGAAGTTATGGACGAAAGTGCTGTACTTAACAATGGGAAACTCCAGCCTCGGTACATAGGTGTTTGGCTTTTTTTTTTTGGACAGGTTTTTGCTATAGGGTGCGTGCACTCGCCAGATAGACAGAGATAGAAAGACAGAAAGCAAGAAATCACCTCCCAGGGGGGATGGCCACGCCGCAATCCCTTCTCCATTCTCCTCTCGGGATTTTGGGCACGCACGCACACGTGCCCGGCGTGAGTTTTAAGCCACCAGGTCCGGGACTCGAACCGCAGTCGACTACATGGGAGTCCAGCGACATAGCCATTATGCTAATTGCTGGTCCCATGTTTGGCTTTTCTTTTTTAATTATGTATTTATTTTATCTTATTTGTTATTTTATTTACTTTTTTGGAGAGGTTTTTGCTATAGGGCATGTGCCCTTGCCAGAAAGACAGAGAGACAGAGACAGAAAGCAAGAAATCACCCCCCGGGGGGATGGCCATGCCACCGTCCCTTCTCCTCCACTCTTTTCTCAGGATCTTGGGCACGCATGCACACGCACCCGGCATGAGTTTAAGCCACCAGGTCTGAGACTCAAACCGTGGTCGACTACGTGGGAGTCCAGCAACATAGCCATTATGCCAACTGCTGGTCCCTGTTATTATTATTTTTTAATTTGACCAGAGAGAGGCAGAGAGAAAGGGAAAGTGAGAAAGCAAACCACCAGGTTCAGGACTCAAACCATAGACAGCCATGTGGAAATCCAGTGCCTCAATGGCCATGCCACCCACTGGCCCCAGTGTTTGACTTTTTCAACTTATTTCCTTTCATTTGAGTCAAGAAGACCATTACTCAATTAAAGGTGTTTGCAAAGATGATTTAAGGGCCCATATCAACTACTGTTGCCAAATGCAGAATCTACCTTTTCTCTTTCTTTTTCTTTTTTCTTTCTTTTTTTCTTTTTTTTTTTTTTTTTTTTTTGAGACATTTTTGCTATAGGGCATGTGCACGCACTAGAGAGGCAAGAGAGACAGAAAATGAGAAATCACCCCCTGGAGGGATGGCCATGTCACAATCCCTTCTCCTCAAGTCTCTCCTCCCTGGGAGGGCATGCGCGCATGCGTACCCGGTGTAAGTTTTAGGCCGCTGGGCCCACGACTCAAACTGTGGTCAGCTACGTGGGAGTCCAACAACGTAACCATTATGCCTTATGCTAATCCCTCTTTTTCTTTTTTTTAAAGAGGGTTTTTCCATAGGTACATGTGCTTGCCAGAGACAGAGACAATGAGAGGGAAAGTGAGAAATCACCCCCCAGGAGGATGGTCACACTGCAGTTCCTTCTCCATTCTCTTTCTGGGATCTTGGGCATGCACACACACACACCCAGCATGATTGTCTTTTTTTTTTTTTTTTTTTTTTTTTTTTTTGAGAGGTTTTTGCTATAGGGCGCGTGCGCTCGCCAGACAGACAGAGAGAGACAGAGAGATAGAAAGCAGGAAATCACCCCCCAGGGGGGATGGCCACGCCGCAATCCCTTCTCCTCCATTCTCCTCTCGGGACCTTGGGCACGCACGCACACGCGCCCGGCGTGAGTTTAAGCCGCCGGGTCCGGGACTCGAACCGTGGTCGACTATGTGGGAGTCCAGCGACATAGCCATTACACTAACTGCTGGTCCCCCCAGCATGATTTTCAAGCTACCGTTTCTGGGATTTGAACCATGGTCGACCATGTGGGCAACCAGCACCGTAACTGCTACACCATCTGCTGGTCCCATTGTTTTGTTTTTTAAATAATTTTTTATTTTATTTTATTTTATTGTTAATTTGCTATAGGGCAAATGTGCTCACCAGAGAAAGAAAGAGAAAATGAGAAAGCAAGCCACCAGGTTTGGGATTTGAACCGTTGTCAGCCATGTGGGAGTTCAGTGCCTTAACCACCACACTACCTGCTGGCCCACGGCATTTGTTTTTGATACAGTATAATCTTTATAATGGCTTGTGGAGAAGGCATAGTAATCTTTTTTTTTTTTTTTTAAGAATTATTTTAGGGACCAGCAGTTAGCGTAATGGCTATGTCGCTGGACTCCCATGTGGCCAGCCACGGTTCAAGTCCCGGACCCGGTGGCTTACAACTCACGCCAGGTGCGTGTGCGTGCATGCCCAAGATCCCGAGAGGAGAATGGAGGAGAAGGGATTGCGGCGTGGCCATCCCCCCTGGGGGGTGATTTCTCGCTTTCTGTCTCGTCTGTCTCTGTCTGTCTGGCGAGTGCACGTGCCCTATAGCAAAAACCTCTCCAAAAAAAAGTAAATAAATAAAAGAATTATTTTACTGAGGGACCAGCAATTGGCATAATGGCTATGTCACTGGACTCCCATATAGTTGATCACAGTTTGAATCCTGGACCACGTGGCTTAAACTCATGCCAGGTGCGTGTGTGTGCATGCCCAAGACCCTGAGAGGAGAATGGAGGAGAAGGGATTGTGGTGTGGCCATCCCCCCCGGGGGTGATTTCTCACTTTCTGTCTCTGTCTTTCTGGTGAGCACACATACCGTATAGCAAAAACCTCTCAAAAAAAAAATTATTTTATTGAACTTTATTTTATTTATTTATTCATTTATTTTAATCTGACCAGAAAGAGAGTGAGAGAGAAAAAGAAGGAAACTGAGAAAGCAAGCCGCCTGGTCTGGGACTTGGACCGTGGTCGGCCATGAGGGAGTCCAGTGCCCTTAACCACCATGCCACCTGTTGGCCCTGCGTTAGTAATCTTGCTTTAAACCAAGAAAGGTGGCCCAGCAGGTGGCCTGGTACTTAAGGTGCTGGACTCTCAAATGGTCAACTGCAGTTTGAGTCCCAAACTTGGCAGCCTGCTCTCTCATTTTCCCTCTCTTTCTCTAGTGAATGAAAAAATAATAATAGTAATAAATGAAATTAAATAATTAAAAAACAAAAAGCTAAACAAATGCCCCAATCCTTTTTTTAAATAATTATTTAATTTTATTTATTCATTTATTTATTTTAATTTGACCAGAAGAGACACAGAAAGAGAGAAAGTGAGAAAGCAAGCCACCAGTTCTGGGATTCGAACTGAGGTTGGCCATGTGAGAATGTCCAGCGCCTTGGCTACCACGCCACCTGCTGGTTCCAACAAATGCCCCAATCTTGTGGACATCCCAGCCATGGTAACTTAGGTGTGTATTACAAGTTGGCAGGGTTATGGGACCAGCAGTTTGCGTAATGGCTGTGTCGCTGGACTCCCACGTAGTCGACCGCAGTTCGCGTCCCAGACCCGGTGGCTTAAACTCACGCCGGGCGCGTGTGCGTGCGTGCCCAAGATCCCGAGAGAAGAATGGAGGAGAAGGGATTGCAGCGTGGCCATCCCCCCAGGGGGTGATTTCTCACTTTCTATATCTCTGTCTCTGTCTGTCTGGCGAGAGCACGTGCTCTATAGCAAAAAAAAAAAAAAAAAAAATCTTTCCAAGAAAAAAAAGAAGTTGGCAGGGTTATGGGACCAGCAGTCAGCATAATGGTTATGTTGCTGAACTCCCATGAAGTCGACTGCGGTTCGAGTCCCAGAGCCGGTAACTTAAACTCACACCACGCACGTGTGTGTGCCCAAGATCCTGAGAGGAGAGTGGAGAAGGGATTGCAGGTGGCCATCATGGGGGGCGGGGGTGATTTCTTACTTTCTGTCTTTCTGGCGAGTGCACGCGCCCTATAGCGAAAACCTCTCAAAAAAAAAAAAAAAAAGTTGGCAGGGTTTGCCCTGATAACACATTCTTTGTGGATATCATTGAGAAGGTGATTTTAATTCAGAAAATGTGTTTTTCATTGTTTTCATTTTTTCTTTTAGTGTTGGAATTAAGTAATGTAAATTCCTTTGTAAAAGACAAAAAAGCTTTCTTCTCCAAAATATGCTTGACATACCTGAAAGTCAGATAGATGTTTGATGTCCAAGTCCTGACCTCGCCTGTTAGGATTCAGCATTAACTGATAAGATGCTCAAGACTGCCCTAAAGGATCACATGCCAGAGAATGTTTTTATTTTCCAACAATTTCCTTAGCTATGCTGCCTGGGAACTAGAATATGAAATGTCCTTTGAATGTTATGGTCATGTTTTCAAGCCTGAAGTTAAATAAATATGTACTTAAAAGAACTACAAGAGTATCTGAAATGAGGGCTAGCGGGTGGCTCTGGACAGTCCCACATGGCCAACCACAGTTTGAGTCCTGGACCTGGTGCCTTGCTTTTTCATTCCCCCCCCTTCTCCCTCTGGTTAAATTAAAATAAATAAATGAGGGACCATCAGGTGGCATGGTGGTTAAGGACACCTGGACACTCCCACATGGCTGACTGCGATTTGAGTCCTGGACCTGGTGACTTGCTTTCTCACTTTCTCTCACTCTCTGTCTCTCTGGTCAAATTAAAAATAAATGAATGAGGGAACCAGCAGTTAGCGTAATGGCTATGTCGCTGGACTCCCATGTAGTCGACCGCGGTTCGCATCCTGGACCCAGTGGCTTAAAACTCACACCGGGCGCGTGTGTGCATGCCCAAGATCCCGAGAGGAGAATGGAGAAGGGATTGCGGTGTGACCATCCCCCCTGGGGGGTGATTTCTCGCTTTCTGTCTCTCTGTCTCTCTGTCTGTTTGGCGAGCGCACGTGCCCTATAGCGAAAATCTCTCAAAAAAAAAATTAAAAAAATAAATGAATGAATAAATAATGTTATATTAATAAAAAATAAATAAATAAAATTAAGTAAATAATTATTTTTAAAAAATACCTGGAATGATCCCACCTAAGTCAAGGGCATAGGGTTACCATATGAATAGAAAGATGAGTCCAGGGGTTAAAGGCACTGGACTCCCATACAGCCGACCACAGTTCGAATCCTGGACCTGGCGGCTTGCTTTCTCGCTTTCTCTCTCTGGTCAAATTAAAATAAAGAAAGTTAAATAAAATAATTCTTTAAGGAAAAAAAAAAACAGATACTGTCTTGTGTCTGTCCTCAAGGAGTTCAAGGCTGAGTGGGGTATTCTTTCCTGTGAAATAGATTCCTAAGACTCTTTCTCTTCTCCCTTTGCAGTGATGAAGAGGAGTCTTCCCCTGCCCGGGGTGGCCCTCGATCACCTTTTGCCTTCAACTTGAACAGTGACACAGATGAGGACAAAACTCAGCAACCGCCTGCAGGTGAGGCTGCCTCAGCTGTCAGAAGAGGTACCACTGCAGGTGCGCACCGTGAAACTGATAGAGTTGCAGCTGAAATCCAGCTCAAAGAGGGTCGGCCTTCGGCAAAGGAGCAGGACAGTGACACAAAAGCTAAGAGAGATGCGAGGCATGGAGCGGTTCCAGTTGAGGCAGTTTTGGAAAGGAGCCAGCCTCCTGGGGAGGACAGGGATACTGATGTGGAAGGTGGGAGCAGGAGCCCTGGAAGGCCAGCAGAAGTCCACATGGAAAGGGCCCAGCCTGGCGGCCTCATTGACAGTGATACTGATGTGGAAGAAGAGGGGATCCCGGCCACGCCAGCTGTAGTTCCCATGAAGAAGAGGCAAATCTTCCATGGAGTGGGTACAAGAAATCCTGGCTTGGCACCTCTGCAGGGACACCAGGCTGGAGATGATCCAGATGTGAAGGATAGCAGGGCCCCACTGGTCGTCCCTCTGGAGAGAAGCCACACCTCCGTGGTGATCAACAGTGACACAGATGACGAGGAGGAAGTCTCGGCAGCGCTCACCCTGGCATGTCTGAGAGAGAGCCGAGCTGTGCTGTGGAACAGAGGTACAGATGTGGACGAGAACAGAGCCCACTCTGCGGTCCCTCTGGAGCGAAACCAAGGGACTCCTGGGAGAGAGAGTGACACAGACGTGGAGGAGGACGGGCTCCCCGTGCAGAAGAGAGAAATGGTCCGCAGGGGTCACACAGACAAGGATGGAGCCTGTGTTACAGCACATTCAGAACAGCGCCCCCTTGCCCTTGGCGACGGTGCTGTAAATAGGGAAGCAGGGATGAGCTCAGCGGGGAGCCACCTAGAGAGAAGCCCAGCCTCCACCGCAGAGGACAGCCACACAGCAGTGGGGGCGGAAGCCCCACCAGGGCCAGGTGTCACTCATCTGTACAAGCATCAGGTGTCTGTGGAGGAGACAGATCAAACAGATGTGGAAGTAAGGTGTGCCCCCCCAGCGCTGCCTGTGATGCCTCTAGAGCGAGCTCGGCCTCGTCCAGACGGGGACTGTAAAACAGATCTGGAGGAGGGCACACCCTTGGCAGCCTCAGCAGCGGCAAGTCTGAGAGAGAGCCAGCTTCCGGCAGAAGGGGATGCTGGGACAGAGTGGGCTGCGGCTGTTCTTGAGCAGGAGAGGGCTCTTGAGGTAGGGGCCCAGGGAGGGTCACCTGTGGCACAAGTGGAGTGGGACCTTATCCCTGTCTCAAGGGAGAGCCCCACAGAATTGGTGGTGGACACAAGCACTCCTGGGGGACCCTCCCGGCCACAGAGAGAGGGAGCCCAGACCCCCACAGGAAGGGAGAGAGAGCCACATGTGGGCGGGACCAAGGACTCTGAAGACAGCCGTGACGGTAAGTGCTGACCTTTCTTTCTCCCTTGACCCCCGAAATGAACAGTGGTTCTGAGGGCTGGGGTTGAGAAGAGAGCAGTAGGGAATAAAATAAGGAATCAAGAATCAGATATGACTGTTTTGTCATCTATACTGTGTTCCTCTCCCACCAGATTTTGAAGATCTGGACCTTCAAGCTACCCAGTGTTTTGTGGAGAGAGAGAATGGCAGCCCGGAAGGTGAGGACGTCTGTGTTTGAATCTCGGTGCCAGCAGGCGCTGGGAGATTACACTGGTGGTCTTTGAAGGTGTGAAGGCTGGCGTGGGTAGGGCAGGAGGTGGGAGCAGGACTTGCAGCTCTGTGGAGGAGCCATACTTAGGCCTTCTTGTTTTCTGCAGCAGCCCAGAGCACGGAGGATGAACCCACCCAGGCCTTCTTGTCCACTCTGCCTGAAGAGCCGGGCCCTTCCCATTGCAGCGCCCAGACCCCAGGTACGAGACCCCAGGCCCCCTCCCCTGTACCTTCAGCTCCCATTCTTTCTTGTTTTCTCCCTCTGAGTCCTTTAGCTGTCCTGCTGATGTTTCTCTATCTTATCAGAAAAAAATGTCATATTGAGTCAACCCCATAGACCAGCACGTCCAGTTATTTCTTTAAGTTCATTTTTTAAAATAATTATTTATTTTTTATTTTATTTATTCATTCATTTTTTTTTCTATTTGACCAGAGAGAGACAGAGGGTGAGAGTGAGAGAGAGAGGAAGTGAGAAAGCGAGCTACCAGACTCAGGACTTGAACCCTGGCCAGCCATGTGGGAGAGTCCAACGCCTTAACCCACCATGCCACCTGCTGGTCCCAAATTCATTTGTTTTATTCATAATGGCATGTACAGAGAGAGAGACCCTTGACAGGGTCTTATCCCACCATGATCCCCTTCCTCTGGCCCTTCAGCTTGTCAGGATCTTGGCGTACATGCACCCGCCCAGCGTGTTTTCAGGCCCTCTCAGAGATCTGCTCCCATCACTGGCCGTGGGCGTCCAGCACTGCAGGTCAGTGTGCCACTGGCTGTGCTGCCAAGCTGGGCATAGATTTTCTTTTGGCCAGACAGCGCGTACTCTTGCCAGAGAAGAGAGAGGAAGTAACCTCTAATGTTGTACAATCACACCACAGTCCTTTTTTCCTGTTTCTCCATCCTGTGAGGATTTTAGGCAGGCAGACACGTGCGCCCAGCATGTTTTTCAAGCCACAGGGGCTAGGATTTGAACTGTATGGTTGGCCATCTGGCATCCAGTGCCCTATGCACAGGGCTTAGCTGCTGTACTGTGGAGACAGCCCCAAGCCTAGATCTTTTTTTTCCAAAAAGAATTATTTAACTGTTTATTTTATTTTGACCAGAAAGGGACAGAGCTAGAGAGCGAAGGAAAGTGAGAAAGCAAGCTGCCAGGTCTGGGACGCAAACTGTGGTCGGCCATGTGGGAGTCCGGTGCCCTTAAGCACCACGCCATCTGCCAGCCCCAAGCCTAGATCATTTTTAACAAGGTCACTGAGGGAGTTTTCATATCAGGGTATAGTTTTTTTTATAAAAACATCATTCACTTAGTATTTTTTATGAATGTTTATCTTAATTCTTTCTCAACCTTTTACCATGTTAACTTGTACATTTCTCTCACTCACTCACTGCATCTCTACTTCCAGGTGCCCTGGATGAGCCATGGGAGGTCTTGGCTACACAGCCGTTCTCTCCAAGAGACTCAGAGGGCTCTGAGACCCAGCCTATCGCTGCCTACCTGGAGACCCATGGATCTCGCTCCTCTTCGCCCACAGCAGCACCGTCAGACCAACCTGCAGACAGCCCCATTCACAAAGAGCCTTTGGGGCTTCATGGCAGAGGGGGGCAGATTGTAGAGAAAGACAGGGGTACACCAGAAACAGTGGAAAAGGTGACCCCTGAGAAACGGCTGTTGGAGAGGGAAACCAAGAAACTGCCACCAAAAGGAGAGAGAGAAGTGATGGCGGAGAAAGGATTAAGCAGAAGGATGCAGAACAGAAAGCGAAAACGGGAGTTAGCTACAAACACACAAAGGCAAGAGGCGGACGAAAAGGTGGAAAGTTCAAGTCATGAAAAGGCTAGAGAGAGTTTGAAGGTAGAAATTGAGACCAAGGGTATCCAAGAGAAGGAAATGGAGACACAAACCCTTGCAAGAGAAATATGTGAGAGAGACGTAGAGAAAGCAGTACCCAAGAGAGAGAGCGAGCCTCCTGGGTTAGACGTGACGGTGCCCAAAGTGATACTGGAGATGGGCGAGGGGAGTCCGGGCCAGCAAAGGCAGGCCTCCAGCCCAGCACCAGAGCCTGAGGTGGAGGCCGAGGACCCTCAGGGAACTGCTTCAGGAAGCCAGTCCGGCGAGAGACCCAGGAGGCAGCAGAGAGGTAAGTGAAGGAGCACGAACCCGGGGTGGCACAGAGCCCTCGTGACAGGCATCCCCTGAGCAACCGGCTGCTCAGAGCTCAGCCACCTTGTGGTCGCCTTCTCTAGGTCGCAGGAACTGCAAGGTGCCGCCTGCCGCGAAGGCTTCCAGGGTGAGCTGTCTTCTGTGCCTCCTCACTCCCTAGTCAGCGCCTCGTCCCCTCCAGTGCCCCTGTCCTGGCCTCACTTTAACCACGTTCTTCCCCACTTTGTCCATTTTCGCCCATTTTCTCGACTACTCAGTTGTTGTCTCTCCCTTTCCCTTGGGGCCCATTCTTTCCCATATGCATTTCCTGAGCTGTGTGTTCCCTACCTGACGCAATCCCTTTCCTCATGTCCCTTCCCTCTTTGCCCCAGCCATCATTTTCACCCCCGTCGTCCGTGTGTGGGGAACACTGCACTGGCATTAAGGGGAGAAGGTCACGGGGAAGAGGCTGCGTCCTCCCAGGAAGCTCTTGGTCTAGTGGAAGGGGGTTCATGGGCAGGAAGAGCAGAGCCAGCGCCTGGACTTGAACCGTAAACAAGGGTCAGAGCAACTTTGACCTCTCTGCTCCACCTCTTCCTCCCTCACTTGTTTCTTCTTCTCCCCAGGGTGCTCAGGTCCCCCCAGAGGCTTGTCTGCCTTCTACAGTGGCCGAAGCCTCAGCCCCACTCCCATGCCCCCTTATCTCTCAGAGCCAAGAGCATCCTGCCCTGCAGTCCGTTTCTTCTCCACCTTCTTTCAAGCCTCCCATCCCAAGGACCAGGCGAAATAAGAGTCAGGAAGCTCCAGAGACTTGCTCATCCTCTGCACTAGAGCCTTTCCACCCAACACCTCAAGTCAGGGCCAGGGCGACACCCTCTCCAGTTCCCCACTCCACCCCCACAGACCAGCCTGTCACCCCTGAGCCCATACCTCAGGCCACTCGGGGCAGGACCCGTAGGTCCTCTGCCCAGACCCCTGGCCCAGGTGAGCCCACAGCCCCTGAGCTCCAGCCTTCCCTTTCCAAAGGCCAGCCTGTCACCCCTGAGCCCACATCTCAAGCTGCCCAGGGCAGGACACAGAGGTCCTCTGTCAAAACGCCTGACCCAGTTGAGCCCACAGCCCTTTCCACCTCCTCAGACCAACCTGTCACCCCTGAGCCCGCACCTCGGGCCACCCGGCGCAGGACACAGAGGTCCTCTGCCCAGACCCCTGACCCAGTTGTCCCTGCAGCCCCTGAGCTCCAACCTTCCACTTCCAAAGACCAGCCTGTCACCCCTGAGCCCACACCTCGGGCCACTCGGGGCAGGACACGGAGGTCCTCTGTCAAGACCCCTGAACCAGTTGTCCCCACAGTCTCTGAGCTTCAGCCTTCCATGTCCAAAGACCAGCCTGTCACCCCTGAGCCCACACCTCGGGCCACCCGGGGCAGGACATATAGGTCCTCTGTCAAGACCCCTGAACCAGTTGTCCCCACAGTCTCTGAGCTTCAGCCTTCCATGTCCAAAGACCAGCCTGTCACCCCTGAGCCCACACCTCGGGCCACTCGAGGCAGGACACAGAGGTCCTCTGCCCAGACCCCTGACCCAGTTGTCCCCGCAGCCCCTGAGCTCCAGCCTCCCACCTCCACAGGCCAGCCTGTCACCACCGAGGCTAAGACATCTGGAGACACTGAGGTCAGGACACATAAGTCCTCTGTCAAAATTCCCAAACCAGCCGTCCCTACAACCCCTGAGCTCCAGCCTCCCACCCCCACAGGCCAGCCTGGCATCCCCAAGCCTACACCTGGGGAGACTCAAAGGAGGGTACAGAGGTCCTCTGTCAAGACCCCTGACCCAGTTGAACCCACAGCCTCTGAGCTCCAGCCTTCCAGTTCCAGAGACGAACCCGTCACCCCTGAGCCCACATCTCAGGGCAGGACACAGAGGCCCTCTGCCAAGACTACTGACCCAGTTGTCCTGGCAGCTCCAGAGCTCCAGCCTCCCACTCCCACAGACCAGCCTGTCACCCCTGAGCCTACACCTCGGGCCATGCGGGGCAGGACACGCAGGTCTGCTGTCAGAACCCCTGAGCCCATTGTCCCTGTAGTTCCTGAGCTCCGGCCTTCCGCCCCCACAGACCGGCCTGTCCTGGAGGCTGTGGCTCAGCCCACTGCAGTAAGCGCTGCCCCGGTGCCTGCCACCCCTGAATCCCGCTCTCCTGCCACCACAGACCAGCCCATTCCCCCTGAGCCCGTTCCTCAAGCCAGTCGCAGCAGGAGACAGAGGGCTCCTGGAAAGCCCAGCTCCCTCACAGACCCCACTGCCCACAACTCATGCTCTACACGCCCCCAGCCTGAACCCCGAGCCTCCAGGACCCAAAGGCGAGGAGCCATGCGGGCAGCGGAGTCCTGTAAGCCCATGGTGGAGCCCGCCTTTCCCCAGCCTCTCGAGGTACCCACACATACTCCTCAGGTTCAAAAGGTAGAGGCAGCAGGTAGGGTGAGGGTCACCCCAGAGCCCCAGCCTAAGGCCACTCAACACCGGAAGAGGTCTTTAGCTACTGTGGATTCCCCTCCACTTCAAAAACGGCCCCAACGCGAGGAAGTGCCCCAGAAGACAGCAGGCCTCCAGGAGGAAGATGCGGCAGAGAGGCCAGAAAAGGAAGAGGTGAGAGAGGGCTGGCTGGGCACAAAGTAGTAACGAGGACGTGAGGGCTCAGAAACTCACTGAGATCCTTCTCAGTCCCAGGGTGCGGTCATTCCTGGGCCAGGCAAGAGAAAGAGAGACCAGGCAGAGGAGGAGCCCAAGAGCGTACCGAGCCGCAGCCTGCGACGGACCAAACCTGACCAAGAACCCACAGTCCCCAAAGTAGGAGAGCAGGGCTGGGGCTCTGCGGGACGGGGATGGGAGGGTGGGGAGGACTGCCCTGAGAGCTGGCGTCGTGGGTTACTGACTGCTCAGGCTAACCGTCCCCCACACAGGTGCTCTTCACAGGCGTGCTGGACACCCAGGGAGAGCGGGCAGTGCTGGCTCTTGGGGGGAGTCTGGCTGAGTCGGTGGCAGAGGCTTCCCACCTGGTCACTGATCGAATCCGCCGGACCGTCAAGTTCCTGTGTGCCCTGGGGCGGGGCATCCCCATCCTCTCTCTGGACTGGCTGCATCAGGTGAGAGGCCCGAAGCTGATTACAGGCCAGTAGATAGTGACAAGGGAAGGCTGCTCACACGGTGCTCTAGAAAGTGGCGGGAAAGGGCTGGCAGGTGGCGTGGTGGTTAAAGGCACTGGACTCCCACAGCTGACCACAGTTTGAGTCCCGGACCCAGTGGCTTGCTTTCTCACTTTCCCTCTCTCTTTCTCTCACTCTGTCCCTCTCTGGTCAAATAAAAATAAACAATTAAATAAATGAATAAAGTTCAATAAAATCATTCTTTACATTTTTTTTTAAAAAAAGAAAGTGGCAGGGACCAGCAGGTGGCGTGGTGGTAAGGCGCTGGACACTCCCACATGGGCGACCAGAGTTCAAGTCCTGGACCTGGTGGCTTGCTTTCTCACTTCCTCTCTCTTTCACTCTCACCCTCTGTCTCTCTCTGGTCAAATTAAAAATCAATGAATGAATAAATAAATAATAAAAATTTTCAAAAAAAAAAGAAAGTGGCAGGAGGGAAGATGGGACACAAAAAGACCAGGGGGCTGCCAGGTGGGAGAGCTGGGTGGAGGCTGGGCTGAGCTCTAATACCAATTGCTGTGGTCTTTAGTCCCGCAAGACTGGTTGCTTCTTGCCCCCGGATGAATATGTGGTGACTGACCCTGAGCAGGAGAAGAATTTTGGCTTCAGCCTGCGGGAGGCTCTGCGCCAGGCTCGTGAGCGAAGGCTGCTGGAGGTGAGTGACCATCTTCTGCCCCATGCTCCGGCCCTCCCTGCAGAGGCTTCCCAGGTCCCTGGCCTCTCAGTGCATGTGCATATGGTGTCCACCATTGCTCCTCTCTCTCAGGGATATGAGATTCATGTGACACCTGGAGTCCAGCCGCCGCCGCCTCAGATGAGGGAGATCATCTGTTGCTGTGGGGGCACTGTACTACCCAGCATGCCCCGGTCCTACAAGGTATGGTTGGTGTGTTCTGCATCTGATGAAATGGCAGGTAAAGAAGCAGCTGGAACAGGAAAAGGTTGGAGAGAAAAATGGAGGGATAGACAGGAAGACAGAGTAATGAGAGGGTGAGGGAAAAACATGGTAGAGAAAGGGGTAGGAATGGGTGAAGAGATCTGCTGATACCAAATGGACTTTTCTTTTGTATTTTCAAATTTTTCAAGTGTACACAATAGGGGAGGGAATAATGCAGTGCAGTGAACCCCGTATCCCAATCACCTACATTTAGCAGTTTTAGATTTTGTTACATTTGTTCCATCTTCTTTGTTTCCTTTGCTGTAGTATTTTTTAATTATTTTTTATTTAACTTTATTTATTTATTCATTTATTTTAATTTGACCAGAGAGGGACAGAGTGAGAGAGAGAGGAAACTGAGAAGGCAAGCCACCAGTTCCACGACTTGAACCGCGGTTGACCATGTGGGGGGAGTCCAGTGCCCTTAACCAACATACCACCTGCCGGCCCCATCCTTGCTGAAGTATTTTAGAGCAAACCACAAACATCATCTTATGTGCCCCCATATACTCAAGTATCCATGAGTGTGACATGTAAAACATTTTTATTATTTTATATTAACACAGTGCCATTATCCATTGCTAACAAAATTAAGAATAATTTCTTGGTCATTTTGTCATACTCCATGAATCAGATTTCTCCAGTTGTCTGAAAAATGTTTTCATTTATTTATTTTTTTCAAGAGAGGTTTTTTTTTGCTACAGGGTGCGTGTGCTCCCCGAAGAAAAACAGAAAGCAAGAAATCACCCCCCAGGGGGGATGGCCATGCCACAGTTTCCTCTCTTCTATTTTCCTCTTGGGATTTTGGGCATGCACGCACAAACTCCCAGCATGAGTTTCAAGCCGCCAGGTCCAGGACCCAAACCTCAGTCAACCATGTGGGAGCAGCGATGTCATTCAAATCAGGATTCAGATAAGATCCGCACCTTGCCACAGTTAGGTTCCTAACTCTCCTTCACTGTAGAGCACCTTCCTTTTTCTTCTTCCTCTTCTTTCTTTTTTTTTATTATTATTTTTTAATTTGTTATGCATGTGCTCACAGTGAGGGAGAGAAAGGAAGCAGTCATGCCATAATCTCTTCTTCATTGCTCCCTCCTGTTGTGATTCTGGGCTCATATACACATAGGTGCCCAGTGTGTTTCTCAAGCTGCCCAGCCTAGGACTTGAACCATGAGTTCAGCCATGTCAGATTCAGCTCATCCTCTGGCCCTCCCTGCAGAGGAGGGACTTGGGCCACTATAGCCACTTTGGCCACTATGCCACCAGCTGGCCCATCATGCCCAGCTTTTTATGTCATTGACTTCCTGCAGAAACTGGGCCGCTTGCCCTTCAGAACGTGCGCCAGCCTGGCTTTACATCGGGAGGTACTGTTTAGTAGTGCGGAGACTGATGAGTGGGCCTTCCCTGTTCCTAGGGCTCTTTTTCTCCTGACTTCCATCTTTGCTTTCTGTCTTCCCAGCCTCAGAGAGTTGTGATCACCTGCCCCCAGGACTTGCCACGATGCACCATTCCGGCTCGGCTTGGGCTGCCCCTTCTCTCGCCCGAGTTCCTGCTGACAGGAGTGCTGAAGCAGGAAGCCAGGCCGGAGGCCTTCATCCTCTCCAATGTGGAAATGCCATCTACCTGAAAATCCCCTGACTTGTTTCCCTCCTAGACCAAGAAATAAAGTAATAGAAACTATTTGGGAGAAAGAACTCAGGGCTTTAGAAAGGATTGGAATGTGGGTGGGACTGGAAAGATTTCTGGGTAAACCAAAAGATAGGGAAATTGGGAGCCACAGATTTTCTAAAATGCCATCTTAATGTCAGCTGACCCCACGCTCAGATAGCAGATAACTGGCTGCTCTTTATCCAGATTGATGTCATTGCTCCATGGCACACAGGGTGTCCTGTCTCCTGTTTGCCACCATCTCTCTTCCTCTGTTCTTACTGGGGTTCTTACTCGTTCGCAAAAGGTAGTGGAAATAACTTTGGTGTCAGGAACTTCAAGGAACATTTGAGAGAGTAGATTTGAGGGTGGAGTTATGAAGTGCTTCTAAAATATTTTCCTGTGTTCTGGCCTCACCTGGTTAGAAGAGTCCTTTAGCTGTGACTTTGAGCAAGTCTCTGTGCTCTTCTGGCCTGCTTTTCCGGTATTTACAAAAGTGGAACTTAGGCTTGACCTCTGTGATAAATAAATATTCACTCTGTGCCTTATGCTATAGTGGATTTTTTTTTTTTTAATGTCTGGGTCCCAACGGAAATTAAAAGAAAAAAGTTGTGGACTTATATTAATTTACCATTATCTTCTATTTAGGGCAAATTAGATATCATTTTTTAAATTCAGAATTTGAGCTTTGGTTGATCACAAGGATGTGGAGAAAGTAGAGCCTTATATATTGCTGTGGGACTGTCAAGTGGCTCTGCCTCTGCGGTAAACAGTTCGGTGGTTCCTTACATTCAGTACAGAACTGTCGTGTGACCCGGCAGTTCTCCTCAGTGTGTGCCCAGAAAATGGAAGACAAGTGTTCAAACACACACGTGTACACGAATGTCCATCTCAGCACTTTTCATAATAACCGTAAGCTGGAAACAACACAAATACTCTCCAGTGGATGAATGAGTAACTTATGTGCTGTATCCATACAGTAGAATATTATTCAGCCAGAAGGAGAGATAATGTGCTGAACCATAACCAGGGGTGAGCCACCGAAGCTGAGAAACACAGGCCGAGGGAAAGCCAAACGCAGGGATGCACGCTGTAGGATCCCCCTGATGGGAAATATTCAGAATAGGTAAATCCTTAGAGCCCAAGAGCAGAGTGGTGATTACCAGAAGCTTGGAGCAAGAGAAAAATGGGGAGTGACCACTTACTGAGCATGGGGTTTTATTGGGGGTGATGAAAATGCCCTAGAACGATTGTAAATAGAGACGGGGGTTGTACAGACTGTGGATGTTCTCAGTGCTGTTCTCTTTACGTTGTTTCATGTTGTATGGATTTTACTTCAATAAAAATAGTTGGTTGAATAGTTTTGTACATTCTTCTGGACTTATGTTATACTTCAGTTAGGAAAACTTTGGCGTGGTAGAAACAGCAAGAGCTGAGGCCAGCAAATGGCATAATGGTTACGTCACCGAACTCCCACGTGGTCAGCCATGGTTCAAATCCTGGACTTGGTGGCTTGAAACTCATGCTGGGTGCATGTGTGTCCGTGCCCAGAATCCCGAAAGAAGATGGAAGAGAAGGGGTTGTGGTGCGGCCGTCCCCCAGGGGGGTGATTTCTTGCTTTCTGTCTCTCTGCCTTTGTCTCTTTCTCTCCAGCGAGGGCATGCACCCTATAGCAAAGATCTCTCTCTCAAAAAAAAAAGAGAAAAGAAATAGCATGGGGCCAGCAGGTGGCATGGTGGTAAGGGGCACTGGACTCCCATGTGGCCAACTACGATTCGAGTCCTGGACCTGGCAACTTGCTTTCTCACCTCTCTCTCTCTCACTCTGTCCCTCTGTGGGCAAATGAAGATAAATAAGTGAAATTAAAAATAGATCAATTATGGGACCAGCAGTTAGCGTAATGGCTATGTCGCTGGACTCCCATGCAGTTGACCACGGTTTGAGTCCCAAACCCAAAATCTTTTTTTTTGGAGAGGTTTTTTTTTTTTCTTTTTTTCCCCGCTATAGGGCATGTGCGCTTGCCAGACAGACAGAGACACATAGAGATAGAAAGCGAGAAATCACCCCCCGGATGGTCACGCTGCAATCCCTTCTCCTCCATTCTCCTCTCGGGAAATTGGGCACACACACACGCGCCCAGCATGAGTTTTAAGCCACCGGGTACGGGACGCGAACTGCGGTCGACTATGTGGAAGTCCAGCGACATAGCCATTACGCTAACTGCTGGTTCCCCCAAACCCAAAATCTTGACCTGTGCCCAAGATCCTGAGAGGAGAATGGAAGAGAAGGGATTGCAACATGGCCTTGGGGCGGGGGAGGGGCGGGGAGGGTGATTTCTCGCTTTCTGTCTCTCTGTCTTTCTGGCAAGCACATGCACCCTATAGCAAAAACCTCTCCAAAAGAAAAAAAAAATAAAATAAAATAAAATTTGTTTTTAAATGAAAAAAAAAAATTGCATGAGCTAACTCAAGCACTGAGTTGTTTGTTTTTGTTTTTGTTTTTTTTTTTTTTTTAATTAATCTTAGGGCACATGAACTTGCAGGGGATGGAGAGAAAACCAGACAGTGAGAGGCAAAGTGAGAAATCACCCCTCAGGTATGGCCACGCTGCAATCCATTCTCCTCCAGTCTGCTGGAATCTTGGGCATGTGTTTTCAAACCACCATATCCAGGACTGAAACTGGTTTGGCCATGCAGGACTCCAGCAACATGACTGCTATACCATCTGCTGGTCCCAGAGCTGGTGTTTTATTTTGTTTTGTTTAGAGAGATTTTTGTTACAGGGTGCATGCACTCGCCGGGGAGACAGCAAGCAATCACCCCCTGTGGGGAAGGCCATGCAATCCCTTTCCATTCTTCAAGGGATTTGGGGCACACACATACATATGCCGGCGTGAGTTTTAAGCTTCCAGGTCCAGGGCTTGAACTGCGGTTGACTATGTGGGAGTCCAGCAATGTAACCATTATGCCATCTGCCCGTCCTTGAGTTGACTTTTAAACACATTTAATCTAGAGCCAGCTGGTGGTTGTGGTTTAAGGCAGCTGGATCATCACATGATTCTGCGGTTCAAGTCCGGGGGACCAGCAGATGGTGTAATGGTTATGTCACTGGACTCCCACATGGCTGACCGCAGTTTGAGGCCTGGACTTGGCAGCTTGAAACTCATGCCAGGTCCGTGCGTGCCCAAGATCCCAAGAGGAGAATGGAGGAGAAGGGATTGTGGTGTGGCCATCCCCCCGGGGGTGGTTTCTCACTTTCTGTCTCTCTGTCTCTCTCTGTCTCTGTTCTTCTGGCAAGTGCAAGTCCAGGCCACGTAGCAATCACTTCTGCTCCATTCTGCTCTCAAGATGTTGGGCTTGCACGCACACATACACACCCAGCAAGTGTTTCAAGCCGCTGAGTCCGGGACTCAAACCGTGAAGCTGGCCATGTGGGATCCAGCTGCCTTAACCTCCGTGCCACCTGCTGACTCCCGGCCTACTGTATTAATACACACTTAGGACAAGCATTGTGAGAGGAGCACAGTGAGACCAGGTAGATGCCCGTCCCCTCGCACAACTCGAGGCCATTGTTTGTACTACGTGAGATCCTCCGTGTCTCTGGGGCCGCTCCGTTCCTTACAGCACCCACTGTCTCTAGAGCACCACGTGGTGCTCGTGTGCACTCCCTCTTTGTGACCGGTACTATTTAAGTGCTCCAATTTAAACTTCTAGATCTTTCCTCATGCTTCCAGTGGGTCCCAGAGCTCGGAGCACTTTGCTTTGTGCTTCGTGTGCTAAATGCCTCTGTCAGAGTCACAGTCCAGCAGGACGGCACAATCCGATTAGGATGGCTTGAAGGGGCGTTTAATAAGATGGGGAGTATGGGCTTGCAGGTGGAGGGGAAGGCAGCTGGGTCCCACATGGCCACGCTGTGTGGTTCGGGTCCTAGACAAATCACACCTGGGGCATATGCATGCACGCCCCAAATCCTGAGACCAGAATGGAAGAGGGGATTGTGGTGTGGCCATCCCCTCTATTTTTTTTTTTTTTTGGAGAGGTTTTTGCTATAGGGCACGTGAGCTCACCAGAAAGACAGAGACAGACAGACAGAAAGTGAGAAATCACCTCCCCCGGGGGGATGGCCACACCGCAATCCCTTCTCTGTTCTCCTCTCGGGATCTTGGGCATGCATGCACACGTGCCCGGTGTGAGTTTAAGTCACCAGATCCAGGACTCGAACCACGGTCAACTACATGGGAGTCCAGAGACATAGCCATGACGCTAACTGCTGGTCCCACCATCCCCTCTTGAGGGGTGATCTATCTCTCTCTCTCTCCCTCTCTCTCTCTCTCTCTCTCCCCCCAGCCCCCATGTGTGTGTATCTCTTTCCAGAAAGCATAAGTTTTGCTTTAAAGTTTTAAAGCAAACTTTAAAAACAAAACAAAACAGTGATATTGCCAAGAAGTGAGCAGGGTATAGAATGGAGTAATAAACCTTGCTACCCACCACTCAGCTGTGACCACTTCTAAGTTCAAAAAGGTAAGAGAATGCTCATACAGAGAGGCCTTCCTCAGTAAAACTGTAACAGTTGTGGAATCCGTAACTGTAACTGTTGATGGTATCCCATCGGGACTGCTTCCTGAAGCAGAAGGCAGGAGCGAGAATCTAAAGGGCAAAGCTAAGAAGTCCAGCACAGTAAACAGTGTCTTTCAGAAAAGGCTTGGAGTACTGAGCCCAGAAGAGGGAGGAAAAGGGATGTGGAGCCTGGGAGATGCTGCTTTGAAATTTTTTCATCCCTCATCTCACAGGACTAGAAGCTTCCTTTAAAAAATAATTCCCAGAGGGGCCAGAAGGTGGCATGGTGGTTGAGAGTGCTGGACTCCCACATGGCGGACTACAGTTCGAGTCCCAGACCTGGAAGCTTGCTTTCTTATTCTCTCTCTCTCTGGTCAAATAAATAAATAGATAAAGTTAAGTAGAATAAATAATTCTAAAAAATAAAAAAAATAACTCCCAGAGAGTATATGTGCTCACCAGAGACAGAGAAGTAGAGAGAGGGGCCGTTTCTATGGCCTGATGGTTGAAGAAGGCCCACATGGCCTACCACATGGTTTGAATCCCGGCCCCAGCAGCTCAAAAATCAAGCCAAGTGCATGTGTACCCAAAATCTTGGTGGGATGGAGAAAGGGAGGAGAAGGGATTGAGGTGTGACCATGCCCCATTGGGGAGTGCTTTCCCTGTCTCTTACTCCGGTGAATGCACAAGCCCTCTGGCAAAAAAAAGGGGGGTGCATGCCCTAACGGGGCCTAGACACAGTACTCCCGTCTCCATTTCTCCATCCTGTCGGATGTGGGCGTGTACGCGCAGGTGCCCAGCATGTTTGTCAAGCTGCCAGAGCGGCGCTCCAACCACGGCCGGCTTTGTGAGGTCCAGCTCCCTTACCTGCCCGGTTATGAGGCACACGAGAGAGGGAGATAGAGGTAGAACCCAGCAGGACCTGGTCATGCTATTCTTTCTTCTCCAATTCTCCGTCCGATCAGGGTCCTGGACACACGAGCCCCAGGTGTGTAAATTCCAGGGTAGGGACTCCCATTCTGATCGGCCATGTGGACTCTGCCTCCTTCTGCAAGCGCTTAACCACTGTGCTTTGGGGCCGACTCTTCCTTGAATTCTCAGCTTGGGCAATTTTCATTCTCACGGGATCTAAGTTACTTCTAGGAACAGTGGGGAGGGGGCTGATGAGAAAGGGGGGAAGGGTGGCTAGGGCTGCAGCAGTGAGTTCAGACAAAAGATCTTAGTGGTCTCTGCCGAGTAGAGTACAGGAAGACGCCCTGAGGAGGTTCCAGGGTAAAGTCATAGCAAACGATCAGGGCGTGGATAAAGTGCCACCAAGTTTAACTGTAATAGATGAAGTCGTTTTATTTAATTTTAATTTGTTAGAGGCAGCTATACTTACTTGCTGGAGAGAGCCAGAGAGAGGGAAAGTAAGAAAGCACCCCCCACCATGGGAAATGGCCACGTCACAAACTTCAGTCCTTTCTCCTCCACTCTCCTCAGGATTTTGGGCACACATGCACATATTTCCAGCATGTTCTTCAAGCTGCCAGGGCGGGGACTGAAACCACTAGGCCATGAATGACCATTTTCTTTTTCTCTTCTTTTCTTTTTTATTTTTATTTTTTTTTTTGAGCGTGCGCTCACCAGAAAGAGAGACAGAGACAGAAAGTGATAAGTCACCCCCCCCCCCCCCCGGGGGGATGGCCACCCCACAGTCCCTTCTCCTCCATTCTTCTCTGGGGATCTTGGGCACGCACGCACATGCACCCAGTGTGAGTTTAAGCCACCAGGTCTGGGTCTTGAACTGCAGTCTAATACATGGGAGCGACATAGCCATTACTCCAACTGCTGTTCCCCCTGAGACATTTTAACACGTCTTTACTCACATGGACACAAAGTAACCGTCTTTGACACTGTGAGCACAAGCCTTTGAGTATTAAAGAGTTCTTTGCCCTTCTCAGGAAGTGGAGAAGCAACAATTTAACTCTCTATGTACAGAGTAAGCAGTTCATTTACTTTGTGCTAAAATAGTTACTGTTTTGAAAGACCTAACAAGACATAAGGGGGATTCCGGCCTTGAGCTCTCTCCTTCATCATGGAAGTTAACTGAGGTTTTGAACCTCTGACTCCAGTTGTTTGCTAGTCACGGTTCAGTTACAGAAATGGGATGGGAACCAGCAGTTAGCGTAATGGCTATGTCGCTGGACTCCCACGTAGTCAACCACGGTTCGCGTCCCAGACCCGGTGGCTTGAAACTCACGCCGGGCGCGTGTGCGTGCGTGCCCAAGATCACAAGAGGAGAATGGAGGAGAAGGGATTGCGGGGTGGCCATCCCCCCGGGGGGTGATTTCTCACTTTCTGTCTGTCTGTCTCTGTCTGTCTGGCGAGCGCACGCGCCCTATAGCGAAAACCTCTCCCAAAAAAAAAAAAGAAATGGGGCGAGGAGGCCCACAGGTGGCACGGTGGTTAAGAATGCTGGACTCTCACATGGAGGATCGAGTCCCGGACCTGGCGGCTTGGTTTCTCACTTTCTCGCTCTCGCTCTGTACCTTTCTGGTCAAATTAAAATAAATAAATAAATAAATAAAGTTAAATAAAATAATTGTTAAATAATATCTGTACCTATCTATCTGTCTATAGATGGGGTGGGGCCGAGAGCCTGTCTCCACAACAGCCCTCCCCGAGAGGAGCTGCCCTCACCTTCGCTGGGGAGCCGGCTGCGCTGGGCTCGGCCCCTCGGGAGCCTAACCTTCCCGGCCGTGACGCACAGGCGACCGCAGGGGCAGCAATCCCGGCGCCGGGCCCAAGCCGGGTGGGGGCCGAGCGGCGGGCGGGAAGGCGGGGCGTCCGCGGCGGGATCCCGGCGGGGGGCGGGCCCGGGGCGGGGCCTGCGGCCGCGGGAACCCCAAACCCGCCCCCCGCCCCGCCCCTCGGCCTCCCGCCATGGCCCCTGCACTGCTCCTGGTCCCCGCTGCCTTCGCGTCCTTCGTGCTCGCCTTCGGCACCGGCGTGGAGTTCGTGCGCTTCACCTCCCTGCAGCCGCTGCTCGGGGCGCCTGAGGAGTCCGGGCCGGGTGAGCGCAGGGCAGGAGCCGGGCCGGGCGGGAGGTGGGGCCGCAGCCGGGGCAGGAGCGAGGGCGGGGCGGGCACAGCAGGGCAGCCGGAGGCCCAGGGCGGCGGGACCGCTACTCCAGGGACTGGGAGAGGGCGGCTCGGAGGGGCCGGGGCCGGGAGAGAGCCGAGTGCTCCGAGGACAGCGCTGTGTCGAGCAGTGTTTGGCCACCAAAAATAAGCGCGCTCCCGCGGTGGCGTCCAGCCAGGCATTCTGCAGCTGCCCAACGTGCATTTCTCTGCAAACCCCCCAGGAGACCAAGAGAGACAAGGACTGGCAACGAGAGGTGGGCGCAGTCTAGAGCAGCGCAGGGCCGCTCCAGAGAGCGTTAGGGACAGCGCCGGGGGCCCCAGGATGAGGGGGGGCTGGGGACGCCTTCTGCCATCTCCTTGACCTCTGGCCCTGTCTGCCTCCACCACAGATGCGCACCAGGGCTGGCTGGCCGCCCTGCAGGACCGCAGCGTCCTGGCCCCGCTGGCCTGGGACCTGGGGCTCCTGCTGCTGTTCGTTGGACAGCACAGCCTCATGGCGACAGAGACGGTGAAGGCGTGGTCGTCCCGGTACTTCGGGGTCCTCCAGAGGTCCCTGTATGTGGCATGCACTGCGCTGGCCTTACAGGTATGAGGTCCTGGGCTGCCTGGGTAGGGAGGCGGTGCGTGGGAGGTAAAACGTGGGGTGTTCAGGACGGCCCTCGGGGCTCCCATGGCTCCCAGCGCACAGCGCACAGCCCACTATGGAGAAGGTGTAGTCACTGCCCAAGCACCGCCTGTGCCTTCTTACCTTTGCAGCTTCGTTCCTGCTTGAGGTGCCCTCCTTAGCCCCTCAGTCCTACCCTGCCTTCCAAACCATGTCCCTAGGTCTGGAGAGAGGGCTTTA